>OU911094.1:9628637-10955407 GCA_918358865.1 Melinaea marsaeus rileyi
TAATCTGCGGCGTCAAGACCTAATCTATAACAATTTATCCTAAAATGAAGGTAATAGAATTTACTTTGAGATTAAAACCCAACAAAGTAACTGCAAGATATAGTCTTAGCCTCTAAAAACACACGTTTAATGTCGTACTTAAATTTAGGCAGTAAGCCCTAATCATTGATATCTTGTGGTAATCTGCGGCGTCAAGACCTAATCTATAACAATTTATCCTAAAATGAAGGTAATACAACTTACTTTGATATTAAAACCTAACCATGTAACTGCAAGATACAGTCTTAGCCTCTCAAAACACACTTATATTGTCGCACTTAAATTTAGACAGTAAGCCCCAATCATTGATATCTTATGGTAATCTGCGGTGTCAAGACCTAGTCTATAACAATTTATTCTAAAATGAAGGTAATAGAACTTACTTTGAGATTAAAACCTAACAATGAATCTGCGAGATATAGTCTTAGCCTCTAAAACACACACGTCTAATGTCACACTTAAATTTAGACAGTAAGCCCTAATCATTGATATCTTGTGGAAGTCTGCGGCGTCAAGACCTAATCTATAACAATTTATTTTAAAATGTTAGTAATAGAACTTACTTTGAGAATAAAACCTAACCGTGTAACTGCAAGATATAGTCTTAGCCTCTAGAAACACACATTTAATGTCGCACTTTAATTTAGACAGGAAGACTAAATCACTAATTTTTTATGGTAATCTGCGGGGTCAAGAACTAGTTTATAACAATTTATTCTAAAATGTAAGTAATAGAATTTACTTTGAGATTAAAACCCAACCAAGTAACTGCAAGATATAGTCTTAGCCTCTAAAAACACGTGTATAATGTCGCACTTAAATTTAGACAGTAAGCCCTAATCATTGATATCCTGTGGTAATCTGCGGCGTCAAGACCTAATCTATAACAATTTATTCTAAAATCAAGGTAATAGAACTTACTTTGAGATTAAAACCCAACCAAGTAACTGCAAGATATAGTCTTAGCCTCTAAAAACACATGTATAATGTCGCACTTAAATTTAGACAGTAAGCCCTAATCATTGATATCCTGTGGTAATCTGCGGCGTCAAGACCTAATCTATAACAATTTATTCTAAAATCAAGGTAATAGAACTTACTTTGAGATTAAAACCCAACCAAGTAACTGCAAGATATAGTCTTAGCCTCTCAAAACACACGTATATTGTCGCACTTAAATTTAGGCAGTAAGCCCTAATCATTGATATCTTGTGGTAATCTGCGGCGTCAAGACCTAATCTATAACAATTTATCCTAAAATGAAGGTAATACATCTTACTTTGATATTAAAACCTAACCATGTAACTGCGAGATATAGTCTTAGCCTCTAAAACACACACGTCTAATGTCACACTTAAATTTAGACAGTAAGCCCTAATCATTGATATCTTGTGGAAGTCTGCGGCGTCAAGACCTAATCTATAACAATTTATTTTAAAATGTTAGTAATAGAACTTACTTTGAGAATAAAACCTAACCGTGTAACTGCAAGATACAGTCTTAGCCTCTCAAAACACACTTATATTGTCGCACTTAAATTTAGACAGTAAGCCCCAATCATTGATATCTTATGGTAATCTGCGGTGTCAAGACCTAGTCTATAACAATTTATTCTAAAATGAAGGTAATAGAACTTACTTTGAGATTAAAACCTAAAAATGTAACTGCGAGATATAGTCTTAGCCTCTAAAACACAAACGTCTAATGTCACACTTAAATTTAGACAGTAAGCCCTAATCATTGATATCTTGTGGAAGTCTGCGGCGTCAAGACCTAATCTATAACAATTTATTTTAAAATGTTAGTAATAGAACTTACTTTGAGATTAAAACCCAACAAAGTAACTGCAAGATATAGTCTTAGCCTCTAAAAACACACGTTTAATGTCGTACTTAAATTTAGGCAGTAAGCCCTAATCATTGATATCTTGTGGTAATCTGCGGCGTCAAGACCTAATCTATAACAATTTATCCTAAAATGAAGGTAATACAACTTACTTTGATATTAAAACCTAACCATGTAACTGCAAGATACAGTCTTAGCCTCTCAAAACACACTTATATTGTCGCACTTAAATTTAGACAGTAAGCCCCAATCATTGATATCTTATGGTAATCTGCGGTGTCAAGACCTAGTCTATAATAATTTATTCTAAAATGAAGGTAATAGAACTTACTTTGCGATTAAAACCTAACAATGTAACTGCGAGATATAGTCTTAGCCTCTAAAACACACACGTCTAATGTCACACTTAAATTTAGACAGTAAGCCCTAATCATTGATATCTTGTGGAAGTCTGCGGCGTCAAGACCTAATCTAAAACAATTTATCCTAAAATGAAGGTAATACAACTTACTTTGAGAATAAAACCTTACCGTGTAACTGCAAGATATAGTCTAAGCCTCTAGAAACACACATTTAATGTCGCACTTTAATTTAGACAGTTAGACTAAATCACTATTTTTTTATGGTAATCTGCGGCGTCAAGACCTAGTTTATAACAATTTATTCTAAAATGTAAGTAATAGAATTTACTTTGAGATTAAAACCCAACAAAGTAACTGCAAGATATAGTCTTAGCCTCTAAAAACACACGTTTAATGTCGTACTTAAATTTAGGCAGTAAGCCCTAATCATTGATATCTTGTGGTAATCTGCGGCGTCAAGACCTAATCTATAACAATTTATCCTAAAATGAAGGTAATACATCTTACTTTGATATTAAAACCTAACCATGTAACTGCGAGATATAGTCTTAGCCTCTAAAACACACACGTCTAATGTCACACTTAAATTTAGACAGTAAGCCCTAATCAATGATATCTTGTGGAAGTCTGCGGCGTCAAGACCTAATCTATAACAATTTATTTTAAAATGTTAGTAATAGAACTTACTTTGAGAATAAAACCTAACCGTGTAACTGCAAGATATAGTCTTAGCCTCTAAAAACACACACGTCTAATGTCACACTTAAATTTAGACAGTAAGCCCTTATCATTAATTTTTTGTGGTAATCTGCGGCGTCAAGACCTAATCTATAACAATTTATTCTAAAATGAAGGTAATAGAACTTACTTTGAGATTAATACCCAACCAAGTAACTGCAAAATATAGTCTTAGCCTCTAAAAACACACGTTAAATGTCGCACTTAAATTTAGACAGTAAGCCCTAATCATTGATTTCTTTTGATAATCTGCGGCGACAAGACCTATTAAAACCTTCGAAATCTTATATTTTATGAATTATTTTATTGAATTTCCTAGTTTTAGGTGTGTCATAATTTGATGTAAAATGTGGTATTAAAAAACATTTTTTGATATAAAATTTACAAATTTTTGTTAAAATAAAACCCTAGAAATCATGCATTTTAGGAATGATTTTTTTTTATTTCTTACTTTAGGTGTGTCAATATTTGATGTAAAATGTGGTATTAAAATTCATTTTTTAACATAATATTTTATAATTTTTGTTGGAATAAAACCTTAGAAATCTTATATTTAATGAATTATTTTATTGAATTTCCTACTTTTAAGTGTGTCAGAATTTGATGTAAAATGTGGTATTAAAATACATTTTTTTATATAAAATTTACAAATTTTTGTTAAAATAATACCCTAGAAATCATGCATTTTAGGATTGATTTTTTTTAATTTCTAACTTTAGGTGTGTCAATATTTGATGAAAAATGTGGTATTAAAATACATTTTTTGATATAAAATTTACAAATTTTTGTTAATATAATACCTCAGAAATCTTGCATTTTATGATTGATTTTTTTGAATTTCTAACTTTAGATGTGACAATACTTGATGTAAAATGTGGTATTAAAATACATTTTTTAACATAATATTTTATAATTTTTGTTAGAATAAAACCTTAGAAATCTTATATTTTATGAATTATTTTATTGAATTTCCTAGTTTTAGGTGTGTCATAATTTGATGTAAAATGTGGTATTAAAAAACATTTTTTGATATAAAATTTACAAATTTTTGTTAAAATAAAACCCTAGAAATCATGCATTTTAGGATTGATTTTTTTTAATTTCTAACTTTAGGTGTGTCAATATTTGATGAAAAATGTGGTATTAAAATACATTTTTTGATATGAAATTTAATAATTTTTGTTAATATAATACCTCAAAAATCTTGCATTTTATGATTGATTTTTTTGAATTTCTAACTTTAGATGTGACAATACTTGATGTAAAATGTGGTATTAAAATACATTTTTTAACATAATATTTTATAATTTTTGTTAGAATAAAACCTTAGAAATCTTATATTTTATGAATTATTTTATTGAATTTCCTACTTTTAGCTGTGTCAATATTTGTTGTAAAATGTGGTGTTAAAATAAATTTTTTATATTAAATTTACAAATTTTTGTTAAAATAAAACCCTAGAAATCATGCATTTTAGGAATGATTTTTTTTTATTTCTTACTTTAGGTGTGTCAATATTTGATGTAAAATGTGGTATTAAAATTCATTTTTTAACATAATATTTTATAATTTTTGTTGGAATAAAACCTTAGAAATCTTATATTTAATGAATTATTTTATTGAATTTCCTACTTTTAAGTGTGTCAGTATTTGATGTAAAATGTGGTATTATTATTAAAAACCTAACCATGTAACTGCAAGATATAGTCTTAGCCTCTAGAAACACACGTTTAATGTCGCACTTAAATTTTGGTAGTAAGCCCTAATCATTATTTTTTGTATGAATCTGCGGCGTCAAGATCTAATCTATTACAATTAACACTCACATGTAAGTAATAGAACTTACTTTGAGATTAAAACCTAACCATGTAACTGCAAGATATAGTCTAAGCCTCTAGAAACACACGTTTAATGTCGCACTTAAATTTTGGTAGTAAGCCCTAATCATTGAATTTTTGTATTAATCTGTGGCGTCAAGATCTAATCTATTACAATTAACACTCACATGTAAGTAATAGAACTTACTTTGAGATTAAAACCTAACCATGTAACTGCAAGATATAGTCTTAGCCTCTAAAAACACACGTTTAATGTCGCACTTAAATTTAGACAGTAAGCCCTAATCATTGATATCTTGTGTTAATCTGCGGTGTCAAGACCTAATCTATAACAATTAACACTCACATGTAAGTTAAAAAACTTACTTTGAGATTTAAACCTAGCCATGTAACTGCAAGATATTGTCTTAGCCTCTAAAAACACACGTTTAATGTCGTACTTAAATTTAGGCAGTAAGCCCTAATCATTGATATCTTGTGGTAATCTGCGGCGTCAAGACCTATTCTATAACAATTTATCCTAAAATGAAGGTAATACAACTTACTTTGATATTAAAACCTAACCATGTAACTGCAAGATACAGTCTTAGCCTCTGAAAACACACTTATATTGTCGCACTTAAATTTAGACAGTAAGCCCCAATCATTGATATCTTATGGTAATCTGCGGTGTCAAGACCTAGTCTATAACAATTTATTCTAAAATGAAGGTAATAGAACTTACTTTGAGATTAAAACCTAAAAATGTAACTGCGAGATATAGTCTTAGCCTCTAAAACACACACGTCTAATGTCACACTTAAATTTGGACAGTAAGCCCTAATCATTGATATCTTGTGGAAGTCTGCGGCGTCAAGACCTAATCTATAACAATTTAGTTTAAAACGTTAGTAATAGAACTTACTTTGAGATTAAAACCCAACAAAGTAACTGCAATATATAGTCTTAGCCTCTAAAAACACACGTTTAATGTCGTACTTAAATTTAGGCAGTAAGCCCTAATCATTGATATCTTGTGGTAATCTGCGGCGTCAAGACCTAATCTATAACAATTTATCCTAAAATGAAGGTAATACAACTTACTTTGATATTAAAACCTAACCATGTAACTGCAAGATACAGTCTTAGCCTCTCAAAACACACTTATATTGTCGCACTTAAATTTAGACAGTAAGCCCCAATCATTGATATCTTATGGTAATCTGCGGTGTCAAGACCTAGTCTATAACAATTTATTCTAAAATGAAGGTAATAGAACTTACTTTGAGATTAAAACCTAACAATGTAACTGCGAGATATAGTCTTAGCCTCTAAAACACACACGTCTAATGTCACACTTAAATTTAGACAGTAAGCCCTAATCATTGATATCTTGTGGAAGTCTGCGGCTACAAGACCTAATCTATAACAATTTATTTTAAAATGTTAGTAATAGAACTTACTTTGAGAATAAAACCTAACCGTGTAACTGCAAGATATAGTCTTAGCCTCTAAAAATACACGTTTAATGTCGTACTTAAATTTAGGCAGTAAGCCCTAATCATTGATATCCTGTGGTAATCTGCGGCGTCAAGACCTAATCTATAACAATTTATTCTAAAATCAAGGTAATAGAACTTACTTTGAGATTAAAACCCAACCAAGTAACTGCAAGATATAGTCTTAGCCTTTCAAAACACACGTATATTGTCGCACTTAAATTTAGACAGTAAGCCCCAATCATTGATATCTTATGGTAATCTGCGGCGTCAAGACCTAGTCTATAACAATTTATTCTAAAATGTAAGTAATAGAACTTACTTTGAGATTAATACCCAACCAAGTAACTGCAAGATGTAGTCTTAGCCTCTAAAAACACACTTTTAATGTCGTACTTAAATTTAGGCAGTAAGCCCTAATCATTGATATCTTGTGGTAATCTGCGGCGTCAAGACCTAATCTAAAACAATTTATCCTAAAATGAAGGTAATACAACTTACTTTGATATTAAAACCTAACCATGTAACTGCAAGATATAGTCTTAGCCTCTAAAAACACACCTATAATGTCGCACTTAAATTTAGATAGTAAGCCCTAATCATTGATTTTTTATGGTAATCTGCTACGTCAAGACCTAATCTATAACAATTTATCCTAAAATGAAGGTAATAGAATTTACTTTGAGATTAAAACCCAACAAAGTAACTGCAAGATATAGTCTTAGCCTCTAAAAACACACGTTTAATGTCGTACTTAAATTTAGACAGTAAGCCCTAATCATTGATATCTTGTGTTAATCTGCGGCGTCAAGACCTAATCTATAACAATTAACACTCACATGTAAGTAATAGAACTTACTTTGAGATTAAAACCTAACCATGTAACTGCAAGATATTGTCTTAGCCTCTAAAAACACACGTTTAATGTCGTACTTAAATTTAGGCAGTAAGCCCTAATCATTGATATCTTGTGGTAATCTGCGGCGTCAAGACCTATTCTATAACAATTTATCCTAAAATAAAGGTAATACAACTTACTTTGATATTAAAACCTAACCATGTAACTGCAAGATACAGTCTTAGCCTCTCAAAACACACTTATATTGTCGCACTTAAATTTAGACAGTAAGCCCCAATCATTGATATCTTATGGTAATCTGCGGTGTCAAGACCTAGTCTATAACAATTTATTCTAAAATGAAGGTAATAGAACTTACTTTGAGATTAAAACCTAAAAATGTAACTGCGAGATATAGTCTTAGCCTCTAAAACACACACGTCTAATGTCACACTTAAATTTAGACAGTAAGCCCTAATCATTGATATCTTGTGGAAGTCTGCGGCGTCAAGACCTAATCTATAACAATTTAGTTTAAAACGTTAGTAATAGAACTTACTTTGAGATTAAAACCCAACAAAGTAACTGCAAGATATAGTCTTAGCCTCTAAAAACACACGTTTAATGTCGTACTTAAATTTAGGCAGTAAGCCCTAATCATTGATATCTTGTGGTAATCTGCGGCGTCAAGACCTAATCTATAACAATTTATCCTAAAATGAAGGTAATACAACTTACTTTGATATTAAAACCTAACCATGTAACTACAAGATACAGTCTTAGCCTCTCAAAACACACTTATATTGTCGCACTTAAATTTAGACAGTAAGCCCCAATCATTGATATCTTATGGTAATCTGCGGTGTCAAGACCTAGTCTATAACAATTTATTCTAAAATGAAGGTAATAGAACTTACTTTGAGATTAAAACCTAACAATATAACTGCGAGATATAGTCTTAGCCTCTAAAACACACACGTCTAATGTCACACTTAAATTTAGACAGTAAGCCCTAATCATTGATATCTTTTGATAATCTGCGGCGACAAGACCTATTAAAACCTTCGAAATCTTATATTTTATGAATTATTTTATTGAATTTCCTAGTTTTAGGTGTGTCATAATTTGATGTAAAATGTGGTTTTAAAAAACATTTTTTGATATAAAATTTACAAATTTTTGTTAAAATAAAACCCTAGAAATCATGCATTTTAGGATTTATTTTTTTTAATTTCTAACTTTAGGTGTGTCAATATTTGATGAAAAATGTGGTATTAAAATACATTTTTTGATATGAAATTTAATAATTTTTGTTAATATAATACCTCAAAAATCTTGCATTTTATGATTGATTTTTTTGAATTTCTAACTTTAGATGTGACAATACTTGATGTAAAATGTGGTATTAAAATACATTTTTTAACATAATATTTTATAATTTTTGTTAGAATAAAACCTTAGAAATCTTATATTTTATGAATTATTTTATTGAATTTCCTACTTTTAGCTGTGTCAATATTTGTTGTAAAATGTGGTATTAAAATAAATTTTTTATATTAAATTTACAAATTTTTGTTAAAATAAAACCCTAGAAATCATGCATTTTAGGAATGATTTTTTTTTATTTCTTACTTTAGGTGTGTCAATATTTGATGTAAAATGTGGTATTAAAATTCATTTTTTAACATAATATTTTATAATTTTTGTTGGAATAAAACCTTAGAAATCTTATATTTAATGAATTATTTTATTGAATTTCCTACTTTTAAGTGTGTCAGAATTTGATGTAAAATGTGGTATTAAAATACATTTTTTTATATAAAATTTACAAATTTTTGTTAAAATTATACCCTAGAAATCATGCATTTTAGGATTGATTTTTTTTAATTTCTAACTTAAGGTGTGTCAATATTTGATGAAAAATGTGGTATTAAAATACATTTTTTGATATAAAATTTACAAATTTTTGTTGATATAATACCTCAGAAATCTTGCATTTTATGATTGATTTTTTTGAATTTCTAACTTTAGATGTGACAATACTTGATGTAAAATGTGGTATTAAAATACATTTTTTAACATAATATTTTATAATTTTTGTTAGAATAAAACCTTAGAAATCTTATATTTTATGAATTATTTTATTGAATTTCCTAGTTTTAGGTGTGTCATAATTTGATGTAAAATGTGGTATTAAAAAACATTTTTGGATATAAAATTTACAAATTTTTGTTAAAATAAAACCCTAGAAATCATGCATTTTAGGATTTATTTTTTTTAATTTCTAACTTTAGGTGTGTCAATATTTGATGAAAAATGTGGTATTAAAATACATTTTTTGATATGAAATTTACAAATTTTTGTTAATATAATACCTCAGAAATCTTGCATTTTATGATTGATTTTTTTGAATTTCTAACTTTAGATGTGACAATACTTGATGTAAAATGTGGTATTAAAATACATTTTTTAACATAATATTTTATAATTTTGTTAGAATAAAACCTTAGAAATCTTATATTTTATGAATTATTTTATTGAATTTCCTACTTTTAGCTGTGTCAATATTTGTTGTAAAATGTGGTATTAAAATAAATTTTTTATATAAAATTTACAAATTTTTGTTAAAATGAAACCCTAGAAATCATGCATTTTAGAAATGATTTTTTTTTATATCTTACTTTAGGTGTGTCAATATTTGATGTAAAATGTGGTATTAAAATTCATTTTTTAACATAATATTTTATAATTTTTGTTAGAATAAAACCTTAGAAATCTTATATTTTATGAATTATTTTATTGAATTTCCTACTTTTAAGTGTGTCAGTATTTGATGTAAAATGTGGTATTATTATTAAAAACCTAACCATGTAACTGCAAGATATAGTCTTAGCCTCTAGAAACACACGTTTAATGTCGCACTTAAATTTTGGTAGTAAGCCCTAATCATTATTTTTTGTATTAATCTGCGGCGTCAAGATCTAATCTATTACAATTAACACTCACATGTAAGTAATAGAACTTACTTTGAGATTAAAACCTAACCATGTAACTGCAAGATATAGTCTAAGCCTCTAGAAACACACGTTTAATGTCGCACTTAAATTTTGGTAGTAAGCCCTAATCATTGAATTTTTGTATTAATCTGTGGCGTCAAGATCTAATCTATTACAATTAACACTCACATGTAAGTAATAGAACTTACTTTGAGATTAAAACCTAACCATGTAACTGCAAGATATAGTCTTAGCCTCTAAAAACACACGTTTAATGTCGCACTTAAATTTAGACAGTAAGCCCTAATCATTGATATCTTGTGTTAATCTGCGGCGTCAAGACCTAATCTATAACAATTAACACTCACATGTAAGTTAAAAAACTTACTTTGAGATTAAAACCTAACCATGTAACTGCAAGATACAGTCTTAGCCTC
Organism: Melinaea marsaeus rileyi; assembly: GCA_918358865.1. Classification (NCBI taxonomy): domain Eukaryota; kingdom Metazoa; phylum Arthropoda; class Insecta; order Lepidoptera; family Nymphalidae; genus Melinaea; species Melinaea marsaeus. The sequence continues at coordinate 9,639,209 of OU911094.1, forward strand.
TCAAAACACACTTATATTGTCGCACTTAAATTTAGACAGTAAGCCCCAATCATTGATATCTTATCGTAATCTGCGGTGTCAAGACCTAGTCTATAACAATTTATTCTAAAATGAAGGTAATAGAACTTACTTTGAGATTAAAACCTAACAATGTAACTGCGAGATATAGTCTTAGCCTCTAAAACACACACGTCTAATGTCACACTTAAATTTAGACAATAAGCCCTAATCATTGATATCTTGTGGAAGTCTGCGGCGTCAAGACCTAATCTATAACAATTTATTTTAAAATGTTAGTAATAGAACTTACTTTGAGAATAAAACCTAACCGTGTAACTGCAAGATATAGTCTTAGCCTCTAGAAACACACATTTAATGTCGCACTTTAATTTAGACAGTAAGACTAAATCACTAATTTTTTATGGTAATCTGCGGCGTCAAGACCTAGTTTATAACAATTTATTCTAAAATGTAAGTAATAGAATTTACTTTGAGATTAAAACCCAACAAAGTAACTGCAAGATATAGTCTTAGCCTCTAAAAACACACGTTTAATGTCGTACTTAAATTTAGGCAGTAAGCCCTAATCATTGATATCTTGTGGTAATCTGCGGCGTCAAGACCTAATCTATAACAATTTATCCTAAAATGAAGGTAATACAACTTACTTTGATATTAAAACCTAACCATGTAACTGCAAGATACAGTCTTAGCCTCTCAAAACACACATATATTGTCGCACTTAAATTTAGACAGTAAGCCCCAATCATTGATATCTTATGGTAATCTGCGGTGTCAAGACCTAGTCTATAACAATTTATTCTAAAATGAAGGTAATAGAACTTACTTTGAGATTAAAACCTAACAATGTAACTGCGAGATATAGTCTTAGCCTCTAAAACACACACGTCTAATGTCACACTTAAATTTAGACAGTAAGCCCTAATCATTGATATCTTGTGGAAGTCTGCGGCTACAAGACCTAATCTATAACAATTTATTTTAAAATGTTAGTAATAGAACTTACTTTGAGAATAAAACCTAACCGTGTAACTGCAAGATATAGTCTTAGCCTCTAGAAACACACATTTAATGTCGCACTTTAATTTAGACAGTAAGACTAAATCACTAATTTTTTATGGTAATCTGCGGCGTCAAGACCTAGTTTATAACAATTTATTCTAAAATGTAAGTAATAGAATTTACTTTGAGATTAAAACCCAACAAAGTAACTGCAAGATATAGTCTTAGCCTCTAAAAACACACGTTTAATGTCGTACTTAAATTTAGGCAGTAAGCCCTAATCATTGATATCTTGTGGTAATCTGCGGCGTCAAGACCTAATCTATAACAATTTATCCTAAAATGAAGGTAATACAACTTACTTTGATATTAAAACCTAACCATGTAACTGCAAGATACAGTCTTAGCCTCTCAAAACACACGTAAATTGTCGCACTTAAATTTAGACTGTAAGCCCCAATCATTGATATCTTTTGATAATCTGCGGCGACAAGACCTATTAAAACCTTCGAAATCTTATATTTTATGAATTATTTTATTGAATTTCCTAGTTTTAGGTGTGTCATAATTTGATGTAAAATGTGGTATTAAAAAACATTTTTTGATATAAAATTTACAAATTTTTGTTAAAATAAAACCCTAGAAATCATGCATTTTAGGATTTATTTTTTTTAATTTCTAACTTTAGGTGTGTCAATATTTGATGAAAAATGTGGTATTAAAATACATTTTTTGATATGAAATTTAATAATTTTTGTTAATATAATACCTCAAAAATCTTGCATTTTATGATTGATTTTTTTGAATTTCTAACATTAGATGTGACAATACTTGATGTAAAATGTGGTATTAAAATACATTTTTTAACATAATATTTTATAATTTTTGTTAGAATAAAACCTTAGAAATCTTATATTTTATGAATTATTTTATTGAATTTCCTAGTTTTAGGTGTGTCATAATTTGATGTAAAATGTGGTTTTAAAAAACATTTTTTGATATAAAATTTACAAATTTTTGTTAAAATAAAACCCTAGAAATCATGCATTTTAGGATTTATTTTTTTTAATTTCTAACTTTAGGTGTGTCAATATTTGATGAAAAATGTGGTATTAAAATACATTTTTTGATATGAAATTTAATAATTTTTGTTAATATAATACCTCAAAAATCTTGCATTTTATGATTGATTTTTTTGAATTTCTAACTTTAGATGTGACAATACTTGATGTAAAATGTGGTATTAAAATACATTTTTTAACATAATATTTTATAATTTTTGTTAGAATAAAACCTTAGAAATCTTATATTTTATGAATTATTTTATTGAATTTCCTACTTTTAGCTGTGTCAATATTTGTTGTAAAATGTGGTATTAAAATAAATTTTTTATATTAAATTTACAAATTTTTGTTAAAATAAAACCCTAGAAATCATGCATTTTAGGAATGATTTTTTTTTATTTCTTACTTTAGGTGTGTCAATATTTGATGTAAAATGTGGTATTAAAATTCATTTTTTAACATAATATTTTATAATTTTTGTTGGAATAAAACCTTAGAAATCTTATATTTAATGAATTATTTTATTGAATTTCCTACTTTTAAGTGTGTCAGAATTTGATGTAAAATGTGGTATTAAAATACATTTTTTTATATAAAATTTACAAATTTTTGTTAAAATTATACCCTAGAAATCATGCATTTTAGGATTGATTTTTTTTAATTTTAACTTAAGGTGTGTCAATATTTGATGAAAAATGTGGTATTAAAATACATTTTTTGATATAAAATTTACAAATTTTTGTTGATATAATACCTCAGAAATCTTGCATTTTATGATTGATTTTTTTGAATTTCTAACTTTAGATGTGACAATACTTGATGTAAAATGTGGTATTAAAATACATTTTTTAACATAATATTTTATAATTTTTGTTAGAATAAAACCTTAGAAATCTTATATTTTATGAATTATTTTATTGAATTTCCTAGTTTTAGGTGTGTCATAAATTGATGTAAAATGTGGTATTAAAAAACATTTTTTGATATAAAATTTACAAATTTTTGTTAAAATAAAACCCTAGAAATCATGCATTTTAGGATTTATTTTTTTTAATTTCTAACTTTAGGTGTGTCAATATTTGATGAAAAATGTGGTATTAAAATACATTTTTTGATATGAAATTTACAAATTTTTGTTAATATAATACCTCAGAAATCTTGCATTTTATGATTGATTTTTTTGAATTTCTAACTTTAGATGTGACAATACTTGATGTAAAATGTGGTATTAAAATACATTTTTTAACATAATATTTTATAATTTTGTTAGAATAAAACCTTAGAAATCTTATATTTTATGAATTATTTTATTGAATTTCCTACTTTTAGCTGTGTCAATATTTGTTGTAAACTGTGGTATTAAAATAAATTTTTTATATAAAATTTACAAATTTTTGTTAAAATGAAACCCTAGAAATCATGCATTTTAGAAATGATTTTTTTTTATATCTTACTTTAGGTGTGTCAATATTTGATGTAAAATGTGGTATTAAAATTCATTTTTTAACATAATATTTTATAATTTTTGTTAGAATAAAACCTTAGAAATCTTATATTTTATGAATTATTTTATTGAATTTCCTACTTTTAAGTGTGTCAGTATTTGATGTAAAATGTGGTATTATTATTAAAAACCTAACCATGTAACTGCAAGATATAGTCTTAGCCTCTAGAAACACACGATTAATGTCGCACTTAAATTTTGGTAGTAAGCCCTAATCATTATTTTTTGTATTAATCTGCGGCGTCAAGATCTAATCTATTACAATTAACACTCACATGTAAGTAATAGAACTTACTTTGAGATTAAAACCTAACCATGTAACTGCAAGATATAGTCTAAGCCTCTAGAAACACACGTTTAATGTCGCACTTAAATTTTGGTAGTAAGCCCTAATCATTGAATTTTTGTATTAATCTGTGGCGTCAAGATCTAATCTATTACAATTAACACTCACATGTAAGTAATAGAACTTACTTTGAGATTAAAACCTAACCATGTAACTGCAAGATATAGTCTTAGCCTCTAAAAACACACGTTTAATGTCGCACTTAAATTTAGACAGTAAGCCCTAATCATTGATATCTTGTGTTAATCTGCGGCGTCAAGAACTAATCTATAACAATTAACACTCACATGTAAGTTAAAAAACTTACTTTGAGATTAAAACCTAACCATGTAACTGCAAGATACAGTCTTAGCCTCTCAAAACACACTTATATTGTCGCACTTAAATTTAGACAGTAAGCCCCAATCATTGATATCTTATCGTAATCTGCTGTGTCAAGACCTAGTCTATAACAATTTATTCTAAAATGAAGGTAATAGAACTTACTTTGAGATTAAAACCTAACAATGTAACTGCGACTAAAACACACACGTCTAATGTCACACTTAAATTTAGACAGTAAGCCCTAATCATTGATATCTTGTGGAAGTCTGCGGCGTCAAGACCTAATCTATAACAATTTATTTTAAAATGTTAGTAATAGAACTTACTTTGAGAATAAAACCTAACCGTGTAACTGCAAGATATAGTCTTAGCCTCTAGAAACACACATTTAATGTCGCACTTTAATTTAGACAGTAAGACTAAATCACTAATTTTTTATGGTAATCTGCGGCGTCAAGACCTAGTTTATAACAATTTATTCTAAAATGTAAGTAATAGAATTTACTTTGAGATTAAAACCCAACAAAGTAACTGCAAGATATAGTCTTAGCCTCTAAAAACACACGTTTAATGTCGTACTTAAATTTAGGCAGTAAGCCCTAATCATTGATATCTTGTGGTAATCTGCGGCGTCAAGACCTAATCTATAACAATTTATCCTAAAATGAAGGTAATACAACTTACTTTGATATTAAAACCTAACCATGTAACTGCAAGATACAGTCTTAGCCTCTCAAAACACACTTATATTGTCGCACTTAAATTTAGACAGTAAGCCCCAATCATTGATATCTTATGGTAATCTGCGGTGTCAAGACCTAGTCTATAACAATTTATTCTAAAATGAAGGTAATAGAACTTACTTTGAGATTAAAACCTAACAATGTAACTGCGAGATATAGTCTTAGCCTCTAAAACACACACGTCTAATGTCACACTTAAATTTAGACAGTAAGCCCTAATCATTGATATCTTGTGGAAGTCTGCGGCTACAAGACCTAATCTATAACAATTTATTTTAAAATGTTAGTAATAGAACTTACTTTGAGAATAAAACCTAACCGTGTAACTGCAAGATATAGTCTTAGCCTCTAGAAACACACATTTAATGTCGCACTTTAATTTAGACAGTAAGACTAAATCACTAATTTTTTATGGTAATCTGCGGCGTCAAGACCTAGTTTATAACAATTTATTCTAAAATGTAAGTAATAGAATTTACTTTGAGATTAAAACCCAACAAAGTAACTGCAAGATATAGTCTTAGCCTCTAAAAACACACGTTTAATGTCGTACTTAAATTTAGGCAGTAAGCCCTAATCATTGATATCTTGTGGTAATCTGCGGCGTCAAGACCTAATCTATAACAATTTATCCTAAAATGAAGGTAATACAACTTACTTTGATATTAAAACCTAACCATGTAACTGCAAGATACAGTCTTAGCCTCTCAAAACACACGTAAATTGTCGCACTTAAATTTAGACTGTAAGCCCCAATCATTGATATCTTTTGATAATCTGCGGCGACAAGACCTATTAAAACCTTCGAAATCTTATATTTTATGAATTATTTTATTGAATTTCCTAGTTTTAGGTGTGTCATAATTTGATGTAAAATGTGGTATTAAAAAACATTTTTTGATATAAAATTTACAAATTTTTGTTAAAATAAAACCCTAGAAATCATGCATTTTAGGATTTATTTTTTTTAATTTCTAACTTTAGGTGTGTCAATATTTGATGAAAAATGTGGTATTAAAATACATTTTTTGATATGAAATTTAATAATTTTTGTTAATATAATACCTCAAAAATCTTGCATTTTATGATTGATTTTTTTGAATTTCTAACTTTAGATGTGACAATACTTGATGTAAAATGTGGTATTAAAATACATTTTTTAACATAATATTTTATAATTTTTGTTAGAATAAAACCTTAGAAATCTTATATTTTATGAATTATTTTATTGAATTTCCTACTTTTAAGTGTGTCAGTATTTGATGTAAAATGTGGTATTATTATTAAAAACCTAACCATGTAACTGCAAGATATAGTCTTAGCCTCTAGAAACACACGTTTAATGTCGCACTTAAATTTTGGTAGTAAGCCCTAATCATTATTTTTTGTATAAATCTGCGGCGTCAAGATCTAATCTATTACAATTAACACTCACATGTAAGTAATAGAACTTACTTTGAGATTAAAACCTAACCATGTAACTGCAAGATATAGTCTAAGCCTCTAGAAACACACGTTTAATGTCGCACTTAAATTTTGGTAGTAAGCCCTAATCATTGAATTTTTGTATTAATCTGTGGCGTCAAGATCTAATCTATTACAATTAACACTCACATGTAAGTAATAGAACTTACTTTGAGATTAAAACCTAACCATGTAACTGCAAGATATAGTCTTAGCCTCTAAAAACACACGTTTAATGTCGCACTTAAATTTAGACAGTAAGCCCTAATCATTGATATCTTGTGTTAATCTGCGGCGTCAAGACCTAATCTATAACAATTAACACTCACATGTAAGTTAAAAAACTTACTTTGAGATTTAAACCTAGCCATGTAACTGCAAGATATTGTCTTAGCCTCTAAAAACACACGTATAATGTCGCACTTAAATTTAGACAGTAAGCCCTAATCATTGATATCCTGTGGTAATCTGCGGCGTCAAGACCTAATCTATAACAATTTATTCTAAAATCAAGGTAATAGAACTTACTTTGAGATTAAAACCCAACCAAGTAACTGCAAGATGTAGTCTTAGCCTCTAAAAACACACTTTTAATGTCGTACTTAAATTTAGGCAGTAAGCCCTAATCATTGATATCTTGTGGTAATCTGCGGCGTCAAGACCTAATCTAAAACAATTTATCCTAAAATGAAGGTAATACAACTTACTTTGATATTAAAACCTAACCATGTAACTGCAAGATACAGTCTTAGCCTCTCAAAACACACGTAAATTGTCGCACTTAAATTTAGACTGTAAGCCCCAATCATTGATATCTTATGGTAATCTGCGTTGTCAAAACCTAGTCTATAACAATTTATTCTAAAATGAAGGTAATAGAACTTTCTTTGAGATTAAAACCTAACAATGTAACTGCGAAATATAATCTTAGCCTCTAAAAACACACACGTCTAATGTCACACTTAAATTTAGACAGTAAACCCTTATCATTAATTTTTTGTGGTAATCTGCGGCGTCAAGACCTAATCTATAACAATTTATTCTAAAATGAAGGTAATAGAACTTACTTTGAGATTAATACCCAACCAAGTAACTGGAAAATATAGTCTTAGCCTCTAAAAACACACTTTAATGTCGTACTTAAATTTAGACAGTAAGACTAAATCATTAATCTCTTATGGTAATCTGCGGCGGCAAGACCTAGTCTATAAGAATTTATACTAAAGTGTGAGTAATAGAACATACTTTGAGATTAAAACCCAACCAAGTAACTGCAAGATATAGTCTTAGCCTCTAAAAACACACTTTTAATGTCGTACTTAAATTCAGGCAGTAAGCCCTAATCATTGATATCTTGTGGTAATCTGCGGCGTCAAGACCTAATCTATAACAGTTTATCCTAAAATGAAGGTAATACAACTTACTTTGATATTAAAACCTAACAGACAGTATGCCCTAATCATTGACTTCTTATAATTATTCATGTGTCTAAAACGGTTTCTCAGTTTCCGTTCACATAGTTCGAGATGCACTCAGATCAGAGTCCGAACTCTGACAATATTCTAGAGTCTCACAGAAAACACAAATATTTTTTTTAGCTTAGCTTAGCTCTTGGTTGATCTAGCTATAATTATATATATGAATATATATTTAGTATGTTTAAATAAAAGTGTAGAGCATTTGCTTTTTTTTCGCTACTGCATTTAGCTATTTTGCATATTTAGCAATGAATGGGCAGAGCAGTTAAAGGCAAACAACCAACAACCAACCTTTTTGGAATAACATTTCTTTTATCCACAAGAATTGAATCGCTTCCTTACCAAACGTATTTTAAAGTATATCTTTTCATTGAATATCTGTTTATCACGTACGATTATACGAGGTGCAGTGGTTTCACCCGTGAACCAAGTATGGACCTCGTGAAATCCAATGATAGGTATTTTCCAAGGCGCACCCAGGAGGTAATACCTTGCGCCTCGTTGGAATACTTAATGGTGATTCCATCCCCAATGTTACTTCTTACTATTTGATATTTGTTGTCTACAGAAAGAAACACTAACCAGCCAATAAGAAGCAACACCAGGCCTACTAAAACCATAAAATGCGACTTTGCCTAATGCCTAATGCCGATATTCAACACCTACCTACCTACCTACCTACCTACAAGCCCAACCTACCTACCTACCTACCAGCCCTACCTACCAACCAGCCCTACGTACCTACCAGCCCTACCTACCTACCAGCCGTACCTACCTACCAGCCCTACCTACCTACCAGCCCTACCTACCTACCTGCCCTACCTACCTACATACCTACCTACCGTACAAAGCTCAAAGTATAACAAGAAAAAAAAATTGCACAAAGGCAGACTTATCCTCGGAACAAATAAAACATATCACATGGTAAACTAAAGTGAAAGGACACATTAAAAATGGCAATAATATGAAAGAAATAGAAAATAACTATAAAAAACTAAGTAACTAAAACTAATTTAATCGAAAGTGCTTCTCATAATAATATCTACCTAACAGCCCTACCTACCTACCATCCCTACCTACCTAACAGCCCTACCTACCTACCATCCCTACCTACCTAACAGCCCTACCTACCTACCATCCCTACCTACCTACCATCCCTACCTACCTAACAGCCCTACCTACCTACCATCCCTACCTACCTACCAGCCCTACCTACCTACCAGCCCTACCTACCTACCAGCCCTACTTACCTACGTACCTACCTACCTACCGTACAAAGCTCAAAGTATAACAAGAAAAAAAAATTGCACAAAGGCGGACTTATCCTCAGAACAAATAAAACATATCACATGGTAAACTAAAGTGAAAGGAGACATTAAAAATGGCAATAATATGAAAGAAAAAGAAAATAACTATAAAAAACTAAGTAACTATAACTAATTTAATCGAAAGTGCTTCTCATAATAATATCTACCTAACAGCCCTACCTACCTACCATCCCTACCTACCTAACAGCCCTACCTACCTACCATCCCTACCTACCTATCAGCCCTACCTACCTATCAGCCCTACCTACCTACCATCCCTACCTACCTAACATCCCTACCTACCTAACAGCCCTACCTACCTACCAGCCCTACCTACCTAACATCCCTACCTACCTAACATCCCTACCTACCTAACAGCCCTACCTACCTACCAGCCCTACCTACCTACCAGCCCTACCTACCTACCTACCTACCTACCTACCGTACAAAAGTCAAAGTATAACAAAAAAAAAATGCACAAAGGCGGACTTATTCCCGGAACAAATAAAACATATCACATGGTAAACTAAAGTGAAAAGATACATTAAAAATGGCATAATATGAAAGAAAATGAAAATAACTATAAAAAACTAAGTAACTAAAACTAATTTAATCGAAAGTGCTTCTCATAATAATATCTACCTAACAGCCCTACCTACCTACCATCCCTACCTACCTAACAGCCCTACCTACCTACCAGCCCTACCTACCTACCAGCCCTACCTACCTACCAGCCCTACCTACCTACCAGCCCTACCTACCTACCAGCCCTACCTTCCTACCAGCCCTACCTACCTACCTGCCCTACCTACCTACATACCTACCTACCGTACAAAGCTCAAAGTATAACAAGAAAAAAAAATTGCACAAAGGCAGACTTATCCTCGGAACAAATAAAACATATCACATGGTAAACTAAAGTGAAAGGACACATTAAAAATGGCAATAATATGAAAGAAATAGAAAATAACTATAAAAAACTAAGTAACTAAAACTAATTTAATCGAAAGTGCTTCTCATAATAATATCTACCTAACAGCCCTACCTACCTACCATCCCTACCTACCTAACAGCCCTACCTACCTACCATCCCTACCTACCTATCAGCCCTACCTACCTACCATCCCTACCTACCTAACAGCCCTACCTACCTACCATCCCTACCTACCTAACATCCCTACCTACCTACCAGCCCTACCTACCTACCAGCCCTACCTACCTACCAGCCCTACCTACCTACCAGCCCTACCTACCTACCAGCCCTACCTACCTACCAGCCCTACCTACCTACCAGCCCTACCTACCTACCTACCTACCTACCTACCGTACAAAGCTCAATGTATAACAAGAAAAAAAAATTGCACAAAGGCGGACTTATCCTCGGAACAAATAAAACATATCACATGGTAAACTAAAGTGAAAGACACATTAAAAATGGCAATAATATGAAAGAAATAGAAAATAACTATAAAAAACTAAGTAACTAAAACTAATTTAATCAAAAGTGCTTGTCATAATAATATCTACCTAAAAGCCCTACCTACCTACCATCCCTACCTACCTAACAGCCCTACCTACCTACCATCCCTACCTACCTAACAGCCCTACCTACCTACCATCCCTACCTACCTACCAGCCCTACCTACCTACCAGCCCTACCTACCTACCAGCCCTACCTACCTACCAGCCCTACCTACCTACCATACAAAGCTCAAAGTATAACAAGAAAAAAAAATTGCACAAAGGCGGACTTATCCTCAGAACAAATAAAACATATTACATGGTAAACTAAAGTGAAAGGAGACATTAAAAATGGCAATAATATGAAAGAAAAAGAAAATAACTATAAAAAACTAAGTAACTAAAACGAATTTAATCGAAAGTGCTTCTCATAATAATATCTACCTAACAGCCCTACCTACCTACCATCCCTACCTACCTAACAGCCCTATCTACCTATCAGCCCTACCTACCTACCATCCCTACCTACCTACCATCCCTACCTACCTAACATCCCTACCTACCTAACAGCGCTACCTACCTACCAGCCCCACCTACCTACCAGCCCTACCTACCTACCTACCGTACAAAGCTCAAAGTATAACAAGAAAAAAAAATTGCACAAAGGCGGACTTATTCCCGGAACAAATAAAACATATCACATGGTAAACTAAAGTGAAAGGAGACATTAAAAATGGCAATAATATGAAAGAAAAAGAAAATAACTATAAAAAACTAAGTAACTAAAACTAATTTAATCGAAAGTGCTTCTCATAATAATATCTACCTAACAGCCCTACCTACCTATCAGTCCTACCTACCTAACAGCCCTACCTACCTACCATCCCTACCTACCTAACAGCCCTACCTACCTAACAGCCCTACCTACCTACCAGCCCTAACTACCTACCAGCCCTACCTACCTACCAGCCCTACCTACCTACCATCCCTACCTACCTACCAGCCCTACCTACCTACCAGCCCTACCTACCTACCAGCCCTACCTACCTACCATCCCTACCTACCTACCATCCCTACCTACCTAACAGCCCTACCTACCTACCATCCCTACTTACCTAACATCCCTACCTACCTAACAGCCCTACCTACCTACCAGCCCTACCTACCTACCAGCCCTACCTACCTACCAGCCCTACCTACCTACCTACCGTACAAAGCTCAAAGTATAACAAGAAAAAAAAATTGCACAAAGGCGGACTTATCCTCAGAACAAATAAAACATATCACATGTTAAACTAAAGTGAAAGGAGACATTAAAAATGGCAATAATATGAAAGAAAAAGAAAATAACTATAAAAAACTAAGTAACTAAAACTAATTTAATCGAAAGTGCTTCTCATAACAATATCTACCTAACAGCCCTACCTACCTACCATCCCTACCTACCTATCAGCCCTACCTACCTACCATCCCTACCTACCTAACAGCCCTACCTACCTACCAGCCCTACCTACCTATCAGCCCTACCTACCTACCAGCCCTACCTACCTACCAGCCCTACCTACCTACCAGCCCTACCTACCTACCAGCCTTACCTACCTACCATCCCTACCTACCTAACAGCCCTACCTACCTACCATCCCTACCTACCTATCAGCCCTACCTACCTACCATCTCTACCTACCTAACAGCCCTACCTACCTACCATCCCTACCTACCTAACATCCCTACCTACCTAACAGCCCTACCTACCTACCAGCCCTACCTACCTACCAGCCCTACCTACCTACCAGCCCTACCTACCTACCAGCCCTACCTACCTACCTACCTACCTACCTACCTACTGTACAAAGCTCAAAGTATAACAAGAAAAAAAAATTGCACAAAGGCGGACTTATCCCCGGAACAAATAAAACATATCACATGGTAAACTAAAGTGAAAGGAGACATTAAAAATGGCAATAATATGAAAGAAAAAGAAAATAACTATAAAAAACTAAGTAACTAAAACTAATTTAATCGAAAGTGCTTCTCATAATAATATCTACCTAACAGCCCTACCTACCTATCAGCCCTACCTACCTACCATCCCTACCTACCTAACAGCCCTACCTACCTACCATCCCTACCTACCTAACAGCCCTACCTACCTAACAGCCCTACCTACCTACCAGCCCTAACTACCTACCAGCCCTACCTACCTACCATCCCTACCTACCTACCAGCCCTACCTACCTACCAGCCCTACCTACCTACCAGCCCTACCTACCTACCATCCCTACCTACCTACCATCCCTACCTACCTAACAGCCCTATCTACCTATCAGCCCTACCTACCTACCATCCCTACCTACCTACCATCCCTACCTACCTAACATCCCTACCTACCTAACAGCCCTACCTACCTACCAGCCCTACCTACCTACCAGCCCTACCTACCTACCTACCGTACAAAGCTCAAAGTATAACAAGAAAAAAAAATTGCACAAAGGCGGACTTATTCCCGGAACAAATAAAACATATCACATGGTAAACTAAAGTGAAAGGAGACATTAAAAATGGCAATAATATGAAAGAAAAAGAAAATAACTATAAAAAACTAAGTAACTAAAACTAATTTAATCGAAAGTGCTTCTCATAATAATATCTACCTAACAGCCCTACCTACCTATCAGCCCTACCTACCTACCATCCCTACCTACCTAACAGCCCTACCTACCTACCATCCCTACCTACCTAACAGCCCTACCTACCTAACAGCCCTACCTACCTACCAGCCCTACCTACCTACCAGCCCTACCTACCTACCAGCCCTACCTACCTACCATCCCTACCTACCTACCAGCCCTACCTACCTACCAGCCCTACCTACCTACCAGCCCTACCTACCTACCATCCCTACCTACCTACCATACCTACCTACCATCCCTACTTACCTAACATCCCTACCTACCTAACAGCCCTACCTACCTACCAGCCCTACCTACCTACCAGCCCTACCTACCTACCTACCTACCTACCTACCTACCGTACAAAGCTCAAAGTATAACAAGAAAAAAAAATTGCACAAAGGCGGACTTATCCTCAGAACAAATAAAACATATCACATGGTAAACTAAAGTGAAAGGAGACATTAAAAATGGCAATAATATGAAAGAAAAAGAAAATAACTATAAAAAACTAAGTAACTATAACTAATTTAACCGAAAGTGCTTCTCATAATAATATCTACCTAGCAGCCCTACCTACCTAACAGCCCTATCTACCTATCAGCCCTACCTACCTACCATCCCTACCTACCTACCATCCCTACCTACCTAACATCCCTACCTACCTAACAGCCCTACCTACCTACCAGCCCTACCTACCTACCAGCCCTACCTACCTACCTACCGTACAAAGCTCAAAGTATAACAAGAAAAAAAAATTGCACAAAGGCGGACTTATTCCCGGAACAAATAAAACATATCACATGGTAAACTAAAGTGAAAGGAGACATTAAAAATGGCAATAATATGAAAGAAAAAGAAAATAACTACAAAAAACTAAGTAACTAAAACGAATTTAATCGAAAGTGCTTCTCATAATAATATCTACCTAACAGCCCTACCTACCTATCAGCCCTACCTACCTACCATCCCTACCTACCTAACAGCCCTACCTACCTACCAGCCCTACCTACCTACCATCCCTACCTACCTACCATCCCTACCTACCTAACAGCCCTACCTACCTACCATCCCTACCTACCTAACACCCCTACCTACCTAACAGCCCTACCTACCTACCAGCCCTACCTACCTACCAGCCCTACCTACCTACCTACCTACCTTCCTACCGTACAAAGCTCAAAGTATAACAAGAAAAAAAAAATGCACAAAGGCGGACTTATTCCCGGAACAAACAAAACATATCACATGGTAAACTAAAGTGAAAGGAGACATTAAAAATGGCAATAATATGAAAGAAAAAGAAAATAACTATAAAAAACTAAGTAACTAAAACTAATTTAATCGAACGTGCTTCTCATAATAATATCTAACTAACAGCCCTACCTACCTACCATCCCTACCTACCTAACATCCCTACCTACCTACCAGCTCTACCTACCTACCAGCCCTACCTACCTACCATCCCTACCTACCTACCATCCCTACCTACCTACCATCCCTACCTACCTAACAGCCCTACCTACCTACCATCCCTACCTACCTAACATCCCTATCTACCTACCAGCCCTACCTACCTACCATCCCTACCTACCTACCATCCCTACCTACCTACCATCCCTACCTACCTAACAGCCCTACCTACCTAACAGCCCTACCTACCTACCATCCCTACCTACCTACCAGCCCTACCTACCTACCAGCCCTACCTACCTACCAGCCCTACCTACCTACCTACCGTACAAAGCTCAAAGTATAACAAGAAAAAAAAATTGCACAAAGGCGGACTTATCCTCAGAACAAATAAAACATATCACATGTTAAACTAAAGTGAAAGGAGACATTAAAAATGGCAATAATATGAAAGAAAAAGAAAATAACTATAAAAAACTAAGTAACTAAAACTAATTTAATCGAAAGTGCTTCTCATAACAATATCTACCTAACAGCCCTACCTACCTACCATCCCTACCTACCTATCAGCCCTACCTACCTACCATCCCTACCTACCTAACAGCCCTACCTACCTACCAGCCCTACCTACCTATCAGCCCTACCTACCTAACAGCCCTACCTACCTACCATCCCTACCTACCTATCAGCCCTACCTACCTACCATCTCTACCTACCTAACAGCCCTACCTACCTACCATCCCTACCTACCTAACATCCCTACCTACCTAACAGCCCTACCTACCTACCAGCCCTACCTACCTACCAGCCCTACCTACCTACCAGCCCTACCTACCTACCAGCCCTACCTACCTACCTACCTACCTACCTACCTACTGTACAAAGCTCAAAGTATAACAAGAAAAAAATATTGCACAAAGGCGGACTTATCCTCGGAACAAATAAAACATATCACATGGTAAACTAAAGTGAAAGGACACATTAAAAATGGCAATAATATGAAAGAAATAGAAAATAACTATAAAAAACTAAGTAACTAAAACTAATTTAATCGAAAGTGCTTCTCATAATATCTACCTAACAGCCCTACCTACCTACCATCCCTACCTACCTAACAGCCCTACCTACCTACCATCCCTACCTACCTAACAGCCCTACCTACCTACCATCCCTACCTACCTACCAGGCCTACCTACCTACCAGCCCTACCTACCTACCAGCCCTACCTACCTACCTACCGTACAAAGTTCAAAGTATAACAAGAAAAAAAAATTGCACAAAGGCGGACTTATCCTCAGAACAAATAAAACATATCACATGGTAAACTAAAGTGAAAGGAGACATTAAAAATGGCAATAATATGAAAGAAAAAGAAAATAACTATAAAAAACTAAGTAACTAAAACGAATTTAATCGAAAGTGCTTCTCATAATAATATCTACCTAACAGCCCTACCTACCTACCATCCCTACCTACCTAACAGCCCTATCTACCTATCAGCCCTACCTACCTACCATCCCTACCTACCTACCATCCCTACCTACCTAACATCCCTACCTACCTAACAGCGCTACCTACCTACCAGCCCCACCTACCTACCAGCCCTACCTACCTACCTACCGTACAAAGCTCAAAGTATAACAAGAAAAAAAAATTGCACAAAGGCGGACTTATTCCCGGAACAAATAAAACATATCACATGGTAAACTAAAGTGAAAGGAGACATTAAAAATGGCAATAATATGAAAGAAAAAGAAAATAACTATAAAAAACTAAGTAACTAAAACTAATTTAATCGAAAGTGCTTCTCATAATAATATCTACCTAACAGCCCTACCTACCTATCAGTCCTACCTACCTAACAGCCCTACCTACCTACCATCCCTACCTACCTAACAGCCCTACCTACCTAACAGCCCTACCTACCTACCAGCCCTAACTACCTACCAGCCCTACCTACCTACCAGCCCTACCTACCTACCATCCCTACCTACCTACCAGCCCTACCTACCTACCAGCCCTACCTACCTACCAGCCCTACCTACCTACCATCCCTACCTACCTACCATCCCTACCTACCTAACAGCCCTACCTACCTACCATCCCTACTTACCTAACATCCCTACCTACCTAACAGCCCTACCTACCTACCAGCCCTACCTACCTACCAGCCCTACCTACCTACCAGCCCTACCTACCTACCTACCGTACAAAGCTCAAAGTATAACAAGAAAAAAAAATTGCACAAAGGCGGACTTATCCTCAGAACAAATAAAACATATCACATGTTAAACTAAAGTGAAAGGAGACATTAAAAATGGCAATAATATGAAAGAAAAAGAAAATAACTATAAAAAACTAAGTAACTAAAACGAATTTAATCGAAAGTGCTTCTCATAATAATATCTACCTAACAGCCCTACCTACCTATCAGCCCTACCTACCTACCATCCCTACCTACCTAACAGCCCTACCTACCTACCAGCCCTACCTACCTACCATCCCTACCTACCTACCATCCCTACCTACCTAACAGCCCTACCTACCTACCATCCCTACCTACCTAACACCCCTACCTACCTAACAGCCCTACCTACCTACCAGCCCTACCTACCTACCAGCCCTACCTACCTACCTACCTACCTTCCTACCGTACAAAGCTCAAAGTATAACAAGAAAAAAAAAATGCACAAAGGCGGACTTATTCCCGGAACAAACAAAACATATCACATGGTAAACTAAAGTGAAAGGAGACATTAAAAATGGCAATAATATGAAAGAAAAAGAAAATAACTATAAAAAACTAAGTAACTAAAACTAATTTAATCGAAAGTGCTTCTCATAATAATATCTAACTAACAGCCCTACCTACCTACCATCCCTACCTACCTAACATCCCTACCTACCTACCAGCTCTACCTACCTACCAGCCCTACCTACCTACCATCCCTACCTACCTACCATCCCTACCTACCTACCATCCCTACCTACCTAACAGCCCTACCTACCTACCATCCCTACCTACCTAACATCCCTATCTACCTACCAGCCCTACCTACCTACCAGCCCTACCTACCTACCATCCCTACCTACCTACCATCCCTACCTACCTACCATCCCTACCTACCTAACAGCCCTACCTACCTAACAGCCCTACCTACCTACCATCCCTACCTACCTACCAGCCCTACCTACCTACCAGCCCTACCTACCTACCAGCCCTACCTACCTACCTACCGTACAAAGCTCAAAGTATAACAAGAAAAAAAAATTGCACAAAGGCGGACTTATCCTCAGAACAAATAAAACATATCACATGTTAAACTAAAGTGAAAGGAGACATTAAAAATGGCAATAATATGAAAGAAAAAGAAAATAACTATAAAAAACTAAGTAACTAAAACTAATTTAATCGAAAGTGCTTCTCATAACAATATCTACCTAACAGCCCTACCTACCTACCATCCCTACCTACCTATCAGCCCTACCTACCTACCATCCCTACCTACCTAACAGCCCTACCTACCTACCAGCCCTACCTACCTATCAGCCCTACCTACCTAACAGCCCTACCTACCTACCATCCCTACCTACCTATCAGCCCTACCTACCTACCATCTCTACCTACCTAACAGCCCTACCTACCTACCATCCCTACCTACCTAACATCCCTACCTACCTAACAGCCCTACCTACCTACCAGCCCTACCTACCTACCAGCCCTACCTACCTACCAGCCCTACCTACCTACCAGCCCTACCTACCTACCTACCTACCTACCTACCTACTGTACAAAGCTCAAAGTATAACAAGAAAAAAATATTGCACAAAGGCGGACTTATCCTCGGAACAAATAAAACATATCACATGGTAAACTAAAGTGAAAGGACACATTAAAAATGGCAATAATATGAAAGAAATAGAAAATAACTATAAAAAACTAAGTAACTAAAACTAATTTAATCGAAAGTGCTTCTCATAATATCTACCTAACAGCCCTACCTACCTACCATCCCTACCTACCTAACAGCCCTACCTACCTACCATCCCTACCTACCTAACAGCCCTACCTACCTACCATCCCTACCTACCTACCAGGCCTACCTACCTACCAGCCCTACCTACCTACCAGCCCTACCTACCTACCTACCGTACAAAGTTCAAAGTATAACAAGAAAAAAAAATTGCACAAAGGCGGACTTATCCTCAGAACAAATAAAACATATCACATGGTAAACTAAAGTGAAAGGAGACATTAAAAATGGCAATAATATGAAAGAAAAAGAAAAAAACTATAAAAAACTAAGTAACTAAAACTAATTTAATCGAAAGTGCTTCTCATAATAATATCTACCTACCATCCCTACCTACCTAACATCCCTACCTACCTAACAGCCCTACCTACCTAACATCCCTACCTACCTAACATCCCTACCTACCTAACAACCCTACCTACCTACCAGCCCTACCTACCTACCAGCCCTACCTACCTACCAGCCCTACCTACCTACCAGCCCTACCTACCTACCTACCTACCTACCTACCGTACAAAGCTCAAAGTATAACAAGAAAAAAAAAATGCACAAAGGCGGACTTATTCCCGGAACAAATAAAACATATCACATGGTAAACTAAAGTGAAAAGATACATTAAAAATGGCATAATATGAAAGAAAATGAAAATAACTATAAAAAACTAAGTAACTAAAACTAATTTAATCGAAAGTGCTTCTCATAATAATATCTACCTAACAGCCCTACCTACCTACCATCCCTACCTACCTAACAGCCCTACCTACCTAACAGCCCTACCTACCTACCATCCCTACCTACCTACCAGCCCTACCTACCTACCAGCCCTACCTACCTACCAGCCCTACCTACCTACCTACCGTACAAAGCTCAAAGTATAACAAGAAAAAAAAATTGCACAAAGGCGGACTTATCCTCAGAACAAATAAAACATATCACATGTTAAACTAAAGTGAAAGGAGACATTAAAAATGGCAATAATATGAAAGAAAAAGAAAATAACTATAAAAAACTAAGTAACTAAAACTAATTTAATCGAAAGTGCTTCTCATAACAATATCTACCTAACAGCCCTACCTACCTACCATCCCTACCTACCTATCAGCCCTACCTACCTACCATCCCTACCTACCTAACAGCCCTACCTACCTACCAGCCCTACCTACCTATCAGCCCTACCTACCTACCAGCCCTACCTACCTACCAGCCCTACCTACCTACCAGCCCTACCTACCTACCATCCCTACCTACCTAACAGCCCTACCTACCTACCATCCCTACCTACCTATCAGCCCTACCTACCTACCATCTCTACCTACCTACCAGGCCTACCTACCTACCAGCCCTACCTACCTACCAGCCCTACCTACCTACCTACCGTACAAAGCTCAAAGTATAACAAGAAAAAAAAATTGCACAAAGGCGGACTTATCCTCAGAACAAATAAAACATATCACATGGTAAACTAAAGTGAAAGGAGACATTAAAAATGGCAATAATATGAAAGAAAAAGAAAAAAACTATAAAAAACTAAGTAACTAAAACTAATTTAATCGAAAGTGCTTCTCATAATAATATCTACCTACCATCCCTACCTACCTAACATCCCTACCTACCTAACAGCCCTACCTACCTAACATCCCTACCTACCTAACATCCCTACCTACCTAACAACCCTACCTACCTACCAGCCCTACCTACCTACCAGCCCTACCTACCTACCAGCCCTACCTACCTACCAGCCCTACCTACCTACCTACCTACCTACCTACCGTACAAAGCTCAAAGTATAACAAGAAAAAAAAAATGCACAAAGGCGGACTTATTCCCGGAACAAATAAAACATATCACATGGTAAACTAAAGTGAAAAGATACATTAAAAATGGCATAATATGAAAGAAAATGAAAATAACTATAAAAAACTAAGTAACTAAAACTAATTTAATCGAAAGTGCTTCTCATAATAATATCTACCTAACAGCCCTACCTACCTACCATCCCTACCTACCTAACAGCCCTACCTACCTAACAGCCCTACCTACCTACCATCCCTACCTACCTACCAGCCCTACCTACCTACCAGCCCTACCTACCTACCAGCCCTACCTACCTACCTACCGTACAAAGCTCAAAGTATAACAAGAAAAAAAAATTGCACAAAGGCGGACTTATCCTCAGAACAAATAAAACATATCACATGTTAAACTAAAGTGAAAGGAGACATTAAAAATGGCAATAATATGAAAGAAAAAGAAAATAACTATAAAAAACTAAGTAACTAAAACTAATTTAATCGAAAGTGCTTCTCATAACAATATCTACCTAACAGCCCTACCTACCTACCATCCCTACCTACCTATCAGCCCTACCTACCTACCATCCCTACCTACCTAACAGCCCTACCTACCTACCAGCCCTACCTACCTATCAGCCCTACCTACCTACCAGCCCTACCTACCTACCAGCCCTACCTACCTACCAGCCCTACCTACCTACCAGCCCTACCTACCTACCATCCCTACCTACCTAACAGCCCTACCTACCTACCATCCCTACCTACCTATCAGCCCTACCTACCTACCATCTCTACCTACCTAACAGCCCTACCTACCTACCATCCCTACCTACCTAACATCCCTACCTACCTAACAGCCCTACCTACCTACCAGCCCTACCTACCTACCAGCCCTACCTACCTACCAGCCCTACCTACCTACCAGCCCTACCTACCTACCTACCTACCTACCTACCTACCTACTGTACAAAGCTCAAAGTATAACAAGAAAAAAAATTGCACAAAGGCGGACTTATCCTCGGAACAAATAAAACATATCACATGGTAAACTAAAGTGAAAGGACACATTAAAAATGGCAATAATATGAAAGAAATAGAAAATAACTATAAAAAACTAAGTAACTAAAACTAATTTAATCGAAAGTGCTTCTCATAATATCTACCTAACAGCCCTACCTACCTACCATCCCTACCTACCTAACAGCCCTACCTACCTACCATCCCTACCTACCTAACATCCCTACCTACCTACCAGCTCTACCTACCTACCAGCCCTACCTACCTACCATCCCTACCTACCTACCATCCCTACCTACCTACCATCCCTACCTACCTAACAGCCCTACCTACCTACCATCCCTACCTACCTAACATCCCTACCTACCTACCAGCCCTACCTACCTACCAGCCCTACCTACCTACCATCCCTACCTACCTACCATCCCTACCTACCTAACAGCCCTACCTACCTACCAGCCCTACCTACCTACCAGCCCTACCTACCTACCTACCTACCGTACAAAGCTCAAAGTATAACAAGAAAAAAAAAATGCACAAAGGCGGACTTATTCCCAGAACAAATAAAACATATCACATGGTAAACTAAAGTGAAAGGAGACATTAAAAATGGCAATAATATGAAAGAAAAAGAAAATAACTATAAAAAACTAAGTAACTAAAACTAATTTAATCGAAAGTGCTTCTCATAATAATATCTACCTAACAGCCCTACCTACCTACCATCCCTACCTACCTAACAGCCCTACCTACCTACCATCCCTACCTACCTAACAGCCCTACCTACCTACCATCCCTACCTACCTACCAGCCCTACCTACCTACCAGCCCTACCTACCTACCAGCCCTACCTACCTACCAGCCCTACCTACCTACCTACCGTACAAAGCTCAAAGTATAACAAGAAAAAAAAATTGCACAAAGGCGGATTTATCCTCAAAACAAATAAAACATATCACATGGTAAACTAAAGTGAAAGGAGACATTAAAAATGGCAATAATATGAAAGAAAAAGAAAATAACTATAAAAAACTAAGTAACTAAAACTAATTTAATCGAAAGTGCTTCTCATTATAATATCTACCTAACAGCCCTACCTACCTACCATCCCTACCTACCTATCAGCCCTATCTACCTACCATCCCTACCTACCTAACAGCCCTACCTACCTACCATCCCTACCTACCTAACATCCCTACCTACCTACCAGCCCTACCTACCTACCAGCCCTACCTACCTACCAGCCCTACCTACCTACCAGCCCTAACTACCTACCTACCTACCTACCTACCGTACAAAGCTCAAAGTATAACAAGAAAAAAAAATTGCACAAAGGCGGACTTATCCTCGGAACAAATAAAACCTATCACATGGTAAACTAAAGTGAAAGGACACATTAAAAATGGCAATAATATGAAAGAAATAGAAAATAACTATAAAAAACTAAGTAACTAAAACTAATTTAATCGAAAGTGCTTCTCATAATAATATCTACCTAACAGCCCTACCTACCTACCATCCCTACCTACCTAACAGCCCTACCTACCTAACAGCCCTACCTACCTACCATCCCTACCTACCTACCAGCCCTACCTACCTACCAGCCCTACCTACCTACCAGCCCTACCTACCTACCTACCGTACAAAGCTCAAAGTATAACAAGAAAAAAAAATTGCACAAAGGCGGACTTATCCTCAGAACAAATAAAACATATCACATGTTAAACTAAAGTGAAAGGAGACATTAAAAATGGCAATAATATGAAAGAAAAAGAAAATAACTATAAAAAACTAAGTAACTAAAACTAATTTAATCGAAAGTGCTTCTCATAACAATATCTACCTAACAGCCCTACCTACCTACCATCCCTACCTACCTATCAGCCCTACCTACCTACCATCCCTACCTACCTAACAGCCCTACCTACCTACCAGCCCTACCTACCTATCAGCCCTACCTACCTACCAGCCCTACCTACCTACCAGCCCTACCTACCTACCATCCCTACCTACCTAACAGCCCTACCTACCTAACATCCCTACCTACCTATCAGCCCTACCTACCTACCATCTCTACCTACCTAACAGCCCTACCTACCTACCATCCCTACCTACCTAACATCCCTACCTACCTAACAGCCCTACCTACCTAACAGCCCTACCTACCTACCATCCCTACCTACCTACCAGCCCTACCTACCTACCAGCTTTACCTACCTACCAGCCCTACCTACCTACCATACAAAGCTCAAAGTATAACAAGAAAAAAAAATTGCACAAAGGCGGACTTATCCTCAGAACAAATAAAACATATTACATGGTAAACTAAAGTGAAAGGAGACATTAAAAATGGCAATAATATGAAAGAAAAAGAAAATAACTATAAAAAACTAAGTAACTAAAACGAATTTAATCGAAAGTGCTTCTCATAATAATATCTACCTAACAGCCCTACCTACCTACCATCCCTACCTACCTAACAGCCCTATCTACCTATCAGCCCTACCTACCTACCATCCCTACCTACCTACCAGCCCTACCTACCTAACATCCCTACCTACCTAACATCCCTAACTACCTAACAACCCTACCTACCTACCAGCCCTACCTACCTACCAGCCCTACCTACCTACCAGCCCTACCTACCTACCAGCCCTACCTACCTACCTACCTACCTACCTACCGTACAAAGCTCAAAGTATAACAAGAAAAAAATATTGCACAAAGGCGGACTTATTCCCGGAAAAAATAAAACATATCACATGGTAAACTAAAGTGAAAAGATACATTAAAAATGGCATAATATGAAAGAAAATGAAAATAACTATAAAAAACTAAGTAACTAAAACTAATTTAATCGAAAGTGCTTCTCATAATAATATCTACCTAACAGCCCTACCTACCTACCATCCCTACCTACCTAACAGCCCTACCTACCTAACAGCCCTACCTACCTACCATCCCTACCTACCTACCAGCCCTACCTACCTACCAGCCCTACCTACCTACCAGCCCTACCTACCTACCTACCGTACAAAGCTCAAAGTATAACAAGAAAAAAAAATTGCACAAAGGCGGACTTATCCTCAGAACAAATAAAACATATCACATGTTAAACTAAAGTGAAAGGAGACATTAAAAAATGGCAATAATATGAAAGAAAAAGAAAATAACTATAAAAAACTAAGTAACTAAAACTAATTTAATCGAAAGTGCTTCTCATAACAATATCTACCTAACAGCCCTACCTACCTACCATCCCTACCTACCTATCAGCCCTACCTACCTACCATCCCTACCTACCTAACAGCCCTACCTACCTACCAGCCCTACCTACCTATCAGCCCTACCTACCTACCAGCCCTACCTACCTACCAGCCCTACCTACCTACCAGCCCTACCTACCTACCAGCCCTACCTACCTACCATCCCTACCTACCTAACAGCCCTACCTACCTAACATCCCTACCTACCTATCAGCCCTACCTACCTACCATCCCTACCTACCTAACAGCCCTACCTACCTACCATCCCTACCTACCTAACATCCCTACCTACCTAACAGCCCTACCTACCTACCAGCCCTACCTACCTACCAGCCCTACCTACCTACCAGCCCTACCTACCTACCAGCTTTACCTACCTACCAGCCCTACCTACCTACCATACAAAGCTCAAAGTATAACAAGAAAAAAAAAATTGCACAAAGGCGGACTTATCCTCAGAACAAATAAAACATATTACATGGTAAACTAAAGTGAAAGGAGACATTAAAAATGGCAATAATATGAAAGAAAAAGAAAATAACTATAAAAAACTAAGTAACTAAAACGAATTTAATCGAAAGTGCTTCTCATAATAATATCTACCTAACAGCCCTACCTACCTACCATCCCTACCTACCTAACAGCCCTATCTACCTATCAGCCCTACCTACCTACCATCCCTACCTACCTACCATCCCTACCTACCTACCATCCCTACCTACCTAACAGCCCTACCTACCTACCAGCCCTACCTACCTACCAGCCCTACCTACCTACCTACCGTACAAAGCTCAAAGTATAACAAGAAAAAAAAATTGCACAAAGGCGGACTTATTCCCGGAACAAATAAAACATATCACATGGTAAACTAAAGTGAAAGGAGACATTAAAAATGGCAATAATATGAAAGAAAAAGAAAATAACTATAAAAAACTAAGTAACTAAAACTAATTTAATCGAAAGTGCTTCTCATAATAATATCTACCTAACAGCCCTACCTACCTATCAGCCCTACCTACCTACCATCCCTACCTACCTAACAGCCCTACCTACCTACCATCCCTACCTACCTAACAGCCCTACCTACCTAACAGCCCTACCTACCTACCAGCCCTAACTACCTACCAGCCCTACCTACCTACCAGCCCTACCTACCTACCATCCCTACCTACCTACCAGCCCTACCTACCTACCAGCCCTACCTACCTACCAGCCCTACCTACCTACCAGCCCTACCTACCTACCATCCCTACCTACCTACCATCCCTACCTACCTAACAGCCCTATCTACCTATCAGCCCTACCTACCTACCATCCCTACCTACCTACCATCCCTACCTACCTAACATCCCTACCTACCTAACAGCCCTACCTACCTACCAGCCCTACCTACCTACCAGCCCTACCTACCTACCTACCGTACAAAGCTCAAAGTATAACAAGAAAAAAAAATTGCACAAAGGCGGACTTATTCCCGGAACAAATAAAACATATCACATGGTAAACTAAAGTGAAAGGAGACATTAAAAATGGCAATAATATGAAAGAAAAAGAAAATAACTATAAAAAACTAAGTAACTAAAACTAATTTAATCGAAAGTGCTTCTCATAATAATATCTACCTAACAGCCCTACCTACCTATCAGCCCTACCTACCTACCATCCCTACCTACCTAACAGCCCTACCTACCTACCATCCCTACCTACCTAACAGCCCTACCTACCTAACAGCCCTACCTACCTACCAGCCCTAACTACCTACCAGCCCTACCTACCTACCAGCCCTACCTACCTACCATCCCTACCTACCTACCAGCCCTACCTACCTACCAGCCCTACCTACCTACCAGCCCTACCTACCTACCATCCCTACCTACCTACCATCCCTACCTACCTAACAGCCCTACCTACCTACCATCCCTACTTACCTAACATCCCTACCTACCTAACAGCCCTACCTACCTACCAGCCCTACCTACCTACCAGCTCTACCTACCTACCTACCTACCTACCTACCGTACAAAGCTCAAAGTATAACAAGAAAAAAAAATTGCACAAAGGCGGACTTATCCTCAGAACAAATAAAACATATCACATGGTAAACTAAAGTGAAAGGAGACATTAAAAATGGCAATAATATGAAAGAAAAAGAAAATAACTATAAAAAACTAAGTAACTATAACTAATTTAACCGAAAGTGCTTCTCATAATAATATCTACCTAGCAGCCCTACCTACCTACCATCCCTACCTACCTAACAGCCCTACCTACCTACCATCCCTACCTACCTATCAGCCCTACCTACCTATCAGCCCTACCTACCTACCAGCCCTACCTACCTACCAGCCCTACCTACCTACCATACAAAGCTCAAAGTATAACAAGAAAAAAAAATTGCACAAAGGCGGACTTATCCTCAGAACAAATAAAACATATTACATGGTAAACTAAAGTGAAAGGAGACATTAAAAATGGCAATAATATGAAAGAAAAAGAAAATAACTATAAAAAACTAAGTAACTAAAACGAATTTAATCGAAAGTGCTTCTCATAATAATATCTACCTAACAGCCCTACCTACCTACCATCCCTACCTACCTAACAGCCCTATCTACCTACCATCCCTACCTACCTAACAGCCCTACCTACCTACCAGCCCTACCTACCTATCAGCCCTACCTACCTACCAGCCCTACCTACCTACCAGCCCTACCTACCTACCAGCCCTACCTACCTACCAGCCCTACCTACCTACCATCCCTACCTACCTAACAGCCCTACCTACCTAACATCCCTACCTACCTATCAGCCCTACCTACCTACCATCTCTACCTACCTAACAGCCCTACCTACCTACCATCCCTACCTACCTAACATCCCTACCTACCTAACAGCCCTACCTACCTACCAGCCCTACCTACCTACCAGCCCTACCTACCTACCAGCCCTACCTACCTACCAGCTTTACCTACCTACCAGCCCTACCTACCTACCATACAAAGCTCAAAGTATAACAAGAAAAAAAAATTGCACAAAGGCGGACTTATCCTCAGAACAAATAAAACATATTACATGGTAAACTAAAGTGAAAGGAGACATTAAAAATGGCAATAATATGAAAGAAAAAGAAAATAACTATAAAAAACTAAGTAACTAAAACGAATTTAATCGAAAGTGCTTCTCATAATAATATCTACCTAACAGCCCTACCTACCTACCATCCCTACCTACCTAACAGCCCTATCTACCTATCAGCCCTACCTACCTACCATCCCTACCTACCTACCATCCCTACCTACCTACCATCCCTACCTACCTAACAGCCCTACCTACCTACCAGCCCTACCTACCTACCAGCCCTACCTACCTACCTACCGTACAAAGCTCAAAGTATAACAAGAAAAAAAAATTGCACAAAGGCGGACTTATTCCCGGAACAAATAAAACATATCACATGGTAAACTAAAGTGAAAGGAGACATTAAAAATGGCAATAATATGAAAGAAAAAGAAAATAACTATAAAAAACTAAGTAACTAAAACTAATTTAATCGAAAGTGCTTTTCATAATAATATCTACCTAACAGCCCTACCTACCTATCAGCCCTACCTACCTACCATCCCTACCTACCTAACAGCCCTACCTACCTACCATCCCTACCTACCTAACAGCCCTACCTACCTAACAGCCCTACCTACCTACCAGCCCTAACTACCTACCAGCCCTACCTACCTACCAGCCCTACCTACCTACCATCCCTACCTACCTACCAGCCCTACCTACCTACCAGCCCTACCTACCTACCAGCCCTACCTACCTACCAGCCCTACCTACCTACCATCCCTACCTACCTACCATCCCTACCTACCTAACAGCCCTATCTACCTATCAGCCCTACCTACCTACCATCCCTACCTACCTACCATCCCTACCTACCTAACATCCCTACCTACCTAACAGCCCTACCTACCTACCAGCCCTACCTACCTACCAGCCCTACCTACCTACCTACCGTACAAAGCTCAAAGTATAACAAGAAAAATAAATTGCACAAAGGCGGACTTATTCCCGGAACAAATAAAACATATCACATGGTAAACTAAAGTGAAAGGAGACATTAAAAATGGCAATAATATGAAAGAAAAAGAAAATAACTATAAAAAACTAAGTAACTAAAACTAATTTAATCGAAAGTGCTTCTCATAATAATATCTACCTAACAGCCCTACCTACCTATCAGCCCTACCTACCTACCATCCCTACCTACCTACCATCCCTACCTACCTACCATCCCTACCTACCTAACAGCCCTACCTACCTAACAGCCCTACCTACCTACCAGCCCTAACTACCTACCAGCCCTACCTACCTACCAGCCCTACCTACCTACCATCCCTACCTACCTACCAGCCCTACCTACCTACCAGCCCTACCTACCTACCAGCCCTACCTACCTACCATCCCTACCTACCTACCATCCCTACCTACCTAACAGCCCTACCTACCTACCATCCCTACTTACCTAACATCCCTACCTACCTAACAGCCCTACCTACCTACCAGCCCTACCTACCTACCAGCCCTACCTACCTACCTACCTACCTACCTACCGTACAAAGCTCAAAGTATAACAAGAAAAAAAAATTGCACAAAGGCGGACTTATCCTCAGAACAAATAAAACATATCACATGGTAAACTAAAGTGAAAGGAGACATTAAAAATGGCAATAATATGAAAGAAAAAGAAAATAACTATAAAAAACTAAGTAACTATAACTAATTTAACCGAAAGTGCTTCTCATAATAATATCTACCTAGCAGCCCTACCTACCTACCATCCCTACCTACCTACCAGCCCTACCTACCTACCATCCCTACCTACCTATCAGCCTTACCTACCTATCAGACCTACCTACCTACCAGCCCTACCTACCTACCAGCCCTACCTACCTACCATACAAAGCTCAAAGTATAACAAGAAAAAAAAATTGCACAAAGGCGGACTTATCCTCAGAACAAATAAAACATATTACATGGTAAACTAAAGTGAAAGGAGACATTAAAAATGGCAATAATATGAAAGAAAAAGAAAATAACTATAAAAAACTAAGTAACTAAAACGAATTTAATCGAAAGTGCTTCTCATAATAATATCTACCTAACAGCCCTACCTACCTACCATCCCTACCTACCTAACAGCCCTATCTACCTATCAGCCCTACCTACCTACCATCCCTACCTACCTACCATCCCTACCTACCTAACATCCCTACCTACCTAACAGCCCTACCTACCTACCAGCCCTACCTACCTACCAGCCCTACCTACCTACCTACCGTACAAAGCTCAAAGTATAACAAGAAAAAAAAAATGCACAAAGGCGGACTTATTCCCAGAACAAATAAAACATATCACATGGTAAACTAAAGTGAAAGGAGACATTAAAAATGGCAATAATATGAAAGAAAAAGAAAATAACTATAAAAAACTAAGTAACTAAAACTAATTTAATCGAAAGTGCTTCTCATAATAATATCTACCTAACAGCCCTACCTACCTACCATCCCTGCCTATCTAACAGCCCTACCTACCTACCATCCCTACCTACCTAACAGCCCTACCTACCTACCATCCCTACCTACCTACCAGCCCTACCTACCTACCAGCCCTACCTACCTACCAGCCCTACCTACCTACCAGCCCTACCTACCTACCAGCCCTACCTACCTACCAGCCCTACCTACCTACCTACCGTACAAAGCTCAAAGTATAACAAGAAAAAAAAATTGCACAAAGGCGGACTTATCCTCAAAACAAATAAAACATATCACATGGTAAACTAAAGTGAAAGGAGACATTAAAAATGGCAATAATATGAAAGAAAAAGAAAATAACTATAAAAAACTAAGTAACTAAAACTAATTTAATCGAAAGTGCTTCTCATAATAATATCTACCTAACAGCCCTACCTACCTATCAGCCCTACCTACCTACCATCCCTACCTACCTAACAGCCCTACCTACCTACCATCCCTACCTACCTAACAGCCCTACCTACCTAACAGCCCTACCTACCTACCAGCCCTAACTACCTACCAGCCCTACCTACCTACCAGCCCTACCTACCTACCATCCCTACCTACCTACCAGCCCTACCTACCTACCAGCCCTACCTACCTACCAGCCCTACCTACCTACCATCCCTACCTACCTACCATCCCTACCTACCTAACAGCCCTACCTACCTACCATCCCTACTTACCTAACATCCCTACCTACCTAACAGCCCTACCTACCTACCAGCCCTACCTACCTACCAGCCCTACCTACCTACCTACCTACCTACCTACCGTACAAAGCTCAAAGTATAACAAGAAAAAAAAATTGCACAAAGGCGGACTTATCCTCAGAACAAATAAAACATATCACATGGTAAACTAAAGTGAAAGGAGACATTAAAAATGGCAATAATATGAAAGAAAAAGAAAATAAGTATAAAAAACTAAGTAACTATAACTAATTTAACCGAAAGTGCTTCTCATAATAATATCTACCTAGCAGCCCTACCTACCTACCATCCCTACCTACCTAACAGCCCTACCTACCTACCATCCCTACCTACCTATCAGCCTTACCTACCTATCAGCCCTACCTACCTACCAGCCCTACCTACCTACCAGCCCTACCTACCTACCATACAAAGCTCAAAGTATAACAAGAAAAAAAAATTGCACAAAGGCGGACTTATCCTCAGAACAAATAAAACATATTACATGGTAAACTAAAGTGAAAGGAGACATTAAAAATGGCAATAATATGAAAGAAAAAGAAAATAACTATAAAAAACTAAGTAACTAAAACGAATTTAATCGAAAGTGCTTCTCATAATAATATCTACCTAACAGCCCTACCTACCTACCATCCCTACCTACCTAACAGCCCTATCTACCTATCAGCCCTACCTACCTACCATCCCTACCTACCTACCATCCCTACCTACCTACCAGCCCTACCTACCTAACAGCCCTACCTACCTACCAGCCCTACCTACCTACCAGCCCTACCTACCTACCTACCGTACAAAGCTCAAAGTATAACAAGAAAAAAAAAATGCACAAAGGCGGACTTATTCCCAGAACAAATAAAACATATCACATGGTAAACTAAAGTGAAAGGAGACATTAAAAATGGCAATAATATGAAAGAAAAAGAAAATAACTATAAAAAACTAAGTAACTAAAACTAATTTAATCGAAAGTGCTTCTCATAATAATATCTACCTAACAGCCCTACCTACCTACCATCCCTGCCTATCTAACAGCCCTACCTACCTACCATCCCTACCTACCTAACAGCCCTACCTACCTACCATCCCTACCTACCTACCAGCCCTACCTACCTACCAGCCCTACCTACCTACCAGCCCTACCTACCTACCAGCCCTACCTACCTACCTACCGTACAAAGCTCAAAGTATAACAAGAAAAAAAAATTGCACAAAGGCGGACTTATGCTCAAAACAAATAAAACATATCACATGGTAAACTAAAGTGAAAGGAGACATTAAAAATGGCAATAATATGAAAGAAAAAGAAAATAACTATAAAAAACTAAGTAACTAAAACTAATTTAATCGAAAGTGCTTCTCATTATAATATCTACCTAACAGCCCTACCTACCTACCATCCCTACCTACCTAACAGCCCTACCTACCTACCAGCCCTACCTACCTACTATCCCTACCTACCTACCATCCCTACCTACCTAACAGCCCTACCTACCTACCATCCCTACCTACCTAACACCCCTACCTACCTAACAGCCCTACCTACCTACCAGCCCTACCTACCTACCAGCCCTACCTACCTACCTACCTACCTTCCTACCGTACAAAGCTCAAAGTATAACAAGAAAAAAAAAATGCACAAAGGCGGACTTATTCCCGGAACAAATAAAACATATCACATGGTAAACTAAAGTGAAAGGAGACATTAAAAATGGCAAAAATATGAAAGAAAAAGAAAATAACTATAAAAAACTAAGTAACTAAAACTAATTTAATCGAAAGTGCTTCTCATAATAATATCTACCTAACAGCCCTACCTACCTACCATCCCTACCTACCTAACATCCCTACCTACCTACCAGCTCTACCTACCTACCAGCCCTACCTACCTACCATCCCTACCTACCTACCATCCCTACCTACCTACCATCCCTACCTACCTAACAGCCCTACCTACCTACCATCCCTACCTACCTAACATCCCTACCTACCTACCAGCCCTACCTTCCTACCAGCCCTACCTACCTACCATCCCTACCTACCTACCATCCCTACCTACCTACCATCCCTACCTACCTAACAGCCCTACCTACCTACCATCCCTACCTACCTAACATCCCTACCTACCTAACAGCCCTACCTACCTACCAGCCCTACCTACCTACCAGCCCTACCTACCTACCAGCCCTACCTACCTACCTACCTACCGTACAAAGCTCAAAGTATAACAAGAAAAAAAAAATGCACAAAGGCGGACTTATTCCCAGAACAAATAAAACATATCACATGGTAAACTAAAGTGAAAGGAGACATTAAAAATGGCAATAATATGAAAGAAAAAGAAAATAACTATAAAAAACTAAGTAACTAAAACTAATTTAATCGAAAGTGCTTCTCATAATAATATCTACCTAACAGCCCTACCTACCTACCATCCCTACCTACCTAACAGCCCTACCTACCTACCATCCCTACCTACCTAACAGCCCTACCTACCTACCATCCCTACCTACCTACCAGCCCTACCTACCTACCAGCCCTACCTACCAACCAGCCCTACCTACCTACCAGCCCTACCTACCTACCTACCGTACAAAGCTCAAAGTATAACAAGAAAAAAAAATTGCACAAAGGCGGACTTATCCTCAAAACAAATAAAACATATCACATGGTAAACTAAAGTGAAAGGAGACATTAAAAATGGCAATAATATGAAAGAAAAAGAAAATAACTATAAAAAACTAAGTAACTAAAACTAATTTAATCGAAAGTGCTTCTCATTATAATATCTACCTAACAGCCCTACCTACCTACCATCCCTACCTACCTATCAGCCCTATCTACCTACCATCCCTACCTACCTAACAGCCCTACCTACCTACCATCCCTACCTACCTAACATCCCTACCTACCTACCAGCCCTACCTACCTACCAGCCCTACCTACCTACCAGCCCTACCTACCTACCAGCCCTAACTACCTACCTACCTACCTACCTACCGTACAAAGCTCAAAGTATAACAAGAAAAAAAAATTGCACAAAGGCGGACTTATCCTCGGAACAAATAAAACCTATCACATGGTAAACTAAAGTGAAAGGACACATTAAAAATGGCAATAATATGAAAGAAATAGAAAATAACTATAAAAAACTAAGTAACTAAAACTAATTTAATCGAAAGTGCTTCTCATAATAATATCTACCTAACAGCCCTACCTACCTACCATCCCTACCTACCTAACAGCCCTACCTACCTAACAGCCCTACCTACCTACCATCCCTACCTACCTACCAGTCCTACCTACCTACCAGCCCTACCTACCTACCAGCCCTACCTACCTACCTACCGTACAAAGCTCAAAGTATAACAAGAAAAAAAAATTGCACAAAGGCGGACTTATCCTCAGAACAAATAAAACATATCACATGTTAAACTAAAGTGAAAGGAGACATTAAAAATGGCAATAATATGAAAGAAAAAGAAAATAACTATAAAAAACTAAGTAACTAAAACAAATTTAATCGACAGTGCTTCTCATAACAATATCTACCTAACAGCCCTACCTACCTACCATCCCTACCTACCTATCAGCCCTACCTACCTACCATCCCTACCTACCTAACAGCCCTACCTACCTACCATCCCTACCTACCTAACATCCCTACCTACCTAACAGCCCTACCTACCTAACATCCCTACCTACCTAACATCCCTACCTACCTAACAACCCTACCTACCTACCAGCCCTACCTACCTACCAGCCCTACCTACCTACCAGCCCTACCTACCTACCAGCCCTACCTACCTACCTACCTACCTACCTACCGTACAAAGCTCAAAGTATAACAAGAAAAAAATATTGCACAAAGGCGGACTTATTCCCGGAAAAAATAAAACATATCACATGGTAAACTAAAGTGAAAAGATACATTAAAAATGGCATAATATGAAAGAAAATGAAAATAACTATAAAAAACTAAGTAACTAAAACTAATTTAATCGAAAGTGCTTCTCATAATAATATCTACCTAACAGCCCTACCTACCTACCATCCCTACCTACCTAACAGCCCTACCTACCTAACAGCCCTACCTACCTACCATCCCTACCTACCTACCAGCCCTACCTACCTACCAGCCCTACCTACCTACCAGCCCTACCTACCTACCTACCGTACAAAGCTCAAAGTATAACAAGAAAAAAAAATTGCACAAAGGCGGACTTATCCTCAGAACAAATAAAACATATCACATGTTAAACTAAAGTGAAAGGAGACATTAAAAAATGGCAATAATATGAAAGAAAAAGAAAATAACTATAAAAAACTAAGTGACTAAAACTAATTTAATCGAAAGTGCTTCTCATAACAATATCTACCTAACAGCCCTACCTACCTACCATCCCTACCTACCTATCAGCCCTACCTACCTACCATCCCTACCTACCTAACAGCCCTACCTACCTACCAGCCCTACCTACCTATCAGCCCTACCTACCTACCAGCCCTACCTACCTACCAGCCCTACCTATCTACCAGCCCTACCTACCTACCAGCCCTACCTACCTACCATCCCTACCTACCTAACAGCCCTACCTACCTAACATCCCTACCTACCTATCAGCCCTACCTACCTACCATCTCTACCTACCTAACAGCCCTACCTACCTACCATCCCTACCTACCTAACATCCCTACCTACCTAACAGCCCTACCTACCTACCAGCCCTACCTACCTACCAGCCCTACCTACCTACCAGCCCTACCTACCTACCAGCTTTACCTACCTACCAGCCCTACCTACCTACCATACAAAGCTCAAAGTATAACAAGAAAAAAAAAATGCACAAAGGCGGACTTATCCTCAGAACAAATAAAACATATTACATGGTAAACTAAAGTGAAAGGAGACATTAAAAATGGCAATAATATGAAAGAAAAAGAAAATAACTATAAAAAACTAAGTAACTAAAACGAATTTAATCGAAAGTGCTTCTCATAATAATATCTACCTAACAGCCCTACCTACCTACCATCCCTACCTACCTAACAGCCCTATCTACCTATCAGCCCTACCTACCTACCATCACTACCTACCTACCATCCCTACCTACCTACCATCCCTACCTACCTAACAGCCCTACCTACCTACCAGCCCTACCTACCTACCAGCCCTACCTACCTACCATCCCTACCTACCTAACAGCCCTACCTACCTAACATCCCTACCTACCTACCAGCCCTACCTACCTACCAGCCCTACCTACCTACCATCCCTACCTACCTACCATCCCTACCTACCTAACAGCCCTATCTACCTATCAGCCCTACCTACCTACCATCCCTACCTACCTACCATCCCTACCTACCTAACATCCCTACCTACCTAACAGCCCTACCTACCTACCAGCCCTACCTACCTACCTACCGTACAAAGCTCAAAGTATAACAAGAAAAATAAATTGCACAAAGGCGGACTTATTCCCGGAACAAATAAAACATATCACATGGTAAACTAAAGTGAAAGGAGACATTAAAAATGGCAATAATATGAAAGAAAAAGAAAATAACTATAAAAAACTAAGTAACTAAAACTAATTTAATCGAAAGTGCTTCTCATAATAATATCTACCTAACAGCCCTACCTACCTATCAGCCCTACCTACCTACCATCCCTACCTACCTAACAGCCCTACCTACCTACCATCCCTACCTACCTAACAGCCCTACCTACCTAACAGCCCTACCTACCTACCAGCCCTAACTACCTACCAGCCCTACCTACCTACCAGCCCTACCTACCTACCATCCCTACCTACCTACCAGCCCTACCTACCTACCAGCCCTACCTACCTACCAGCCCTACCTACCTACCATCCCTACCTACCTACCATCCCTACCTACCTAACAGCCCTACCTACCTACCATCCCTACTTACCTAACATCCCTACCTACCTAACAGCCCTACCTACCTTCCAGCCCTACCTACCTACCAGCCCTACCTACCTACCTACCTACCTACCTACCGTACAAAGCTCAAAGTATAACAAGAAAAAAAAATTGCACAAAGGCGGACTTATCCTCAGAACAAATAAAACATATCACATGGTAAACTAAAGTGAAAGGAGACATTAAAAATGGCAATAATATGAAAGAAAAAGAAAATAACTATAAAAAACTAAGTAACTATAACTAATTTAACCGAAAGTGCTTCTCATAATAATATCTACCTAGCAGCCCTACCTACCTACCATCCCTACCTACCTAACAGCCCTACCTACCTACCATCCCTACCTACCTATCAGCCTTACCTACCTATCAGCCCTACCTACCTACCAGCCCTACCTACCTACCAGCCCTACCTACCTACCATACAAAGCTCAAAGTATAACAAGAAAAAAAAATTGCACAAAGGCGGACTTATCCTCAGAACAAATAAAACATATTACACGGTAAACTAAAGTGAAAGGAGACATTAAAAATGGCAATAATATGAAAGAAAAAGAAAATAACTATAAAAAACTAAGTAACTAAAACGAATTTAATCGAAAGTGCTTCTCATAATAATATCTACCTACCATCCCTGCCTATCTAACAGCCCTACCCACCTACCATCCCTACCTACCTAACAGCCCTACCTACCTACCATCCCTACCTACCTACCAGCCCTACCTACCTACCAGCCCTACCTACCTACCAGCCCTACCTACCTACCAGCCCTACCTACCTACCAGCCCTACCTACCTACCTACCGTACAAAGCTCAAAGTATAACAAGAAAAAAAAATTGCACAAAGGCGGACTTATCCTCAAAACAAATAAAACATATCACATGGTAAACTAAAGTGAAAGGAGACATTAAAAATGGCAATAATATGAAAGAAAAAGAAAATAACTATAAAAAACTAAGTAACTAAAACTAATTTAATCGAAAGTGCTTCTCATAATAATATCTACCTAACAGCCCTACCTACCTATCAGCCCTACCTACCTACCATCCCTACCTACCTAACAGCCCTACCTACCTACCATCCCTACCTACCTAACAGCCCTACCTACCTAACAGCCCTACCTACCTACCAGCCCTAACTACCTACCAGCCCTACCTACCTACCAGCCCTACCTACCTACCATCCCTACCTACCTACCAGCCCTACCTACCTACCAGCCCTACCTACCTACCAGCCCTACCTACCTACCATCCCTACCTACCTACCATCCCTACCTACCTAACAGCCCTACCTACCTACCATCCCTATTTACCTAACATCCCTACCTACCTAACAGCCCTACCTACCTACCAGCCCTACCTACCTACCAGCCCTACCTACCTACCTACCTACCTACCTACCGTACAAAGCTCAAAGTATAACAAGAAAAAAAAATTGCACAAAGGCGGACTTATCCTCAGAACAAATAAAACATATCACATGGTAAACTAAAGTGAAAGGAGACATTAAAAATGGCAATAATATGAAAGAAAAAGAAAATAACTATAAAAAACTAAGTAACTATAACTAATTTAACCGAAAGTGCTTCTCATAATAATATCTACCTAGCAGCCCTACCTACCTACCATCCCTACCTACCTAACAGCCCTACCTACCTACCATCCCTACCTACCTATCAGCCTTACCTACCTATCAGCCCTACCTACCTACCAGCCCTACCTACCTACCAGCCCTACCTACCTACCATACAAAGCTCAAAGTATAACAAGAAAAAAAAATTGCACAAAGGCGGACTTATCCTCAGAACAAATAAAACATATTACATGGTAAACTAAAGTGAAAGGAGACATTAAAAATGGCAATAATATGAAAGAAAAAGAAAATAACTATAAAAAACTAAGTAACTAAAACGAATTTAATCGAAAGTGCTTCTCATAATAATATCTACCTAACAGCCCTACCTACCTACCATCCCTACCTACCTAACAGCCCTATCTACCTACCAGCCCTACCTACCTACCATCCCTACCTACCTACCATCCCTACCTACCTAACATCCCTACCTACCTAACAGCCCTACCTACCTACCAGCCCTACCTACCTACCAGCCCTACCTACCTACCTACCGTACAAAGCTCAAAGTATAACAAGAAAAAAAAAATGCACAAAGGCGGACTTATTCCCAGAACAAATAAAACATATCACATGGTAAACTAAAGTGAAAGGAGACATTAAAAATGGCAATAATATGAAAGAAAAAGAAAATAACTATAAAAAACTAAGTAACTAAAACTAATTTAATCGAAAGTGCTTCTCATAATAATATCTACCTAACAGCCCTACCTACCTACCATCCCTGCCTATCTAACAGCCCTACCTACCTACCATCCCTACCTACCTAACAGCCCTACCTACCTACCATCCCTACCTACCTACCAGCCCTACCTACCTACCAGCCCTACCTACCTACCAGCCCTACCTACCTACCAGCCCTACCTACCTACCTACCGTACAAAGCTCAAAGTATAACAAGAAAAAAAAATTGCACAAAGGCGGACTTATCCTCAAAACAAATAAAACATATCACATGGTAAACTAAAGTGAAAGGAGACATTAAAAATGGCAATAATATGAAAGAAAAAGAAAATAACTATAAAAAACTAAGTAACTAAAACTAATTTAATCGAAAGTGCTTCTCATTATAATATCTACCTAACAGCCCTACCTACCTACCATCCCTACCTACCTAACAGCCCTACCTACCTACCAGCCCTACCTACCTACTATCCCTACCTACCTACCATCCCTACCTACCTAACAGCCCTACCTACCTACCATCCCTACCTACCTAACACCCCTACCTACCTAACAGCCCTACCTACCTAACATCCCTACCTACCTACCAGCCCTACCTACCTACCTACCTACCTTCCTACCGTACAAAGCTCAAAGTATAACAAGAAAAAAAAAATGCACAAAGGCGGACTTATTCCCGGAACAAATAAAACATATCACATGGTAAACTAAAGTGAAAGGAGACATTAAAAATGGCAAAAATATGAAAGAAAAAGAAAATAACTATAAAAAACTAAGTAACTAAAACTAATTTAATCGAAAGTGCTTCTCATAATAATATCTACCTAACAGCCCTACCTACCTACCATCCCTACCTACCTAACATCCCTACCTACCTACCAGCTCTACCTACCTACCAGCCCTACCTACCTACCATCCCTACCTACCTACCATCCCTACCTACCTACCATCCCTACCTACCTAACAGCCCTACCTACCTACCATCCCTACCTACCTAACATCCCTACCTACCTACCAGCCCTACCTACCTACCAGCCCTACCTACCTACCATCCCTACCTACCTACCATCCC
Source organism: Melinaea marsaeus rileyi (assembly GCA_918358865.1). Lineage (NCBI taxonomy): Eukaryota > Metazoa > Arthropoda > Insecta > Lepidoptera > Nymphalidae > Melinaea > Melinaea marsaeus. The sequence goes on from OU911094.1 coordinate 9,679,739, forward strand.
TACCTACCTACCATCCCTACCTACCTACCATCCCTACCTACCTAACAGCCCTACCTACCTACCATCCCTACCTACCTAACATCCCTACCTACCTAACAGCCCTACCTACCTACCAGCCCTACCTACCTACCAGCCCTACCTACCTACCAGCCCTACCTACCTACCTACCTACCGTACAAAGCTCAAAGTATAACAAGAAAAAAAAAATGCACAAAGGCGGACTTATTCCCAGAACAAATAAAACATATCACATGGTAAACTAAAGTGAAAGGAGACATTAAAAATGGCAATAATATGAAAGAAAAAGAAAATAACTATAAAAAACTAAGTAACTAAAACTTATTTAATCGAAAGTGCTTCTCATAATAATATCTACCTAACAGCCCTACCTACCTACCATCCCTGCCTACCTAACAGCCCTACCTACCTACCATCCCTACCTACCTAACAGCCCTACCTACCTACCATCCCTACCTACCTACCAGCCCTACCTACCTACCAGCCCTACCTACCAACCAGCCCTACCTACCTACCAGCCCTACCTACCTACCTACCGTACAAAGCTCAAAGTATAACAAGAAAAAAAAATTGCACAAAGGCGGACTTATCCTCAAAACAAATAAAACATATCACATGGTAAACTAAAGTGAAAGGAGACATTAAAAATGGCAATAATATGAAAGAAAAAGAAAATAACTATAAAAAACTAAGTAACTAAAACTAATTTAATCGAAAGTGCTTCTCATTATAATATTTACCTAACAGCCCTACCTACCTACCATCCCTACCTACCTATCAGCCCTATCTACCTACCATCCCTACCTACCTAACAGCCCTACCTACCTACCATCCCTACCTACCTAACATCCCTACCTACCTACCAGCCCTACCTACCTACCAGCCCTACCTACCTACCAGCCCTACCTACCTACCAGCCCTAACTACCTACCTACCTACCTACCTACCGTACAAAGCTCAAAGTATAACAAGAAAAAAAAATTGCACAAAGGCGGACTTATCCTCGGAACAAATAAAACCTATCACATGGTAAACTAAAGTGAAAGGACACATTAAAAATGGCAATAATATGAAAGAAATAGAAAATAACTATAAAAAACTAAGTAACTAAAACTAATTTAATCGAAAGTGCTTCTCATAATAATATCTACCTAACAGCCCTACCTACCTACCATCCCTACCTACCTAACAGCCCTACCTACCTAACAGCCCTACCTACCTACCATCCCTACCTACCTACCAGTCCTACCTACCTACCAGCCCTACCTACCTACCAGCCCTACCTACCTACCTACCGTACAAAGCTCAAAGTATAACAAGAAAAAAAAATTGCACAAAGGCGGACTTATCCTCAGAACAAATAAAACATATCACATGTTAAACTAAAGTGAAAGGAGACATTAAAAATGGCAATAATATGAAAGAAAAAGAAAATAACTATAAAAAACTAAGTAACTAAAACTAATTTAATCGACAGTGCTTCTCATAACAATATCTACCTAACAGCCCTACCTACCTACCATCCCTACCTACCTATCAGCCCTACCTACCTACCATCCCTACCTACCTAACAGCCCTACCTACCTACCATCCCTACCTACCTAACATCCCTACCTACCTAACAGCCCTACCTACCTAACATCCCTACCTACCTAACATCCCTACCTACCTAACAACCCTACCTACCTACCAGCCCTACCTACCTACCAGCCCTACCTACCTACCAGCCCTACCTACCTACCAGCCCTACCTACCTACCTACCTACCTACCTACCGTACAAAGCTCAAAGTATAACAAGAAAAAAATATTGCACAAAGGCGGACTTATTCCCGGAAAAAATAAAACATATCACATGGTAAACTAAAGTGAAAAGATACATTAAAAATGGCATAATATGAAAGAAAATGAAAATAACTATAAAAAACTAAGTAACTAAAACTAATTTAATCGAAAGTGCTTCTCATAATAATATCTACCTAACAGCCCTACCTACCTACCATCCCTACCTACCTAACAGCCCTACCTACCTAACAGCCCTACCTACCTACCATCCCTACCTACCTACCAGCCCTACCTACCTACCAGCCCTACCTACCTACCAGCCCTACCTACCTACCTACCGTACAAAGCTCAAAGTATAACAAGAAAAAAAAATTGCACAAAGGCGGACTTATCCTCAGAACAAATAAAACATATCACATGGTAAACTAAAGTGAAAGGAGACATTAAAAAATGGCAATAATATGAAAGAAAAAGAAAATAACTATAAAAAACTAAGTGACTAAAACTAATTTAATCGAAAGTGCTTCTCATAACAATATCTACCTAACAGCCCTACCTACCTACCATCCCTACCTACCTAACAGCCCTACCTACCTACCATCCCTACCTACCTAACAGCCCTACCTACCTACCAGCCCTACCTACCTATCAGCCCTACCTACCTACCAGCCCTACCTACCTACCAGCCCTACCTACCTACCAGCCCTACCTACCTACCAGCCCTACCTACCTACCATCCCTACCTACCTAACAGCCCTACCTACCTAACATCCCTACCTACCTATCAGCCCTACCTACCTACCATCCCTACCTACCTAACAGCCCTACCTACCTACCATCCCTACCTACCTAACATCCCTACCTACCTAACAGCCCTACCTACCTACCAGCCCTACCTACCTACCAGCCCTACCTACCTACCAGCCCTACCTACCTACCAGCTTTACCTACCTACCAGCCCTACCTACCTACCATACAAAGCTCAAAGTATAACAAGAAAAAAAAAATGCACAAAGGCGGACTTATCCTCAGAACAAATAAAACATATTACATGGTAAACTAAAGTGAAAGGAGACATTAAAAATGGCAATAATATGAAAGAAAAAGAAAATAACTATAAAAAACTAAGTAACTAAAACGAATTTAATCGAAAGTGCTTCTCATAATAATATCTACCTAACATCCCTACCTACCTACCATCCCTACCTACCTAACAGCCCTATCTACCTATCAGCCCTACCTACCTACCATCACTACCTACCTACCATCCCTACCTACCTACCATCCCTACCTACCTAACAGCCCTACCTACCTACCAGCCCTACCTACCTACCAGCCCTACCTACCTACCTACCGTACAAAGCTCAAAGTATAACAAGAAAAAAAAATTGCACAAAGGCGGACTTATTCCCGGAACAAATAAAACATATCACATGGTAAACTAAAGTGAAAGGAGACATTAAAAATGGCAATAATATGAAAGAAAAAGAAAATAACTATAAAAAACTAAGTAACTAAAACTAATTTAATCGAAAGTGCTTCTCATAATAATATCTACCTAACAGCCCTACCTACCTATCAGCCCTACCTACCTACCATCCCTACCTACCTAACAGCCCTACCTACCTACCATCCCTACCTACCTAACAGCCCTACCTACCTAACAGCCCTACCTACCTACCAGCCCTAACTACCTACCAGCCCTACCTACCTACCAGCCCTACCTACCTACCATCCCTACCTACCTACCAGCCCTACCTACCTACCAGCCCTACCTACCTACCAGCCCTACCTACCTACCAGCCCTACCTACCTACCATCCCTACCTACCTACCATCCCTACCTACCTAACAGCCCTATCTACCTATCAGCCCTACCTACCTACCATCCCTACCTACCTACCATCCCTACCTACCTAACATCCCTACCTACCTAACAGCCCTACCTACCTACCAGCCCTACCTACCTACCTACCGTACAAAGCTCAAAGTATAACAAGAAAAATAAATTGCACAAAGGCGGACTTATTCCCGGAACAAATAAAACATATCACATGGTAAACTAAAGTGAAAGGAGACATTAAAAATGGCAATAATATGAAAGAAAAAGAAAATAACTATAAAAAACTAAGTAACTAAAACTAATTTAATCGAAAGTGCTTCTCATAATAATATCTACCTAACAGCCCTACCTACCTATCAGCCCTACCTACCTACCATCCCTACCTACCTAACAGCCCTACCTACCTACCATCCCTACCTACCTAACAGCCCTACCTACCTAACAGCCCTACCTACCTACCAGCCCTAACTACCTACCAGCCCTACCTACCTACCAGCCCTACCTACCTACCATCCCTACCTACCTACCAGCCCTACCTACCTACCAGCCCTACCTACCTACCAGCCCTACCTACCTACCATCCCTACCTACCTACCATCCCTACCTACCTAACAGCCCTACCTACCTACCATCCCTACTTACCTAACATCCCTACCTACCTAACAGCCCTACCTACCTACCAGCCCTAAATACCTACCAGCCCTACCTACCTACCTACCTACCTACCTACCGTACAAAGCTCAAAGTATAACAAGAAAAAAAAATTGCACAAAGGCGGACTTATCCTCAGAACAAATAAAACATATCACATGGTAAACTAAAGTGAAAGGAGACATTAAAAATGGCAATAATATGAAAGAAAAAGAAAATAACTATAAAAAACTAAGTAACTATAACTAATTTAACCGAAAGTGCTTCTCATAATAATATCTACCTAGCAGCCCTACCTACCTACCATTCCTACCTACCTAACAGCCCTACCTACCTACCATCCCTACCTACCTATCAGCCTTACCTACCTATCAGCCCTACCTACCTACCAGCCCTACCTACCTACCAGCCCTACCTACCTACCATACAAAGCTCAAAGTATAACAAGAAAAAAAAATTGCACAAAGGCGGACTTATCCTCAGAACAAATAAAACATATTACATGGTAAACTAAAGTGAAAGGAGACATTAAAAATGGCAATAATATGAAAGAAAAAGAAAATAACTATAAAAAACTAAGTAACTAAAACGAATTTAATCGAAAGTGCTTCTCATAATAATATCTACCTAACAGCCCTACCTACCTACCATCCCTACCTACCTATCAGCCCTACCTACCTACCAGCCCTACCTACCTACCATCCCTACCTACCTACCATCCCTACCTACCTAACATCCCTACCTACCTAACAGCCCTACCTACCTACCAGCCCTACCTACCTACCAGCCCTACCTACCTACCTACCGTACAAAGCTCAAAGTATAACAAGAAAAAAAAAATGCACAAAGGCGGACTTATTCCCGGAACAAATAAAACATATCACATGGTAAACTAAAGTGAAAGGAGACATTAAAAATGGCAATAATATGAAAGAAAAAGAAAATAACTATAAAAAACTAAGTAACTAAAACTAATTTAATCGAAAGTGCTTCTCATAATAATATCTACCTAACAGCCCTACCTACCTACCATCCCTGCCTATCTAACAGCCCTACCTACCTACCATCCCTACCTACCTAACAGCCCTACCTACCTACCATCCCTACCTACCTACAAGCCCTACCTACCTACCAGCCCTACCTACCTACCAGCCCTACCTACCTACCAGCCCTACCTACCTACCTACCGTACAAAGCTCAAAGTATAACAAGAAAAAAAAATTGCACAAAGGCGGACTTATCCTCAAAACAAATAAAACATATCACATGGTAAACTAAAGTGAAAGGAGACATTAAAAATGGCAATAATATGAAAGAAAAAGAAAATAACTATAAAAAACTAAGTAACTAAAACTAATTTAATCGAAAGTGCTTCTCATTATAATATCTACCTAACAGCCCTACCTACCTACCATCCCTACCTACCTAACAGCCCTACCTACCTACCAGCCCTACCTACCTACTATCCCTACCTACCTACCATCCCTACCTACCTAACAGCCCTACCTACCTACCATCCCTACCTACCTAACACCCCTACCTACCTAACAGCCCTACCTACCTACCAGCCCTACCTACCTACCAGCCCTACCTACCTACCTACCTACCTTCCTACCGTACAAAGCTCAAAGTATAACAAGAAAAAAAAAATGCACAAAGGCGGACTTATTCCCGGAACAAATAAAACATATCACATGGTAAACTAAAGTGAAAGGAGACATTAAAAATGGCAAAAATATGAAAGAAAAAGAAAATAACTATAAAAAACTAAGTAACTAAAACTAATTTAATCGAAAGTGCTTCTCATAATAATATCTACCTAACAGCCCTACCTACCTAACATCCCTACCTACCTACCAGCTCTACCTACCTACCAGCCCTACCTACCTACCATCCCTACCTACCTACCATCCCTACCTACCTACCATCCCTACCTACCTACCATCCCTACCTACCTAACAGCCCTACCTACCTACCATCCCTACCTACCTAACATCCCTACCTACCTACCAGCCCTACCTACCTACCAGCCCTACCTACCTACCATCCCTACCTACCTACCATCCCTACCTACCTACCATCCCTACCTACCTAACAGCCCTACCTACCTACCATCCCTACCTACCTAACATCCCTACCTACCTAACAGCCCTACCTACCTACCAGCCCTACCTACCTACCAGCCCTACCTACCTACCAGCCCTACCTACCTACCTACCTACCGTACAAAGCTCAAAGTATAACAAGAAAAAAAAAATGCACAAAGGCGGACTTATTCCCAGAACAAATAAAACATATCACATGGTAAACTAAAGTGAAAGGAGACATTAAAAATGGCAATAATATGAAAGAAAAAGAAAATAACTATAAAAAACTAAGTAACTAAAACTAATTTAATCGAAAGTGCTTCTCATAATAATATCTACCTAACAGCCCTACCTACCTACCATCCCTGCCTACCTAACAGCCCTACCTACCTACCATCCCTACCTACCTAACAGCCCTACCTACCTACCATCCCTACCTACCTACCAGCCCTACCTACCTACCAGCCCTACCTACCTACCAGCCCTACCTACCTACCAGCCCTACCTACCTACCTACCGTACAAAGCTCAAAGTATAACAAGAAAAAAAAATTGCACAAAGGCGGACTTATCCTCAAAACAAATAAAACATATCACATGGTAAACTAAAGTGAAAGGAGACATTAAAAATGGCAATAATATGAAAGAAAAAGAAAATAACTATAAAAAACTAAGTAACTAAAACTAATTTAATCGAAAGTGCTTCTCATTATAATATCTACCTAACAGCCCTACCTACCTACCATCCCTACCTACCTATCAGCCCTATCTACCTACCATCCCTACCTACCTAACAGCCCTACCTACCTACCATCCCTACCTACCTAACATCCCTACCTACCTACCAGCCCTACCTACCTACCAGCCCTACCTACCTACCAGCCCTACCTACCTACCAGCCCTAACTACCTACCTACCTACCTACCTACCGTACAAAGCTCAAAGTATAACAAGAAAAAAAAATTGCACAAAGGCGGACTTATCCTCGGAACAAATAAAACCTATCACATGGTAAACTAAAGTGAAAGGACACATTAAAAATGGCAATAATATGAAAGAAATAGAAAATAACTATAAAAAACTAAGTAACTAAAACTAATTTAATCGAAAGTGCTTCTCATAATAATATCTACCTAACAGCCCTACCTACCTACCATCCCTACCTACCTAACAGCCCTACCTACCTAACAGCCCTACCTACCTACCATCCCTACCTACCTACCAGTCCTACCTACCTACCAGCCCTACCTACCTACCAGCCCTACCTACCTACCTACCGTACAAAGCTCAAAGTATAACAAGAAAAAAAAATTGCACAAAGGCGGACTTATCCTCAGAACAAATAAAACATATCACATGTTAAACTAAAGTGAAAGGAGACATTAAAAATGGCAATAATATGAAAGAAAAAGAAAATAACTATAAAAAACTAAGTAACTAAAACTAATTTAATCGACAGTGCTTCTCATAACAATATCTACCTAACAGCCCTACCTACCTACCATCCCTACCTACCTATCAGCCCTACCTACCTACCATCCCTACCTACCTAACAGCCCTACCTACCTACCATCCCTACCTACCTAACATCCCTACCTACCTAACAGCCCTACCTACCTAACATCCCTACCTACCTAACATCCCTACCTACCTAACAACCCTACCTACCTACCAGCCCTACCTACCTACCAGCCCTACCTACCTACCAGCCCTACCTACCTACCAGCCCTACCTACCTACCTACCTACCTACCTACCGTACAAAGCTCAAAGTATAACAAGAAAAAAAAAATGCACAAAGGCGGACTTATCCTCAGAACAAATAAAACATATCACATGTTAAACTAAAGTGAAAGGAGACATTAAAAAATGGCAATAATATGAAAGAAAAAGAAAATAACTATAAAAAACTAAGTGACTAAAACTAATTTAATCGAAAGTGCTTCTCATAACAATATCTACCTAACAGCCCTACCTACCTACCATCCCTACCTACCTATCAGCCCTACCTACCTACCATCCCTACCTACCTAACAGCCCTACCTACCTACCAGCCCTACCTACCTATCAGCCCTACCTACCTACCAGCCCTACCTACCTACCAGCCCTACCTACCTACCAGCCCTACCTACCTACCAGCCCTACCTACCTACCATCCCTACCTACCTAACAGCCCTACCTACCTAACATCCCTACCTACCTATCAGCCCTACCTACCTACCATCTCTACCTACCTAACAGCCCTACCTACCTACCATCCCTACCTACCTAACATCCCTACCTACCTAACAGCCCTACCTACCTACCAGCCCTACCTACCTACCAGCCCTACCTACCTACCAGCCCTACCTACCTACCAGCTTTACCTACCTACCAGCCCTACCTACCTACCATACAAAGCTCAAAGTATAACAAGAAAAAAAAAATGCACAAAGGCGGACTTATCCTCAGAACAAATAAAACATATTACATGGTAAACTAAAGTGAAAGGAGACATTAAAAATGGCAATAATATGAAAGAAAAAGAAAATAACTATAAAAAACTAAGTAACTAAAACGAATTTAATCGAAAGTGCTTCTCATAATAATATCTACCTAACAGCCCTACCTACCTACCATCCCTACCTACCTAACAGCCCTATCTACCTATCAGCCCTACCTACCTACCATCACTACCTACCTACCATCCCTACCTACCTACCATCCCTACCTACCTAACAGCCCTACCTACCTACCAGCCCTACCTACCTACCAGCCCTACCTACCTACCTACCGTACAAAGCTCAAAGTATAACAAGAAAAAAAAATTGCACAAAGGCGGACTTATTCCCGGAACAAATAAAACATATCACATGGTAAACTAAAGTGAAAGGAGACATTAAAAATGGCAATAATATGAAAGAAAAAGAAAATAACTATAAAAAACTAAGTAACTAAAACTAATTTAATCGAAAGTGCTTCTCATAATAATATCTACCTAACAGCCCTACCTACCTATCAGCCCTACCTACCTACCATCCCTACCTACCTAACAGCCCTACCTACCTACCATCCCTACCTACCTAACAGCCCTACCTACCTAACAGCCCTACCTACCTACCAGCCCTAACTACCTACCAGCCCTACCTACCTACCAGCCCTACCTACCTACCATCCCTACCTACCTACCAGCCCTACCTACCTACCAGCCCTACCTACCTACCAGCCCTACCTACCTACCAGCCCTACCTACCTACCATCCCTACCTACCTACCATCCCTACCTACCTAACAGCCCTATCTACCTATCAGCCATACCTACCTACCATCCCTACCTACCTACCATCCCTACCTACCTAACATCCCTACCTACCTAACAGCCCTACCTACCTACCAGCCCTACCTACCTACCAGCCCTACCTACCTACCTACCGTACAAAGCTCAAAGTATAACAAGAAAAATAAATTGCACAAAGGCGGACTTATTCCCGGAACAAATAAAACATATCACATGGTAAACTAAAGTGAAAGGAGACATTAAAAATGGCAATAATATGAAAGAAAAAGAAAATAACTATAAAAAACTAAGTAACTAAAACTAATTTAATCGAAAGTGCTTCTCATAATAATATCTACCTAACAGCCCTACCTACCTATCAGCCCTACCTACCTACCATCCCTACCTACCTAACAGCCCTACCTACCTACCATCCCTACCTACCTAACAGCCCTACCTACCTAACAGCCCTACCTACCTACCAGCCCTAACTACCTACCAGCCCTACCTACCTACCAGCCCTACCTACCTACCATCCCTACCTACCTACCAGCCCTACCTACCTACCAGCCCTACCTACCTACCAGCCCTACCTACCTACCATCCCTACCTACCTACCATCCCTACCTACCTAACAGCCCTACCTACCTACCATCCCTACTTACCTAACATCCCTACCTACCTAACAGCCCTACCTACCTACCAGCCCTACCTACCTACCAGCCCTACCTACCTACCTACCTACCTACCTACCGTACAAAGCTCAAAGTATAACAAGAAAAAAAAATTGCACAAAGGCGGACTTATCCTCAGAACAAATAAAACATATCACATGGTAAACTAAAGTGAAAGGAGACATTAAAAATGGCAATAATATGAAAGAAAAAGAAAATAACTATAAAAAACTAAGTAACTATAACTAATTTAACCGAAAGTGCTTCTCATAATAATATCTACCTAGCAGCCCTACCTACCTACCATCCCTACCTACCTAACAGCCCTACCTACCTACCATCCCTACCTACCTATCAGCCTTACCTACCTGTCAGCCCTACCTACCTACCAGCCCTACCTACCTACCAGCCCTACCTACCTACCATACAAAGCTCAAAGTATAACAAGAAAAAAAAATTGCACAAAGGCGGACTTATCCTCAGAACAAATAAAACATATTACATGGTAAACTAAAGTGAAAGGAGACATTAAAAATGGCAATAATATGAAAGAAAAAGAAAATAACTATAAAAAACTAAGTAACTAAAACGAATTTAATCGAAAGTGCTTCTCATAATAATATCTACCTAACAGCCCTACCTACCTACCATCCCTACCTACCTAACAGCCCTATCTACCTATCAGCCCTACCTACCTACCATCCCTACCTACCTACCATCCCTACCTACCTAACATCCCTACCTACCTAACAGCCCTACCTACCTACCAGCCCTACCTACCTACCAGCCCTACCTACCTACCTACCGTACAAAGCTCAAAGTATAACAAGAAAAAAAAATGCACAAAGGCGGACTTATTCCCAGAACAAATAAAACATATCACATGGTAAACTAAAGTGAAAGGAGACATTAAAAATGGCAATAATATGAAAGAAAAAGAAAATAACTATAAAAAACTAAGTAACTAAAACTAATTTAATCGAAAGTGCTTCTCATAATAATATCTACCTAACAGCCCTACCTACCTACCATCCCTGCCTATCTAACAGCCCTACCTACCTACCATCCCTACCTACCTAACAGCCCTACCTACCTACCATCCCTACCTACCTACCAGCCCTACCTACCTACCAGCCCTACCTACCTACCAGCCCTACCTACCTACCAGCCCTACCTACCTACCTACCGTACAAAGCTCAAAGTATAACAAGAAAAAAAAATTGCACAAAGGCGGACTTATCCTCAAAACAAATAAAACATATCACATGGTAAACTAAAGTGAAAGGAGACATTAAAAATGGCAATAATATGAAAGAAAAAGAAAATAACTATAAAAAACTAAGTAACTAAAACTAATTTAATCGAAAGTGCTTCTCATTATAATATCTACCTAACAGCCCTACCTACCTACCATCCCTACCTACCTAACAGCCCTACCTACCTACCAGCCCTACCTACCTACTATCCCTACCTACCTACCATCCCTACCTACCTAACAGCCCTACCTACCTACCATCCCTACCTACCTAACACCCCTACCTACCTAACAGCCCTACCTACCTACCAGCCCTACCTACCTACCAGCCCTACCTACCTACCTACCTACCTTCCTACCGTACAAAGCTCAAAGTATAACAAGAAAAAAAAAATGCACAAAGGCGGACTTATTCCCGGAACAAATAAAACATATCACATGGTAAACTAAAGTGAAAGGAGACATTAAAAATGGCAAAAATATGAAAGAAAAAGAAAATGACTATAAAAAACTAAGTAACTAAAACTAATTTAATCGAAAGTGCTTCTCATAATAATATCTACCTAACAGCCCTACCTACCTACCATCCCTACCTACCTAACATCCCTACCTACCTACCAGCTCTACCTACCTACCAGCCCTACCTACCTACCATCCCTACCTACCTACCATCCCTACCTACCTACCATCCCTACCTACCTAACAGCCCTACCTACCTACCATCCCTACCTACCTAACATCCCTACCTACCTACCAGCCCTACCTACCTACCAGCCCTACCTACCTACCATCCCTACCTACCTACCATCCCTACCTACCTACCATCCCTACCTACCTAACAGCCCTACCTACCTACCATCCCTACCTACCTAACATCCCTACCTACCTAACAGCCCTACCTACCTACCAGCCCTACCTACCTACCAGCCCTACCTACCTACCAGCCCTACCTACCTACCTACCTACCGTACAAAGCTCAAAGTATAACAAGAAAAAAAAAATGCACAAAGGCGGACTTATTCCCAGAACAAATAAAACATATCACATGGTAAACTAAAGTGAAAGGAGACATTAAAAATGGCAATAATATGAAAGAAAAAGAAAATAACTATAAAAAACTAAGTAACTAAAACTAATTTAATCGAAAGTGCTTCTCATAATAATATCTACCTAACAGCCCTACCTACCTACCATCCCTGCCTACCTACCAGCCCTACCTACCTACCATCCCTACCTACCTAACAGCCCTACCTACCTACCATCCCTACCTACCTACCAGCCCTACCTACCTACCAGCCCTACCTACCTACCAGCCCTACCTACCTACCAGCCCTACCTACCTACCTACCGTACAAAGCTCAAAGTATAACAAGAAAAAAAAATTGCACAAAGGCGGACTTATCCTCAAAACAAATAAAACATATCACATGGTAAACTAAAGTGAAAGGAGACATTAAAAATGGCAATAATATGAAAGAAAAAGAAAATAACTATAAAAAACTAAGTAACTAAAACTAATTTAATCGAAAGTGCTTCTCATTATAATATCTACCTAACAGCCCTACCTACCTACCATCCCTACCTACCTAACAGCCCTATCTACCTACCATCCCTACCTACCTAACAGCCCTACCTACCTACCATCCCTACCTACCTAACATCCCTACCTACCTACCAGCCCTACCTACCTACCAGCCCTACCTACCTACCAGCCCTAACTACCTACCTACCTACCTACCTACCGTACAAAGCTCAAAGTATAACAAGAAAAAAAAATTGCACAAAGGCGGACTTATCCTCGGAACAAATAAAACCTATCACATGGTAAACTAAAGTGAAAGGACACATTAAAAATGGCAATAATATGAAAGAAATAGAAAATAACTGTAAAAAACTAAGTAACTAAAACTAATTTAATCGAAAGTGCTTCTCATAATAATATCTACCTAACAGCCCTACCTACCTACCATCCCTACCTACCTAACAGCCCTACCTACCTAACAGCCCTACCTACCTACCATCCCTACCTACCTACCAGCCCTACCTACCTACCAGCCCTACCTACCTACCAGCCCTACCTACCTACCTACCGTACAAAGCTCAAAGTATAACAAGAAAAAAAAATTGCACAAAGGCGGACTTATCCTCAGAACAAATAAAACATATCACATGTTAAACTAAAGTGAAAGGAGACATTAAAAATGGCAATAATATGAAAGAAAAAGAAAATAACTATAAAAAACTAAGTAACTAAAACTAATTTAATCGAAAGTGCTTCTCATAACAATATCTACCTAACAGCCCTACCTACCTACCATCCCTACCTACCTATCAGCCCTACCTACCTACCATCCCTACCTACCTAACAGCCCTACCTACCTATCAGCCCTACCTACCTACCAGCCCTACCTACCTACCAGCCCTACCTACCTACCAGCCCTACCTACCTACCAGCCCTACCTACCTACCATCCCTACCTACCTAACAGCCCTACCTACCTACCATCCCTACCTACCTATCAGCCCTACCTACCTACCATCTCTACCTACCTAACAGCCCTACCTACCTACCATCCCTACCTACCTAACATCCCTACCTACCTAACAGCCCTACCTACCTACCAGCCCTACCTACCTACCAGCCCTACCTACCTACCAGCCCTACCTACCTACCAGCCCTACCTACCTACCTACCTACCTACCTACCTACTGTACAAAGCTCAAAGTATAACAAGAAAAAAATTTGCACAAAGGCGGACTTATCCTCGGAACAAATAAAACATATCACATGGTAAACTAAAGTGAAAGGACACATTAAAAATGGCAATAATATGAAAGAAATAGAAAATAACTATAAAAAACTAAGTAACTAAAACTAATTTAATCGAAAGTGCTTCTCATAATATCTCCCTAACAGCCCTACCTACCTACCATCCCTACCTACCTACCATCCCTACCTACCTACCATCCCTACCTACCTAACATCCCTACCTACCTACCAGCTCTACCTACCTACCAGCCCTACCTACCTACCATCCCTACCTACCTACCATCCCTACCTACCTACCATCCCTACCTACCTAACAGCCCTACCTACCTACCATCCCTACCTACCTACCAGCCCTACCTACCTACCAGCCCTACCTACCTACCATCCCTACCTACCTACCATCCCTACCTACCTACCATCCCTACCTACCTAACAGCCCTACCTACCTACCATCCCTACCTACCTAACATCCCTACCTACCTAACAGCCCTACCTACCTACCAGCCCTACCTAACTACCAGCCCTACCTACCTACCTACCTACCGTACAAAGCTCAAAGTATAACAAGAAAAAAAAAATGCACAAAGGCGGACTTATTCCCAGAACAAATAAAACATATCACATGGTAAACTAAAGTGAAAGGAGACATTAAAAATGGCAATAATATGAAAGAAAAAGAAAATAACTATAAAAAACTAAGTAACTAAAACTAATTTAATCGAAAGTGCTTCTCATAATAATATCTACCTAACAGCCCTACCTACCTACCATCCCTGCCTACCTAACAGCCCTACCTACCTACCATCCCTACCTACCTAACAGCCCTACCTACCTACCATCCCTACCTACCTACCAGCCCTACCTACCTACCAGCCCTACCTACCTACCAGCCCTACCTACCTACCAGCCCTACCTACCTACCTACCGTACAAAGCTCAAAGTATAACAAGAAAAAAAAATTGCACAAAGGCGGACTTATCCTCAAAACAAATAAAACATATCACATGGTAAACTAAAGTGAAAGGAGACATTAAAAATGGCAATAATATGAAAGAAAAAGAAAATAACTATAAAAAACTAAGTAACTAAAACTAATTTAATCGAAAGTGCTTCTCATTATAATATCTACCTAACAGCCCTACCTACCTACCATCCCTACCTACCTATCAGCCCTACCTACCTACCATCCCTACCTACCTAACAGCCCTACCTACCTACCATCCCTACCTACCTAACATCCCTACCTACCTACCAGCCCTACCTACCTACCAGCCCTACCTACCTACCAGCCCTAACTACCTACCTACCTACCTACCTACCGTACAAAGCTCAAAGTATAACAAGAAAAAAAAATTGCACAAAGGCGGACTTATCCTCGGAACAAATAAAACCTATCACATGGTAAACTAAAGTGAAAGGACACATTAAAAATGGCAATAATATGAAAGAAATAGAAAATAACTATAAAAAACTAAGTAACTAAAACTAATTTAATCGAAAGTGCTTCTCATAATAATATCTACCTAACAGCCCTACCTACCTACCATCCCTACCTACCTAACAGCCCTACCTACCTAACAGCCCTACCTACCTACCATCCCTACCTACCTACCAGCCCTACCTACCTACCAGCCCTACCTACCTACCAGCCCTACCTACCTACCTACCGTACAAAGCTCAAAGTATAACAAGAAAAAAAAATTGCACAAAGGCGGACTTATCCTCAGAACAAATAAAACATATCACATGTTAAACTAAAGTGAAAGGAGACATTAAAAATGGCAATAATATGAAAGAAAAAGAAAATAACTATAAAAAACTAAGTAACTAAAACTAATTTAATCGAAAGTGCTTCTCATAACAATATCTACCTAACAGCCCTACCTACCTACCATCCCTACCTACCTATCAGCCCTACCTACCTACCATCCCTACCTACCTAACAGCCCTACCTACCTACCAGCCCTACCTACCTATCAGCCCTACCTACCTACCAGCCCTACCTACCTACCAGCCCTACCTACCTACCAGCCCTACCTACCTACCATCCCTACCTACCTAACAGCCCTACCTACCTACCATCCCTACCTACCTATCAGCCCTACCTACCTACCATCTCTACCTACCTAACAGCCCTACCTACCTACCATCCCTACCTACCTAACATCCCTACCTACCTAACAGCCCTACCTACCTACCAGCCCTACCTACCTACCAGCCCTACCTACCTACCAGCCCTACCTACCTACCAGCCCTACCTACCTACCTACCTACCTACCTACCTACTGTACAAAGCTCAAAGTATAACAAGAAAAAAAATTGCACAAAGGCGGACTTATCCTCGGAACAAATAAAACCTATCACATGGTAAACTAAAGTGAAAGGACACATTAAAAATGGCAATAATATGAAAGAAATAGAAAATAACTATAAAAAACTAAGTAACTAAAACTAATTTAATCGAAAGTGCTTCTCATAATATCTACCTAACAGCCCTACCTACCTACCATCCCTACCTACCTAACAGCCCTACCTACCTACCATCCCTACCTACCTAACAGCCCTACCTACCTACCATCCCTACCTACCTACCAGCCCTACCTACCTACCAGCCCTACCTACCTACCAGCCCTACCTACCTACCTACCGTACAAAGCTCAAAGTATAACAAGAAAAAAAAATTGCACAAAGGCGGACTTATCCTCAGAACAAATAAAACATATCACATGGTAAACTAAAGTGAAAGGAGACATTAAAAATGGCAATAATATGAAAGAAAAAGAAAAAAACTATAAAAAACTAAGTAACTAAAACTAATTTAATCGAAAGTGCTTCTCATAATAATATCTACCTACCATCCCTACCTACCTAACATCCCTTCCTACCTAACAGCCCTACCTACTTAACATCCCTACCTACCTAACATCCCTACCTACCTAACAACCCTACCTACCTACCAGCCCTACCTACCTACCAGCCCTACCTACCTACCAGCCCTACCTACCTACCAGCCCTACCTACCTACCTACCTACCTACCTACTGTACAAAGCTCAAAGTATAACAAGAAAAAAAAATTGCACAAAGGCGGACTTATTCCCGGAACAAATAAAACATATCACATGGTAAACTAAAGTGAAAAGATACATTAAAAATGGCATAATATGAAAGAAAATGAAAATAACTATAAAAAACTAAGTAACTAAAACTAATTTAATCGAAAGTGCTACTCATAATAATATCTACCTAACAGCCCTACCTACCTACCATCCCTACCTACCTAACAGCCCTACCTACCTACCATCCCTACCTACCTACCAGCCCTACCTACCTACCAGCCCTACCTACCTACCTACCTACCTACCTATCGTACAAAGCTCAAAGTATAACAAGAAAAAAAAATTGCACAAAGGCGGACTTATTCCCGGAACAAATAAAACATATCACATGGTAAACTAAAGTGAAAGGACACATTAAAAATGGCAATAATATGAAAGAAAAAGAAAATAACTATAAAAAACTATGTAACTAAAACTAATTTAATCGAAAGTGCTACTCATAATAATATCTACCTAACAGCCCTACCTACCTACCAGCCCTACCTACATTAAACGGGAAATAGGACATAAAGGACACCAAAATATATCTAATACACTAATACTAATATACTAATAATACTAGGACAAAAAATAAAATTCAATATAAACAAAATTCTGAGGGTAGTGCGCGTGATTGTAAGAAAGCAAGGAACACTTTCCAGCGTTGAAACGTATTCAATATTTGATTATGAAATAACAGAAATAATTAATTACTAAAAGTTTCTAAAAGAATAAAGAAACATTTATAATTACTCACAGTACAACAGCAATATGTTCTTATCCCGTACCACTATCACTGTCCAACTCAAGCACTAGGTACAAAGTAAAGCGTCGAAGCGGGTTGTCCGTCATTTATACAAGTACTCAAAAAAGTTGATCGTTTGACTCGATTCCGGAAAACTACTAGGTATATCGCACGATCTCGTGACATGGCGTGACAAAAAATTATCACTTACCCACAATATATATCAAAACACTATCCATTTATAAAAGGATAGCGGGGTAGTCTTAAATCTACCTTATAATATTTATTTTATTTTTTAATACAAACAATTTGTAAATATGTAACAAATAGATAATTTAATAATGAGACCTTTAAGGCTCAGCGGCGACATCTATATTATTGTTTTAAAAAGTTATCAAATTAATCTTGATACATTTCTCCCTAATTCATTATAGGTTTATGGGTATACCATAGGATATTTGATGATTAATTCTCTAACTCACTTATTATAATTATAGTAACACAGTCCTATTGGATCAGATGTTTAACAGACAGTTCACTTTACCTTAAAAAGGAGCTTTGACAATTGTTTGATTTATTTTGATTCTGTTATTGATTAGAAGAGATTATAATAAATGTAATGTAAATTTTTCATTACTAACATTAAAGATATATTTAAAAAAAATTAATAGTATTGAGACATATGAATGATGTTTATGATTAACTTAACACTTTCACTGCCAGCTCCGTAGCGTGTACGGAGACGCAAGTTTCACCCCAGGGCCGTAGCATGTACGGAGCAATTAAAAGTCAATTTTTTATAGTATTTAATTTGCTCAACATTTTTTTTACTATTTTTCCGTTTATTTAAATGCCTTTACGCAAACTTTTATATGAAAAATTGAAACAGCACACAGGGCTCAATTTCTGAAAATCTGGTGGCAGCGAAAGTGTTAAAAATATATTTATACCGTTTTGAGATCTTTGTGACTATAAATATCAAAATAAATCAAATTGTAGTGATTTTAAATATGTATAATAAAGTTGGTTCGTATTTCTTTTATTTAGTTGTGTCATGAATTTATTAAGAAACTTTATTATGTAAATTACAATCTTTTCTCGGAAGTTAACATATTGATACGAAAATGATAATAATAAATGGGATGCTGTTATTCGGTTTTATTGATGTAGTGGTTTAAGTGATGAGAGCAAATTAACTTTAACTTAAAACAAGAAATGAATTTCATAAAGCGATATAACACTGTAATAAATTCTTAATGTGCTACCCACATTGAGGTTCTCTTAAAAAAAACTATGATTGATTTATTTAATAAAAAAATGTTATATTGATAAAACAATGCATTGTTAACATAAAAACTGCTCCTTAGTCTTACGTTCTTAAGTTAAATGTACCTAGTCTGCCAATAGAATACTCCATCAGCGAGTGGTTGTTAAGATAATGCAGAAGATGAACTCTATAACTCCAATTTTTTATGTTTGTCTGTGATTAGGTTCATTAAATATCTGTTAACAGGAAATTCACAACACTTTAATGTTCATTTGTATTGTTATATTAATATGTACGTTCAAATCTAATGATAAATATTTGTAACATTTAACTATTTCATAACTCAAAAACGGCTTCACGGATCCCAATGGTAATTAGCGTGTAGTAAATACTTTTTTTTGAGGGGATTGGTATATTAAGCAACACATATTTTTTTGTCCTCTGATTTTTATTTTCATTATATAGTGAAACTTTACATATGTACATTAAAAAACCTTACTTAATTTACAAGAAGCAATTCTATATACCTGGCATAAATAAACTTACACAACAAACAAGTTTTGGAAAATATCACAAATGGATCTACACACACAACTACGTAAGAACATGGATGACATTGTCAATATGTTTGAGTCCCGTATGGATCACTTTGACAAGGAACTTGCACTTTCACAAGCTTCAAAAACTTCTGACACTTGTAAGGAACTCCCAGGACTTGCTGTTGAATACTCCGCCTTCAAGAATCTTGTTTGGAAAACCCTATCCATGTTGCGGCAGCAGTTGCAATTGTTGTCAGAAGGATTTCATAAACACGAAGCAAAATCAAGATGTAAAATTCTCCTATTTCATGGTTTACAAGAGACTACCGATGAGAAGACAGAATCCATAATGAAGTCTGTAATGTTTGATTGCATGAAGCTGCCAGGTTCAGTAATAGAGAGTATTGATATCTGTCATCGACTTGGCGCTAAAAGGGACCGACCACGTCCCATATTAGTCAAGTTTCTTGGTTCAAAATATAGAAATCTTGTTTGGAATTCGAAAACTGCACTCAAAGGAAGTGGCTGCACATTATCTGAGTTCCTCACCAAGCCCCGGCAGGAGGTTTTCATGACTGCACGCAGGCATTTTGGGATCAAGAACTGTTGGACTTCAGAAGGAAATATAGTCATAGTCTTGCCGGATAAAAGTATGAAAAAAATTATTTCTTTAAGTGAGTTACAACCGCTCCTCGACAGATTTCCTACTTCCACTGATTCCTCTGTCCCAAATCAGGAATATAAACAATCTTCCAGAACTCGCCGGGCTCTTAAGGTAACTAAGTAGTAAAGTAAATTAGTTGCTTAAAGAGCTGTGTTCACTTTGCGATCGGCATAGTGTCTTTATAATTTGTAAACATATTTAGTGTTACACTGCATTCTCTTTCATTTGCTACATTACTTTAAAAACTAATACAATGTTGAGTTTAAATAAATTAATATTTTCTTTTTATTTCAATTGTTTTGACATTTGTCAGTTAGTTGACACTAGCGATCTTTGGAAGCGTTCGGAAAGTTTTAATTGTGACGTCTTACCGGGTTTTAAAATATTACTATTTTATTTTTGTTTGTTTGTTGTTTTAATCATAAAATGTATAGTTGTTATGTTTTTCTTTTCTCTTTTTGTTATTATTTTAATGTTAATCATTTACAACTATTTTTTTTTCTTTTTATTATTTTTACTTTTACCTAATTATTAGTTTACTATCGAGACTTTACCAGATTTTTTTTATGCTATGCCGTGTATGTAGTAAGATTGATTTTAGGAAGACTATAATTTTGTTGATTTTTTTTAATAGTCTTGCATATTTTATATAAATATTTATTTTATTTATATTATATTAATTTATTTTATTTTACGTTACATTTATTTTTTGCATTTGTAAATTTTTAATTGTTTTAAAAGTATTGCGACAAAGCACTTTCTATTTTTTTTCTATGATCTGCATTAGAAACTTGTAGTTTACAGAAATTACGAAAGTTTCTTTCAATTTTAAATGATATACTATTTATTAATGGAATTAGAAAGTAGTTCCTGGAAAGGTTGGATTTCATTTGGCGCTGTTGTTGAATTTGATTAGTATGTAAACTAACCAAGTACTTTACCAATCAAACTTTAATGTATACTGATTATATAATTTTCAACACTGTTACATACAAGAATTAATATTTTATTGAATAAATTAAATGAAGATTTGGAACTTTTTCAGTTTCAATTCAATCAACCACTTAAATAATAATACTCATTTCATTAGATAAATGATAAGTGATATTTTATATATATATTGTGTATTTGGTCTTAGTTCTTATCCTATTACTTTTACAACTCCAAGCAATGAAATCAATAAAATCTCGCTATTCTATTTAAAGTAAATTGATTTTAAATGCTAAGCTAACTTTTTACATCTAACATACATCATATTTTACAGGATCATCAAGGTAGTGAATGGATTCACATTATAAATGTTTTTTTTAATTTTCGTTCGTTGTTTTGTTTATCTTTATTGTTTTACTTTAATATGATGTTATCCATAGTTTAATAATTCTGTTCTGATGTTTACATCGAAAAATATAAACTTATATATGTAAGATAAATGCATGATGTAAATAAACAAAATAGATGAGTAATATGTGTAGCGAACACATATATTCATAAATCTCAATTATTAATATTTCATTCATTTCATTAGTAACTAACTTCAATCCACCAACTTTTGTTACTTATTTTGTATACAAAACCTTCAGTGGCTTTAGTATGGCTTCTATGTTGTAACTAATATAAGTGACAGTTAGATATTTTAAGAATATGTATGTAAATGTGAGTGTTTTTGATGGTGTGTATTAGACTTTAATGAAACTTTTATTAAAATTTAGTATTAAATCCTCCATTTCATTCTAGGATCCGCCAACCTTGCGCGGCGGGTGTTGAGCTGAGCCCCTCTCCTTTCATCTGAATAACTACAGCAAATATTGATTTATTAGAACTAATTGTCACCTTCTAGCTAAGAACATTGCTCGCACGCGCAGGGCAGCTCTAATGTATTGTCTATGGCAGGAGTGATTTTTTTTTTGTAACTTTTGAATGGCTGAACGTTTTTTCAATCTGCTTTCGCTATAACATCCGCGTTCGGCTCCAACATGCATGAGAAAATTTTTAGCTAATTATCGCGTCGTATTCTAGAGACAACTAAACACAAAAAAAGGTCTCCCAAACGGTTAAGAGCTTTGCTTACGCTCAGCACAATTAACTTCTTAACCAAATTTTAATTCAAATGTCTCTCTAAAATTTGGTGCTTGAAAAGTCCGCTCCGTGCTCCATATTGTACCTCCAGCACCAGGGCCCGAATAAGTTCTATTACAAATGAAAATGTATTACTTTAGACCTTAATTTTTCATCAGTAAAGAGAATCTTTCTCTGCCTTTCAACCGCATATCCATTGATGAGCACAGAGGTTCAATTCTTGTTTTATTGTACGAGAGAAGCGACAGAATCCTTGATCTTTATTTCTCACATTGAATCAGCTTTAATATCTCTGATAGAGGAAGCGCTGCTGTTGTATCTGGTGGTGGAACTTACGAGTGATGTCAAGCTTTGAAAAATGTTAAAAGGAGAGGTGTTGTTGATGTATCTGTGTGAATCTTACGGCTTTTGAAGTCTTGAAAATGTTTGTCCGCTCTAATTTGTGCAGAGCAATCCTGCCTTTTTTTCAAATTGTAAAAATTTATGGAATATAAAGAAATGTGAAACGTCGAGAAATCGATCGAGATTTTTTACACAAGTAAATAAAATTCTTCCACTATAATTATTTTTATAATGAGGTTCATAATTTTACCAATATTTATGCCCAATAAAATTAACTGAGAAAATTCTAATATAAATATATAAACAAATATATTTAGATATTTAATAATATATTATGTATATTAAATGTAGGCTTCTTTGCATAAAATATTTTATATTCTATCAAATTCAAAGTTCTAGTAATGACGAAGGTCTGTCCCGTATCTTTTTTTTTTTATGGAATAGGAGGGCAAACGAGCTGGCGGGTCACAGATGATTTGTGATTATCGCCGCCCATGAATTCTTGCAATATCCGAAGATTTACAGGAGCGTTGCCGGCCTTAAAGGTAAAGTAAACGCCTTTTTTGAAGGTACCCCTGTCGTACCGATCTGGAAATACCGCCGAAGGGAGTTCCTTCCACATTCGAGTGGTACGAGGAAAAAATGTGTGGATCGCCACGCATCCAGGTGGTACGGATAGTATTGGAGGCGATGGCGTGCTGTGCAGTGATGGAATTCGGCGGTAGGCATCAATCTAATGTAATAATCTGAAAGTACTGTAAGTGGACAGGAAACTAATTAAAACCTTTTATTATATATTATAATTTACACATAAATGTTATAATTAATACATTAATGTATTATAATACATTAATGTATATTAATACATTAATGTATATTAATAAATTAATAATTATTATGTAAGCGAAGATGTCACGGTGAGAATGAAGAAGAACATGCTCAGGTGGTTTGGGCACGTCGAACGAATGAGTGATGAAAGAATGGTAAAAAAGATTTATATGGGAAAAGTGAGCGGTAAGAGAGACAGGGGGAGGCCTCGAGTGACCTTCGAAAACACAGTATCTATGATACTGGAGGAAGGTCACGTAAAAAGCACGAGGACCCCCCGGAGGGCATGTATGAAGAGGTTGATGTGTGTGGCCGAGGCGAAAGAGGTATTCAGGGACCGTAGCGTTTGGCGCTCCGTCGTCTCTGGCTACCCCGCATGGGATATGGCGTGAAGCTAAATAAATAAATAATTTATTAATCCTTTAAAACACCTTTTGTTTTATTGCAAGTCGTAATTTGTATAATTTTATAGTACATCAAATTTAACTACTGCGGAACTCAACAGTTACGAAACCGCACTGTCTCATTTATGAATGTTAAAATGAAAAGATAACTTGACTGAAAGATAATAATAATGACGTAAAAGTTTTCTAAATTTGTTTATTAAACACACAATTGGGGGAATTCTGAATCAGATTATCTGTTTTAAGTGTAAGTGAAACTTGTATAACAATTAAAAATAACCGTTGAAGTTATTAGAATTACGAGCAGCAGTCAAACACGTCACTAAAACGTACAAAAGAATGCCCTTGTAAGTGGTCCTGTGCAATATCTATATATTATATTTTGACGCCTGTCACAATTATTATAGCAAAGTTATGTTATAAAGAATTGCTAAGTTAAAAAAATATATATTGATCTATGGGACACATTTTGACCATTTAATCAAAATCTACAATCACGATTGTCACCAAAGAACTGCTAAACGAGTGAGACACTTTCTTGATTGCATATGCAAAATTTTAAAGCTCTAGCTCAAATGGCTTAGGAGGAGTAGGCAAACATCGAAACACACTTTTGACCAGAAAGAGCTTCGCTTCGCTCAACTCAATAATACGTAAAACAACCAAGTGATATCGGAAAGTCCATCACTTAGTCGGCAATAATACAGTATCGTGTCATATAGGTTACTAAAACAAAAAAATAAACAAAAACTTTTTTGAGAACAGAATATTTGTTCTAGAATAGAAAAGTTTCATTTATTTTTGTTGGTTTCTATTTGACACTATTCCTACGATTTGATTAGAAAAGTATAAACGGAAACGAATTATAAATATCATCAATTATTTCACTAATATAAAATATATATTTTACATTTTAGAAATAAAAGGCAGTAAACCCAAATTCACTAAAAACAGAAACATCAGGAGTAGTCACTTACCGAACCCCGACGACTGATCCAATAGTGGTAACCACAAAGAACACTAAGATATGGCTAGACGACAAAATACTCGAAAGAGCGGACAAATTGTCAGAAACATGCCAACAATGGGAGTTACCACTAATAAAGATGATATACGGAGTACCAGGATGCGGTAAGACTACATGGATAATTAACAACTTCAACTCCCAAGACGACCATATAGTCACTATCACTAAAGAGGCTAAACTAGAACTAGCATTGAAAATCTCCGAAAAAGAGGGGGCTGACGCCGCGCGCAGAGTAAGCACACTGGCTTCGATCCTAACAAATGGATTACCGAAAGAAGAAAAGGGGAAATGCCAAAGGCTTATAGTCGATGAAGCACTGATGAACCACTTCGGATCCATCGTGATGGCCCTGCAACTTACCGAAGCCACAGAACTGCTACTCATTGGTGACGTAAATCAGCTTCCTTATATTGAAAGAGAAAACTTGTTCGAAGTCTACTACCACCGCCCAGACTTTATAACAACTGCTATCATAACACAACTTATGTGCTCAAACAGATGCCCGAGGGATGTAGTCTACGCCCTTAGAAAAGTATATGACGGTATATATTCCTCGAGCAGCATAGCAAGATCTATGAACATAAAATCCCTTACAGGTGAAAAGATCCCCAATGACCAACCAAATACCCTATACCTGACCTTCACTCAAGAAGAGAAGCTAACATTGGAAGAAAAAGGGTACGGAGAAGGGAAGGGATCCAAAACACTCACCGTTCATGAGGCACAAGGTTTGTGTTATGAAAACACAATAGTAGTAAAAAGAACCGGAAAGAGCCTCCCACTCCATGACAGCGTACCTCATGCGCTAGTAGCTATTTCCCGACACACCAGGACGTTTGTCTACTACACGGACCATCAAGAAGATGCGCTGGCGAGGTTCATCAAAGACAGCATTGTAAATACGGACAAGACAATAAATGATTACAACCTGAAATTAGCAATACACAACCGAGACCAGACGGTCATAACAAAATTAACCGAAACAGACCAATAATAAACAATGAAGAGTACCTACTTCGGACCCTAAGAAGATAAGGAGACCCGAGAGAAAAAAAAAAAATTTAAGAACCACAATTGAATAGAATATTTATTTATGTATTTATTAAAGTAATTCTTGTGCCTGAATACACAGGCAAAAATCTCAAAAAAAAAAGAAATCAAAATAATAATTATAAAGCAAATTAAAAATGGCATGAACCACAAGTCTATAGTAATTTTATAATAAAAAAAAAAAAAAAAAAAAAAAAAAAAAAAGCACCCAAATTCACTATAAAGTAGTTAGAGTATCATTCATTGCTATAGCAAACTACATTTTTTCTTCTACTAGGTCCTACTTTAAGTATCTCTTCTTCGCGTCCATTAAACATATTTTCAGAGACTGCAATAAAATGAAAATATCTTTCAGAATCTTACTAGAAATTTCAAATATGTCACTTAGTAATTATAATCATAACACAAAGATTATAAATATCTAAGTAAAATGATAATAAACGAGAATTTTTACAACAATTATACTGTTATAATAATTTATAATGTATACCTTATTCTAATATGGCCACTGTACTCAAAAACAAACAAATATTTCACTTTTTTATATTACATCAATAACAGCAACAAGTTTATTTTTACTTTTGACAACTGTTTTAAATTATATACCAAAGTTGTTGAAACATTGCTAAAGTTGGAACTATTAAAACAGTAACTTGATAATAACTACATAACTTTGAAGTTTTACTCGTAATTAAGAAATACAAAGACAGATTTATGTTTTGTGGTTATTATTATTTCATTTTAAATAAAATTGTTTATATTCTTAGGCATTATTTATTATACCATTGAACAATTCTAATTTTAATAACTAAAATATTAATTGAGGAGAATGTTAAATGTTATGTAAAGGTCAACGCAAAGATATAAACACTGTTCTAATAAAACACAATTTTGTACAAAAATGATTATATATGGAAATTATTTAATTTTTTTGCTTTTATTTACCATATTATACATATAATTTTTATTTGGTTTTTTAATAAATTATTTAATACAACAAATATAATTAAATAAAGCACCAATAATTAGAAACGATGCTTAGAATATAGTTCCTGCAAAATTTTTGAAGCAAGAAGTAGAAGGAAATAAATCAGGTAGCGAATTTATAGAATCTATTTGGATGCAAATGATGGACCTTTTGCTTCGTGAAATGCCACGAGAATGAATACAATAACATTTAAGGGTAAAAAAATAATAATACTGCGGAGGGATGATTCTTACTGTTAAAGGTTACATCTCTGAAGGAAGTTCAAATTATTTTATACCAAAGGCTAAGTTTCAATAAACTACTGAGCTGCTGAGTAATGATACACCAAAGTCATGTATCTTTAGATGACTGTCTATATCTATGCTTTCATAAAAAGGTTAGGTTTGATTTTCAAGTTATAAAATATTAAACTGCTCTGTATGGAAATTAAATAGTAAATTATCTATTTTACTTTCATCTACACACTCGTATATTGTATTTACTTTTTAAATGCAAACATTTTTGAAGCTGAACATGTTACCGCGTCGTTTAAATAAAATATTCACTTAGAAATCGGTCACATCATGAACAGCACACATTATCACTTATTGATTAAATATTTATTTATTTATTTTATTTATTTATTTAGGACAACTTACAGAACATACACTTTTTATAAATTTTATAATAATTAAACATTATATTTTTTTGCTGAGTGTTGTTTCAATTACAAGTTGCCACGGCATGGGAAGGGACAGTTTCGACTAATTACATTTCTATTTTAACTAATTACATTACCATTTTAACTTTAAAATTAACAATATATATATTTATTTATTTATTTATTTACCTTCACGCCATATCCCTTGCGGGGTAGCCAGAGACGACGGAGCGCCAAACGCTACGGTCCCTGCATACATCTTTCGCCTCGGCCACAGACATCAACCTCTTCATACATGCCCTCCGGGGGGTCCTCATGCTTTTTACGTGACCTTCCTCCAGTATCGTAGCTACTGTGTTTTCGAAGGTCACTCGAGGTCTCCCCCTGTCTCTTTTACCGCTCACTTTTCCTATATAAATCTTTTTTACCATTCTTTCATCATTCATTCGTTCGACGTGCCCAAACCACCTGAGCACGTTCTTCTTCATTCTCATCGTGACATCTTCGCTAGTACCTGCCATTCTGTGGATCTCTTCATTGCGGATTCGATCAGCTAGACTAACTCCGCATATTCTGCGAAGAGATCGCATCTCCACAGCATTCATCTTTCTTACATTCTTCTTCTCTGTTACCCACGTTTGGCTGCCGTATAACAGCGTCGGTAGCAAAACTGCATTGTGTTCAGCCAAACGTGCAGCTATGCTGACGTTTCACCGTCTCAACAATGTGGTTAAAGCACCGTTGATTCTGTTACCGGCAGCAATACGCCTTTCCACATCCATTTCGTATCTTCCATCTAAACATACTTCCCAAATACACCACTTCATTCACTTGTTCTATTATCTTATCATTCACGTTGATCTTACATTCTGTTCTTTCTTCATTTCCTTCAAATATTAGAACCTTCGTCTTATCTACATTCAGGTTAAGACCATTAATTTCACACCCATCTTTCAGAGTGGTGACTAATGCCTGCAAATTGCATTCTGATGATGCAATGAGCACTGCATCATCTGCATATAGCAAGCAATTGACCTTAAGGTCACCTACTTTCACTCCCATGTCACTGTCTTTCACGCCTTGGAGACAACTATCCAAATACAAATTGAACAACCGAGCTGACATAGCGCAACCTTGCTTAACACCCGATTGTCAAGAGAGATCTGAAAGGCACAACAGCCTTTCAGATCTCTCTTGCATTTTTCTCGCTAATATTTTAGCATAAACTTTACCGCCCAAGCTAATCAAACTGATAGCCCTATAGCTTGCACAGTCTATCTGTGAACCTTTGCCTTTATACAAAGGTACGATGACTGCACTTCGCCAATTATCTGGGACCTCCCCCGATTTCAAGCATAAATTGCACAAAAACCAGAAAATATCCCAGACGCGTGGCCCACCATATTTGATCATCTCGGCAGTAACTTCATCTGCTCCCGCAGCCTTACCACATTTCAGACTTCGAATCACGCTCTCTACTTCTTCCAAACTGATTTCATCATCGGCTACATCTTGACTCAGCATTACGTTGGTAGCCAAGACCGAGACGTCCTCACGTTCATACATCTCCTTACAGAATTCCGCCCACCGCTTCAAAACTTGTGCTTGCTCAGTTAAAATTTCAACACTTTTCGAAAGCACCCCTTTCATTCTACAGGTTACCGAACAACCCCGGGAACCATTAACTTCTCGCCAGAAAAGCTTCGTGTTTTCCCGGAAGTTGTTCGTCAACCTTTCATCCCTTTCTCTCTCAGAATTTTCACGCTTCATCTTTATAAGTACTTTCGTTTTGTGCTTTTGCAGCTTGTACTCTCTTTTTCTTATCTTTCTCATACTTTTATCCTTACCCGAGGCTTTATAATCCAGCCATGCTTTCTTCTTTAACTCTACAGCGTCTTTCACTTCATCGCCCCACCATTCATCGCGCTTTTTACTAAAACCTCTTTTCCTTTTACCACATACCTCTGTCGCTACTTTCACCATACCATTCCTAAGGTAGCCAGCATACTTCAACACTTTCATTTCCAGAATCACAGCTTTCAAGCTTCTTGGAAACCCTTTCTTGATATTCCTCTCTGATCGGTGGATCTTGAAGCTTCCAGCTTCTTATCCGATAATTCGACGCCAAGCTTGGACACGTCGTGCGGCTGCGCCAACCTGCAAACAGACCTCTTATTCTAGCAACGACTAGATAATGGCCCGTTCCCAGATCAGCACCCCTGAACACTCGAGTGTCCATAACTTGACTTCGAATACGCTGATCCACTAGGAATAAATCAATCGTACTTCTTTCTTCCGCTCGCTCCCATGTGAATTTGTTTATGATCAAACATCGTGTTTGCCACAAACAAATTTTTCTCCTTACAAAATTCCAAAATAAGCTTTCCAGCCTCATTTACTCTCCTATCACCGTATTTGCCTAGCACGCTTTCGTAACCACTTCGCGCGGTTCCAACCCATCCATACATATCTCCACATACTATCAACTTTTCATTATCTCTGACACTACTTAGAACATCCCTGACACTCTCCCAAAACTCCTCGAGCTCGCTCATTTGAGCTCAGGATACTGGCGCATACACGGCTAACAAGAATACTCTTGTTATCCCCAGCTTAAAGCGAACCCAAAGAAGTCTCGGATTGATTGCCTTGTATTCTACCATTGCATTAACCATTCGAGAGGACAATAATACAGCTACACCTTGGCAACCTCGCTCACCCTCTGAAACCCCAGCCCAGAAAGCAACCCGGTTGCCAGGCAAATCGGTCGTATATATATAACATCCAGATCTTTGTCATCCATCACATCTAATTATTCATTCATCTTCTGTTCCATTCCTCCTCTTACATTCCACGTAGCTATTTGTAGCTCCGTCCTCCACCTTCCGCCGTTCGGAACATGGCGTGTTGGTTGGCGGTTCCCAACGCCGCATTCGTTCATTCTATAATATAATCATATTTTAAATTGGCTATTATATAATAACAACATATTAAAAAATATAATACTAAATTAAAATTAACATAAATTATATTTAAACAATAACACAAACAAAATTGTGAAAAAATAATCATTTTAATCATTCCTTAGTACGTAAACAGCTGCCAGAGGGTCATTATAACTACGGGTAATGACTGAAAATAATTCAGAGGACAGAAAACTAAAATAATTGATTAAATACTTCCCTCATACTCTTTGTATTGCAAACCCTTTTAGAACATTTGTTATTGAAATATTTTACTTATTATCTTTATTTATATAAATATAGTAAATAATATGGTTTTTAAATAAATATATTTGTATGTATGTATTTTTCTTGTCTAATACAACAAGAAGGTATTGATAGTATTACTTCTACTTCCATTACTACTTATTATAGACTTTAATAATATATGTAACAGAGGGTTATATCAAGTAATTTGATTTGATAATTTGTATTGGAAAATAATCTTTATGTAAATCAATCTCTTGGGTTATGATACTCTAATAAGATCCACCGCTAATGGTGGGACTGACATGATAAAAAAAATATGCGTTGTACTCGCATATTTTTTTTACAATTACAATTCATTTATCATCCATTATCACTGTATTTGCAAATCATCATATTGTTCATAAATAGTATTCATTTCACTAATACGTAATTCAAGTTCATTTACCTGAGGCTGTCTTACTGATCCTTCAAAATTACTCAAGATAACACCAAATAAAGTAACCCTTTAAGGCTCGCGCACTTCTTAATCATGACATTTTCTTCCTCGCTGGTCATTTTGTAAAGCGATTATCAAAACCTGTAACGTTATACAAATCAATTTATTAAAATATTTAGGTAAATTTATATTTATATATTACTTATATTAAATCCTGCCACTCTAACAGATTACTTTAATTCATATACGGATGTTATTAATTCATTTATATGTGTATATCTCCGTACCTCGGTATTTGAATGCGCGCTGGAGCTAACTACAGGTGGATATTAGTGCTTTTACAAATACGTACAAGAATGTTCCTCTTTTCTTTCTAATATCAACGGACAAGTCCGAGTTTTAAAAGAAATATTCAATAATTAGTTGTTAAATCAAAGATACTCTAATAATATAATATATTGAATAAACTTAAAGAGGTTTATAAATTTACGCATAAAATATGAATCCAAGAACATCTCAATTCAATAAATACAAACTAATCACATATAAATAGCTTTATTATATAAATGACACAGTGTAAGTAACCGCTCCTGTAACGGAAGGGACCTCGATGACGTATCAATACTATTGTATCCAATGGAGCCGAGATGAGGGTGAAGGGACATCGTCAATTGTTTTGGTAAACCAATTTTCGCTTTATAAAGGAAAAACAACAAAATGGAAATCATAAAATGTTATATTATAGAAAAATATATTGAAATGCAGAGAAATAGAGTCATATATAATATATATCATGAAAATTGTGTTTAATATAAAATATAACGGGCATTTTAATATACATTGAACCAACTTAAATCTATATTATCTGTAGCTCTGACAACAGTCTCACTTTAAAAGATAATTAAAGTTTCAGTCCACTATTAAGTCAATTAGTTTATTAAGTCATTAGTACACTAACGACTTAATAAACGACATTCATGGAATTGAAACGAAATTTATTACGAAACGAAACTATTCAGACTATTTTAACATAATTATGTATGATGTAATATTATCATTATTACAAAATGTTCTGTTGAAATCATTCATACATTGATAGTTCTAACGTTACTACTACATTGATACAATGAGGCAAATAGAATGATCAGTAGGTCTATAAGAATCATGAAAGTAAAGGTGGAAACCACCTCGTTGTCACGAGATGTCATGTGAAGAAATCATATTTAAATTATTTGCTTAATAGACGACAACTACTAGATGTTACTATGAAGTATGTAATTTATTATCAGCACATTTACATTTTCTCATCTGAAGCTGGAGACACTCCATCCATTGTGGTACAAATACCTGTATTATAAGTGTAATAAATATTAAATGGTCCAATATATTTTATCAACTATGAATACATGTGTGCTATTTCTTATCCAGTTCCTGGTAGGTGTAGGTGGTAGGTGGTAGGTATCTGGGCAGGCCAAGTACGAAAATGAAAGAATGGCCATGTCACCAAATACAAATAATTTAAAATGATAGGAAATGAAACTCCATAAAAATGATGATAGGCAATTCTAAACGTTTATATATTGCTTAATAAAATCATTACAATAATAAATATATTATAATATACAGGAAAATACAATATACAATCCATCAAAAAAAAAGAATAAGTATACTCAAACTTTTCAATCATAAAATTCTGTTGTATGCAATGAATAAAGTAATAATAGTTTGCACATTCAAAGGCTCTTGCCTTAGTTTTCGATACCCAAAAAGTAGTTTTCCTGTATCGCCTGAAGCTAGTTGCCTCAGTTGGAAAGAAAACACGGCTAGGATATTAGTTTAGTTTGAAGTTAGGATATTGTAGGCAGTGAAGTATTATAAAATTGAGAAAATTGTTAGTATGTGATAAAAGTTTAATAATACCTTAATATGAGGATTTTAAAACGTAGTTTTAGTATTAATCGCACCGTTATTCTGAAAGAGAAAGGGAATAAAGGTCCGGGAAAACACGAAGCTTTTCTGGCGAGAAGTTAGTAGTTCCCGGGGTTGTTCGGTAACCTGTAGAATGAAAGGGGTGCTTTCGAAGAGCGGTGTAATTTTAACTGAGCAAGCACACGTTTTACAGCAGTGGGCGGAATTCTATAAAGAGATGTATGAACGTGAGGACGCCTCGGTCTTGACTACCAGCGTAATGCTGAGTCAAGATGTAGCCGATGGTGAAATCAGTTTGAAAGAAGTAGAAAGCGTGATTCGAAGTCTGAAATGTGGTAAGGCTGCGGGAGCAGATGAAGTTACTGCCGGGACTTTTTCTGGTTTTTGTGCAATTTATGCTGGAAATCCGGGGAGGTCCCAGACGATTGGCGAAGTGCAGTCATCGTACCTTTGCATAAAGGCAAAGGTTCACAGATAGACTGTGCAAGCCATAGGGTCATCAGTTTGATTAGCTTGGGCGGTAAAGTTTATGCTAAAATTTTAGCGAAAAGAATGCAAGAGAGATCTGAAAGGCTGTTAAGGGAGGCCCAAGGAGGTTTTATAGATCAGATCTTTTCCCTCCGCATGATCACGGAAAAGTTTTTGGCCCTAAACCAAAAGATTTTCTGTGCTTTTGTGGATTTGGAAAAGGCGTTTGACAGGGTTGTGAGAAAGGAGTTATGGGAGATACTGCCCCGATACAACGTGAACGGACCCTTGCTACAGGCTGTAAGGTCTCTTTATCGAGATTACTCAGCCTGTGTGCGAGTAGGAGCTGACATGTCGCCCTGGTTTGACAAGGTTGCGCTATGTCAGCTTGGTTGTTCAATTTGTATTTGGATAGTTGTCTCCAAGGAGTGAAAGACAGTGACATGGGGGTAAAAGTAGGTGACCTTAAGGTCAATTGCTTGCTATATGCAGATGATGCAGTGCTCATTGCATCATCAGAATGCAATTTGCAGGCATTGGTCACCACTCTGAAAGTTGGGTGTGAAATTAATGGTCTTAACCTGAATGTAGATAAGACGAAGGTTCTGATATTTGAAAGAAATGAAGAAAGAACAGAATGTAAGATCAACGTGAATGATAAGATAATAGAACAAGTGAATGAAGTGATATATTTGGGAAGTATGTTTAGCAGAGACGGAAGATACGAAATGGATGTGGAAAGGCGTATTTCCGGTAACAGAGACAACGGTGCTTTGACTGCATTGTTGAGATGGCAAAACGTCAGCATAGCTGCACGTTTGGCTGTACACAATGCAGTTTTGCTACCGACGCTGTTATACGGCAGCCAAACGTGGGTAACACAGAAGAAGAATGTAAGAAAGATGAATGCTGTGGAGATGCGATCTCTTCGTCGAATATGCGTAGTCAGTTTAGCTGACCGAATCCGCAATAAAGAGATCCACAGAATGGCAGGTACTAGCGAAGATGTTACGGTAAGAATGAAGAAGAACGTGCTCAGGTGGTTTGAGCACGTCGAACGAATGAGTGATGAAAGAATGGTAAAAAAGATTTATAAAGGAAAAGTGAGCGGTAGAAGAGACAGGGGGAGGACACGAGTGACCTTCGAAAACACAGTAGCTACGATACTGGAGGAAGGTCACGTAAAAAGCATGAGGACCCCCCGGAGGGCATGTATGAAGAGGTTGATGTCTGTGGCCGAGGCGAAAGAGGTATGCAAGGACCGTAGCGTTTGGCGCTCCGTCGTCTCTGGCTACCCCGCAAGGGATATGGCGTGAAGCTAAAAAATGAATAATAATATTCTTCTATCTATATTTTGAAGTTAAGGAATGTTTGCTTACTATTTGCTCAATTAGTATGAAATCTATCTATTACTCTGTAAGTATGAATTCTTCTATTCAACACAACACGTCTAGCTTTTCATACTCCACAATATTTACATAAACATCGTACACACAGTGTTTGCGACTGAGAGTGACCAACTACATAATATATTTTGCAGAAGCAACGTTCTTTTTGTTTAATGGAAAAGTATATAAAGTGCTGCAACTTTGAGGTCCATAATGATTTACAAACATGTCCCCCATAGTCAAGTACTCGATAGACATATTACACTACATTTGTAAATGATTTTTCTACGTTGAATTATTTAACTAAAAGAATTTTTTCTCCTTCTTATCTTTTCTTCTAACACAATGCATATTTTATGTATATTTCTATAAAAGAAACAAATGACTTTTTTAAAATAATGTTGAGATTAATAAATATGGAATATCTCATTGAAAACTCTAAAACTGACTTTAAAGGAACGTGAAGAAAAGATCGGAAATATTTTTAAATAAATTACAATATAGAAGGTTACAAAAGTTTTAAATTAAAAACATTATATTTAATGCTATTATTACGAATACAGATTCGTTTTGCATAATATTAAATCAGTAGTTTTTTTCCATCTGAAATCGAGTATCATTATTGATAATAACGCCTTTGTAACATTTGCTCAATGAATATTAACACAAAGTAGATAACAGTCCTTATAGCTGTTAATATTGTCTGACAACATTAACAGCTATAAGCTACAGCTAAATATAATGTCTGTTTTGTTACAATTCCCAGTAATGTTAATGAGATCAGACGTAGCTTTGATAATCAATTAAGTAATTGATATTACACCACTGATGGAACATTACTTAATATGATATTGTCTGACGTAATTTAGATTGAATTAAATTATTAGGTTGCGACTGTTAATGTATAAATAATACAATAATACTTCCATTATATTTATTAGATATATGGCATTGTAATATTTATAAAAATAACTATAATACTAAGTTTTCTAAGAAAACGACACAAATGTACCTAATATGAATATATTTTTAAAATTAATGTTTTAGTAATATTTCTCAGATTATTTTTCCAAAGACATTTTTGGTGGTAAAAGAATGGTGTTCTAAAGTACAAAACGGACACACTGTTATTACGTTAAAATTAATAATGATATTTAAGCAAAATATAAATAAATATTGATTTATAAAAATATATATATTTTTTTTTTATTATTTTAGAGGTGGGCAAACGAGCTTGCGGGTCTCTGTTTAAATGTGATCACCGCCGCCCATAAACTCTTGCAACATCCGAGGATTCACAAGAGCGTTGCCGGCGTTGGAAATAGGAATATATGCCTTTTTTGAAGGTACCCATATTGTATCGATCTGGAAATACCGCCGAAGGAAGTTCGTTCTACATTCGAGTGGAACGTGGGAAAAAAGTCCTAAAAAACCTATTCTAATAATGCTGTAATATTTTTTTTTTACTTTGCATTTCTCACTAAAATTAGAATAATTAACTTTATTTTAGGTACAACCAGATTCATAAGAAATCTATTGACAATACCATTGCCAAACCTGATACCTGAACCTAAGAATATTGCAAAAAAACCTGTGGAACTCTTGTTGCCATATATGAATTTAATATAAGTTTTATAATTTGCTTGATCTAGGTATTAATAACCTTGATTATATGAAATGGTATTTTTGAAGTGAAACTTCTTTAGGCGCATGAGGGTAAAATTTTTACAGATGAAACGTCACGCCGGTATGCAACGGAAGTGTCGGAAAAGAGAGAGAGAGTGATCGAGACCGATTGAGAGAGAGTAAGACAGGGCGAACGTAGCATGAGCAACTAGCCGTGGAGTGAAAGTAGGGAGCAAGCGAGTGAGAAAGATTGAGAGAAAAAGTGAGACAGAGCGAACGTCGTATCACGCATAGTGCTATGGAGTGTGAGGTGGGAGAGAGCTATAGTGAGAAAGATTGAACAAGAGAGAGAGAGAGAATACGGGATATCGAGAAAGAATACACGCCCTATTGGTTGTGTATTCGTTTACTAGTTTTATTTTAATGACAATTAAATTCCTAACCTATCTTCCTTTTTCCCTTCCTCTTAATGTTGGAAATTTAAAGTTTTAGATTTGTATAAATATAAACAAGATTTATAAATTAGTTCGCCAAAGAAGTTTTACTTCTGACATGTGTACTTTGTACGCACGCATGTTTTTTTTTTTAATCATTCCTTTATCAAAAGTACACATATGTATGCATTGATAAACAGAAAAAGAGACAAAAATAAAAAAAAATTGTATTCGTTAGCAAATACCTCCATTAATGATTTCCCCCAAATATCTTCTTTGTGCAGATTATGTGTAGTTAAAGATTTATTATATGTATATATTAGATAACAAGAAGGCCGTACATAGTAAGCAAGTCACAGGAAGTAAGGTGGGTTGGAATGCCTGATCTATCAACTACCATTTAATCTCAAAATTTAAATATTAAATGAAAATTAAATTATAACCGAAAGTTAAAATCATATCAAAATACAGGTATAAAGGTAAACCGAAAACGCTAAATCTATTAATCATTACTTCTTCTTCTTCTAGTATCTCTTTAACTTTCCACTTTTTAAAGTGATAGTAGATCTGCAAGTACTCTTACGTTTCTAGTATTAAAATGTTTACATATTTATCAATTACTGTCACGAGACCAGTCACCTCGTTGTCGCAAAACAAAAACAAGTATTAAATCGTAATATTTTTTTGTAGGGTTCCTAAACAAACTTCAGTGACGAAAACAAGATGGAACCTTTCCAAATTAACTTTGACCTTACAACTTTCTGAAATAAATTAAGCTTCGAGAAAGTTGAAGAGAACAAAGGACTCTTTATTATATCTGAATATATCAGGAAAGAAGTATATTGATAAGGAAAATAATCTGATCTAATTAAAACATACATTAATTTATTGATATGAAGTGTCATGGTTACTATAATTTATTAATAGTTACAAATAAGCAACTTTTATAGTGTTCAGTAATTTATATATTATATACATAAATATATAATATTTTAAGAATTTTAGAATAATCTGCAATAAATATTATTTATCTTGGAATTTAGTTTTTTCTCAAAAATTATACATTTCATTGACTGTTTATCATTGCTTAGTTTATTTCTTACATATCTTCTATCTAAAGATGTACCATTTCCTGTTTCTATCACATAAGTAAGAGGACTTAAACATGTATATCAATGTGGTGATGTCATCACGACGGTGGTGCCACCAAGTGGACAACATGCTGTCTCGTTTAGCGCCCCTATTCATGACATTCTCTGACATATACATATTACAAAAGAAAGTCCTCAAAAGTTGTCCGTCTGTATGTAATTGTTTTTTTCAAAAACTACTTAATTAATTTTTGTACAGTTCATATTAAAAGAAGCTATTCTTGTAGTTGGTTTAAATAATTAGTCGGACATATAAAATCTAGCATGCTGTGAGTTTTACTCGCATTTGCCACGCAAAGTAGAAGAGATACAGTAGGATAATTTACCAGAGAAGTGTAGACCTACAAAAAGTCTACAATAACGTCTCTCTATTTCTTAAAGTTAAGTTACAATGACTACTTTTAGGTTCTAATTTTAAATTAAATATCTGTTCAGTATTAATCCTTATGTAAATAAAAGCGTTTGTTAGTTTTGCTATTTAATATAGAGCTAAGTTGTGCATTACACTATATGAATCAAATAAATACTTTAAAAGATATTATACATTTAATATTGTACGTCAATAAAAAATATTTACTCGGCGAGACAATGCTTTTGCTATGGACGGGTTCAAAATTTAAGAATCAAATATCCCGAAGTAAAAGAAAGAAACTTACACAATATGAGTGGCGCCGCGGTTAAAAGCGAGTTTAATATGATATGCAAAATAAATACTTTTTTAATAAG
This sequence comes from Melinaea marsaeus rileyi, assembly GCA_918358865.1. Classification (NCBI taxonomy): domain Eukaryota; kingdom Metazoa; phylum Arthropoda; class Insecta; order Lepidoptera; family Nymphalidae; genus Melinaea; species Melinaea marsaeus. The sequence goes on from OU911094.1 coordinate 9,719,107, forward strand.
TATCCTTATCTGAGATTAAATAATTCTTTAATTAATGGGTTCTAATACAATGTTGATTCTTTGTAATATTGTAATATATCTCATTTATTTATATAATATCTTTTTACCTTATTAGATATAATGAAATTGAAGCTTTCAATCTATTTCATTTCAGTTATTAGACTTCGATATCAAGTTATAATCAGTAATATGTGGTTTTACTAACAACTGGATAGACTCAACCCATGTATGAGAGATCCCATTCGATAACTTATCTTGTTATTCTACGTTTGTTAATTCTATGAATTTAAATTGTACTCGTATATCCAATAACTTTAATTTCAATATATTAATTTCAGATATAGCCAGTCCTGGTTGTAGGATGTTTCATTTTACGTTGTTTCTTTTTACGGCATTAAAAAAAAATTACCCGTCCTCGTTTTGAGTTGAGTTAAATTTATGAAGAAACGCAGCGCACTTTCGTTTTTAGTTCAAATTTAAATAAATACGTAAGTGTTTTATTCCTGTGTCTGTATTATTTATAAAAGCACGTTATTTCTTTAAATCTTAAAAATACACAACTGTCACTAAAATATTATAGATCATATCTGTGAAAACAATACAAAAAACTGTTAGTTCGTTTTGCATCATAAACTTTATGTCCGTAAACTAAGAAACTAAGAAACAGAGAGACACGAACTTCAAAGATATACATCAGTCACGTACACTGTATTTGAAATGTCGTGTGAAAATTAAAATGTAACCGATATATTGAATTCCACGTCACAACTATGAAGCAAAGTTGTAAAGAAATTACAGGTACTATCTTAGATTAAGCATAAGATGTAGTTTTAAGTATCACTAGACTAATAATTCTGTCAATTTCAATTTTCTAAAACTTTTTACAATTATTTAAATTTTTATTAAATTATTTTTAACAGTTTTTATGACATTTCAATATTCAATATATATATATATATATATATATATATATATATATGTTGAATTGCAAAATAAAAACAAAAGTAATATATATATATATATATATATATAAATAAAAAAAAAATATATATATATATAAATAAAAAAATATATATATATATATATAAATAAAAAAAAAAAAATATCAATTAAAAATAATATATATATATATATATTATTTTTGTTTTTATTTTGCAATTATAACATTATACATTTAATTATATAATATACTAACATCTCCATTAATAACAATCTATTATTACATATTTTAAAAGATCATTAAGAATTGAGAGCTACGAAGTAATTAATTATTTATTGACATTTTATAATAATATTATTAAGTCCCTAAAAATGGGTAATTTAAATGATACCTATACATATAAATAAAATTGAAGTGTCTGTTTATAATTCCACATTATTATCTCACTAAATGCACATGAAAGTGTATACGGTAGTTACATAACAAAAATCTCTGTCTGTCTGTCTATTTGTTCCGGCTATTATCCGAAAAGGCGGAACCGGTTTTAACAGGATTTTCAGAGGCGGATGATATAAGGAGTAATTTTGGCAACTTTTATTTAAAAAAACACAGCCACAGCAGACACCGCTAGCTTTTTATAAAAAATATCAATTAAAAACGTGACGTTCAGATTGACAATGGATAGACAAATAACGTACATATTAAAACATTGGATATACCTGTATAAAAACAATTGATAAATATTTTTTATTTAAGTTTGCTCAGTTAAAATAAGATATTGCTGCAATTTAAATTCATCAATGTTTAAAATGAAATCCTCTGTTATATATCCTGACATTAAGCAAAATGTATAGTTAATTTAATTCTTTATAGTGTGGTCTTAAGGTCTATATTTGAATAACGAGAAACATCTGTCGAGAGTTGAAAGGACGACTATTATAAACTCAGTACGCCTGCTGCTTGACACCTACGTTTCTTTGTGTTAGAAGTGGAAATAAGATAAAACATATCCATCCTAGACCATAACTTTTTTCTTTCTTTTCGAACTGTAACTACGTATACCGGGTGTTGATCTACATATATTATTTTATATTGAAATCATTATTTATACTTTATTGTTCTTAAATTAATACTGTATGGGGTTTTCATACGTCTTTTATGATAGAAAATAATAATGGATTTGCTTGATAATATTTGATTTATTCTGGCTATAGAATAATGATAGAAATGATAGAGAGAACGCGCGCGATGCTTGCTTAATGCGAACTAAAAAGTATGTCAATTATGATTTATAGCGAAACAATTAAAAAGCTGATTTGGCGAAATGTGTGGTGTTGCACCGTACAAATACGAAATAATTAAATTATAAGTAAAATTTGTTTGTTTCGTATAGTTTCTATGAACTGGGTAACACAAGGATACTGACAGTTCTACTCGTTATTTATTTATATTTCTATTAAAGCTTACCTTACATCATTACAGTCTTTTACGCTACATTCAACATTCAATAATAGAAATAGAAATAGAAATAGAAAGCCTTTTATTTCTAGAAAGATAAATACAGTTAGCTTATCTAATACACAATATCTAAATGTAACTTATATACTAATATTTATGAATTTGTAAAGTTAGGTTTCATTTTATGGTTTTTCCAGAACCCCTCCACGGGTAAAGGCCTCCTCCAAAGATTTCCAACGCTCTCTACTTTGAGCTTTCTGTATCCAATCATGACCGGCTGTCCTAATAATCTCATCGTGCCACCTCGTAAGCGGTCTTCCTTGGTATCGCTTGCCTTGAGGCCCGGTCCATTTCGTCACTCTTTTTGTCCAGCGGCCGTCTTGCAAACGAGCTACATGACTCGCCCATTTCCACTTAAGCTTCAAGGAGTAGCTTAAAACATCAGTTGCTTTTGTTAAGCGTCTTATTTTAGTATGTCGTATTTTATGGACCTTTCTAATGCTGAGCATACTACGTTCCATACCTCTTTGACATGTAGATATTTTGTTCCTTGTTTTTGTGGTAAACTTCCAAGTTTGACAGGCGTATGTTAGAGATGGTAAGATGCATGACGTCATGACTTTAGTTTTAAGTTTTATAGGCATATTGCTTTTAAATATTTCTTTAAGACTCCAATATTTATTCCAGGCCAGATGTACGCGTCTTTCTATTTCTTGGATATTACTGTTTCTGTCGAAGCTCATTTGTTTGCCGAGATATATGTATTTTTCTGTATAGTTGAGTGATATATTATCTACAGAAATAGCTCTATTCTCTTTGCTGTTTGTCATCAACATAGTTTTCGATAGATTCATTTCCAAGCCTACTTGTTTACTATATTCGTTTAATGATTGTAGCATGAACTGGAGTTGAGAGTATGATTCAGATAGCAGAACTATATCGTCCGCAAAGCGCAGATGGTTAAGGTAGTACCCGTCAATATATAGTCATTGCTTCCAGTCAAGTTTCCTTATTATGGATTCCAGTACGGCAATGAACAAAGTCGGGGACATGGGGTCGCCCTGTCTCACGCCTCTCTTGATAGGGAAACTAGAGCCGATTTTTTCGAGTTTTAATGTACCTGTACTGTTGCTGTATATACTTTTAATTATCTCTATGTACTCTGTATTTACTCCTAGTTCTTCCAGCGTGTTCCATATGCTAATGTGAGAAATAGTGTCAAAGGCTTTTTTGTAATCAATAAAAGCGATGTGGAGAGTTCTTTGTTTTTCTTGGTACTTTTCCATCAGTAAGTCTAGAGTGTGGATGTGGTCGACAGTAGAATAATTTTTTCTGAAGCCCGCTTGTTCAATTGGCTGTGACGGTTCCAAAATAGCTCTTATTCTTCCGTTTATCAGGCATGAAAAGATCTTGTATAGGCAAGGTAGAAGACTTATAGGTCTGTAGTTCCCAATATCGTGAGGAGATCCTTTTTTATAAATTAATATTATATTGGACTCAGCCCAACTGTATAACTGCTGACTCGAGAATGCGGTTGAACAGATATGTTAGCGGTGGAGACAGTAAATTGCAAGCTGTTATTATGGCCTCATTCGTAATGTGGTCCGCACCGGGACTATTTCCTATTTTTAGTCATTATAGAGAGTTTTATAAAATTCTGTTGCTATATTAATTATATCTTTTCGGTTGTTCAGAATATTCTCTTTCTTTTTGAGACTTTCTATCCAATTTTTGTTTGTTAGTAATTCTTTAAAAGCTCTCTTTGTACTACCAGTAAGCTCTATATGTTTTACGATAGTGTTCGTTCTATAACTTGCGTAGTCGTTTCTTATGCGTTTGCTTATTAGTTTGTAGAGCGCTGCCAATTCATTTTTCATGGCTCTTGTTTTGTTTTTGGTCCTTTGCAGTGTCTGCCTTCTAGTAATAAGTCTTCTAGTATTTTCTGATAGGATAATATTTGTTTTGTTGTTGTTGGTATTTTTTGAGTTTTGAAGGCTCTCGGAGATAGTGTTGACAATTTTATCGTAATAGCTTTGTATTGAACAATCGTCTTGCAATTTAGGTATAGTTGGTAGATGCGATGCAATATTTTTTCTATATTTGTTTATTTCTTCTAAAGTTTTTAGCATAGAATTAGGGCTGGCAGTATAGCTAGTTCTGTTCTTCTTAATTTTTTCCAGGGTTATTGTTGCTCTAATTGCGCAATGGTCTGAGGAGGAATTGAGGTTTAGAACTTCTATATTTTGTATCTTTTTTGGTTTGTTTGAAATAATAAAGTCTATTTCATTTTTGTAATCACCATTTGGCGACCGCCAAGTCCATCTGCGGTTAGGTTTCTTTTTGAAAAAGGTATTTAGGATCCTAATTTTATTTTCGAGTGCAAAGTCAATCAACCTTTGTCCCCTTTGATTTCTGACGCCATATCCGTATGGTTTCATTATCAAATATTCCTCAGCTTTTGGTTGGCCAATTTTTGCGTTTAAATCTCCCATAATTATATAAAATTTAGTTGTTTCACTGATGGCTTTGTACTTAGATAACACAATGAAAAGTGCGATCATAAATTAAAAAGCAAACTGCTTTTTAAGAAACTGCACACCTAATTAATTAGCACGCTACACCGTCTCTCATGTCTCACGCTATATCTTTCTCCCAGACTTTTTTTTAATGCACTTTTCTAATATAATTGTCAAAGTGCGCTTTAAAAAAAATAGATTTAGACATAAAAAGTTTATCATACTTTCTGTTTTGGTAATAAATATACGAGTACATCATACATCCTACTTATTTTTATCTATATGCAAATATTTCATCTATTAGTAAGTGTTACCTATTTTTATCATACATCTGTTAAAAAAGGATTTAACTCCTGAGGAACACGTGATATAGGTAACGGAGACTAGATCAGAATATATATATATATATATCATTAAATACTTTATTTTCATTGATTTTTGATTCACTTCTGGACGCTCGGCCCCTCAGACGCTTTCGGTGTGTGGAGATGGGGCACGTCAGGGCCAAGTGCACTGAGGAGGTCGATAGGATTGACCTCTGCTGTTGTGCGGTAAGCTCGGGCACAAGACCCAGAAATACCCTGTTAAGCTAATCATAACAAGACGATTTTATTACACTGTATTGATATCATAACAAGAATAAAAAATTTATACTTGCCCATAATAAACTAAACATCACGAACATGAAAACAATATAATACTCGAAGTTATAGAGAAGGAAACACCAATTTACTCCCTGACTTTAGATTTTATAGCAAGTCGTTAGAACCCCTTCCATCCCAGCTTGTAATACTTTTTATATCAAACGATAAATTCTTTATTACGAAGGTAACTTATGATTATATAAATTGCATTTCCTTTTGCTACTAACAATTATTTAAACTTCCTTAATGCCTTTAATTACTTCTACGTCTTTATTAATATTATGATAATGGTTATTTTGTAATATATTTATGATAAGAAGATAAAATAATCTTCTAAAACCTGAATATTGTTGTAAAATAATAATATGTTACATATGTTAAGTCAACATTAAACATCACAATGTGCAAGAACTACTTACTTCGATGTCATTCTCGTTTTACTGAAGCGTTCGAAAAACTAAAGAATCTTGATTGAGTTTCAGCATTTTAGACGGTTTGTCGTATTGTCGTCAACATTAACAATATCGAGCCATGGAAGATATTTATATATTTTTAAAACTGGATTGAAACATTGATAATCCTAATTGTGTTTCTGAGTAGAGCAATTCAGTAAGCAATTGCTTGAAAATTTTGTTAGTAACGAATTTAACTGAGTATCCAAGAATGTATTCTGAGAAATTTTCAAGTCAATTGGATTCTATTCACATAGAACCAAATGATCCAGACATAACATTGAATAGTATTTCATTTATAATTTTTTGTTTAATGTGTCTGTAAAAATTTACAAATTAATAATTTAACTTAAATTTAATCGTTGTTTAGATTATTTTAAACAATATGGTGCGTTATTTAAGTTAAATATTTAAAATAGTCATCATCGTGATAAAGATAAAGTGTGTATTCCTTCTTGGTATAACTATTAATATATTTATATTTAAGGCATGCGAAGAGATGCTGGAAACTAACAGATAGGAAAGGAGGAATGTGTTCGTTGTTCATAAAATGATATCATTTAATACATGTTAAAAACATGAAAATATGTATTTTAAGATAGAAAGTAAATTACGTGATTAACTCACATATTTACATTTCTTTTTCCCAAATGAAACATTAAACATGTTATTGAAGAGTTATCTCATTTTGTGTTGTAACCCACTTATAGACTTCAGACATACAACGTATTTTGCGGAAGCAGCAACATTACTAGAGAATATTTGTAATTGACTCAAAGAAATGAGACATAAAAGTAGCAAGGAAGGTTGATGATGTGTAGAATATGGGAGGTTTATTTATGACCCTTTTTTTACTTACACCCTGTGTCAAAAGCAGATATACGAATTTCTTAACACTAATGTTTGTAAGGTGTTTTTCTCAAATAGAGTTAATTCAAATACGTGTTGCAGTGAATTTACTATACTAAGAATATAATCATCATATATTTGATTATTTTAAAATATATTTAAAACTGAATGTTTTAAAACAAAAATAATAGTTTCATACACTTTAATTTAAATACAGACTTTGTGAAGACTGAGTTCCATTCATTTCATATAAAAAATAAGAATCATAATTTATTATAAACTCAAAAGCTAAATATAAAATCCAACAGAGGAATTAAAAGTCGTTAAATTTTATCAAACGTATACATTTTTCCAACTGAAGATATTCTCCGAGGATAGAAAAATGTCAAAAAAAAACAGAAATTTACACTATTATACTCTACAGCCGTGATATTGGATGAGATCAATTACTCCACATAAAAGGCAGGCTCGGTAAATTTCTATCCACACCTGTGAGTAATTTTTACGTATTCTTTGCCTTTTTGTGCAGTACCGGAATTAAAGTGACACTTCACAGCTCATATATCACTTGAAAAAAAGGTGTAATGACCCTGTTAACTACAAGTTATACTTCAATGATCCGTATATCACTACAAATTTTCTTAAATTATTATTAACCGAATCTCTTTCGAAGTAAAAAAAAAGAATTTCGAAACAATGTAAAAGACAGATTATAGTATATATTCTATACCTTTACATAGTATACGGATATGCGGTAATATTGCGATAATAAAAAGACACATTACTCGTACCATCGTGACGTCCCAGCTTCAATACGTGAGAAGTATCGAGTTGGCAGTAAAGTGCTAGACTTAGTACGTCTGTATAATTTACAAATTCAAGGCGTGTTGAGGAATGAAGTGGAAAGTATCGCACTGGGATTTTAAATTCTTTCATATTTTATTAAATATATTCTTGAAAGTTTTCTCTTTCATTCCAAAATTTTGTAATAATCTGTGATTTAACTTTAAAGGTTACAAAATGTATTTTAGATTCCCTGTAATTATTTAAACATAACGTATTTTTTTATGTGGTTTATTGGGTAAAGTATATCATTTTACAAAAATGAGTCATATTTTGAATTTTATAATAAAGGAGTTTTCCAAAATCTGAACGTCTTGGTGGGTCATGTCATTTATTACTAGCTACTGCCAGAGAGTCTGCTTCCCCCTTCCTTTAAAATAATTTATCACTTAAAATGTATACAGATCACATGTAGCTATACTATCTAAGTAATTTGAAAGTTTACGTAATTTTAAGAACTTTTGCGATACATAAAAATAATATTCTATATGTAAATCTAAAAATATATTTGCCATTCAGTGAAAGTCCTTTTAAAAATGATTAAGCTACTCCAATGATTGTTTTTGTTCTAGTAGCAAATAAATAATTAAATAAACACTTGAAAAAACCGGTTATTTTGTTGTCACAGACACAATTGCAGGCAATGTTTAGTATAATAAAATTTATAAAACATGTGTATAGAAATATAACGTTACGAATAAATAATAATATTTTTGTTTTTTATTTTCTATTCAAATTAGTTTCTATCTCTGATTCGTTATTCAAATATACGGTTTTGTCAAAACATTTAAAATATCATGCCTATCCATATACTATGTGTGTTTACTTTAAAATCCCTTTATGGGCAGCTGATTACTAATGACAATTTGATGAGAGCGTCTTGTTTCATTAGATTCAAATTAAGGTAGCATATTTATAATTTTCACAAGATACATCTGTATTAAATCTCATCCCCACTTTGAGATTTTGACAAGGTTGAGATACATTTTAATTTTAATTTTTTTTACTTTTTTTACTTTTTTTGATTTTTTTTTACTTTTTTTGAGCTTTTTTTTAATTTTACATTTTTGATATTAAAGAGAAAGGGTACGCGCCAATGGATTTAAGGAATGTACGAGTTTATTTCTCTTGAGAGCAGCGATTCGAGGTGAGTCAACTTTGTCCTGCTGATTCTATTGCGAAATCAGTCAAATAAAGATTAATGCTAAAGTGTTATCTTATTTTTTTAATTCTTATAAATAAAGTAGCTTACCACAGAGTGTTGTGTAGTTGAAATGTGATTTACTGTTATTTCTTTCTGTCAACTCCTCTATCAGGAAGGAAATATGCAAGCAACGCGTTTGCAGAAGCTGAAGTGCAAGCTCTCGTCGTAAATGTGATGTTTTAGCGTCGGTGATAATTGGAGCGAAAACGGAAGCGGTAGAAGGTTATGGAATGTCAATATCAAATTGGAGGATTACGATTTAATAAAAAATATATCAAAAACATTTGTATTGATAATTGTTATGTTAAGATAACAAAAGATCGTGCACATTACTTAGTGCACATTACTTAGTGTACTTAGTGTACACGACCAATAAAAATATTGATGGCCAAAAATTATATACCCTTCCACTCTAAAATATTACTTTTATCACTACATCCGTATAGGATGCTGAAAATCCATTTATATATTCATATTTCCGTACCTTCGTGTTTGAGTACGTGCCGGAGTTCACTGCAAATGAAAATTGGCTTAGTGGTTTTAGAAATACATTTTTTTTCACTTTTGTTTCTCATTCCTATAGACAAGTAAAAGTTGTAAAAATAGCACTCAATAATTTGTTTTAAAATCAAAGATATATAGATATATATATATATATATATGTTAGGCCCGAAGACCGAAAACGCTCAGTGGACGGAAAAAACGGCCACAACGCGTTCTGGTTTTCTCCAAATGCGCAGAACGCATTTTGGCTGCTATTAAACGCTCGCAACGCGTTCTGGTATTTGTCGAACGGCTAGAACGCGTTTTGTCATTCGTCAAACGCTCAGAACGCGATCTTAATGTTTGAGTCGTATTATGTGACACTCTCTACCTGCGTACAATAAGATTCATTTTGTACTTATAAAACAAATGAATTTTGATTATTGTTCTACACACATAAGTTATTTCGAGGTACGAAATATACTTATATTTATGATCTTTTCAGTTAATTTTAAATAATTGAATCATCTACGACTACAATTAAATACAAAGGACGTATGTTTTTCGAACTTTTTATTACATCATAATATTACTTATTTTTACAAATACTGCTTGAAGGACATTTCGAATTAAATTTTACATTCAAATTTCGACAAGTGCATTTCTTATCAGTACAATATCGTTTACACTTACAATAAACAAAACCTTGTTTGCTTCCTGAATATAGAGTTGAAACTGATCGTAAAGAAATAGTTTTTTCCGCGGATATCTCACTTTCTTTAACAAAATTACTGTCGGCGATTGTAAGTTCATTGCGAGCATAAAGACGTCCGAGAGTACCATTTTTTGTACCTAATTTGTAAAGACCGGAGGATTCAACCTGAGTGACAACTGCTAGCAAGTTTCTGGGAGCTAGTCGTCCGCGATCAACATCAGGCACTCTTACGACAACACTAGTTCCGATTGCAATTTCATTCTTTCATATTTTATATACTCTGCAATATCATCTGTACATGTAGTGTGAATTGCTTCCAAGAACTAAAGAACAATAATTGATAATTAACCAAAAGATCATAAATTTAAGTTTATTCCGTACTGCACAAGAAGTGAAATCCGTGGAACAATAATTAAGATTCATTTGTTTTATAAGTACAAAATGAATCTTATTGTACGCAGGTAGAGAGTGGCATATAATACGACTCAAACATTAAGATCGCGTTCTGAGCGCTTGACGAATGACAAAACGCGTTCTGGCCGTTCGGCAATTACCAGAACGCGTACCGAGCGTTTAATAGCAGCCAAAACGCGTTCTGCGCATTTGAAGACAGCCAGAACGCGTTGTGGCCGTTTTTTCCGTCCACTGAGCGTTTTCGGTCTCTGGGCCTAACATATATATATATACTAGCAGACCCGGTCACGCGTTGCTGTGACTATTATTTTTGATATATTACATTGTACTAAACTATTTAAGGGGTAACGTTCAGAGTACATCTGTCATGAAAACCATAATGTTTTCTTATAGTCGATATTAAGCAAAAATCAAAACAAAATAATTATAATTATTTTTTTAATTTTATCCAAGTTTATAACACTATTTGTATATTACAAAGTTTTTAGTAAATAACTTGGAACACTAAACTTACGAATGAGGTAGGTAGGGTAGATATCTCATTCGTAATTACTCAATCCAGTCAATAGATACCGCCATCTTTTAGAATTGTTAAGAGCTAACTGCAAAATGATAAACTAATAATTTGCAATAAAATAATACTGCGACTATGAATTGAGTTGAAAATTATTATATCTTTTAAGTTAGGTCAAACTGTACGTGGTGTGTAAATTTATTTAAATCAGTTAAGTAGTTTAGGAGTCCATCGCGGACAAATAACGCGACACGTGATTTATATATATTAAGAATTCTGGTGGATTTTTTTTATCATTTAATATTTTAAATAATATAATAAATAAATCGTAAAATTTTCCTTTTTTTTTTTAATATGTTACTTTATCATTTTATTAAGACGTTCATAATTAAAAGTATTTGGTGGTTTTTACTAATACATACAATGAAAGTTAAACTCAAAACATTTAAATTTTAAAAGATTTTTTTTTTTTTTAATAAATACAATTTTTATACAACTCGGCAGAATTCGTTCTGTCAAATAGATTTGGAATGTGGCAGTTTATATTTCGACCTTTAGACGTTTTTACTCTGCTGATCCTCACACATCGCCCTATCATCATGGTGACGGTTCTGTTCAGGAGAATTAAAGAAAAAGGTCAGCTCGGGTGACTTAAGTATCTTAGCTTCCACGAACTTTGGTCACCCTTTTGAGACCCACTAAACCCCGATTGGGATGTCTGCCAGAGGGCTTCAAACCAAGAGGGGAACTTAAGGTTCAAACCTGATTGAAAAATAATCTAAAGGGATAGTGGGAACCTAAAGGTGACAAATATTTATAAAGTGGGTGCTTCAATTACAAAGTATAGAGATAATTAATTATTTATTACTATTATTATTAACATAGGGTTCATAACCGATGAAATAAAAAATAATGAAATAAAACGTACATAAGTATTTTCAGTAATCGCGTTATTGTAAATCCAGTGAATCATAATTATTAACAAAAATCTGTTTTATTTTTATTTTAGTGCTTTATGATACACAATGTTTTTTGTTTGATTACCTGGTGAATATATAAATAAATCTGATGGTTTTCCAACACGGGAACAGGCAACATACAATTGACCATGTGAGAAACATGGGTTTTCTAGATTAATACCACAAACACCTAATGATTGCCCCTGGGACTTATTTATGGTCATAGCAAAAGCAAGCCGCACTGGAAATTGTAGTCGTTTAAATTCAAATGGTACATCAGTCGGAATCATTGGGATGCGTGGTATCAAAACGTCTTCTCCTTTATACTTTCCTTTCAGTATAGTTGCTTCTATCACGTTGTTCAATAATTTTTTTATCGCTAACCGTGTGCCGTTGCAAAGACGCGGTTGGTTGATATTTCTCAACATTATTACTATCGAACCAACCTTTAATTGAAGATTGTGAGGTGGCAATCCTGGTAAATCCAGCGAGTTTAAAAATTCAGGCGGATAGTTAACGACATCATCTTGGTTAGTAGCCGAATCAACTGATTTATATATCCTCAATTCGCCTGTAATTTGTTCTTGAATTTTGAAATTTAATTCACTTACATCTATGTTTTTTGCAGCCAATATAGCCCGTTCGCTCAACTAATCATGGTTTCTATAATTTTGAGCAACATCTGGAAACACCTTTTGAATAAGTTCATCTTTTGATCTAGTTAACTGACAAAAACCTTGAGGAAAGTTAATGCAACCAGTCAAGGTGTCTATAGGAAATTTGCCATTACCAATGTCAATGAGTTGTTTAGAGAATATGTCTCCAGATTTGTCATTTTGCAACTTGATACGCATATTCTTGCTTAAGTGTAATACCTTCACATGTTTCCACAAATTGGAGGACTTTAAACAGGCATTAAGTTCATCAGCTGGCGTTGATCGTGGAATCACTGGCAATGTTTGACGAAAATCTCCTGCTAATAAAATCATTGCACCACCAAATGGGTTATTATTGCTCCGGAGATCTTGTAAGGTTCTATCTAAAGCCTCCAAAGATTTTTTATGTGCCATCGTGCATTCATCCCAAACAATCAATCCACATTGCTGCAAAACCTTTGCCATTGCAGAGTTCTTCGAAATGTTGCAGGTTGGAGTTTCGTTGCTTTGCATGTTTAATGGTAATTTTAGTGCTGAATGAGCTGTTCTTCCACCTTCAAGCAAAGTTGCTGCGATTCCCGACGAAGCGAGTGCAAGTGCAATTTTATTTTGTGAGCGAATTGTTGCTAATATCAATGTAATCAAAAAAGTTTTTCCTGTACCACCAGGTGCATCTAAGAAGTAAATCCCTCCTCTTTTATCATTTATTACTTTCAAAAGTGTATCAAATACATACTTCTGTTGTTCATTCAATAGTGGAAGATTCGTTTGAATTAATTCTTTCAAAGTGTTGAGATCATACAGTTTTTCTCGGTGCAACTCTTGGTTAAAAGCATCATGCATTGGACGATTGGGTGCGGCCAGGCCTAATTGAAATAATAGTTTGTTTGACATCATCAAGCACATGTCCTCAATTGAAATCAATACTTCATTGTAAATTTCTTCGCTTATTTGTATATTTGGATTTCCCCTTCTAATCCGTATTTGATACAAAATATCATCACACATATTATCTTTGTACTTGATCCACAAATCCTTTGGGTTTGATGGCAAGCAGGTAGATATGATTATAGAAAACAATGTTCGTATTTGATGAGCTTGTGATGATATTACAGCATCATTGAGAGTTTGATCCCAATGAGCATCATTGTCTAGCAATCGCAAACGTTGGCAAGCTTCTCTATATGATCCACACAAATCACCATTAACAGTTCGTACATGTTGGAACGATGTTGGGCCACGTACATTGACTAATAGCAGTCGTAAATAAAAACATTCATCATTGCTTGGATGTACTGAATAAATTCGACCAATCGCATCGGTAGAAAATATATCTGGGTATCCTGTAACTGGTTTTCCTTGTTTCCGTCGTATAAATCTTCTTGAGGATTGATTCCAAGTATAATATTTTGGCATTTCAGAATATAACAATGTTTGAGCAAAATCATCGTTTTGACATATCTCAAAAAATCTGGTTAATGTAGTAGATGGTGGCTGTAAAGCTCTTTCTACTGCGTTCTGTGCTGTAAAATATACTCTTTGTCCATTTTCTAAATGCACAGCTAAATGAACAACAGTAGGGTGTCTTTCATGAATAGGAAAAGAAAATATTCGCCAAACTGCTTCATTACTACTAACATAGCGACCCATTTGGTATTGGGTAACTTCATCATTGGAATTCTCTGCATTAATACCAATCACAGCCATATCACTCCCTTTGGTTACATATTTGCAAATGTATTTAATAGATTTTACTGAATGGCAAGATTCAACGTTGATGTGCGCTTTGAAGGTCTTTGATAAAATGGGTGAATATGGAACAATCCAGCGATTATCTATTTCAATATCTTGTTGATTTAATTTGACAATTGTTGATCTTCCATTGTCTGCTGTCGATCGGCGACGATACAAAGGATAACCGTCATTACCAGTGATTGTTTCAGATATTAATGTCCGTGGATATCGCTTTGAACATTTACCATCCACCATACACGGTGAATTTTGATTAAGAGTTCCACAGGGACCATGTATCATGTTTTTAATAACTACCTCATGCAATCCAGGATCTACTTCTACATTAGGAATTTCAGCTGATATTACTGCATCAACTTCATTTGGCCTTATCTTTTCAACTAACCAAATCAAAATGTGTGCATGTGGCAATCCCCGTTTCTGCCACTCCACAAAATACATCCAGCAGCGTGTCGCTCCAAACACATAATGTTTCACAATGAAATCCACCAAAGATTTCAACTTTTGTCTAAAGACTCTGGCTGTAATATCATGACGATCAATAGGTGATTGCCCAGGGAATAACTCCTGCTTGATTTCTATCCAGTGTGGATTGCATGTAAATGTGATGAACAAATCTGCTGTACCATAATGACGAACATATGACATGGCATCTTGAGCATATTCATGCATATGTCGAGGGCTTCCGATGTATGTTGCTGGAAGAATAGTCATCCGACCAACATTCTGTGCATTTCCATCAGTATTAATCGCATCTCGAAGGTGAATATACTCTTCAGATCTGAGTTTGGTCTGATTCAACCTGATGAATGTTAATCTCTCCGTTTCAATTTTAACATACATGTCTACAACATACTTGTGATATAATCGCCGACATTTGAGTATGTGATTGTCTTCATTTTCACGAATCATTAGGCGGTAGGAATAATAGTTCATTGAACTGACTTTTTTGTTGGTTTCGGAACCTGAAAATAGATTTTTGTTTTCATATTATTGAAAATTAAAAAAATAATAATATAGTGACTGATAATATAGCTCCATAGCTAAACTAATATTTTTTATTACCTGTAATGGGATTTATCATCTTGTTTGAAAAATCATAGCCATCTTCACCTTGCCAAAATATAATGGGATATTGCAGTGCGTCATATGAGCGGTGTGTTTCCTTTATACGTTGTAATTGATCATTCCGACGATGTAAAACAATATCACGGGATTCCAAGTTTTCTCCAACTACAACGATGGCAACTTCATCAATAGTTGGTGCATTAAAACGTCTTGCATGTTGGCCAACAGGTGTTTTATCAGCTCTGATTACAATTTTGTGATTATCAGATGGCATCCGATCCAGTGCAGTTTTAAACAACATAACCAATTGATTGTACTCATGAAATAAAGTTTGTAATTGTTCTACAATAGACCTCTTTAGTGAATTGTTATGTGAACAACGCATATCAATTTCTCGTGGTGAATTGCCCATGAAATAAATTTGCAGAAATTTGTAATTGCTATCTGATACTGGTAACAGTGAACCTGCTCTATGATATATTTGGGCTTGTATCTGTAAATTAAAAAAAATGATTTTTGCCAAATAGAAATAATATTTGTTCCTAAAAAGTATATCTGTCTCCTAATTTGAATCACCAAATAATAATTGATATGCTTAGGTATGTCAATATGTAATAATTAGTTGTAACTAATATCCATAATCAAATAATTATATTATGTTTCAAAATAATTAAAGTGTTGCTAATACTGGATCACCAAATAATATTATGACTAAGTAAAATATGTGTTGGGATTTAGGAACTAAAGGTTAATGATACATATTTACTTAGTTAACAGGAAATTTTGTTCACTAAAATAATAATGATTAACTGCTATAATACATTCCCTAAAAGTTTGCATGAAATTTTCCCGAACTACGTTTGGCCCAAACGACGTCATTTGAAAGCAATTGTTATATTGTTGAATATTTGACAAAAAGTGTATGGAATCTGGTTCTATTCCTGAAACCAATGAGTACAATGGCTCTGGTGGTGGATCCAATGGTATCAATTTCACTTTCCCATTTGCGCAACACAATCCATTTGCTTCATTTTTGTATTTCAATGCCTTACAATAAGAGCAAACCAAGTTTATAGATCCAATAGCAACACATTGGTGGTTACTGTAGTCAATTGACAAATCGTAATTGAAAGCAGCTCGATTCAAACTTTCGCGATTATTAGTTGAATCTCTCGCTCTCGCTTCCCGCGTTCGTGATATACGAATTCTTTCGCGTTCATTTCGGTCGTCACGTTCATGTGCAGTATGATAAGATCGGTAATTCATTTGGTTTGTAGCATTTCGGGTTCTTCTACTTAAATTACTTCGTCTTATAGGAGGCATATCGTATATAATTACCTAAATTTATTCACATGAAATAATTATTAATCACAGGTATTTATACAATCAAAATTAATTATTAAATATTATAAACGCTTTTTAACGCAGTTTGTTTGACAGATGCAATGACGTGAAAACTGATGACAATTTATGTCGCATTCCGAAACTAAAACAAAAGAAAGAATATTCCAAGGCCAATCAAATCTTACATTTACTTTTTTTGACTTTTCAATTTGGTCGGGTGTACACATTCATTTGATTAAATTTGAACGTTGTGCAGCGACAATAAAGCGCGAATTGACTCTTTGACGTTAGCAAGACACCTACATTGTTTAGACAACAATGAGTGCTTGTAATTTAATATCAACTTTATTGAATAGCAATACAGTTCAAATTGACTCTACATTTAGTTATTTATTCTACATTTAAAATATTTGTATAGGAAAAAGAAAAGGGCTTTTTTAGGGTTTCCCTGGAAATTATTCAAATTTTTCTCGCCGTTAGAGCCATCCTTGGACTTCAAGGAACATTTAAAAAAAAGAATTGTTAAGATTGGTCCATGCGTTGTTGAGTTATGCGCTTACCAACACATTTTGCGATTCATTTTTATATAATAGATATATATATCTTTGATTTTATATATATATTTTATATATATATTTATATATATATATATCTTAAAGAGGTTTACAAATTAACTTATAAAGTATCTCAAGGACATCTCAATTCAATAAACACAAAGTAATCAGACATAAATAGTTTTATTTTATAAATGAAACAGTGTACGTAACCGCTCCTGTAACGGAAGAGACCTCGATGACGTATTAATACAATTGTATCGAATGGATGAAAGTATAGGGATATCTACAATTGTTTTGGTAAACCAATTTTGGCTTTATAAAGAAAAAACAACAAAATGGAACTCATAAAATGTTATATTACACAATAAAAATACGTAAGCGGAGAGAAATAAAGTCATATATAATATTTATCATAAAAATTGTTTTTCACACATCACGGGCTTTTTAATATATATTTAATAAACTTAAATTGATGTTGTCTATAGCTCTGAGAACGATAAAAGATAATTTAACTTTCTTCTTTAAAAGATAATTAAACTTTCAGTTTACTATTAAGTCTATTAGTTTATTAAGTCATTAGTACACTAACGACTTAACAAACGACATTCGTGGAATTAAAACTAAATTTATAGCAAGAAATTCAAGACTATTGATTGAACCATTATTACATTACATTAT
The DNA here is from genome assembly GCA_918358865.1 of Melinaea marsaeus rileyi. Taxonomy (NCBI): domain Eukaryota; kingdom Metazoa; phylum Arthropoda; class Insecta; order Lepidoptera; family Nymphalidae; genus Melinaea; species Melinaea marsaeus. Next base: position 9,737,153 of record OU911094.1, read on the forward strand.
TATATGAAAAAAACAACTGAATCTATTTGTTAATTATAATGAGAAAAATACTACATATTACTAAAGAGTATTCAAATAAGTGAAATATTCCAATTAGTTTTTAGAGATTTCATAGAGATGTTAAGATTTTGGATTCGATGTCTTTTAAACAATGTATTTAAGTTAAATATATAAATATTTAGTATTAAAACATTCATACATTGACTGTTCTAACAATACTATTACATTAATGAAGTGCTCGCAAAACTCTTAATTTTTACGATTTTTTTTTTAAAACAATTGGTAAAATTATTAACTACTTTGTTACAATGAAATCTGTATTAGTACTGTATAAAAATATTATTATATGTTGTTGACGAAATATTATAATAATATAAATAATTACTCTCTGTACTATATAACATATAAAAAAGTATTATAATTAAGTTTAAATATAATAATAAGTTTTCAAGACAATTATGTTCCTAATTATGTCATTATATTTTGGGTAGACCTCGAAGAATTCGGTCTGCCCATTCATTTGTCCCCTACTTTCGAATTTTGGAAAAATTTCTTCACAGGAGGTCTTCTTATGACCGTCTGAGTCCGAAATGACCATTGGTCAAAAAGTTTATATATATATATATATATATATATATATGCGTGCGTGCGTCCAGATTCGACTTTTCTCAGCACGATAGCGGCCGCAGTTTCGCTCGGATCGCTTTCAAACTTTGCACAAAAATCAAACATCCAAAAATGAAGGTCAAGTTCGTTAACCAGAGAAATCCGGTCACAGGGGGCGCTGGGGCCTCACTTTTTCTCATTTCAGTTTTTCTACCATAACTTTGTCCCTATACAAAGTAGATCAATCGCGTTCATATTATATGATGTCTTTGATAAATACCTATAACTAATGTAGATAAACCGAAAACCTAACTTCAATAACTTAGGGGTGGGGGTAAAAAAACAGAAAATTTTTGGAAAAAAAATCATAACTTTTTTCTGGTAAACATTCTTGCATCACAAGTATTTTTAATAGAAAGGTTATTTTTTACTCTAAATTTAGGTATCAAAAGTTTTTCCGTAAAAGGTACCGTTTCCGAGAAAAAAAATTAAAACCACTTTTAGCTTGTAAATTTTAGGTAGGTAAAAACACGGCAACTTTTTTCTGGTAAACATTCCCTCGTCGCAAATATTTTTAATACAGAGGTTATTTTTTACTCTAAATTTAAGTACCAAAAGTATTTCCAAAAAAGATACTTTTTCCGAGAAAAAAAATTAAAACCGCTTTTTGCTTGAAAATTTTTGATGTAAACAACGGCATCATGTATTATTCTTAGGTAGTGAGTTATATTTTAAATGAGTTACACACGAGGTCTACCCACGCGTGTCCCCCTGCGGGCACGGATTTTTTAGTTGTGACTTACCTCACTAGGGAGTGTGAGATAAATGTTTGTTGTAAACTGAACCAAAAGCACTCCGAATGCACTTCATCTCTGAGTTCAGAATGTGTCCCTTGTGTTAATTTGATTTTAAATAAATTAAATAAGTTAAGATAAATATTACCCTTATCATACTATTTAAATAATATTACTGCGTTGATAAATTTTGTATTTTATATCGTATAACGTATTAGTATATAACATGGCATAGCTACTTATTGAGTATATTTTACCTAATGTATTGTTTTATTTGAATAAGCAATAAAGATAACAATTATATTAAGGGATTTCTCTAATCCGTCCGTCACACACAAAAAAGATTGCCATTCGTCAGAGGTTTTGTTTTCTTTCTCATAGGAAATAATAAGCAAAAAAAACATTCATGAAATATTTTACTGTCCTTTAACAGAATCTAGAAATGGTTTGCATACATTTTTAATATTTTTCTAAAATGTATTTCATGAGCTTCTATTTACTTATATTTAAAATTTATTAAATAATACTTAATTGAGGCATAGTTGCACGGGCAATTTTTATGTTATTTATTTTAGATGACTATTTTTTTATGACTATTGCAGTGTGGTAATGTATTTATTTCGTTTAACAAATGCATGAAGAATAAGTAATTAATTTAAGTCATGTGCCTCAAAATTTTTAATATCGCTACGCACGATACGAAATCTTTGAAAGTTTTAATTTTCCTCCTTGAAATATGTATAAATTGCTATAATGGTTACAGAATATTAAATTGTTGTGCAATCTCTGGATCATACAAATAGCATTTGTTTACAAAAGTGAAAGTAGTTTATGTTAAAAATCGAGAAAAAAGCTTTATTGGGTAGACCTCGAAGAATTCGGTCTGCCCATTCATTTGTACCCGACTTTCGAATTTTGGAAAAATTTCTTCACAGGAGGTCTTCTAATGACCCCCTGAGTCCGAAATGACCATTGGTCAAAAAGTTTATATATATATATATATATATATATATATATATATATATATATATATGCGTGCGTGCGTCCAGATTCGACTTTGTCAGCACGATAGCGGCCGCGGTTTCGCTCGGATCGCTTTCAAACTTTGCAAAAAATCAACCATCCAAAAATGAAGGTCAAGTTCGTTAACCAGAGAAATCCGGCCACAGGGGGCGCTAGTGCCTCACTTTTTCTGATTTCAGTTTTTCAACCATAACTTTTTCCCTATTCAAAGAAGATCAATCCCGTTCATATCATATGATGTCTTTGATGAATATCTATAACTAATGTAGATAAACGGAAAACCTAACTTCAATAACTTAGGGGTGGGGGTAAAAAAACCTAAAATTTTTGGAAAAAAATTCATATCTTTTTTCTGGTAAACATTCTTACATCACAAGTATTTTTAATAGAAAGGTTATTTTTTACTCTAAATTTAGGTACCAAAAGTTTTTCCCTAAATGGTACCGTTTCGGAGAAAAAAAATAAAAACCATGTTTAGCTTGAAAGTTTAAGGTAGGTAAAACCACGGCAATTTTTTTCTGGTAAACATTCTCTCATTGCAAATATTTTTAATAGAAAGGTTATTTTTTACTCTAAATTTAAGTACCAAAGGTATTTCCAAAAAAGATACCTTTTCCGAGAAAAAAAATAAAAACTTTTTGCTTGAAAATTTTTGATGTAAACAACGGCATCATGTGTTATTCTTAGGTAGTGAGTTATATTTTAAACGAGATACACACGAGGTCTACCCACGCGTGTCCCCCTGCGGGCACGGATTTTCTAAAAACTTTTGTGTTTTACGAGTAGATAACACGAGTAAGACCTTTGTTTAATGTTTAAAATATTCTAAAAACTGTCTTGTTAGAAGATCACAATAATTATATTTAAAAAAATGTAATTATATAATACTGTCTTTGTTTTAGCTTCAAATATTTTTTCTTCCAAGTCTGGTCTGAATATAATATTTCCTAGTTAAATTATTTGTTGCGGTATATTTCATTTTTACTATGAAAATACAAAATAATTTAAATAGCATATTTATTTCCATGTCTTTTCCAAGCCTTTGTATTAGTTTATACGTCCTAATATTTGTAGTTGTGAGAAAAGCCAAGAATTTTTAATAAAATATTCCGTCAAGAATTAGTCAGGTTCTTTGAACCGATATCCAACTTTTCTTTTAGAATATTATAAAATACATTATAATACTAGTTGTTCCTGTGGCGATGTTTCAGACTGAACAATGAATCTTTCTAATTTTGCTTAACTTTTTTTTCAAAAATACTCGTTCAGTGTTTTTTTATTTCAAACAAAATGTAAGAATATTTTGAAAGGGACTTAAAAATTAACTGAATCTCATATATATATATATATATATATATATATATATATATATATATATTATCAATCATTGGATTCTATGATATTATAAAATACCTCTTCGTCTCATCAGTAATTCAATCTTAAAAAATGTAAATATACTTTATACTTAAATATAACAATGAAAAGTGTTGATCATAAATTAAAAAGAAAACTGCGTTTTACAAAACTGCACACTCAATTAATTAGCACGCTACAGCGTCCTTCATCTCGCACGCTACTCGTATGAATATCTCTCGCTGACTTTCTCCTTTAATAAACCTTCCTACTATAATTGTAAAACTGCACTTTAGATATAAAAAGTTTATCATACTTTCTTTGTTAGTAATAAATATACATCATCAAAGAGCATTTATTGTAATTATTTTTATTTTTACATACATCACGCAAACAACAACATAAACATCTGTTAAATAAAGGATTTTTTATTTCTGGGGAATGCGTGAGATAGAGGGAGGAAGTTAGATCAGAAGGTATCTAACTCACCATAAAAATCGCAGCTATAATAGCCATTTCATGCTGATTTTCAAAGAGTAAATTGGCTACAGCTAGCTGGTTAGTCTTCAGTGTCATACTAGTGTGGTATCAACATATTTTTAAGTATGCATTCAAATTTCATGAAAGCAAAATTTAATTAAATAACACATGTGAACGTGTTATTAGTATTAACTCACATAATCATTCAAATAATAACTTTTATAGCACAAAGTATGGAGTTGTAATTAGATAACTTGCTAGCTAATATTAAACTAAAGGCAACTGAAACTAACATATATTCTATTTAAAAGTTTTATGATAACTGTGTATGAAATAAGCGTAGTTGGTTACACGTACACCAATAATTAATCCGTTTATAAAGTTGATCTTTAATGCTTTCTATAGTAAGTAAGCTTAGTAGCAAATAGGTATATTATTCCATCACAGACCTAAGTGATAATCCTCTCATCTCCTGCAACGTAGGTCGAGTACCGACCAAACTAAATTAAGGACGTTTGTCTCCATCTGAAACACTATAAGGAGTAAAGTTGAGTTATTAGACTTACTTTATTTTATAAAACGGTCCCGCCTTTAAGAGATTCTTGTTTATTTTACACATAAAGTGAAACTTAAAGTGCTCCTTAAATGTGATTAATGTAAATGACTCTGTGATACTTATTAACAATAATAGTGTTACTGTTTACAAATTATACAATTATAAAAATTAATCATATAATACTCCAGATACCTGTATACTTATATTTAAGCTGAACTTTATAGGTTCAAAATAAAATAAAAATGGTATAGAGTTTAATTAAAGAAAGTTCAGTATCGATTTATTATATTATCTAAGATACAAAGAAAAAACTTAGCAAAATGTGTTCTATATAAGAACATAGCAGTTCATATTTAAAGTAAGATAAGGAAATAAACCCAATTCAATTATGTTTAGTTATAGAGACGAAGCTTAAGAAATATAATTAACCAGGAATACCGACACCGCTTTTAATAAGTTTTATATTTATCAAAGTAAAATATTTATCATTTTTCTGGCATCTCTTATTTATTTATGATGACATTATAAATAAATAAGATATTTTACAGCACGTATCAAAGCGCAATCTCTAATAAAAGGTATTATAATCGGGGTCACGTAAATTATGTTTTAATTCGAAGCAGTGTATGATTTTAATTATAGACAAGGATTATCAATTCGTAATTTAAAAAACAAACTGAGTACAAATCAAATTTGAAAATCTTTTATATAATTTCAATGTAAATATATATTACTGTTTACAGCATGACATTGTAGTTAATATCGATAAATAAATAGAAGGCTAATGAGTCGCGATGTGCATAAGGTTTTATATATACACACTTCACCAAACTTTTCGGTTCTAGATTATAACTTTATAAAGCAGTGCATATCTCATTTTTATTCTTAAATCACTTAATTGAAAATAACCTTGTTCGTTACTTTCGTTACTTCAATCTAATAAAAAAATATCAGTAAAGTTTAATTCCTGCAGTCTTTGTTTCTGTTATGTGCTTACAGGTTATTAAAAATTACTACTAATGTATTCGTTTATTTTTTTAAGATTATGAATCAAAACAATCTAATCATATTAATTCAACTCTTCAAGTAATGTCAAGAACTCAGATATAGTTTTACGCTCTTTTAATAGATTATATGTCTTACTATATAATATCAAACTTATTTTATTATTTATTACATTTTATTATGTTTTATTGAATATAAAGTTGGTAATACAAATGTAAAATTAAACAAGAAGTGACATTAATTTCCTGTGAGGATAAAACTTCACCTCCGATCTACTTTTATTTATTCAGTTACGAAAGAAGTCAGTCTATTTGGTATGTATATTTTCAATATCACGCATATTCTGAGAGCGTCACGAGAGTTGTAAGTGAAGAATCACATTCAATAAAACAATCTGTATTTTTTATACATGTCTAAGATTTAATATTTCCTGCTAATAATGCATTTTGTTGTATTAAAGTTCAGTCCTAGCTATAAACTATAAACAAGAAAGCCACCTAAGCTTATAGATAACTATCGCCAACAATTTCACATTTCGTGGTTAGAGTTCAAAATGATTACTGACCATTGTTTGTATTATTACGAACGTGAGAACAGACTGATGTTTTCAAGACAAAATGTTGATTAAAATTACTACAAATATATAATAATGCTTTTTAATAGAAACTTTATTTTCCTTTTCTCTCTATGTCACTGCCAAGTCAGCCAAGTCAGTCAGAAGCATACAATCTATCTGTAAACATGACATAAACATTCCTACAATGAACTAAAAGATAACCGGTTCAATAGAAAATGTAGTCAATTCATCTTGTATTCAACTCCTAGTCTAGTCTAGTCAAGAAGATATTGCATTTAGAGCTAGCCTTATAAAACATTGATTGAAAAGTTATAAATACATCAAAGAAGGTTTAATGTTACGGACAATAATTATATACAAATCTTAAATTCTCTTTTACTTACTAAGTTAAACAAAACATATTTATAAACTAGTAACTAGTAAGTACTGAAACCTTATTAAGTTAAGCTTGTAATAAGACTACGAAACTAATATTTTTATTTTGTTAATGATAAGTGTTGTAAAACAATATATAATTTAGATTCTTTATTGACTACTATACTAGACTATACTATACTATACTATACTATACTATACTATACTATACTATACTATACTATACTATACTATACTATACTATACTATACTATACTATACTATACTATACTATACTATACTATACTATACTATACTATACTATACTATACTATACTATACTATACTATACTATACTATACTATACTATACTATACTATACTATACTGTAACTATTGCCAACTTTAAAGAACTTTAATTTAAATTTTAAATTGTTCTAAATAAATGTACAACGTAATATTCTTTCATGTTTTAAAACTGTCTATCTTTTTCAAGTGTACTTTTAAAGGTTTTAAATCAAATAACTGATCAAAAGCGAGATTTTGAAGTCTCTGCTTTTTTAAAGTCAAAGAAAATCAGAATGATGCTTTGACTTTTACAAAAAATACGACATTATCAAATTCTGAAGAAGAAGTTTCCTTTATTTTTATTATTTTATCTCTAATTTTAGAACCATATTTCTTATTCTTAATATTCCTTAAATATAAAGTAAAGAAGTATGGTATCGGAATCTATAAACAGGGTTATTTTGTAGTAAACAAAGGTATTTTCCTGAAAAATTATGTTTTTAATAAAATTGGTATTTGAGACAGTCATTGTAATTATAATTTAAAATATGATTAAATAATTTCTATTAAAAAAGTATGAAATTTGTGTATCAATTTGAACACTTCCATGAAAATTTAAATTATTAAGTTCATGTTAAGAATTATATCAGTACTTTGTAATTATTTTTGTAATATATAATTTGTAAATAATTAAAGACAACCTCACAATTTGTGTTGTCGGCTCTTTTCTTATCTAAGATAAGAAAATCTAAGCGCATGCTAAATTTCATATACAATTTCATATTCTTTAATTCCTTCATATTTTATTTACAAGTTGTGCCATCTATGGGCGTTTCCTAGCGTTTTCTATTGATCAGTCTATTGAAACGTGTTAGCTGTTGTCGCAAATTGCCGATAAATAGCAGATTATTGATTTGATTTATATTATCTGTTTCAAGGTATTTTTATTTAGTACTAGCAGAACCGGTCACGCGTTGCTGTGACTATTGTTTTTGATATATTACATTGTAGTAAACTATTTAAGGGGTAACGTTCAGAGTACTTCTGTCATGAAAATCATAATGTTTTCTTACAGTCGATATTAAGCAAAAATAGAAACAAAATTATTTTTTAAATTTAATCCAAATTTATAACACTATTTGTAAATTACAAAGTTTTTAGTAAATAACTTGGAACACTAAACTTAGGAATGAGGTAAAAATTAAAAAAAATTAAAATATGTTTATTTAGATAAATCTTTACATACAAGTTGCCGGGGCTTCCCTGAAAGTAATCCGAAGATACCTGTGTTGGGAAAACCTCGCTCTTCCCAAGTAATATATAAATTTTGATTTACAATGCAGTTTAGTGGTGCTACAGTAAGTTGTTTTACATTAAAATAAACATAAATTAAAATAACAAAAAATAAAAGAGTAAAAGTCAAAGGAAACTGTGGAGAGTTTTTGTGTGTGTGTGTGTGTATGTGTGAGTTGTGTGTGTGTTGTGCGTGTGTGTGTTGTGAATGTGTGTGCTACATGTGTGTTGTGTATGCGTGTGTTATGCTTGTGATTGTGTGTAGATGGAGTAGGGTTTCTACTGATTTGTTTAGTACCAATTTGTATCCGTTTACCTTAAATCTGATTCAAGATAAACTGATCAAAATGTCTTCCACGTTCTCATAGTCAATAGTAGAGAGCCATTCAGACAGTGTCTTCTTACACTCGTACACTTGCATCGGGTAGATATGAAGGATGCGATTAATTTTATTGTAGGTACGGGGTGCTTGAGCAACATATTGTCGACTGGCAAATACTGACCGCGCAGAGTAAGTTGGGGCTACTATATCACACCGTCTTTTTTTAATCTTATCGTGGCTAAATGGTAATGATTTGTGATATCTTAGTATCATGTGTAAAATATATAATTTTCTAATAGAGTGTAGCTTAGAAATAGTGTAGAGAGACTCAGTGGAGAACCTAAAAGGCCTACGGTACATAACCTTAATCAGAGATCTTTGCGCTCGCTCCAGATCAATAAAATGCGTCTTAGCAGCTCCTCCCCATACTGTAATACAGTAAATCATTACTGATTGTGCTAGTGCTAGGTAAATATTGTTTATAAGTTTAAGACTCAACACATCTCTCAGGGATTTAAAGACCCATATGAGTTTTCTTATCCTCCCTATAGTAAGTTCGAGGTGTGGGATCCAGCTTAACCTTTGGTCCACAATAATACCTAGGTACTTAACAGAACTAACTTTCCGAATTTCCGGACAGTTACTAATACAAGTGGAAATAGTACAACAAGAATGAATTCTAATTTTGAAGTCATTAGAGGGTTGCGAATTAATATATTTAGAGAAGCACACATAGTTTGTTTTGAGGGTGTTTAGAGTAAGGAGATTCTCCCTTAGCCATTGACTAACACTAGCCAGCCCTCTCTCTGTCTCCAACCTAACAAGGTCCCACGTCCTAGCAGAAAAAACAATAGCCGTGTCGTCAGCGTAGGACAGTATCCTCGTACCGACGCCACTAAGGTTACAAAGTTCATTAATATATATCAAAAAGAGCGTCGGGCCGAGGACACTGCCCTGCGTAGGTAGGTAGGGTAGATACATCATTCGTAATTATTTAATCCAGTCAACAGATACCGCCATCTTTTAGAATTATTAGGAGCTAACTGCAAAATAATAAACAAATAAAATAATATTGCGACTATGAATTGAGTTGAAAATTATTATATATCTTTTAAGTTAGGTCGAACTGTACGTGGTGTGTAAATTTATTAAAATCGGTTAAGTAGTTTAGGAGTCCATCGCGGACAAACAACGTGACACGTGATTTATACATATTAAGATTTCTGGTGGATCTTTTTTATCATTTAATATTTTAAATAATATGATAAATAAATCGTAAAATTATCCTTTTTTTTAATATGTTACTTTATCATTTTAATACGATGAAATAAAGAATAATGAAATAAAACGTATATAAGTATTTTCAGTAATCATATTAATAACAAAAACCTGTTTTATTTTTATTGTAGTGCTTTATGATACACAATGTTTTTTGTTTGATTGCCTGGTGAATACAAACAAATCTGATGGTTTTCCAACATGGGAACAGGCAACATACAATTGACCTCTGGGACTTATTTATGGTCATAGCAAAAGCAAGCCGCACTGGAAACTGTCAGTCGGAATCATTGCGATGCGTGGTATCAACAGGTCTTCTCCTTTATACTTTCCTTTCAGTATAGTTGCTTCTATCACGTTGTTCAATTTTTTTTATCGCTAACCGTGTGCCGTTGCAAAGACGCGGTTGGTTGATATTTCTCAACATTATAACTACCGATCCAACCTTTAATTGAAGATTGTGAGGTGACAATCCTGGTAAATCCAGCGAGTTTAAAAATTCAGGCGGATAGTTGACGACATCATCTTGGTTAGTAGCCGAATCAACTGATTTATATGTCTTCAATTCGCCTGTAATTTGTTCTTGAATTTGGAAATTTAATTCAGTTACACCTATGTTTTTTGCAGCCAATATAGCCCGTTCGCACAACCAATCATGGTTTCTATAATTTTGAGCAACATCAGGAAACACCTTTTGAATAAGTTCATCTTTTGACCTAACATAGTTAACCGACAAAAACTTTGAGGAAAGTTAATGCAACCAGTCAAGGTGTCTATAGGAAATTTGCCATTACCAATGTCAATGAGTTGTTTAGAGAATATGTCTCCAGATTGGTCATTTTGCAACTTGACACGCATATTCTTGCTTAAATGTAATACCTTCACATGCTTCCACAAATTGGAGGACTTTAAATATGCATTAAGTTCATCAGCTGGCGTTGATCATAGAATCACTGGCAATATTTGACGAAAATTTCCTGCTAATAAAATCATTGCACCACCAAATGGGTTATGATTGTTCCGTAGATCTTGTAAGGTTCTGTCTAAAGCCTCAAAAGATTTTTTATGTGCCATCGTGCATTTATCCCAAACATTCAATTCACATTACTGCAAAACCTTTGCCATTGCAGAGTTCTTCGAAATGTTGCAGGTTGTGGTTTCGTTGCTTTGCATGTGTAATGGCAATTTAAGTGCTGAATGAGCTGTTCTACCACTTTCAAGCAAAGTTGATGCGATTCCCCACGAAGCGAGTGCAAGTGCAATTTTATTTTGTGAGCGAATTGTTGCTAATATCAATGAAATCAAAAAAGTTTTTCCTGTACCACCAGGTGCATCTAAGAAGTAAATCCCTCCTCTTTTATCATTTATTACTTTCATAAGTGTATCAAATACATACTTCTGTTGTTCATTCAATAGTGGAAAATTTGTTTGAATTAATTCTTTCAAAGTATTGAGATCATACAGTTTTTCTCGGTGCAACTCTTGGTTAAAAGCATCATGCATTGGACGATTGGGCGCGGCCAGGCCTAATTGATATAATAGTTTGTTTGACATCATCAAGCACATGTCCTCAATTGAAATCAATACTTCATTGTAAATTTCTTCGCTTATTTGTATATTTGGATTTCCCCTTCTAATCCGTATTTGATACAAAATATCATCACACATATTATCTTTGTACTTGATCCACAAATCCTTTGGGTTTGATGGGAAGCATGTAGATATGATTATAGAAAACAATGTTCGTATTTGATGAGCTTGTGATGATATTACAGCATCATTGAGAGTTTGATCCCAATGAGCATTTTTCTAGCAATCGCAAACGTTGGCAAGCTTTTTTGTATGATCCACACAAATCACCATCAACAATTCGTACATGTTGGAATGATGTTGGGCCACGTACATTGTCTAATAGCAGTCGTGAATAAAAACTTTCATCATTGCTTTGATGTACTGAATAAATTCGACCAATCGCATCGGTAGAATATACATCTGGGTATCCTGAAACTGGTTTTCCTTGATTCCGTGGTATGAATCTCCTTGAGGATTGATTCCAAGTATAATATTTTGGCATTTCAGAATATAACAATGTTTGAGCAAAAGCATCGTTTTGGCATGTCAAAAAAAACTGGTTAATGTAATAGATGGTGGCTGTACAGCTCTTTGTACTGCGTTCTGTGCTGTAAAATATACTCTTTGTCCATTTTCTAAATGCACAGCTAAATGAACAACAGTAGGGTGTCTCTCATGACTAGGAAAAATATTCGCCAAACTGCTTCATTACTACTAACATAGCGATCCATTTGGTATTGGGTAACTTCATCGATCTTCATCGTAGGCGGTAGGAATAATAGTTCATTGAACTGACTTTTTTGTTGGTTTTAGAACCTGAAAATAGATTTTTGTTTTCATAACATTGAAAATAAAAAAAAATAATATAGTGACTAATAATATATCTCCTTGCTAAACTAATATTTTTTATTACCTGTAATGGGATTTATCATCTTGTTTGAGAAATCATAGCCATCTTCACCTTGCCAAAATATAATGGGATATTGCAATGCGTCATATGAGCGGTGTGTTTCCTTTATACGTTGTAATTGATCATTCCGACGATGTAAAACAATATCACGGGATTCCAAGTTATCTCCAACTACAACGATGGCAACTTCATCAATAGTTGGTGCATTAAAATGTCTTGCATGTTGGCCAACAGGTGTTTTATCAGCTCTGATTACAATTTTGTGATTATCAGATGGCATCAGATCCAGTGCAGTTTTAAACAACATAATCAATTGATTGTACTCATGAAATAAAGTTTGTAATTATTCTACAATAGACCTCTTTACTGAATTGTTATTTAAACAACGCATATCAATTTCTTGTGGTGAATTGCCAATGAAATAAATTTGCAGGAATTTGTAATTGCTATCTGACACTGGTAACAGTGAACCTGCGCTATGATATAGTTGGCCTTGTATCTGTAAATGAAAAAAAATTATTTTTGTCAAATATAAACAATATTTGTTCGTAAAAAGTATATCTGTCTCCTAGTTTGAATCACTAAATAATAATTGATATGCTTAGGTATGTAAACATGTAATAATTAGTTGTAACTAATATCCATCATCAAATTGTGTTTCAAAATAATAAAAGTATTGCTAATACTGAATCACCAAATAATATTATGACTAAGTAATATATTTCTTGGGGATTAAAGAACTGAAGGTTAATGACACACCTTTACTTAATTAACAGGAAATTTTGTTCACTAAAATAATAATGACTAACTGCTATAATACCTATCTTAAAATTTGGCATCAAATTTTCCCGAACTACGTTTGTTGCCCCAAATGACGTCATTGAAAGCAATTGTTATATTGTAGGATATTTAACAAAAAGTGTATGGAATCTGGTTCTATTCCTGAAACCAATGAGTACAATGGCTCTGGTGGTGGATCCAATGGTATTAATTTCACTTTCCCATTTGCGCAACACAATTCATTGGCTCCATTTAAGTATTTCAATGCCTTACAATGAGAGCAAGCCAAGTTCATAGATCCAATAGTAACACATTGGTGGTTACTGTAGTCAATTGACAAATCATAATTGAAAGCAGCTCGATTCAAACTTTCGGGATTATTGGTTGCATCTCTCGCTCTCGCTTCCCGCGTTCGTGATATACGAATTCTTTCACGTTCTTTTCGGTCGTCACGTTCTTGTGCAGTATGATAAGATCGGTAATTAGTTTGGTTTGTAGCATTTCGGGTTCTTCTACCTAAATTACTTCGTCTTATAGGAGGCATATCGAATATACTCACCTAAATTATGTCACATGCAATAATTATTAATCACAGGTATTAAAACACTTTGCACAAAACACGATATAAAACAATCAAAATTAATTATTAAATATTATAAACGCTTTTTAACGCGGTTTGTTTGACAGATGCAATGACATGAAAACTGATGACAATTTATGTCGCATTCCAAAACTAAAACAAAAGAAAGAATATTCCAAGGCCAATCAAATCTACAGCTCTTAAATTTTTTGACTTTTCAGATCGCAAAAAATGCGAACTCTCTGTTTTTAAAAACTATTCGAGCTACGTTGACGAAACTCGCCACAACGATTGCCAGCATAAGGTGCTAAGCATATATTTAATTTTGTAAAAATCGTAATTCTTAATTCAGTATAATTTACTAATTCAGTTTAGTACAATTTACGTGCTAGCTCTGAAACTACGCATACCATAGTTTCGAAACTCGGCATGGTGTTTGATGCCACATTGTTTTATGACTGTGCAAAATTTCGGATAATTTCGATAGACAGATCTTGAACAATTAACAGAACTAATTTAGTTCCATTAGTGACTCACCAGCGCGCGCCTGCTCGATGCTCGAGTTAGGAGTGGATTGAAATCTAAGAAAGTTTCTAACTACTCTCATGCATAGCAATACAGACTATAAATTCGTCAGAATGCAGTTCACATTGAGCTCGAAGCACACTAAAAGAATGATAAGTATATATTAATATTGTATATATATAATAAAATATACTTACGTCTTTATATATTAATTTAGTTTTGAAAATTATAAACTATGACTTTATATATATTATACATATTCTATACAATAACAATTAATATTGTTAAAAACCACAATTTGAATAGGCAACCATTTTATTCGTTACCACATAGTAAAAATGTCATTTTAAATTTGTTCGGTTTATTTTAAAGTCTCTAATGTTTTACCAATATGATTAAAATAGTTTACTTTGCTCACGGTAAGTAATATGAGTGAGAGGCAGATAGCGTTAAGTGAGATTATGAACGAGACGTCATTAGTTCCTATGACACCTTACGTCTCCTTAACTCATCTGTCACGAATTATTATATCATCCCATTAACATAAAATGGATCGTGAACGAGGCAGAGGAAGAGGCAGACGGCATGCAAGTGGCATATCGCGATACACAGCAACTTCTGGCCGTTCACAACAGTATCGACATAGTGCAGCCACACATATCAGGCTTTCTAATATCGCAGCAAATAAGCGTCGATTCAATAAAGAGTTAGAAAAATTGGCATACGTTTCCTGTTCTAAATGTTCAAGAACCGATTTAAAAGAAGCAGGAGTTCCCTATACTTGCTCTGCATGCTGTTCCATTCGAACATCAGGAATGTTCACCGCAGAAAAATTTATGGATGCTGGGGCAGTGCCACCACAATTACAAGGGCTGACACAGATCGAAACTATGCTCATTGCACGCATACAATCAATTATGCGAGTGTATCGGCTCAGGCGCAGCGGTGGGCCCGGACAGTTTCGTTATGCAGGGCATATTTTTAACGTGGAACAAGAAATTCAAACGATGGCAACTGTACTTCCTCAACGATTTGCCAATCTGCAAATAATCATTGTCCGACGCGAAGCAGCAACAGCAACAGGTTTTATCCCCAAGGAAGTCGAATGCTTTGTACTATATCAATAGTATCGCAGTGGACCTGATTGTTTCATCGTGATGCCATTACGAAAAGAAGGGTGTTATGAGCAATTCTGTAGAAAATTTCCCATTTAAAGACCTGAAACGAATATCAAGCTTGACATGTTTGGCAAATGATTTATTGATAATATTCTATATTTCCATTTTAAATCTCGTAGCGTTTGTAAGGACTAAGCTAAAGAACATCGTAGTAAATAGCTTGCCGTGCAGAGAGCAAAAGTTAGCTCAGCTCACGACCCCGCTTGCGTGACCTAGTATGAACTTTATTGTATAGCAATACAGTTCAAATTGACTCTAAATTTAGTTAGAAAATATTTGTATAGGAAAAAGAAAAGGGCTCTTTTAGGGTTTTCCTGGAAATTATTCGAATTTTTCTCGCCGTAAGACCCATCCTTGGGCTTCAAGGAATATTTAAAAAAAAGAATTGTTAAGATTGATCCATGCGTTGTTGAGTTGTGCGCTTACCAACACATTTTGCGATTCATTTTTATATAATAGATTTAGATTTTAAGATTGTATGGTAATTAACAGATCTGGTATTCCAACCCACTTTATTTATTGGATTTACTTACTATGTATGGCCTTCTTGTCATCTATATACATAATAATTCTGTAACTGATCACTGTCTGTACATATAAAATATTTAGGAGAAATCATGACTAAGGTTTTTAATAACGATAACAATCCATAACAATAATTTATGAAGACAATAATACCATTTCTGTAATTCTGAACCATATATGACCATTCTTTATATATTCATAGTTTTTGTCATTGCAAACAAGTAACGGCTTTAATTTGGAAAAAATAATTTCAGTATATTCGAGTACGAAATTAAAAATGATATTTCAGTTTAAAAGATTGTAAGAGCGTGTGTACTTATGATAAACGGACTTCATACAATCACAGCCATTTGGAATTAGATCAAGCAGATTATAAAACTAATACTTAATTTTCAAATATCAACGAGAATTTAACAAGTTTTAATTGATATATTCTTATTGTATAAGGTTGTGATATTATATTATCTGGTGACTCGATTACAACGATAATTAAATATAAGTTAAAATATTCTTAATTACGTATTTTAATAAATACCAGTATTCATTATTTGTCTTTAATCTTAACCAAGACTTACAATTTATTTAATATAACTTGAATTTAATTAATATAACTTGACAAATAACAGAGTTCAAACAAAGTTAATAATACCGAATAATGGTAAGTATTTACCTGTTTTTCCATCTTTACTCATAAAAAGTATTATGGTTTTTATAATAAAAACTTTCTAACAATGGCTGAAAAATAAATAAATGTTAGAAAACATATTTAATATTTTTATTATAATATTTTTTACTTACTCAAAAGACACAAAGCAGAAACATAATTTTCTGAGATTTATAAAATTTTATTACATTGTTTTATTTATCTTATTAATAGGACGATCTTGTTGTGAACAGAATCTAAATTACTTGAAAATTTCTCAAAATGCACTTCCTTCCCTATTGAACGCTGTAATTAAATTCTTCCTTAACGCAATTTAAGAAGGAATTGCTTGTCAACTTGTTTCCTTGACAGAGTCATTGCTAAAGGTAAAGTTCTCATAAAAAGAAAATTGTTTGGATAGTTCGAAGTTGATGTTATTTTATTACTTTTATGTTACAACTTATTTGAAATGTTTATGATAGAAGGAAAAGGAAAGATCATAAATATTTAATATAATTTATTTACTAAGAGAAATTATTTCAAAATATTTGCATTAGAGCAACAATGTAAAGTTATGTTAGAATATTTAAAAATGGTAACTCATATTTTTATGCTATATTATATGCAAATACATATTATGAACAAGGACGTGTCGCGGGACTCAACTAGTATTTTACAATTATATAATCCTAACTAAACTATGACTGCATCTATTTATTTTCAACATCAAATACTCAAAAATGTTATTTAATAAACCACTTTCTGTTTTCGTCGCCATACTATTCAAATCGCATAGTAATATAATATTATACGCATAATCATTTTATTTTGCTTTAGAATTACTATTCTGTAAGTAATTTTACACCAGATCATTTATGTTATTATCAGGTCAATGAACAAAGTTTATCATCAGAGCAGAGAGGCTCGGGTGTGTAAAGAGATGGAGGAGGTCGAAGGCTGTTAGCAGACCAGGCACAGTCACATACATCAGTTATATATTTTATCAGTATCGGAATCAGAAATGATATATGTATTATCAGTTATTGCCGAGTAGCTAAACCAAAATAGGAATATAGATAAAATCCATTTCTTTATTATTTTAGGTACATTCCATAGATGAACCTACCTATTGCAATCGATGCGATGACGGGACCCAGACCCCAGAGTAGGGGCGGTACACTGTTTATGAACTGGAGATTGAGAATCCGTCGAAAAAAAAAAAAAAAATATATATATATATATATATATATATATATATATATATATATATATATATATATATATAGATGGAGGAGGTCGAAGGCTGTTAGCAGACCAGGCACAGTCACATACATCAGTTATATATTTTATCAGTATCGGAATCAGAAATGATATATGTATTATCAGTTATTGCCGAGTAGCTAAACCAAAATAGGAATATAGATAAAATCCATTTCTTTATTATTTTAGGTACATTCCATAGATGAACCTACCTATTGCAATCGATGCGATGACGGGACCCAGACCCCAGAGTAGGGGCGGTACACTGTTTATGAACTGGAGATTGAGAATCCGTCGAAAAAAAAAAAAAAATATATATATATATATATATATATATATATATATATATATATATGTACTCGTATATATGATCCATCAGTCCAAATTCATCGTAGGCGAAATCTGACTTCACAGGTCGATAGGATAAATTAGTAGGACAAACGTAACATCTCGTCGTAAAAGGGGGGGGGGCCCTTTCACTTTTTCCAAAAAAACGAGATGTTACGTTACTTCCTTTTTCTTTTTCTGGGAGAGGGGGTGAAAGTGCAAACCTTTGGGACACGCTACAGGTTGCAAATATTGACGGAGGATTTTCAAACTCGGTATACACATTCTTAAGAACAAAATGAAGGTTAAGTTCTTGAACGGGGGAAATCGGTCAGGGGGTTGAGGGGCTGTGGGGGTTGAAAGTTAAAAACCAAAAAAAGTCACAGAAGGAGGCAAAATTTTACCGTAGGAAAAATCTTACAAAATTAACAAATTAAAAGAGAAAACTTTTTTGTCCGAAAAGTTTTTTTATGAGACCCCCCGTTTAGGAGATAGGGCGGGGGGTGGTTCCCCCCTCACCCAATATATGCCGAGTGACCCGTCATAATACTCGTAATGACCAGTAGAATACTGCTGGCTAGTTTTTCTTTGTCGATTCGACCACCGCCCCCTCCCCCACACCTAAAGTAAATCATTCATTCTAATCATTGTTACCTTCGCATATTGCATATCGAGAATCGCGTGACGGGAATCTACCTAACACGATTGACCCTGTCGAACGAGGTATTTAACTTTGCAAAGTAAAAACTTTTTAATTTTAGTTAATCAATATAAAAGAAAAGGTTCTAATAAAATGTGTTATCTTTAAAACGGATATAAAAATGTGAAACCCTTGAGTTAGTTTGTAAACCTTTAAACAACGGGAGAAATTTAAATTAGAGGGTAACAAAAGCGTATTTTGATGCATAAATAAGTATAATCTTACATTAAGATGCATTGAATGTTAGTAATCCTACGTTAAGTAGGAGACAGCCATTATATTGATATCGTCTTCATAAAAAACTAGTTTACAATATTTAAGATAAAAAGACAGATTATTGAGTTGTATGATGATTTATTTATATCTTCGGGGAAAATATCATTTTTGAAACTGTGTAACTAGTTTTCTTCTCTATTATTACAATACTAAAAAGAACAATTATGAAAATGAATTCTAATAATCATTAAATCAAATATTTTATTCTTTTGTTACATTGCACAAGTTGTTACTAAATTATAACTTACATACAAACACGAGCCACACTTACACCCTATGACTTTGTTTGAATCACTTTGACCTTAAACTATATATATTCAAGCAACTCAATTGCAATGTTTCATTATTTATATTTAACTTTCACTTTACTTTTATAATAAAAAAATAAACACTATTTTAAGTTAAAGCTGTGCCTTCTCAGGTTTGTGGCAATAACTGCCGAGTCGGTGATTGCTTTAACAATAAAAATGTTTCCAACTTATCAGTTAAAGTTAGCCCGCTTGAATCTTGAATAGATTGAATCTAGAACTCGGTTTTCAAACAAAGGAGACAAGTGCTTCTTTGTAAGGCGACGTTTTGTTGTTATGAATCGTATTCCACTAACAAGCGATTCCTTTTCTTAAAGAATACTAGCTTTTACCCGCGGCTTTGTTCGCATTTGAGTCATTAAATAAGTATTAGATCATTGCGATAGAAATGAATCAATACGATAACTATATTTTATTGCTTAGGTGGGATAGTCCATTTTTAAAAAAAATCTACGCACAATGAAGTTTCAAAAACTTAAAATATGCTTTATCGAATTACAACAAATTTAAACATTTACTGTAACAAAAACAAATAATTTCGAATTCTAACAATTTAAAAGATATATGCAGAGTATTAATCTAGGATATTTTTATTATTTTATTTATTTACTCTTTATTGTACACCACAATACAAATGAAATAAAAAAAAAAGTTACAGTGACATGTATAGAAAAAAATTGTACCGTACAAAAGGCGGTCTTATCGCCTAATGGCGATCTCTTCCAGACAACCTTAGGTTTAGGAAAACTGCAAGCACTTAGGTAATGGATGGTGGTGTTATTATAATAAACATACTTACCAATAATTACACATAGATACATTTCAATAATACAAAAATATCAATACATATATAATACATAACAAACATACACTAATAAATACAATATAATAAATATGATATATGTCTAATAAACAAAGGTAACTAATTATCGTCAGAAAGGTAGTATTCTTTAACAGATTTTTTGAATATTTCTAAGGATTTAGATCGTCGAATATTTAAAGGAAGAGCATTCCACAGCTTGGTTGCACGAATTGTAAAGGAACGTTTATAAAATATGGAATTGTGAATAGGCAGTCTTATAGTGAGAATTTGTGAAGATCTCGTAGTATCTTGCTGACCTAGAAATACAAATTTTTCTTTTAGATAAAGAGGTGTTTTCGGGTGAAATAGTACACAGTACAGTAGAGAAACTAAATGTAAATCCCGGCGTCGACGTATAGGAAGCCACTTGAGTTTTTTGCGAAATTCTGAAATGTGGTCATATTTGCGTAGGCTAAATATGAACCGTATAGCAAGGTTTTGAAGTCTCTCAAGCTTGTTTAGTTTGTCCTCGGTGAGATCAGTATAGCTTGCGTCGGCGTAGTCTAGAATGGACAGAAGAAGTGAATGTGCTAACATAATTTTGGTAGGAATTGGAAGGTAAAAACGCAGTCGACGAAGTAACCTCATGGTAGTAAATATTTTCCTACTGATTTCTTTTATTTGTATAGACCACGACATTGTCTGATCCAAATAAATGCCTAATTTTTTTACAAATGAACAATACGGTATAGTAATGCCATTAAATTGTATAGGTGGTAAGTTTCGCCAGTCCACTCTTGATATCATACCGGGACTCCCAATAACAATAGCTTGTGATTTTTCAGGGTTTAAGTTGAGACCAAACTGCTTACTCCAGTTACTAATTGAACTGAGGTCATTGTTAATGGCGGTAACAGAACTATCAAGATTTTCAAGACGTGAATGGTGGTAAATCTGAATATCATCTGCATACATGTGATAGAGAGAAGAGATATATTGAGTGATGGAATTAATGAAAATGGCAAATAGTAAGGGAGATAACACGCCGCCCTGAGGTACCCCAGCCGGGACGTCACACCAGGATGATAACAAATTATCAGTCCGAATGCGCTGCCGACGGCCTGTGAGGTAACTTCGAAACCAGTCTATCACTGATGGAGATATGTTAATAGAACGTAACAGGCCTAACAGGACATCATGGTCAACAGTATTAAAAGCATTACTGAAATCTAGCAACGCTAGAATTGTAAGCTGTTTATTGTCCATTGCCAATCGAATGTCATCCGTTACCTTAACTAATGCTGTGACTGTACTGTGACCAGGACGGAAACCGGATTGAAAAGGGCTAAGAAGGAGATTTTTATTTAGGAAACGACTTAGCTGTTTATGAATTAATTTCTCAAGGATTTTTGAGAGGAAAGGTAAAATAGAAATAGGACGGAAATCATTAACTTCAACTTTTTAGGAAGAGGAATGACTTGAGCACATTTCCAAGAATCGGGAAATGTACTAGTTGAAATGGAGTAATTTAGGATATGAGTTAATGTAGGAGAAATAATATCAAGGATTGGAATGATCATGTTACGGCTGATACTGTCAGCGCCAACAGCATTAGAAGATATTGATTGTACGTTCTCCTTAACATTACATTCAGTGAAGGGACAGAAAGTAAACGGCAAAAACTCAGGAGTCGGAAACGACGAAAGAATATTTAAAGTTCGTTCTTTATTAGACCTGTCAATGACTTCTGACGACGAGAAATGTTTATTGAGAAGTTCAATATCAATATCGATGGAAGGTGTGTTTGATGAGGCTGCTTTACCGACTCCGAGCGATTCAAGAAATTTCCACGTTTTTGCTGTATCACCGTGTTCGATAGATTTGTGAATATGGCGTCGTTGTGCATCTCTACACGATGTATTGCAGCGATTTCGAGATTTTATATAATTATTTTTATGTACGTCATTGTTGTTTAATTTAAATTTGTATTTCGCATGAATTTTTTTCTCCATTAGGTTTTTCAATTCCTCTGTCAACCACGGCGCTGGAAGATGTTTCATTTTAATCGGTTTGACAGGAGCATGGGTATCATATAAATGATTTAGTGTTTGATTTAATAATTCGACTTTAAGGTCTATAGAATCGCTATTGGTAATAACAAACCAATCTATCTTAGAAGCATCCTCATGAAGGCGTTCCTTATCAATTCCTCCAAAGTTACGTTGCAGAAGTATATTAGATTTAGCTTTTGGATGACGAACTTTGTAAGAGAGATAAATAAGATCATGATATGAAAATGCATCAGCTGAGAACTGGCCGTGTTTTATTACAAATTCAGGCGAAGAAACTACAATTACATCTAGTAGGGAAGGAGTGCAGCCAGGAAAATAATGTGTAACCGAAAGAGGTAATAGATGTAGGTTACAGGAATCTATTAAAGACAAGAGTTTATTTTTGCGGTAGTCATCTTTAATTAGACAGGTATTTAAGTCACCCATTATAATGGAATGACTGTAGAGAGAGGTAAATTTTTCAAGTAAAATTTCAAAGGAATTAAAATAATTTGTTGTGGACGGAGGATTATAAAAAACACCAAGGAGGATTTTAGTGTGCAATAACATTACCTCTATCATGAGATGTTCAGCAGCATCATGGGTTGGAGGTTGAGTAGATGTACTAACAACATTAAAAGGAATATGAGAACGTAAGTATATCGCTACTCCGCCTCCCATTTTACCAATGCGATCCTGGCAAGATGAAATCCTGGCAGGGAGTAGGAGATTGAAGGTAAACAAGGCTTAAGCCAGGGTTCAGAGATAAGAATAGCATGAATATTGCGCGATTCAAATGACGCAAGCATATGGGGATAATGAGCCGGGATACTTTGGGCATTAATGTGAATAATATTAAACGATTTCAGAGAATCGGAAAAACAGGAATTGAGAGTTATGTTAAGAGGCTGGTCTGATGTACTGTGAAAACTATCCTCACTACACGATGCATCACTAGACGACATTGAATAAAAGTTTTTACTACTATTACTATCAATTGAAGACATATTTAAAGTTATATATATTTATATGTATATACAAATAAAATGAAAATAAATATAATATATCTATACTTATAATAAATCTGTAGAGAGGTCAATTCTGTACATGAAATATATTTACAAAATAAGTAGCAGGGGGTGATTAGTGTTCGATACTGATGCCAAAAATGCAGTAAAAAAAATTTTTGTCTGTCTGTCTGTCTGTCTGTCTGTTTGTATGTTATTTATAGAAAAAAAAACTACTCGACGGATTTTAACGAAACTTAGTACAATTATTCTTTATACTCCTGGGCAGGTAATAGTATACTTTTCATCACACTACAATGAATAGGAGCAGAGCAGTGAAAGGAAATGTTGAGAAAATGGGAGAAGTTGCTTGATTTTTTAAGCTTCCGTCGCGTGTGCAGCCTTAATGGTTAGAGCTACATAGAAACTATGTATAACGGAAATATTCTACATAAAAATACACGAAAAATATTCCAAGACAGCATATATCTACCTTTTATAGTTAACTCACAATAACACGCATAACTCTCGATAGCTTAGCAGTTCGGAGATTTCTTATTATATTTGTTTACTTTTACGTTTATAAAACCAATAATGCTCACCATCATTCCTAATTAAAAAAAAAATAAACATTAGCACCAATTCAATAAAAAAAGAATCATTGAAATCGGTATAGAAACACCAAACTTATACTTACTTACATGAAATACGCCAACAAGACATCGCGCGTGAATAGTGAATCAAGCTATAAGGATTATTTTTGCGTAACGGTTGCCGCGCTCGACGGGGCTCGCGGCGGCAGAGTATGGCGGAAGGCGAGCGCAAGCGTCATTCAATATTTGGCTGTTGATGCGTTCAGAGTGTTGAACTTTATTGACAGACAATAATTGTTATTTTATAAACCGTGCTTATCAGCGCGACTTTTTGTCTTTAAATAGTTTATTTTAATTTCTTTTGTTGTTATTTTCTAAATTAGTTTTAGTTTTGTTTAAATTCTTAACTATTAATAGTTCCTATTTTATTTCTTTTTAAGTAGATTTAGATTCGATTTTTAGATTAGATAATAGATAGATAGATTAGATTATTGTTAGATTTTTAGTTACTGATAGGTTAGTTTTGGGCATTTTATGTTTAGTTTTTTTTGTATTGAGTAGATAAAAGCGTAGGTAGGTACTTTTATTAATTATAGTATTCATAGGTATTTTTTATTTATTTTTAAGTGAAGTAGGTATAGGTAGATATTGCCTACTATCTACCTATACTGCACACGTGTTTTAGCTTTATTTTCATTTCTTTTTTTTTTGTACCTAAGTTGTAGGTAGGTAGGTACATATTTCTTAGTTTAATTCTATTAGAATATTAGGTATTTAAGTTTAAATAGGCACTTAGATTTATATTTTTTTATTATATAGCAGCTGTACTTAGAACATCTAAGGTTTTTTTTGTATTAGCATAGGTACTTTGATTAATTACAGTAGTTGTAGGTATTTCTTATTATTCATTTTTAAGTGAAGTAGGTAAGTGTAGATAGTATTGCACACGCATTAAGTATAGCTTTATTTTCATTTTTTATTCTTTTGTAATTTATAGGTACCTACGTACATATTTATAATTCGATTAGAATATTATTTTAGTTTTAATAGGCACTTAGATTTATATTCTATTTATTATATACTTAGCTATAGTTAGGACCTCTGACGTAAGTTTTTTGTTGGGTAACTAAATAGAATTTAAGTTACCGTCGATTAAAAATAAAATAAACGATGCCACCTAAAAAACGACCATCTTTATCTCGAACTTCGAGTCAAGCTAGGAGAATGAGAATGACGCGTTCTCAAGAATCGGAAGAGGAAAGAGCACATCGGTTAAACTCTATGAGAGTTAGTGCCTCAACATTTCGAGCTAATGAAAGCTCTCCAGAAAGAGAGATGCGATTAGCAGCTGAAAGAGCGAGACGAGCTACAACACGGGCTTCTCAAAGCTCTTCTCAACGAGAGCTAAGGCGTTCCATTGACCGGGAACAACATGCGTTATCCCGAGAAGCTGAAACTGCTTTACAACGAGAATTGCGACTCACAGCTGACCGCGAACGGCATACATTATCTCGCGAGTCTGAAACCTTCACTGAGAGGGAATTACGGCTTACAGCTGACCGCGAACGTCATATTTTATCTCGCGAGTCCGAAACCTTCACTGAGAGGGAATTACGGCTTACAGCTGACCACGAACGTCATATTTTATCTCGCGAGTCCGAAACCTTCACTGAGAGGGAATTACGGCTTACAGCTGATCGCGAACGTTATATTTTGTCTCGAGAATCTGAAACTTTTACTCAATATCAAGACCGTTTGACAAATGATAGGGCGCACCATAACATGATTCGATCTCTTGAAGATGAACATGAGCATGAACAACGACTAGAGTCGGGACGCGATTATTACAATTCTTTGAGACAAGAACAATTGATTACTTTATCTAATGAAAGATTAAGAATTGAAAATATTCGGTCGCTTGAAACAGAAGAACAGCGAGAGGCCCGTCTTACTGCAGATAGATTTCGATATGGTCTTAATGACTTAGATATACACGTGGTAGATCAATCTACAAATTCGGTGGCGTGGTCCGATAAATATAAAAGTGGGTTTGCTTATAACCTCACAATTGATTACAGATCATCTTCTGAAATAGGCGATATGAACGTAGTATGTTCCTTTTGTAATGCTTCGAAGTGGAGGAAGGAGTCTGCTGGTTTCTGTTGTTCTGGAGGTAAAATAAATTTGCCTTCGTTCGAAGACCCACCGGAACCTTTAAAATCACTACTTTTAGGGGAACATTTGCAATCCAAACAGTTTTTAGATAATATTCGCACTTATAATAGTGCATTCCAAATGACATCCTTTGGTGCTAAACAAATCTCAGAAGGCCCTTTCATGCCTACTTTTAAGGTACAAGGTCAGGTTTACCATTTGATAGGGTCCCTTTTGCCTGAAGAACAACCTAAATTTCTTCAAATATATTTTGTATCCGATTACAACGAACAGTCGAATATAAGAAATCAATATTTTCCGAATTTAAATACTGAACTCATTTCACAACTTCAGAACATGTTACATCGGGTTAATTCGTACGTATGCAGTTTTAAATCGGCATTAGAAGCCCTTTCTCAAGATGGTAATAACAATTATAAAATTGTTATAAATGCCGATAAGCGTCCAACTCAGGAACACCCTGGGCGTCATAACGTTCCATCCACGAATGAAGTTGCTGTAGTACTGGTCGACCAGGAATGTGATAGGCGTGATATCGTTATACGTTCCAGAGACAATCGTTTGCAACGTATTTTCGAAACCCACAGGGCTTACGACAGTTTGCAATATCCTATGATATACTGTCGAGGGGAAGATGGTTATAATTTCGCTGTATACCAAACCGATCCGCGCACAGGCGCACCTAATTATAATAAAAAGGTGTCATGCCTTCAATTTTATTGTTACCACCTGCAAGTGAGACGGAATAGATTGGTATACTTTCAACGTTTTCGTGGCTTATTTAATCAGTTTATTGTTGACATGTACGCAAAAATTGAAACCGAAAGATTAGTTTATATACGATCTAATCAAAGGCAGCTGCGCGCTGAAGAATACGTGCACCTTCGCGATGCCATGCAGCAAGATAACGATACTGTGAATATGGGTCGTTTAGTTATTTTACCCTCTTCTTTTACTGGTGGTCCACGCTACATGCATGAACGTACTCAAGACGCTTTTTGTTACGTAAGAAAATATGGACGTCCCGACTTATTTGTTACTGTAACTACCAATCCCAAGTGGGATGAAATCACTCGGGAGCTTCTTGAGGGTCAGGCACCGCATGACCGCCATGATATTATTGCAAGAGTGTTTCATTTAAAATTAAAATCAATGATAGATCTTCTTACCAAAGATAACATTTTTGGAGAAGTATTGTGTTATATGTATAGTGTTGAGTGGCAAAAACGCGGCTTACCTCACGCACATATCTTGCTTTGGTTAAAAGATAAGGTTCGACCTAATGATGTAGACAGATTAATCAGTGCTGAAATTCCAGATCCGACTGCAGATCCCCTGTTATACGACATTGTTAAAACTCATATGATACATGGTCCATGTGGTGCATTTAACGCAAATGCTCCTTGCATGCAAGACGGTCGTTGCACTAAAAGGTATCCAAAAGCATTAGTGGATGAAACTGTAACAGGACATGATGGATACCCATTATATCGTCGCCGTTCAAGAGACAATGGTGGTTTTACTGTTGAAAAGCGAATGTCTGGACAACAGGTTACTTTAGATAATAGGTGGGTCGTTCCGTATTCGCCTGTATTGTCCAGAGCATTTCAAGCTCACATAAATGTAGAAATGTGTAATAGTGTAGAGTCAATTAAATATATTTGTAAGTACATTAACAAGGGCAGTGACCGTTTGCGTTAAGAAATGAACATGATGAAGTTACTAGATTTCAGTCAGGCAGATATATCAGCTCTTCAGAAGCTGTGTGGCGGATCTTAAGTTTTAATATTCACGAAAGATATCCACCTGTGACCCATCTGGATGTTCATCTGGAAGGCGGTCAACGTATATATTTTAACGCCGAAAATGTTACAGAACGATTAGAGAACCCTAGACAAACAACTTTATTGGCATTCTTTCGACTTTGCCAAACTGATAATTTCGCAAAGTCTCTTTTGTACGAAGAAGTTCCATCGTATTATACCTACGATAAACAACGAGGTGTCTTTAACCGTAGACGCCGAGGCAGGCCTGTAGATGGCGAGACAGGTATTTTCAAAGAACATGTTCTTGGTAGAGTGTATACTGTTCATCCTAACAACGCAGAGTGTTTTTATTTGAGATTATTATTACATACAGTGCGAGGACCAACATCATTTATAGATTTGAGAAAAGTAGACGATGTTGTTTATCCAACTTATCATGCAGCTTGCCAAGCGCGTCATTTGCTTGAAAATGATCAACATTGGGATGACGCTTTAGCAGAATCCTGTGTTAGTGATAATCCACGACGGTTACGCCATTTATTTGTAACATTACTCACATTTTGTAATTTATCTGATCCTGTCCAATTATGGGAAAAATATAAAGAAAAATTTTCAGAAGACTTTCTTCGGAATTTATCTCACAATAATGAAGGCGCAACTAATGATAATTTTCGAGATCTGGCTATAAATCAGTGCTTATTAGCTCTTCAGGAAGACTTAACAGCAGTAGGCGGTAAATCACTTTGTGAATATGGTTTGCCAACGCCAACCTCAGTCGGAGAGGTTACCAATAGGGAATATTCCGCAGAGATTGGTTACAACCCAATGGAACTGCTGGTAACATTAGAAAACGGTGTCCCAATGATGACTGCAGAACAACGCTTAGTCTATGATCGCGTGTGCGAGAGTGTGCAGAATAATTTAGGAACAATATGGTTTTTAGATGCACCTGGAGGAACTGGGAAAACTTTTTTGACTAAATTAATATTAGCTTATGTTCGAAATCAGCGTAAAATCGCTCTTGCCGTGGCTTCATCAGGTATAGCTGCAACATTGCTACCAGGAGGTAAGACTGCTCACACTATGTTTAAAATACCAATTAATTTAGATCGCACGGAAAGTCCAACCTGTAGTATTTCAAGAAATAGCGACAAAGCTAAGGTATTGCGTGAGTGTAATTTAATCGTATGGGATGAATGTACGATGGCCCATCGAAAAGGAGTAGAAGCAGTAGACAGAACTCTAAGGGACATAAGACAAAATGATCGACCAATGGGCGGTATTACGGTTTTATTTTGTGGTGATTTCCGACAAACCTTACCGGTAATACCACGGGGAACCCGAGCTGATGAGATTAGGGCTTGCCTGAAAAGCTCTTATTTGTGGCGTGATATACAATCGGTGCATTTGACTATAAATATGCGAGTGAGAACTGGAGACAACGCAGATAATCGTGAATTTTCTGATACATTATTGAAGATTGGTGAAGGTACCTATCCACAACTACACCAAGGAAAACTTATTCTGACACCTGAGTTATGTTGTATAGTGCAATCCCAACAACATCTTATATCTTCGGTTTACGGTGACATAACAATTATATTAAATAGGGACAATTCTTGGCTTTGCGAAAGGTCCATTTTGACTCCTCGCAATGACCAGGCATCTGAAATTAATAATAAAATACTGTCTAATATACAGGGAGAAAGCAAAGTTTATAGTTCAATAAATAGAATGGTTGATGAACAAGAAGCCACTAATTACCCGATAGAATTT
The DNA here is from genome assembly GCA_918358865.1 of Melinaea marsaeus rileyi. NCBI lineage: Eukaryota > Metazoa > Arthropoda > Insecta > Lepidoptera > Nymphalidae > Melinaea > Melinaea marsaeus. The sequence continues at coordinate 9,766,835 of OU911094.1, forward strand.
TTAAATTCTTTAAGTATGCCTGGACTACCTTCTCATATAATTTGTTTAAAAATTGGCATACCGATAATTCTGCTCCGAAATTTAAGACCACCTCAACTTTGCAATGGAACTCGGCTAAAAGTAACCCAGTTGCAACAAAATGTAATCGAGGCTCAAATTTTAACAGGTTGCGGTGCAGGAGAAACTGTCTTTATTCCCAGAATTCCCATAATACCAAATAATTTTCCATTCCAATTTAAAAGAACGCAATTCCCAGTATCGGTGTGCTATGCCATGACTATCAATAAAGCTCAAGGGCAGACTTTTCGTGTTGCTGGAGTAGATCTCGGTGTTAGCTGTTTCTCGCATGGTCAATTATACGTCGCTCTTTCCCGGGTTAGCAATTCTAGGAATCTTTACGTTCACGTGCCGGACGGGTCGACTCTTAACATAGTCTACCCAGAAGCTTTGCGCTGAAACATTTTAATTTGATCTAAAAATATTAGCAATATATTATCTTAATAAAAAACAAGGAGTTACACGCTGACCGAGTCGTGGGTATAGCGTGGGTATATTATAATATTCTGCGGTTACTTATATTTTTCAACAGTTTTGTGGATTGGCATATTATATTACTATTGCCCTTCTAAAATACGAAAGTGAATCTGCCTGTTACGTCAAAACTATGAGGGAGGACATCTGCTAATTTTTTTTCGAAAAACGACGGAAACGCGGACGAAGTCGCGGGCAAAAGCTAGTAATATAATATATTTATTATAATTATTACTATAAGTTTTGTTTAACTAAGCTAACTAACTAACTAACTAACCAATATGTGGCTGCCTAACCCGCCAGCTATTGATAACAGATCAACTTAAAAATATTTTTGCGGTATAATTATAGTATTAAAAAATAAAAAAAAAACAAATAATCTTAAATTCTTAAGATAAGATCTTAAGACACAAAATAGGCTGAATGGCCATTACATTACAAAGACAACAATAACATTGATTTCTAAACGAATATATAAGCATTAATGACAGCAAGAAAATGGCAGCTGTCAAAATGTGTAAATATTTAGTACTATTAAAAAGGTTTAATTTTATTGCTAATTGTAATTACAAGAATTGTTAAAACACAAAAAAAAATTAAAAACATAATGTGAATAAAAAAATAATATCTAGATTAGCCATACCCAGCTCTTAAAGAAAAATTAAATAAAATGAAAAATTAAAGTAACAACATCAAATGACAGATTTCACTTCTTTACCGTTCTCTTCGCCCGAGAAGGAGGAGCCTTATTATTCTTCGACGACTCAGACACCCCAGGGATAGTCGAAACAATGGGCACATCCTGAGGTGCACTGGAAATAGCCTTTAATTCCGACATGTTTGTGATTCGATGTATCATACCATCTGGATTCTTTACTACAATTACACCATCTCTGGTCCAGCAATTAGTAACTCCAAAACAATGCCGAGCCGCCAAGAATGTGTTGTGACGGCTTTTCGTTAAAAATTCAGAGACTGTCAATCCTGTGCTTTTTAAACAAGTTTTAGTGGACCACACTTTGTCTCTCAAGGATCTTTCTCTAAATTTTATTAAAACTGCACGAGTCTTATCAGGCACAAAACGACCCAAGCGATGACAAGAGCTTACAACTTCAGGAGATATTTGTTGAATTTTAAGATGGTTTGCCAAAAGTGTTGTAACGGAGACGCCAAGGTTTTCATTTTTATCTTCCCGAACACCATGGATCAGTAAAATTTTCTTCCTGGAGCGCATCTCCAGCTCATCATACTGTCTTGACAGTAACTCCACCTGCAGTTGTAGATTCTCCAAGACAGCTAATACAAATGACCGAAAAGAACTGAACTGTGAGTTTAAATTTGAGGTTGGGCTTGTGGCTGGAATAGCCCCTTTTAGTTCCTTTTGAAACTCAGCCATTCTTGAAGTGAAGTGTTCAGTGAGTTCGTTGATGCTGCCCTTAATTGACTCCATGTTAATGAGAGGATATATTACACACACAATTTGAAGAAAACACTTAAACCACTGAAATTTTATATACACAATGAAGCTGGCAGGTATTACAGTTCACTGGTTCATAATTTTATTTATATTAGGTAAGTATAATATTTTAAATAAACAAATTTTGTGGAACGATTTAAAATTTTAACTTAAAATTTGACTTATTTATTTTACACCTACCCTCCGAATGATGATTTTTATTGACTATATTATAAATTTTTCCTTCGGGTGCAAATATGTGTAAATTCCGAGCATTAGATACTCGCGAACAGGCTATATATAGTTGACCATGAGAGAAGCATGGCTTTTCTAAAGGCACTTCCGCTACCTGTGATGTTTGCTCTTGTGTTTTGTTTATAATAATAGCCAAAACTAAGCTTGAAGAAAAACTGAACCCTTTTGAATTGGAACGGAAGGTCAGTGGGAAGAATTGGAATCCGTGTTATGATCACACTTTTTCGGTTAAAATATTAGCTCCAAGTATATTTTGTCTCAATTTCGTCATCCGAAGCCGTGTTCCGTTACATATCAGAGGAACATTTAGATTTCACATAAGTATACTAGTAATGCTTTTTAGTTTAGTTTAGTTTTAATTGAAGTTTGATTGGTATTAAAAAATTTACAACTACGATAGCAATATTACCTATAATATTATTGTAAGGCTTTATTTTTGGCGCAAAAAAATCTGAAACAGCAAAATGAAATTGTAAAAATATATTACAAACAATAATAAAACTACTTTTATATATTTTATGAAAAGACGGGTTAATGATGTTTTAAATACTTTATACCAAGATTAGCGAGGGCTAGTAGAAAACGCAGCTAAGTTAGTGTTAAACAAGATTGTGTTCATGAAACCGTTTTAAAAAAAAGATGAAGGGAGAGAGTATGATAAAATGAACTCAATATTGACTTTAAAGCCATTTTTCTAATAGTATAAATATCTGTCCCTGAGTTGACTCCACCGGATCGGATCTATTTCGGCTCTCCTAACTTAATAGCCTAGTTCTGGTCTCATAGTTGCATGCTCTTGGTGCCCTTGTACATCTGACCCTTATATAAGATATTAGCTCAGACCCAACTATTAATACTATCCTGTACATTTCACTCGTATTGTGGCCTATCGTTTATTTATATAACAAGTTTATAAGAGGATCGTAAGAGTTGAAATTTATTTCTGTTTATTATATTTTTCTAGGCACGGCAGCCATAGACCTTTAATAAGCATATCCATACTTAGGCAAAAACGTATATCTGCAATCAGGTAGGCTAATTGCGTTCTAGTCAGTATACAATTCAGTATTATTTTCTTTATTATAGCGGTAGTTAATTGATTTATCTAAAGCAATGTCTCTGTATGTGACACTGTGGCAATTAATAGTCTCGAGACTACTATCAAATAATGTAATTAATAGAAATGTATTTGTATATGTATATATGTACCGAATACAGGTATATTCATACTAAAATAATTTAGTGTTCTAACAGAATTTTTCTATAAGTATAGTGTGATTTCTCTTATTACGCGCAACGCCGGCGGTGATTAAATTTAAAATAGCAAGGTTGTGTTAAAAATATAGTTCCTGCAAGTTGTGTTACAATAAAAGGATGAGAAAAGATAAATAGAGGTAGCTTAGCTTTTGGCAATATAAGAATATGAAATTTTGCATTTACTTAAATGTGTTACTTGTGAAATGGAAAAAAAAATCTATATTAATATATTGCTTAATTGTAATAATAAGGTTCATAAATAATAGTTAGATGATTTATAGTATTATAAATCTCAATCATAGAAAAGTTTCTGTAAAATTTTTTGAATTAAGAGGTAGAATCAAAAAGTCAGGTAGGGAATTTATAGAAGCTATTTGGATGCAGATGATTGGCCTTTTGCTTCGCGAAATCCCTGGAGAATGAATACAATTAATTTTAAAAGGTAAAGAAAAAATAATACTATCGAGACTGTCTATATCTATGCTTTCACAAAAAGATTAGGTTTGATTTTATAATAATGTAATATAATAAAAACCACTCAGTAACGAAAACAAATAGTAAATTATCTCTTTTTAACTTGTTTTAAACAATCTTATATTTACACTAAAAGCATTTTTTAAGCTAAACATAACACAATTTAAAATAATTAACAATATGAAATATTTAATGATTGATGATTGATGAAACCTGAAATAATCAGTCACAATTAGTTCTTTGTATTCTGTTTGTGTTATAATAGTTTCGTAATTATCACGAACCAAGTAAAATATATGCAATAATCAGTAATATCTGTGGTTTTGGTAAATTTTATTCTTATATTTAATGTTCTTGTTATCTACAAACATATCTTTGTTTGGTTTAAAATTATAAATAGATTTTTATTAAACAGAATATAAAGTTCATATAAATAAATTGCCAGGAACATTTGTGCTCTCTACTTTAAAAAGTCAACACTGTGATAAAATTTGTAGGCCGGCTTATTATTTTGGGACTCAAATTTATTTAAACACACAATTGTACAAGTTGTGTTGTTGTTATCTTAGATACGTGTATCTTTTCACCTTTACACAAACATTTCCCTCACACTAAAGTGCTTGACACTCAAAAAAAATATTTTTATAGACCTCAAATTGTGATCCTTAATAAAATAGTTTTAAACGCTTTATTTAAGGACATTTATACTATTCCTATTGATATAGCTTAATAATGAACGTTTGATACAAAGTTCTGAAAATAATTGTTTCAAAGTCCGGAAAAGTATTGAATTCGAGTTGTCAATTTAAAAAACCATTTGAATGAAAATTGCGAACTCTTGGAATTGCTAAAGTTCTGAAGAATGAGTACCAATTGCCTTTAAGGAGAATAAAGTTTTTATATTTATATGCTTAGCTACAAAATGCGTTACGAAGAAAAGCGTATGTTGTTTTATATCATATAACTTATATATAATTATTCGTATTAGAAGTGATAATGTAGTCTGTTATCATTAATTCTAAATCACCATGTTAATCATTTTACTATACTATTATACTTATTATACTATTTTCTATTTGAAGTTGTTAGGGCGACGCTTAAAGGAATTATGATGTAAATAAAGGAAATGGTATTTCTTTAAATGTTCTCGAAACACAACACAAATTAGTGCCGAAAATAGTTTTTGTATTAATTCTAGGTATTTTTCAAGAGATAACTAATTATTAATATATATATAATGTATATAAAATACAATTAGATTATTGTATTTATTTTGCTAGCCTGATCGTAAAGATATTTTTATATTTTATCTAACTAATATGTAGTAATACCATGATAATAGTTATTATTAACTTCCCGTATATTCGTGCTTTTTTTTCCATGAAGATCTAAACACGATCTTTAACTATAAGTTTGTTACATTTTATAGCTTTAAAACTAACTGAAGCTATATGATTTATTGTACGTGTATGCAGATATTTATATCAATTTTAAAGCAATATTGTAACGTTACAAAACTTATATAACTTTTATTTCTCTTGATAAATAATATTAAATATATAACCTAATTACGTCGGTCACAACCGGAGGATTTACAAGGAGGATCCATAAGCTAAGGCGTATGAAAAGCGGTCCAATGTATGATACTAACCAAAAACTATTATTATAAATAATGTTTTTTATATGGGTTTCAAGATTTTTGATGTTGATTAAAAAGTTGAAAGTTGAATTGAAATGAAAACGGAAGCACCAGGAGGTTATTGAATGTCAATATCAAATTGGAGGATTAAGATTTATTAAAATATATACATCAAAAACTTTGGTTTTATAATTATTATATTAAGACAAAAATAATCGTATACATACTTCTTTGAAAATGGTACAGTCATTGCAATATTTAATTAATTACGTTTTCTCAATTATAATAATAATCAAAAATTTAATAATTTAAATTTATATTCAAATATATTTATCCAAGTCCTGCCACTCTATAATATTATTTTAATTCAAATAGTGATTATACATTTACTTTAAAGACTTTAATTTACTGTTTGAAATATACAATAATGCACATTCATTATTATCTTTTACTTTCAATTCGTATATAGAGAGTTCTAACTTTCACTACCAGTTGTCTTATGTTAGTGTTAGTTAATTACTTACATAATGAAACTAGAGGTCGTAAAATATATTGTGCAATTAGAGCTACAAAATTTTATTTCTTGGTGTAAAAGTTACTGTAACAGACACATACTGTAACAGCCTTACTTCCCATATTGCAGTGAGAATGAATTAATTCTACAAAATTATAATAAAAAAAAATAAGCTTACCTTTAAATAAAGTCTTTTATGTTTGTATAAAATACTTTGTAAAATATTTTTTTTAATAATGAGTGTCAACATTTCGGTCTATCTCACTGAATAAAAACATCTCCTATACATAATTACAAGTCACGGTCAGATAATACATGTACCCTCGTATCTCTATTACTAAGGCTCGCTTGGTAAAAGAGTACATTTATTCTCAATAGGTTATTCCCTAATAATATTTTTTCTGGAGCCCGTAAAAGAGCTCTCTATACAGCTTTATGTATTAGGATAAAAGTGAAAATTCTTATATGTAGTTAATTTAGCAGGAATGTATTATATAAACTAAAAAGCTGAAATCGATATTATCTATGTATATTAATAAACGATTATACGATTTGGATATTCCAATTGAATATATTGTATTATATTTATCTGAGGAAGTTTTCATAACTTTCGGAGTTCTTTGAGATTTGTAAGAATTTCTGCAATCTTTATCATTATTGGTACAGTTCATAAATTGTTGGATCAAAATGAGTTTCACAACGTAGCTACTAACATACAAAAAGCTATCATGAATTATTTGTAAAGTTGTATAGATGGCATAACTTTGCGTAACATAATATATATTTAAATTTATAAGGTAATACAAGCAGATTGTGTTCCAATTCGATTGATTCCAGAGGTTTGAGCGTTCAAAAAACTAAACTTCCATTATTAATATAAGATAATTACATTATGTTTTGGTCTGACGGTTAAACTAATTTGTTTGCATAATAAGCTAATATAATCCATATCCGATTTCGCAATAAGAGGATACTTTTAATAGTTAACATTTAAAGTGTTTAAGAGGTACAAAAAGCGATAAACGAATATATCCCGTTTTCCCAAAAAAGGGGTGGAGGTGTGTTACAATTGTTACAATTACTAATTACTTATATTAGGATGAACGGTTGAGATAATATTTAAGTTTAATAATAAATTTATATTAATACTTATTATAATATGAAATACATGAATGTTTTTAGGTTAATGGTAAAAAGACAAAACAAGTGATTACTCGTATCTTTGGTGTGACGTTAGGGAAATCTCCGCTACAAATTGCGGTCTTTGTCAGGACTTATACCCACGAAGCCATTACTGTTTAAAAATCTAATTTATCAGTAACAGCCACATTAGATCCCCCATTTTATATTTAATCTTTTATTTTTACCTCCTTTTGACTTAATTTACACGTAAGGTATTTTTTGTTTATTACATTATATATATTTAGTATTTTTATACAAATAATGTTATATGTTTTATTTATTATGTAGAATTATTATTATTGTAATGATATTTCTTAAATGTTTGTAGCTTGCTACTTATTTGTATCGAAATCCAATACAATTGAGTGAATAACGAGTTTCCGTCAACATATCGTCTTAACATGTGAATAAATAAGCCGATCCAGAGTTTTATTAAGACCATGATCTGATTATCAAGAGAGTTCAAGAACCTTTCTAATGTAAAAATGATTTAAGTATTTTTTTTAACAATAATATTTCCTTACAATATTTGTATCTTACAATATGTATATTATGAATAATGAATAATACGTTACGTTAAAAACATCAAATGTTATAGATTTTCCTCCTAATTGCAAAGTTCTAAAACTTCAGTACCTACGGTATATAAGAGTATGCTTCAAATAAGTTATTGTGATTTATCTGTTGGATTAAACTATTCAATAAAATTAGTAACTTAATTGAGAAACTCTAATTAAAATTCTGATTCAAATGCACTGCTGTAATAATCGTGTTTATTATCGTGTGTTTTAAAGTGTGTCCCAAGTAGAAGTTACATCAGATACAACTAATGTAACTTCTATTGAATGATTTTTATAACATAGATATAAAACCATCCTTAATTATATTCGTATCATTGAGTTAGTAAAGTTAATTATTATCTATTTCATCTACAATATTATATATCATATTTTTACATGACTATATTCCATATAAAAAAAAAATGAAAAATAAAATTATTTCCCTATGCTATATTGTGCTAGATAAAATTATTCATAAACTCACGTATTATAATGGATAAAATCCACAAATCTTTGTTGTTCCATGTTATAATATGACCTTTAAAAGTGGGACAGTAGACAAAACGGATAGTTTTATTTTATTATATCTTATAAGACGCAAAAAACTTATATTAGTCATATATTTTTTGGTTTTAGTCGATATGAAAACAGTAGATAATTGTGTTTTATAAATTATATATTTTCGATGTTATTTCTAAAAGATGAGCAAAAAGAAAACAAAACCTCAGTGACGAATGACAATCTGTTTTGTGTTGTGTATAATATTTTAAAGGTTTTGTTTTCATTAGACAATGATTTTATTTAATTGGTATATGTAAAGTCATTTTTATTATAATATTATATCAATTATTACGTAACTTAACTTTAAAAACATGAACTAAGATGCTTTGTTCTAGGAATTAATTATTAATAAATTAATTAATTATTTGCAACTTCTAGATCGATTAATCTATTAAACAAATGTTATTTTAATGGTTTTAATTGTTTCTGAATTAATCTTTATTGTATAAAGTTATTCTTATTGATTTAAATGACTACGGTTATAGTACCGATGTACCGATGGTAATAAATAAATATGTATGTGGATAGCCGCATACATATTTATTTATTATTAAAAAATACAAAACCTTGACTCCACCCACTCCACAACCTCCCCACGTACAGAGTCCACATCACTCAATAGTGATTAATATTTCTTCTCCCGCAGACAGAGCCGAATGCAAGAGTTAGGTTATCAATATGCAAGATGAAAACTCATTTAAACTTTTGTTTTTGTTTGTCTTTAAAGCCTTTCTATTTACTTCCAAGACTCTGGATGCAAAAGACTAAAGCCTTCCAGCATTTAAAAGAAATAAGATAGGTATTTGGTATAAAAATATATACAGTTTGTTGATTTAGGTGTAAAATATAAAATTATTATTTATATGAAAAAGAGACTTACACCTGAGAAAGTTTCGAATTGAATATAAGAAATTGACAAAATCCGGTTCCAATAAAAGGGTGATAATAATACAATTCAACGGAAGAAACTCATCCGCTTCGGTTATCATTACGTGTGATATTGACTCTAAAAGTCAACACAGTCTAAGTATATAATCTTGTATATATCAATAACCCTTTTCCTTTCGCAATATTCAAAACCCTTTTTACCAATAAAAGAGAGAAATTTCGCAGAATTATTCATATTCATAAGCTATTTGTCGTACAATTTCGACACGATATTAAAAGTCCCTTCTATTAAAAGTCAATAAACAAAAGTAACATAACTTTTGTTTATTGACTTTGTTGTTGTATTTGATGTTCTTATGTTGTAAGACTGAAGTGTATATAATAAAAGTTGTTACTGTTTTTTACTGTATTATTCGAAAATCTTACTTCTTGATTATTATTATCGATGATATAATATAAAATTATAGAAACTTACAGAATGCGGATGAACATGCAAGAATCGGATTCTTCAACAGTGCACTGCGTGCTGAAGGAACACCCGTGCTCCTTCGAATGCACCTCGGGATGTGTAACTCACACTAGTTGTTAAGTGTCAATAGGTGACTCAATATTATTTGTCTGTTTGTTCTTTCACGCATCATGTAAAAACTTAACGGTTTTTCATTAAATTGAATATAGTTATCATTTATTGTTTCAATCAACATTTCACTCAATCAATTTCAAAGTAGCAATCCGCAAATGCATACTTTTTAAGACAAAATACAGAAAACTAATTTAGATTATAATTATTATGTAACAAAGTTTACTTACTTTAATTTTAATTTGGTTTATTGTTGTTGTTTCTCCGTCTATCCTTCCGCTCGTAAATATATAGAAGTATGATTGATTCCCGCTCATTGAATAAAGACACTTTTATAAATCAATATATAAAACACAATAACACATCTCAATTCAACCAACACAAAGTAATCAAACACAAACAGCTCTCGTTCTAGCAACGACGCTATTGTCATGAAGCTTTCACTTAAACGTACAGTGACTTGACTTAAGTATCAATACAGTATCGAGGGGAAAAAATAAAATGTATTTTTTTCATACATAGAAGTGAACATTGTCAATATTATTAAAAAAACTATACTGTAAGGTCAGTGCGTAACTTCAGTACCGTGAATGAAACCTGATGTTATGAAAGAAGACAAAATTAATTATAACTTCTTAATACATTTACTACAATTCTGTACAGAATCTAATTTATACAAACAGATTATGTAAAAGTAGAAAAAACTATATAAAATGTATCGATTAAAATATGTCGTTTTACGATTTTGCTGCAAATATGAAGAATATTTGATAGTATTATTGATATTTCTTTATTTATTTATTTAACTTCACGCCATATCCTTTACGGGGTAGCCAGACGACGGAGCGCCAAACGCTACGAACCCTGCATACCTCTTTCGCCTGGGCCACAGACATCAACCTCTTCATACATGCCTTCCACGTATGAAGAGGTTGATGTCCAGGGGGTCCTCATGTTTTTTACGTGACCTTCCACCAGTATCACAGATACTGTGTTTTCGAAGGTCACTCGTAGCCCCCTGTCTCTCTTTCCGCTCACTTTTCCTGTATAAATCTTTTTTAGCATTCTTTCATCGCTCATTCGTTCGACGTGCCCAAACCACCTGAGCACGTTCTTCTTCATTCTCACCGTGACATCTTCGCTAGTACCTGCCATTCTGTAGATCTCTTAAGTGCGGATTCGGTCAGTTCGACTGACTCCGCATATTCTGCGAAGAGATCGCATCTCTACAGAAAGATGAATTCTTGAAAATTAATTAACTTTTGATATACTGTAATTGTTCTTTTTATTATTTCATTTATTATTAAGAAATATCTAATTTAAACAAATTCGTGAATTTAAAACGGAAGAATGTAAAATGTTTTAACAAAGGAACTTCAAAATGGTTATTAAATAAATTATAACGTATGTTATTGTTTTAGTATAATTTAAGTTTTATTTCATATAATTAATTAGTCTTTTAAGTATAGTTAAATAAATTACTTGAATCATTAGTTTGAGATCAACATGTGTAAAATTGCAAATGTCTTGATGACTTTTGACGAAAAGTGAAGAAAGGAAAGGAGAAGGAAGGGAAGTCATATCCTCAGACAATAATAATTGCGTATTAGTTAAATTATACCTCATTTACTACTGCATAAAAAAGGAAAGAGTATTCCAGTGAGTTGGATTATTTATATGGATAGGTTGCACTTAATATATTACTTTATCTTCACAGATACTTTTTGTTATTCCAAACTTTAATGAAATGAAGATAATATTTTCATTTTTTTTGTATTTGAAATTATATACGTATACGTTAGGGATACATTAAGATACGTAGGCTTTTATCTTGAGAAAAGTATTATTCCTGGGGGATAGAAAAAATGCTTTCAGAATATCGTCCAACATATTATCAAGATTATTTTTGTACCAAAGTAACGAGGGTATAGAAAAAACTAACACTTATGAAAAAACAAGATGTTTGAATTCGTGGAGAGTTCTTTCTCACTGGATAGTAATTTGGGTTCTAAATATAAGAAGGTTCATCTGATCTTGATGCGTAGTAATTTGAAAACAAAATATATTTTTTATTTTCGTGTTTTTGCATTTTATCATACACATCGACACTTGCCTGTATAATCTAGCAAATATTATATATCAGAGACAAGAACATATTTTAATATTTGTATTAGAAGAAAATATCAATTAATTAATGCTAATTAAGTACAAAATTTCTGGAAAGTGAATGGAATATGCTTCCGACACTTTTTACTGATTGTATTACCTTAGGTTCAATTATACAAAATATTTAGTTTAGAAAAGTTTGATTTCCACTTTTTTCAATACATATTGTTAAAATGCTTAAATTATTAACGAAACCATCACATATAAGGAACACCCTCTCTTTTACAAGATTCTTAATAACCTTTTAATTCAAACTCTCTGAAAACTGTAGAACATTCTTCCGTTACTACTGCGTTAAAGAAGAATCGTTCATTGCAATCGAAAACTATATTTTATCTAAAAATTACTCCTACTGAATATATCTTCTTTTCAACGATTAAATACAACAAACAACACAACAACGTTAAAAACAATTTCCAATTTTACGTATCTTGGACGATGGACATTTTTTTTACTACGATAAATAAAATATTTTTATTACTTTTGGTATATATTATGTCAATCACAGCAATAACTTTATTATTACTTTTGTCAACAGTATTAAATTGGAAACCAAAGTTTTCGACTGATAACTAATGTTAGGCCTATTAACACAGTAACTCAGTAATAAGTACTTAACTGTGAAGTTTTGCTCGCAATAAAGAAATATAAAGAGATAATTATCTTTTGTACTTATTATTATTTTGTTTAAAATTTTCAAAAAAAATTTATATAATCTTGGGTATTATTTATTATAATATTGAATGAGTTTTTTATAGATACATAATAATATATCCATTGAAACAGTTCTAAATTTCAAAAACAATTTGTACTCCACTATTAGAGTATGTTTTGAAGATAATTTATTTTCTGTATACAAATTTTACTATTTGTTTTTCTGTGAATTACTTATTTACTGCTTTAAATGAATTGAAAGGTTATAAACAGATTAAAAACAACAATAAAACTTTTTTCATACATGTTACAACAAATAGTTTAAACGAAAACATTGAATTAGTTTTTAATACTTTAGACGATAAACAGCGAAGAAACTTAAATGAAAACGTAACTTAAATAACATTGTGTTTACGAACTTGCTTTAAATAGAACAATATAGAGAGCAGAGAGTTAAAATGAACTCAATATCGACTATAAAGTTTGATAAACATCTCGTATGTTGGTTTGGTCACAGTAAAGTGAAGATTTAATCACCCAAATAATATTTAAAATTTGTTTAATGAATTGAAAAATAATATGATTCCATTATCTTATTGTTGGTAAATATAGGACCTGGATGATAGCATCCAGGTCGTATATTTAAATTAAATGTTGTTTAATAATAGCAGTATATAAATAATTACACCTTACTAATATTTTCCTTAAGTATTTCAATTGTCTGAATTTTGTTTTAAATAAAATATAAATGTACCATAATGAAACAAAATGAACATTTTTAAAGATCACAATTTGTTAGCTTTTAGTTATGTAGCTCCATTATTTAAGATAAAATATTGTTTTATCTACAGCGCTGCAGTAGAAAAATAGCATCTGAAAAGCGATTCAATCGATTCAATCATGATTCAATTCAATCGATTGTATCTTTAAATATATATAATATTTTATGATAATAATTTCAGATTTTAATTAATATAATTATACATGATACTACATTGAATTTCAGAGAGCTTTCATCACAAAGAAAATATTAAGATACGATACTAATCATACTGTAGTTCTCTTTAGTGATATTATAATAATTTATTTCATCAGTACCTTGTAATTTCAATCTTTGAGTAACAGTTAAGTTACACATCTATATTAAGATACTAAGATAGTTCTAGCACTTATTCATCGTGCTGCAAAAGTGACCTTAAATAATGCAAGCAAATAAAATAAATGTCATATTAAAAAAGTACGAATTGAAGAGAACTTGTAAATATTTATAAAATTCTATGCAATATATTATTAATCTTGGTTTAGAGGCTTCAGCAGAAAAAGAGATAGATACTGAGGGTGGTATCATGACACATTAACTTTATTGAATAAAATATTTCTTCGGAAATCCAATGATTTGAACGACTAAAATTAATCTAAAAGGCTTTCTGATAAATGCCTAAAGATCATGAGAACGTAGATTGAATAAAGTGTTCCTAAGTTGGTTTAATATTCGAACGATTTCAATCACAATACATTTTATTATTGTATTTTTTCTTAATATCATATATGTATTACAAAATCCTGTCACGACTATTATTAATACAATATTAGTGAATATTCTACTTTATTTCAACGTTTTATGTTATGAACAACGTAACGATATTGAAATTTAATCTATAATTTTTTTTTAATTCTGCGATATTTTTATCGTAACGTTCTCGTCTTGATTAAAAGCAGTAGATAATTAAAGTTTGATTCCAAAAATACATAATTAATTACCTCGAGCAATATCATTATTTTGTTTATTGCTTTGATGAAATAAGCCATTAACAGTAAAATATTACTGATATAATATTATTTCATGAATATATTTACTTCAAATAACAATTATTTTTTCAAATATTTATGTAAATAACATACAAAAGTAAATGGAAATTCAGTTTGTTTTTCACCTGATAACGGTTCGAACTCTTTATAGACTAAACATTTAACAAAATAAATATAAAGGAGAGAAAAATTGTAATTTTGTTCTCCATAAAAACAGATCTGTTATTTACGATGAAACCGCTATCCTTAGAAGGGATTGGTCTGAAGAGAAACATTAACGATTATCAACGATAACCGATCAAGAGATATATTTTCACTTTGTCAAATAAAAATTTGTATATCTTTTGAAGGTTATCTTCATTGGATTTATATTGTGGGTATTTTTTTAATTTGTTTTAATAATTCAAGAGTGTAATATTTTCCTAAAATTTCTTTATGGTGAATATTTATTTGATAAAATAAAATCTGATCTTTGTTACTTTTAATTAATTATGTAATGTAATTCTTTGGTAAATAATAATTAACCAGTGCCAGGACGGAGTTTTAGCAATCAAAGATTTATTTTCTTTTATATATATTGTATATATATTAATATTATACCCATAGCCTTACATAAATAATAAAAAAATGGGGAAAATAAATATTGGTGAAATGCTGTAAGGAAGACATTTTGAAGTCCCCTCTTCGTTTATAAAACTTGAATGACTTACAGACTGTTGTTTACACAACAAAAGCCATAGTAAACATGTTGTTTACTATGGCTTTTTTTTGTCGAGAATATTTTTTTGTAATCAAACATACGATATTACTTAAGATACTTGGATAATGGGTATAACGATTAAAGAAACGCTTTGTTAATACCAACTAAAGAATACATTTCTTTAAGCAATGGTGAACCATTTTATTTTAATTCCAAATATAAGTATTTACTTATTAACATATCTTAAGAAGTCAATTTATAAAAATAAGTTCTAACAATTTCTAACAATCTGTCATGGTATGGGCATATTATGAGGAGGGATAAAAGGCAAGTGACCAAAAGAGTGCTAGGTGTGGTAGTGGAGGGATGGACAGGAAGAGGACGGCCGAAGAAAAGATGGATGGATTGCGTGAAAGACGATATGGAGAAGAAGAGAGTGTATACAGAGATGACGAGTAAGCAGAGAGTATGGAAGGAAAAAACATACTGTGCCGACCCCAAAATGGGATAAGGGCAGGAAGATGATGAAGTTTTAAAAATCTCTGACATTTATTATGTTTACATTTTAAAAGTATTAAATGCAATAAATATTTAAAAAACGTATTTTATTTTTTATTTTATATTCTAACATCAGATAATACCTATTACTGAGATACATCTTTAAAATGTAAAATTAATCATTTGGCTTAAACGAAGACACTTGAGTTAGTTTTAAACAGCGAGGAAACTTAAATGAAAATTAAAGATTGTGTTTAGATCTATGTGGAAAAAAGAAAAGACACTAGTTACGCGAAGCTAAAATAATGGCCACAATAATGGACTTATTATATATTACTTATTTAAAATATAAGGATCTTTTTTATATCAGGCTGGCAAACAATAATATATTGTTACAATTTTGTATGTCGCAGTGCGGAATGAAGAAGGACGTGCTCAGGTGGTTTGGGCACGTCGAACGAATGAGTGATGAAAGAATGGTAAAAAAAAAATATACAGGAAAAGTGAACGGTAAAAGAGACAGGAGGAGGCCTCGAGTAACCTTCGAAAACACAGTAGCTATGATACAGAAGGAAGGTCACGTAAAAAGCCTGAGGACCCCCCGGAGGGCATGTATGAAGAGGTTAATATCAAAAAGTAATGTAAAAGGTTTATGTTAAATAAATAAAATTTTGTATACTAACCTTATATAAAATTGTAACTAACTGTGTATGTAGATAATCTTTGTTGTAAAATCAACGCATTGGCCTTGATGCACTTATAGTGGTATCTTTATTATTAAGAGCTAAGTTGCAATATGTGTGATGAAATGAGACATATCAGCCAAAATGTTGGTCGTTTTAGAATCACTAAATCTCGCTAGATGCGCCTTTAATTTCGCTTTGTGTGACTGAATAACATGATCTAGTCGCGATGCTGACCATGGCTCCAACGCGTTGGTTGCATTTAGAATTTAATATCGATAACTTATTACTTTTACTTAAAGTTTTATTTGTAATTTTTATTGTTATTTTCATTTTCTAAACTGCAGTTTTTATTATTTAAAAAATGTAGACATCAAAGAAGAAAGAAGAGAAATACGCAGATATTTTTTTTATAATTTATATACATTATTAAAAATAAATGACTAGTGCAGCGATTTCTGGTCCTAGTTGGAATGTTTAAAGATATCTGGAGATTATTGTGTTGTATAATTATTTATTTATGTGTTATGGGAAAATTACATTTTAGAAAATATTTTATTTTGTATTACAATACAATTACAATTACGTTTAAAGCGACAGGTACACTGAGTTTATTGAGCTGAGCGAAGCGAAGCTCTTTACTGGTCAGATCGCAAAAAATGCGAACTCTCTGTTCTTAAAAACTATTCGAGCTACGTTGACGAAACTCGCCACAACGATTGCCAGCATAAGGTGCTAAGCATATATTTAATTTTGTAAAAATCGTAATTCTGAATTCAGTATAATTTACTAATTCAGTGTAGGACCATTTACGTGCTAGCTCTGAAACTACGCATACCACAGTTTCGAAACTTGGCATGGTGTTTGATGCCACATTGTTTTATGACTGTGCAAAATTTCGGATAATTTCGATAGATAGATCTTGAACAATTAACAGAACTAATTTAGTTCCATTAGTGACTCACCAGCGCGCGCCTGCTCGATGCACGAGTTAGGAGTGGATTGAAATCTAAGAAAGTTTCTTACTACTCTCATACATAGCACAACTGACTATAAATTCGTCAGAATGCAGTTCACATTGAGCTCGAAGCACACTAAAAGAATGATAAGTATATATATATATATATATATATATATTAATATATATATATATATATATACTTACGTCTTTACATATTAATTTAATATTGATAATTATAAACTACAACTTTATATATATTATACATATTCTATACAATAACAATTAATATTGTTAACAACCACAATTTGAATCGGCAAACATTTTATTCGTTACCACATAGTAAAAATGTCATCTTAAATTTGTTTGGTGTATTTTAAAGTCTGTTATGTTTTACTAATATGATTAAAAAAGTTTACATTGCTCACGGTAAGTAATATGAGTGAGATTGTGAGCGAGACGTCCTTAGTTCCTATAACACTTGACGTTTCCTTAACTCATCTGTCACGAATTATTATATCATCCCAACATCATAAAATGGATCGTGGACGAGGTAGAGGAAGTGGCAGACGGCGTGCAAGTGGCATATCGCGGTACACAGCAACTTCTGTCCGTTCACGACAGTATCGAGATAGTGCAGCCACACATATCACGCTGCCTAATATCGCAGCAAATAAGCGTCGATTCAATACAGAATTAGAAAAATTGACATACATTTCCTGTTCTAAATGTATAAGAACCGATTTAAAAAAAGCAGGAGTTCCCTATTTTTACTCTGCATGCTGTTCTATTCGAACAACAGGAATGTTCACTGCAGAAAATTATATGGATCCTGCGGCAGTGCCACCACAATTACAAGGTCTGACACAAATCGAAACTATGCTCATTGCACGCATACAACCAATTATGCGAGTGTATCGGCTCAGGAAAGCGGTGGGCCCGGACAGTTTCGTTTCGTTATGCAGGACAGGACTACTTCCTCAAAGATTTTGCAGATCTGCAAATAATCATTGTACGACGCGAAGCAGCAACAGGCTTTCAAGACTTTCGTGTAAGACGTCAGAAAGTGCTCCATGCTCTCCGGTGGCTGAAACAAAATAACGAATTCTATCAAGACATTCCGATTGATTTGAGAGAACTGGACAGGCTACCGTCTGAAGATACAGATGTAACAAGCCTCCTTACATATGCAAAAGAAGGAAACAGTGGAACGGACGACGTTACCGAAGATGATGACGTGGTTAAAACTGCAGTTATTAATTTGCCTTATGTTACAACTGATCAACAAGTAACGAATCGCTTAGCGTGGCCATCGTTAACTGCTCAGCCGATTAACGAATACAGAGAGGAAGGCTACATTGCAAAATGTTTTCCATACCTGTTTCCGACCGGCAAGGCTACTTTTAACTGCAGTAGACGAACACAAAAAGTAGAATTTAAAAAATGGGCTAATTTTTTGATGCATTATCCAGACAAACCGTTTGCCCAGGATCCCAGATTTCGGTTCTTTTGCCTGAATACGGATCAAAAGCATGATAGTGCTACTAAGTGCTCATTATACGCAAACAAGCAACACTTCACTGGAACTGTTGAACAACTAACTGCACGTCTTGAACTGCAGCCTTCGCTATTAATTAACCTACTCGCTTTCAATTCAGGAATCAGAGGCACACCACCTTACTGGTATCAAAGGAGATACGAATTAGAAGCAATGATCAACCAACTTGGCCTCCCGACAATTTTCCTTACACTAAGCGCTGCTGATCTGTGGTGGCCAGACATTCAAAAACTGTTCTCAGTAGACGATAGTGTTTTTGAAAACGAGAAGAGTCTTGCAAGGCATATGCAAAGACATTTAAACGACAACCCACAAATGGCAGCTGAGCACTTCGAGAAACGGGTGCTTATTTTCATGAAAGAAGTCGAGAAAATTCTGAATCTCAAAGACTTTTGGTACAGATTTGAGTGGCAGTACAGAGGATCAGGACATGTTCACATCATAGCTTGGATTCAAAACGCTCCTGATGTACGAACATTCGATGCTTGCACACCTGACGAAATCCTTCAACACTGCAGTTTTTATGACTCAATTGTTTCAGCAATGAACCCGAACCGTAGTACACCACCTGCGTTTAAGCACCCGTCTCGAGAGAGTTGCCTCTCCGTTGATATTGGTGATCCAATGAGGCAGGCAGAACTAGTGAATAGAGTACAACGTCACACAGAATGCCGAGAGAGCTATTGTTTGAAGAAAGGAAATGGGAAGAAATACTGTCGTTTCGCTTTTCCAAAAGAGCTCCAGCCACATTCTAAACTCGAACGAGATGCAAATGGCCAATGGCAATTTACACCAACACGAAACGATAAGCGTCTTGATGAACACAATCCTATAATTTCTGGAATGTGGCGAGCAAACACAGATTGCAAGATTGTGACGTCACCATACACAATGCTACAGTATATCTCTAAATATGCTACGAAACCTGAAACAAAGAGACTAGAGAGATAGACTGCAATACGATCATTAATGACTTAATTGTTCAACTACCACCAGAAACGACTGCAAGATCCGCATTGACAAAAGTGGTGAATAAAGTCATAAGCCAGCGTGACTACAGTGCTTGTGAAGTACACCATCTTCTGAGTGGTTTACCGCTTTACAGATGCTCGAGATCATTCGTTATTGGAATCGGGGACGACATATACAGAGAAGTTGGTAACGCGAAGGAAGCATTTCTGGACCAATATATGCAACGAAATGTCGAATTAGAGACGCTGACACTATTCGAGTTTGCAAGTCGATACAAAAAGGTTGGTGGTCAATTCAAAACAACTAGGAAAGAACAGATAGTTCGTGTTGTACCCAGTGTTACACGCGGTCAATCAGATCCAAGGGACGACTTATTCTGTAAACAGCATGTATTGCTCCAATTCCACTTCCGAACAATTGAGTCATTGAAAACACACTCAACTTGGAAGGAGACATATGCCGACTTAGGAATCGATCATTGGATTCTCGAAGGTGACATAAGTGAAATTGAAGAAGAGCCAATAGTGCAGCCAGAAAAAGAGCCGTTCCAGTGGATGGAGGTTTGTGCAGTAGCTCCTAACGTGGTCCCTGTTTCTGTTGCTGCCGGATATAAGGATATAGATAGGGAGTACGATTGGTTTGCATCGTATCACACGCTCCCAGATATCGAACAGCAACTCAATTTTATCAAAACGTCAAAAGAGCATGCTTCACTCCGTACAGAGCGATCAAATCTGGTCATTTCTTTCAACACTGAGCAGTCGAAAATACTAGATCATTTTGATAAGCAATTGAATGGACAATCCAACCTTCGTCGAACAATCGTCACTGGACCTGCAGGCACTGGGAAATCGTGCGTTATCCACGAAATGTTCCGTAAGAGAGAAGAAATTTATGGAGCTGAATCAGTGCTGCTCCTAGCTCCTACAGGCGTTGCAGCAAACAACATCAATGGCGAAACTATACACTCCGCTCTGAGGATTCGTCTCAATACCGGTACACTGACTGATTTGAAAGGCGAATCAAAACGTGCATTTGAAACGCGAATGAGTAGAGTAAAGGTTGTAATCATAGATGAGTATTCGATGTTTGGTATGAGAATACTTTCATCTTTTGATATGCGATTGCGACAAGGTCACCCGGAGAAACAAAATGTACCTTTTGGTGATTTCGTTATATATCTGTTTGGAGATCAGAATCAGCTTCAACCTGTGTTTGATAGGACCCTATTCAAGCAGGTATTAATCAACCAAGATCGACAGATTCATGGAAAATAGATGTATAACGAGTTCCAAACCGTATTCCGTCTTACATAGATAATGCATCAAACTGGACCAGAAGAATCGGCGTTTCGGAATTGCTTGCACAATATAGGTAATGGTTCAGTGAACGTGGAAGATTACAATTTGCTTGCCAGTAGATTTACTTCAGCACATTCGCTAAACAACTTTAAAGATGCAATCAGATTGATTCCTACAAACGACGATATCCGCGAATTCAACGAACAAATAATGTCGTCCTTAGGACAACCTGTCGCGTTGATACGAGCAGTAAACCACCCATTCTCTGCTAAGACCACTAAACCAGAGAACTGCCAGGGTTTGTTGGACACACTCAAATTGGCAGCAGGAGCAAGAGTGATATTGCGTTTGAATTTATGGACAGCTGCAGGGTTGTGCAATGGTAGCTTGGGGACAGTTACTGATATAGTATACAAGCGGACAAGTAACGAAGAACATTCAGAAATTCTACCGCTGTGTGTTTTAGTAAAGTTTGACCGATACACTGGACCAACATTATATGAAGGCGTCGGTCCGATCATTCCTATCACAGCAAGTTTCAAGATGAATGGTATTGCTTGTTCACGGAAACAACTGCTTCTCCAACTCGCATATGCTATAAGCATTCATCGTTCACAAGGGATGACGTTGGATAGTGCAGTTGTTGATCTTGGATCTGCAGAGTTTTCACTAGGGCTCACATATGTTGGACTATCACGTGTCAGGAGTATAAACGGACTTCTCGTCACTCCATTCTCACTGGAACGGTTCATGAGAGTTAATGCTCATCATGATTAGACAGATAAGCGAATCGAAACGAACCGTATGATTTCTTTTCAGCAGTAAACTTTAAAATAATATGAATTATAGACTATAAAAATTTTCACAATTCTTTTTATTCATTATCTTCCTACTTTAATTTCTTATTCGACTGTGACCCTCAATATAATTTATCCACAAATAAATCATTAAAAACTTATTTCTATGTTGATTTTCATCCCAGTTACGGGAATCGCAAATTTGCAGGATGCCTGATAATAACTCTCTTCTATTCGGCCCCCCCATTTTAACAAAACTAGAGGTGCTAGAACATTTATATTTAGCACGAATAGCGTCAGCTACGTGCTGATGAGGAAAACTGAATATTATGGAGATATCATTGATTATTTTTGGAATGGAGTCAAATTCACAATTCTCCATAGGGTATTCAACTTAAGTGGCTAATAGAATACCCAAGGCTTGCCTGGGTAATATTATGCGTCTAGCTAGCTTATCGTAACGTTAACTTGATTCTTAAATGAAATGAAAAATCACTAAATAAGATCTAGAGCCGTCTACTAGGAACTCTATGTGAATCTGCCATAGGGAATTGACCAAGTTAGTGTTGTTTGAGAACGTGCCACGATATCATCATAATAATTCGTTTTATCCCCACGGAGGTCGAATGCTTTCTACTGTATCAATAGTATCGCATTTTTGTTTGTTTGTTTGTTTCAGCGTGATGCCATTACGAAAAGAGGGGTGTTATGAGCAATTTTGTAGAAAATTTTCCATTTAAAGACGTGAAACGAATATCAAGCTTGACATGTTTGGCAAATGATTTATTGATAATATCCTGTATTTCCATTTAACTCTCGTAGCGTTTGTAAGGACTAAGCTAAAGAACATCATACTATTCGTAAAATAAATATTAGATGCCATCAAACTAGTAATAACTGTATTCTCCTGCATAACGCTCTGGATATAAACAATCATTGATGTCTCGGTTAATAAGTTTAAATTAGTTTTGGAATTTATTTCTCATTTTGAATTATAACTACGGGCAATATTTTTCACAAATGTATCATACGAGTATGTTATTGTCGATACAGATGAAGTTATTTCTTTTGGAAGTGAACAATATTTACATTTAATTATAAGTTTCGTTTTAAATTGTAACTAATCGTTATTCATATATTGACATTCTTGTGTTATACTTCTGAAATCATGACTCAGATTTACTAGCCAATAGTTTAATATGCCATCTGAATATATATCATATATATCAACGATGTGTGGTAAATAAGTTAAAAGTATGTATGGCAGTTTTTTGTCGGCTCTTATGCACGGAACTACTGTCATGGTGATATCGTGGCACGTTCTCAAACAACACTAACTTGGTCAATTCCCTATGGCAGATTCACATAGAGTTCCTAGTAGACGGCTCTAGATCTTATTTAGTGATTTTTCATTTCATTTAAGAATCAAGTTAACGTTACGATAAGCTAGCTAGACGCATAATATTACCCAGGCAAGCCTTGGGTATTCTATTAGCCACTTAAGTTGAATACCCTATGGAGAATTGTGAATTTGACTCCATTCCAAAAATAATCAATGATATCTCCATAATATTCAGTTTTCCTCATCAGCACGTAGCTGACGCTATTCGTGCTAAATATAAATGTTCTAGCACCTCTAGTTTTGTTAAAATGGGGGGGCCGAATAGAAGAGAGTTATTATCAGGCATCCTGCAAATTTGCGATTCCCGTAACTGGGATGAAAATCAACATAGAAATAAGTTTTTAATGATTTATTTGTGGATAAATTATATTGAGGGTCACAGTCGAATAAGAAATTAAAGTAGGAAGATAATGAATAAAAAGAATTGTGAAAATTTTTATAGTCTATAATTCATATTATTTTAAAGTTTACTGCTGAAAAGAAATCATACGGTTCGTTTCGATTCGCTTATCTGTCTAATCATGATGAGCATTAACTCTCATGAACCGTTCCAGTGAGAATGGAGTGACGAGAAGTCCGTTTATACTCCTGACACGTGATAGTCCAACATATGTGAGCCCTAGTGAAAACTCTGCAGATCCAAGATCAACAACTGCACTATCCAACGTCATCCCTTGTGAACGATGAATGCTTATAGCATATGCGAGTTGGAGAAGCAGTTGTTTCCGTGAACAAGCAATACCATTCATCTTGAAACTTGCTGTGATAGGAATGATCGGACCGACGCCTTCATATAATGTTGGTCCAGTGTATCGGTCAAACTTTACTAAAACACACAGCGGTAGAATTTCTGAATGTTCTTCGTTACTTGTCCGCTTGTATACTATATCAGTAACTGTCCCCAAGCTACCATTGCACAACCCTGCAGCTGTCCATAAATTCAAACGCAATATCACTCTTGCTCCTGCTGCCAATTTGAGTGTGTCCAACAAACCCTGGCAGTTCTCTGGTTTAGTGGTCTTAGCAGAGAATGGGTGGTTTACTGCTCGTATCAACGCGACAGGTTGTCCTAAGGACGACATTATTTGTTCGTTGAATTCGCGGATATCGTCGTTTGTAGGAATCAATCTGATTGCATCTTTAAAGTTGTTTAGCGAATGTGCTGAAGTAAATCTACTGGCAAGCAAATTGTAATCTTCCACGTTCACTGAACCATTACCTATATTGTGCAAGCAATTCCGAAACGCCGATTCTTCTGGTCCAGTTTGATGCATTATCTATGTAAGACGGAATACGGTTTGGAACTCGTTATACATCTATTTTCCATGAATCTGTCGATCTTGGTTGATTAATACCTGCTTGAATAGGGTCCTATCAAACACAGGTTGAAGCTGATTCTGATCTCCAAACAGATATATAACGAAATCACCAAAAGGTACATTTTGTTTCTCCGGGTGACCTTGTCGCAATCGCATATCAAAAGATGAAAGTATTCTCATACCAAACATCGAATACTCATCTATGATTACAACCTTTACTCTACTCATTCGCGTTTCAAATGCACGTTTTGATTCGCCTTTCAAATCAGTCAGTGTACCGGTATTGAGACGAATCCTCAGAGCGGAGTGTATAGTTTCGCCATTGATGTTGTTTGCTGCAACGCCTGTAGGAGCTAGGAGCAGCACTGATTCAGCTCCATAAATTTCTTCTCTCTTACGGAACATTTCGTGGATAACGCACGATTTCCCAGTGCCTGCAGGTCCAGTGACGATTGTTCGACGAAGGTTGGATTGTCCATTCAATTGCTTATCAAAATGATCTAGTATTTTCGACTGCTCAGTGTTGAAAGAAATGACCAGATTTGATCGCTCTGTACGGAGTGAAGCATGCTCTTTTGACGTTTTGATAAAATTGAGTTGCTGTTCGATATCTGGGAGCGTGTGATACGATGCAAACCAATCGTACTCCCTATCTATATCCTTATATCCGGCAGCAACAGAAACAGGGACCACGTTAGGAGCTACTGCACAAACCTCCATCCACTGGAACGGCTCTTTTTCTGGCTGCACTATTGGCTCTTCTTCAATTTCACTTATGTCACCTTCGAGAATCCAATGATCGATTCCTAAGTCGGCATATGTCTCCTTCCAAGTTGAGTGTGTTTTCAATGACTCAATTGTTCGGAAGTGGAATTGGAGCAATACATGCTGTTTACAGAATAAGTCGTCCCTTGGATCTGATTGACCGCGTGTAACACTGGGTACAACACGAACTATCTGTTCTTTCCTAGTTGTTTTGAATTGACCACCAACCTTTTTGTATCGACTTGCAAACTCGAATAGTGTCAGCGTCTCTAATTCGACATTTCGTTGCATATATTGGTCCAGAAATGCTTCCTTCGCGTTACCAACTTCTCTGTATATGTCGTCCCCGATTCCAATAACGAATGATCTCGAGCATCTGTAAAGCGGTAAACCACTCAGAAGATGGTGTACTTCACAAGCACTGTAGTCACGCTGGCTTATGACTTTATTCACCACTTTTGTCAATGCGGATCTTGCAGTCGTTTCTGGTGGTAGTTGAACAATTAAGTCATTAATGATCGTATTGCAGTCTATCTCTCTAGTCTCTTTGTTTCAGGTTTCGTAGCATATTTAGAGATATACTGTAGCATTGTGTATGGTGACGTCACAATCTTGCAATCTGTGTTTGCTCGCCACATTCCAGAAATTATAGGATTGTGTTCATCAAGACGCTTATCGTTTCGTGTTGGTGTAAATTGCCATTGGCCATTTGCATCTCGTTCGAGTTTAGAATGTGGCTGGAGCTCTTTTGGAAAAGCGAAACGACAGTATTTCTTCCCATTTCCTTTCTTCAAACAATAGCTCTCTCGGCATTCTGTGTGACGTTGTACTCTATTCACTAGTTCTGCCTGCCTCATTGGATCACCAATATCAACGGAGAGGCAACTCTCTCGAGACGGGTGCTTAAACGCAGGTGGTGTACTACGGTTCGGGTTCATTGCTGAAACAATTGAGTCATAAAAACTGCAGTGTTGAAGGATTTCGTTAGGTGTGCAAGCATCGAATGTTCGTACATCAGGAGCGTTTTGAATCCAAGCTATGATGTGAACATGCCCTGATCCTCTGTGCTGCCACTCAAATCTGTACCAAAAGTCTTTGAGATTCAGAATTTTCTCGACTTCTTTCATGAAAATAAGCACCCGTTTCTCGAAGTGCTCAGCTGCCATTTGTGGGTTGTCGTTTAAATGTCTTTGCATATGCCTTGCAAGACTCTTCTCGTTTTCAAAAACACTATCGTCTACTGAGAACAGTTTTTGAATGTCTGGCCACCACAGATCAGCAGCGCTTAGTGTAAGGAAAATTGTCGGGAGGCCAAGTTGGTTGATCATTGCTTCTAATTCGTATCTCCTTTGATACCAGTAAGGTGGTGTGCCTCTGATTCCTGAATTGAAAGCGAGTAGGTTAATTAATAGCGAAGGCTGCAGTTCAAGACGTGCAGTTAGTTGTTCAACAGTTCCAGTGAAGTGTTGCTTGTTTGCGTATAATGAGCACTTAGTAGCACTATCATGCTTTTGATCCGTATTCAGGCAAAAGAACCGAAATCTGGGATCCTGGGCAAACGGTTTGTCTGGATAATGCATCAAAAAATTAGCCCATTTTTTAAATTCTACTTTTTGTGTTCGTCTACTGCAGTTAAAAGTAGCCTTGCCGGTCGGAAACAGGTATGGAAAACATTTTGCAATGTAGCCTTCCTCTCTGTATTCGTTAATCGGCTGAGCAGTTAACGATGGCCACGCTAAGCGATTCGTTACTTGTTGATCAGTTGTAACATAAGGCAAATTAATAACTGCAGTTTTAACCACGTCATCATCTTCGGTAACGTCGTCCGTTCCACTGTTTCCTTCTTTTGCATATGTAAGGAGGCTTGTTACATCTGTATCTTCAGACGGTAGCCTGTCCAGTTCTCTCAAATCAATCGGAATGTCTTGATAGAATTCGTTATTTTGTTTCAGCCACCGGAGAGCATGGAGCACTTTCTGACGTCTTACACGAAAGTCTTGAAAGCCTGTTGCTGCTTCGCGTCGTACAATGATTATTTGCAGATCTGCAAAATCTTTGAGGAAGTAGTCCTGTCCTGCATAACGAAACGAAACTGTCCGGGCCCACCGCTTTCCTGAGCCGATACACTCGCATAATTGGTTGTATGCGTGCAATGAGCATAGTTTCGATTTGTGTCAGACCTTGTAATTGTGGTGGCACTGCCGCAGGATCCATATAATTTTCTGCAGTGAACATTCCTGTTGTTCGAATAGAACAGCATGCAGAGTAAAAATAGGGAACTCCTGCTTTTTTTAAATCGGTTCTTATACATTTAGAACAGGAAACGTATGTCAATTTTTCTAATTCTGTATTGAATCGACGCTTATTTGCTGCGATATTAGGCAGCGTGATATGTGTGGCTGCACTATCTCGATACTGTTGTGAACGGACAGAAGTTGCTGTGTACCGCGATATGCCACTTGCACGCCGTCTGCCACTTCCTCTACCTCGTCCACGATCCATTTTATGATGTTGGGATGATATAATAATTCGTGACAGATGAGTTAAGGAAACGTCAAGTGTTATAGGAACTAAGGACGTCTCGCTCACAATCTCACTCATATTACTTACCGTGAGCAATGTAAACTTTTTTAATCATATTAGTAAAACATAACAGACTTTAAAATACACCAAACAAATTTAAGATGACATTTTTACTATGTGGTAACGAATAAAATGTTTGCCGATTCAAATTGTGGTTGTTAACAATATTAATTGTTATTGTATAGAATATGTATAATATATATAAAGTTGTAGTTTATAATTATCAATATTAAATTAATATGTAAAGACGTAAGTATATATATATATATATATATTAATATATATATATATATATATATATATATACTTATCATTCTTTTAGTGTGCTTCGAGCTCAATGTGAACTGCATTCTGACGAATTTATAGTCAGTTGTGCTATGTATGAGAGTAGTAAGAAACTTTCTTAGATTTCAATCCACTCCTAACTCGTGCATCGAGCAGGCGCGCGCTGGTGAGTCACTAATGGAACTAAATTAGTTCTGTTAATTGTTCAAGATCTATCTATCGAAATTATCCGAAATTTTGCACAGTCATAAAACAATGTGGCATCAAACACCATGCCAAGTTTCGAAACTGTGGTATGCGTAGTTTCAGAGCTAGCACGTAAATGGTCCTACACTGAATTAGTAAATTATACTGAATTCAGAATTACGATTTTTACAAAATTAAATATATGCTTAGCACCTTATGCTGGCAATCGTTGTGGCGAGTTTCGTCAACGTAGCTCGAATAGTTTTTAAGAACAGAGAGTTCGCATTTTTTGCGATCTGACCAGTAAAGAGCTTCGCTTCGCTCAGCTCAATAAACTCAGTGTACCTGTCGCTTTAAACGTAATTGTAATTGTATTGTAATACAAAATAAAATATTTTCTAAAATGTAATTTTCCCATAACACATAAATAAATAATTATACAACACAATAATCTCCAGATATCTTTAAACATTCCAACTAGGACCAGAAATCGCTGCACTAGTCATTTATTTTTAATAATGTATATAAATTATAAAAAAAATATCTGCGTATTTCTCTTCTTTCTTCTTTGATGTCTACATTTTTTAAATAATAAAAACTGCAGTTTAGAAAATGAAAATAACAATAAAAATTACAAATAAAACTTTAAGTAAAAGTAATAAGTTATCGATATTAAATTCTAAATGCAACCAACGCGTTGGAGCCATGGTCAGCATCGCGACTAGATCATGTTATTCAGTCACACAAAGCGAAATTAAAGGCGCATCTAGCGAGATTTAGTGATTCTAAAACGACCCTAATACCCTAATAATTATCTTTAAGTTGCATTGAGACTTTTGAGAAGGTCCTTTACAATTCACGATGCTATGCTTATTACTTTATCTATGTTAAATCAAATATATATTTATAATAATTGATAAAATTAAAATCTTTAACAATGGCTTCTAGTTTCTCAAACTGGACTTACATACTTAAAACTCACTTATGTACATTGGAGCATAAATGGTTACATATCTGTTCTATATCAATATCGCAATGTTGTCTTCTCGTCTAAAACCAATCAATCAATCAATGTTGGTTATTGCTTGGTCTCTCTCTCACTTCCTCTGATGTCTATCAATGTACATTTTTTTCTTTAGTTAGAATTTTTGAACTAATTGAAGCCGTTAGCAAGCGTCATTATTAAAACCGAATTCCACACACATGTTTAAAACAGTGAAGATAAAACAGAGAGCTTCATATACCGTCCTTATTCAAATAAATCAGATGTCCGTTGATAGTGGATGAAAAATTTACATTAGTTTCCCTTAAGTTTATATGAAATATTAAACTTTACGATGAGGAAATTGCATTTTCTGAAAGGCTGCGTTTTAACAAGTAACTAAGTAAATACAATAAACGGTAATAAAAGTTATTAACTAACTTTTAGCGGACTCGACTGCATTTTGAAGTTAACGATGACAGTTTAACTCGATTCTGACAATAATTTCCATAGCTTGTTCTCTCTCCAACTGAGAAAAAAACAACCTAAAAAGATTCTACTACAGCCTAAAAGGGTCTACCATCCTTTCAAATTAGATTTTTGAACGATAAAGGAGACAGAAATCCGATTTAGGCGTACAAAAGTTACGACAAAATTAACTTTTGATCTCTTTTATTTTATTTGATTTAATGAAATTCAAAGAATAATTCTTTAAATATATTTTAGTAATATAATACTTAAAGTTTTAATGTAATATCACATACACATTGGTTTATTCATGATTTTTTATTAATATATAGTTAAGAGTTATTAGTCTAGGATTTGGAAAAAATAATGAACTGATTTAATTTCATTTCCAATATGTTTAGATTTTATGTTAAAGATTTTAGTGGAAATGTATTTAAAGGCCTTGCCTTTTTGCCTTACCAAAAATATAAGTAAATATAAGAGTAATACATTAAATTATGTTATGTTTTCGCTTTCTTCTAATTAGTTTAAAATACCAAGACATTAATTCAGGAGATTTTCTTGTCATGTTTCTTAATATTAAAAGTTAAGACTATAATTTAGTACTATAAAAGTACTATAATTTAGTACTTTTAAATAAAGTTAATAGATAGATAAATAGAAATGAGTGGTATAATTATTAATGATTATATTACTTGATTCATTATGTTATAATATTATTATTGAATTAAGGTAACTCATTTTAATTTTAATGCATCTGGAGATTATATTACACGTAGCCAAACGGCGTGGTAGTGTGTGTTTTGTCAAACAGATGTTGATAGTAATATCAGCGTCAAAGCAAGCTGCATTCATTTGAAATTAATTTGAATAATCTATATACTTAAATGTATTATTCATATTGTTGTATTGTGAATAGAAGATATGTAAAAGGTGAACTGTTTTATATTTAAGCACTTTAATCAGGATAGCGTAGTTTTGTTTTTGAAACAAGGAAACGAAGTTACTGGGAACAGCTACTTGAAAAAAATACACATTGGTAAATAAATATTTTTTTTTCAGAATATTTGACGTGTTATATATTAGCATAAATTTCAATTCTTATTTGTTCTACTTATTTTAAAGTCAAAGTTTTTTGTTTAATTCGCATTAGTCAAACATAATTATTTGACATGAGACTCTCGTTACACTATTCTAAGGATATAGAGAAATATTCCTATTTGTTCTACTATATGTTAATTATTTGTTTCCAAATATTTGTTACACAAGTCCAATGTACGGACTTGTGTAACAAATATTTGGACTATTAATAAAATGACATATTAAATGTTGGCGTAATGTATATGTGATTGTATTTCGATTTGTCTGATAATAAATTAATTAATAAAACTTTTTATTTGTTTTTTATATTATTTATATCATTTAGGCATACCATAAAAAGATGACCAGTTAAAAATATTATTTTTAATATTTTTATTTTTACAATTTTAACTGTATTGCTATACAATAAAGTTCATATTAAATTACAAGCACTCAATGTTGTCTAAACAATGGAGCAACACGCTTACTTTCAAGAGTCAATTCGCGCTTTATTGTCTCTGCACAAAGTTCAAATTCAATCAAATATATATGTGTGCGTGCTTACGCAAAAGTGATAATCATAGTGATATCGTGAACCCGACCAAATTGAAAGGTCAAAAAATTTAAGAGCTATAGATTTGATTGGCCTTGGAATATTCTTTGTTTTGTTTTAGTTTCGAAATGCGACATAAATTGTCATCAGTTTTCAAGTCATTGCATCTGTCAAACAAACCGCGTTAAAAAGTGTTTATAATATTTAATAATTAATTTTCATTATTTTATATCGTGTTTTGTACAAAGTGTTTTAATACCTGTGATTAATAATTATTGCATGTGACATAATTTAGGTAAGTATATTCAATATGGCTCCTATAAGACGAAGTAATTTAGGTAGAAGAACCCGAAATGCTATAAACCAAACTAATTACCGATCTTATCATACTGCACAAGAACATGACGACCGAAATGAACGTGAAAGAATTCGTATATCACGAACGCGGGAAGCGAGAGCGAGATATTCAACTAATAATCGCGAAAGCTTGAATCGAGCTGCTTTTAATTTGTAAATTGACTACAGTAACTACCAATATGTTACTATTGGATCCATGAACTTGGTTTGCTTTCATTGTAAGGCATTGAAATACAAAAATTACGCCAATGGATTGTGTTGCGCAAATGGGAAACTGAAACTGATACCATTGGATCCACCACAAAAGACATTGTACTCATTGGTTTCACGAATAGAACCAGATTCCATACACTTTTTGTCAAATATTCAACACTATAACAATTACTTTCAAATGACGTCATTTGGGGCAACAAACGTAGTTCGGGAAAATTTCATGCCAACTTTTAAGGTATGTATTATAGCAGTTAATCATTATTATTTTAATGAACAAAATTTCCTGTTAACTAAGTAAATATGTATATATTACTCAGTCATAATATTATTTGGTGATTCAGTATTAGCAACACGTTTATTATTTTGAAACACAATAATTATTTGATGATGGATATTAGTTACAACTAATTATTACATATTGACATACCTAAGCATATCAATTATTATTCGGTGATTCAAATTAGGAGACCGATATACTTTTTAGGAACAAATATTATTTATATTTGGCAAAAATCATTTTTTTTTATTTACAGGTACAGGGACAAATATATCATAGAGCAGGTTTACTGTTACCAGTGTCAGATAGCAATTACAAATTCCTGCAAATTTATTTCATGGGCAATTCACCACAAGAAATTGATATGCGTTGTTTACATAACAATTCACTAAAGAGGTCTATTGTAGAACAATTACAAGCTTTATTTCATGAGCACAATCAATTGATTATGTTGTTTAAAACTGCACTGGATCTAATGCCATCTGATAATCACAAAATTGTAATCAGAGCTGATAAAACACCTGTTGGCCAACATGCAAGACGTTTTATTGCACCAACTATTGATGAAGTTGCTATCGTTGTAGTTGGAGAAAACTTGTAATCCCGTGGTATTGTTTAACCTCGTCGGAATGATCAATTACAACGTATAAAGGAAACACACCGCTCATATGACGCACTGCAATATCCCATTATATTTTGGCAAGGTGTAGATGGCTATGATTTCTCAAACAAGATGATAAATCCCATATCCAATCCCATCCCATGGTAATAAAAAATATTAGTTTAGCTATGGAGATATATTATCAGTCACCATATTATTATTTTTTTTATTTTCAATGTTATGAAAATAAAAATCTATTTTCAGGTTCTGAAACCAACAAAAAAGTCAGTTCAATGAACTATTATTCCTACCGCTTAATGATTCGTGAAAATGAAGACAATAACATACTCAAATGTCGGCGATTATATCACAAGTATGTTGCAGACATGTATGTTAAAATTGAAACGGAGAGATTAACATTCATCAGGTTGAATCAGACCAAACTCAGATCTGAAGAGTATATTCACCTTCTAGATGCGATTAATACTGATGGAAATGCACAGAATGTTGGTCGGATGACTATTCTTCCAGCAACGTACATCGGAAGCCCTCGACATATGCATGAATATGCTCAAGATGCCATGTCATATGTTCGTCATTATGGTACAGCAGATTTGTTTATCACATTTACATGCAATCCACACTGGGTAGAAATCAAGCAGGAATTATTCCCTGGGCAATCACCTATTGATCGTCATGATATTACAGCCAGAGTCTTTAGACAAAAGTTGAAATCTTTAATAGATTGCATTGTGAAACATTATGTGTTTGGAGAGACACGCTGCTGGATGTATTCTGTGGAGTGGCAGAAACGGGGATTGCCACATGCACACATTTTGATTTGGTTAGTTGAAAAGATAAGGCCAAATGAAGTTGATGCAGTAATATCAGCAGAAATTCCTAATGTAGAAGTAGATCCTGGATTGCATGAGGTAGTTATTAAAAACATGATACATGGTCCCTGTGGAACTCTTAATCAAAATTCACCGTGTATGGTGGATGGTAAATGTTCAAAGCGATATCCACGGACATTAATATCAGAAACAATCACTGGTAATGACGGTTATCCTTTGTATCGTCGCCGATCGATAGCAGACAATGGAAGATCAATAATTGTCAAATTAAATCAACAAGATATTGAAATAGATAATCGCTGGATTGTTCCATATTCACCCATTTTATCAAAGACCTTCAAAGCGCACATCAACGTTGAATCTTGCCATTCAGTAAAATCTATTAAATACATTTGCAAATATGTAACCAAAGGGAGTGATATGGCTGTGATTGGTATTAATGCAGAGAATTCCAATGATGAAGTTACCCAATACCAAATCGGTCGCTATGTTAGTAGTAATGAAGCAGTTTGGCGAATATTTTCTTTTCCTATTCATGAGAGACACCCTACTGTTGTTCATTTAACTGTGCATTTAGAAAATGGACAAAGAGTATATTTTACAGCACAGAACGCAGTAGAAAGAGCTGTACAGCCACCATCTACTACATTAACCAGTTTTTTTGAGATATGCCAAAACGATGCTTTTTCTCGAACATTGTTATATTCTGAAATGCCAAAATATTATACTTGGAATCAATCCTCAAGGAGATTTATACGACGAAAACAAGGAAAACCAGTTCCAGGATACCCAGATGTATATTCTACGATGCGATTGGTCGAATTTATTCAGTAAATCCAAGCAATGATGAATGTTTTTATTTACGACTGCTATTAGTCAATGTACATGGCCCAACATCTTTCCAACATGTACAAACTGTTAATGGTGATTTGTGTGGATCATACAGAGAAGCTTGCCAGCGTTTGCGATTGCTAGAAAATGATGCTCATTGGGATCAAACTCTCAATGATGCTGTAATATCATCACAAGCTGATCAAATACGAACATTGTTTTCTATTATCATGTCTACATGCTTCCCATCAAACCCAAAGGATTTGTGGATCAAGTACAAAGATAATATGTGTGATGATATTTTGTATCAAATACGGATTAGAAGGGGAAATCGAAATATACAAATAAGCGAAGAAATTTACAATGAAGTATTGATTTCAATTGAGGACATGTGCTTGATGATGTCAAACAAACTATTATTTCAATTAGGCCTGGCCGCGCCCAATCGTCTAATGCATAATGCTTTTAACCAAGAGTTGCACCGAGAAAAACTGTATGATCTCAACACTTTGAAAGAATTAATTCAAACAAATTTTCCACTATTGAATGAACAACAGAAGTATTTATTTGATATACTTATGAAAGTAATAAATGATAAAAGATGAGGGATTCACTTCTTAGATGCAGCTGGTGGTACAGGAAAAACTTTTTTGATTTCATTTATATTAACAACAATTCGCTCACAAAATAAAATTGCACTTGAACTCGCTTCGTCGGGAATCGCAGCAACTTTGCCTGAAGGTTGTAGAACAGATCATTCAGCACTAAAATTGCCATTAAACATGCAAAGCAACGAAACTCCAACCTGCAACATTTCGAAGAACTCTGCAATGGCAAAGGTTTTGCAGAAATGTGAATTGATTGTTTGGGATGAATGCACGATGGCACATAAAAAATCTTTGGAGGCTTTAGATAGAACCTTACAAGATCTCCGGAGCAATCATAACCCATTTGGTGGTGCAATGATTTTATTAGCAGGAGATTTTCGTCAAACATTGCCAGTGATTCCACGATCAACGCCAGCTGATGAACTTAATGCATGTTTAAAGTCCTCCAATTTATGGAAACATGTGAAGGTATTACACTTAAGCAAGAATATGGGTGTCAAGTTGCAAAATGACAAATCTGGAGACATATTCTCTAAACAACTCATTGACATTGGTAATGGCAAATTTCCTATAGACACCTTGCCTGGTTGCATTAACTTTCCTCAAAGTTTTTGTCAGTTAACTAGATAAAAAGATGAACTTAATCAAAAGGTGTTTCCAGATGTTGCTCAAAATTATAGAAACCATGATTGGTTGAGCGAACGGGCTATATTGGCTGCAAAGAACATAGATGTAAGTGAATTAAATTTCAAAATTCAAGAACAAATTACAGGCGAATTGAGGATATATAAATCAGTTGATTCGGCTACTAAACAAGATGATGTCGTCAACTATCCGCCTGAATTTTTAAACTCGCTTGATTTACCAGGATTGCCACCTCACAATCTTCAATTAAAGGTTGGATCGGTAGTTATAATGTTGAGAAATATCAACCAACCGCGTCTTTGCAACGGCACACGGTTAGCGATAAAAAAATTATTGAACAACGTCATAGAAGCAACTATACTGAAAGGAAAGTTTAAAGGAGAAGACGTTTTGATACCACGCATCCCAATGATTCCGACTGATGTACCATTTGAATTTAAACGACTACAGTTTCCAGTGCGGCTTGCTTTTGCTATGACCATAAATAAGTCCCAGGGGCAATCATTAGGTGTTTGTGGTATTAATCTAGAAAACCCATGTTTCTCACATGGTCAATTGTATGTTGCCTGTTCCCGTGTTGGAAAACCATCAGATTTGTTTGTATATTCACCAGGTAATCAAACAAAAAACATTGTGTATTATAAAGCACTAAAATAAAAATAAAACAGATTTTTGTTAATAATTACGATTCACTTGATTTACAATAACGCGATTACTGAAAATACTTATATACGTTTTATTTCATTATTTTTTATTTCATCGGTTATGAACCCTATGTTAATAATAATAGTAATAAATAATTTTTATTATCTCCATGTTTTGTCATTGAAGCACTCACTTTATAAATATTTGTCACCTTTAGGTTCCCACTATCCCTTTAGATTATTTTTCAATCAGGTTTGAACCTTAAGTTCCCCTCTTGGTTTGAAGCCCTCTGGCAGACATCCCAATCGGGGTTTTTAGTGGGTCTCAAAAGGGTGACCAAAATTCGTGGAAGCTAAGATACTTAGGTCACCCGAGCTGACCTTTTTCTTTAATTCTCCTGAACAGAACCGTCACCATGATGATAGGGCGATGTGTGAGGGTCAGCAGAGTAAAAACGTCTTAAGGTCGAAATATATAAACTGCCACATTCCAAATCTATTTGACAGAACGAAGTCTGCCGAGTTGTATAAAAATTGTTGTATTTATTAAAAAAATATATTTTTTTCATTTTTCATGATTTATCTTTTAAAATTCAAATGTTTTGAGTTAAACTTTCATTATATGTATTAGTAAAACCACCAAATATTTTTAATTATGAACATCTTATTAAAATGATAAAGTAACATATTAAAAAAAAGGATAATTTTACTATTTATTTATCATATTATTTAAAATATTAAATGATAAAATAAATCAACCAGAAATCTTAATATATATAAATCACGTGTCACGTTGTTTCTCCGCGATGGACTCCTTAACTACTTAACCCATTTTAATAAATTTACACATCACGTACAGTTTGACCTAACTTAAAAGATTGAATAATTTTCAACTCAATTCATAGTCGCAATAGTATTTTATTGCAA
This sequence comes from Melinaea marsaeus rileyi, assembly GCA_918358865.1. Classification (NCBI taxonomy): domain Eukaryota; kingdom Metazoa; phylum Arthropoda; class Insecta; order Lepidoptera; family Nymphalidae; genus Melinaea; species Melinaea marsaeus. Next base: position 9,804,408 of record OU911094.1, read on the forward strand.
ATTATTCGTTTATTATTTTGCAGTTAGCTCCTAACAATTCTAAAAGATGACGGTATCTATTGACTGGATTACGAATGAGGTATCTACCCTACCTACCTCATTCGTAAGTTTAGTGTTCCAAGTTATTTACTAAAAACTTTGTAATATACAATTAGTGTTGTAAACTTAAGTAAAATTTAAAAAAATAATTATAATTATTTTGTTTTGATTTTTGCTTAATATCGACTGTAAGAAAACATTATGGTTTTCATGACAGATGTACTCTGAACGTTACCCCTTAAATAGTTTACTACAATGTAATATATCAAAAACAATAGTCACAGCAACGCGTGACTGGATCTGCTAGTTTTAAATAAATATTATCTATAAACATTCCATTATTTTTAATTTATGAACGAAAGGTACCAAATTGTAATTGTAATTGTTTTATATGTGTTATTCAAGTAGCTTTTCCACTTGTCAGTCTCTGTAATGATTTCACACTGATATCTGTGAATTTTTGTATATTTCATTGTCATTCACTGTGCTACAATAGGTTCATACTTCATGTTATGTTGTTATTTAGGGTGGATCGAGGAATTTTGGTGGCAAATAATTGAGTCCAAAAGTTGACAATGAGTTCAATTTATTGAACCGGCTTCAAAAGGTACCTGTCGATTTCACAACAAATTAGTTTTTCAATATTATAATTTTAAAAGAAAAATGTTTCAGACTTTATATAAGTATCAAATTTCAAATAGATGTGTGACGACAGGTTATTAAGTGCAAAAATACAAGCGAATTTAATACAATTTGACATACCTTTTGAATGAATATACAATGCTAGTTTTGGAAACAAATAAGTAAATATATTACCATAAACCAGGTTTTGTAAGCAATAAAATATAACAAACATGTAGATATATTATTGTGTAAAAGGTTAAAATGGTATTCAGAAGTAAGAGAACGTCTGTTCTCTCCCTGCTACGTAACGTAACGTACAAGTTACGGATAAGAAATCACACTGATTTCATTCCACACGTTATTTCATCACATTATTTCAATACGTGTAACAAAACTTTCTGGTTTCTATTCGTTTGAATTTAAAGGTATTTCATTCCATTAAAACATTCAATTTGCAGATTTAATTCATAATAAAGTTTTTTCATTATTTATGATTTGTTATTTCAAACAACTAGATGTTAATACAATAAATATATTAAATAAAATAAAATAAAGTTATCACAAAATTCATAGATCTTTGTTGGAATAAAAAATCCTATTTCTTTATTATGATATTACAAAGCCGAGAAATATTAATAAACATTAATAAGCCAACAACGCAACGTTAACTTTGAGTTTACTTTGACATAAGAGTTAAAGCATAACATTTTCAAGAGAGACAACTGAGTATAAAAATGTTTTTAAAATACTTTAATAATTTCTGGAATAACAACTTAAAAAAATTTTTCATTTCTCCTATTGTTTTCAAATTTGTTTACTTTAGTTACTTTCATAGTATAATGTCATACGGTATACTCCTATGGGGTAATGCAGCCGACATCGATACCATATTCACACTGCAGAAGAGAGCTGTTCGAGCAATATATAATATGAGACCAAGAGAATCCTTAAGAAACAAATTTAAAGAATTTAAAATAATGACTGTTTATTATTAATAAATTTATGAAAATTTATTTTACGTTCATAAAAATATTCCAAAGTTAAAAAAAAATTGTGATTTTCATAAAATTAATATAAGAAATAAAAATAAACTCGCTATGCCCAACACTAGGCTCCATAATAACAATAACACTAGGCTGCTTGCGGTGAGTGGTTGTGTAGCGTGTTACGCAAGCATAGCCAAGGGCAATTGTTATAGTAAGAACCAACTTGGTTTCACACGGTTAAATGCTGACACCACGCCTCGAGTATCCTGAAGACGACACCATACGGCTTGCATTCTCACCATCGATGGGAATCGAGGATAAAATATATTCATTCTTGGGTCAATCGCTGACCTGGAATCACCTTTTTCAGTATTAATTAATTATAAGTTTTAATTGTAACTCGTTAATATAATTTTATAAAATAATTGGTTTTTTTTGCATCCTTCGCTGCCACCAAACTTAATTAACTGGAACACAAGGACACTGACTGTTCTACTCATTATGTATTTACATTATTATTAAAGCTTACTTTATTTCATTGCAGTCTCTTAAGCAACATTTAATATTCTTTAACAAAACTGATAATCTTGTTAGATTTCTTGAAATTTTCTTATTATTTATAAAAAGAAATATCAATATTTAACTTTATAATTATATAATAAATTATTATTTGAAACACAATTAACAGCAAATTGAATATTGTCATATATATATTTATTAAATAATAATAATAATAATTTCAAATAATTAATAAAAACGTTTACTTCAGGAAACAAAATAAAATAACAAAAATTACAAACATAATTTTAAGTATAAGAAATAAGTTATCGATATTAAATAGTAAATGTATGTAATGTAAAGTGATTCTAAAACAACTAACATTTCGGCTGATATGACTGTCTTTTTATCTTACATATTGTGAACTTGTTTTTTATGATATGGTATGAACGTAAATAAAGCAAGGTTTTGTTTTGGTAAGTATAGGCTTACCAATACAGCCTGTTGGCTAATATGTAAGATTATATTTTTTAACCCTTACTCAAATCTTATTGTCTGTTTAGTGCAATCAGTATAGTAGACTTTTGGTTATTATAGCCAAGATATAGAACATTATTTAATTTTAATTTAATGCGGAAGAAGGAGGAGAAAATTTATTATAATAGTCTGTGAATTTATATTCAGAGTTATGTTCAAACTATAGTTAAACTTCGGAATATTTATTCAGAATTTACAGAGATTTTAGCTGCATTATCGATAATAATAATTAATAGTTTTACTGGGGTAAGGTGATAATATATCTGATTAAGATATCATTTTGTTATATTTATAATCAAATTCTAGAAGGATAATTAATAATTGTTTGATAATCCTATCAATAGTTGTCTATCTAATAAAAAACTAAATGTTCTTTGTTATTTTTATACTCAAAGAATAAAATATGATTTAGGGTTTTTGTTATAATATTAAGAACGAAAATTTGTTCAGACGGTCCATCCGATGACAAGTTAAAAAATAGTTCATCTCGTGTCACAACATTGTAAATGATTACAAAAGATTTGTAATCAGTGTAGCACGACACTTACAATAACGTACTCTGGGACAAAGCGCTCGGTCGCGTTCAATTAACTGACATCACTTATTACGATGCAGGAGACGTGCATTGTTTACGTTGAAATAAAGTGTATTTTCTGTAATAAATGTATATTGTGATACCAATTGGGGCTCGCTGTGTAGGTCCTTCATATTAACAATTATCCATATATTGATTTCCGTTAATTTGATACATTAATAATAGAACTGTATGGATTGAAAGTATCCTTTGTGATTTAGTTCAAGTAATTTAGAATTTTAATAATATAATCAAGTTATATACTTTATGTAACCTGGTAAGTCTTTCACATTCTAAATCTTGAATACCCAAAATTCAACTAAGATACACTTATGAAATAATTCGTACAGGATTTTTTAAATGATATTGTCACATCTGTCCGAGTTCACAATAATAATATACATTATAATCCAATTAGTAGTATATCTGTTGAGCTGGACGCATTCTTTAGCTGCAAAATATTTTTATTATAAGTGCATTAAATTATGTTGTTTCATATAGAAAAATTATCTTATTAATAATTTACTCATTGGTTATATAATGTGTTAAGAACTGCACTGTTATTGAAAATAATAATAATGAATTGCTTTATTTTATATCAGATATAGTTAAAGTATATTAAATACATTACAGCAGGGACGTGGCGTGGTCTTATGTGTATTACACATTCGTACGTACGCATCTTTAATATAAATAATATCAATAGAAATAATAGAATTTAATTATGATCTTCTGATATAACACATTACTCACTCACTCACAAATATCACATATCGAGGATTTTTAATAAATTCAATTATGATGTGAAAATGTTGTTTATCGTCGAATGGCGTGTATTCAATTTCTTTTACACAGACTTTCTAGATAACTAACTATAACATATATAATAAATGGAATAAGGACTTTAAAAAAACGGAAAATTAAAAACATTATAACCAGTTGTACATTATAAAATAAACATAAAAAAGAGCAAAAATATAATAATTATAGGAGTCTGAATACGACAATTATGTTCGACTGAGCAAAATATATATATAAATTTTTTATATAAACTACGGAATACGAATACGATGCTTTTATTTGAAAATATCAACATGTTGCGAGACGGCTGCGTCCCGATGCATGGATGTATCTGGCGATGGTATTAGCCTCACTAATGAAACCGCCGGATACATCCATACGTCGGACTACGCTACGGTTGTACGCTACGGTGTGCATCCATGCTACGGTTTGAAAAGATACAGAAAAACTATAACCATTTATTTATTTATTGTCATTTGTTGAATAGTATTTTTATCAGTTCTTAAAAAATGAAATAACGTAGGTATTTTTATCATTATGTATATAAATATCAATTAACTTTATTAAGTACTTTACTAGATCAAGCACACAGCTGTTTCAATATCAATACATTAATATACAGTGAGGAAAAGTACAAGGCTTTTTCTAAACAAATGCATTAACTTTATAAATAAGACAAACTTTTAATAACATGTGAATTTGGAAGGGTCCGGAGACAAACACAACATCGGTCGGTACAAAAAATATTTGTATAAGTTTTGTTCAGTCTCCTTATGAGATAATAAGTGAGTATTTTATATTTTACAGCTCTGGGATGAAGACATATGTTTTTTTTTTGGTTTTATTTATATTTTTATTACATTTTTGATGACTATTTATTCCTGAAAAGTGTTTATCTACATTTGACGTTTAGATATTTTGTAATTTTATGACCTCCAATCAATTCTTGTGGTTGTTTTCTGAATAACTTGTGTCCGTAAAGATAAAAATAGAAATAAAATGACACATGTATACTAAATATAAATATTTTAGTTTCAGATAACATAGAAAATATTAATATTTTTGTGTGTAACATTTTATAATAAAACAGTATTTTTAATTCAGAATAATTCGTACTTTCCTACTTCGTACTTGTCTTTAAAAATAAAACGTATATTTAACATTTTTATACTTATATATGTTTCGTTTTGTTTCATAATACATATTTTCATATTTTAATTCATGTTTTAATATAGCAGCGATATTTCCAAGATAAAAAGCAGAAATTAGATGTCTTTGAAAAAGTTATTTATGTGTTTGCGAGATCATATATTAGGTTGACATTCTTAGCGAAAGACGAACTTCAGAAAAAAAAACAGCATTTTTCCAACTCCAAACTTCTCAAAAATACTTAAGATTCATTTATATAAGAAATTATAAAAGTTTAAGGACCACATTACAAAGGAACGGAATGTTACGTCTTTAATCATGTAATAATCTTTTACGAGTTTTAGTTAGTTTTAGTTTAACAAAGTTGAATATGTTGCTTTTAGGGGCAACTTTTTACATTTGCTTGTAAAATATCATTGGTGTAATTTAAATATCTTTACCCATTTAATAATATATCTACACAAAAGATGTAAAAAATATGGAATTAATATAAATCTAAAATAAGTTAAAGCTTAACCGAATAACATTTAATGGGGTATTTCTTATAGTTGAGATACCTTACCATACATGGAAGCCACAAACAAATTATAACAATATATTTATATATCATTTTGTTATAGTTATAGTTGTCAAAACTATCACAATTTTGATAAAATATATTTTGAATATTGATTTTGAGTAAATGATCATAACTTGGCGTATACAAAGGATGATAACCAGCGACAATCCAAATTTCGCGATATTCTACAAACGTATTCAAAGTTTAACTAGAGAAGTTAAATTACCTCGTATATAGTCAGGGTTGGTTCTAATAAAAGGTGTTATTCGCTATTTTCTTTAATCATGGCATCCTTCACATTACATTTAACAATTTGGGACTTTTAGGAACTTAATTACGGTCTGTCATTACATCGTACAATTTTGTATGAAATAATATTAATAAACGATAATATTATATTATATGAATGGTGATCAATTAAAAGAGTTGTTAAGAGTTATTTATAAAATACAGATTACTAACCTACATAATGATTACAAGTTTATATCATTTACAATATAACTAATTTTGAATCATAATAAAAAAAGGGAGTTGTATGTATCCAATGAGGTATTTCACTAAGCCCTTCCAGGTTCAATTAGCTTACGTCATTTATTCATGATGTATGAGAGTTGCTCTATCCTGAGTATCACGGAACAGAAAATATTTTTTTTAATTTCATATTGTAATACAAATTATGTTTAACATTATTATTTTTTAATGCTTTTGGAATGATTATGTGATATCGGATAACCAAAAAAGGAATAATTATAGACCCAATTTCAATGGGTTGTTTATAACTATTTCTGTATTGTATTTGAAATATTCGAGAATATATCTAAAAGATTTTATTAATCCTACAAGATACTATAATTACTTTGTTATACTCTGAGCCAACGATAACATAATAATATATTAGTTTTTAAAGCTTTAGGTAGATTAATAATATTACCGCTAACTTGTTTTACTTATTTTATTAAATATCTTAATTTAAAATTAAATGTTGCGTTATTATTATTAAATATTAAAATCTTATAAATATAATTAAAGTCCGTGAAATAAAACTAAACAATTAACGAGTTAACAAAAACACGGGAAAGTTAAATAAATGTTTGTTTTGATAATAATTTACCAGGTTAATAAACAGAGAGGAACAGAGATATGATAATGTTAATTCGTGTAAGGGTCAAATGACAAACAAAAGACCGGTGTATGAAAATTATTTTAAATGAAACGTCAAGCCAATTTATGACATGTTATAAATGTACATTTTAATTATGAGCACAGTTTGAGTCACTCTTGTGTTATATTCATGTTATATTTAAACTTTTTTCTGTTGTGTGCTACTTAATATTAATATATAGATAATAATAGAATGGCTGCAAAAATAATCCATTTACTCTTTTAAATCACATGCCACGTGTAAGCCGCAGGTTCTAGTATCATATTTTTTAAAAACTCATCTCCGCGCGACCGAGCCGGATCATTCTGAACAACCTTATTCACCGAACCAACGGCAAGCCGCCGCACTCAGAATCCAGGAGGTCCGATCCGACTCATCCCCACTTGGGCCCAAGGTCCTAAACGGGACCAACGGCTATGGCGGCAAGCGGCACTCGTGAGCGAAACGCGCACGTCTTATTCTTTTCCGGCGCATCGTAAGAGCGGCTCCGTCCTCCTCCCTGAGCCGCTCCGCCGCTTCCTTCTGCGACATCTCATACTTGTAGAAGGAGTGCACCACACTTTAAACCACTTTGCTCTGAGCCATAGCCTTCACCACGGCCAGGAGCGAGAAGTCCATCCCAATGGTTGCTATGAGTGTAGTATGCGACTCCAATGAGGGCACGCTGTCAGCGTGTGCTGCGCCATGTCCTCGGCACAGCCACACTCGTGACACTCTATCGTGGTTTCTCGTCTCGTCACCTTACACAGGAACCTTCCGAAACAACCGTGCCCCAAGAAGACCTGCGTCAGATGGAAAGTCCCCGTGTTTGCGATTGACCCAGTTCCTAATAGGGTCAATATCTGTGCAAGTAGAGATGTCGAAACTGGGTGCAATGAGCCTCTCTTGCCACCTTTCGAGTAGCTCTGCGCCCTGTAAAAAATGATATTACCTATATATTCTCAGGAATGGACATTATTTGGACTATATTGTCAGGAATGCACTTCCAGAGATCATAAATTGAGCCCTGCTCGTGTTGGTGAATTTTAAATTTCATTTTTATTGATATAGGTTTTATTGATTGACATAATTTTAAAACAGTAAAGTTTTTTTAATATATTCAAATTAATTCTGATATAAATTAGACTAAACTTTGATCCGTTACTTACGTTACTCAGGCTCAGGTTTTTAGATTTTTTCCGTCGCAAATTATTTCAAACGAGCGAAACACCTGATGTTAAGTGCTGGTCGGCTATTGACCCAAATTGCAAAACCATTGCGATCATTCAGAAATGAAACATATTAATTCAAGTAATAGAAAGAAGTTGGGGCTTCAACTATCTTACGTCTTAGGAAACCTCAGCTTTAATAACTAATTCACACAAACCTTCTATGAGAAGTTACAATCTCTGTTAAGTTAATTATATGAATCTAACCCTTTAACTATAGTGTGTATACAGGCTAATGTGTCTCATTAATGAGCAAAATCTACTTGCAATATCCAACAGTTAGCCTAATCAAACTGCTCAGCAATAGAATTTTGTAAAGCAATCTTACAGTACAGTATTTTATGTACAAAACTGGAGTGCCTTATGCAGACATGATACTATATTGAATTTCAGAGAGCTTTCATCACAAAAATAATATTAAGATAACGACACTAATAATACTGTAGTTATCTTTAGTAATATTATATTAATTTATTATATCAGCACCTTATAATTTGATTCTTTGACTAATAATTATGTTACACATCTATATTAACACTAAACCTACCGACAATTCTTGTATACCTGTTTCTACTAATATATAATTAATCTAAAAGGTTTTTCGATAAATACCTAAAGATCATGTGAACGTAAATTGAATAAAGTGTTCATAAGTTGGTTTAATGTTCGAGCGATTTCAACAACAATACATTTTATTATTGTAAATTATTTTATATTATATATGAATTACAAAATACAATCATGACTGTTATTAATACAATATTATTGAATATTCTACTTTATTTAAACGTCTTATCTTTATGAATAATATGACAAATTATAATATTGAAATTTTAAAACTTTATTATATATATATAATAAAGTTAAAACTATATGCTATGGGTATACAAATGTAACTCTGGATATATTTTTGATTTAATAAAACACTTCAAGCTTTATTAATCATTTTGATTTGATTGATCCAAAATATGTTACTACCAAAAATACCAATTACATTATATAACATTTAGACTAACAAATATAAAGTAACTAATAATAAAATACGGAACTAAACCTATACAAATATTTTTTTGTACCGACCAGGGCTGTGTTTATCGCCGGAGCCTTTAAATTCACATATTATTAAAAATTTGTTTATCTTATCTTGTTTACGAAGCTACTGAATTTGGTTACAAAAAATGTATACTTTATTTTTTACTATTTAATAAATATTGTAATTGTGACAAATGTTATAAATTTTGTAAATAAAGCTAGATTTTTAATAATAAATGGTAATTAAAAAAAATAGTAATAACAGTTTGTTAGCATCCAAAATTCCAGATATGTAGGTTTATATTTTAAAGACTCTATTGCGCCAACAATCTTCTTTATCAATGTTAGAATCCTACATTCAAAGGCACCAGCTTTATAACAATAGACACCCTAGCCATTAAAGCAAAAAGGTGATTTACTTATAGACATAATTTTTAATATATTTATGTTCATTAAACTTTTATAATATTATTTAGTTTACAAAAGTAGATAACCATTTTATGTAAATGAAAAAACTAATATTATTTTAATAATTTTTATGAGACTCGTGTCGCGTAAATGCAGTTCTATTACTACGAATTCTGTAGATATTATGACTAATAACAGTTGGAGAATTCAGTACTATAGTATTGTTGACATAATAAAGTTAAACGTTTTAACAAAATTTTATTCTATCTACACAATCTAGTCATTGACTGTGTAGATAGAATAAAATTTTGCTAGTATGCTGCTTGTCCTCAAAATAAGATAACGGCAGAAAGACGATCATAAGAAAAAAAAAGTAAAAATTAAGCATATTTAAAAATTTTACGCAAGTAAATTATAAAATATATATACAAACCTAAACTAAAACCTAATTCAAATAAAATTGCATTAATAAAACCGTACTTGGTACGAGTCCTGCCTATTGGTTTAATAAAGCGATTTAATATCAATAATAATAATAATAATTTCAAAATTTTACAACCAGGGTTTTATGAAAATTGAGAAGCTCAGCCAAAATTTTTCATGATAATGATCCCTATAAACATTCGGCTTCACCACTCAAATAATACGATCATAAACTATCAGACTGACAGTAATAGTGATAACATAGACTTTATGTGCTTTATAACTACGGTGTGTTATTATGCGGAAAATAGGAAACACTTTGTGGTCGTTGTGTTTTTAATAATCCAGGATTTTTTTTATTTACTAGAAAAATATAAGTGAATGTTTGACATAAATAAGTATTGTATGGTTATTATTTTTTTATAATAAAGCCCAATAAAATAAAGTCAATTTTTATATTATACATAGAGAAATACTTCCCTTTCACACCTTGTTATGTCTATAAATATCTTTTATTTCTTTAGTATTTTTTTATTAAAAACTTAATTTTTCTGAACCCATTGAAGCCAGCATTTAAGCGTGAACCACTATTAAAAACAAACGACAGGTGTTTTAAAAAGTGTAGATATAAAAGAGAGCTTCTTCGACCATTATTATTCAAATAAATCAGATGTCCGTTGATCGTAGATGAAAAAGTAATATTAATTTTATTTAAATTGATATAAAAATTAAAACCCTTATGATGAGTAAATTGCATTTTCTGAAAAACTGAATTTTAACAAGTAACTAAATAATTGTAATAAAAGGTAATAAAAGTTAGTTAAAGCGCACTCGACTGCACTTTGAAGTTAACGATGACAGTTTAACTCGATTCTGACAACAATATCCATAGCAGGGAGTTCACTCTCCAGTTGTTATTAGGTACGCTATCTGCAGAGTTCTGAGGAAAGCACTGCAATTACGTGGTACGAGTTCAAGATAGTATAATAATTTCTTATGTTTCTTTATGTATGAAGACTGTAAGAGGCTACCTGTATTAGGTGTTTGTTTGAAAACAATATTTTATATTATATTAATTAATAGTAAGGCCAATTCATTATTATTGAATACAAAATAAAAAAAACATTTAATTTCAGGAAAATGAAGTGCCAAAAAGGACTTTGAATACAATCCCTTTAAATTAGTTATTTGATGATTGAAGTAGACAGGAATCCGATTTAAGAGTAAAAAAGTTACGACCAAATTACCCTTTGATCCCTTTTATTATATTGGAATTAATGAAATTTAAAAATAAAATCTTTAAGTATATTTTAGTAATCTAATATAGAAACATTTTACATTACATTCATCTTTATTACTATGTTAAATTATATGTCTTATTATTACTCTAGGATTAAATTTTTTATTGCTATTTGCTTCTTACCCAACTTAATCATACACACGTCGCGTAAAAGTCAAAGTGTCTTTAATAAGAGGTTCGCATACATTTCATTTATGACACGTCACACTCGACAACCGGTTCCATAAAAGTAATTTTGTGAATACAAACCCCCTAAAAACTCCATAGACACTTAATCAATTATTTACTCATGTCCTTGATACTAAACGAGATGGTTTGTTAAACTAGTATTTAGTAAATATGAATCCTGATTCTTGAAGATTAACAAATAGGTGTCAATATGTGAATAACAATTTCTTACTATCTTAATATGTGAATAACAATTTCTTACTATTTACTATTTAAATGTAAATATGATTTATTTCCAAAATAAACGACTTCATTTGTGTCAAAAATAACATATGATAGAATAATATTACAGATTTGTAAAAAGAAATTGCCTGTAGTTATAATTCTAAATAAGAAATAAATTCTATAACTCATTTCAACTCAACCCGAAACATCGATAGGTATATTGTGGTTTATTTTCAGATAGTTATTCAGACAGACGGTTATTGCTGGGTCGTTGCGGGCTAATATTTGTTTTAGGATCAAACCCAAATAATAACCAACATTGGATATGACACGAGGCGACCACGTTGCGATATCAATATCGAACAGATATGTAACAAGTTATGCGCCAATGTTATATATTTAAGTATATCCAGTTTGAGAAACTGGAAGAAGATTATTAATTATTGAATGAAGCAGTTCTTTTTTTTTTTAAGTTTCTTTAATTCTTTCTTTAATTTCTTTAATTAAATGATTGCCTAAATTGCTTTGTAATATTGTAATAAAAATATGAAAAATATAACATAGATCACGTCCAAATTGTTGCCAACAGTTATCCTGAAAATAGGTACCATTTTGATAAGAAGAAAAGTCTGTAAAATATTTAACTTACTCGGCTGTTCAGATTAATACAATTAATAAAATCATTTATACAACAAATATGGTTAATGATCAAGAACTCTTTCTATAAATACAAATGAGAGAAGTAAGGACGTTAGGTCACTACCAAAATGAAGTATGATTTATATTTCTTGACATAGAGAGAGAGAAAGAGAGAGAGAGAGACTCTGTGTCTCCGTATGGGAGAGTAAGCATTGTTTGAACTTCAATAAGCCCAATATTCCCACAATCTTTCGAGTAGACTGAGCGGTGTTAAGTACATATAGGTTATAAATAATATTTTGTACCACCCTCTATAATATAACATTAATGAATACATGGTAATATAGAATAGACTGATTTTATTTAATACCAGTAGTTCAATTAAAGATATGTTGACCCTTACATGTAAGTTCTTTAGTAATAAATGAAATATTGAGTTGTAATGAATATTTTGCATTACAGTTGTAAGGTACATTTCATCCAACGAATGTCGCACGTGACGACGCTGATGGTAGATTGTTAAATTGTTATTTTAAGCGTGTTGAGTTCCACAGTATTTCAAATATTGTTTTAGGACTAAATGTATGTTGTTTTAACGATACTTTTGGATGTCAACCATTTGTCATTTCATAATATTTTAATAATACAAATTATACAAGTACATCGAACACGAAGTCTTATCAAACTTTATTATTAAGTTAAGCTTTAAACAAGCATACATTGTGAAGAGCTTTATATAACCTACACCGTCTACAATTATGACAAGCAAGCAAAATCAAACTTCAAATTAGTACCAGAGATTAAATAAAATATAAAAATATATTTTATTTACAAATAAATAAATGATGATTTCCAACCATGACTGAAATATCATAATAATATGGACATCAGTTTTGTAACCTTGGATTGTTTTTAATTAAAATTTTGATAACTTGTGAAATTATTATCTTAAAATATTATATATATTTAAATAAATAAATGTTGGTCTATTATTTTATTTATATTATACTGTATTTATAACATTAAATCTCTTAAATTTTAACAATAAAATCTATCTCTACTAATCAATTCTTGAGAAACTTAACATTTCAAAAGTACTCTTAATAAAAAGTTATAAATATGTAAATGAAATTTGATTGTTAAAATGAAGACTATTAAAACAGTAACCTAACACTAACAACGTAACTTTGAAGCTTTGCTCGCAAGAAAGAAAAATAAAGAAATTTATACAGTTATAGTTTTTTTACAAATGTTTAATAAAGTTTGATATAAATTTAAATATAATTTATTAATATTTTGAAAAAGTTCTATTAATAAAATGAGTTACTACGTTTATGTTAATTTTATGATGATATCATATGAGATATATTTTGTAATAAAAAGAATGTTTTTTTTTCTTATTTTAGTATATTTTAATGGTCAATTTTATAAACCTTAACTTAAGTACCAATGGTATTAATTGAAGTTTAACTAAAAAGATCATAAATTAACTTTTTTCTCGAAAGATTAACCTATGAATGCTATAACTTAAAAAGTTTCTTAATGAGACGAGGCTTCTTAGCATTCCATAGATTCACCGTGCGCAACTACACGCTCACCTTCACTGTTCACGCTCCTCTCCCTACCTAACCAAATATCGTAAGAACCTACAAAAGCCGCCTTTGAAATACGTTCCAGAAATGATCTAATGATCGTTCTAGAAAGGCTGAGATCTTTAAATAAATTGTGGAGAGATTTTGCTGTTATACCTCTCGCTCCTACTTCTACAGCGTATAAATTAACTATAAATTTATTCCTGATCAGTTCGTTATATAGTTCGTAATACTTGTTAAGCTTAAATGTATGATCTTTAGCTATATTTGTTTCCCAGGGTACAGTAAGCTCCACAAGTATAACGCGCCTTAGTTGTTTTGAGTACAGGAATAAGTCCGGCCTAAATGACGAAACACAAACATCCCCGGGGATTTTGTATTGCTTTTCATACGTGTCCATCATGAGAGTCCAATCAAGAGACGCGTCCAAGATGGAATAAGGTTTTAGTTTAGATTTTTTGGACGAACCTGCCTTTACGAACTCCACTGATATTTTCCTGGTTGTTATACCCTTCTGCGCTCTTGCTACAGAAAGACTAACCGCTTCTCGTGTGATTTCTAATACTTTATCGTGGCGACGTGAGTATTTACCTTTATTTAAAAGTACCCTACACCCTACTAGCAAGTGTTTCGCGGTTCCTACTGCCTCCCCGCAGATGTTGCAAGATTTTTCGATGGCTTTGCCCCATCTTACTAAGTTACATTGATCTGGGAGAGTCATTTGCAATGCGTTAAGATAAAATTTTAATAATGCTGGGGACAAATCATGAAGAAGGGTGTGCCATCGTAAAGCTAATGGAATACAAAAATCTCCTCTGGTCACCCATTCATTTTGCAATTCGAAACTCATCGCGTGCAACCGGTAATTATCGTTTTCATCTTGCCGAATAAAGGATTTTGTTATTTCTAAGTCTTGTTGTTTCCTACTTGATCCTAACCCTGCTTTATTTGTTTGAGCACCTATCATAAATTGTTTATAGAATTGAAGCCTTGACTCTAGTTCTGCGGCAATTTTATCTTTTGGGAGAGACGTTATAGTATCATCATTCGATTTTGAGATGATATGTCTTTTGGTCACTCTTAGGTGTTTATAGAGTTCCGATGGTTTCTTTAATTTTAACCCAAAATTGTGTCGGTCTCTAAATAAGGTAGAAGAGTCCGCTGGATGCGCTAACCCGAGCTATGACTTCAATGTCCTTATGACGCTTGCATCTAACTTCAACAAAAGGGTCTTATTGATATCGTAAACGAGGAAAGGCCAATTTAGACGTGATGTTAAATAATTGTCGTATATCCAAGTCTTTTTGATGTTACTTATTGGTTGTTTGTCTACCTTTTTTAGATCATTCAAAAAGCTATCAACTATTATATCTAACAATTGAGTGCGCCCTTGGTAATCGATTTTTTGCCTAAGAATTTGAACGGAGCTGCGTCGGTAATTGTAGTAACGCACTTACCGCCTATTATAAGACCCGGATCGTAAGAGGTATATCTGGAACACCAGATATACCTCTTACGATCCGCCTACCCAGACATAGACTGTAGCATTTATTTGGTTTTGTCCTCAATCCGTCCGTCCAAACACAGAAAGCCTCCACAACATTTAAAAGTAGCTGACATTGTTTTGGATTACGTGTCAGTATCGCGAGATCGTCTGTGAATAATAGTATGGATTCTGTGTATTTATTATTAAACTTAAACCGATAACCCCATTTCTTTTCGTTTTTAATTAATTTATATATTAAAATATATTAAATTATTATATGATTACTATGTTAAATATTATTGGAGAAATACAACAGCCTTGAAATAAACCTATGTTGTAATTTAATGGTTTGGAATGATTTTCATTTGTAATTATGGAAAATTTTAATTTTGAATAATATGATGCAATCATGTTACTAACTAACGTAGGAAAGTTATACAACCTTAGCGCGAACATAATCAGTTCATGTCGTACCGACTCGAAAGCGTTTTCTAAGTCTATCCAACATACCGTTATTTGTCTTTCACTAGTTCTGGCATATTTTAATTTAAATAATGGAGTTACATAGCTAAAAGCTGACAAATTGGGTGTTTAAATATTAGCTTTGGTTCATTATGGTACATTTATATTTTACTTTAAACAAAATTTAGACAATTGAAATACTTAAGAATAATGTTAGTAAGGTTTAAATATTTATAAACTGCTGTTATCAAACAGTTCTTAATTTAATTACAGAACCTGGATAATAAGACCTACAATGATATAACTAAATCAAATATTTTTTTAAGTCATTAAACAAATTTTAAATATGTTTTGTGTGATTAAGTCTTTACTTTACCTTGACCAAACCAACATACGAGATGTTTATACAACTTTATATTCTATATTGAGTTCATTTTAAGTCTCTGCTTTCTATATTATTCTTTTTTAAAGCAAGTTCGTAAACACAATCTTATTTAAGTTACGTTTTCATTAAGTTTCCTCGCTGTTCATCGTCTAAAGACTTAAAAACTAATTCAATGTTTTCGTTTAAACTCTCTGTTGTCTAACATGTAAAAGGTTTTATTGTTGTTTTTAATCTATTTCAACTTTTTAATACATTTAATGCATGGAATATGTAACTCGAAGAGAACACAATGAGTAAAATATGTACACAGAAAATAATTTACCTTTGTAACATACTCTTATAGTGAAGTACAAATGTTTTTCTCTGTAATGGCACTTAGTACTTTGTAATTTGGAACTATTTCAATGGATATTTTATTATGTAGATAAATAGACTCGTTCAATATTATAATAAATAATAAATAAAATTATATGTTTTTTTTTCACAAATTTTTAACCAGATAATAAATAATAACTACAAAAGATATTTATTTCTTTATATTTCTTTATTGCGAGCAAAACTTCGCAGTTATGTACTTATTACCGAGTTACTGTGTTAATAGGCCTAACTTTAGTTATCGGTCGAAAACTTTGGTTTCCAGTTTAATACTGTGTTCAAAAGTAAAAATAAAGTTATTGCTGTGATTGACATGATACAGATATCTTAATATTTTTTTTATCATCGTAGTGAGAATAGTGTCCCATGTCCATTGTCCATGCAAATTGTTTTTAATGTTGTTGTGTTGTTTGTTTTATTTAACATTTTCTACATTTGTTTTCTACATTGTTCAATTTGTCCAATTGAAGGCCTTCCGTGAAATCAATGCGGGAGTATAGTTGTTACACTTATTTTCTTACTCGAAACAACTTTTTATTAAACAAATACACAAAGTTACTTTTTGTAACTTAAAATATATTACATCGATTTTATAAGCGCGCTTAATATATACATCATAGAATTAATATATACATTATACCTTTTCCAAATTTATAAAAGAAATAATAATATAACAAATTACTAAAGAAATATCATATGTACATTATAATTATTGAAATATCTGTTTTCCATTCTTTTATTGATGTTATTTTTAAATCTTCTCACGTATCAGTGAACAGCAGTATGGAGCTTAATTAAAAAGAGCGTACTTTTTTGGCAGCTTGCCTTAATTACAGCGCAACTTGCAATTCTAAGCTAAGCTAAGCTTTCTAACTTGATAAAACCTGGTGAATTGGTAAGTGTGTACTTAGAAGGTTTGTTATAATTAACAATAAGTAAAAAGTACAACTGTACAACTACTATTTGTAGACTGAATAAAAAGAACTACTTTGTATGTAACAAGAGAAAAAATCATAAATAACTTTTTAAAAAAGTGGAGTATCGTGTTTGTAAATGAAGGAGTATTTGATTATTAATTTATTATAAAATTTTATGATTTCCCAGATTTTAGGAATATTTAGCATACTATTAAATAAATATACGAGTCATTGGAGCAGCAGTTGTAGTTAATAGGGACCACCTTTAACTGATACATGAGCTGCGAAGTATCTGTCACTTTAATTCCGGCACAAAAAGGAAAAAGATCTGAAGGAAGTGGATAGAAATTTACCGAAGACGAATTTTTATCTGGAATAATATTACATCTCATCCTATAGAGTATAACATGGTTTAATTCGGCTTAAATGTCGTTTGTAATTTGAATAAATATTTTATTATAATTTAAAGCTTTTAAATACGGCCTATTACTTTTTTAAGAACATCTCTACTAGAGATCTGTGTATTTAATAAGATGATTATTTTTATACGTTTATTGTTTTTAATATTTTAATTTGACGTAATTATTTTATGTATTAAAATCAATCATTTAATTAGGAATTGACTAAAGAATTGTGAACTTTTAAATTCTTTTATTATATTATATAAGTTATTTGGTATTGTTTTTTTTTAATAAGCCCAACTGTAGTCATTCTGTATATTTTTTATTTACTAGACAGTGTAATATTAATAGATTATCTTAATTCATTAGTCATCTTTATTTGCAGTCTTAAATAAACCAAAACGTACATAAAAAACTTTTATTTCAACATATGATTTCCACCAATAGGTTAAGGTATTTTTCAAAAAATTTAGTACATGTTAAGAAAGTTTCAAAAAAGTATAGCAATATCTACAACGGATAAAATATACTTGTTGCAAATGTTGTCTGTGTATATTAACGTAGATCATTTATTTTGTGATATTAACATACAACACCAAAATAAATTTAAAAAAATTACTCTGAATCTCGTTTCATATTTACATTTTAATTAGGACTGAAACCGCAAAATCCCTCAACAAAGTTATGTGAAAAATGATCTCTTTAGAGTAATCATTACTCTTTTATCATGATTACTCTTTAGAGTAATCATTTTTCACATAACTTTTGATTATTTTTTTTAATAATAAAACTTCATGTTATAATATACAGTAGATGCTTGTTTTTAAATAAATAGTTGAATAAAATTTATTCCTTTGTTAAATATGTTGTTATATAAATGTATTGATAATAATTTAATATTAACTTATTTTAATAAATAATTTTAGATTTTTTACAGTTATTTTTAACTACCAGGTGAAATTATTACTTACTCCTTATATCATCTGCCACTGAAAATCCTGTTAAATCGGTTCCGCCGTTTCAGACATTTGTCAGAACAAACAGACGGACAGATATATTTTTTATGTAACTAACTAACTTTCCATGTGCATTTAATAAAAAGCGGTTAAGCAGTTAATCTGTTAGGTTATAATCAAAGTTGTCCTTTGGAGTTGTGTCTAGTAATAGTTAACGCTGTATCTTATGCTTGGTCTAAGATGATGTCTGTAATTTATTTACACCTTGATAAAGCAAAGTTGTAACCGCGTGGAGTTCATTACAACCTCGCTCCGTACGTATAACTTCACTGCACTTTAGAACTCAGTAAATTAGTCTCAACTTCAGATTACCTGAAGTTTCGATAGAGTACGGGTATAACCCCTACTATAAATTGTATTATTAACTCTATTTTAAGCATCTAGAACAGATATTATTTATCTTTAAGTACTTTATGAAACTACATGGTCAGTTTAAAAAAATCTTTATAAATGATTTAAGATTTCCAAAAAAATCTAGGCTTTCCAAAAGAACCAAGAAGGATTTAACTAAGTTTTTTAATAAGTTACAAAGTAATAAATGTTACTAAATAAATATATAACATTATCTGTAGACGAAAAGTTATGTATAAAATTAACATAAGCTTAGTTTTAAATTAGATAATTCTTAATAAGATACATTTCTGGTGTAATCAACACGACTAGTCCATAAAACTCAAAGAGCAGTTTTTTTCAAAACATCATTATAAAAAATAGCCTATACTATTGAATATATTATAAAGTAGCAAAGCGCACACCGCAATATAAAGAGCGCTGTGGATATAAATAAAGGCTTTGAATCTGTGGAGCCAGAGTTGACAACGGACAGCGCATCCTTCCGCACTGTTCAACCCGACCAGACTATTGCATTCCTCAGCTCCAATATACTACACACTTTCATTTATAATACGTTTTAATTCGAATGCCTAAAATTGTGATTTTGTTGGCCTTAGCTTTATATTAACTTAAATACCTAATTATGAATAATTGATTTAAGATTTAATTATAAACAATTACTACACTTCACTGTTACACTTTGAACATAATGTTTTTCTCAAAGTTGTTTTAATTTCAATCAATTTAGTTGTCTTTCTTTTGATAACTTTGGGGATAAAATCATATACACTGTAATAATCTCTCTTGTTTAAATGTATAATTATTTATTAAGTACTTACTTTAATGACATGTTTATTGATAGTGAAAGTAGAATGAACACAAGAAAGTTTATAGACAAAATGATTTTGTTTATAAATATAAAACATGTTAAAGTACATTTATGAATAAAGTCGATGTCATTACGATTTAATAATTATATAGAAAATTAAATCAATTGTTGTGACTTCATTATAAATACTCTTCTTAGAATCTTGGTTTTCAACATAATGCAATATCGACAAAAGTATGAATAATAAGTATAAGTGTAAAATAGAAATAGATAACAAAGGAAAGGAAAACATACGTTAAATATATCATTTTATTCAAATAACAGAAATAAACATTTTCATATGACAAAAAACACAAAAAAGTGTTTAACACAAGTGGAACTGAAAATAGTTTGATAACAGTGCATTCAAGATAACAATGACTAAATACAAAAAATACACCAATATATGTGTTTTGATCCTCTGCAATACATAAGACTGACAGATGATAATATTATCATGTGTTCCTATTTATTTTTATGTGTTACTATTACATATTGTGTTATTCACATACCAAATATTACCGTCTTTTAATATTTTCATATGTACTAAATAATATTTTAATAAGTTTTGGAGAAGAATAAAATACAAAGTATCCTGTAAAAATATGCAGAATATAATATATATTTCAATTAAAATGGAGCTAGTATAATCCCGGAACACAAAGAAGTAGTTGTTGCTCTGTTTATTTTTGGTGTTTTTAAAAGAATAAAGTATTTTGGAGATTATGTCTCAGTTTTCATTACAGCTGTTACAATTTTCACACAATACTAATATTAATATCCTGCTGTTATTATTTACTACAATTAATATAGGTTTTATAATGTTCTGCTTTTCAACATATTGTTATAAAATAGTTTAAATTTATATTCTCCTCATCCTGTGGAGATGAATATATATATTTCATGCTGCTTATACCTGCTGTACCTATTCATTATCCACTTCGCAACTTTCGTTATTAGTACTTTTGGATTGGAAGTTTCTCTTTCAATAATAGATTTCTCTCAACTGTTAGATAAAGTTATAATTGATATCAAATTATATGAAATCAATATCTACAAGTACTTTAAGTTTATGAGTTCTTATTATATAATAATAGACGCTAGAGAGTGCGGGTATATCTTTTAAACAAGAAATAATACAAATTTATAGATCCTTAAGTCTTTCTAATCTTAAGAAACAATTAACAAGGTATTTTTTTTTTTCTTTTTTATGTTATAGGAGGGCAAACGGGTCATCGTTAGTATGTGATCACCGCCGCCCATGAACTCTTGCAACATCCGAGGATTCACAAGAGCGTTGCCGGCCTTGGAGAAAGGAATATATGCCTTTTTTGAAGGTACCCATGTCGTATCGATCTGGAAATACCGCCGAAGGAAGTTCGTTCCACATTTGAGTGGTATAACTAAATTTGTTAATAGTACCTTAATGAACTAAAAAGGGCGCAATAAAATCATAATTATATTATATGCTATTTATCTTCGTCTTTCTTTGTTTATCCCTCGCACCTTGTTTATAAAATAAGCTGGTTTATCTTCCATGGTAATAAATTATAGGTGTAACCAGGTTCAAAGGAAATCTATTGTCACATCTGATAACATCACTATTAAAGGTTCAGTTCACTGCCTTCAAATTTATTGTTTACTAAATCCATTTAAAATTTCATAAAAATTCTTAAAATTGAATTTTTTTATCAAAAAACCTTTCCTTTTATAAAATAGTTAAAACTTCTTTTTATTTCTTGACGAGCTTTGAAGACATGTTCGAGAGTATTATTTTCTTGTTTCCTCTCAAAAGAATCCGGATTCATTTTCCAGAGATTTAGTGAAGCAAAAGGCTTATTATTTGCATACAAATGGCCTTTATAAATCTTATACCTGAGTTTTTTGCCTTTGCAGTCTTATTTTGCCATACTTGGTCAATGTTTCCAAAGTAACTCTAATTAACAGCAAAATATATATTTTTAAATATTTTATTACTAGTCATAGGCCTCTAATTGTGTTATATAAAAGTGGACCTTAATTCACCACGCTGCACCTCCGCGGTTTAACGGATAAGACGTCATAGAATTGATTTCTCATTACTCTTTTTCTCATTACTTTTAAATTTTTTTGATAAAATTTAAAGAAATGGAATAAAAAAAGTTAATCTTTATTTATACAAATTTTGTTAATTAGTAATTTAATAAATTATAATATGCATATATTGTATATTATAACTTTATATGAATGACCACTAATCCTTGAAAAGTATATTGTAATTAATTGAAGATAGCATACGTCACGTTAAAACCTATTCTAAGGATTCACCTCGAATATATCGGTTACATTTAAACTTTAACGTGACATTTCCAATGCACTGTATGGGTCTGATGTATACCTTTGAAATTGTGTCTCTCTGTAAATCAGTTAATTTATCATCTACCTCTAACAGTTTCATTGTTTACGGACATTGAGTTTATGAACCAAAACGAACTAAGTTTCTTTGTATTGTTCACAGATATGGCATACAATATTTTAGTGAGCATTGTGTATTCTTAAGATTTGAATAAAATGACATGCTTATATAAATAATACAGACACAGGAATAAAACATTTACGTATTTATTTCAATTCAAATTGATACAAAAGTGCGCTACGTTTCTTCATAAACTTAACTCAATTCTAAACGAGGACTGGGATCAAATTTTTTACTGCCGTAAAACGAAACGACGTAAAATGAAACATCCTACAACAAGGACTCGTTATATTTTATATTACAATTTAATGAAATAAATCAAACTCATAGAATTAACAAATGTAGAATAACTAGATAAGTTATCGAATGGCATCTCTCATACATGGATTGAGTTTATCCAGTTATTAGTAGAACCACATATTACTGATTCTAACTCGATATCGATATCCAATAACTGAAATGAAACAGATGGAGGCTTCAATTACGTTATCTTTTATTAATAACATATTAGATGTACGAGATTTTGATATATTAAATATATTTGGTATAATGTAAAAATATATTATACAATTAGATGAGATATATATTATATATATTATAATATTAGATATATTATAATATTACAAAGAATCAACATTGTATTAGAACCCATTAATTAAAGAATTATTTAATCTCAGATAAGGATACTTATTAAGAAAGAATTTATTTTGCATTGTATATTCAACTCGCTTTTAAACGCGGCGCCACTCATATTGTGTAAGTTTCTTTCTTTTACTTCGGGATATCTGACTCTTAAATTTTGCACCCGTCATACGAGTAGCTAGAGTACTGGCTCGCCGAGTAAATATTTTTTTTAAACTCACAGCATGCTAGATTTTTTACGACCGACTAATTATTTAAACCAACTACAAGAATAGCTTCTTTTAATATCAACTGTACAAAAGTTCATTAAGTAGTTTTTGAGAAAAACAATTACATACAGACGGACAACTTTTAAGGACTTTATTTTGTAATATGTATATGTCAGAGACGGTCATGAATAGGAGCGTTAAACGAGACAGCATGTTGTCCACATGGTGGTACTACCGTCGTGATGACATCACCACATTGATATACATGTTTTAAGTCCTCTTACTTATTATTTTTTTTTTTTTTCGGTACATCTTTAGATAGAAGAAGAAGAAGATATGTAAAAAATAAACTAAGCAATGATAAACAGTCAATGAAATATATAATTTTTGAGAAAAAACTAAATTCTAAGATAAATAATATTTATTGCAGATTATTCTAAAAATCTTACAATAATATATATTTATGTATATAATATATAAATTACGGAACACTTAATAAAAGTTGCTTATTTAGTATCTATTATTAATTTATAGTAACCGTATTTCTGGGCCGGGCAATTATATACGGAATAATTTATGTATGTTTAATGAGATTACATATTTTCCTTATCAATATACGATGTTCTTTCCGGATATATTCAGAAATAATAAAGAGTCCTTTGTTCTCTTTAATTTCCTCAAAGCTCAATTTATTTCAGAAAGTTGTAAGGTCAAAGTTAATTTGGAAAGGTTCCATCGAGTTTCTGTCACTGAAGTTTGTTTAGGACCGCTACAAGAAAACATATAACAATCTTATACTTATTTATGTTTTATGACCAATGAGGTGATTGGTCTCGTGGCAGTAAGTGGTAGGTATTTAAGCATTAACATTACAAACCTAGTAGTAGTAACAGATCTACTATCACCTTAAAATAGTAGAAAGTTAGAGACACTAGAAGAGATAGTTGCGATTATGGGTTTTAGAGTTTCTAGTTTACCTTTTAATCTATATTTTGATCTGATTTATAATATCAGTTATTTATTTAGCCGATTTTAATATGATTTCTCGAATGTATTGTTGTAAATTTTATTCAAACTTAATCTTTGCATAATCTAAAACTATAATAACTATAATAAATTAACAATATAAAAAAAATTGTTAGTGCTACCTGTGTTTTAAATTCGATAAAAATAGCGAACCGAAAAACTACTTCCGCGTGAAAGAGTGGCAGACACAGCCAGTATAAGATAGTATTACACTTATTCATCTGCTTGGTCAGCTTGTTATGAAAATATAAAAATATATCTTTTTATAAGACTAATATTTATTATTTTAAAATTATCATATTAAATATATTCAAATTTTATACAAATATAGAAAAAATCGATTCTAGTTTGATAAAATATCAACTGAACAATAAAACAATGTTGGTCATAATAAGGTAACCTTTATCCTTCTAACGTCATCAATAATGTGTACACTTACTCGTACATCCTAAACATTACGACGGACTAAAAGCAGCTTATTACAAGTGTAATGAAATGTAAACCATAAGGTCTGTTATAATTATAGTGGCAATCGTTATCTAACGAAGTGACCTGTATTCTACACGGTAGCTCACACTCACTGCACACAGCACACTCACGTCTGTTTGCACGCGGTCGTTGTGTGTTAATTCCTTTTAATGTAGTATTTCTTAATATTATAATATTTATAATTCCACTTTTACTTAGAATATTAAATGAAACTTTCGGATTTGTGTTACTGGATTTAAGCAAGGCATTGAAGAAATTGAAAATTTTATTTCCAAGAAATAAATTATAGGTTGAAGAAGCACTTCCTTCCTGACGGGTATTCCGCGACGGCACCCTTTTTTTGTAATTGTTTTGTTTATAGCGATATAAAGGGATCACATTTATTAGGTAGCGTTTTATATATTATTATATAAAAGTATAAAGTAATATTGATATTATGTTACAAGAATATGTAGTATATGTATATATATATATAATATATAAATATATAATCTTTTTTAAGGTTTTGAAAATCTACGATATTTTTATCGTAACGTTCTCATCTCGTTTAAAAGCAGTAGATTGTTAAAATTTTATTCGAAAAATTAATATTTCCACGCCTCGAGCAATATCATTATTTTGTTTATTGTTCCCATGAAATAAACCAATAACAGCAAAATATTACTGATATAATATTGTTTCATGAATATATTTACTTAAAATAATAATTAATTATTCAAAAATTTATGTAAATAACAAACAAAATTAAATTGAAATTCAGTTTGTTTTTCACCTCATAACGGTTCAAACTCTTTATAGACCAAACATTAAACAATATAAAAACAAGGAGATAAAATTTTTATTTTCTGCTTCATAAAAACATATCAGTTATTTACGATGAAACCGCAATCTATAGAAGGGATTGATCTGAAGCGAAACATTAACGATTACCAACGATAACCGAGCAAGAGATATATTTATACTTGTCAAATAAAAATTCATATGTCCTTTGAAGTATATTTTCATTTGTTTTAAATTGTGGATATTTTTTTATTTGTTTTAGTAATTCAAAAGTGTAATATTTTCCTAAGATTTCTTTATGGTGAAGATTTATTTTGCTTTTATATACATTTTAATTATACCCATAGCCTTCCATAAATAATAAAAATAACGGGGAAAAGAAATGTGCTGTAAGGAAGCCATTTTGAAGTCCACACTTCGTTTACAAAACTTGAAGGACCTACAGACTGTTATTTACACAACAAAAGCCATAGTAAACATGTTGTTTACTATGGCTTTTTTTTTGTCGAGAATATTTTTTTATAATCAAACATACGATATTACTTAAGATACTTGGATAATGGGTATAACGATTAAAGAAACGCTTTGTTAATACCAACTAAAGAATACATTTCTTTAAGCAATGGTGAACCATTTTATTTTAATTCCAAATATAAGTATTTACTTATTAACATATCTTAAGAAGTCAATTTATAAAAATAAGTTCTAACAATTTCTAACAATCTGTCATGGTATGGGCATGTTATGAGGAGGGATAAAAGGCACGTGACCAAAAGAGTGCTAGGTGTGGTAGGGGAGGGATGGACAGGAAGAGGACGGCCGAAGAAAAGATGGATGGATTGCGTGAAAGACGATATGGAGAAGAAGAGAGTGTATACAGAGATGACGAGTAACAAGAGAGTATGGAAGGAAAAAACATACTGTGCCGACCCCAAAATGGGATAAGGGCAGGAAGATGATGAAGTTTTAAAAATCTCTGACAGTTATTATGTTTACATTTTAAAAGTATTAAATGCAATAAATATTTAAAAAACGTATTTTATTTTTTATTTTATATTCTAACATCAAATAATACCTATTACTGAGATACATCTTTAAAATGAATATTACTATCAGCATACATGTAAAATTAATCATTTGGCTTAAACGAAGACACTTGAGTTAGTTTTAAACAGCGAGGAAACTTAAATGAAAATTAAAGATTGTGTTTAGATCTATGTGGAAAAAAGAAAGACACTAGTTACGCGAAGCTAAAATAATGGCCACAATGGACTTATTATATATTACTTATATAAAATATAAGGATCTTTTTTATATCAGGTTGGCAAACATAATAATATATTGTTACAATTTTATATGAACAAGGACCTGCTCAGGTGGTTTGGGCACGTCGAACGAATGAGTGTTGAAAAAATGGTAAAAAAAAATTATACAGGAAAAGTGAGCGGTAAGAGAGACAGGAGGAGGCCTCGAGTAACCTTCGAAAACACAGTAGCTATGATACAGAAGGAAGGTCACGTAAAAAGCCTGGTACCCCCCGGAGGGCATGTATGAAGAGGTTAATATCAAAAAGTAATGTAAAAGGTTTATGTTAAATAAATAAAATTTTATATACTAACCTTATATAAAATTGTAACTGACTGTGTATGTAGATAATCTTTGTTGTAAAATCAACGCATTGGCCTTGATGCACTTATAGTGGTATCTTTATTATTAAGAGCTAAGTTGCAATATGTGTGATGAAATGAGTCATATCAGCCAAAATGTTGGTCGTTTTAGAATCACTAAATCTCGCTAGATGCGCCTATAATTTCGCTTTGTGTGACTGAATACCATGATCTAGTCGCGATGCTGACCATGGCTCCAACGCGTTGGTTGCATTTAGAATTTAATATCGATAACTTATTACTTTTACTTAAAGTTTTATTTGTAATTTTTATTGTTACTTTCATTTTCTATACTGCAGTTTATTTTAAACTTATTTATTTAAAAAATATTTATGTCGATATCAAAGAAGAAGGAAGAAAAATCAACGCAAATATTTTTATTATAATTTATATACATTATTAATAATAAATGGATTTCTGGTCCTAGTTGGTATGTTTAAAGATATCTGGACACTGACAGGAGATTATTGTGTTGTATAATTATTTATTTATGTCATATAGGAAAGTTACATTTTGGAAAATATTTTATTTTGTGTTACAACAATTAGGTTTAAAGCGAATAGTTCTATTTTCAACTGTCAGCCGATGTTTTTAGCCATTCACATATAAACCTTAAAACCACACTACACAGAATTAAATTTACCTTTTATGTTAATTTCAGGATATATGTGACGGGAGTTTTATTTTAAATATTTTACATGTATTAAAAAAGACTTCTTATTTTTTCTTCAAAAACACAGGTATTTCGTGTAAATTAAGGGGTAACAATATATCTTTTGAAGCACTGAACCGCACATCTCCGTCTAGAGAGTGCTAGAAGGATACGATAACCTTCATCCGCTCCTCCTACACTTAGTTCTTTGAACCTTCACCTATTAGTAACATACATTTAATCTTGTTTCATATTCTTATACATCATTATAATTTGTCAAAAGTTTAATTAAGATATTAATATCAATTATGTAATAAAATATTCAAATATGATGATACTTTAATTAATGCTGTGAGGGTAAACACTTTTTAATTTATAATTCCTTTGTCTATAATTGTAGTCTAGGCCTTATCAATATAGATAGACAAATTAATTAAAGTTTGAACAAAACAAATAAAGACTATAAGCCAAGGGACTAATTTAAAGAAAAAAATATTTTAAAACAAAAAATAATTATAGAATAATATTTTCTACGTAGTGTTAAATTAATGATACAGACATCTTTGCCTACCGATTAACTTTTTGATTTAATAAAATATCTTATTGTTTGACATTGTTTTACCATTTTAGTCATAGACGTAATACCAAGGAAAGCACCCGAACATACCCGACGTTACCCGAGATACTGTGAGACTGATATCAGATGAAATGTGAGGAATGGTTATATGGTTTTTTGTTCCAAGGATTATTTTTCTTGTAGTATATCCCTTGAGACGATTATACTTTATTCAATAAAGCCTTACTGTAATAAGTTTAAATACTTTTAACTATATTGATGACATAAGGGAAATTTAACGAAATGAATACATAAAAAAAAATATTAGAATAAATTTATATCATATAATAAATAAAAATTATAACTGTAAAAAAAAAACTAAACGAGAAGTTAAAATATTGGATCAATTTTGAGTATCATTGATTTAGCTATAACCTCGTATTATTAGAGGTAACAAATCAACAGAGATAATACTTATAAATCAAATTTACGTAATAAGTATTCAATATCAACAACAACATGTAATATTATATTTTATGAATCCAAATAAGTCTTATAATATTAACAATATATAATTAATAATATTTAACAATACAAGCATTATTCGTTTATAAACTCGCGAACACTGAAACATGTTACTACAGCGATGTCACTAATTAGCGCGTATTGAATGTATTATCTGTTAGGAACGGTTTCGCGTTAGATTAAAAGGTTCTGTACACCCCATTTTATAAGTTCGAGTAATTAAAATTATAATAAATAACCTATTTATATATAAATATATTTTGTCGGAATATCAGCTGTATAAATAACTAGCTCACCTAGCCTAAGTTACTCCTTATAATCAGCCATACGTCAGTGAAAGTTCTGTTAAAATCGTTCTTAATGTTTCAGAGATAAGACCTCATAAACGGACAGACCAACGTTTTTTTTTTACTTTTTGCTTTATATAGGTACCGGATATAAATTTAGTGAAAAGCTCTCTAACAATAACTTTATCAGTTTATTCATTCAGTCATTTTTATTTTATATTTTCCTTATGTATATTTCAATCAATCTATTATTATAATTAAACTTTTAAATTCATAGTTATTATAAGACTTTCATAAAGACAGTATTGTATTAGGGGAGAATGGAAGTTGAGGCTATTATTTGAAGATATCGGCGATAAAAACTAAATTTATTCACCGTCCTAACTATTTTAATAATGGTCGTAGGAAAATCATTTAGCTGGTACTTCCAAGTCATTTGTGTTCATTAGACAGTGTCCAATAATGGCAATGGTGTAGCACAATGTCACTGAAAATGGTACTGCAGAGCATTTAACTGCACTTAAAGAAGGTCGGTTGTGCGAATCGATGGAATTGGTCTTGGTATTAATTTGGAGTATTCGTTAGTGTCTTCATTGAGGAATATGGATATTGTTAAAGTATTAATTTCATAAATATAGCAATACTTATAGTGTATATTGTGTTTTATATTAAAAAAAATGTAAGAGATTGTGTCAACGTCAAATAATATTGTAGTAAACAATAAAACTTGATCCCAGCACTGAATGAACTGGATGTGTTGGCTTCCTTTTGACATTTGATACTGCGCTAAAAGTCTATGTCATTATTGCGAAGCGAAGCTCTTACTTTTCAAAAGTGTGTTTCGATATTCGCCTACTCCTCCTAAGCCATTTGAGCTAGAGCTTTAAAATTTTGCATATGCATTCAAGTAAGTGTCTCACTCGTTTAGCAGTTCTTTGGTGACATTCGTGATTGTAGATTTTGATTTTGACCATTTAGGTCAAAAAGTGTCCCATAGATCAATATATATTTTTTTAACTTAGCAATTCTTTATAATACAACTTTGTTATAATAATTGTGACAGGCGTCAAAATATAATAAACAGATTGTGCAATATTGTTTGACTGCTACTCTTAATTCTAATAACTTCAACGATTATTTTTAATTGTTATAGAAGTTCCACTGTCACTTATAACAGATAATCTGTTTCAGAATTCCCCCAATTGTGTGTTTAATCAACAAATTAAGGAAAACTTTAAGTCAATATTATCATCTTTCAGTAAAGTTATCTTTTCACTTTAACATTCATAAATGAGTCAGTGCGGTTTCGTAACTGTTGAGTTTTGCAGTAGTTAAATTTGATGTACTATAAAATTATACAAATTACGGTTTACAATAAAACAAAAGGTGTTTTAAAGGATTAATACATTAATTTAATAATTATACCATTTATGTAAAAATTATATAATAAAAGGTTTTAATTAGTTTCCTGTCCAGTTACAGCACTTTCAGATTATTACAGTAGATACGGGACAGACCTTCCACGTCATTACTGGAACTTTGAATTCGATAGAATAGAAGATATTTTATGCAAAGAAGCCTACATTTAATATACATAACATATTATTAAATATCTAAATATATTTGTTTATATATTTATATTAAAATTTTATCAGGTAATTTTATTGGGCATAAATATTAGTAAAATTATGAACTTAATTATAATAATAATTATAGTAGAAGAATTTTATTTACTTACTAGCTTTTGCCCGCGACTTCGTCCGCGTTTCCGTCGTTTTTCGAAAAAAAATTAGCAGATGTCCTCCCTCATAGTTTTGACGTAACAGGCAGATTCACTTTCGTATTTTAGAAGGGCAATAGTAATATAATATGCCAATCCACAAAACTGTTGAAAAATATAAGTAACCGCAGAATATTATAATATACCCACGCTATACCCACGACTCGGTCAGCGTGTAACTCCTTGTTTTTTATTAAGATAATATATTGCTAATATTTTTAGATCAAATTAAAATGTTTCAGCGCAAAGCTTCTGGGTAGACTATGTTAAGAGTCGACCCGTCCGGCACGTGAACGTAAAGATTCCTAGAATTGCTAACCCGGGAAAGAGCGACGTATAATTGACCATGCGAGAAACAGCTAACACCGAGATCTACTCCAGCAACACGAAAAGTCTGCCCTTGAGCTTTATTGATAGTCATGGCATAGCACACCGATACTGGGAATTGCGTTCTTTTAAATTGGAATGGAAAATTATTTGGTATTATGGGAATTCTGGGAATAAAGACAGTTTCTCCTGCACCGCAACCTGTTAAAATTTGAGCCTCGATTACATTTTGTTGCAACTGGGTTACTTTTAGCCGAGTTCCATTGCAAAGTTGAGGTGGTCTTAAATTTCGGAGCAGAATTATCGGTATGCCAATTTTTAAACAAATTATATGAGAAGGTAGTCCAGGCATACTTAAAGAATTTAAAAATTCTATCGGGTAATTAGTGGCTTCTTGTTCATCAACCATTCTATTTATTGAACTATAAACTTTGCTTTCTCCCTGTATATTAGACAGTATTTTATTATTAATTTCAGATGCCTGGTCATTGCGAGGAGTCAAAATGGACCTTTCGCAAAGCCAAGAATTGTCCCTATTTAATATAATTGTTATGTCACCGTAAACCGAAGATATAAGATGTTGTTGGGATTGCACTATACAACATAACTCAGGTGTCAGAATAAGTTTTCCTTGGTGTAGTTGTGGATAGGTACCTTCACCAATCTTCAATAATGTATCAGAAAATTCACGATCATCTGCGTTGTCTCCAGTTCTCACTCGCATATTTATAGTCAAATGCACCGATTGTATATCACGCCACAAATAAGAGCTTTTCAGGCAAGCCCTAATCTCATCAGCTCGGGTTCCCCGTGGTATTACCGGTAAGGTTTGTCGGAAATCACCACAAAATAAAACCGTAATACCGCCCATTGGTCGATCATTTTGTCTTATGTCCCTTAGAGTTCTGTCTACTGCTTCTACTCCTTTTCGATGGGCCATCGTACATTCATCCCATACGATTAAATTACACTCACGCAATACCTTAGCTTTGTCGCTATTTCTTGAAATACTACAGGTTGGACTTTCCGTGCGATCTAAATTAATTGGTATTTTAAACATAGTGTGAGCAGTCTTACCTCCTGGTAGCAATGTTGCAGCTATACCTGATGAAGCCACGGCAAGAGCGATTTTACGCTGATTTCGAACATAAGCTAATATTAATTTAGTCAAAAAAGTTTTCCCAGTTCCTCCGGGTGCATCTAAAAACCATATTGTTCCTAAATTATTCTGCACACTCTCGCACACGCGATCATAGACTAAGCGTTGTTCTGCAGTCATCATTGGGACACCGTTTTCTAATGTTACCAGCAGTTCCATTGGGTTGTAACCAATCTCTGCGGAATATTCCCTATTGGTAACCTCTCCGACTGAGGTTGGCGTTGGCAAACCATATTCACAAAGTGATTTACCGCCTACTGCTGTTAAGTCTTCCTGAAGAGCTAATAAGCACTGATTTATGGCCAGATCTCGAAAATTATCATTAGTTGCGCCTTCATTATTGTGAGATAAATTCCGAAGAAAGTCTTCTGCAAATTTTTCTTTATATTTTTCCCATAATTGGACAGGATCAGATAAATTACAAAATGTGAGTAATGTTACAAATAAATGGCGTAACCGTCGTGGATTATCACTAACACAGGATTCTGCTAAAGCGTCATCCCAATGTTGATCATTTTCAAGCAAATGACGCGCTTGGCAAGCTGCATGATAAGTTGGATAAACAACATCGTCTACTTTTCTCAAATCTATAAATGATGTTGGTCCTCGCACTGTATGTAATAATAATCTCAAATAAAAACACTCTGCGTTGTTAGGATGAACAGTATACACTCTACCAAGAACATGTTCTTTGAAAATACCTGTCTCGCCATCTACAGGCCTGCCTCGGCGTCTACGGTTAAAGACACCTCGTTGTTTATCGTAGATATAATACGATGGAACTTCTTCATACAAAAGAGACTTTGCGAAATTATCAGTTTGGCAAAGTCGAAAGAATGCCAATAAAGTTGTTTGTCTAGGGTTCTCTAATCGTTCTGTAACATTTTCGGCGTTAAAATATATACGTTGACCGCCTTCCAGATGAACATCCAGATGGGTCACAGGTGGATATCTTTCGTGAATATTAAAACTTAAGATCCGCCACACAGCTTCTGAAGAGCTGATATATCTGCCTGACTGAAATCTAGTAACTTCATCATGTTCATTTCTTAAAGCAACCGTAGCTTGGTCGCTGCCCTTGTTAATGTACTTACAAATATATTTAATTGACTCTACACTATTACACATTTCTACATTTATGTGAGCTTGAAATACTCTGGACAATACAGGCGAATACGGAACGACCCACCTATTATCTAAAGTAACCTGTTGTCCAGACATTCGCTTTTCAACAGTAAAACCACCATTGTCTCTTGAACGGCGACGATATAATGGGTATCCATCATGTCCTGTTACAGTTTCATCCACTAATGCTTTTGGATACCTTTTAGTGCAACGACCGTCTTGCATGCAAGGAGCATTTGCGTTAAATGCACCACATGGACCATGTATCATATGAGTTTTAACAATGTCGTATAACAGGGGATCTGCAGTCGGATCTGGAATTTCAGCACTGATTAATCTGTCTACATCATTAGGTCGAACCTTATCTTTTAACCAAAGCAAGATATGTGCGTGAGGTAAGCCGCGTTTTTGCCACTCAACACTATACATATAACACAATACTTCTCCAAAAATGTTATCTTTGGTAAGAAGATCTATCATTGATTTTAATTTTAAATGAAACACTCTTGCAATAATATCATGGCGGTCATGCGGTGCCTGACCCTCAAGAAGCTCCCGAGTGATTTCATCCCACTTGGGATTGGTAGTTACAGTAACAAATAAGTCGGGACGTCCCTATTTTCTTACGTAACAAAAAGCGTCTTGAGTACGTTCATGCATGTAGCGTGGACCACCAGTAAAAGAAGAGGGTAAAATAACTAAACGACCCATATTCACAGTATCGTTATCTTGCTCCATGGCATCGCGAAGGTGCACGTATTCTTCAGCGCGCAGCTGCCTTTGATTAGATCGTATATAAACTAATCTTTCGGTTTCAATTTTTGCGTACATGTCAACAATAAACTGATTAAATAAGCCACGAAAACGTTGAAAGTATACCAATCTATTCCGTCTCCCTTGCAGGTGGTAACAATAAAATTGAAGGCATGACACCTTTTTATTATAATTAGGTGCGCCTGTGCGCGGATCGGTTTGGTATACAGCGAAATTATAACCATCTTCCCCTCGACAGTATATCATAGGATATTGCAAACTGTCGTAAGCCCTGTGGGTTTCGAAAATACGTTGCAAACGATTGTCTCTGGAACGTATAACGATATCACGCCTATCACATTCCTGGTCGACCAGTACTACAGCAACTTCATTCGTGGATGGAACGTTATGACGCCCAGGGTGTTCCTGAGTTGGACGCTTATCGGCATTTATAACTTATCGGCTTTGACTAGGTTGCTTCACATGTGTGAAGAGTACGCGGTGACACATGGGCTCAGATATAACGCGTCTAAGAGTGAGTTCATGGTT
Source organism: Melinaea marsaeus rileyi (assembly GCA_918358865.1). Taxonomy (NCBI): domain Eukaryota; kingdom Metazoa; phylum Arthropoda; class Insecta; order Lepidoptera; family Nymphalidae; genus Melinaea; species Melinaea marsaeus. The sequence goes on from OU911094.1 coordinate 9,839,556, forward strand.
TTTCGGGCCAAAGACGTCAGTAGTAAACGGACAGCAACTTGTGTTGACCTAGGGGGCTCTCGTTTGAAAAGAGTTGACCGATTTAAGTATCTGGGTCACTGGGTTACCGAGACTTTGTCAGACACGGTGGATATTGAAAGAGAGCGTAGGGCGCTGGCTGTCCGCTGTAACATGTTGATTCACAGGTTTGCACGTTGTAGCCAACAGGTCAAACTAACGCTTTTTAAAGCCTATTGTCAAACATTCTACACTTGCAGTCTGTGGGTTGATTTTACGCGGCGGACGTACAGCGCACTGCGCGTCCAATATAATAACGCGTTTAGGATGTTGTTCGATCTGCCGCGCTTTTGTAGCGCGTCATCGATGTTTGCCGAGTCGCGTACCGACTGTTTCCACGCGATCATTAGAAAGCGCTGCGCTTCACTGTGGACGCGAGTGCGTGGTGCGTCGAACTCCATCCTGAGCGCGTTGGCTGACCGATGGGACTCCCCATTACTTTGTCGCTGGGTTCGGCTTCATGCTCCCTTTGCTAGCTAATGCCATTAGCATGGGAGTCGCATCGGAAGCTAGTATATGTATGCATACATTTGTGTTTGTGTTTAAATATAATGAAATTTGTACTAACATAGTTGTAAGTTTTTAATGTTACTAACAAGTGGACAAAGTCTTAAATAAATAAAATTATTATTATTATTATTATTATAACAATTTTATAATTGTTATTACCATCTTGAGAAAGGGCTTCTAATGCCGATTTAAAACTGCATACGTACGAATTAACCTGATGTAACATGTTCTGAAGTTGTGAAATGAGTTCAGTATTTAAATTCGGAAAATATTGATTTCTTATATTCGACTGTTCGTTGTAATCGGATACAAAATATATTTGAAGAAATTTAGGTTGTTCTTCAGGCAAAAGGGACCCTATCAAATGGTAAACCTGACCTTGTACCTTAAAAGTAGGCATGAAAGGGCCTTCTGAGATTTGTTTAGCACCAAAGGATGTCATTTGGAATGCACTATTATAAGTGCGAATATTATCTAAAAACTGTTTGGATTGCAAATGTTCCCCTAAAAGTAGTGATTTTAAAGGTTCCGGTGGGTCTTCGAACGAAGGCAAATTTATTTTACCTCCAGAACAACAGAAACCAGCAGACTCCTTCCTCCACTTCGAAGCATTACAAAAGGAACATACTACGTTCATATCGCCTATTTCAGAAGATGATCTGTAATCAATTGTGAGGTTATAAGCAAACCCACTTTTATATTCATCGGACCACGCCACCGAATTTGTAGATTGATCTACCACGTGTATATCTAAGTCATTAAGACCATGTCGAAATCTATCTGCAGTAAGACGGGCCTCTCGCTGTTCTTCTGTTTCAAGCGACCGAATATTTTCAATTCTTAATCTTTCATTAGATAAAGTAATCAATTGTTCTTGTCTCAAAGAATTGTAATAATCGCGTCCCGACTCTAGTCGTTGTTCATGCTCATGTTCATCTTCAAGAGATCGAATCATGTTATGGTGCGTCCTATCATTTGTCAAACGGTCTTGATATTGAGTAAAAGTTTCAGATTCTCGAGACAAAATATGACGTTCGCGATCAGCTGTAAGCCGTAATTCCCTCTCAGTGAAGGTTTCGGACTCGCGAGATAAAATATGACGTTCGTGGTCAGCTGTAAGCCGTAATTCCCTCTCAGTGAAGGTTTCGGACTCGCGAGATAAAATATGACGTTCGCGGTCAGCTGTAAGCCGTAATTCCCTCTCAGTGAAGGTTTCAGACTCGCGAGATAATGTATGCCGTTCGCGGTCAGCTGTGAGTCGCAATTCTCGTTGTAAAGCAGTTTCAGCTTCTCGGGATAACGCATGTTGTTCCCGGTCAATGGAACGCCTTAGCTCTCGTTGAGAAGAGCTTTGAGAAGCCCGTGTTGTAGCTCGTCTCGCTCTTTCAGCTGCTAATCGCATCTCTCTTTCTGGAGAGCTTTCATTAGCTCGAGATGTTGAGGCACTAACTCTCATAGAGTTTAACCGATGTGCTCTTTCCTCTTCCGATTCTTGAGAACGCGTCATTCTCATTCTCCTAGCTTGACTCGAAGTTCGAGATAAAGATGGTCGTTTTTTAGGTGGCATCGTTTATTTTATTTTTAATCGACGGTAACTTAAATTCTATTTAGTTACCCAACAAAAAACTTACGTCAGAGGTCCTAACTATAGCTAAGTATATAATAAATAGAATATAAATCTAAGTGCCTATTAAAACTAAAATAATATTCTAATCGAATTATAAATATGTACGTAGGTACCTACAAATTACAAAAGAATAAAAAATGAAAATAAAGCTATACTTAATGCGTGTGCAATACTATCTACACTTACCTACTTCACTTAAAAATATATCTACTCAATACAAAAAAAACTAAACATAAAATGCCCAAAACTAACCTATCAGTAACTAAAAATCTAACAATAATCTAATCTATCTATCTATTATCTAATCTAAAAATCGAATCTAAATCTACTTAAAAAGAAATAAAATAGGAACTATTAATAGTTAAGAATTTAAACAAAACTAAAACTAATTTAGAAAATAACAACAAAAGAAATTAAAATAAACTATTTAAAGACAAAAAGTCGCGCTGATAAGCACGGTTTATAAAATAACAATTATTGTCTGTCAATAAAGTTCAACACTCTGAACGCATCAACAGCCAAATATTGAATGACGCTTGCGCTCGCCTCCCGCCCCTTTTATACTCTGCCGCCGCGAGCCCCGTCGAGCGCGGCAACCGTTACGCAAAAATAATCCTTATAGCTTGATTCACTATTCACGCGCGATGTCTTGTTGGCGTATTTCATGTAAGTAAGTATAAGTTTGGTGTTTCTATACCGATTTCAATGATTCTTTTTTTATTTAATTAGGAATGATGGTGAGCATTATTGGTTTTATAAACGTAAAAGTAAACAAATATAATAAGAAATCTCCGAACTGCTAAGCTATCGAGAGTTATGCGTGTTATTGTGAGTTAACTATAAAAGGTAGATATATGCTGTCTTGGAATATTTTTCGTGTATTTTTATGTAGAATATTTCCGTTATACATAGTTTCTATGTAGCTCTAACCATTAAGGCTGCACACGCGACGGAAGCTTAAAAAATCAAGCAACTTCTCCCATTTTCTCAACATTTCCTTTCACTGCTCTGCTCCTATTCATTGTAGTGTGATGAAAAGTATACTATTACCTGCCCAGGAGTATAAAGAATAATTGTACTAAGTTTCGTTAAAATCCGTCGAGTAGTTTTTTTTTCTATAAATAACATACAAACAGACAGACAGACAGACAGACAGACAAAAATTTTTTTAACTGCATTTTTGGCATCAGTATCGAACACTAATCACCCCCTGCTACTTATTTTGTAAATATATTTCATGTACAGAATTGACCTCTCTACAGATTTATTATAAGTATAGATGTCAAAAATCTCGATCGATTTCTCGCCGTGACATATTTCTTTGTGTTCCATATATTTTTACAATTAAAAAAAAGCAGGATTGCTCTGCACAAATTGATGTGGTCAATCATTTTCAAGACTTCAAAAGCCGTAAGATTCACCCAGATACATAAACAACACGTTTCCTTTTAACATTCTTCAAAGCTTGACATCACTCGTAAGTTCCACCACCAGATACAACAGCAGCGCTTCCTCTATCAGAGATATTAAAGCTGATTTAATGTTAGAAATAAAGGTCAAGGATTCTGTCGCAAATCGCGTACAATACAACAGGAATTGAACCTCTGTGCTCGTCAAAGGATATGCGGTTGAAAGGCAGAAAAAGATTCTCTTTACTGATGAAAAATTAAGGTCTAAAGGAATACATTTTCATTTGTAATAGAACTTATTCGGGCCCTGGTGCTGGAGGTACAATATGGAGCACGGAGCGGACTTTTCAAGCACCAAATTTTAGAGAGACATTTGAATTAAAATTTGGTTAAGAAGTTAATTGTGCTGAGCGTAAGCAAAGCTCTTAAAGGTTTGGGAGACCTTTTTTTGTGTTTAGTTGTCTCCAGAATACGACGCGATAATTAGCTAAAAATTTTCTCATGCATGTTGGAGCCGAACGCGGATGTTATAGCGAAAGCAGATTGAAAAAACGTTCAGCCATTCAAAAGTTACAAAAAAAAAACACTCCTGCCATAGACAATACATTAGAGCTGCCCTGCGCGTGCGAGCAATGTTCTTAGCTAGAAGGTGACAATTAGTCCTAATAAATCAATATTTGCTGTAGCTATTCAGATGAAAGGAGAGGGGCTCAGCTCAACACCCGCCGCGCAAGGTTGGCGGATCCTAGAATGAAATGGAGGATTTAATACCAAATAAAAGTTTCATTAAAGTCTAATACACACCATCAAAAACACTCACATTTACATACATATTCTTAAAATATCTAACTGTCACTTATATTAGTTACAACATAGAAGCCATACTAAAGCCACTAAAGGTTTTGTATACAAAATAAGTAACAAAAGTTGGTGGATTGAAGTTAGTTACTAATGAAATGAATGTAATATTAATAATTGAGATTTATGAATATATGTGTTCGCTACACATATTACTCATCTATTTTTGTTTATTTACATCATGCATTTATCTTACATATATAAGTGTATATTTTTCGATGTAAACATCAGAACAGAATAATTAAACTATGGATAACATCATATTAAAGTAAAACAATAAAGATAAACAAAACAATGAACGAAAATAAAAAAAAAACATTTTTAATGTGAATCCATTCACTACCTTGATGATCCTGTGAAATATGATGTATGTTAGATGTAAAAAGTTAGCTTAGCATTTAAAATCAATTTACTTTAAATAAAATAGCGAGATTTTGTTGATTTCATTGCTTGGAGTTGTAGAAGTAATAGGATAAGAACTAAGACCAAATACACAATAGTAGTGTGTATTCGGGGGTTCTGCCTCATTGGTATTGGGGGATGTTCTGGCTCAGCGGGGGTCTCGCTCAAGTTTGGGTCTGATTCAGACTAAAAAAAAAAAAAAGAAAAAAAAAAAAAAAAAAAAAAAAAAGGTTTTGCTATCATCTAAATCGTTTGCTGCTATCCCCGTTGCGCTAGCTCTTACGGTTACAGAGATAGCTTTTTGAATTCGACTACCTGGCCGAAGGCTGATAAGACCATTCATTCCCTACTCAACTCGCCCGGCGTTATCGCCGCAGTCCGATAAGGCCCACCGACACTAATTACTACAGTATTTGTTTATATACATGTTTGTTTTATGCAATAATACCACAAATTAAAATTTATATTTTATTTAAAATAATACTTGATTAAATTATCAATTATTACATCCTAACCAAATAATCTATTTTATATAGATTTTTATTTAATGCAATAATTATTACATCATTGTACAGGGTTTCATCTTCATCGAATATCCTAAACATAATCTATACAACCTAACATAACCTAACCAAATATAATCTATACAACCTAACATAACCTAACCAAATAATCTATTTTATATAGATTTTTGTTTTATGAAATAATACCACAAATTAAAATTTTACATTGTATTTAAAATAATACTTGATTAAATTATCAATTATTACATCATTGCACAGGGTTTCATCTTCATCGAATATCCTAAACATAATCTATACAACCTAACATAACCTAACCAAATATAATTAAAATTTTACATTTTATTTAAAATAACACTTGAATAAATTATCAACTATTATATCATTGCACAGGGTTTCATCTTCATCGAATATCCTCACGAAGTTCTGCATGCTCTGACCGTAGAACATATGATGTAGGTATACCAAGCAGTATTCACCACACACCGAAGTCCACTCGTTTTGTATTTTCTTACTATTAAAATACCATATTTTACAGTTTCTATTAAGAAATGCTTTATGGAAGCCTTTCGGTGCTCGGCCAAATGAATCAAAATATTGGCCGATTTTGTTTTTGTCTACATGTATGGCTACCCAGTGAGAACCTGGCTGAGTATCATAATCTAGATTGCTTACTAAAAATGTAGGGGTTTCAATATGTATCGGCAATCTGTTTGCAGGAAATACATTCATTTGTAACAATGGATTAATCCTATTTAAGCATTCCTGAATTTGTAGGGTATTCATATTTTAGAATAGATATGTGTACACGTGCTCTATCATGCATAGACATGTAGTGAATAGTTAGGCATCTTAAAACATGTCTTTATAGTAAGGAGATTATGTACAGCAAGCAATGCATACGCTAAATCGTTGGAATTTATAAAGTAGTGACTAACGTTGAAATACCAAAGAAATAGTTTTAAGGAATTTTGAATAGACAAACCATTACTTATCAGGTTTTACTCATAAGTCAACAATGTAAATGTTTCGTTTAGAGTTATCGTTTTACGATAATAGTAAGCACTTACTATCGCTATATAAGTCCAAAACGAAAGAGGACCACCACATAACAATATTCGTCTACGTGCAGTACAGTGTAACCAAGTTATAAGTTATTGTGTGGTTACATTAAATTTCTTTGGGGTCACCATGGAGGTAAGCTAACTATTTTTAAATATTTATTCGTGTTGTATTTCTTTCAATATGTCTTACATGGATCTAATCACTTTTAATCTAGTGCGTGTGTTATGTTTGTGCTTAAAATGAATGTTATTGTTACAGAATAAATTTGAAGAAAATACATTCAAAGATTATTATTACAAAACCCTATCGGATGATAGCAACGATAGTCTTATGATTGCCAGAGATTTTTCAAAACTTAAAGCGAAACGTGGAGAAGAAGACCGGCTTGACGACTTGTTCAAGTTAGCTACTAACAAAAGGAAAAAACAGTGCTCGTCTGTATCGCGAGCGCAAGCAAATGGAGGCGTAGCATTCATATCAACAAACAGAGAAGATGCGGCCTCATCATCTCACTTGATAAAAATAGAAGTGTATGATATGAAGAAACTTGCCAACGTGCCACAAGAACAACATTGGAAGAATGCAAATATTAGATTGAAATATTTTACCAACGATACTAACCAACACATGGAATCTATCAATAAGATAATTTACAGTATAACGAAAGAAATAACACAGTCAGATATTGAGAGGTATATACTTAGTGAAATCAGTGACTAATCGGTTTAGTAGTGTAAATAATGTATTTTGGTGTATTAAAAGTAATCAATATAGTTCATCCACAGTCAGCCACCATTATTACTATGTCAGACGGGTTGTGGAGCAAAAAAATTAATGGACGACTCCGGACAAAGCAGCAGTCAAGACAAGAGACCACGACACCAGGAACCGTCAACTTCAACCGAAGATGGGAATAAGGTACTCTGTGAAACTTGTAACACTTACGTTAATAGAAGATATTTTGTAAATCATACCAAGAGTAATTTACACAAAAATAATGTTTTAAAATCACACTGCTCCCTTGCCAATGTGTCTGTTGTAGGTTCCGCTTTTGGACAGCGCATAATATCTTTTAAAATTGAAAGTAAAAAAGAATCTGACATAACATTCCAAACACCAGAATTATTTTTGCAATCTATCAAAAGTGATATTATTTTTTTAATCAATGAAGTCATCAAACAACATAGATCTTTAAAGATTAACTTTGTTCTACATGCTGATTTTGTGCATGAAACAAAACAAATAAATAACTCCTTTGATTTTCAAACAAGTAATTTTATAATAACTGAAGCTGACGATTTAAACATTTTTATGATATCGTTGAAAGATATGCTGTCAAATAAAATTAGTTCTTTTGAAAGAAAAGATAGTGGTTGGAGTTTAAAACATATAAATTACATAGAATTAAATATAAACAAATTTACTCCATTTCGTAGTGGTTCATACATTGACTTACAAAAAGATATAAAACTTAAAAAAGCTGTTATAAATGTTAAAAACTCAGATCAGTTATGCTTAAAGTGGTCTATACTTTCGGCTTTATACCCCGTGAACAAAAATTCCGATCGACTATCATCTTACACTTTAAATTCTCATAGAATTAAACTTAATGGGATATCCTTCCCAGTCAAATTGAATGATATACCTAAAGTAGAAAAACAAAATAATATTAGTATAAATGTCTTTGGTTTAGAATGGGATATCAAGACGAAAAAGCATTCCGTAGTTGGACCACTTTGTTTTAGTAAATGTCGTAAAACTAATCATATTAATTTATTACTCTTGCAAAATGGTAGTAATTATCACTACTGTTATATTCGTTTGTAACAATGGATTAATCCTATTTAAGCATTCCTGAATTTGTAGGGTATTCATATTTTAGAATAGATATGTGTACACGTGCTCTATCATGCATAGACATGTAGTGAATAGTTAGGCATCTTAAAACATGTCTTTATAGTAAGGAGATTATGTACAGCAAGCAATGCATACGCTAAATCGTTGGAATTTATAAAGTAGTGACTAACGTTGAAATACCAAAGAAATAGTTTTAAGGAATTTTGAATAGACAAACCATTACTTATCAGGTTTTACTCATAAGTCAACAATGTAAATGTTTCGTTTAGAGTTATCGTTTTACGATAATAGTAAGCACTTACTATCGCTATATAAGTCCAAAACGAAAGAGGACCACCACATAACAATATTCGTCTACGTGCAGTACAGTGTAACCAAGTTATAAGTTATTGTGTGGTTACATTAAATTTCTTTGGGGTCACCATGGAGGTAAGCTAACTATTTTTAAATATTTATTCGTGTTGTATTTCTTTCAATATGTCTTACATGGATCTAATCACTTTTAATCTAGTGCGTGTGTTATGTTTGTGCTTAAAATGAATGTTATTGTTACAGAATAAATTTGAAGAAAATACATTCAAAGATTATTATTACAAAACCCTATCGGATGATAGCAACGATAGTCTTATGATTGCCAGAGATTTTTCAAAACTTAAAGCGAAACGTGGAGAAGAAGACCGGCTTGACGACTTGTTCAAGTTAGCTACTAACAAAAGGAAAAAACAGTGCTCGTCTGTATCGCGAGCGCAAGCAAATGGAGGCGTAGCATTCATATCAACAAACAGAGAAGATGCGGCCTCATCATCTCACTTGATAAAAATAGAAGTGTATGATATGAAGAAACTTGCCAACGTGCCACAAGAACAACATTGGAAGAATGCAAATATTAGATTGAAATATTTTACCAACGATACTAACCAACACATGGAATCTATCAATAAGATAATTTACAGTATAACGAAAGAAATAACACAGTCAGATATTGAGAGGTATATACTTAGTGAAATCAGTGACTAATCGGTTTAGTAGTGTAAATAATGTATTTTGGTGTATTAAAAGTAATCAATATAGTTCATCCACAGTCAGCCACCATTATTACTATGTCAGACGGGTTGTGGAGCAAAAAAATTAATGGACGACTCCGGACAAAGCAGCAGTCAAGACAAGAGACCACGACACCAGGAACCGTCAACTTCAACCGAAGATGGGAATAAGGTACTCTGTGAAACTTGTAACACTTACGTTAATAGAAGATATTTTGTAAATCATACCAAGAGTAATTTACACAAAAATAATGTTTTAAAATCACACTGCTCCCTTGCCAATGTGTCTGTTGTAGGTTCCGCTTTTGGACAGCGCATAATATCTTTTAAAATTGAAAGTAAAAAAGAATCTGACATAACATTCCAAACACCAGAATTATTTTTGCAATCTATCAAAAGTGATATTATTTTTTTAATCAATGAAGTCATCAAACAACATAGATCTTTAAAGATTAACTTTGTTCTACATGCTGATTTTGTGCATGAAACAAAACAAATAAATAACTCCTTTGATTTTCAAACAAGTAATTTTATAATAACTGAAGCTGACGATTTAAACATTTTTATGATATCGTTGAAAGATATGCTGTCAAATAAAATTAGTTCTTTTGAAAGAAAAGATAGTGGTTGGAGTTTAAAACATATAAATTACATAGAATTAAATATAAACAAATTTACTCCATTTCGTAGTGGTTCATACATTGACTTACAAAAAGATATAAAACTTAAAAAAGCTGTTATAAATGTTAAAAACTCAGATCAGTTATACTTAAAGTGGTCTATACTTTCGGCTTTATACCCCGTGAACAAAAATTCCGATCGACTATCATCTTACACTTTAAATTCTCATAGAATTAAACTTAATGGGATATCCTTCCCAGTCAAATTGAATGATATACCTAAAGTAGAAAAACAAAATAATATTAGTATAAATGTCTTTGGTTTAGAATGGGATATCAAGACGAAAAAGCATTCCGTAGTTGGACCACTTTGTTTTAGTAAATGTCGTAAAACTAATCATATTAATTTATTACTCTTGCAAAATGGTAGTAATTATCACTACTGTTATATTAAAAACTTATCTCGTTTAGTAAGCGCACAATTAATAAAGAAAAAAGTAGCTGTACATATATGTGATGGGTGTTTAGTACATTTTACTACCAAAGAAAAATTATGTAACCATCAACTTCACGATTGCTCTCATGTCACTGCTAATTTACCTAGCAGTGATAAGCTAACTGAAAATTGGTTCGGAAAGTTTGTACCTAGTGATTATTTAGAATTTGATAAATTTCACAAGAAAATTAAAGTCCCGTTCGTAGTTTATGCTGATTTTGAAGCATTCTTATACACAATACAAACATGTGCTAATGATCCATCAAAACCATTTACAAATAACATACAAAAACATGTACCTTACAGTTTTGGTTATTATATAAAATGTTCCTTTGATAATACTTTGAGTAAATATGAGTCATACAGTGGTCCAAATTGTTCAGAAGTGTTTATGAAACGATTATACAATGATGTAAAATTAATATATGAAAAGAATAATTTTCGACGATCTCCAAAACCATTGTCAGAAGTAGATAATTATAAAATAAGTAACGCCAAACTTTGTCACATTTGTGAAACAGATTTGAATAACAAAAACTCCTTAGATTTTGACTGGCAAACTGGTGATTTTAAAGGTGTTGTACATGAAATCTGTATAAATAAATGTCATGTCCCGCGATACATCCCTATTTTTTTACATAATTTGAGCAATTACGATGCTCATTTCATTGTTCATGCTCTTAATTTTGTAGAAGGTGGAATAGACTTAATACCACAAAATAAAGAAAAATATATTTCATTTTCTAAAAGCATTTGTATTAACAATCAAAAGTTAGTTTGAGATTTGTAGATTCGTTTAGATTTTTGTCATGTAGTCTTGATAAATTAGCTCAAAATTTAAAAGATGAAGAATTTCATGATCTTAAAAAAAACTTTCCAAAGATAGAAGATTTCAATCGCCTACGAAAGAAAGGAGTCTATCCTTATGAGTTCATGAAATCATTTGACTTATTAAACTGTACACAATTACCAAGTAAAGATGAATTTTATGACTCATTGAATGATACAAACATAACGGCAGACGATTACCATCGAGCTCAAGACGTTTGGCAACATTTTGGTTGTCGCAATATGTTAGACTATTCAAACTTATATTTAAAGACAGATGTTTTATTGTTAGTCGATATTTTTGAAAATTTCAGAAATCTTTGTCTCAAAACGTATGATTTAGATGCTGCTCACTATTATACAGCACCAGGACTTAGTTGGGATGCAATGTTAAAATTAACAAAAGTTAGATTAGAGTTATTGACGGACATAGATCAAATATCATTCATTAAATCAGGGATTCGAGGAGGTGTATCTCAATGTAGTAATCGTCATGCAATAGCTAATAATAAGTACTTAAACGATTTTAATAAAAACGAACCCTCATCTTATATAACTTACTTTGATGCTAATAACCTTTATGGATGGGCTATGTCACAATACCTTCCTCTAGATAAATTTGAGTGGACTAGTCCAGAGACCAATTTTGAAGTTGAAGACACATCTGAGTTTGGTTTCATTTTAGAAGTTGATTTGGAATATCCTGAACACCTTCATGATTTGCATTCAGATTTACCATTATGTCCAGAAAATATATCCATAGGTAGATCGGAGGACAAAAAACTCATCCCAAATTTAAACAACAAAGAAAAATATAAAATTCACTATAGAAATTTAAAACAATATTTAAAATTAGGTCTTAAATTAACAAAAGTACATAGAGTTTTAAAATTTAGACAGAGTCCATGGCTAAAAAAATATATTGATTTAAATACAGATTTAAGGAAAAAAGCAGAATCTAACTTCGAAAAAGATTTCTTTAAATTAATGAATAATTCTGTATTCGGTAAAACCATGGAAAATGTTGAAAAAAGAGTAAATGTTAAGTTAATAACTCATTGGGAAAATGTAGGAAAAAGTTTAGGTGTCCAAGATTTAATAGCTAAACCTGAATTTAAAACTTTATCGATATTTTCAGAAAATTTAGTAGCTGTTCAGTTACAAAAGACTAAAATCAGTTATGACAAACCAATATACTTAGGATTTTCCATTTTAGATATGTCGAAAACCCTCATGTACGAATTTCATTATGATTACATGTTACCAAAATTTGAAAACAAAACTAAATTATTATATACCGATACTGATAGCTTAATATATCAAATTTTTACTGAGGATTTTTATAATGATATAAAACCTGATCTTGCTTTGCGATTTGATACATCCGATTATCCCTTAAATAATTTATTTGATTATCCGCTAATAAATAAAAAACAGTTAGGATTTTTTAAAGATGAAAACAACGGAAATATTGTTAAGGAATTCGTTGGTTTAAGATCAAAAATGTATGCAATAGAAACGAATACAAAATTAACAACTAAAGCAAAAGGTGTTAACAAAAGCGTTACAAAAAGAATGACGATGGAGAGTTATAAATCTTGTCTTTATAATAAAAAAATTAAATATGATAAAATGTTAAGATTCAGATCAATTAAACACGCCATTTTTACACAGCAAGTTAATAAAGTATGTTTATCCTATAATGATACGAAAAGGCACATTTTACCAAATAACGTGGACACATTGGCTTGGGGTCACTATAAATTGAAATAGCGATGTTTATGTAAGCGAAGCTTTAATATTTTTTATTGATTGTCAATTATTATCATTGTTATTCAGACATGTATTATCTTTAAATTGTAAGGTTGTTAATATTAAGATATAAAAAATGTTATGTTCTAGACTAAATGTAATAAAATAAAATTATTATATGTATAGTATGTTAAGTTCTTTATGAAATAAAATAAAATGGTTGTTATCCAATAAAAGTCTTCACTTCTAATTTACTCTTTTTATAATTCACACGTATTACAAAATGTTTCATTTTGTACATCCATTCACTGCAATAGTAGCGGGGCCAAGTGGCTGTGGAAAATCGAATTTTGTAAAAAACTTTTTAAAGTCTACAAATGATATTTGTAATACTTCATTTGCTCAGATAATGTGGTGTTTTGATGAAATGCAACCTTTGTACAATAATTTACAGAATGTAAATTTTTATCAGGGCATTCCAGATCTAAATATGTTTGATGGTAAAAAACCAAATCTTATCATAATTGATGATCTCATGAGGGAATCCGATGGTCGAATTGTCGATATATTCACTAAGGGTAGTCATCATAGAAACTTAAGCGTATTTTACATAACACAAAATCTCTTTCATCAAGGGAAGGTACAAAGAGATATTTCTTTAAACTCTAGTTATATGATTTATTTCAAAAATCCTCGAGACAAAACTCAAATCCGACATTTGGCACGACAAATATTACCAGAAAATACAAAATTCCTTGAAGATGCTTACAGAGATGCAACAAAAGAAGCTCATGGATACTTAATGATCGATTTAAAGCAAGGTACAAGCGATATATGTCGTATAAAAACAAATATTTTTCCTTCGAATGGTTACTGTCAAGTATACGTACCTACCAAGGGTTTTAAATACGCTGATAACCAACAAATTCTAATCATTTATAAATAATGTCCCGAAGTGTCAACACGCATAAAGACTTATTGTTAGCATTGCATAAGCTCAAACCAAAATATAGAGCAGCTTTGTTAAAATCTTGTGATGAAGATGAGATAAACTGTATTTGTGAGTGTATTCATAACGTTTTGCAAGGGAAAGTACCCCTCGAAGATAAACATAAGAAAAAGTTACAAAAATATAAATCTGTTCTACGCAAGTTAGTCAAAAAAGGCGCAAATAAATTAAGGAAGAGGATAATTATTCAAAAAGGTGGTGCATTTTTACCAATAATATTAGGTTCAATTTTGAGTGTAATTGTTCAATAGCTTCTGTAAACTAACAGATTGTAAAATGCAACATGCTAAGAAAATGATACTAATTGAACCAAGTGTTATTGAAAAGTTAAATCACCATAATAATGATGATAATCCAACATCTAGATTAGATGGTGAGATGAAAACTATTTTAAATAGCAATATGGATGACAGAAAGAAATGTATTCTTTACTTACAAATTTTACAAAGATATTTACATTTCAATGAAGAAAATCGACGACCTCTTGAATTACCAATAATGGCTAATAATGAAATAAACATGGAAACGAATATAAATGATGGAATTGATACTAAAGATTCAGTCTCGAACCAAGCATTGAAGGATGAAAAGCTTGAATTTAAACCAGCATCGGAAATTGATCCTCTTTATTCAACAAATCAAATACTGAGTCATATACCAAAAACGTATGTGAAAAAAGGTGAAACTCTGTTACGTTTAATATCTTTAAGTAAAAATAAAATTCGTTGGAATGAGAATGGTACGATTATCATAGATAACAAGAGTATTTCGGGAAGCAATATTGTAGACTTGGTTAATGATTTACTAAGACCACTTAAAAGAGATGATCCAATAGGTTGGGAACACTTTGCAAAGGCGTTACATGAAATAAAAATCCCACTCACATACTTAGGCAATCCAAAGAGAGTTGAATTTATAAACAAATTGAAATTAAGACACCTTGGCGATCTCTCACCGGATGAAGAATATTCTACTCCTTCAAACAAACTTGTGAATAAAAAAATCCATAAAAAACTTGACTGGGAAAAATGGACTCCCTACTAGATAATGATAGAATCAATCCACTAGAACGGATTAACGAAATTTATTATAATCCATCGCACCCTGCTAGTTATAGTAGCATTGAAAAATTAACTAAAGCTATGAATAAATATATGAATAAAAATGAAGTAAGAAATTGGTTGCAGTCTCAAGAAACATATGCGCTCCATAGACCTGTTAATAGAAAATTTCCTAGAAATAAGTATGTTTTATCAAATTTTAACGAACTCTGGCAAGTTGATTTAAGTGATATGAGAACTTATGTGAAATATAATGACAACTATAATTACATACTTTGTGTTATTGATGTTTTTTCTAAGTATGCTTATGCTAGACCAATAAAAAATAAAAATTCTCAAACTATAAAAAAATCTTTTGAAAGTATATTTGAAGAAGCGAACAGTACCCCTACTCATATACAGTCCGACAAAGGTACGGAGTTCGTTTCCAAAGATTTACAACGTTACTTTAAAACCAAGAATATTAATTATTATACTACAAACAACCCTGACATTAAGGATAGTGTTGTTGAGAGATTTCAAAGGACTTTAAAAATGAAAATGTGGCGATATTTTACTCACAGGAACACTTACAGGTACATAGATGTTTTACAAGATTTAATGTATGCATATAATCATAGTCGTCACTCTAGTATAAAAATGAGTCCTAGCGATGTTAGCTCAGGGAATATAATGACAGTTTGGAGAAATTTATATGATAGGAAAACAAAAGATACAAAAACTTCATACCTTTCACAGCCAAAATTTAATGTAGGAGATTATGTCAGAATAACTAAATTTAAACATATGTTTCAAAAGGGATATGAATCTAATTGGAGTGATGAAATATTCATTATTTCATCAATTGTAGATCGTTCTCCATGGGTGGTCTACACACTGACAGATTTAGTAAAAGAGCCGATAATAGGAACGTTTTATGAAAGAGAATTACAAAAGGTAACATATGACACCACTTTAAATTATAAAATAGATAAAATAATTCGTTCACGCTTCTCTGGAAACAGAAAGGAAGTGTTAGTCAAGTGGAAAGGTTATCCAGATAAATTTAACAGTTGGGTTTTAGCCTCAAATTTAAAACAAATATGACGAAAATAAGTTTTTATTTAACTTTACTCAGTAACAGTTCAATGGAGTACTTTCCTAACAATACGACAACACGCTTTGCAACAAAGTTACCGAAACCAATAGTACTTGAAGGAACGTGGGATGTTGGTATCGTTGAGTTTCAATATCCGTGTACAATGTTTACTGTGCAAGAACAAGAAAGTATGGTATATGTGACTAAAACAATGGAAATGCCCAATGAAATAGGTACTTCAACCGTTTACTACAAAAAACATATTCCAGCAACAAACTATGATAATATTAACCATATATTGACGGCCTTAAACAATATAAATGAACAAGTAAAATTTCGATATGATGAATTATCAAAGTATGTTCATGTTGTCGTAATGGACAAAAATATAAAATCATTATCCTTATCAACTCAGCTATCGCTTCAACTTGGGTTCGAACCAAATAAGAATCTAGTAGAAAAAGGACTAGGAAAATGTCCAGCTAATCTTCATTTGGGGTTGCCACCAAGGTTGTTTATTTACTGCGATATTATTGAACCACAAATAGTTGGAGATGTTATGACACCCTTATTAAGAATAATACCATTAGACCCATCTAAGTATATTTACGGAGCCAACAAAATGCATGTATTTTCACCACCTCACTACTTGCCAGTAATGCGAAGAGAGTTCGATACAATTGAGATAGATATAAGAACAAGCACCGGTCAAAAAATACCATTTCAGTTTGGAACAGTGTGTATTAAACTCCATTTTAGAAAATTATAATCATGTATTCTCACAGTAATAAAATTATTTGTCCTTATGAACATTATTATTCTCACCAAGCCGGATCTGGTATTGGAGTTATTTATAAGGGAGTCCCGTATCAACGAGGTCACGGAATTGGTAGCTTTTTAGGAGGGTTGTTTCGATGTGTTTTTCCATTGCTGTCTAGTGGTGCTCGAGATATCGGTAAAGAAGCTTTAAACGCTGGTGTAGGACTTTTATCTGATATGGTGGCCTCTAGATCTATGGAAGAAGCTGTTAAATCACGGTTAAAGGAAGCAGGCTCCAATTTGAAAAGAAAGGCAGATGCTAAAATCGACCGCATTAATATGTCCGGTTCAGGATATATAACGAAGAGAAAACGTCTGACTTCATTCAGTTCATCGCCTACCGCCAACGGGAAAGTTAATAAGAGCAAGAAATTTACTAAAAAAGTAACTAAAGACATTTTTTCTTAAATAATAAAATGTCATTTTTACATAACCATTCCTGTGAATGTATTAAATCCGAATTAGATTTGTTTGCCTTGTCCTCTACTCAAACTAGTATAGAAAATAGGTCATGGATACATTACAAACCAATTTCTTCACTTGCTGATGATGGACCTATAGAGTTCCAAGTACCGGTGATGATTACATGGATTTATCTCACACGCTGATACACATAAAAGCAAAAGTTATAAATCAAGACTCTACAAAACTTAATTCATCAGCAGTTGTGGCTCCAGTTAATAATTGGTTGCATTCACTTTTCAGTCAGTTTGATATCTATTTAAATCAAAAACTTATTTCACCTCCTAATAACACATATGCTTACCGTTCATATATAGAGACATTACTTACTTATGCCCCGGCCGCTAAAACGTCTCACCTGACTTGCGGTCTCTGGTATGAAGATACTTCTGAAAAGATGGAATCAACCGACGAAGCCAACAAAGGATTTGCAAAACGTCAAGAGCTTATAGCCGAAAGCAAAGAAGTTGAAATGATTGGACATTTACATGGTGATTTATTCAATCAAGAAAAATTTTTGATAAATGGGGTTGATATGTCTGTTAAATTAGTAAGATCTAGAGAAACCTTTAATTTGATGGCATCTTCAAGTGATTTAAAGTTAAAAGTATGTATTTCGGATGCTACTCTCATAATTCGTAGAGCCAGAATTAATCCAAGTGTATTACTTGCACATCAAAAAGTTTTAGCCTCTACAACAGCAAAGTATCCTATTACCCGTGCTGAAGTTAAAGTTTTAACTATACCTTCAGGTGTTCAAGGAAAAACTCTGGATAATATCTTTCTTGGCCAAATTCCAAAAAGATGTATTGTTGGATTTATCAATAATGCAGCGTTCAATGGTACTCTTGTTAAAAATCCTTTTAATTTCAAGAACTATCAGATGAGTTCATTTTGTTTATACGTTGACGGTCAGCAAATACCTTCTAAAGCATTGCAGCCATCATTTGAAAGTAACATGTTCACTTCAGCTTACCATTCGTTATTCTCTGGAACAGGAATACATTTTTTAAATGAGGGCAATGGAATATCTAGAGAACAATATGCGAATGGTTATTGTCTTTTAGCTTTTGACTTAACACCTGATTTATCAGCTAACTCCTCAAGTCATTGGAGTTTGATAAGGAATGGTAGTGTAAGATTAGAAGTTCGTTTTGAATCTTCTCTAACGCAAACTATAAACTGTATTGTTTATGCTGAATTCGATAATGTTATTGAAATAGATAAGAATCGCAATGTAATCGTAGATTATAGTAGTTAAGATTTTCTATTGTATTTTAGGTTAAGTTGTCCCTATTGTTTATAAATAAAATGATAAAATGAATTTAAAGCCTTTATTTTTTATAATATATTGAAACAGTATATTCAAGTAACAGTTTTTGTGTTGTAAAAAAATCTAAACATTCATATCGTTAATTGTTATTATTGAAACACATTTTTTTACAATTATCTATTTGTGTTATTTCTTTCGTTATACTGTAAATTATCTTGTTGATAGTTTCCATGTGTTGGTTAGTATCGTTGGTAAAATATTTCAATCTAATATTTGCATTCTTCCAATGTTGTTCTTGTGGCACGTTGGCAAGTTTCTTCATATCATACACTTCTATTTTTATCAAGTGAGATGATGAGGCCGCATCTTCTCTGTTTGTTGATATGAATGCTACGCCTCCATTTGCTTGCGCTCGCGATACAGACGAGCACTGCTTTTCCTTTTGTTAGTAGCTAACTTGAACAAGTCGTCAAGCCGGTCTTCTTCTCCACGTTTCGCTTTAAGTTTTGACGAATCTCTGGCAATCATAAGACTATCGTTGCTATCATCCGATTGGTTTTTGTAATAATAATCTTTGAAGGTATTTTTTTCAAATGTATTCTGTAACAATAACATTCATTTTAAGCACAAACATAGCACACGCACTAGATTAAAAGTGATTAGATCCATGTAAGACATATTGAAAGAAATACAACACGAATAAATATTTAAAAATAGTTAGCTTACCTTACCATGGTGACCCCAAAGAAATTTAATGTAACCACACAATAACTTGTAACTTGGATACACTGTACTGCACGTAGACGAATATTGTTATGTGGTGGTCCTCTTTCGTTTTGGACTTATATAGCGATAGTAAGTGCTTACTATTATCGTAAAACGATAACTCTAAACGAAACATTACATTGTTGACTTATGAGTAAAACCTGATAAGTAATGGTTTGTCTATTCAAAATTCCTTAAAATTATTTCTTTGGTATTTCAACGTTAGTAACTAGTTTATAAATTCCAACGATTTAGCGTATGCATTGCTTGCTGTACATAATCTCCTTACTATAAAGACATGTTTTAAGATGCCTAACTGAATAGTTAGTGAATCACTACATGTCTATGCATGATAGAGCACGTGTACACATATCTATTCTAAAATATGAATACCCTACAAATTCAGGAATGCTTAAATAGGATTAATCCATTGTTACAAATGAATGTATTTCCTGCAAACAGATTGCCGATACATATTGAAGCCCCTACATTTTTAGTAAGCAATCTAGATTATGATACTCAGCCAGGTTCTCACTGGGTAGCCATACATGTGGACAAAAACAAAATCGGCCAATATTTTGATTCATTTGGCCGAGCACCGAAAGGCTTCCATAAAGCATTTCTTAATAGAAACTGTAAAATATGGTATTTTAATAGTAAGAAAATACAAAACGAGTGGACTTCGGTGTGTGGTGAATACTGCTTGGTATACCTACATCATATGTTCTACGGTCAGAGCATGCAGAACTTCGTGAGGATATTCGATGAAGATGAAACCCTGTGCAATGATATAATAGTTGATAATTTATTCAAGTGTTATTTTAAATAAAATGTAAAATTTTAATTATATTTGGTTAGGTTATGTTAGGTTGTATAGATTATGTTTAGGATATTCGATGAAGATGAAACCCTGTGCAATGATGTAATAATTGATAATTTAATCAAGTATTATTTTAAATACAATGTAAAATTTTAATTTGTGGTATTATTTCATAAAACAAAAATCTATATAAAATAGATTATTTGGTTAGGTTATGTTAGGTTGTATATATTATATTTGGTTAGGTTATGTTAGGTTATATAGATTATGTTTAGGATATTCGATGAAGATGAAACCCTGTACAATGATGTAATAATTATTGCATAAAACAAAAATCTATATAAAATAGATTATTTGGTTAGGATGTAATAATTGATAATTTAATCAAGTATTATTTTAAATAAAATATAAATTTTAATTTGTGGTATTATTGCATAAAACAAACATGTATATAAACAAGTAGTGTAGTAATTAGTGCCGGTGGGCCTTATCGGCCTGCGGCGATAACGCCGGGCGAGTTGAGTAGGGAATGAATGGTCTTATCAGCCGTAAGAGCTAGCGCAACGGGGATAGCAGCAAACGATTTAGATGATAGCAAATTCTTTTTTTTTTTTTTTTTTTCTTTTTTTTTTTTTTTTTTTTTTTTTATTCTGAGTCAGACCCAAATCTGAGCGAGACCCCCGCTGAGCCAGAACATCCCCCAATACCAATGAGGCAGAACCCCCGAATACACACTACTAAGGAGTATTTTGAAGGAAAAATATACTTTGAGAATGCAATAAACGGCCAATCTCCGTTGCCGGTAGTGCCGGAAGGATGTTCTGCCTAGATTACAGAATTTGAACTTAATTCTCTTTTCTTCGAATAGAAATGAATGAATTTTTTTTTTATTCCTAATAACCAATCTGATGTAAAAGATTAGATGTATATAGATAATAACATAATAACAATAGATCTAGACCAAATAAAGATTGACATACACAGGGGTAGTATATCCGACCCACAAAATATCAGAAAGTATAACTTAACAATTATAAATGTAAATTGTAAATACATTATGATAATCCTTCCCTCAACTCTTTTAAATTAAGAGTAACCGTTAAAAGAATAATCTATTTTCAATAGCATTTCTTTGTTCTCTTTTATTTGTATTTAGTATAAGTGTACCGCACTATCTCGTACTCCCTCCCTCACACCAAAGGGTAACTGGGAGAGATCTCTAAAAGAGATAAGTAATCCTTTGTACTACATTGTTTTTTGTATTTGTTATTTTTATTGGTACATAAATAAATAAATAATAAATAAAGATGAACATATAATATTTGATGCTCTTTGATTGGTAATGATATTAAAGTGACAGGAAAATTATATCTCAATTGCAATTCAAAGTCCTAAGCAATATCAGAACCCTTTGTTACTGACGTTTTGTAAATCCATTTAGTTCAAATTACTTTAATGGTTCCGTGGGATGGCAATAAAATAATATATTTATAAAGTATATAATTTTTGAAAACAGGTCAAGAAATAACATATCCTTTTACAGATAGCATATAGATATAATAAATATCATTAACAGTCTTACAATGTGTACAAGTCGATATCATATTACATGTTAGGAGAAATTTATTCTCATCATGACTTAATTAACAACAAATAGTATTTAACTGTCCGCCGTTTGACTGAGCGCTGTTTGGACTTGAGGTCTCTGTCACAAAGACGGATAGAGTGGCCTCCGTTCACGTGTTCTACGGCCCTCACAAAGGTTTCCCTTGTCAGTGTTCATGCCTGTTCAGATTTTGGAGGAGGTCGTGAAGGCTCAATAAAAATATCTGGGCCTCATTCCGGACGAAATATGAAGCTATGGGTCCTATTTCTCACTTCTGGACTAGAAGCAGGTATACACCGCAGGTGCTTTGGGGAGGTGCAGGTGCGTTTCTTTCTGAGAAAAATATTTTATATCTATATTATATCCAACAGAACCACAACGATAGTGTATCACGGGTTCTTAAATATTTCATATCGTATTAAGCCTATAAAAGGATAAAGCTTACAACAGCGCCGTAACAAGTCACAATGAGATTCGATTTAGTCATAACGTTCTTCGCGTGTCCAATAATATTCGCATTGAATAATGAATTTATTGATTCGGCCGTAAGCTACTTTAAATATAAACACACTTTCTTCGCGTGTGTATTAACATGTGACAGTTACAGTGAGTATCGATAACTTATGATCTCGAGTTTACATTTCAATTAATTACCGTTAATCTTGTCCTGCAGCGCATAAACTTGCTAAAGTAGCATCGCATAATAACCTGGCAATATCAAGTATTAACTTAATCGGTTCGGAAGAGCGAGATGAGAACGAGATTGATCTCTGCTTAAGTCAAACATCATCAAGCATAGGGGTGCTTATAAACTCAACATGTCCACTATTTGAACGTGTTCTTACATATGTGGGTATTTCTATATATTTTTTAATCTGTCATTCGTTTGTAATTTTTTATTTCTCATATATTTCTCTTTGATCAGGCATCTCAAAACAATTTATTCGACTCCAAACACAAATGGGTAATAATGTGTGAGAAAACTGACCGTGAAGCTGTCGGAGAGCGATCTAACTGTTCTGAACCAAGTCGCGATATCAATGTTCCTCTCTTATCAATATTAAGTAATCTCAATTTAACTATAGACGTTGATATCGTGGTGTCAGTTAACACAGGTGATGATTTACTTATATTAGTTATAATCCTTTAGAAACTCGACAAGATTTATTGCTTTGATATATGGTGTTTGACTTCTATTACTTTCAGCAATAATTATTTTTTCTGTCTAATCATGAAAATTTTAATATTTCTAACAAAAATAACTTTTGTAAATACTTGAAATAAGGTCCAGAAGTCGCTGGTCTATGCCTTTATCTTTATCTTTATGATTTACAAAACTTTATTCTTCATTCGACCAAATTATTTTTCTTCGTTCTAATAGGTGTAGGTCGTCATTGTCTGTATGACGTGTACAATTTCGGTAAACAAAGAAACGGAAGGTTTGTGGTTGAAGTTATTGGAAACTGGAATAATGTTACAGGTAACAATGTATGAAGAATGTTTTTTGGGCACAATCTGCGTCATTTATATTTAAACATGTAATATTTTTATAAATATATATGGTAGTGTTTGTTGTTGTTGTTGTGATGAAATCAAATAAACCCTTCTTAACAAAACAAATTATTTTTCATAAAAAAAAAGTAATCCAAAATAAATTGTTTCGACTTTTGATTCATCTTATGAAAATATTACGTTAATTTATTTTAATGTTAGTTAAGTTTGTTATAACTCTTCAAAATGATTTTAAATAGCAAAATGAAATTTGTTATAAAACTATACAGTGTTTATATTTGAAGGTCTAAATCTTACGACACTACATAAATATTACCGCCGGTTTGATTTCCATGGAATGATAATGAAATTGGTATTTGTTGTAAGTACAATAATTAAATATCCTATCGTTTTATATATTGAGTTTTTATTCGAATGGAGTTTTTATTTTATCTAGATGAAGCCAAGCCTCAGATATTTAAATAATAGTAATCTAATTCTATTGTTCTTGTTTCTTTCAGTACGAGTAAGTAGTGAAAGATGTCGAATACTAACGCAAATATATTTTTTGCAGATGTCTAAAATACCGAAAGTTTTTGATCCTCAGGTGGTCTTAAATTGGAATCCTGATCCAAACGTGTCTATTTTAACTCATACGGGGTTCATTTTCCTGCACGAAGTCGCCGAAGTACATAACATTAGGTAGCGGTCACTTTGATACATGACTCTGTTGCATATTGTTTGTATTTGAATATAACGTTATGATGTGTAAGCTATAGGGCTATGAATTTGATTAGCTTAGGCGGTAAAGTTTATACTAAAATATTAGAGAGAAGAATGCAAGAGAGATCTGAAATTCTGTTTTGGGAGGCCCAAGGAGGTAGGTTTAGACCTGGAAGAGGGTGTACAAATCAGATCTTTTCCCTCCGCATGATCACGGAAAAGTTTTTGGCCCTAAATCAAAAGGTTTTCTGTGATTTTGTGAATTTGGAAAAGGAGTTTGACAGTGTTGTGAGAGAGAAACTATGGGAGATACTGCCCCGATACAATGTGAGCGGACCCTGGCTATAGACTGTAAAGTCTCTTTACAGAGATCACTCAGCCTGCGTGCGAGTAGGAGCTGGCATGTCGCCCTAGTTTGACATCCAATCGGGTGTTAAGCAAGGTTGGACGCGTCACGGCGAGCACTAGAGGGGCTGGCCTCTCTCGGGCCCTTGCTCTCGAGGCCGAGGATGCGGAGATGGAGAAGGCGCTGGCAGCACGGGCATTCCGTAAGCAGGCGCCTTCTTCAGGTAATGCGACGTGCTCCGAGGAGGAGGCTCTGCAGGGCGGTTCACGTAGGCCTGACCCCGACTCCCTCGGGGCTGAGGAACTAAGAGCCCTGGCGGGCAAAAGCGCGGCTTCCATCCTGGAAGTCAGCCGCAAGTCCGGTAACCTTAAGGGCACCATGGTTAAGGCCCTTAAGGTAGCCTCCTACAGGCGAATCTGAACCACTCCGCCAGGGCCCAGGATCTCTTCATCCAGGCAATGGCGGAGTGGGATATCAGTATAGCGGTGGCCTGTGAGCCCTACTATGTCCCCCCTAATTCCAACTGGGCGGGGGACACTAGCGGTTCCGTGGCTGTGGTTGCGGGTTCTGGTCCCGGTCCCCCTTTCTCCACCTTGGAGACTGGCCCGGATTTGGTCGTGGCGCGGTGGGGGGAGTACGTCGTCATCGGCGCGTACTTCTCCCCCAATCGTCGTCTGGCGGAGTTCGAGACTTTCCTCGACTCCGTCAGTGCGGCGATTGGCAGACAGGCGTCGGGGAAGCTCATCTTCCTCGGCGACCTGAACGCCAAATCCGCGGCCTGGGGGAACCACGCCACGGACGCTAGGGGTAGGGCCGTCCAGGCCTGGTCGCTCCTCTCCGGTCTGTCCCTCCTCAATAGAGGGACCGATGCGACCTGCGTGCGACAGCAAGGGAGCTCAGTGGTGGACGTTTCGTTCGCCATCCCAGCTGTCGCTCGCACGGTCGTCAACTGGAGAGTAGAGACGGAGGTGGAGACTCTTTCGGACCATCTCTACGTCCGATTTGAGATCTCCACCTCCCGGCCGGACCAGGCCGGGCCACCGCGGGGGGGTAGTCGCTTTCCTCGTTGGGCAATTAAGCGTTTGGATCGGGAAATGGCCAGGGAGGCAGCCATTGTTCAGAGCTGGGCCTTTCCCGATCCGCCCAACGAGGAAACCGACGTGGAGGTGTCGGCTGGCCGCATGCGCGAGGCCCTATCACGGGTCTGCGATGCGGCCATGCCGAGGGTGGGGTCTAGGCCCCGGCGCAGAGCAGTGTACTGGTGGTCGTCCGAAATAGCCGAACTTCGGACGGCCTGTTGCAGGGCTCGGAGGGCCTTCGTCCGGTGTCGCCGTCGTCACGGCTTCGACCCGGATCTGGAGGCCCAGCTGCGGAGTCGTTATCGCGAAGCGAAGTCGACTCTGCGGCTGGCGATTCGGAAGGCGAAGGACCTGGCTCGGGAGGAGATCCTGGCAGGTCTCGATAGGGACCCATGGGGGCGCCCGTATCGAGTGGCGCGGAACAAACTCCGCGCCGCTTGCGCCCCGGTCATGGAGTCCCTTCAGCCGGATTTCCTCGAGCGGCTGGTGGGGGACCTATTCCCGGAATCCACCGGCCACTCGCCTCCCGTGATGGCCCCCCCTTCTTCTAATGGGGGGGTGGGTTCTGTCCCAGACATCACGGAGGCCGAGCTGGAGGTCGCCTTGAGTCGTCTCCGAGCCCGCAGTACTGCGCCGGGGCCGGACGGTATTCCGGGGCGAGTTCTATTCCTCGCCCTGGAATACTTGGGGGGCAGGCTTCGGGAACTGTTCAACCTTTGTTTGCGCACTGGACAGTTCCCGAAGGCCTGGAAGGAGGGCAGGTTGTGCCTGTTGCGGAAGGACGGTCGTTCTGCCGACTCCCCTTCCGCATACAGGCCAATCGTGCTGCTGGACGAGACGGGTAAACTCTTCGAGAGAATTCTCTCTGCCCGTCTCGTCCAACACCTCGAGGAGGTGGGGCCGGGTCTCTCGGATGCCCAGTTCGGCTTCAGGGCGGGTCGACGATCGACGCCCTGAAGGCTCTGAGAGACCTGACCCAAGAGGCAACTCGCGAGGGGGACGTGGTCCTGGCGGTGTCGCTGGACGTCGCCAATGCCTTCAACAGTCTTCCGTTTGAGACATTGGTTGAGGCACTCCGGTTCCATGGAGTGCCTCCCTATCTTCGGAGACTGTTGGGGGCCTACCTGCAGGACAGAGAGGTCCTGTGGGTTGGCGGCGACCAGCGTATACACCGGCGTAGCGTATGCCGCGGGGTTCCACAGGGGTCCGTCTTGGGACCGGTCTTGTGGAACCTCGGGTACGACTGGCTGCTCCGCTGTCCTCTCCTGCCGCGGATGAGGGTGTTGTGTTACGCAGACGACACCCTCGTCACATGCAGGGGAGGGACGTATGCGGAGGCGGCCCGTCTGGCAACAGTCGGCGCTACGCTGGTTGCGGACCGCATAGGGCTGTTGGGATTGGAGGTCTCCGTATCCAAAACGGAGGCCATCCTCTTCCACGGCCCTCGCCGGGGTCCCCCTCGCCGGGCGTCCATCTCCGTCCAGGGTGAGGAGGTGGTGGTGAAGGCCCAGTTAAAATATCTGGGCCTCACCCTGGACGGAAGATGGAACTTCGGGGCTCATTTCTCCCTTCTGGCCCCGAAGTTACTGTCCACCGCGGCTGCCTTGGGAAGGCTTCTGCCCAACGTCGGTGGGCCGCAGGCTCCGTGCCGGCGACTCTATGCCGGCATAGTGAGGAGCATGGCGCTGTACGGTGCCCCCATATGGTCGGGGTCCCTCACCGCCGATTCCAAGACCCTCCTGCGAAGGACGCAGAGGGTCTTAGCGGTGAGGATGATCAGGGGGTACCGTACAGTGTCGTACACTGCGGCCACACTCCTGGCGAGCGATCCGCCTTGGGAGCTGCAGGCGGAGGTGCTCGCCGGGATGTATTGGCACCGGGCGGAAGCCAGGACCACGGGGGTTAGGCCCGAGGTAGCTCGAATCAGGGCTTCAGCTCACCGAGCCCTGATTCGACGGTGGACGAGGGACTTGGAGTCCCCTGCCGCCGGTCTGACGACAGTGGGGGCAGTCCGCCCCCACTTGGATCGTTGGATCAACCGGCGACACGGGACTCTGACGTTCCGTCTTGTGCAGGTGCTCACGGGGCACGGGTGCTTCGGTGCGTACCTGCACAAGATTGCAAGAAGGAAGGCGGCCCCGTCCTGCCACCACTGTGACGAGTCCGTCGACACGGCTCGTCACACCGTGGCGGAGTGCGCAGCCTGGGGCCATCAGCGCGCTGAGCTGGTGGCCGTGGTTGGCGGGGACCTCTCGCTGCCGCGCCTTGTTGGCGCGATGGTCGGCAGCGAGAGGTGTTGGGCCGCTATGGCCTCCTTCTGCGAGCAAGTCATCGCCGCGAAGGAGGCCGCGGAGCGGGTCAGGGAGCAAGCCTCTCCCTCTGACCCGCTCCGCCGGGGGAGGCTGGGAAGAAGGAGGCGGGAGTACGCCCGCCGCTTCCTCTCCCAGCAGTAGGCCTTGGTGAGAGGGGGGGGTGACCCCTCTCACCTGCCATAGGCCTACGCCGTGAGGGTGTCCTAAGTTGCTCGGGGCACCCTCGCACGGGGGGTAACCGCCGGGGCGGCACGGTGAGTGCTAACGCGATCCCGTGTCGTCCCATTAAGGCGTTGAGGGCAACCGTTGGTTTTTTAGTGGGTAGCCTTAAAAATGGCGGCGTCCTCTATGCCGCCGGGTAGTCCCACATAACCCTCCGGCCATCACCTTCCTGGTCGGCGGGTATCCGTAACGGATTTTTCCAACGCAAAAAAAAAAAAAAAAAAAAAAAAAAAAAAAAAAAAAAAAAAATGTCAGCTTGGTTGTTCAATTTGTATTAGGATAGTTCTATCCAAGACGTGAAAGACAGTGACATGGAAGTGAATGTAGGTGGTTAAGGTGAATTGCTTGTTATATGTTTCTCGGTGGTAGACCATAACATCAGGTCGCCGGCAAGGTTACCACCCATCGGACAAAGTCGTGTCGCAAAGCGACCTAGTCGTGTTCCGGCACGTTGTTCGATGAAGCCGTCTATATGGGAAATGGGTCTGAACAGTTGCGTTGCGTTGGCGAACCGGTTTGGCGTTGAGTTGGTGCTTATTGTGTCGGGTATCTAGTCGAGGAGGGTAGCGGGATCCGAAGCGACGGCTTTCCGCTGGCCGCCCGCAGATAGTTGGGGGCCCAATTAGTGGGTCAGCCACCCACGAAAGGCTGCCCCGCCAGCTGCGAAAAATCCCAGGGTGGCTCCATCGTGCTGGTTGGCGACCAGATGAGGAGGCCCGGTGGCGATCCCTGGGGGGGTTCGGGCGTCCCCGCAGTCTCCAGACTAGCCTCCTAGTGGCATGATATCACCAATTTTGACGTCGGGTTCGATACGTACCGCCTCGTTCAACTGCCATTTCTCATCCTATTCACTCTTTTATTTTTAATTTTTTTAATGAAAAAGGCCAATAAAAAGATCAAGTTTTCACAGCGGTTGCACTCCTCCTCATTCAAAGTGCAGCTCACTAATATCAGAGGCTTGCACTCTAATCTCCAACCTGTCCACCACCACCTAGAGACAGAGCAACCGCACTTGCTCTTTTTGACGGAGACGCAGATACAATGTCCTTTGAGCACTGCGTACTTGGATTATCCCGGCTACTCATTAGAGCACAACTTTCGCTCGCGTGCCGGGGTCTGTGTGTACGCGCGGAACGACCTCTGTATCCTGCGTCTCCGTCACCTTGAAGACCCCACTTTTTCTTCCCTATGGGTTTTAGTAGACACAGGAAACGAAAAAATCCTGTATTCCTGTGTTTACCGTTCGCACAGCGGTGACCAGGAGACAACTAAATTATTTGAGCATCTCGGTGAGGCTGCTGATTTGGCTCTACATCAGTATCCTTCAGCGCAGCTCGTCTTTCTGGGGGACTTTAATGCCTGTCATCAGGACTGGCTGTTCCCGTACCAGAAGACCGACCATGCTGGAAGAGAAGCGCGGAATTTTGCGTTGTCCTTCGACCTCTTTCAGCTGGTGAGGCAAGCGACAAGGGTACCAGATGTAGTAGGCCATACAGCCAATTGCCTGGACCTTCTGCTGACAACTGATCCGGACAGGTATAGTGTTGAGGTCACCTCCCCCTTGGGAACCTACGATCACTGTCTGGTGAAATCTGTGTTTACATATTCCCCACCAGTTTTCGAACCACATGGTGTTAGGCGAGTATGGAAATACAAGTCAGCAGATTGGGATGAGATGCGTCACTTTTTTGCATCTTATCCTTGGCGGCAGGTCTGCTTCTCTTCTTTGGATCCGTCGAGTTGCGCGGGTGCTATAACCGATGTGGTGCATCAGGCAATGGAGTATTTCATTCCTTTTACTGATGTACCCATCGGTGGCAAAGCTCGCCCATGGTTTAATGCCGAATGTGGTCGTGCTGAAGACCGCAAACATTCGGCATACCTAATTTGGGCTGATGCTCGAAGCCGCAAAGCTCCGGATGTACGTTCAAAGAAGAGAGCCTTTAACCAAGCTGCCAAGTCCTATCAAAAGGCATTACGGAAGGCTCGACGCGATCGAATCGCTAAGAATGGCGAAAAACTCTCTGTCAGACCTACTGGCAGCCGAGCTTTCTGGTCTCTTGCCAAAGCGATCGAGTCGAACTTCTGCCAACCCTCACTGCCTGCTCTGCTGAAGCCGGATGGATCTTTGGCCTATACAGCGACAGAGAAAGCGAATGTATTTGCTTCTCTGTTTGCTGATAATTCGCATCTAGACACTGGCAATGCTTCTCCAGCACATCTTCCTCACTGCGGTATTTCGATGCCGGAAATCCGCATCACTAACAAAGACGTATGGAGAGTATTGTGTCGTCTTGATGTGAATAAAGCCAGTGGTCCTGATGGTATACCAGCCATTCTGCTGAAGACGTGCGCAGCTGAGTTGTCTCCTGTATTGACACGTCTGTATCGCCTCTCTTTCAAGACTGGAATAGTGCCGAAATCCTGGAAGCTTGCAAACGTGCAACCAATGCCCAAAAAAGGCAGCCGTGCTGATCCTGCCAATTATAGACCAATTTCAATCACCTCCATACTCTGCAAGATTATGGAGCGTGTATTGAACACGCGCCTTCTAGCGTACCTTGAAGGTAACGATCTCCTCAGTGACCGACAGTACGGGTTTCGCCGAAATAGGTCCACTGGGGACCTTTTAGTGTATGCTACGCACGTTTTAGGCGAGGCCATCGAGAAGAACGGAGAAGCGGTCGCCGTCTCTCTGGACGTCTCGAAGGCATTTGACAGGGTCTGGCATGCGAGCCTTATAAGCAAGCTTTCAGCGTACGGCATATCTCCTGGTCTGATCGACTGGGTAACGGACTTCCTCAACCAGAGATCTCTCCGAGTAGTTGTCGACGGGTCTTCCTCGGAACCCTTGACAATTAATGCCGGAGTGCCTCAGGGGTCCGTTCTTTCTGCAACTCTTTTTCTGCTGCACATCAACGATCTGCTGAAGCCCGGTATCTATGGGTATGCAGACGACAGCACAGTTGTAGAAAGATACCTGCCGAGTAGTCGGGCTAGTAGAGATCAAGTACAGTCAGAAAGAGAAGCCATGGTGCAACGTTTGAGTGACAAACTTCAGGCAGTCTCCGCATGGGGCAATGCCAATCTTGTCAAATTCAACACCACCAAAACGCAGACGTGTCTGTTCACCGCCAAAAGGAGCCCTTTCAACTTGGCTCCTACTTTCCAGAGTGTACCTTTGGAATACAGTGACCGACTACAGTTGTTAGGCTTAGAGATTTCCTCGAACCTCAACTTTGGTCGGTGTATTGAGTCCAGAGCAAGAGCAGCTGCAGGAAAGCTTGCCGTTCTTGCGAAGGTCCGTCAGTACTTTACACCGGGACAGCTTCTTGTATTATACAAAGCACAGATCCGGTCGTGTGTAGAGTACTGTGGTCACATATTCGCTGGTGCCGCAAAGTCTCATCTTGCGGTTCTGGACTCAATTGGGAGGCGAGCAAAGAGGCTTATAGGCGATCCCGAATTGGTAGAAGCCAACCTCCACAGCCTTGAACACAGGCGTAGAATTGCTAGCCTCTCAGTATTCTATAGGATACATTTTGGTGAGTGTGCGCTGGAATTATACGACTTAATTCCTCCGTCCCCCTTCCATCACAGGACGTCCCGACGCACGGCAGGTATCCATCCTTACGTTTTGGACATTCCCCCTGTCCGAACGAAGCGCTTTGCTTCGTCTTTTTTAATTCGCACAGCGAAGGACTGGAACAGCTTGCCTGCGTCGGTTTTTCCGTCCGAATACAATGTGGGCGTCTTTAAGAGAAGAGTGAATAGGTTACTAAGTTAATGCGCTTTACCATCTAAGACTACATTTTGACTTTCCATCAGGTGGAATGTAGTCAAGCATTAACCTAGAAAGTATTAAAAAAAAAAAAATGCAGATGAGTCAGTCATCAGTGCATCATTGCATCATCAGAATTCGATTTGCAGGCATTGGTCACCACTCTGAAAAATGGGTGTGAAAATAATGGTCTAAATGGTCATATAAGACGAAGGTTCTGATATTTGAAAGAAATGAAGAAATACCAGAATGTAAGATCAACGTGAATAATAAGATAATAGAACTAGTGAATGAAGTTTTCTATTTGGGAAGTATGTTTAGCAGAGACGGAAGCTACGAATTTTTTTGCAGGTCTCTGCATCCGTCCATTCTATTAGTGAAGGTGTCATGGCTAGTAGGGCTAACAGCAGAGACACACAAAAAAAATATACGAAATGGATGTGGAAAGGCGTATTTCTGCCGGTAAAAGAGTCAACGGTGCTTTGGCTGCATTGTAGAGATGGCGAAACGTCAGCATAGCTGCACGTTTGGCTGTACACAATGCGGTATTGCTACCGATGCTGTTATACGGCAGCCAATCATGGATAACACAGAAGAAGAATGTAAGAAACATGAATGCTGATGAGGAGCGTTCTCTTCGCAGAATATGCGGAATCGGTCTAGCCGACCGAATCCGCAATGAAAAGATCCACAGAATGGCAGATACTGAATGAATGAAGAAGATGAAGAATGAAGAAGAACGTGCTCAGGTGGTTTGGGTATGTCGAACGAATGAGTGATGAAAGAATGGCAAAAAAGATTTATATAGGAAAACTGAGCGGTAAGAGAGACGGGAAGACCTCGAGTGACCTTCGAAAACACTGTATCTATGATACTGGAGGAAGGACACGTAAAAAGCATGAAGACCCCCCGAAGGGCATGAATGAAGAGGTTGATGTCTGTGGCCGAAGCGAAAGAGGTATGCAGGGACTGTAGCGTTTGGCGCTCCGTCGTCTCTGGCTACACCGAAAGGGATATGGCGTGAAGATAAATAAATAGATTTATAGATCAGACGAAAAGGAATTGTATATTATAAACCAATAATATCTATATTTTTAAAGTATATGAGACTACATATATATAAAATCTGCTACGTTCCTATTTATGTCGATTTTTTTTTCCTATTTTAATCAAAACGTTTATTTCATAGATTTAATTACACTATTTTTGATATATGGGTTGGCGATTACAACAAGGAGCATACCGTAAGTATCACTGTACTATATTCAAGATATGTGTCCTCAAAAATATGAATTTATAATAACACTATTACTTAGTCTAATCTAATTATAATATTCTCAGGCTGTTACAAATAGTCTTTATTTTCAAGAACAAGACGTAACTCCTGTACTGAGACTGCTGCCGACACATGTGGATAAGTTTGATGTGACATTCCCCGTTTCACACGTCGAGTGAGCGATTGAGATTACTTTATTGTGGAAGTTTTTTATATTGAAACACTTACTTCCTTCAAATTATTATTTTTCAGAACCCGATACTTCTACAAAATTCCGTCACATGGAATCGGGAAATTTGAGAACCAATTCCTTACACCGCTTTCACCAAACACGTGGTGGTGCTTTTTAGGGATTTCAGTTCTTTGTGGAATAGTTCTGTTTCTAGCAGCCATTCGGGAGAGAAGACCAACTTCGTTACCTTATGCTATATTCTCCATACTAGCCTTGATTTGTCAGCAATGTATATTTAGTAATTAAATGTAATTATTTTATAATCGAAATCCTGAAATCGGTAGTGACATACCATCTCTGTTTTAGTTTTCGAAGAACAAGAACAGCAAAGAGTATCTTCAGGTATATTGATATTTGCAAATATGTTATAAAAGTGTCTGATAAAAAACTAAATTAAAAGTGTGTTCATGTTTATTGTAGTTAGAAAACTGGTCATGCTGGTAACAGGAGTGTTTTGTCTCCTGATCTACAACTATTACACAAGCAGTGTGGTCAGTTGGCTCTTAAACGCGCCACCTCCTTCCATAAACTCCTTGTGGGATCTTCTTGATAGTCCACTTCAGCCAATTCTTGAGGCCACAGGATACACTTATTCCTGGTTGCAGGTATTCCTTTTATAAGCCTCGGATACCTAAATATTAATAACATATTATTTTCTAATGTTCTGATAACTTTTGCTACATGATACAGTCAAACTTTTAACTTTTTATTTCATTATAGTTAAAAGATTACTACTACAATAAAAAGTACGCGAAGGCTGAGGATGAATTGAAAAAGAGATTACTGAATCTGAAGAAAAAAGGAAAACCAATATTTAAGCTTGTTAGGGATGGCATCGCTATGGTGAAAGAAGGCGGTACAGAAGTTGGACAGTTTAAAATTTAATTTTAAATGTAATTTTGAAATTCCATTTTATTGTATATCTTAATTTGGTAGGCTATGTGTATCACGTCGAAGTGGACAGTGCGAATAAAATAATTGCTCGAACATTCGACCAGCGTGAGCTCTGTGACCTGGGTTCCTTACGCTCACTGGAGAGGGAGTTACTGTATATAGCCGTGCAGAAGAATAGTCCCTATAAGGAATTCTTCGTTTGGAGGTATCTTAGTATGAGAAATAATTTTATCAATATAAATATTTTAATAATTAATTGTCTGTGGATAAAACAATTTCTTATATATTTATCAATGAATGACCTCATGCTTACCAAAATTGGTTTAGTTTACTGTAGATTTATATAGAGTCGATGGAAAGTTTTGACTTATTTATACATATAATTGGTGCTAAATCTGAATTATGAGAAAGGTGGTCCAAGATATCGACACCATCTCATTCATTAATGATTAATCGCTATCATGACAAAGTCACATGCGTTCTGACAATTGTCTTCTAACGACACCTGGAATTTATTCCTCCTAGTGCATGGAATCTTGGTTTCATGTGACAGATTACAAATGTATATTAATGTCGTTATAATTTTAGTCCTCTGCGATTACTAGAAGCGGGTATATTAAAGCGTGTACAATTAAGAACTTGGGGTCACACTAACCGATGCGAAGGAAGCTCCCCGCGGGCGCTGGCGCTGGGCGGCGCTGCGCCAGCGTTCATCGTATTGCTCGGGGGATACTTAGTGGCAGTGGCCATTGTATTCGCGGAAAGGTATTTTAACAATATTATTAACTAATATTAAAGGTTAATCCAAGAGATAAATAATTTTCGTTATGTTACTAATTGCATTTTTAACGGTTTCAATTTTGCAGATTGATTTGGAATTATCGAATCAGGATCTCTGAATAAAACCTATAAGAGCAAATAATAAAACTGTATTTTATCGATATCATATTTACTAATATAATGTTTCTAAAAATTATATAAAAATGCACGTTTGATATAAAGATGCACGATGTAGAAAGCTTTGTACCTACAATATGAAGCCATAATGTCGTACACTTGTAACAGAGTGCTTTGATGTATTTGTTGAAGCCAGGCGGCGGTCGGCGGTGAGTTGAATTAAAAATGTTATATTAAAAATATGATTTTGTTTCTTTTAACATAGTATACTGTAGTATGATAATAAATTTATATATCGGTTACTTCAGCCAGTGCTTCAGTAAGTAAAGCTGATCAATAGTAATGTTACATATATAACACTCAGACAACACCAATCTGTACAGGTAATAAAATAATGTGAACGGAAGAGTTACAACTTTCCTTTGTATCATTAGTAATTAGTCTGTCTCAGAGTCATCACCACTCTGTGTTGTAATAGATGTTCATGAATCTACTGCTCTTTAGACCAGTCAGTGATTAATTAAGATTATTATAATTTTAATTGATTGTATATGAACAATTACATCTAGCAACAATTACACTTAACACACTTCTTTCGCATAATTACAAAAATCTGTATAACAAATAGTCCGTATTAGTTATTATTCAGTTTCTATGATAACTGAAAGGTACTGATAAACTTATTGAATATTTTATAAGTCAGTGTAAACCATAAAGTAACCTTCAAAACAATAGATTACATCTTTTAAGGGACTTGATCCAGTGATTATATTTTGTTGTAGAAGTGACCCCACAGGTAATTTTCGTTAAATTTCGTTAATTACTTTAATTTAGTTTTTTTTTGAGGGTATCAACAAAGAAATATCTGTGCTTTAAATTTATTTTATTTTTATTTTAACACTATTTTCAAATTCAATTATTAAATCTATGTTTATTTACTCCTATATTAAAGTGTAAATAATAGTTAATCATATATGAATGCGTGTTTTCTTTGAAAGTGCACCACACATGCCTGTGACATAACCTTTCTGAAGAAACTAATCAAGAAAAGAAACTGATTAAGTGCACCTAAATACTGAATATGGCAACCATTCAATCAATTGCTGAGGCACAGAAGTCATTGAGTTCCCAACTCATGGCTCGAATGGCTGACTTTGAAAAACAGTTGGTTGTTAAAGTGGCAACTATTCGTGATTCTGTTTCTCGTCTGAGTGAGGAGTTTCATTCCTTTAAACAGCATGTTTGGGATATTTTATCAATTCTACAACATCAAGTTGAAGAAATTTTTAAATCTGTTGACGCTACTGAGACAAGATATCGCAATAAGTTTCTTTTATTGTCTGGTGTCCCTGAAAATCATAATGAGGATTTAAATGACTGTCTAATATCCATCTTCCATGATAAATTAAAAATCAATAATTTTCTATCTTCCTCTTTAAAATCTTGTAGCTGCTTAGGCTGAATGTCGACAAACAATAAATGTAGACCTGTTTTAATTAAATTTAGTGATTTGTAAACTAGGTCTTTAGTGTGGAGTAAGAAGTCTTTTTTAAAAGGCTCCCCCTATGTCTTGAGTGAATATATTGCCAAGACATAGGCAGACTTTGTTTTTATCAGCTCGTAAGCATCTTGGCATGAGAAATGTGTGGACACACAATGGCAGTATGTGGCAACTGCAATCTTAAAGCTGCCAACTGGCCAACTGCAGAAGATCCTCAATCAAGATGAGTTAGATGCTGTAATGTTTGAATATCCTATTACACAATCAGAACCTGAAAAGTCATCGCAAAATGTTTCAGTGTCAGTATCCACTTTTGAGCCCGGTCGCACTAAAAGAGTTATTAGTAGTAAGAAGAGATAACGGTACATTTTATTTATCTTTTCCTTATCTAAAAGTTTCTAGTCTTACTTGTTTTTCTATAGTTTAATTTTATTTTTTACATTTGATATATTTATGTAACTTTTTTATTGTTTATACTTTCACAATCTTTTTGTTTTAATTTAATTTTAATTTATTTGAGTAATGAACTGAATTCACAAATACATCATTTTAATTATAGATTTCCATGCTTTATAGACTTTTCAAAAGTTTCTTGTGATTGCTAAGGTGGTAGAGCCTAGCTGTATTTATCTAACTGCAGTTATCTAACTAACCTCCTAACCTACCTCGAGGATCACCAATCACCAAGGATCAATGACCGGCAATATGGCTTTCGCCATCGTGATCTTCTGTTATATCTTACGCACCCTTGGGCAGCGGTTATTGAATGCAAGGGAGAGGGTCTGGCAGTTAGTCTGGATATGGCAAAAGCCTTCGATCGTGTATGGCACAAGGAGCTTCTTTCGAAGCTACCTTCTTATGGGCTTCCTGAGAGTTTATGCAAGTGGATCACCAGTTTTCTCACTGGGTGGAGCATACAGGTCGTTTTCGACGGTTTTTGCTCGGACCCCAAGCCCGTGATCGCTGGTGTACCCCAAGGCTGCGTGCTATCCCCAACTCTATTCTTCCTGCACATCAATCATATGTTGGATATCTCCAACATACATTGTTATGCGGATGACAGCACTGGGGATGCGGTATATTCCGGTCGTGCAGGTCTCTCTCGGGAAAACGTCGACGAGTGCCGAAAGAAACTTGTGTCTTCTATAGAGACTTCCTTGGGGATGATCTCTGAGTGGGGTGAACTGAACCACGTTCAGTTCAATCCCCTAAAGACACAGGTTTGCGCGTTTACCACTAAGAAAACCTCATTTGTTGTATCACCGCTCTTCGAGAGCACTCCCCTCATTGCCTCGCCAAGTATCAGAATACTGAGCCTCGACTTTTCTAGCGGTTGTCAATTTTGTGGTCATCTGGAGAGCAAGGCCAAGTTGGCCTCGATGAAATTGGGAGTGATCAATAGAACGAGACAGTATTTCAAACCTGGCCAAAGACTTGCGCTCTATAAGGCGCAGGTCCGGCCACACATGGAGTACTGTTCTCATCTCTGGTCCGGATCACCCCAATATCAGCTTCTACCATTTGACCGCGTACAACGGAGAGCCGTTCAAATTGTCGGGGACCTGGTGTTCTGCAAACGGCTGGACTCTTTGGCATTGCATAGAGACGTGGCTTCTTTGTGCGTCTTCTACCGCATTTATAACGGGGAGTGTTACGATGAACTATTCGATCTGATGCCTGCCGCCGAATTTCTTCACCGCACAGCGCGCCATCTTCTCCAATACCATCCTTACCACCTGGATGCGTGGCGACCCTTCACTGTGCGGTTCTCAAGGACATTTTTTCCACATTCCACTCGCTTGTGGAACGAACTCCCTTCGGTGTTGTTTCCAGATCGGTACGACATGGGTACCTTCAAAAAAGGCGTTTATTCCTGGCTATTCAACATCCTGCGGATGTTGCAAGAGTTCATGGGCGGCGGTGATCACGTCCATCCGTGACCCGCCAGCTCGTTTGCCCTCCTCTTACATAAAAATAATAATAATAATAATAATTTCACTGTTTTAGAACCATTATGTATTTACTATGTAAGTTACAAATTGTATTTTCTCTCTTCTCCATTTCTCCTCAGTTTTGATTACCACTGTTATTATTTCTACGTAAAATGTGTGTTTCGGTTGTTTATTTTGTAATTAATGTGCATGTTATACTTTATTTGACAGTTGACAGTTGACAGCTCGAACCTATAGATTTAAGAGAACAATTGTCATTGATGCAGTTTTTCCATAGACAATTGGTAATTACTGTTGTCTTATTTTACCGAATTGTAATTTTGCTTGTATATTTCTTGTCTTTTAATATTACTATTAGTTTATTTTAAGGTTTTTATTTAATTTATAGTGCTGACTATTATTAACTTTTATTTTTTTTCTTTTTAAATTACAGTCCATAGTTTCAAATACTTAAAAAAAAAATAGTAGTTTTTTATTAGATTTTACAATATCACTATGGAGATATTTACGTTGATTATATATTTAAGGCAATAATTTATTTTTACTATTGTATATATAACTTTTTCAATTTTTTTTTTCTCTGCTTTAGATGGTTTTGATCTTTTTATTTTATTCTTAATTAAGCAAGACCTTAATGTTGTTGCTGTAAACTGTATGTGTATATTTAAATAATTGCTCTTCTGTTTATTTATTCTCCTTCTTTCTTGTTATATTAGAAGTCTAAAGACTTTTATTCAATGGCAGGTTATGTAGGTTTATTAGTATTATATTATTTATTTTGTTATTAGATTTATTTTGTATTGTCGTATTTGAAAATATTTATATTTATTTATATTTTATATAATATTGTTTTATTTATTTATATTACCACGCACTTACTATGTCTGATTGCGAGTCCTTCATTTCTGCATATGATTCAGATTCCTATTTTTCGTTGGATTCTACGGATACTTCAACTCTATCTCTCATTGAAAAGTTGTCCTCTAAATTATCATCTCATCTTAATTCCTTTAATTGTTGCCACATCAACCCACAAAGCATACCTCGACACTATTCAGATCTACTTAACACCATTTCTTATAACAAAATACATGTAATTTTTGTATCTGAAAGTTGGCTAAAATCTAACCTAAGCTCCGACGTTTATTCCTTTCCTGGTTTTCAGTTAATTCGTTGCGACCGTTCTGCAAACGAGGTGGTGGAGTCGCTATATATCTCAGATATAATATACCTTGTAAAATTTTGTGTACTTCACCAAGTTCCACCAAGTTCGTATGCTGCTACGGCGGAATTTCTGTTTTTGGAAATAAACCTTAAAGGAGTCAAAGTTGTTCTCGGTGTTGTGTACTGTCCTCCTTCTACTAACTATTTTTCCGACTTAGAGTCAGCTCTCGAAATAGGGAGCTTAGAGCATTTACATCAGATAGTTATGGGTGACTTTAACACAAACCTATTATCAGATTCTCCTTTTTCTCTAAAATTGAAATCTATTTTCAGTTCACAGTTTAAATATCCTTCCTTTAAATGCTACTTATCTTAATCTTACGGTTCCCGACACCTGGATCGATCTGATTGCTACCTCTTGTTGGGACAAAGTTATAACACACGGTCAGTTATCAGCTCCTGAATTTTCTAATCTTGATTTATTATTTTTCTCCTATAACCTAAAGTCTCCTAAACTTAAACACTCAGTGCTGCACTTGCGGAGTTTTTCAAAATTAAATATAGATCGTCTTTTAACTGATGCCTCTTTTGTCGACTGTCGATTAACGAAGAGATACGATCAGCAATGCATAAACGCAACAAAGCTTTTCGCAAATTTAAGCTTGATCGGAGTCAAGTCAACTGGAGCCATTACAAAGCTGTCAGAAATCGTTGCAATCCGTTGGTAAGAGTTTCCAAATGGCAATTCATTCATAATAAAATATTAAGCTCTTCTGCAGCAGTTACATGGAAGTTTTTTGGAACATTAGGTGTTAATCAGTCTACCAAAGTCTCTGGTCTTCTTTTCTTTCTCATCCAACGAGTTAAATCGTCATTTTTCTTCAGTCCCTACGTTTAACAGTAATGTAAAATCGCAAACTATTTCATTTATATCTTCCTTGCAAAACTCTAAAACTGACTCATTTTCCTTTTCTTTAGTTTCTGAAGATGAAATTTAAAGAATTATGCTGTCAATAAAATTCAATTCCTAAAATCTGAAGAAGAGCCCGTATTCTTCCAATACCGAAAGTTCCCAATCCCACGACTTGTAATGAATTCCGTCCTATTTCTATACGCCCATATCTATCAAAAGTTCTTGAAGCAATAGTCCAAAAAAAACTCTCTAATTTTGTTTTGAAGAATAATCTTCTTAGAGATTTTCAGTCTGGCTTTCTACAAACCTCGTTCGACAGGGTCGATCGTGTTAGGTAGATTCCCGTCGGTCGGATCGACAAAGAAAAACTAGCCAGCAGTATTCTACTGGTCTTTTCGAGTCTTATGACGGGACACTCTGCATATATTGGGTGAGCGGGGAACCACCCCCCACCCCTATCCCCTAAACGGGAGGTCGCATCAAAAAACTTTTCGGACAAAAAAGTATTCTCTTTTAATTTGTTAATTTTCTAAGATTTTTCCGACGGCAAAATTTTGCCTTCTTCTGTGACTTTTTTCGGTTTTTAACTTTCAACCCCCCCAGCCCTCCAACCCCCCTGATTGATATCCCCCATTCAAAAACTTAACCTTCGTTTTGTCCTTAAGAATGTGTATACCGAGTTTGAAAATCCTCCGTCAATATTTGCGAACTGTAGCGTACCCAGCCCCCCTTTCACTTTTTCCAAAAAAACGAGATGCTACGTTTGTCCTACTAATTTATCCTATCGACCTGTGAAGCCAGATTTCGCCTACGATGAATTTGGACTGATGGATCATATATACATATATATATATATATATATATATATCGGGATATAAAATTTTTTTTTCGATGGTTTCTCAATCTCCAGTTCATAAACGGCGTAGCGCCCCTACTCTGGGGTCTGGGTCCCGTCATCGCATCGATTGCAATAGGTAGATTCATCTATGGAATCTACCTAAAAATTAAAATAAACGCTTGATAATTTATTAACAAAAAATAAAGTAGGATAAACTTTTTATATCTAAAGTGCAGTTTTAGAATTATAGTAGGAAGGTGTATTAAAAGAGAAAGTCTGCGAGAAAGATTTACAGCGTGAGAGATGAAGGACACTGTAGCGTGCTAATTAATTAAGTGTGCAGTGATTTAAAAAAGCAGGTTGCTTTTCAATTTATGATCACACTTTTCATTGTTTTATCTAAGTATAATATTTATTGACATTTTTTAAGATTGAATTACGGATAGAGGTATTTTATAATCTCATAGAATCCTATATTGATAAAAAGAATAATAAATATTTTTATGACAATCAGTTAATTTTTAAAATACATTTGGTTTCAAATAAAAATAACGCGGAATAAGTATTGTGGAATCCTGTAATAAAAATAAAGCAAAGTGAGATAGAAAGTTTCATTGTTAAGTCTGAAGCATCGCCGCGGGAACATCTAGTATTAAAATGTATTTTACAATATTCTAAAAGAAAAGTTGGATATCGGTTCAAAGAACATGACTAATTCTTGTCGGAATATTTTATTAGAAATTCTTGACTTTTCTCACAAATATTAGGACGTATAAAATATTACAAAGACTTGGAAAAGACGAGGAAATAAATATGCTATTTGAATTATTTTGTATTTTCACAGAACAAATTTAAATATACCGTAGCAAATAATTTAGCCTTGAAATATTATATTCAGACCAGATTTGGAAGAAAAAATATTTGAAGCTAAAACAAAGACAATGCAATGAAAGTATTTTAGAATTACATTCTTTTTTTATATATTTATTGTTATCTTCTAACAAGACATTTTTTAGAATATTTTAAATATTAAACAAAGGTTAAGACCTTTGTTTAATATTTACCCTACTCGTGTTATCTACTCGTAAAACACAAAAGTTTTTAGAATTTTAAAGCTTTTTTCTCGATTTTTATATGTATGTATGTATTGTATGATCCAGAGTTTGTATAACAATTGAATATTCTATAACCATTATAGCAATTTATACATATTTCAAGAAGAAAAATTAAAACTTTCAAAGATTTCGTATCGTGCGTAGCGATATTAAAAATTTTGAGGCACGTGAGTTAAATTAGGAAGGTCACGTAAAAAGCATGAGGAACCCCCCGGAGGGCATGTATGAATAGGTTAATGTCTGTGGTCGAGGCGACAAAGGTATGCAGGGACCGTAGCGTTTGGCGCTCCGTCGTCTCTGCCTTCCCCGCAAGGGATATGGCGTGAAGTTAAATAAATAAAATAAATAACATGAAAACTAATTAAGTATTGTTTAATCAATTTTAAACATAAATAAATAGAAGCGCATGTAGTACATTTTAGCAAACTGTTAAAAATTTCTGCAAACCATTTCTAGATTCTGTTAAAGGACAGTAAAATTGAATATTTCATGAATGTTTTTTCTTGCTTGCTTGCTTGTAGAAGACTGAGAAAGAAAACAAAACCTCAGTGACGAATGACAATCTGTTTTGTGTGTGACAGAAGGATTTGAGAAATCCCTTAATGTAATTATTATCTTTATTGCTTTTTCAAACAAAACAATACATTAGGTAAAATATACTTAATAAGTAGGCATATATTATATACTGATACGTTATACGATATAAATTATAAAATTTATCAACGCAATAATATTATTTAAATAGTATAAGGATAATATCTATCTTAAATTATTTAATTTATTTAAAATCAAATTAACACAAGGGATTTATTCTCAACACAGAGATAAAGTGCATACGGAGTGCTTTTGGTTCAGTTTACAACAAACATTTATCTCACACTCCCTGGTGACGTAAGTCGTAAGTCACAACTAAAAATATAATGACATAGTTAGGAACATAATTGTCTTGAAAACTTATTATTATACTAGCTGACCCGGCAAACGTTGTATAAATAATTTCCTAGTAATTTCTTGTGTAGACAAAAAATAGCTTACTTATTGTAAGTATGTATGTATGTTAGAATGTGTATATTATGTATGTAAGAATGTAGTATATGCGTGAAATAAGCATGGAGCGCTGTGAACAATGACGGAATATAAAAATAACAAAAGGCAAACATTATTTTTAAGTTATTATAATTTATTCTTTAAAATGATATATCATTAATTAAACAATTACGACAGTAACACTATTAAACAATTTTAATCTCTTAGTGCTATAGCGTGAACAATATTTTTTGTTAGTCCATGTTTAGCTAACACAAACAAACTGGATGGTTTACCCACTCGAGAGCATGCCACGTATAATTGTCCGTGTGAAAAACATGGTGTTCTCAAATCTAATCCACAAACAGACATCGTTTGACCTTGGGATTTGTTGATAGTCATTGCAAATGCCAATCTAATCGGAAACTGAATACGTTTGAATTGAATTGGCACATCTGTAGGTATAATAGGAATCCGCGGTATGAGTATATTTTCACCTCTGAACTTGCCATTTAAAATCCTGGCTTCGATCACGTTTTTCATTAATTTTTGAATGACTAATCGCGTACCGTTGCACAGCCGGGGCGGTTCAAATTACGAAGCAAGATAATTGGAGATCCAACCTTTAATTGTAAATTATGCGGTGGCATGCCTGGCAAATCCAGT
Organism: Melinaea marsaeus rileyi; assembly: GCA_918358865.1. Taxonomy (NCBI): domain Eukaryota; kingdom Metazoa; phylum Arthropoda; class Insecta; order Lepidoptera; family Nymphalidae; genus Melinaea; species Melinaea marsaeus. The sequence goes on from OU911094.1 coordinate 9,883,922, forward strand.
GAGTTCAAAAACTCTGTGGGAAAATTTACTGCTTCGCTGTCGTCGCAAACTGTATCAATAGATTTATATGATACCAAGTTCCCTGGCAACAACATTTGTATCTTCAGATTTAAATTGTCAACGTCTACATTTTTTGCCGCTAAAATTGCTCTTTCTGCAAGCCACTCATGATTTATGTACTGAGTGTGTACATCGGGAAATATTTGTTCAATGAGAGTATCTTGCGAATCAGCGATTGTGCAGAAATCGGTCGGTAATTTTACGTGTCCAGTTTCATCTATAGCAACTTTTCCATCACCGATATCTAAGAGTTGTTTTGAAAATGTTTCAGCCGATGGTTCTTGAAGCATTTGAACGCGCATATTTATTTTTAGCTGTAATTTTTCAACATTACGCCACAATGGAGATGATTTTAAGCAAGCGTTGATCTCATCAGCGTATGTTGAACGTGGAATGACTGGAAGTGTTTGTCTGAAATCACCTGAAAGGACCAACAGAGTTCCGCCAAATAGTTTGTCACTGTTTTTAATATCTTTCAATGTCCTGTTCAACGCCTCAAGTGAATGTTTGTGTGCCATAGTACATTCATCCCAAATAATAATTTTACACCGTTTCAGCACAGTGGCCATGGACGATTGTTTCTTAATGTTGCATACTGCGTCAGGATTATTCTGAATATTTAGTGGCAGCTTTAATACTGAATGAGCTGTTCTACCTCCATCCAATAAAGTTGCGAATGAAAATGCAATGCATCCAATAAAAATGCGATGCCATTATTTGATCGTATTTCAGCAAGAATTAGCGAAATAACGAATGTTTTGCCAGTTCCACCCGGTGCATCCAAAAAGAAGAACCCATCTTGTCCATACTGTACTGCAGTTCATTTCAGTATTCATTAAATCAGATGTAGTTCGATTTGGCGAATTCATACCGAAATTACTAATTGGTAAGTTGGCAATGACAATGCAAAGATCCTCAATAGCAATCAATGCTTCATTGTACATTTCGTCGCTGAATGTTATGGTTACATCGTGGCACCGTATACGATGTTGATGCAATATATCATCAGTCATTGAATCTTTATGATTTTCCCATAATATCTGTGCTCGGGCTGGGAAACATGTAGTCAACACTATAGCGAATAGTCGACGAATTTGTATTGCTGTACAGTTCAATGCAGCTTCAGCAAGCATGCATTCTCACTGGTTGTCGTCTTCTAGCAAGCCGAGTGTAAGGCATGCATCTTTATACGTTGGATATTGTTGGCCATTCACCTTACATATATCTTGAAATGATAATGGGCCAGTAACATTAACTAACAACAGTCGAAGATAAAAGCACTCAGTGTGTCTTGGATTGACTGTAAATAATCGCCCCAAGGCGTTTGATTTAAATAAATTGAGACATGCAGCAACTGGTGAGCCTTGCTTGCGGGGCATCCATGTTTTTGTTTGAGTCCATGTGAAATAGCGTGGTACTTGTGAATAGAGCAATGTTCGTGCAAAGGCACCAAAATCATCCGCACGATTACACAATTCAAAAAATGCAGTGAGTGTAGTTTTAGGTGGATTTATTGCACGATCAATCGCTGTTTTGTTCGTGAAAAATACACGCTGACCGTTTTCAAGATGCATGGCTAACTGAACAACTGCTGGATCCCGTTCATGAATTCGAAAACCAAAGATACGCCAAGCAGCTTCATTGGAGCTGATGTACCGACCAATTTGGTAGAGCGTAATTTCATCGTTTTTATTCACTGGAGGAGCATTCACATTAGTATTTTCCACTCTAAATACAGCCATATGCCTTTATGGACATACTTGCAAATGTACTTGATGCTCTTCACAGAACTGCAGAACTCAATATTAATATGAGCATTATATGTCTTGCTCAGCAGAGGCGAATATGGCACCACCCAACGATTGTCAATATCAATGTCTGTGTTGATGATATTTTTAATAAATGATTGTCCTCCATTTTCAGGATTTCTTCGACGATATATTGGGTATCCGTCGACATTTGTGACCGTATCATTGGTAATATCTTTAGGGAAATTTTTAGTACATTTTCCATCAGCCATGCAAGGCGATGAACTATTAAGAGTACCACATGGACCATGAATCATGTTTGTTGTCACACAAACAGCAGTTGGTCAGTGAATGGATCTGGAATTTCCGCAGAAATGAAACTATCGATTTCTTCAGGACGGATTTTGTCGATGAACCAAACCAAAATGTGTGCATGAGGTAATCCTCGCTTTTGCCACTCAACCGAATACATCAACAACATCAGCAACGTGTGGGACCGAATACATGTGATTTATTAATGAAACTTATTAAAGACTTCAACTTTTGTCTGAACACACGTGCTGTAATGTCATGGCGATGTATTGCATTTTGGCCAGGCAGTAGCAAAGATGTAATCTCTGGCCATTTTGGATTACATGTGAACGTGATAAATAAACATGGTCGTCCATATTCGCGCACGAAAGTCAGAGCATCCTGTATATATTCTTGCATATGACGTGGACTGCCTACGTACGATGATGGTAAAATGACATGGTTACCAATTTCGGCGACGTCGGCGTTGTTGTTGATAGCGTCTCGCAAATAAATGTACTCTTCCGCGCGCAGCTTTTGTTGATTATATCTTAAGTATCGTAGTCGTTCGCTCTTAATCTTCGCGTACATGTCGACCATGAATTGTTGACAAAGCTCACGACATCGTAAAATGACGTTGTCCAGGCCACGTCTAATCATTAATCGGTACGCATAATAATCCCTTGAGCTAACGTTCTTGTTTGTTTCAGCTCCTGTAATATTTGTTCATAAAAAATAATTTAAATTTAGTACGTTCAATAATTTAATTGTTTTGTTAAATGATTAATGATCAAATTAATAATCAATGAAGTACGTGATACGGGATCTCGTTGTTTTATGTTTATGCAATATCCATCTTGTCCCTTCCAGAATATTAGCGGATATTGGAGAGCGTCATATGAACGATGTGTGTCAGCAATGAACTGAAGATTATTATTTCTTCTACGAATCACAATTTCTCGTGCAGCTGTATAATCGCCAACCATGATTCCAGCAACATCATCAACAACGGGTGCATTGAATCTACGAATATGCTCTCCAGCTGGTGTTTTATCAGGATTAATGATGATAGCATGATTATCGCTTTGTAATTGGTGCATATGTGATTTGAATATTTTCAACAACTCGTTGTGCTCGTTCAAAAGAGCATCTAGCTCGCTGACGATGCGCCTGGCATAAAGTGAATCAAGGTTATTATAATCACAACGTGCATTCACGCGATTGGCAAGTGCGCTTCCGGAATCCTCGCCGCCCATAAAGTAGATTTGTAAGAATTTATGTGGTTCGTTTGGCATTGGCAGCAGTGAGCCCATTTTATGATAAACTTGGCCTCTGATTTTGAATGTAGCATTGAATTGTTGACCATTTGCATTAGTATTTCGAACTATTTCTGTTGCTCCGAACGATGTCATTTGAATTGAATCTTCGAATTGATTTCAGAAACACGTTAGAATCTGGATCCGTGCCGATAAGTAAGCCGTTCAATGGTTCAGGTGGTGTTTCAATTTCAGGTAGTTGCACTTTTCCTGACGCGCAACACATCCCAGCTGGCTCATTTTTGAATTTCAGAGCATGACAATGCGAACATTCCTTGTCCATAGCACCAATTACCACTTTTGAATGAGCATAATATTCAATATCGGGCTCATACTGGAATGCTAGACGCAGGAATGAATCAGATGTAAATGCTCGATGTACCTGTTGTCGTTGTTGGTCATTTGTTCTTCGTCTATTGACTGTGAATCGGCGTGATTGTCGTTGTTCTAATCTTTTGATTTCATTGCGTTCAGCTCGTGTATCTTCTGGCTCTTCTTGATGCAATTGCGCCATTCTGACACGTGCATCAGTATTTTGTTGCTGGATTTGTTCTTCTGTTCTTGGGGATCTGCTATTTCGCAAGTTTCGAGCTTTACTTGTACTGCGGCTCAAATCAGCCCCTTTGCGTTTTCTTGGCATTGCTCACTGTACAAAACATACATAAATAGAATTAATGAAATTATTTAATGATGACAAATGTTAAAAGTATAATTAGGGCCAGGATTTTTGCTGCAGTTTTGAAATGATTAGTTTTAATTTATGAAATTATAACAAAAATATAAGTTTTATGGAAAAATTTTTCAAACAAAAGTAAAAAATTAAATTTTATGAAAACATTGTCTCTTATAATTTTTTCATATAAACAATATATCCATTGACATTTCAAAATAAAGATTCATAATGATTGATTTTTTGGAAACTATGAAAATCTTAATTGTTCAATTAAATTTTTTAATAAAATTAAATTAAAATTACATTTTTATAAGATCAACAACATTTTCGATATAAATAAAAAAAAGTATACTTACAACACAAAATCCGTTGTTATTGGAAGCTCGTGTCACGTGTTGAATACTCTTGAGGTTATAAAATCACTTGATTAACTAATCGTGCAAAATACACTCAAAATTGATAATTTAATTATTATTGATAAAATAGGAATGATTAAAAGTTAATATGAGAGTTACATTGAGATAGCAAAATAATAATTGTCAACGTTACTACTACACTTGATGCATAAACAATAATGATGGCCGACAACTGTCTAGGGAGTGAGAAAGAAAGGAGATCGGCTTCGTTCTTATCCCTACTAAAAAATAAGGGTTGATCGTAGAAGGGTGAAAATTGAAGATTGTATGTATTTTTGTATGTTGTATCATAAAAAAATAGAAATTAAAAATTTTGTCAAAAAAATAAAAAAAAAAATTTAGGGTTGTACTACCCCTAACATTTAGGGGGATGAAAAATAGATGTTGGCCGATTCTCATAGATACCGGATAAGCACAAAAAAATTTATCAAAATCGGTCAAGCCGTTTCGGAGGAGTATGGCAACGAAAACTGTGACACGAGAATTTTATATATTAGATTTTACCTAATTATAATACTTTTTTATATATTATATAGTACAGAGAGTTATTATTTAAATTATTATAATTTTCCGTCACCAACATAATATTTTTATACAATACTATAGTCTTAAGAAAAAAAAAGGTCGAACAGATTTCTTTGTAACAAAGTAGTTAATAATTTTAAAAATTGTTTTAAAAAATAAATATTAAGAGTATTACGAGCACTTTATTAATATAATAGTATGGTTAGAAAAGTCGATGTATGAATGTTTTAACACTAAATATTTACTCGTATATATGTAACTTAAATACACTGTTTAAAAGACACCGAATCCAAAATCTTAAAATCTCTAAGAAATCTCTAAAAAATAATTGGAATTTTTACTAATATGTAGTATTCTTCTCATTATGATTAACAAATAGATATTCAGTTGTTTTTTTCATATAATAATATAATGTAATAATGGTTCAATCAATAGTCTTGAATTTCTTGCTATAAATTTAGTTTTAATTCCACGAATGTCGTTTGTTAAGTTGTTAGTGTACTAATGACTTAATAAACTAACTGATTTAATAGTGGACTGAAACTTTAATTATCTTTTAAAGTGAAAGTTTAATTATCTTTTAAAGAAGAAAGTTTAATTATCTTTTATCGTTCTCAGAGCTATAGACAACATCAATTTAAGTTTATTAAATGTATATTAAAAAGCCCCTGATGTGTAGAAAACCATTTTTATGATAAATATTATATATGACTATTTCTCTCCACTTATTTATTTTTTATTGTATATTATAATATTTTATGAGTTCCATTTTGTTGTTTTTTCTTTATAAAGCCAAAATTGGTTTACCAAAACAATTGTAGATATCCCTATACCTTCATCTCGGCTCCATTGGATACAATTGTATTGATACGTCATCGAGGTCTCTTCCGTTACAGGAGCGGTTCCGTACTGTTTCATTTATAAAATAAAACTATTTATGTCTGATTACTTTGTGTTTATTGAATTGAGATGTCCTTGAGATACTTTATAAGTTAATTTGTAAACCTCTTTAAGATATATATGTTTGATTTTAAAACAAATTATTGAGTGCTATTTTTATAACTTTTACTTGTCTATAGAAATCAGAAAGAAAAGTGAAAAAAAATGTATATCTAAAACCACTAATCCAATTTCCATTTGCAGTTAACTCCAGCACGTATTCAAACACGAAGGTACGGAAATACAAATATATAAATGGATTTTCAGCATCCTGTACGGATGTAGTGATAAAAGTAATATTTTAGAGTGGCAGGATATATAATTTTTGGCCACCAATATTATTACTGGTCGTGTAAACGATCTTTTGTTATCTTAACATAACAATTATCAAAACAAAAGCTTTTGATATATTTTTTATTAAATCGTAATCCCCCGATTTGATATTGACATTCCATAACCTTCTACCGCTTCCGTTTTCGCTTCAATTATCACCGACGCTCAAACACCACATTCACGACGAAAGCTTGCGCTTTAGCTTCTGCAACCGCTTTGCTTGAATATTTCTTTCCTGATCTTGAAGTTAACAGAAAGAAAAAACAGTAAATCACATTTCAACTACACATTACTCTGCGGTGTGCTACCTTATTTATAAGAATTTAAAAAATAAGATAACACTTTAGCATTAATCTTTGTTAGGCTGATTTCACAACAGAATCAGCGGGACAAAGTTGACTCACCTCGTATCGCTGCTCTCAAGAGAAATAAACTAAGAGCACCGTATTTAGCTGTCCTACCTTCTACGAAACTTGAAAATATATTATGGAAAAATTACTACAATAATATAATACAATTATTATTATTATTAGAGGTTGATGTCTGTTGCCGAGACGAAAGAGGTATGCAGGGACCGTAGCGTTTGGCGCTCCGTCGTCTCTGGCAACCCCGCAAGGGATGTGGCGTGAAGGTAAATAAATAAATAAATAAATAATATATACTACCGTTTTAACAGAAAAAAAAATATGCCGCTAAAAATATAATTATGTATTAATTTAAAAGTATATAATTTTTTTTTATGATAAATATCGTTCGTTTGGAGGACTATTATATATTTCCATAAATAATATGTAGAATGTAGAATAAATTTGAATGATGCTTCAATATAATATATTTAATTAAATAAAAAAGCTAGTAAAGTATGAATACATCTAATGTGCATCACATGACAGTGCTTCGTAAATAAGTAATGTCAGGTGATTGAATGAGACAGAGCTCGCTCTGACTACTGTTATGGTTGAAATACAATGTACGGTAACGGAAAACGTTTTATTTTGTTTTAACCTCATTAATATATTTTAAATATACAATGTATTTATGTGTTTTTTTATTTCGATTTGTATAGGTATGTAAGTGGTCTTTAACGAAAACCCACTGAATTGTTCAATCTGGCCGAAACGCCTTATAAATCAAAACCTTAATGAAAAATATGACAAATAACTATGTCTCCACTGAATTTATTTACGACTGTAATAGAATAGAGAAAATTCATTTTCTTTTAGTAATATACATACTGCGCCGCCTAAAAAGGTAGGCAAATATTATTATGAGTTAGTATAAAACTAAATAAGATTTAATAATAATAATTTCTAATTAAAATATAATTAATCACGGGCATGAGTTAAAATTGTAATTTATATTATAAATAATTGTAAGTGTTATGGTAAGTTAAAATATAATCACATATGAGATCATTATTTAAACAAATTAGGTATTAATTATTTCACAACTTTCGCCAGAGGGTCATGGGCTAGGGCTAATGACTCTGAAACTATAATAATTTAGTGGACCGAAAACTAACACAATGAACTAATAGCTTCCCACTCTCGTTATATTCGTTATCCCTGTTAAAAAAGCTAGAAGTTTAATATTGAATTTAATCCTTTTTTATATTTAACAATAGTATATTTTTGTAAAATTAAAAAACCATAATGTTGTGAACAAATCTTAAGTAGCTACTTCTACTGATGTTGCTACAGCTATTTCTACTGATACTGATACTGATACTGCTACAACTACTGCTACTGTTACAGCTACTGCTACTGCTACTTCTACTGCTACTACTAATGCTACTTCTACTGCTGCTGCTACTATGCTATGTCAACTGATACTCAATATAAACTTACTACACTATTTTCAATAGTATATAACATCAGGATATTATAATAGTTATAAAAAAAATCTTTGTATCAAAGTGTTTCTTTGAGGACGCTACTCAATTAACTGAAAGTTTCAATTCTAAAGGGATATCTGTTTTCTGACTTAATTGTAACTAAAAAAACCATATTCAATAGCATAACAGTTATTATATAATTACATTCAACCAAACGGATTTGTTCCAAATCCCAAGGTTAATATAATCTACCAAACCCGTCAGTATTCTGATAAAGTTTCAAAGGGTTATAGAGCCCTTAAATAAAGTTAATAGTTCCTGTGAAGTTTTTCGTTGTACCCCTTAGAGCCATTAAGGGGGTGTAGCGATAGGTTTTATATTGTATTAGTTAATTTGGGGTTTATAATTTCACAACCCTTTATAATCTACAATTTATATATCATAAAATGTTGATAACATTTATTATATATAAAAATTTATTCATTAATTTTCTACTAAAGAAATGTATTTTAAGACTGTATGAAATAAAAATCAAAACATTGTTTTTAAGTATTAACTATGACATTCACAGGTTGCGTCTCTGAGGAAATAGAGAGAAATTGTCGTTTATTATTTCCTTTATATTATATATAATAACCACATTCAGTCCATTTACGTCGCTACGTGAGGAACACCTTCCAAACGTTTATTGACCGCTTGTAATTTTGTAAACTAGTTGGGTGTTACAAATATAGAGATAAATATAATATGTTTTTTTCTGACAGTGATTTACTAAACATTATAAATTATAAGATTAATAGTTTATTGTAACAAAATATATAAGATTCATAACTATATATATCAGAAAATGTGGTGTATCGAATCAAAGCTCTAATACCACGGGATATTAATGAATATTATTGGTTAATGTAATTCAAATATTATTTGTTACAGTACATATATATATTACGAAATTTCAACTCAAAGCAAATACACAGACAGAAACAAACACTAGATATGTATGTTCTGTATGTTATTATACAAAGACCACTATTATTAGAGTATTAATTAGATTTTACTCTAATGAGGATTTTTTTTCTAAATAACTTATATCATACACGTATTGTATTTATATATGTATTTATACTATATCTAAGAATATTTGAAATTATATTATTAATGAAATATGTTCACAATATGAAAAATCAACATAATCTGTAGGACAAATAAATTCTTCCAGTATATATAGTATACAACGTCACGACTGTGGTCTGTGCGCTTCAGCAACAACTAAGAAGATTAAGATTGTAGATGTTGTATGTTACGTGCACTAATATATATTTTATGTAGCAAAATTTATTGAAGTGTCTCATTTAGAGTACAGTGAAGATTCTATAGCCTAGGAAATTGTTAAGGTACTATTTAAGAATATATTTTATATAGAATATAGCAATTAAGAAATGTGAAAGACAATAAAGTAGATTAAATAATGATAGACTGTACTCAATGATACAAACATAATAAAGGATGGTTTTTGTCATGTTTCACGACTGCTTCCATATTTGGATTTGTGTTTATTGAGATCCATATTTTTTTAATCAAGGAAATATGCTACCTTATATTTGAAAATGTTATCTTTCTATTTTATTAAAAATATAAGTAATAAAACAGAAATAATGTTAATAAAAGACAATTTATTGCTTAAAATTCCTTCTCACTCTACTACCTTCTATACAAACTCCTTCACAGTCCAAGCTTCTCGTCTCTGGTTACAACAAGTTACAATTTAACGTTGCTTGGACAATGGACGATAGACACTGTTCTCACTGCGATTTAAAAAAAAATTAGTTAACTTTACCATGTTAATCAGAGATAATAACTTTATTTCTACTTTTGTCAACAGTATTAAATTGGAAACCAAAGTTTTCGACGGATAACTAAAGTTAGGCCTATTAACACAGTAACTCGGTAATAAGTACTTAACTTTGAAGTTTTACTCGCAATAAAGAATACAAAGAGATAATTCTTTTGTAGTTTGATAAAAGTTTTCAAAAAAAAATCATATAATCTTAGGTATTAGTTATTATAATATTGAATGAGTTTTTTTATAGATACATAATAAAATATCCATTGAAACAGTTCCAAATTACAACGCACTAAGTACCATTACAGATAAAAACATTTGTACTTCACTATAAGAGTATATTACAAAGGTAAATTATTATCTGTATACATATTTTATTCATTGTGTTCTCTCCGAGTTAGACATTTAATACATAAAATGTATTGAAAAGTTGAAACAGATTAAAAACAACAATAGATCTTTTTACATACATGTTAAAACAAATAGTTTGAACGAAAACATTGAATTAGTTTTTAATACTTTAGACAATGTACAGCGGGGAAACTTAAATGAAAACGTATCTTAAACAAAATTGTGTTTACGAAGTTGCTTTAAAAACAAACAATATAGGAAGCAGAGAGTTAAAATGAACTCAATATCGACTATAAAGTTTGATAAACATCTCGTATGTTGGTTTAGTCAAGGTAAAGTAAAGATTTAATCACACAACAAATATTTAATATTGGTTTAATGACTTAAAAAAAATCATTTATTTATATCATTGTATGTCTTATCATCTAAGTCCTATATTTAAATGAAATATATTTTGATAATAGCAGTTTATAAATTTATACCTTACTAACATTTTACTTAACTATTTCAATTGTCTGAATTTTGTTTAAAGTATATTATATATATTATAAATGTACAATAATGAAAATACAGCTCCATTAATTTAGGTGAAAATATGGTACGAGTGTTATCTACAGAGCTGCAGTAGAACAATAGCTTCTGAAAAGTGCTGCAATATCTCTGCACCGAGGTGACTTACATACATTACGAGACGGCGACGATGATTCAATTTAAACTAGCAAAGTTATTTGAAAAGAACAGTTTTAGTGAATCTTCACACTTTACTTAAGACCTTTTCATTTAGATTTTGTTTCAGACCTATATAATAGTAATATTATTAATAACTAAATGGAGTCACTAAATATTTTATTAGACTACGATAATCTTTATTTCCATTATTTATTACAGTAATTTGTACACTATTAAATATTGTGTTGTTGTTGTATCCCTTTATTATTATTGTTTTAGATTATTATTTAGCTAAACTTTTGGAACATATCACCCAACCTAAATTTTAGGACAGGCTAAGGCGCGGGCAAAAGCTAATATTATAAATGCGAAAGAGGATGTATATATGGGTCCGAACGGATTTAGATGAATCTTTACAGTAATATAGCTTAAACATCAAAATAAGCTACAATTTATAAAGATTTTATATCATTTTGCCTTAACAACGATAAATATCACATAAGTTAGAAAAATTCTGCCCTATTATAGCTATTCTGACGGGCGAAGGCGAGAGGATGAACTAAAGATAAATAAGCCTATAAAGAGGCGGATACAGGCTACGCAGATGATAATATAGTAAAAACATGCTTGTTTCTTTTTTTTATGTTTTGCTACCCGTGTTTCCCGTATTTTTTGAGATGACTTGATTGTAATTGTCCTAGTGAAGGCCATGGGGCCAGTGTCCCTAGTCTTATAAGGGAGTCGATCGTATTGTGATATTTCACAATTTCGATTCTGCTCTCATACTCGTATACATTATTAAACCGCCTGCACTTTACCATACAAACATAAATTACATACATAATTGTATACAAAATATACATACATTGCATACATGCATTATTAGGATATTATTATCCTTAATTGTTAAATAATCTCAAATATATTCTAATTAAACATCATAGACTTAGAGTAATACACGAACAAGGTTTATACTAATGTACATAAATAAGGAATTGTACGACGTGGAGAATGATAGAAGTAATTTTGTCAAAGACACATTGTATTAATTTGTACGATGCAGTCTTAATTGACTCCGTAGCTGGTTTCATAATGTACTACAAAGCGTCTTCCTTAAAGACTTCTTATCGTGTGCTTAATATATGTTTTGTTATATACATTTATCACAAAACCGAAATAAATATCATACTAAAAATATTTTTTATAGTAGCTTCAGTTACTTTTAGAAATTAATCTGATGTTAAATCATTTTCAGTTATACTTTGAAATCATAACACTAGATCACATTAGAGAACTGTTTTTTTCCATAATAAAGAAAAAAACATCAAACAAGTATATTCAAGTCACGGCCTATATATATTAATAATAATATCATCTCTATATATCTCAGTTACAAGTTGATAACTGCAGATGAAAAAATATATATAGCTTATTATTTTATGTTTATTACTTATCAGTATAATTAATAAAATAATGTATTTTAATAATGTCTGTATGAGTGTTTCTCTGAAACGAGATATTAAAGAACTATTGAAGCAATTATAATATCAAAAATTATTTAAATATCATGCATTTCGATGAATTACAAATCTTTGAACTCATTTCAACAATGCAGTGCTCACTGAACTGAAACTGAAAATGGACTTCGATTTCCCAAAGACGCATTACATACTTAATAGTGTTAGTGAATCCGATATAGAAGTAACTTTGCTAAACATTTTCCCGAGATTTATATAACATCACACAGATTTTTTCTCGTCAAAAAATGTCTAAACGTCATCGACAATAATTTTTTTTATATATTTTTTTAAATGTATTTGGACGCTTAATTTAAATTCTTCGTCTCAGTCTACATAAAATACATCGAGATTGTCTAGATCTTTTTAAATATTTGCTGACTAAAAGGCTGCGTCCACTAGTTTTGTCTATAAAGAATAAGTTCTAGTTACGTTAAAGTCTTTCTGTGTAGCTTTAGAAGATAGTTATCGTAGTTGGGAAAAAACGTGCTTTTAATATTGTATTAGTTTTGTGTCTAGAATATCGTAAACAATGAGATTAATAATAAACGGTATACTCGTATTGTATTTGTTAGCGGACAGCGGGTCTGTGTCACTTGATTAAATATTTTAATTATAGATTACTATTATTAACCAAATCAGGTTATTGAGTGTGTGTATATTTTGTGTTTTAAAATACTGTAAATTGCAAAGTATTAAGGAATGTCACATAAAGATAGACACCTAGAGAACATTACACAGAGGTTAAGAATTAAATTTAATTTGACAACTATTTTAATTCAAACAATGTTTATCTAATAGACTAGCGAATACAATTCATAAATATAATATGAAACAGTGGAGTTGAGTTTTCAATAAGTTGTTTATTACTTAGTTGTTGTTTATATGATCAGAGTTTCTTTCTGTTTGAATGATGAGAAATATGTGGACAAAGAATTTATAAAGTAAAGCGTTTTATAAAACCACAGGTAGGGGAGTTGTAAAACAACTACTGTATTTATTAAATCATTACATAATTTTTATCATCCCTCGACAATGAATACGAGTAGGTACTTTACCTTATATATGAGATTTTTGTCCGCTGTATGACGCATGCAACTTGCATGTGTCAGCATGACACGTGCAACTGCGTCTAAATATTACGATTTTGATAGTAAAATATAAAAAACTAAATAACTCAACTACCCATATAAGAACTTTGTTGTTAATAATGTTAAAAATGGTATAAATTAAAAGTTTTACTCACGTCATTAAGAAATATTCCCTGATGCTACGAGCATCTTCTAGAATTTCAATTTGGGTTTCACCTAATCAAATAAATAAGTTTTGATGTATTTATTGAATTAAATGATATACTTTTTGATATACTAATTCTTTATAGTCAAATTCACTACACAAAACCAATTATCTACAAGCTACAGCGTCCTATTTCCTGTCGCCAAGTTTATATCATTAATATTGTTTGGTTCCTAATAACATGTACCAGTTTAAAAGATTTTTTTAAAATTTAACAATATAAAAAAACAACAAGCTATTTAAATGAAACTGATAACAAAAAAGGAAGAAAAATAATTGTAAAACGATTTGATTTTTTTTTGTACATAATTTAAAGCTTAACTACTGGTACTAATTAATGGGATGGCGTCGATGTACACTAAATAGTGTGTTAAAATTACAGCTGAATCTGATATTAATGTTGGGTATAGTTTATTTAATTGAATAATGTTTATAAATCTTTGATAAATTGTACTGATAATGAAAAATCACCGAAGTTTCTGCATATTTATAATGTCTGAAAACGAACGAAAACAATATTTATTATTTTAATACAGATCTATTTCGTTTCTTCTGAGACATTAATATAAATTGTGGAGTTTTATATGCAAATAAAGAAAATAAAAAAGAAACAAAAACAAACACAAGAAAACCTAAACGAGATAAATTGACTTACAAATTGTGACAAAGGAGACCATAACCGTAAACATTTAAGATGAATAAGAACGGCGATGTGTTTGTGTTTATTATACACTATTAATTTACTTTTATTACCATTACAACTTTATAAACGGAAACCAGTGAAGATGCAAATACCCAGGGAATTTCCCGAGCGAACTTTGACGAAATTATAAATGTTAATAAAAAAACAATTGATTTTTAAGTAAAATGATTATTATTTATTGAAGAAAAGAAAATATTAAATACATGTTTATTTATAAAAACTAAAAAAATACAAAAAAGAGTGATTAATAATAATACAAAGTAGTAATATAATTAAATATGAAAATAAACAAAATCAGTAAATAATAAAAAGCGCCATCTCTCGACAGTATATGTAACAGAGGAAAAGAAAAAATATGGATCAAAGTTTATATAATATTTGAATGTGACAAGTCAATGGAGGTCAAAAACACAAATGGTGTGATTTATATCAGAACTAAAAACATTGTCACCGCGTGTTACTTGACGTGGAACTTTTAGAGAGGTAAATCTTAACTACTATTTATTGCATTAAACACAATTTATGATTAATCGTAAACTTTCCTACTTTTACACTTTTGTTTTAGTACTAAATAACAAATTCTTCGTTCATGTCCAAATTATTTAAAAGATTCACTTGTAATGTTGTTATAATATCTTAACCTAGCTTATCTGGAAATAAAAGAATATAACATTTCATAATAGCGATTTTAAATATTAGGTTTACATCATTTAATATAGCAGGTTATACAAAAATATTATTTTCGTATTTCATAACTGCATTTTTATCTCTCCCTAATTAAAAATTTATTTTTCCTTCATGGCAGCAATTGAAGAATCTCTACAAATTTATTTGCAGCTCCTTCAAAGCTAGTTAAGTTTGTTAAGACTTTGCGTTAGATGTGTAACTTATTACGAAGATCAAGATGAATTGGACTAAAAGTGCTTAATTTGTAAACTTTAAACGATGTCCAATATTATTCTGAAGCTACAATACAGATGTAGAATACTGCGCAAACTCAACACGCTTAGAATAAAAATTTTACAATCTATAGCCAACGCCGTCACGTCCAACATTCGTTGGACGAAATTTAATTCCTAACAACTGCAATATAAAATATTCAATCCTTATAACTATATTTTTCACTTTTTATAAAACAACTTACATGTATACAAGAATTGAAATTGATATATAAAAGGTTTTCAGAGTTTATATTTTAAAAAAATCACATTAGATAAGAACAAATGAATTAAATATTTATGTGGATTTTTAATACCTCTATGTGTTAGAGTTAAAGTTGTAAATTGAATATATTGTTTCAGTGCGTACATAATAATTTTTTTTTATATTTACCGCTACAGCATCTACTCAAAAGATCATGGAAATATTGCGTTTATATCAGAATACACTTTGTAATAATAGACTACATTATAGTGTTCCGTACACATTTTGGTTTTGTAATTCAAACAATACTTACTCTCTTCCTCTTTATCTCTCCCTAGAAACATTTTTATGTCAAAAGTGATAAATCATACTGGACCTGGACAGTGAGTGATCCAACATCCTTACTTCCCACATTTGTATAATATTTTAAGAAAGAGTTCTTGAACATTAATCATTTGTTTGATAAATGAATTTATTATTTTATTCATCTGAGAGGCTGACAGCCTGAAAGTTATTTGCAAATGATTCGAATAAATTAACCTTTTTATAACAATAACAACACTGTTAAGTTATAGAAAATAGACAATCTTGTCATTATCACTTTAAATTATTCTCCACCCACCGCTCCACCGCTCTTTGAGAGCACTCCCTTCATTCCCTCGCCAAGTATCAGAATACTGGGTCTACTGGGTCTGGGAAACGTGAAACACTTTTTATCAAAGCGGTGAAAATTTAAAAACTTAGTTAATGTCAAATATTGGACCGCTTTTCGTTCACCTTTCCTTAGTTTTTCAAACTATAAACTCTAAATGTTACCACGAAACTAACCTTAATATTCTTACTTATATAGCTTCATAAAATAAAACGGTGATTTTTAATATAGAAATATATCCTGAGCAGTGCTTAAACCACTCAACCTGTATATATGATATTGGGAACGATGCTGTACTCTTAGGTGTCAACTGTTTGAGTTTGATGTTGTAGCGAAGGCAGTAACTGCAGAATTACCAGTAGTAGGAATATCTGGAAATAATTTTACTCCTCAACTTATTTTAGATATTAAAATGCATTATTTTTATTTTGAAACTTGCGATTGCATAGTGTGTCTTTGTGTCTTTTGGTGTTAAACGGACAGTATGTATATAAGTTAAATTTCCTTTTTCTCATCATTTCCGTGTAACAACACGTAATTATGAGTGCTAAGAATAATAATTGTTGTTAATACATTTAAGTTCAAACAAGGATCTAATGCGTATATTACTGTTGAATTATATTCCTAAACAGAAATGGCTTCGTGGGTATAAGCCCTGACAAATTTGTATCGGGGATTAACTTAATTTGTATCGAGGATTAACGTTTCACCAAAAATAAATGCTTACCTTGTCTTTACAACATTGTACTAAAAATACCTATATAATGTCTTATGTCATGTGTCATGGTTCTTTAGTTAACCTCAGTTAAAAATACCTCGTTCGACAGGGTCGATCGTGTTAGTTAGATTCCCGTCGGTCTGATCGACAAAGAAAAACTAGCCAGCAGTATTCTACTGGTCATTACGAGTCTTATGACGGGTCACTCTGCATATATTGGATGAGCGGGGAACCATCCCCCACCCCTATTTCCTAAACGGGGGGTCGCATCAAAAAAAGATTTTTCCGACGGCAAACTTTTGCCTTCTTCTGTGACTTTTTTCGGTTTTTAACTTTCAACCCCCCAGCCCTCCAACCCCCCGACCGATTTCCCCCGTTTAAGAACTTAACCTTCATTTTGATCTTAAGAATGTGTATACCAAGTTTGAAAATCCTCCGTCAATATTTGCGACATGTAGCGTGTCCCAAAGGTTTGCACTTTCACTCCTCCACCCAGCCCCCCCTTTCACTTTTTCGGATTTCGGATTCTCAATCTCCAGTTCATAAACGGCGTAGCGCCCCTACTCTGGGGTCTGGGTCCCGTCATCGCATCGATTGCAATAGGTAGATTCATCTATGGAATCTACCTAACAAACAGATTAGAACAGGTATATAATTATGTCTATTATTATATAATTATGAGGACCTTATGTATTAATAAAGTAAGTTACGAAGTGTATGATGAATAGGTATAGCAGTATCTGTAGGTTTACTGGTTTTATGTAAATCTCTTCAAAGCATCACTTTTCCCTTGAGTTAGGTTCTCTCTTGGAGAATGTTAATTTTGTAAATCTGAGAGTTTTCTTGAAACATTTGATCGAAGACTGGATTAATTAGAGGTTCAATTCTGTGAATCATTTAAGTACTAAGAATTAACATTTATTTTATTTAGTATTACTATATTTAAAACGACTTTGCCATAAATCAAGTTAAAGTTTCTTTTTAAAAATATATGGTACGTAGTATTCATATATTTTTAGTTATTATTGTATTGTAATTGTACGTATTGAGAATTAATTTTAATTCTTTCGAGGTTATATATCGTAATACTTTTTGTTCAGTAACCATGACAGACTGAGATATACAAGTAAATCATCTTATAGAAAGAGAGAAAGAAATATTTTATTTGGAAATTTAATACATATAATATTTTTAAAATATAAATTTAAGCTCTCTATAACAATTTGTTAAAACATAATATTAAAAAACAGACTTTAATTGTAGTATAAATAATAACAGTCCGGTTGTTATTATTAGTTTATTTTATATATGTAGTATTGTATGAAAATTGTAAAAGCTGTAATGAAAACATAGTCCCAAAATACTTTATTGTTTAAAAACACCAAAAGTAATCAGAGTAATGACTACTTCTTTGTATTTTGGGATTATACTAGCTTCATTTTAATTAAAATGTAAATTATGTTCAAGGTTTTACACTTTGTATTTAATTCTCCAATAAATACTTATTAAAATATTATAAATTACCTGTAAAAATAATAAAAGACGGTCTGTGAACAACACAATATATTATATTAACATGTAATTTATATAATATTAACGCCAGGGGTCGTAAATTTGTGCAATTCAAAGATATTTTTTAGGTATTCGTATTAAAAGTATATAGGAGGTGTGGAATGTAATGGTCTGGTCGGGTTGAATAGTGGCCGAAGGATGCGCTGTCCGTTATGGGTTGTTGTTGTTGTCGTCGATGCTCTCGCTGCACAGGTTCAAGGCCGTCATTTATACTCCTATACATAGTGCTCTTTATGTTACGGTGTACGATTTGCTTTTTCTTCATTTTAATAGGAATTTGATATAACATTATTTCGAAGAATATGCTCTTTGGGTTTTATGGACTAGCTTTTGTTGATTACTCCCGAAATGTAATTAGTGAAGACTACCGTCGTCGAATGGATCAATAAGAAAAAAACCGTTAGCATTCACCCTCTTTCTTTTTAATTCCAATATCCTCATTCTCGGCAACTTATTCAAACCTTCACTTATGTCATGTATTATTCAATTATGCTAAGTATTCGTGTTCGTGTGTTCTCACACACTGTTAGTTTTAATTTAACAAAACAGTATCGTTACAATTTCGACATTGCTCGTAAGTATATATGTGGTACCGAACTCAAATCATAGTTAAATATTTTTATCTGTTTCTATGTCTGTATTGATTTCAGAACTACTCTTCGAAGTGGCAGTAGGCAGGGTCCATAGGCCTATAAGAAGAAGATATGTTTGTTACAAAATAACCGGTGATATTTGGTATTGACAAGGGTCGTAACATATTATTGCCCTTTTTAACACTAAACGTACCGACAATTCTTGTATACCTGTTCCTACCGCACGCCGTCAAATTGACCGGTAATTAAAAGTTATTTTATTATATAACGCAGGTAATAATGGAAATAACTAAAAGTAAAGAGTGAAGACAATATTATATGCATATTATAAGAATTGTCATGTAGTTTGATAACGTTATTATAACGTTTAAAAATGTGTAAGTTTTACAAAAGTTTAAGAACGGTCAAAATAACGGTAATTTTGACCGGTACTTGGTAGGTTTAGTGTTAACATACAGACTAGTTCTCACTTCGATAAACTATCTCATTTTTATAAGGAAATTCATAATTTATTTAGACTTCACTTATATTATAACAAAAATACAAGACCGACTATTAATGAATTTTGTTGTGGTCTTGGTCTATCATGTAAGACATCTTAAAGATATTTTTCAGTCCTAAAACTTCTTTAAATTTCACAAAGAATATAAAAAATTATAAAAAAAATTAGAGCGATGATAAATAAAATAATGTTTAAAATTTTAAAGACTGTCTTTATATTAAACTTTTATCACTTTCTGACTATACATATTTATTGAGTTTATTTTGTAACTTTGACTAATAAGATGTTTATATATAAAAAAAAATAACGGAATGTAACAAATAAGCATTTTTCACTGTAACCTCACTAATTTGTTAAAACTTATTATTATATACAGATGCTTTAAGCAAAACAATTAGAAAAAATCTAATATTTAAAATCTTTATAATATTGGAAATCGCTACTCGTTAAATTTTATACATTTCTGTAACATTTCAATCTTATCAATAATTAGCATCGAAACAAGTTTTTGTCTCAAAAGCTTATGGAATTCAGGTATCACAACGTTGAGGTGAGAGTACTGAGATATAAATAGTTGATGTTGCGATTTTGTAAGTCAGTCGCAATTTATCCCGCTGTTATGTAAATTTCTTCAAAGTTCTAAATTTTTTGAGTTTTCTATCGGAACAGTTACCTTTGAGACAATGAGAGACCTTTCTCGGAACTTATATCATATGCCTTTCAAGCGATGTTAATTATTGGTTATATTTAATACTAAGGATAGAAATTATAAACTTAGTTTATTTCTTTCCGATTCTTCTCAATGTAATGTCGTTTTTTATCAAATCTCAAACTTTTTATATAGAATATTTAGAACTAGCGAATGGGCGTTCATAATACATTTAAAGGTAAGTAATATTTGTCTCAATCTATTAAAAACATAGAAAGTAACAGAATTTGGTACAGGTTATGTTCGGAATAGCTATTAAGTAAATTGTACAGTTGCTAATAGCAATCGTCAGGCGCTAAATATATTTTAATTATTAACAAAACGAGGGTAGATGTAACGTTTTTGGTGGTGTGACAAATGCACGCGTAACGGTCGAGACAGTTCTCGAACACAGTTCTCGAATACAGTCCTCGAACATAGTTCTCGGTGAGCGGTTCTCGGTGAACCTTGGTGCTTAACGATTTTGCGGAGTAATCATTATCGGTTCTAGAAGTTTCCAAACGAGTAAATTACATTAGTGTCGAGTGTTTTGAATTGTTGGCTGCAGCGCCGAATTGGTGGCTGCCTTCTCACTCGAAGTGTGCGTGGAACCGAAGGTCACGCGACGGAACACTTAAGTATCAAATTCTTTGTCCTATAGTTATTTCCCTTTTACTAAATATTATACAATTTATCCTATACTCTGGGGAACCCCAAATCCTTTACTAGTACAGACTGACTATGTGACTTTCTTCTTTGAAGCATAACAGAAGCAGACAGGTAAGTCGTTAGTTTTAATGAGCAAATTAGGGAGTAATCGTATACGTAGCTGTTGATGACGTTGCTCGTTTAGAGGTTATGTCGTGGGGTCAGCCGAGCCCCTTTGTACGATACAGGTTATATTACGCTATTGAAACTTCAAATACTTTGAGTGGAGACCAATTTACTGATAGTTCTAAAGTGCAGTGAAGTGAAACGGAGCGAGTCTGTAATGAATCCACGTGATCCAGCTTTGCTTGAACTTTAATAATACGCAATTCAAGTTTATTTCCCTGAGGCTGTCTTAATGATCCTTCAAAATTACTCAAGATATTAGCAAATAAAGTAACCCTTTAAGGCTCACGCGCTTCCTAATCATGACATTTTCTTCCTCACTGGTCATTTTGTAAAGCGAGTATCAAAACCTGTAACGTTATACAAATCAATTTAATATGATATTTAGATTAATTTATATTTATATTTAATTTATTTAAATTGAATTATCTTAATACAATCTTTATTTAACCACTGTTGAAGGATATACAAATAGATATTAGTACTTTAAACAAGTAAATAACAACAAATTAGGTACCTATATATAAAAGATTACATAAACTTATGTTGAAAATATAAACACGACTATCGAAATATTAAACAGTGTTGTTAAGATTTAAATTATACGAAATAGAAAGGACCTTAGAAAAACTCAGATATAAAGTAAACAAAATTATATTTCATAAATATATACTAACCTTCTTATAACATTATTATCTTAAATAGTGGATTAGATAGATTAGATTAGATTAGAACTGGATTAGAGCATTGGGTGACAATTAAGTACTGAATTATACCGAATACAATCCATAAATCACTTTACTTCTAGAAGTCTTGATAAGTGACCCCGCTGTTACATGTGACTTAACTTATTTTTCCAGACCAACTCTAGGTATTATAGATATATATCACCAGTATTTGAGACTCTTAACACTCCGTGTCGAAGGACAATGTATTTGAATAGGTGTATTGAAGTAATAAGAAACTAGTTATTAAAAATGCAGACACGTAATAACAAGTAAGGAACAAAGAAAATTAGGGAGAAAAGTTCGATTGTTATATAAAGATGTATGATAATATCAACACAAAATAACCTTAAAATTTAAATGTTCTTATTTTCTCTGTACCACTAAAACGGATGTAGTCTTAACTTTCTTTGTACTTTATAATGATTTCATGATTTCGGTTTTTTATACTTTAAAAAAGTCAACAAACCGCTCTTTTATTTATTTATTTATTTATTCTATTTTATTAAATTAAACTTAAACATTTAAAAACCGATAACATTCATAAATTATAAGGTAATTTATTGTTTTTTTTAAATAATTCTTTAAGACTAAATGGTTTTAGTATTATTAATGAAACCAATCAGTATGTGTTTATTAATAACACAAAATAATAGTTTTATATTAAATCCTTAAAGAGTCGTCAAGTAAAGTTTTATTATATAACTCCAGCTGCGAGAAAAAGATAAATCGTTAGCTAAGATTAGGATATGTTGGTTTAATAACTGCCTAATAATTTTTCAGGCTCCATACTGACTGTGTTACATTACTTAAGACTTATTTAATTTTATGTACTCGATTAGGAAAAATAAATTAAAATTTCGTTTATATTTGCAATAAATCAAACCAATAATATATAATGTACCACGGTAGAACACATTGAATGGAAATTGAAATATCTGGAACAATATTTAATTAAGCACAATATTGTTGTAACCAAGTAAACTAAATTGTGGTACAATCATAGCAATATATAACAGTAACAATGATTACTGTTCAATACTACCGGTTCATTCGTTTGTATATTGACAATATTTTACGTCTGCACTGAAAAACTTGATGTATTTCAGTGCTTCAGTAAAATATTGCTTACCTATTTTACAACGACTTACCTATTTTATTTATGATTTAAAAAATAAAACAAGGAATAAATTTATATTTGTATAGTTTAAAACATCATATTTATTAGTATAATTTTGTAAACAAGTATCATGACACATTGAAATCTGATTAACTGATATATGATGTAAGTCATTCGTATTCTTTATAATAACAAAGAAATTAGTAAATGTATTATATTTTAAATTATTCAATTTGTCCAATTTTCGAAGGCTTTTCGTAAAATCGATGTCAGAGTATAGTTGTTACGTTTTACTTCTAACTTGAAATAATACTTTATTAAACAGACACTCAAGATTATATTTTGTTTATAAATATACCATAGATTGAATATATACATTATACATTAAATAACATAAATAACAAAGAATAAAAAATATAAATATGTACATAAAATTATTGTAAATGCTATTTTTATATCTTCTCTCGTAAGTTCTCTGAACAGCAATATGAAGCCAAATTAGTTAACAGCGTAGTTTTTGGCAGCCTGCCCTTACCTATATATTGCATACCTCGACTTCGTGTACTTATACCAAAACGTGATTAAATATAATATAAAACATATAGGTACTGTGTGACTTTTCTTTTTGACTTTGACTATGTTTTAAGAAATCATTTGCCTATGAAAACAGTTAGGCAGCTTTAATACCGATTAAATAAAATTATTATACAGCTTCACAGGTTCTATATTAAAGGTATGATTAATACATTTATTATCTTTGATATCAACATATCATATATCTATCTATCTATTTATATCATAACACATGAACAAATAACATTTAAGGCCGGCAACGCTCTTGTGATTCCTCGGGTGTTGCAAGAGTTTATGGGCGGCGGTGATCACTCATCATCGGTAACCCGCCAGCTCGTTTGCCCTCCTCTAAAATAAAAAAAAAAGAAAATTGCAACAAAATGAGAAAATAATATTTATAAGAACATTGAAGACATGGAACTTGAGATAAGTGTTAACAATATTGTTAAGGATATCTTTTAAATATTTGCCATAAACCAAATTTAATTATGGAGTTCTAACATATAATTTATTATAAACTGTCCCTCGCAACATAGATTCACTTTATTACTTTTATTAAAAGTTGAGATTACATTTTCTGACAGACAGTTATGGCATCGTTATTTTATATATTTTGTAAATAGGAGACGCTCATAATAAAAATAAGCTTTTTTTTTAAAACACAATTGAAATAATTGCAATGTAGAAAAACATTCACAGATGAAAAGTTTCTGTAATGTCTAAGATCTTACGTGGATTACAGACTTTTATTTCTTAAATCTCCATCTTGTTATTTTTACTCCTTTAAGTTTTAATATTTATCTTTCCAGGTTTTCCTCACAGTAACATGTACTTGTAAGCGATGTGTTTTAATGACAGCGTAACGAGGTCTGGTTTGTACTACATGACACGACATCGCTGTTAATGGTGATTATATTTAAATTGTTCAAGTTGATACATAACTTTTTTAGTGTAAATAATAACAAAATAAAATTGGTTATTTGTCCTATATACATTTTAGAAATAAAAAAATGGATATAATATCCAGATCACGTGATAACGTCATCTTTGAAGTCTAATAAGTAACTGTCGTAAATACAAGTTATTAAAAAAAATATTTCTTATACATAACCTTGAAAAAAAGCTAAAACTAATAATGTTGTGTGTTTTAGTATAGAAATAAGTTTATTATTTTAAATTAAATAGTTCTTTGCTTTCTTCGTCTATCTTTGATGTACTCTGTAATATGAAGTAAGTTTGTGTGAAGGATAGTCATTATGAAGAGGACGTTTTACGACATGACGGATTACTAAAGTTACACAGCAACTTGACACGAGGTATGTACGATACAGTTTAATAAATCAGATATTAATAAACAGATGATATAATAACGACTTATTACTACAGAAAAAGAAATTACCATATATATATTAGACTTTTATTGTAATATATTTTTATAATCTACATTAAATTTTTTTTTGGAGAGTTATGTTGTTTCTAGAATGAGTTTTTTGGACAAATTTCCCCTTATGAAAGATATGCCAATATTTTATTTGTTAAAACTAAAACGACTCCATGGGAACAGCTATTTTTTAAAAGTATTTTACAATATTCGAAAAGAAAAAGCTGGATATCGGGTGAAAAGACATGAGTGATTAGTGAAATATGTATTACTTTTTAAATAAAAACGAGAATTTATATGAAGAAATAATTTATTAAAAATTATTTACTTTTCTTACAACCAGAAATAATAGGATTTGTTTAAAAATACTATAAAGTTACAAGGAAGTAAAAATTAATGTTACATTTTCTACAACAAACTTAAAAATACAGCAAGAAAAATATTCAACCTTGAAATATTTCATTGACTTGACTATACTTGAAGAAAGATTTATTTGAAGCTAAAACAAAGACAAGACAATGAAATTATTATAAAAAAATATTTTCTTTTGTTTAATATAAATATAGTTATCTTCTACCACGACAGTAAAATTAGAAGCAGTTTTTGTTTTTACTGTGGATAAAAAAAGACTTATCAAACTAACAATTTTGATAAAACTTTTTGCTTATTTTTTTATAATTTTGTAAATTTGTTTCATCGTTTAATAAATAAATATAATTAATTATAAACTTTAAATACATTGTATCCACTGTACACCACAAATATTATAGTAAATCTCCTGTGGAGTGAATCTCAGTAAGTGCAGGTCTCACTCATTGTGAATAAGAGATGTCAGTTGATGGAACGCGACCGAGCGCTTTGTCTCACAGTACGTTATACTATCCTCCGTACTATACTGATTAGACATCTCTTGTGTTCATTAACAATGCTGTAAATCTTAATACTTTATGTAACATAAAGTAAATAAGTGTTTTTGGCTTAATATTAAAAAGACCATACATACAGGAGATTATTTTTGGTGAGACATTAGGGAAATCCTCGCTTCAAAATGCGGCTTCGTCAGGAGCCATCACATCATATATCCACAAAGCCATTCCTATTTAAGAATCTTATTTATCAGTAACAGCCACACTAGATGCCTCATTCTATATTTAATCTTTCGTTGTGATCTCCTTTTGATGTCATTTGCACTTCACATATAAGACTTACTTATTATGTAAAACACAAAAACTTTCAGTCCTTTAAAGTTTCTTGTTTCATTCTATGTATTTTAGATTTAATGGTCTTAAAATATGTATAATATTTTATTTATTATATAAACGATAGACAGGGATAATATATAATATATTGTACACTTAACTAAACAACAAGCCTTTGTCGTTCCATGTGATAACTTGTGAGCATTTGTATCAAAAAGTCTATGACGGGAAGCATGACGTTGCTTAATTATAATTTATAGAAAAGAAAAATATTATATTGTCACTTAATCCCTATTCTGCAGTTTCGTTTTAAGAACACATTTGAGAACACATTAAAAAATCACGCAAGTTGCTGCAAGATCATGTGAAAGGTTAATAGAAATAAATATTGTTTAAATGATTTATTTTGTTTCTTATTTATTACATAAAACCGAGAAAGAAAACAGAACCTCAGTGACGAATGGCAATCTGTTTTGTGTGTGACAGAAGGATTAGAGAAATCCCTTAACGTAATTGTTATGTTGATCGCTTTATTTTGAGAATAATGCAGCGTTTATTTAAGAAAACAATACTTTAAGTAATATATACTTAATAAATAGACATATAATATTATATACTGATACGTATAAAATATAAGATTTATCAACGCAATAATATTTTTAATTGAGTCTGATAAGGATAATATCTGTCTTAACATATTTGATATTATTGAACCAAATAAACATAAAAGTGTGAGTGCTTTTAGTGCACTTTACAACAAACATTCATCTCATACTCCCCAGTGACGTAAGTCATACATGAAACAACTAAACACAACTACAAATATATGGTCATAGTTAGGAAAATAATTCTCATGAAAACTTATTTTACGAGAAATTAATGAAAAGGAAGCAATTGTAAATTGCATGAGTTAAAAGAGCTAACAAATTATACAAGATTAAACAATGTTGCTCGACTTAATCATTACGAGGACGAGGAATTCATGTGCGATATAATGCAGTATAAAGTTACAAATACATTCAATGCTTAGTCTTTGGAGAAGAAATCATTTTACGTATCGAATTTACATTAATACTTTGTAAAAAAGATTTTTTTTTTAAACTAACAAACAAGTTTACATTTCACACAATATCTATATATTATTCTAGAAAACAAACTTCAATTTTAATACAAGCTACATATAAAACATATTATGTTAACAAGTTTATTATCTTTGGGATCCTCTGAAATGTGTGTACAATGAGGGTGAACTAGAAGCACCTTCGGCATGTCCTTGTGAGTAAATAGGTGAGAACAATAATTTATCTGCAATGAGCGTCTTTGTATACATTATGAATACTTTACATGTTTAAGATGACTCCGTATAATGATAATGGTTATGATTTTGGAATCAGGTATTAGATAAAGGTGTTTGATAAAAGACTAAAATAAAAACAGACTTCATCACAGTTATTTGAAAATGTGTATTACGACATTAAGTTTATTTAAAATGATCATTCAATCAAACGGAATTCACATATGATTTCTGTATTTGTGACCTATATTTTTTATTGATTTTTATTTATGCTCTAAGGTATTTTACAATCATAATACTTAAAATGTCAAATATAATTGTATTTAAAGCAAACTTTGTTTTACATAATAATTAATATGATTACAGGGTGAGTGAAAATCACACCTAATGACCAGTTTATTCTCTCAGTGATTTTGTAATAAATAACCAAGCCATTCACGTCCAGTCCATTTACGTCCTTCCTTCCTAAACCTTCCTAAACCTTCCTAAACTTTATGGATTGTTTTCCATTTTTCTGTTGTAGATGGATGAATCACCATTTATAAATATATTGCCATAAATGTTGTTAAAGCATCTCTATTAACAACTTTTGTCTTTATTTTTATATTAAAATAACCTCAAAATATTAAAAAAATGTTCAATACATAGAAATAATTTCATTTATCTGGTTATTCTGTATTCATTTTATCTGTTGTAGATGTTTATATCATTGTCTGCAATTATCTGTATAATTAAATAACCTGTGAATATTCTGATATTTTTCTCGTTTTAAATAATTGATTATCATAAAGTATTTACAATTTACATTTATAATTGTTAAGTTATACTCTGTGATATTCTGTGGGAGGAATAAATTACCCCTGTGTATGTCAATCCTTATTTGCTCTAGAGTACAACTAGTCTTTTACACCACACCAATATATACGAGTATAAATAAAATAAATCTTACACTTATTATATTTACTACATTTATTTTTTAAGATTTTTTTAAACTAAAATGACCCTCAAAAATCTTTAATTGTTCTCTTCATGTTTACCTCAACATGATATAAAACAAGTATTTAAGGTTTATTGTTAAAAAGATAAGTGGTTATTTTTGGATACACATTAGGTGAATCCTCGCTACAAATTGCGGTTTTTGCGAGGACTTACTCCAAGTAGCCGTCTCTGTTTAATAATCTAATTTAACAGTAACAGCCACATTAGGTCCCTTTTTTAAATTAAAATGTATTCAACTTTTTGTTACTAATATTAAAGTTTTCTGTGAAAAATAAATAACTTATCTTTATTTACATTTTGTTACATATATATTTTTATAAAATATTATATTTGATACTAGCTTTCGCCCGCGACTTCGTCCGCGTTTCCGTCGTTTTTCGAAAAAAAATTAGCAGATGTCCTCCCTCATAGTTTTGACGTAACAGGCAGATTCACTTTCGTATTTTAGAAGGGCAATAGTAATATAATATGCCAATCCACAAAACTGTTGAAAAATATAAGTAACCGCAGAATATTATAATATACCCACGCTATACCCACGACTCGGTCAGCGTGTAACTCCTTGTTTTTTATTAAGATAATATATTGCTAATATTTTTAGATCAAATTAAAATGTTTCAGCGCAAAGCTTCTGGGTAAACTATGTTAAGAGTCGACCCGTCCGGCACGTGAACGTAAAGATTCCTAGAATTGCTAACCCGGGAAAGAGCGACGTATAATTGA
This sequence comes from Melinaea marsaeus rileyi, assembly GCA_918358865.1. NCBI lineage: Eukaryota > Metazoa > Arthropoda > Insecta > Lepidoptera > Nymphalidae > Melinaea > Melinaea marsaeus. The sequence goes on from OU911094.1 coordinate 9,913,152, forward strand.
CCATGCGAGAAACAGCTAACACCGAGATCTACTCCAGCAACACGAAAAGTCTGCCCTTGAGCTTTATTGATAGTCATGGCATAGCACACCGATACTGGGAATTGCGTTCTTTTAAATTGGAATGGAAAATTATTTGGTATTATGGGAATTCTGGGAATAAAGACAGTTTCTCCTGCACCGCAACCTGTTAAAATTTGAGCCTCGATTACATTTTGTTGCAACTGGGTTACTTTTAGCCGAGTTCCATTGCAAAGTTGAGGTGGTCTTAAATTTCGGAGCAGAATTATCGGTATGCCAATTTTTAAACAAATTATATGAGAAGGTAGTCCAGGCATACTTAAAGAATTTAAAAATTCTATCGGGTAATTAGTGGCTTCTTGTTCATCAACCATTCTATTTATTGAACTATAAACTTTGCTTTCTCCCTGTATATTAGACAGTATTTTATTATTAATTTCAGATGCCTGGTCATTGCGAGGAGTCAAAATGGACCTTTCGCAAAGCCAAGAATTGTCCCTATTTAATATAATTGTTATGTCACCGTAAACCGAAGATATAAGATGTTGTTGGGATTGCACTATACAACATAACTCAGGTGTCAGAATAAGTTTTCCTTGGTGTAGTTGTGGATAGGTACCTTCACCAATCTTCAATAATGTATCAGAAAATTCACGATTATCTGCGTTGTCTCCAGTTCTCACTCGCATATTTATAGTCAAATGCACCGATTGTATATCACGCCACAAATAAGAGCTTTTCAGGCAAGCCCTAATCTCATCAGCTCGGGTTCCCCGTGGTATTACCGGTAAGGTTTGTCGGAAATCACCACAAAATAAAACCGTAATACCGCCCATTGGTCGATCATTTTGTCTTATGTCCCTTAGAGTTCTGTCTACTGCTTCTACTCCTTTTCGATGGGCCATCGTACATTCATCCCATACGATTAAATTACACTCACGCAATACCTTAGCTTTGTCGCTATTTCTTGAAATACTACAGATTGGACTTTCCGTGCGATCTAAATTAATTGGTATTTTAAACATAGTGTGAGCAGTCTTACCTCCTGGTAGCAATGTTGCAGCTATACCTGATGAAGCCACGGCAAGAGCGATTTTACGCTGATTTCGAACATAAGCTAATATTAATTTAGTCAAAAAAGTTTTCCCAGTTCCTCCAGGTGCATCTAAAAACCATATTGTTCCTAAATTATTCTGCACACTCTCGCACACGCGATCATAGACTAAGCGTTGTTCTGCAGTCATCATTGGGACACCGTTTTCTAATGTTACCAGCAGTTCCATTGGGTTGTAACCAATCTCTGCGGAATATTCCCTATTGGTAACCTCTCCGACTGAGGTTGGCGTTGGCAAACCATATTCACAAAGTGATTTACCGCCTACTGCTGTTAAGTCTTCCTGAAGAGCTAATAAGCACTGATTTATAGCCAGATCTCGAAAATTATCATTAGTTGCGCCTTCATTATTGTGAGATAAATTCCGAAGAAAGTCTTCTGCAAATTTTTCTTTATATTTTTCCCATAATTGGACAGGATCAGATAAATTACAAAATGTGAGTAATGTTACAAATAAATGGCGTAACCGTCGTGGATTATCACTAACACAGGATTCTGCTAAAGCGTCATGCCAATGTTGATCATTTTCAAGCAAATGACGCGCTTGGCAAGCTGCATGATAAGTTGGATAAACAACATCGTCTACTTTTCTCAAATCTATAAATGATGTTGGTCCTCGCACTGTATGTAATAATAATCTCAAATAAAAACACTCTGCGTTGTTAGGATGAACAGTATACACTCTACCAAGAACATGTTCTTTGAAAATACCTGTCTCGCCATCTACAGGCCTGCCTCGGCGTCTACGGTTAAAGACACCTCGTTGTTTATCGTAGGTATAATACGATGGAATTTCTTCATACAAAAGAGACTTTGCGAAATTATCAGTTTGGCAAAGTCGAAAGAATGCCAATAAAGTTGTTTGTCTAGGGTTCTCTAATCGTTCTGTAACATTTTCGGCGTTAAAATATATACGTTGACCGCCTTCCAGATGAACATCCAGATGGGTCACAGGTGGATATCTTTCGTGAATATTAAAACTTAAGATCCGCCACACAGCTTCTGAAGAGCTGATATATCTGCCTGACTGAAATCTAGTAACTTCATCATGTTCATTTCTTAACGCAAACGTAGCTTGGTCACTGCCCTTGTTAATGTACTTACAAATATATTTAATTGACTCTACACTATTACACATTTCTACATTTATGTGAGCTTGAAATGCTCTGGACAATACAGGCGAATACGGAACGACCCACCTATTATCTAAAGTAACCTGTTGTCCAGACATTCGCTTTTCAACAGTAAAACCACCATTGTCTCTTGAACGGCGACGATATAATGGGTATCCATCATGTCCTGTTACAGTTTCATCCACTAATGCTTTTGGATACCTTTTAGTGCAACGACCGTCTTGCATGCAAGGAGCATTTGCGTTAAATGCACCACATGGACCATGTATCATATGAGTTTTAACAATGTCGTATAACAGGGGATCTGCAGTCGGATCTGGAATTTCAGCACTGATTAATCTGTCTACATCATTAGGTCGAACCTTATCTTTTAACCAAAGCAAGATATGTGCGTGAGGTAAGCCGCGTTTTTGCCACTCAACACTATACATATAACACAATACTTCTCCAAAAATGTTATCTTTGGTAAGAAGATCTATCATTGATTTTAATTTTAAATGAAACACTCTTGCAATAATATCATGGCGGTCATGCGGTGCCTGACCCTCAAGAAGCTCCCGAGTGATTTCATCCCACTTGGGATTGGTAGTTACAGTAACAAATAAGTCGGGACGTCCATATTTTCTTACGTAACAAAAAGCGTCTTGAGTACGTTCATGCATGTAGCGTGGACCACCAGTAAAAGAAGAGGGTAAAATAACTAAACGACCCATATTCACAGTATCGTTATCTTGCTGCATGGCATCGCGAAGGTGCACGTATTCTTCAGCGCGCAGCTGCCTTTGATTAGATCGTATATAAACTAATCTTTCGGTTTCAATTTTTGCGTACATGTCAACAATAAACTGATTAAATAAGCCACGAAAACGTTGAAAGTATACCAATCTATTCCGTCTCACTTGCAGGTGGTAACAATAAAATTGAAGGCATGACACCTTTTTATTATAATTAGGTGCGCCTGTGCGCGGATCGGTTTGGTATACAGCGAAATTATAACCATCTTCCCCTCGACAGTACATCATAGGATATTGCAAACTGTCGTAAGCCCTGTGGGTTTCGAAAATACGTTGCAAACGATTGTCTCTGGAACGTATAACGATATCACGCCTATCACATTCCTGGTCGACCAGTACTACAGCAACTTCATTCGTGGATGGAACGTTATGACGCCCAGGGTGTTCCTGAGTTGGACGCTTATCGGCATTTATAACAATTTTATAATTGTTATTACCATCTTGAGAAAGGGCTTCTAATGCCGATTTAAAACTGCATACGTACGAATTAACCTGATGTAACATGTTCTGAAGTTGTGAAATGAGTTCAGTATTTAAATTCGGAAAATATTGATTTCTTATATTCGACTGTTCGTTGTAATCGGATACAAAATATATTTGAAGAAATTTAGGTTGTTCTTCAGGCAAAAGGGACCCTATCAAATGGTAAACCTGACCTTGTACCTTAAAAGTAGGCATGAAAGGGCCTTCTGAGATTTGTTTAGCACCAAAGGATGTCATTTGGAATGCACTATTATAAGTGCGAATATTATCTAAAAACTGTTTGGATTGCAAATGTTCCCCTAAAAGTAGTGATTTTAAAGGTTCCGGTGGGTCTTCGAACGAAGGCAAATTTATTTTACCTCCAGAACAACAGAAACCAGCAGACTCCTTCCTCCACTTCGAAGCATTACAAAAGGAACATACTACGTTCATATCGCCTATTTCAGAAGATGATCTGTAATCAATTGTGAGGTTATAAGCAAACCCACTTTTATATTTATCGGACCACGCCACCGAATTTGTAGATTGATCTACCACGTGTATATCTAAGTCATTAAGACCATGTCGAAATCTATCTGCAGTAAGACGGGCCTCTCGCTGTTCTTCTGTTTCAAGCGACCGAATATTTTCAATTCTTAATCTTTCATTAGATAAAGTAATCAATTGTTCTTGTCTCAAAGAATTGTAATAATCGCGTCCCGACTCTAGTCGTTGTTCATGCTCATGTTCATCTTCAAGAGATCGAATCATGTTATGGTGCGCCCTATCATTTGTCAAACGGTCTTGATATTGAGTAAAAGTTTCAGATTCTCGAGACAAAATATGACGTTCGCGATCAGCTGTAAGCCGTAATTCCCTCTCAGTGAAGGTTTCGGACTCGCGAGATAAAATATGACGTTCGTGGTCAGCTGTAAGCCGTAATTCCCTCTCAGTGAAGGTTTCGGACTCGCGAGATAAAATATGACGTTCGCGGTCAGCTGTAAGCCGTAATTCCCTCTCAGTGAAGGTTTCAGACTCGCGAGATAATGTATGCCGTTCGCGGTCAGCTGTGAGTCGCAATTCTCGTTGTAAAGCAGTTTCAGCTTCTCGGGATAACGCATGTTGTTCCCGGTCAATGGAACGCCTTAGCTCTCGTTGAGAAGAGCTTTGAGAAGCCCGTGTTGTAGCTCGTCTCGCTCTTTCAGCTGCTAATCGCATCTCTCTTTCTGGAGAGCTTTCATTAGCTCGAGATGTTGAGGCACTAACTCTCATAGAGTTTAACCGATGTGCTCTTTCCTCTTCCGATTCTTGAGAACGCGTCATTCTCATTCTCCTAGCTTGACTCGAAGTTCGAGATAAAGATGGTCGTTTTTTAGGTGGCATCGTTTATTTTATTTTTAATCGACGGTAACTTAAATTCTATTTAGTTACCCAACAAAAAACTTACGTCAGAGGTCCTAACTATAGCTAAGTATATAATAAATAGAATATAAATCTAAGTGCCTATTAAAACTAAAATAATATTCTAATCGAATTATAAATATGTACGTAGGTACCTACAAATTACAAAAGAATAAAAAATGAAAATAAAGCTATACTTAATGCGTGTGCAATACTATCTACACTTACCTACTTCACTTAAAAATGAATAATAAGAAATACCTACAACTACTGTAATTAATCAAAGTACCTATGCTAATACAAAAAAAACCTTAGATGTTCTAAGTACAGCTGCTATATAATAAAAAAATATAAATCTAAGTGCCTATTTAAACTTAAATACCTAATATTCTAATAGAATTAAACTAAGAAATATGTACCTACCTACCTACAACTTAGGTACAAAAAAAAAGAAATGAAAATAAAGTTAAAACACGTGTGCAGTATAGGTAGATAGTAGGCAATATCTACCTATACCTACTTCACTTAAAAATAAATAAAAAATACCTATGAATACTATAATTAATAAAAGTACCTACCTACGCTTTTATCTACTCAATACAAAAAAAACTAAACATAAAAGGCCCAAAACTAACCTATCAGTAACTAAAAATCTAACAATAATCTAATCTATCTATCTATTATCTAATCTAAAAATCGAATCTAAATCTACTTAAAAAGAAATAAAATAGGAACTATTAATAGTTAAGAATTTAAACAAAACTAAAACTAATTTAGAAAATAACAACAAAAGAAATTAAAATAAACTATTTAAAGACAAAAAGTCGCGCTGATAAGCACGGTTTATAAAATAACAATTATTGTCTGTCAATAAAGTTCAACACTCTGAACGCATCAACAGCCAAATATTGAATGACGCTTGCGCTCGCCTCCCGCCCCTTTTATACTCTGCCGCCGCGAGCCCCGTCGAGCGCGGCAACCGTTACGCAAAAATAATCCTTATAGCTTGATTCACTATTCACGCGCGATGTCTTGTTGGCGTATTTCATGTAAGTAAGTATAAGTTTGGTGTTTCTATACCGATTTCAATGATTCTTTTTTTATTGAATTGGTGCTAATGTTTATTTTTTTTTTAATTAGGAATGATGGTGAGCATTATTGGTTTTATAAACGTAAAAGTAAACAAATATAATAAGAAATCTCCGAACTGCTAAGCTATCGAGAGTTATGCGTGTTATTGTGAGTTAACTATAAAAGGTAGATATATGCTGTCTTGGAATATTTTTCGTGTATTTTTATGTAGAATATTTCCGTTATACATAGTTTCTATGTAGCTCTAACCATTAAGGCTGCACACGCGACGGAAGCTTAAAAAATCAAGCAACTTCTCCCATTTTCTCAACATTTCCTTTCACTGCTCTGCTCCTATTCATTGTAGTGTGATGAAAAGTATACTATTACCTGCCCAGGAGTATAAAGAATAATTGTACTAAGTTTCGTTAAAATCCGTCGAGTAGTTTTTTTTTCTATAAATAACATACAAACAGACAGACAGACAGACAGACAGACAAAAATTTTTTTAACTGCATTTTTGGCATCAGTATCGAACACTAATCACCCCCTGCTACTTATTTTGTAAATATATTTCATGTACAGAATTGACCTCTCTACAGATTTATTATAAGTATAGATAAGTCACATTATTACTAAGAGAATAGATAATATTTATTTAATAAAGTTAATTTTAATGAATATATACGTTTGATACAAAGTTCTCAAAACAATTGCATTCAAGGAAAAGGGTCAATACCAATGAGCACCCTTACTAAGCTTATAAAAGCCATTTGAATGCAAATCACTAACTCTTAGTTCGGCTAAGCCTCTAAAGACTGAATACCTTTAAGGAAAATCTAATTTTGGTATTGACATTCTTAGCTACAAATTGCGTTACTGAGATTTTGGATTATTTTTACTTTAGATTTTATATTTTGAGCCCAATTATTATTTTCTCGAACAACGGATAGAATTCAGTTATTAAAAGGAAAACTTTGAGACACGAAGATATCAATAATGTTTCGAAGTTCTAATTGAATCATTAAATCAGTTGCTGTGAATTTCCCGGTGTTAAGTAAATCTCTTCAAATCTTAACATTTCTCTCGATTTCAGTACTCTCTTAGTAAAAGTTAATTTTGAGATGCTAGGAGACCTTTCTCAGAAATTCATTTGCTTTTCAACTGGGGTTAATTACTTATTCCATGAAAGAACATTATAGTAAAGAACTTTTATATAAATAAAATATATTTGAATTGGTTAAATTTTATATACAATATAAGGTAATCTATATTTGATACTATTCTACTATTGGTAAGCAAGTTATATATTAGAGCCAGGTAGAGTAAGAAATTTAAATAAATACACTCTTGAAACAAATACAGTACAGGCCGTGAAACCCTTGCTGGTTCCTATTTCTTTTATGCCAAATTTAAATTAAAAGTTGCTTTGGGGCTCTGATAAAACGATATCACTAAAAAATCAATTGTGCATCGAAACCTAATCAAAATAACGATAATTTTAACTTATTATTCAAACCTAATTACAATTTCTTTGCATTATAAGTTCCAAATTTTTGTATGAGATTGTAGAATAAATCTGCATACATGTTAATAATGCAGCGAATAAGAAGTTCAATTGTGAATGTATATACCACGATGTATTTTACTCTTATGTGAAGTGTCTACTTATATTCGATACAAAAGTAAAACAAGAGAAACATAATTTGCCGAATGTTTTCATTTCTTCTGTAGCAATCATGTTCAATAAAAAACATTTTATTTTACCAAAACAAAAATTAAATTCCCAGTCAAAACATCTAGTCATCCTTCTATTGTCAATTTATTGTCCTTGATTGAAACCGAAGAGGCGACGATTTTTTCTCACTTTATTGTTTTGTTAGAAAAAACTTAAGACTCTATACTAAATTCAATCAGACAAAGAAGTTACGATTTTAGTTGCAGTTCAAAAAACTAGGTATAAAATATTTTATGCTACTTCTTTTTTGATTATTTTCTCCATTATTTAATTTCGCATGAATACATTTTTATGATTTTCTGAAAAATTTTAGTTATAATTATGTAAGTTATTAAAACAAAAACACTTCTTAAAGATAACTTTAGTATACGACAAATGTGTATATTGTATTTCTTACAGATGAGATTGTTAACATCTGCCTTCTGCTTCTGATTATTTATTGCTCAGTGGTCACAATGTGTGACCCGTCCTGTCTCACCGCAGTTTAGACTTTTGTTATTGAAATTTAATAAATTATTGTTATTTTATAATTATTTTACAATTTTTTATAATTGTTTTTGTATTAAAAAGTGATTTTTATTACTTTAATATATTTTTAAGCCATTAGATTAATAAATTATTATTGTAAACAAAGAAAAATATGTTTATTACTCGTATTTCTACATTTTACGAAAGTCTATCATCGACATTAGGATATTCCAATTTTTTATAACACTTTTATACTTAAAATGATCATTAATACAATGTAATGAATATACATAATAAACTGAGGTCAATATACAGTATCACACTTATATATGATTATTATTTATATATTAGATTCAAAGTATTATTAAAACTATATTCAACCTACGGCAATTAAATTAAGGATATTAAGCATTGACGTAACAATCTCCTCTCCAGTCTCTCTAACAGTCTCCTATAACAAATAGGAGCATCGGTCAAATTTAAAAATAAAAATGTAGATTTTGGGAATATAACTCAGATATCAAAATTGGTAGTGTAAAGACTTGTTTTCACTGCATACTTGATATCTATTACATAATAAACAAGGCTAACAATTATCTCCGATTTTATAATCTAATGATCCTTGCTCGTGAAGATAAATAAATATATTGCTACATTAAATCACAAGATTATTTAAATTAAAAAAACATCCTAATTTCAATAGAGAATATAGTTTGAATCTATCTTACACTTGGGACCTTGACATAAAAATATAAAATGACATGTCTACTAACGCATTCCAAGACCCAAAAGATACTATTAGTGCATTTTGTGTTTATCCTGAACTCTGTACTCAGAAACTAAGAAACCGTGGTTGGTAGATGACAAATTAACTGATTTACTAACAGTCACGTACTTCAAAGATATACATCAGAAACGTACAGTGCATTTGAAATGTCGAGTTAAAATTAAAGTGTTAATAATACGAGTATATTCAAGTTAAATCTTTAGAGAAGTTTTTTTTTTAGAAAACATGATATATACTATTTTACAATATAGTTAGCTAAATTTAATCTACTTAATATAAATAGATATTTATCTAAAATTTTGTTGGAAAAGTTAAACTATGTCTAGATAGTTTAAATTTTCAAACAATATTCAGTTTTTTGTTATGTTATGAATCATTTTTAATAGTAATGAGAAAAAGCAAACTAATAGTAACATATATTGTAGCAATGTAATTTTTATTCCAATTGTCTCGATTTCTGGGTATGACAACCGCTAAACCTCAGAGGCGTAGAGTGATGAGTGAAGGTCCACGTTTCTATTACAAAAAAGGAAGCCTATGATCAGTAATAAAACATTTAAATGACTTTATTTTGCACTTAATAATAAAAGTATAATAATTAACGGTATCTAAATACCGTTAATTATTATACTTTTTAAACAAATACTCGGTAAATGTTCCTAAGAACATTTACCGAATATTTGTTTTATCTGCCAGTTCAGCTTCGCTACAATTTAACCAATATTATATCATTAAATCAATAGTTATCATATCAATTTCAATATTTAAACATTTCTATAGTAATAATCCATAGAAATAAAACCTTTAGAAAATAGTTTGCATGACTTTGAGTTAAACGAGACTCATTTAGGCAAAAACTCAGGTAAAGGATTTATAAGGAACATTTGTATGCAAATAATGAGCCTGTCACTTCACTAAATCTCTGGAGAACGAATACGGATTCTTTTGAGAGGAAACAAGAAAATAATACTCTCGAACTTGTCTTCAAAGTGCATCAAGAAATAAAAAATAAGTATGAACTATTTTATAACAGAGCAAAGATTTTTTCGTAATGTACTTAATTTTAAATATGTGACTTTGTGACATTGCACGAGTAAATGGGTTTAGAAAACAATAAATTCAATGTCAATGAACTCAACTTTAAATAGTGATGTCAATAGGTTTGAAAATACACAACTTTTGATACCTGTCACTATGGAAGCTTATTTTATAAACAAAATACGAGGGATAAACAAAGAAAGACGAAGATAAACAACATATAATATAATTATGATTTTATCACGCCCTTTGTAGGTCATCAAGTTACTGTTTAGAAAATAAGTTCTGTCTTGCTAATCGTTTGTTAAGATTAGAAAGACTTGAAGATCTAGAATTTGTTTTATTTCTGGTTTAAAAATTTACCTTAGTACTGTTTAGCGTCTATTATTACATCATTATAAAGAACTCATAACCTAAAAGTAAGTAAGTAAGACATTCGTTTTCATAGAATTTGTTAACAATTATTAATTTATCTAACAGCTGAGAGAATTCTATTATTGAAAGAGAAACTTTGAGAGCCCAAAAGTATCAATAACGAAAGTTACGAAGTGTATAATGAAGAGGTATCAGCAGTATTTGCATGTTTACTGGTTTTATGTAAATCTCTTTAAAGTTTCAAATACAATAATATTTTAAAAATATATATTAAAGCTATTTTATAGCAAAATGTTAAAAATCAAAGTAGAAAAAAAGTCTGATTTCAATTGTAGTAAGAAATTAATATTAGTATTGTGTGAAAATTGTAAAAGCTGTAAAACAAGCTGCTACATATTATCCAAAATGCTTTATTCTTTAAAAACACCAAAAATAACCAAGTAACACCTCTTTCTTTGTATTCTAGGTTTATACTATAATAGCTTTTTTTAATTAAAATGTATATTATGTTCAGAGTTTTAACTTTGTATATTATTTTATTTAAAAAGTACTTTTAATATAATAAAAGACAGTAATGTTGGTTCATGATCAACACCATATAGAATATTAACATTATACATTACATAATATTAACGCATAAAAATAAATAGGAAGATAAATAAATCTGATAATCATGAGGCAGATGAGAATGATAATATTCTCATCTGCCTCATGATTATCAGATAATCAAAACACATATATAGGTGGATGTTTAGTGTTTTTTTCATTGTTGTCAAACTATTTTTAATTCCACTTGTGTATATACTTAAAATATGTATTTTTGTTATTTCAATAAATTTTCTAGTTTATATATAAGCCTGATATCGTAAATATTGTTTAAATATTATTTTTCTTTATTATCTATTCTGATCCACTCACTAATTCTGATTGTTCATATTTTTGTTGATATTGAAATGTGATGAAAAATTTAAAGATTAATAAGAACAGAATCAAAGTGAGACTTTCATTTAAGGAAAAAGCTGAGCTTATGCTCAGCTTAAATTCTTATTTTTTTTTCTTAGCCTTATGGTTAAGGCTAAGAAAATAACAATTTTAGGCATTTGTATTAAAACGTAAATATGAAAGTGGGAGAGTATGTAGGAGCTGTTCAATGCAATGGTCTGACCGGGTTGAATGGTGCCGGAAGGATGCGCTATCCGTTGTCGGCTCCCGCTCCACAGATTCAAAGCCTTTATCTATATCCATAGTGCTCTTTATATTATGGTGTGTGTTTTGCTACTTCCTAATATATTCAATATTGTATAATAACTTTATATAACATGGTTTGGTTGGTTTTTGGTTATCATTATTTTTGATATTTATAGACTGGCCATGTAATCCACCACAAATGTATTTTTTTAAAACTGTCTTCATCGACCGGATCGTTAGGAAAAACCCTTAGCATTCTATCTAGTTTTCTTTTATACATAACTCAATAAAGTACATTCCAAACTAACTCAAAACTGAAAACCGTTCAATCAAAACTTTAATTACAATGTAATGGAAACACGTGGCCGACTTATATGTATTTTAGTGTTGTCAACTTAAAGATAGCAAGTCATCTTCAATAATGCTTTTTTAATCCGAAAACTTCTCTGAATATCACTGAGAATATTACATATTTTGTGGAAAAGTAAGTAGGTGCTATAGACTTTCAGACTATACGCACCTCTAGAGTCTATTTAGCAACTTGGGCTGAGAATAATATATAACACTTATTTTAAGCTACAAAAAAGATTAGTTATATAACTGTATTTTGAGTATTTAGAATAAAGGTTACGCTTTACCGAAACTTCAGGAAATCTGAGTGGAGACTAATGTACTGATATTTCTAAAGTGCAGTGATGTTAGACGTATGAAGCGATAATGAACTCCACGTAGTCACAACTTGGCTTCATCAAGATGTCAATAAATTACAGACATTATCTTATATCAAACATAAGCTATATCTTAAAGCTATAGCTTTAGCTATCACTGGACACAACTCTACAGGACTATGCTTATTATTTTTAATAAGTTTATCAAATAAAATATTTATTTAACAACAAGCATCATACATTATAGCATAAAAGTTTTATAATTTTTTGAAAAACACCAAAAAATATGTAAATATAATTATTATTCCCTTAGGTTGCGACATTTCGCGGTTTCCTTCCCAATTAAAATGTTAAATATGTAACAAGGTTTGGTAGAATTTGTTTATATTATTTTTGTTAAGGAACTGTATATTTTTGTTTAAATTATTTAGTACATTTGTTAACTAACAAGCACTTGTTATAAAGAGGTAAAGTTTTAAGCTTGTAATGTATTTATAATCTTTGAAATTACTCCAATGCAATTTAAGGAAATATCTCACTAATATATAAAATGGGCCTTCAAAATTGAAATTTATTAAAACGAGGTGTGTTTTGAGGAAAACAATTTTGCAAAATGTATAAACATCTTTTATTATCTTTTGTAACCTACACTCTTAGAATCATGGGCATATATAGTATAATTAGGAAACTTAAACTAAATCTTAACTACCAATAAGTGGAATATGTTAAAAAACTCTGTTAAAACTGTTCATCTTAATCATAACTTTTCTTAACTTAACTTTAATCTGATTTTGCACTTTACAACATTTTACATACTCTAAATTCTAATTTCTATATTAAGCTCTTTAAGCAAATCTCATTAATATACCTATATTATATATGACATTCATTATTTGTTTTGCTCTGAAAACCTTTGAGAGAGAGAGAGAGAGAGAGAGAGAGAGAGAGAGAGAGATAAAAGTGTCTGCGGCTTTACCGGTTTAATATAAATCTCTTCTAAGCTTACTTTTGCCTGAGTTTAATCAGTTAAGTCTTTCTTACAATATTAATGTTAATGAAAGGTTGAAAGTTTTTCAACTCATTTGATACAATGTCGTAATGACTAGATGTTTGGATATACTAGACTGATGACTAGATGTTAGGTGGTAGAGCCTAGCTGTAGTTATCTGACTGCAGCTCGTATTGGGCTGGCTCGACCGGGGAAGGACCACCCTCTCACAGAAGACCGACGTGTAGTAACCAAATTCATTTGGTTATGTTCCGTCGGTGAGTGAGAGAATCCGGAAGCCCAAACCCCCCCCCCCCCCCCCGCCAAACATGAACGCGATGCAAAAAAGAAAAATACCCCAGGAGGGTACCGGCTTTGATGAAGCCGGGGACCCCCTCCCCGAGCAAAATCGGGGGAATGATCCTCGGATTTTGCTCGGGCTGCCCGTCGTATCTGGGGCGGGCAAAGTATCGCACTTTGTGTTTCCTGAGGGCAAACGACGGCAAACAGCGGCACCCCGCTCCACTCTAGATGTGGACTTTTGTAACATCCGGGGGTTTCATTCGAACCTAAACGCCGTCCACTACCACCTTGAGACGGCGCAGCCGGCCTTGTTGTTTTTGACGGAGACGCAGATATCTCAACCTAGCGACACAGCGTACCTATCATACCCCGGGTATAAACTAGAACATCATTTTATACCACACGCCGGGGTATCTGTGTTCGTAAGGGAGGATATCTGCTACCGTCGCCTTCAGATTTTTGAAGGTCGGGACCTGTCCGTGCTCTGGCTGCGCGTGGACATGGACGATCACGTCAGATTCTACGCGTGCCTCTACAGGTCCCATAGTGGTAATGCACAAACAGATCAACTGTTGGGCCACGTTCAAGCGAAGATTGACGACCTGCTTTCTCAGACTCCCTCCGCCGAAGTCGTAGTCCTCGGGGACTTTAACGCGCACAATACCGAATGGTTAGGGTCACGTGCAACCGACTACGCGGGGAGATCTGTGTTTAACTTTGCTCTGGCAAATGGTCTGTCCCAGCTGGTAAAGACGCACACACGTCTACCGGATGTGGACAGCCACACGCCCTCTTTGTTGGATCTTCTGCTGACTACACATCCAGAAAAGTACCAGGTCGCTGTCGAGGCTCCTTTAGGGTCCTCTGATCACTGTCTGGTACGGAGTGTAGTGCCCATTCAACGTCCAGCTCGCACAAGACCTGCGACTCGACGCGTTTGGCACTACAAGTCAGCGGATTGGGATGGAATGCGGTCTTTTTTTGCATCCTACCCATGGGGGCCGATTTGTTTCCCTTCCAACGATCCTAGTGACTGCGCTGCGGCTGTAGCTGATGTGATACTTCAGGGCATGGAACTTTTTGTACCAAGCTCTGTGGTGCCACTTGGTGGCAGATCGCGGCCTTGGTTTGATGCGTCTGTCAGGGCTGCATCAGCTGGCAAACGGCAGGCTTATCAAGCTTGGGCCAATGCGTTAGTCACTAAGGATCCGAACTCTAGAGTTCTGAAGAGGAAATACAACCGTGCCTCCAGATTCTTCAAACGGCAAATCGCTAGAGCAAAGTTCAAGCATGTCGTCAAAATTGGGGATCAGCTGGCAAAGTACCCGCCTGGCACGCGCAAATTCTGGGCGCTTTCAAAGGCCAGTCTGGGCAACTTTAGCCAGCCGTCCCTACCGCCGTTGCACATGGGGAATGACTCTCTGGCCCACACGGCAAAAGAGAAAGCCGATCTCTTGGGCACTCTTTTCGCCTCCAACTCGACTTTGGACGACCAAGGGAAGACACCGCCTATCATCCCGCGGTGTCAGAGCTCAATGCCGGAAATAGTTTTTCGGCAAAAAACTATCAGGCAGACTCTATTTTCCTTGGACGTTCATAAGTCGAGTGGGCCGGATGGCATTTCTCCACTGGTGCTACGAACGTGTGCCCCTGAGTTGACTCCAGTGCTAACGCGTCTATTTCGGCACTCCTACCTTAAAGGCGTAGTCCCGGTCTCATGGAAGTGTGCCCTTGTCCATCCGATCCCTAAAAAAGGTGATAGCTCGGACCCAGCTAACTACAGACCTATCGCCATTACCTCCCTTCTCTCCAAAATAATGGAGATTATCATAAACCGACAGGTCCTAACGTACCTCGAGGATCACCAGTTGATCAATGACCGGCAGTATGGCTTTCGCCATGGTCGATCAGCTGGTGATCTTCTGTTATACCTCACTCACCGTTGGGCAACGGTTATTGAAAGCAAGGGAGAGGGTCTGGCAGTTAGTCTGGATATGGCAAAAGCCTTCGATCGTGTATGGCACAAGGGGCTTCTTTCGAAGCTACCTTCCTATGGGCTTCCCGAGAGTTTATGCAAGTGGATAACCAGCTTCCTCACTGGGCGGAGCATACAGGTCGTTCTCGACGGTTTTTGCTCGGACCCCAAGCCCGTGAACGCTGGTGTACCCCAAGGCTGCGTGCTATCCCCAACTCTGTTCCTCCTGCACATCAATGATATGTTGGATATTTCCAACATACATTGTTATGCGGATGACAGCACTGGGGATGCGGTATATTCCGGTCGTGCAGGTCTCTCATGGGAAAACGCCGATGAGTGCCGAAAGAAACTTGTGTCTTCAATAGAGACTTCCCTGGGGATGGTCTCTGAGTGGGGTGAACTGAACCACGTTCAGTTCAATCCCCTAAAGACACAGGTTTGCGCGTTTACCACTAAAAAAACCCCATTTGTCGTATCACCGCTCTTCGAGAGCACTCCTCTTATTGCCTCGCCAAGTATCAGAATACTGGGTCTCGACATTTCGAGCGACTGTCAGTTTCGTGGTCATCTGGAGAGCAAGGCCAAGTTGGCCTCGACGAAATTGGGAGTGATCAATAGAGCGAGGCAGTATTTCAAACCTGGCCAAAGACTTGCGCTCTACAAGGCGCAGGTCCGGCCACACATGGAGTACTGTTCTCATCTCTGGTCCGGATCACCCCAATATCAGCTTCTACCATTTGACCGCGTACAACGGAGAGCCGTTCGGATTGTCGGGGACCCGGTGCTCTGCGAACGGCTGGACTCTTTGGCATTGCGTAGAGACGTGGCTTCTTTGTGCGTCTTCTACCGCATTTACAACGGGGAGTGTTCCGAAGAACTATTCGATCTGATGCCTACCGCCGAATTTCACCACCGCACAGCTCGCCATCGCCTCCTTTACCATCCATACCACCTGGATGCGTGGCGATCTTCAACTGTGCGGTTTTCAAGGACTTTCTTCCCACGTACCACTCAAATGTGGAACGAACTTCCTTCGGCGGTATTTCCAGATCGATACGACATGGGTACCTTCAAAAAAGGCATATATTCCTTTCTCCAAGGCCGGCAACGCTCTTGTGTATCCTCAGATGTTGCAAGAGTTCATGGGCGGCGGTGATCACATATTAACGGTGACCCGCACGCTCGTTTGCCCTCCTATAACATAAAAAAAAAAAAAAAAAAAAAAATACAATTATTATATTTATGCATGTCACAAAATAATAACGGAATTTGTTGATTATTTAATATTTAAAAGATAAAGATCTTCTATTAAAAGTTTTCTTAATACAAAAATATGCACAAAAAAATCATTCAAATAAATAAACAATAGAAATAACAAAAATTTAAAATATTTTTTAAATACGGCTTCTACATGAATATGCTTTATTCTTTGATATCAAAAATAATCAGAGCAATAATTAGTGCTGTATGTTCTGTATTTTTATAGCTTCATGATAATGAAAACGTACAATACATGCAATGGTGGGTATTATACGTTTCTGGTTTAATATTTATTGTTATTTTATTTGGCATATTATTTCACATATGTTAATTTGTTTGATTAACAATTTAAATTGTAACATCGTGATAGACTATTAATATGTAGATTATAATGAGTATATATATCATTACATATAAAAATTATTTTACTTTACCGTCGCATTTTTGTTCTGTTTTAGAGACATAAAAACAACGGCTCCTAAATATCCTTGGACTCTATATTTCTGGAAACTGTTTCTATTGAAACAATTATGCTACGAGTATACGAGTATGCGAGTGGAACTCCCGACCTTGCGCTGAGCTGCCAGGGTCACTATACAATAAGCATTTCTTTCAATTCATTTACCATCCACTCTAACTGAATTTTCAAATTATATTGTTCATTTATAGAATCCATTTCACTTATATGTAATTCTAGTTCATTGACCTGAAGCTGTCTTACCGATCCTTCAAAATTACTGAAGATATTAAAAAATAAAGTAATCCTTTAAGGACATGATTAAGGAGCACGCTAGTGCTCCTTAATCATGTCAATTTCTTCCTCTATTCCAAGATCGAGGTTGTCTATATGTAGGTTGAAAACTCATTAAACCTATGTCTGTCTTTATAGCCCTTGTTTTTTTCTTAAAAACGTCCGGATGCTAGAATCAGAAGCATTCCAACAGTTAATATAAAGTTTTAGATGTAAAAATACTATTTGTATGAAAATATTATTTACACCTGAGTAAAGTTTCCAATTGAATATAAGAAATTGATAAATTCAATGGAAGAAACTCATCCGCTTCGGTTAACATTACATGTAATATTAAATCTAAGATTCAACAAATCTGAGTATATATTTTTAAATGTAAATAACCTTTTTCCTTTCACGATATTCGACACCCTTCCGCCAAAAAAGGGCGGAAAATTAAATATATTCATAAAATGTATGTACATTTCGACATGATATTAAAAGTCCCTTCTATAAGTTACTTTTGTAATTTATTAGCTTTGTTTGTGGATTTTATGTTAGTATCTTCTTAGGTTAAAGTGAAAAAATATTTTTCCCTTTTCACTCTGATTTATAAAAATAAGTAAATGTTTTAAAAGAATTCTTCCATTCAACATTTACGGTAAAGTTAAATAATATTTATGGCCTTTCTAGAACGATCATCAGTTCATTTCTAGAACGTATTTCAAAGGCGGCTTTAGTAGGTTCTTACGATATTTGGTTAAGTAGGGAGAGGAGCGTGAACAGTGAAGGTGAGTGTATATGCGCATTATTTGATTACTTTTAGTACCGAGTGTTAAGTTTCTTAACAAAATAACAGAGTGCAAGAAAGTGATCGCATCTTCGGTTTCATTCGAGGACAATTGACAGACAGATTGAAAACATCAAGATAACTTGATATTTCTAACTAACATTTATTTGATGTTATAATAATTAAATTCCAAAGAAGTTTTAATTAATTTTATTAAAATAAGTTTGCTGCAGAGAAAATGAAAACATTCGGTAAATTATGTTTCTCTCGTTTTTCTTTTGTGTATAATACGAGTAGACACTCCACATGAAAGTAAAATAAATCGTGGTATGTTTATACATTCACAACTGCTTACTTATTTGATGCTTTATTTTATATTGTATGCAAATTTGTTCTACAATCTCAGCCAAAAATATCCATAATAATAAATAGTCATCTATATGAGATGTAAGAACCTACTAAAGCCGCCTTTGAAATACGTTCCAGAAATGAGCAGATGATCGTTCTAGAAAGGCCGAGATCCTTAAATAATTTGTAGAGAGATTTTGCAGTTATACCTCTCACTCCTACTTCTACAGCGTACAAATTAACTATAAATTTATTCCTGATCAGTTAGTTACATACTAATACGTAATACTTGTTAAGCTTAAATGTATGATCTTTGGGTGTGTTCGTTTAACAGGGTATAGTAAGCTCCACAAGTATAACGCGCCTTAATTGTTTTGAGTACAAGAATAAGTCCGGCCTAGATGACGAAACAAACATCCCCGGGGACTTTGTATTGCCTTTCATACGTGTCCATCATGAGACGCGTCCAAGATGGAATAAGGTTTTAGTTTTGATTTTTTGGACGAACCTATCTTTACGAACTCTTTTGATATTTTGGTTCTTTCGCTTCTCGTATGATTTCTAATACTTTGTCTTGGCGATGCGAGTATTTACCTCTACTAAGAAGTACTCTACACCTTACTAGCAAGTGTTTCGCGGTTCCTATTGCCTCCCTACAGATGTTGCAAGATTTTTCAGTGGCTTTGCAAAATCTTACTTAGTTACTATGATCTGGGAGAGTCATTTGAAATGCAATAAGTTAAAATTTTAATAATGCCGGGGACCAGTCATGAAGCAGGGTGCGCCATTTTGAGGCCAGTGGAATACAAAAATCTCCTGTGGCCATACATTCATTTTGCAATTCTAGACTCATCGCGTGCAACCGATAATTGTCATTTTCATCTTGCCGAATAAAGAACTTTATTATTTTTATGTTTTTCCTTTCCTACTCAAGTAGGATCAATCCTAGCCATGCTTTATTTGTTTGAGCACCTATCATAAATTGTTTATGGAATTGAAGTCGTGACTCCAGCTCTGCGGCAATTTTATCTTTTGGGAGAAATGTTATAGTATCATCATTCGATTTTGAGATGATATGTCTTTTGGTAACTTTTAGATGTTTATAGCTTATCGGCGGTCTAAATACGTATATTCATATTTTTTTCAATTTCAAAAGAATACAATTCAGTTAAACAATAAAACTTGAAGTCGTCTGGAAGGGATCACTTTGTATTTAGGATGTATTTTCTAATTATAAAGTTGTCAATAAAAATTATTACTTTGTGAAGGTATTTAAAATAACTTAATCACATAATTTCTTTCATTTCTTGTCAGTAATAAACCTGTAAAATTACAATGACTACAAATTATAAATATAATATTTCGTGACCAAATATATATAAGTGAGAATTATTCGAAGTTATTACACAGCGTTATAATAAAACTAAATTATACAAATGGGGTTAAAACGCTGTGATAGAACCATTATAACAATAAAGTCTATTCAGTTGACCGTAAATGCAACATATTGCCTTCATAAATGTAACGCGTTAGAACATTCACGACATGACATTATGGCTGTAGCTTACTTATACTGATGACATCATTATTTTTTAATAAATACCAGTATTCATTATTTATCTTTAATTTTAACCAAGACTTACATAATGTAATTAATATAACTTGACAAATAACAGAGTTAAAACCATTTCATTCTATATTTCATTTCCTTTGAAGTGAAATGTTCAAAACTCTTGTCTCTGTGTTTGTCTTCACATATATCTAATGTAGAAAAGCAAAATAATATATATGGTAATTTCATGAAAAGTAAATGAACTTTTTAAATATTCTATTACAGTTAATAAATCGTATATTTCGTACTCGTATTGAATGTGATTTTAATAATGAGTAATCTATTGTCTTCTCTGAATATAATATCATAATATGAAAATACTTGTAGTGTAATGTTAAATGTACTGTGTAAGTACATCATGACAGTGAAGTGAATCGTCTGTCACACGGCATCTTCAAATTTTCAAACCAATATGTTGGCACAGTAGCAAGTGCAAGTGGTCTAACACTACGGATTCATTATATTTTGACAATATAAACAAACAACGAATTAATTAATATTTGTGTAGTTTAATAGATCGTATTTATTAATTATTTTTTTAAATAAGGAACATCCTAGAAACAACAGAAGATTAAGATAACATAGCTATTTTCGCGTACATTCTTTTTAATTAATACCTTTAATTTGCTGTAAGATGTTAAAAATTTCACAGGAGAATGAGTAAGATGTTAAAAAGTTCACAGGAAAATGAAAACTAAAACATTAATTTATTAATTAATTTATAAAGGAAAAGTGAGCGGTAAGAGAGACAGTGGGAGGCCTCTAGTGACCTTCGAAAACACAGTATCTATGATACTAGAGGAAGGTCACGTAAAAAGCATGAAGACCCCCCGGAGGGCATGCATGAAGAGGTTAATGTCTGTGGTCGAGGCGAAAGAGGTATGCAGGGACCGTAGCGTTTGGCGCTCCGTCGTCTCTGGCTACCCCGCAAGGGATATGGCGTGAAGGTTAATAAATAAATATAAATAAAACATTAATTTTGAAGTGTTCAAATGGTGTACGAGTTAAACTTATTAGTTTGAGTTGATTACTTGCTCAGAGCCTTAGCAATAATTTATATAACCTACCTACCTATAATAATTAATATACCTATAAAATATACTCACAAAATATTACGGATTTTGAAAGTTATATATAATATACTATAGTAATCTTGAAGTTAATTCGTATTCAAAGCACGTTTTCTTCTCTGTTAGGATAACTAGACGTAAAAGCTACAGAGAGAGCTCCAAATTGATTAGGAACTTTTCGGATCTCGAATAAAATATAGAGCGTCCTTTGAGCAAACAATTATTTAATACAAGGTAACTGATTTTGTATAATGTGTAAAAAATAGTTATAACATTAAAATTTAAAGAGATAATAACGGGGAAAGTATTATTAAAGTATTGTCTTACATCTTATTAATGATGTTAAAGATATAAATAAAAACAATAAATGACAATCTATGAAAATAGAAATAAATAAAAGCACAAATGACAATCTATGTAAATAGAAATGAATCAAAGCATAAATGACAATCTATGTAAATAGAAATAAATAAAAAAAAATAATGAGAATCTATGTAAATAGAAATAAATAAAAGCAATAAATGACAATCTATGTAAATAGAAATAAATAAAAGCAATAAATGAGAATGTAATAAGAAATAAATAAAAACAATAAATAAGAATGTATGTAAATAGATATCTATAGCCGAAACGGTAAAAATAGGTATTAGAATTTAATTTTTATTGAATTTTATTGGATGGATTAATTAATTCTGTTATTCGAAATAGTAATTAATTAGTATTATACTAATGTTTGGTAGAAGTGTGTGTGAGAAGAGCCAATGTCGTTACTCATCTCCATTAGGTACGTTTAATCGACTGCACTGACTCACTCAACATAAGACACAACACGAATAGGCTTACTAACTGATTTGTACCAATATTTGTTCATCTATTAAGACCGGTGCATGTATTACGTGTGTACATTCAATGTGTAAAAATTCAAGTAAAGGTTCAATTTATCGCTGTGTCTCGTAGGTTGCACCGAGTCAGACTTTAAGTAAATAAAACATTATAGAGAATTGAACTAAAACTTTAAAGGGTTTTAAAAGTATTGTTTAGATGTTCTTTTACTTTTAAACTATTAGTAATCGATAAGATTTTGGGTAGACCTCGAAGAATTCGGTCTGCCCATTCATTTGTCCCCTACTTTCGAATTTTGGAAAAATTTCTTCACAGGAGGTCTTCTTATGACCCCCTGAGTCCGAAATGACCATTGGTCAAAAAGTTTATATATATATATATATATATATATATATATATATGCGTGCGTGCGTCCAGATTCGACTTTTGTCAGCACGATAGCGGCCGCAGTTTCACTCGGATCACTTTCAAACTTTGCACAAAAATCAAACATCCAAAAATGAAGGTCAAGTTCGTTAACCAGAGAAATCCGGCCACAGGGAGCGCTAGGCGCCTCACTTTTTCTGATTTCAGTTTTTCGACCATAACTTTTTCCCTATACAAAGAAGATCAATCGCGTTCATATTATATGATGTCTTTGATGAATACCTATAACTAATGTAGATAAACTGAAAACCTAACTTCAATAACTTAGGGGTGAGGGTAAAAAAACCGAAAATTTTTGGAAAAAAATTCATAACTTTTTTCTGGTAAACATTCTCACATCACAAGTATTTTTAATAGAAAGATTATTTTTTACTTTAAATTTAAGTATAAGAAGTTTTTCCTTTAAAAGGTACCATTTCCGAGAAAAAAAATAAAAACCACTTTTAGCTTGAAAATTTAAGGTAGGTAAAACCACGTCAACTTTTTTGTGGTAACATTCCCTCGTCTCAAATATTTTTAATAGAAAGGTTATTTTTTACTCTAAATTTAAGTACCAAAAATATTTCCAAAAAAGACACCTTTTCCGAGAAAAAAAATTTAAACCGCTTTTTGCTTGAAAATGTTTGATGTAAACAACGGCATCATCTATTTATTATTCTTAGGTAGTGAGTTATATTTTAAACGAGTTACACACGAGGTCTACCTACGCGTGTCCCCCTGCGGGCACGGATTTTTGCATTTCTTTTGCTCATATATTTAAATATTGTTTTAAATTAATTAACGTGTTTATTAATTATATTAATTCAAAACTACAGAGGAAAACGATTTTATTTCAGTCATCAGATTTTATAATTTGAGGTAATTACAAATAATGAGGCTAATTATCTAAACGAAACAGTAATTATCTAAACGAAACGATATTATTTTTTAAGTTTAATCAAACAAAAGATATTTACAAAATTTCATTGAAATCGGTTTAGTGGTTTCGGAGAGTAGCGCAAACGAATATGGCAGGCACGGGATTTTCATATGTACAGATAATGTAATGATCTTTTAAAGGCCCAATATAAGTGATGTACGCTTATAAAAAACCTCTAAAGTCCTTTTACGAACAAAGGTGAAAAGGATATTAGCAAGAAACGCGGCGTCTATTGAAAATAAATTCACTCTTTCACCGTGAGAGACTTGGTAATTGAGATATGAAGGAAGTGTATTGAGTGACCGTGACTTGTATTACTTGAGATGTTTTCATAGTGTGTAAACAACATTATTAACGTTATACAGTATTTAACAACTTGTACCTTAAACAAAAAAAAATATAGTATACTGTAGAGAGATCTTTATGGAGTTTAAAATTAGAATATTAAACCCCTTAAATATTTAGGTACCACATCAATACTTAATTCAAATCCTAAGAAAAAATTAATGTAACAAAAATTACTGCTCGTGTTACTTGTAATATTCACACAACGTTAATGGGGAACATTATTTAATAATGTCTCCGCAGATTTTTATGTGACTCGATTAGGGTTTAATCCATTGACTTATTATATAATAAATGACAAGGTGTGCCCTCGACTTTGTGCGCGCGGAATACGTTTCTGAAAATAACCTGAAAATAGCTAAAAGTAGTCCTATAACATCTGCTATCCGCTTTGATAGTTTTGTTAATTGTTCCAGCCGTTTCAGAGATTAACGGGAACAAACAGAGAGACAGTTAAAATTTTGAAAATTGTTTTTTTTTGTGTAAGAACCTCATACATTTTCATATGTATTCAGTGAAAATCTGTTATTTTAAATTAGAAACAAATACCTTAGTTATATCTGTATGTATAGATCGTAATAATAGTGAGATTAGTCGTCTCCTTTTCTAAAGAACTACTATTACTTATATTCATCCATCTCGAATGTGAAATGTGAACTCTTGTTGATAACGACGCAACAATTTTTCAAGAATTATTAAGACCCTTTAGTAAATGTCAGTGTTAATTGAAGAGGAACCGCCATACAATGATATGAACTGTGTTCATTTTAATGGTAATTATAATTGATCTATATTACGATTATTTATATACTTATGCAACAAGTAAGAAACACGACTTTTTAGTCTAGTGTAGTAAAAAACTTCACTCAATTTAGATTATAAAATGTATTATAATAAAATCATTATATATATTAGGTAACTACTTTTATCGTTAATTTTAAGTTGTTATTATAACATAGTTTATTAATCACTGATTTATTAAACTGCAGCGTACATATCGCGTGTTATGTTGCTGTGTAACTTTAGTAATATTAGGTCGTAACATGTCCTCTTCATAATTTCTATACTTCTTCACAAACTTACTTCATATTACAGAGTACACTAGAAGCTAGACGAACGAAACAAAGACCTATGTAGTTTAATATAGTAAATGTATTTTTATACTAAGACATAAAAAAATGGATTAGCCTTGCTTTTCGAACTTCATGTAAAATATTTAAGTCGTTAGTCGTTACTTAGCGAGTCAAGAAAGGATAATAAGGATCTTCTGGCATAAGCCATGTTTCTTGTAATGCGATTATATCGCAATTTTTACATAGTTCTTGAATATACTGTGCAGAGCGCTTTACACTTTTACAGTTAAAGGAAACTAATTTACATATAGTGTTTATATCCATTAATTAATTCGTTTATTGCTCGTTTCCTCAACCGAAACCGGTGTTTCAGTTGGTTTTTTAGGCTTAAAGTGCACAAATTTTCGAAAGATAATACCTCGAGGCCATAGATTCTCATCCAAGTATAAAGGGAGCTTGCTTTGAGATACAATAACTTTGTATGCATCGTATTGACAATTTCGTTTTATTGACATTTTTTCTAAGCTGACCTCTTCCTTCGTTTTATTTTTTATATACGTAATTATATCAATTTCCGACGTGTCTTTATGAACGTTTGTAATAAATAAGGGTATTTTACGATCTGCAGCTCTAAACTTCTCTTCCGTTTCTACCAATACGTTTCCCATTTTACCCATAAAACGGTTTTTAGATTTTTGCAACTTTTTACGCACTACAGTCCAACCTTCATTTGTATTGACGCCTTTAACCTGCGACGCATAAGTTTGCTTTTCCATTATCTTCGAATGTTGAACACTCGTCTTTTTTATCAACAAAGATGAAACATTCTCGTCGACCGGTTTTTGTTTCAAGTTGCGTCCGTTGTTAACATCGTATCGTCCAGGCGATTGATGCAATATTTTACGTTGTGTCTCTGTCTGACTACCCTCTAAATTTTTTATATTAAAATTTCTAACATTTAAATAATTCGTTGGAGACGATGACCCACTATTAGGCTCACTATTTTCTACGTTATCTTCTAAATAAGACAATCCAGATGGACCACTGTCGCGGTAACCACCTCGCTTCATATTGATCTTAGCAGCTGAGAACGAGGGTGAAGCCATCCTTCCGCTAAGATATTCTCTTTTTAAATCCTCAACCTGCTCAACAGTCGCATACGAGGACTTGATTGATTTTATTTCCGCTTGTACTAACAACAGATCTTTTAACAACTTGGAGACATCCAAATGATCAAAAGTAATGGGGGGTAGTTTCTCCAAATCCCGTGCCACAAAAATTGGTAATACGTCGGGTTCAGTTATCTTAAATATGTTGATGATATCGTATAGCAAACGATTTTCTTTGCCTTTACCTTTACGTACAGTTTTACGCATATCCGAAGGTAATGAATTCAAGAGTAAGCTGTTAGCTGTCTCAATTTGTTCGCATGAGAATGCTGACGAACATATTTGCACTAAAGTCACTTCATCCGCGATTGAAACTTTGTTCTGAATGTAAGCTAAGAGCTCATCAATCACTATATGACAAGCATTACACTTAAGCGTATTCGACATTTTACTTATTAATTTTTTACGTCATTTGTTACCACGACCGACTAAGCGCAATGGTGCCGTGCGATTGATATTTAAATAATCAATTTAGTTCTTACGATATTTTAACTTCATAGTAGATATAGATATTTTGACGTTATATGTGAATACGGTTGTTTCATCCATTGTTTTATTATTATAATGTAAATAAGACAAATAATTATGTCTTTCTCTTTTTTGTAAACATTTCAATAAAACAAAAAATGTATATATATTTTTTTTAATATAGTTTAATAGCCTTAGTAGCAAATACATACATATTTATGTGATATTCCACTCATCTCCTGTATGGTGGATCGAGTACCGACCAAACTGAATTAGGGACGATTGTCTCCATCTAAAACACTATTAGGAGTGAAGTTGAGTTATTAGACTTACTTTGTTTTATAAAACGGTCCGCCTCTAAGAGATTCTTGTTCATTTTACACATAAAGTGGAACTTAAGTACTTCTTAAATTGTATCAATGTAAAGTGATACTTATTAACAATAGTGTTACTGTTTACAAACTATACATTTATAGAAGTTATTCATATAATACTCCAGATATCTGTATACTTATATCTAAACTGATCATACATTGTCTCTGTTTATTGAAAATGTTTATAACTATATTTATCAGGTTTTAAATAATCACGAAGTATATAAGGGTATAGGAGCGTATATAATATTATAGGGATTTTTTTTTTCTTGAACACACGATATTAATTATTATATTTATGAAAAACTAGCAGATCCAGTCACGCGTTGCTGTGACTATAGTTTTTGCTATATTACATTGTAGCAAACTATTTAAGGGGTAACGGTAAGAGAATGTGTTATGAGAACCACCGTGTTTTCTTAAGGCCGATATTAAGCAAAAAGTTATAATTTTTTTAATCAAGTTTGTAACAAATAAGTATATAAATAACTATACAAAGTTTTTAGTAAATAACATGGAGCACATAAATTTACGAATGAGGTATATAGGACTGATAGTTCCAAATTTTTAAGAATAATACTAATTATTATGAATTTTATATTAAAAGTATATAAATTAATTTAGCACTAATCGGTAAACAATATCTGTGATTAACCTATCTTAGCTTAGCTAACACAAATAGATTCGTCGGTTTTGCTACATGTGAACATACATCATATATTAGCCCATGAGAAAAACCTAAATCCAAACCACAAATAGACATTGTTTGGCCTTGAGACTTATTTATAGACATGGCGAAAGTTAAACGAATTTGAAACTGTAGCCTTTTGAAGGGTATCGTAGAGTTGGATGGTAACATTGGAATACGCGGCAATAGGATCACTTCTCCTTTAAACTTTCCAGTTTAAATGGTTGCTTCAAGAACATTTCCGGTGATTATCCGATTACTAAACGCGTACCGTTGCATAATCATGGATTCAAATTAAGCAAGAGAATAATATGTGAACCAATCTTTAATCGAAGATTATGTGGTGGCATTCCAGGTGTATCGAGTGAATTTAAGAATTCAACTGGAAAATTCAAACTTTGATCTTCTTCAATAACAAAATCGATTGATTTAAAAGACATCAGATCGCCTGGTAACAACGGTTGTATCTGGAAGTTTATTTTGTCAACATCACACTTGACGGCCAAAATAGCCCGATCGCTAAATCAGTTATGGTTCAAGTAAATGCTTCCTATATCTGGGAAAATGCTCTGAATTAATTCATCTTGTCCGTGTGGAATAGTGCAGAAATAGTTTGGTAGTTTAATGCATTGCGTATTTGGTTGCAGCTCTATTTTACC
Organism: Melinaea marsaeus rileyi; assembly: GCA_918358865.1. NCBI lineage: Eukaryota > Metazoa > Arthropoda > Insecta > Lepidoptera > Nymphalidae > Melinaea > Melinaea marsaeus. Next base: position 9,941,450 of record OU911094.1, read on the forward strand.
CCTTCCAATATTTAGTATTTGTTCGGAAAATATTTGTACTGATGGACCATTTTGCAATTGTACGCGCATGTTTATAGTTAATCGAAATGTTTCAACATTTCGCCATAAGATTGATTGTTTTAAACATGCATTTATCACATCTGCGAAAGTAGAGCGAGGTATGATCGGTAAGGTCTGTCGGAAATCACCAGAAAAAAGTAAGATAGCACCACCGAAAAGATTATCGTTGCGGTTTAAATCTTGCATAGTTCTATTCAATGCTTCGAGTGAATGTTTATGAGCCATTGTGCACTCATCCCAAATTATGATTGAACTCTTTCGTAACAATGTAGCTATTCCACTATTCTGTTTGGGTAGACCTCGAAGAATTCGGTCTGCCCATTCATTTGTACCCGACTTTCGAATTTTGGAAAAATTTCTTCACAGGAGGTCTTCTTATGACCCCCTGAGTCCGAAATGACCATTCGTAAAAATGTATATATATATATATATATATATATATATATATATATATATATATATATATATATATATATATATATATATATATATATATATATATATATATATATGCGTGCGTGCGTCCAGATTCGACTTTTGTCAGCACGATAGCGGCCGCAGTTTCACTCGGATCGCTTTCAAACTTTGCACAAAAATCAACCATCCAAAAATGAAGATCAAGTTCGTTAACCAGAGAAATCCGGCCACAGGGGGCGCTAGGGCCTCACTTTTTCTGATTTCAGTTTTTCGACCATAACTTTTTCCCTATACAAAACAGATCAATCGCGTTCATATTTTATGACGTATTTAATGAATACCTATAACTAATGTAAATAAACCGAAAACCTAACTTCAATAACTTGGGGGTGGGGGTAAAAAAACCGAAAATTTTTAGAAAAAAATTAATAACTTTTTTCTGGTAAACAATCTTGCATCAAAAGTATTTTCAATAGAAAGGTTATTTTTTACTCTAAATTTAGGTACCAAAAGTTTTTCCGTCAAAGGTACCGTTTTCGAGAAAAAAAATAAAAACCACTTTTAGCTTGAAAATTTAAGGTAGGTAAAACCACGGCAACTTTTATCTCGTAAACATTTCCTCCTCGTAAATATTTTAATAGAAAGGTTATTTTTTACTCTAAATTTCTGTATCAAAAGTATTTCCAAAAAAGATACCTTTTCCGAGAAAAAAAAATAAAAACCGCTTTTTGCTTGAAAATTTTTGATGTAAATAACGGCATCATGTGTTATTCTTAGGTAGTGAGTTATATTTTAAACGAGTTACACACGAGGTCTACCCACGCGTGTCCCCCTGCGGGCACGGATTTTTTATGTTACATATAGTGTTTGGTTTATTATGAATGTCCAATGGTAGCTTGAATGCCGAATGTGCGGTTCGCCAACCATCTAGCAAAGTTGCCGCAATGACTGACGATGCAACTGCCAATACAATTTTCTGTTGTGACCGTTTCTTGGCAAGAACCAACGATATCAAAAATATTTTTCCGGTTCCACCTGGTGGGTCCAAAAAAAACCGCCTTGTTCAGCGGCAACAGCCAGCATAATCTGATCATAAATATTTTTTTGTTCTGCTGTCAGTAGTGGCTCACTTTCAGCAATAATTGTTACTGAATTGCCAGGATCATATTGGTTTTCTCGTTGTAAATCGGTATTGACTAAGTCGGTTGCTGGGCGATCTGGTGAAGGCTTACCATAATCATGAAAATAAAACTCATAAATTTGAAATTAAAACTCATAAATCTTCAGTCAGCACTAACGCTTCGTTAAATATCTCTGGCGTGCAATCTATGTTTTGGCTTTGGTCTATTTGTATAAATCAGTGCAATATGTCTTGCAGTGATTTATACAAACAACAACACATACAAACAATTTATACAAAGTGCGCTTGCGATGGTCGTCAAAATAATAAAAGCTGACGTATGTTATTGGCCGTTGATGTCAACGCAGCATCGGGATTCCACGTTTTCTCCAACTACAACGATGGCAACTTCATCAATAGTTGGTGCATTAAATCGTCTTGCATGTTGGCCAACAGGTGTTTTATCAGCTCTGATTACAATTTTGTGATTATCAGATGGCATCAAATCCAGTGCCGTCTTAAACAACATAATCAATTGATTGTGCTCATGAAATAAAGTTTGTAATTGTTCTACAATAGACGTCTTTAGTGAATTGTTATGTGAACAACGCATATCAATTTCTTATGGTGAATCGCCCATGAAATAAATTTGCAGGAATTTGTAATTGCTATCTGACACTAGTAACAGTGAACCTGCGCTATGATATATTTGGCTTTTATCTGTAAATTAAAAAAAATGATTTTTGCCAAATATAAATAATATTTGTTCCTAAAAAGTATATCTGTCTCCTAATTTTAATCACCAAATAATAATTGATATGCTTAGGTATGTCAATATGTAATAATTAGTTGTAACTGATATCTATCATCAAATCATTATATTGTGTTTCAAAATAATAAAAGTGTTGCTTGTACTGAATCACCAAATAATATTATGACTAAGTAATATATGTGTTGGGTTAAGGGAACTGAAGGTTAATGACACATATTTACTTAGTTAACAGGAAATTTTTTTCATTAAAATAATAATGATTAACTGCTATAATACATACCTTAAAAGTTGGCATGAAATTTTCCCGAACTACGTTTGTTGCCCCAAATGACGACATTTGAAAGCAATTGTTATATTGTTGGATATTTGACAAAAAGTGTATGGAATCTGGTTCTATTCGTGAAACCAATGAGTACAATGTCTCTTGTGGTGGATCCAATGGTATCAGTTTCAGTTTCCGATTTGCGCAACACAATCCATTGGCGTCATTTTTGTATTTCAATGCCTTACAATGAAAGCAAACCAAGTTCATAGATCCAATAGTAACACATTGGTGGTTACTGTAGTCAATTGACAAATCGTAATTGAAAGCAGCTCGATTCAAACTTTCGCGATTAATAATTGAATCTCTCGCTCTCGCTTCCCGCGTTCTCGATATACGAATTCTTTCATGTTCTTTTCGGTCGTCACATTCTTGTGCAGTATGATAAGATCGGTAATTAGTTTGGTTTGTAGCATTTCGGGTTATTCTACCTAAATTACTTCGTCTTATAGGAGGCATATCGAATATACTCACCTAAATTATGTCACATGCAATAATTATTAATCACAGGTATTAAAACATTTTGCACAAAACACGATATAAAACAATCAAAATTAATTATTAAATATTATAAACGCTTTTTAACGCGGTTTGTTTGACAGATGCAATGACGTGAAAACTGATGACAATTTATATCGCATTCCAAAACTAAAACAAAAGAAAGAATATTCCAAGGCCAATCAAATCTATAGCTCTTAAATTTTTTGACTTTTCAATTTGGTCGGGTTCACGATATTATCACTTTTGCGTGAACCTGCACACACATATATTTGATTGAATTTGAACTTTGTGCAGAGACAATAAAGTGCGAATTGACTCTTCGACGTTAGCAACACACCTACATTGTTTAGACAAAAATGAGTGCTTGTAATTTAATATGAACTTTATTGTATAGTAGTTAGAGGACTCTGACTTCCCGGCATCAGCCAGTCCGAGTTACAGGTACGCGACCCTGACTTGCTCGAGCTATTTGCTTACAATCCCTTGTCTATCCGTGTAAGCAATATCCCCCCTTTCCTTTCTTTTCCCTTGAATATACCTACCCCCATCCCATTCTCCTCCAACCGACCGATGGCTGTATATCCATCACAATCAGTGCAGCTCGAAGTAATATAGACTGGTGTCGGGCAGCAGCGCCACCGGTGTGAGGAGCTGCGCACTGCGCTCGCCAACCCGTCTGCCAAGCGTGGCGAGTATGGCAAATTCTCCCCTTTAAATATGACAGACGCAAACAGGACCAGGCCCCCAGTACCCGGCAGTCCCACTGTTCCCGGCTTCGGTAGCGGCCGTGGTTATGGTGGGGCAGGGGGTGCTAAGAATCTCCGGATGGGATCGGGCTACCACCCCAAACGACACCTGGCCCTGGTAACACACAATGTCCGCACTTTGCGGACTGACGACAGGATTGCTGAGCTGGAAGAAGAGATGAGTAGGTTACGCTGGGATATATTAGGGTTATCTGAAGTCCGTAGAGAGGGGGAGAACACGATAACCCTCAAATCCGGAAACCTGCTATACTACCGGGAGGGTGACCAACAGTCCCAAGGAGGTGTCGGGTTTATGATCCACAAGTCCCTCATAAACAACATTGCAGTCGTTGAAAGTGTGTCGAGTAGGGTCGCGTACCTTATACTTAGAGTTTCTAAAAAATACTCGTTGAAGGTCATACAGGTCTACGCACCGACCTCCGCACACCCAGATGATGAAGTAGAGGCTATGTATGAGGATATCAGTCGGGCCATACATACTACAAAAACTCACTTTAATGTTGTTATGGGGGACTTCAACGCAAAGCTGGGCAAGAGAAGCGACGACGAGTTGAGAGTAGGACAATTTGGATATGGGCAGCGGAACCCTAGGGGACAGAGGCTGGCCGATTTTCTGGAGAAAGAGGGACTCTTTATGATGAATTCCTTCTTCCAGAAGCCGCCTCAAAGGAAGTGGACCTGGTTAAGTCCCGATGGTTCCACTAGAAATGAGATTGACTTCATCTTGACCACTAGACGCCAGATATTCAACGATGTCTCTGTGATCAACAACGTAAAAACAGGGAGCGATCACCGAATGGTAAGAGGCACGGTGAATCTCAATATCAGGCTGGAACGATCTCGGTTGGTGAAGTCTACGCTCCGTCCACCTAAAGCTCATATTCAAGATCTCGAAAGCTTTCAACTTGAATTATCGAACCACTTCGCTTGCCTAGATGATTGCGCATCCGTGGACCAAATTAACAACAGGTTGGTAGAAACTGTCCATACGGTCGGAGGAAAATTCTGCAGACCCGGCCGTAAGAATAGACCCCAAAAACTAGCCAACGAAACTCTCAAACTTATGGCGGAACGACGCGCGTTGGCACTTCAGTCCCTCAATGATACCGAGACTTATAGGCAGCTCAACAGACGCATACGGAAATATCTGCGACACGACATCCGTATTTTCAATACTAACCGTATTAAAGATACTATAGAGCGGAACCAAGGCTCCAAAGTGTTTGTGCGAGATTCGTCAATTGGGCAAAGCCGGTTATCGAAGTTGAAATTGGGGGATGGAAGCACAGTGTCGTGTAGGGCTGACATTTTGAGGGAGGTCGAGAGGTTCTATGGACACTTATATACCTCGGTCGCTAAACCTGTTGATAGCTTAGCAGAAGACCCAAGAGCGGAGCTTACCCGACACTATTCCGATGAAATCCCGGACATCAGCTTGCACGAGATCAGTGTGGCCCTAAAACAGCTTAAAAACAACAAGGCACCAGGTGAAGACGGTATCACATCAGAGCTTCTGAAAGCGGGCGGATTGCCAGTACTTAGGGTCCTTCAGAAGCTCTTTAATGCCGTTCTGCTTGAGGGTGTAACGCCGGAAGCATGGAGCAGAAGTATGGTGGCCCTGTACTTCAAAAAAGGCGATACTACTTTGCTGAAGAATTACAGGCCCATCTCGCTTCTGAGCCATGTTTATAAGCTGTTTTCGAAGGTTATCACGACTCGTCTCACGAGCAAGTTTGATGACTTCCAGCCTCCCGAACAAGCCGGTTTCCGAAAAGGTTTTAGTACCATAGACCACATTCATACGCTGCGGCAGATTATACAGAAGACCGAGGAGTATAATCGGCCATTATGCTTAGCGTTTGTGGACTATGAGAAAGCCTTTGATTCGATCGAAACGTGGGCGGTACTGTCGTCTCTTCAGAGGTGCCATATTGACTATCGGTACATCGAAGTGTTGAAGTATTTGTACACAAACGCCACCATGTCGGTTCGAGTCCAGGAGCATTGCACAAACGCTATTCCTTTACAGCGAGGCGTGAGACAGGGAGACGTTATCTCTCCGAGACTATTTACCACTGCACTGGAAGACGCTTTCAAGCTCCTGGAATGGCATGGACTCGGCATCAATATAAACGGCGAGTACCTAACTCACCTTCGATTTGCCGACGATATAGTAGTAATGGCAGAATCCCTGGAAGACCTCAGCATTATGCTCGGCGATCTTAATGGTGTCTCTCAACAGGTGGGCCTTAAAATGAATATGGACAAGACGAAAATTATGTCGAATGTCCATGTCGCGCCTATCCCGGTATCCGTTGGGAGCTTCATTCTCGAAGTTGTCGACGAATATGTCTACCTGGGACAAAAAGTCCGATTGGGCAGGTCCAACTTCGAGGAAGAGGTAAATCGACGAATCCAACTAGGATGGGCAGCGTTCGGGAACTTAAGGAGCGTATTTTCGTCCGGAATACCGCAGTGCCTTAAGTCGAAAGTCTTCGACCAGTGTGTGTTACCAGCGATGACCTATGGAACCGAGACGTGGCCTCTAACAAAGGGACTCTTAGAGAGGCTTAAAGTCACTCAGCGTGCGATGGAGAGGGCTATGCTGGGAATTTCGCTGCGAGATAGAGTCAGAAACGAGGAGATTCGCAGACGAACAAAAGTAAGCGACATAGCCCAACGGATTTGTAAGCTGAAGTGGCAATGGGCTGGGCATATAGCCCGCTCAAGTGACGGCCGATGGGGAAAAAGGGTCCTTGAGTGGAGGCCACTTACTAGCAAGCGAAGTAGAGGACGACCGCCAACTAGGTGGACAGACGACATAAAAAGAGCAGCTGGAAACCAATGGATGCGGGCCGCTTTGGACCGATCGCGGTGGAAGTCAATGGGGAAGGCTTACGTCCAGCAGTGGACGCACGACAGCTGATAATGATGATGATGATGATTGTATAGCAATACAGTTCAAATTGACTCTAAATTTAGTTAGAAAATATTTGTATAGGAAAAAGAAAAGTGCTCTTTTAGGGTTTTCCTGGAAATTATTCGAATTTTTCTCACCGTAAGAACCATCCTTGGGCTTCAAGGAATATTAAAAAAAAAAGAATTGTTAAGATTGGTCCATGCGTTGTTGAGTTGTGCGCTTACCAACACATTTTGCGATTCATTTTTATATAATAGATTATGGTTTTAAGCCACTATGTCCTATAGACTTGTATATAAACATATATACATATAAATAAAATTGAAGTGATTGTTATTTTAAAGTTAGAGCTCTTCATTAAATGCACATGATAGTATAAACGGTACTCACATAAAAATATTCTTTTATAAATTATTCTTTGTCGTTCTGTTTGTTTCGGCTAATCACTGAATCGGTAGGACTGATTTTTACAGGTTTTCACTGGCGGATAGCTGATGTTATAAGAAGTCCTTTAAGAAATTTTTATTTTAAAACACATATTCCGCTCGAACTAAGTCGTGGGCACAGCTAGTATTATAATGTTAAACTATTAGAGCCATAGGACGCACATCTTTATTTATTTTAAAATTATTATATTTAAATGTATTTCTTATGGACATATAATACTGGATATAGTAAGGTATTACAAATATTTTTTATTGTGATATACAAATACAAAATCTATACATTTTTAATATTAAATATTCAATTCTTTTGTCCTTTAATAATTAAAGAATACATCTTGTCATCCGTCAACATTCACTCAATACTCTTTATTATTCGAGACACTTTTCATTGTCTTGAAACTGGCCTTCGAATAAGTTTAGTTCATTTTATAGACAGACATTATTATTTTTGTCAGAATATCAGTTAATAAACTAACCAATCAATAACATAATTATAAATCATCTTTTTATATCTTTTATATTAATAAGACATAGACTACAGGCACAGCATTAATTGAAGTATCAATATATTTAAATATTTTATTGAATATTTAATATTAATATCTGAATTAAACTTTTAGATTGGTTAAGTTCATCGTCTCAGGGCAGTAAATCTCTTTTAATGGTAGGTACAGTTAGGTATTGTAATAAACAATGCATTATATTTTATGCACGAAAAGATTTTATCCTTTTAATAAAAGGTTAACCTACTTTTGTCACAATATCATTGGGTATAAAAATATTATGAAAGTTTAATGAACATAAATATAATTAAAAGGTTATTTTCAAATATCTTAAAAATGAAACTTAAAAATAAATTGTCTCATTGGTGTAATGCCTGAGTTGTCAATTGACACAAAGGTATCAACTGATATTAATTTAATGGGATCGAATCTTAGGATTTTAGTTAATTTTCTTCAGCTTTGTTTTCGCGTTGTTTCAATACATATGTTTATTTGGGAGTAAAATTGTATTAAGAATAACGGCTTTGCACTTAAATGTGTATTTTATGTTGCAGTACAAAATATAAAAAAGAAAACATTAAAACTACAATATATTTAAATAAATTTGTAAAATAGTCTTAAACGTTTTATATATTCTGCAAATTATCTACGTCTAAATATTTAAAGTTCCATAATTAGTTATAACCAAATAATAGCTTTATAAGTATTTTTATAAAAATGTTTAGTTTATATTTTCGATATTTTACTTTATATGAAATAATTGAAACAATACATAATATCACATTCGTTAATAAGTTGTTTAAACAAAATATGAATGTCAGCATGATGGTTAATTGTTTAAAGTTTTAAAAGCTTTAAGCTGGATGACAAAACAATGGAAAAGGAATATAGGGTACTTACAAGTGGCTAGCAAGGAAGAGTTACAGAAGGTCTTGGAAGTATAGAATAGTTCAATGGTACATCAAATTAATAATATCATATTTTGTCTTTTTAGAGGGTTAAAATACTGCCGAAGAATGAAAGGGGTAATCTATATTTTTTACATAAAATTTAAATTTAACTTAAAAAATGAATTTCATAACTTTAAACAAGGAGGAAATTGTTTCAGTAAAGAGAATTTGCGGTAACCATTATTGCTATTTGCTTCTTATCCAACTTGGTCATAAATTCAACGTGAGAAAGTCAAAGTATCTTTGGTAACATGTTGCCATTCATATCACTTATGACTTGTCACACTCGACGCCATGTTCCATGGGAGTAGTTCCGTGAATAAAAACCGACAAAAATCCATTCCATCCATAGACATTTTTTAACCTATTTACCTCACGTCGTTGATATAAATCTGAAAGACAGGTATTGAAAGATAGCTTTTTAAGCTAGTGCTTAATAGGTTCGGTCATCATGGCGAACTTTGGGGGAGGGCATAGCCCTATAGAAGTTTGCAAGAAGAAGAATAATTGAATTATAAGAATATTTTTTTTCTTAGACAGTTTTTTTATTTGTATAATAATGTCAATATATTTGAATCATTTGCAAATAACTTTCAGGCTCTAAGATTAATAAAAATAATATATTCATTTATCAAAATGAATGATTAATGTTCCTGAGCTCTTTCTGTAAATACAAATGTGGGAAGTAAGGATGTTGGATCCCTGCCCAGGTCAAGTATGATTTAAGACTTTTGACATAGAAATGTTTCTAGAGAGATAAAGAGGAAGAGAGTAAGTATTGTTTGAATAACAATACCAAAATCTGTACGGAACACTATAATGTAGTTTATTATTAAAGTGTATTCTGATATAAACGCAATGTTTCCATGATCTTTCGGGTAGTCACTGTAGCGGCAAATGTAAAGAGGTAGTAGTAATTAAGTATACTACATAATTTTGTACACTAATTAATTTTATTGAGCAAGTTGATTTCTTTCAATGTTTTTTTTTTTTTTTTTTTTTTTTTTATGGAAGAGGAGGGCAAACGAGCTGGCGGGTCACAGATGACTTGTGATCACCGCCGCCCATGAACTCTTGCAACATCCGAGGATTTACAAGAGTGTTGCCGGCCTTGTAGGTAGAAGTAGACGCCTTTTTTGAAGGTACCCATGTCGTACCGATCTGGAAATACCGCCGAAGGGAGTTCGTTCCACAAGCGAGTGGAACGTGGAAAAAAAGTCCTTGAGAACCGCACAGTGGAAGATCGCCACGCATCCAGGTGGTAGGGATGGTAAAGAAGTCGATGGCGCGCTGTGCGGTGATGAAATTCGGCGGCAGGCATCAGATCGAATAGTTCTTCGGAACACTCCCCGTTGTAAATGCGGTAGAAGACGCACAAAGAAGCCACGTCTCTACGCAATGCCAAAGAGTCCAGCCGTTCGCAGAGCACCGGGTCCACGACAATCCGAGCGGCTCTCCGTTGTACGCGGTCAAATGGTAGAAGCTGATATTGGGGTGATCCGGACCAGAGATGAGAACAATGTCAATAGTTTTTGAAATAGTGATATGTTCAATTTATAATATTTTTAACTCTAACACATATAGAGGTATTAACAAATCTACAAAAATATTTAATTCATTTCTTCTTATCTAATGTGATTTTTTTAAAACAAAAACTCCGAAAAACGTTTATAAATCAATTTTAATTGTCGTATACATGTAAGTTGTTTCATAAAAAGTGAAATATGTAGTATTACGGACTAAATATTTTATATTACGATTGTCTGGAAATGCATTTTGCATTTGATATTATTCGTGAAAACAATAAAAATATAACTTTGGTAAAAACAAACATTATAATAATCAAATATTTAAGATATAAAAAACTAAAATTAACGTTATCATTACCTATAACACATTTTACGGTATACAATAGAATCCAAGTTTTCTGAGAAATAATACATTAACAATGATTTTCCCATTTAGTTCACCTTTGTTAAGTATCTATTAGTAAATTTAATACACCACATGGCGAGAATGTACCAAGTTTAGATGTAAATTATACCTAATAATGTTACTTTGACTTTTTTTTTGCATCAAGTTAAAGGTATACGACATTATTTTCTTCACTATTTTCGTCAACGCTTCACAGTTATTGAAGATAGTTATATAGGATAGATTCATTTCGTTAAAATTAAAATTTCAACTATTGAACTACAAATAAATTTTCAAAATAGGGAGAGAACTTAATGAATTTCTTTGTTTAAAGAAAGAAAGTTCAGTTCAGTTCAGTTCAATTTTGAAAGAAAAATATAAATTTTATAAAAAATAAATGTTAAATTAAATATGAAAAAACGAATTATGGATTAAATTTTCAGACACTATCTACTTATTGTGTCATAGAAAAGAAACAAAGCATCTATTTTAAAATCATAAAATAAGTAGAATCATTTAAAGCCATTTATAATATTTAATATCTAGATAGAAATTGTAAATGAATAAATCTGTGAAAACAAACAAAATGAATGATCAGAATCCCTTTAAAACTCAAACAATGGAAGAAAGGAAGTTGGGCCACAGCCAGAGTGAAGTGTGATAAATGATTTTTGACATGAAATGTTTCAGGAGGATGCAAAAAAAAACGCTTTCGAGTGGACAATCAAGACAAGTGGTTCTTAAAAGTATAAAAAAATTTGAAATAATTATGGAAAATCTAATTAAATTAACTATTTCATAATAATTAAATACATGATAAGTTCTAAGCATAAGTGAAATATTAGAGTGGAAATCGAGACATTAGCTTTCTCAAATAATGTATTGTGCTAATAAAAATGTTTCAAAGTATTATCAGAAAATATTAAATATATTCTTTTTTGTATATTATTTTGATCTATTCTATGATTTATCTTATACTGCACCGTTAACACATTCAATAGACACATCACAAGTTTTCCCTTGTAATATTATAAGACATAAAGCAAGGAATAAGCTATTTATTACAAACAAAAAATAATTAAAACTAGAGGGACATTGCAGAGAAATTATAAATTGTGTTTAGTGCAATAACAATAGCCCTGTTTCATCTTTACAAAGTACACGTCAGGCAGCACATGGTGACAATATGTTTAGTTTGAACATAAAACATAGCCTTTGAATAATCGACCTTTATTGACTTGTCACATTTGAATATTATTTAAACTTTTGTTCTTTTTTTTTCAATTCTCTTAAAAAAGTTTTGATGAAATTTATATCAATTTCTCCCTCAGTCTCAACTTCAAAACTTAGAACTCTAATTTAAAATATATAATGTATATCTGTATTATAAAATTGTAAGGAAAATCTATCTATTTCAAAGCAGCATCAATGGAAAAAAATATCCGGACGGTCAGTTTAAAATAACTAAAGAACTAGATAAAACAACTTCAAATTATAGATATAATATTTCTAGACCAAATATATATCGCAACCATATTATGTATTTTCATATAAATATTTGATATATAAATAAAAAATATTCTAAATCACTACACGGCTTTATAATAAAACTGAAACAATTGGAGTTAAACGCTGTGATGGAAATTTTCACAATAAAGTCTGTTCAGTTGTCTGTAAATGCAACATATTTCATTCAAAATTGTAACGAGACAGGGAACATGATGTGACGGCTGGAGCTTACGACATTATTACTGACATTTAGTTATTATGAGACGCTCCTGATGTAATATATCAATAAGTGATATTAAATATTAATATATTATATTGTAAGCTGACGGTTTTATCATTACGCATTTGTATGTACCTTTCAATGACAAGTCACTACGTACTGTGTTTAAAATAAGCATGTATTATTGATATATCTTATAAATTACCTACTTGACACGTTTTTAAGAGGTCAAAGTAAAAGGTAAAAAAGGTTCCTTATAACATATATCTATTGTTTTTTATAGAACAAACATATTGTAGGTATTTCCATAATTAATCCTTAAATTTAAATAATTATTCCTTAATTAGAAATGAAAAAACAACTGAACATTAAAACATATACAAAGTATAAGGTAAAATAAGGTGAATAAATAATATACAATAGGTATTGCAATATGTATTGCCTAGTGAGGTCAAGTTTTTAATAAATATTATAGTTCTATACATAATAGGTGTCACTTTAGTTCAAATATTAATCATTATGATTTTACGACGCTTCAATTAAAACCTAAGCTAAACTAAGCTACAATATTTTCACAATTATTTTGTTTACAAAATAATGAAAGGAATATTGCAGACAAACAAAGCAATACAGATATTCAATCAAAATGACTTCTCTGAAGTCATTGCATCTCAACAATAGGTAACTCTACTAATATCTCTGACTTGTGAGACGTGACTTTTAATATTAAATTATTGAAAACACTTGAAGGGTTCACATAAATTTTGTATATCATAGAACATAGAATATCGAGAGTTACTCGCCTTCACAAAGCAATAAATAAGATTTTCTCATCTCGGTTAGAGATATAAATAATCAGTGTTGTAGTTCGACAACATTTTTGGTCAAAATTAAAAATTCAATCTTATTATTAATAAACAGGAATCTTTTTTAATTCATTTCTTTATTGTTTTTATTCCATGGCGTTTGGATTTTAAGAATAAAAAAATCAAGTCACCGTCATTTGAAGGGAATTACAAAATAGTGTGTTTAGTAATACATAACTATACCTCTAATAAATATTTATAGGATATAGTTATATATGTATATGTATGTATAAACATACAATTAATTTAGTTAACATTTTGTGAATTGAGAATTGTTACGTGTGATTGAATATTTTTTAATTGTTTGAGGACTTTTTTTGGATTACCCACATACGTGTAACATAGAGAAATCTAATATGGGCCATCCTGATCCTATACTCCTAAGGCCCAAGCATGTTTTTCTTTAGGTCAGAGTAGTAGCCCAATGTTCTTCTACAAGTACATAATGTGTAAGGTACTAACCGCCCAAACAAAAAATGTCTTATAACCGTAGTTTTTGTGTCTCAATATTTTTTTATGGTACGAGTATGTATGGGATGGTAAACGATATATATAAGCAATAAAAGTTTTAAATTATTTTGTACTCATAGGAGAACATTCGGCTGCTGGTCCAATAGTAGGTATAATTTTTATGTTCTCGTAGGATGACATTGGGCTGATAGACGAATAAAAACATTTTTTGTTTTATTTATTTTGAAATCAACAAAATCAACAAACACAAGTCTTACGAGCTAAGAGATCTTTTTTTTCAATATCTATTAAATCTACTTAAAGAGAACAAAAACTACGCAAGTAGTCGCTCATCAGCTGAATAAAAATCAAGAACTTTAAAAAAATTATCATTTTCTTTTCAAATTAGTATTGAATAACTTATAAAGAAAAAAATCAAATAGTCGCTCATATCCTTATCAATATATATGCCCATATTAAAATATAAAACATTATTTAACAAAAATCAGTTTGTGAATATAATTATTAAAATCAACTAGAAACTTAACATCTAACCCAAGTGAAAATCAAAAAAACAGTTTCTCTCAGAAGTAAAGCATAAAGTAATATTCCATGTATTACATTGAACATGAGATTTTTTGTAGTGACAATGTCAGCACCTTGACTGCTTTACTTTAAAGAATGACTTGTGGTCTTTCTAATGACTTGTGGTCCATTCACAAGCAAATACCGCCTCTCTTGTTTTGACCACCTATTACATACGTCCATATCTTCGCTGGCCTCAACAGAAGATAATAACGTAACAGCTTTATTGTCATACCACTTTGTGAGTGCCATTTTTTATCCTTTTTAACCAGCACCTGGACATTTCCTCTGCCACGATTTTTAAGGTCAGGGTCGTCTAAAATAATATGCCTGGAAGCTGCAGGTATCCTATTTTTCATAATAGTACCAGTACATTATATTCTACTGCTTAAAAGTTCATCTACTAATTCAACGCTACTAAAATACCTATCGAAATAAAGTATATGACCCGGAACGAGATTATCAGCTAACGTCAAAACGGCTTTTTCTCTGCTATAATATCGACTCGCCACCTTTTCTCCCAATACATGCGCAAGTTTGGGTAGTTTAAAGTAGCCATTATCATAGTAATTCCAACATAAACATAGCATTCTTCAAATGAATTCAAATCAAAGTTTAGACATTTCCCAGTAAATTTAACCGCTGTTTGATTATGTATATCAAATAAAGGATCGCCAAATCTTCATCAGAAGGTGTTAAGTCTTCTATATCAGATTCTGCTAATAATTGTTCTGTATTGCGTCCGCAAACCTATAACCAAGTGTATTTATGAAGAAAAACAACTGAAAGGTGCTGACTGATTGGTGAAGACGTTACGTAGCATATAAGAGGTAACATAGGAACAGTCAAACTAACATACATTTATACCAACCTACATAATGTAATCTGATAACTGCCCATTGTCCTTTAGCAAGAACATAAATATATGAGCAAATGTTAGACTTACAGCCTACTGTTCTCAGAAGAACATAATCATGGAATGAAAGATAAATATAGGTTGCATTGATTTTAAACAAAAATACAAACATACATGCATGATTTTATATTTTACATTGAATTTAAAGATATGACATGAACATGAAACCAATAGATTATTAAGATATTTTGTTATTTAATTTACAGACACGACGTGCTCCATGGTTTACAGATCGGCATCGCAAGACACATCATCATCGCAGCTCAAATGCCAAAAATAAAATGTCAATAGCTATTCACCAATCAGATAATAGAACCAAAAATGGTCAAACGGTAGGAAATTTTGAAATGGTTTGTATTATGTCCTCACTTGAGGACACTGGGTCACGAGGACAACACAGGATAATTTGAAGTTGAAGAATTAGTTCCTTAATATGTACTTGAGAAAGAACATTTGGGCCTTAGGAGACCTATTATGCATTCCACATTTTATTGTGTTTAATACTAAAAGGAAATCAAATTCACAAAGTAACATTAATGTACTCTCATGACAAGGGTCGATCTGCCTCAATCGTGTTATGAAGAAATACATAAATTATATATTATTTATAAAAACAAAGTGTATAATAATTGAAAGATCAACACGAGATAAACAATATTTCTGTTAACAAGCGAGTCTGAAGCTCTATCGAGAGAATGTAATAATTTTTCGCCCCTCATAAATTAGTGTTTCTGATACGAGTTCTTCATAACGGCCATGATATATGGTCTCTGTGGTACGACCAGTGACTTACAAAGAACATGAAGAGTTTTAAGAACCATAGTGATCGTACATGTTATAAAATACGGGTAATTAGTTATCATATATAAAACAATTACCTCAACTACTTATTGACTTGTATATATGAGACGAAGCTTCTTAGCATTCCATGGATTCACCATGCGGGTGCCGCTCTCATCGCGTTGCAAGAAGAGGCGCGCAAACAATGCCTGGGACTTGAGACCCAGGTGTAGGTTTAAGGGGCACCTTTACTATGCGCATACACGCTCTCCTTCACTGTTCACGCTCCCTACCTAACGTAAGAACCTACTAAAGCCGCCTTTGAAATACGTTCCAGAAATGAACTGATCATCGTTCTAGAAAGGCATCTTCTTCATATAAGTTGTAGAGATTTTGCTGTTATACCTCTCGCTCCTATTTCTACAACGTACAATTTAACTATAAATGTATTGCCAATCAGTTCGTTACATAGTACGTAATACTTGTTAAGTTTAAATAGGTAAATTCTTTAGGTATATTTGTTTCCCATGTATATTTTATATATGAATATTCATTTGAATCGATAAAAGTTATCACTTGTGTACGTCAAATGGGAGTGGCAGGAGAGCCTATTTTGATATCATACTTATAAAATCCTTTCTGTAAGGACACTCTTCAACTTAAAATATGTCTATTAACAATGGTTTATAGAGGATTGTATTTTAACTCAACACTACACAACTATAATATAATTAACGTATAACAATAAAATTATAAACTATGTATAATACAATCTAGGAATTAATTAAATTAAACATTGTTCAGTCATTGGGATTTGTTTATACGACTACTATACTTACGGGCCTATATATCTCTCATTAACAGCAGCCTAACTAAGGAATCAGTATAAGTATAAGGTTCACAATTGCACTGCAACAATTTTTATTATAACATAATTTTGAACGATTAAACGTGTGACCATAGTTCATACTATACTGTAGGCATATAATACTATTATTATAAGGGATCTCTTTTTTTAAATAAAACAAATAGCAAATGTATGCTTTATTAAAATTTTAAGGTAATTTTATATAAGCATTCTAACTACAACTAATTTACAATACAATAATGGTATTTACTAGATATATACAATGTATTTATTATGTACTTAGGTCACGTAGGTTATTATTATACCATATTTTATGAAGTACAAACATCGGTAACGATCGCAGAATCATTCTTAAGGATGCTGCTAAAGGTAGCGAAAAATCACACGAATTCTGTGATATGTGATTCCTCTAACTTCGTATCTTAAAGTATCTCATGGAGCAAGGCTGAGACAACGGGAGACACTTCTTGTAGTCGTACTGTTCGGTCTCCTTGATAGGAACTTTAATTCGTCCGTTTAGAGTGCTTGTATGCTCAGCGTTGTTTGTAAGACGTTGAATTAACGCAGTCACACTGTATTCGCTGTTCCCCGCTTGTGGTCGATTACCTTATCCAGCTCACAAGATGTCTGACGATGGTGCGCGCCCATTTCTGTGGATCCGAAAAGCATATACAGTATATATCTAATTATTATAAACTTACTAACCTTAGTTTTATATCTTAGTCAAAAAATCTAATCTTAACATAAATTAAAAAGTAAAATCCTTTGTGATGTGTTGTTCCGTTATCCCTTCTTTAGATATAATACAAATATATTGATATGTTTATTAGGTAAAATATGTTTAATATTTGTTTATTTTATAAATATAGAAGAATGTCCAGATGCCGCACGTCAGTATATGAATTTTACAAACAACTATTTACTGTGAGAATCGAACAAACAACTAACCGACCGACAGTATGGTATGTATAAGACCAGCGAAAGGGTCTACATATAATAGATTCACACTATTATAATACTTCTCAATTAGCACTTATGATAGTCAAGATATTTACTGAAGCTCCTGAACTGTTAACTACGAGATAGGCGACAACACGCTTAGTGCTTACGAGATGCAACCTCTATTATTAAATATTAAATTTTATTTAAGTTTATGATAGTCAAGATATTTACTGAAGCTCCTGAACTGTTAACTACCGAGATAGGCGACACGCTTAGTGCTTACGAGATGCAACCTCCATTATTAAATATTAAATTTTATTTAAGTTTAGACAGGCACTATGATAAAAAGTATTAAAAATAAAAATTAATAAATAATAAAAAAGGTTGTGTACCATAAAAAGTACCTCGTTTCTGTTTGTGCATTGCAGTGCAAGTTGCTTGAGACCGGGGATGTGGGTAGGTTATAATCGTAGGTTCATAATGTCTCAATATGGTAATCAAAACTTTAGCCGGGTATTTTTGATACTTTATAATTTATAAATTATAAAGTATCAAAAATACAAATAACAAAAATACAATATAAATAAGTATATCCTCTATTAATTACTCATATGCATAGAATACTTGTCATCACTACATATTATAAAACAAAAGTCCCCCGCTACGATGTCCGTCCGTCTGTCTTTTCGCAATAAACTGTATAGAGTATTGAAAGAATAAAGTACTGAACTGATAAAGTACTTAACGAATTTTCATACTGTTTTCAACAACAGGGAGAGTAAGTTTTTACAAAACAATGTATTGATTGTATCGCAAAATAAAAATTCCGGGCTAGAAATTAAATATCGATGAAGCGTAAGCAAAGATATCGCTCACTTGCTATTACCGCCCTCTGTCGTCCCCGAATGCTAAACAATCAGAACAACATCACGCGTAATTCCATTCCATTAAACGAAATCTATGGGTATGTTTTAAACTTTTATTTATAAATGTTCAGCCATCTTTATTTGTAAATGCAGAATTTGTCTTAAATAATCTGACACCCGCGTCGAAACGTGTGACAGAAGGGTTAAGAATTATTTTGTACAAGTAAATTAGGCTTAAGTTTTTTAAAGAGTACGTTCGAATCTAAATCTCCACGGGGACTTAAGAGTTTAAACTTTGAATTAACTAAGGCAAACTTATTGCCGTTAGTTGATACAAATCCAAGCGAATATGTAAATCAGACATACCTTATATTACTGCTTCATCCAACCGTTAATCAGTCCAGTCACCTTCGTGGCCAACTCCTATTTTTTCGTAGCATATTCGGCGAGGTTGCTGGCCTGATCGCTGGAGTAGTCGATGAAAGTCTGATCTGAAAAGTTTCCAATAAGACCAATTTTAGTTTTATCCGTTCACATTCGAGGTTTGAGGTCTTCTAGTTTGTGGCACCACACATGAATGGTATCGGTCCGGTCATCAGGGTCGAATATACATAAATGTGTTAGATACTTCTCATACATGGGGTTGATTTTGTATTACGAGGATTAAATGCTTGGGAACAGTGGTTTGAATTAACTGGGTCATCATTTGTTGCATCACATTGTGCATAAGGTTCAAAGGCACAAATTGTACTCGCATCGAATCCCGGTAGTTGCTTGTACCCACCGAGTCATCGCTGTCAAGCATCGTGGCGTCTCACGGAGCAATGCTGAAATCAGCCACACCTTCATTTCCAGTAACTGATTCTAGGTAGGTCGAGAATTTTGCCTGAGGATCGGTAAAGTGGCTGCAGGCTGATTCCGCTGGTCATCATCCAATGACAGGGCTTATCATTGCTGTACATTTTTGTGAAATGCTGAAACATTCATAGGTGTAGTTTTGATAACAAATCCCACTTCTAATGTGACAGAAGGGTAAAATATTTAAATGTCAAAACCATAATGATATATTTACCAACAATACTGAGTAATGTATCTATATCTAGGGTATAAATCACGTAAATATTCTAAGTAAATAATAAAAACACATGAGTATATTAATAATAAAGTTATTCCAGCAAGATAACCTCAATACAGTTCAAACACACATCACATTTGTAATATGTATCAGTAATACAATAACCACATACCTCCAGAAAACGTCCGATTGACAAGCGCTAAGCATATTTATAGACCGCTGACGCCAGAGACACTTGAAGCGAGTAATGTTTCAGTACTACCCTGATATTTTAATATAATTTTAAGTGTTAACCCTTGCAAGTTATTTCGGGAAAACAACTACCGTCAGTACTTTCAAAATTTAGTGAGATTATTGTACAATAATTATGCGCTTCAACGTGTGCTTTCTCTCAGTGTCACCCATTACAAACATCATGTAACCAACATCCTCTGGAAGCAGATCATAACATATCGGACACTCTGTACTAACAAATACAACTAAATAACAAACTAATTATGCCCCTAAATAATATTAAATTAAAAATCAAACTACCTTCAACTATCTCATCAAAAGTTGAATTAGTATGTAAGTAAATTATTATACAAAACTTAAGATTTGCTAAAATATTCCAATGAATATTAGTAGACCTTCAGTGTAAACTCCATCACAAAGTATGTTTCAAGTACAAATATTTTATCAGGATCAGATTCAGATACCCGCGATAAAAAATATTAAACGTTATAAAGTCTTCTGAAACTAAAGAAATAGCACTAATCACTCAGTAATCTATTCATATACCTGACAAGCAAAATAATAGCCGGCGATTCGAATTATCGAAACATGAAAAATGCTGATATTATGCAACGTAAAGCAATACAGCAAATTATAAAAAGTAAAGAACACCTAATTTCAGTGAGAATTCAACTTACGCGTGCCGGTAATACGCATATGGATAATCCATAATATTTAATCGACCCTGTGTGTGCAGGGTAGGGGTAAGGGTTAAGGACCAACGACTTATAAACATTACTAACACTAATAACAGCAACACAGTGGAGGGTAATTAAAAAATCAATCTTGATTGTGTTTTCGATAGGAAAAACTGGAAAGGTCTGACATCGAATGCAAAGTAGTGTTGCTACACATCCACAACATCAGACTAAATGTGGGTAAATTAAAAATATTTTCAATCAAAAATAATTTAGTAATATTAAACTAAACTGAATTACTTTGGAAACCAAATAAGCATCCTTAAATGATGATATTTTAATATAACACCAAATATATCAAAAAGACATCGTAAGTAGCATCTAAACATGAAATCGACGATAACTACTTTTAAATAATATTCAGCAGTCTGCTATTAATTTATGACAAAAACACTGAATCTAATTAAAATAGTATATATCTGAACCGCTGATTAAATTTAATACTAGGGTATATGAGAAATTAAATCTAAACAAAAACCAGTAACTAAAATGTGGTACCAACATTATTTCATGCAGTAATAATAAAAACTTACCTAGAAACCGCTGGAGTTTAAGTGTGTCCGAGTTCTTCCTGTGAATGTCTCTTCTGGCCTACTGGCTATGGCAGCGTCACCGGTGAAAATGTCTAAGACTCGGCTGTGGAGCTGCATAAATACGTTCACCCCACGCGCCTCAGCCGGGTGGGGTGAGTGAGCAAGTAACGTCTACCCACATTTTAGTTTAAACAATTATAAATCAGAGATTAAATAATTACAAAGAAAATTCACCTAAATCTATAAATTAAACACGTTAAAGTTTAATCATCAAAGTGAAATACATGTAATATTTTCATCCAAGAATATAAATCGATGACTATTTTTTACACATTATTGTACTTTACAACATTGATATCTTGGAAGCTTCAACATGTAAGATATTGAAGTAGCTCAGTTGGTTCGTTGTGTTGTTCAAAGTGGACATAGACAAATTCATAATATTTAGTCAACCGATCTTATTGTATTCCGCTTTATTTAACGATAACTAAACTAATAATAACATAATATTATTATTAGTTTAGTTATATAACTAAACATAACTAAACTAATAATAAATTTATGTTTGTAATTGTTTGCATTATTATCTCAATGTTGAATTTCACAAGAAAAAATCAACATAAATAATTTATTAAAGTTGGAGTAAGATGTCTAAAAACATTCCGTACAAAGTCTTTAATATTTCTAAATCGTTCCACACTCAGAGTGGTGTGTAGTTAGTTCCACTGTGTTGTATGTGGGTGAGGTATTTATTTGAATCAGAATTTTAAACTGGGTTTCCAATTATAGTTACTAATTTTATTGAATAGGTTGAATGCAACAGATAAATCACAATAATTATTTAAAGCATACGAGTATAGACCGTAGATCCTTATGTTTTAGAACTTTGCGATTAGCTAGAGAATCTATAACATCTAATGTTTTTAACGCCAAGGTTCTTTAATATGTAATTCTTGCACATTCTGATAATCAGACCACGGTTTAATAAAACTCTGGATCGGCTTATTTATTTATAATTTAAGACGACATTGTATTGATGGAAACTCGTTATTCACTAAATTGTATTGGATTTCGATACAAATAAGTAGAAAGCTACAAACATTTAGAAAAAAAAAGGTTACAATATAATATTTCTACGTAAAAAAACACTAAACATATAATGTAATGAGCAAAAAAAAAACTCTTATCTCTTTCACATCATAAGCAGGTATTATACCTTAAGTGCAAGTTAAGTCAAAGGAGGTTAAAACAAAAGTTTAAATATAAAATGGGGGATCTAATGTGGTTGTTACTGTAAAATTTAATTTTTAAACAGGGTGTAGCTCAGGAGTGTATCAGGACAGAGACCGCAATTTGTAGCGTTTCCCTAACGTTACACCAAAGATAATCACTTCTTTTGTTTTTCTACCATTAACCTAACAACATTCATTTACTTCATGTTGGAATAAGTACTAATATAAATGTAATATTATATATTTACTACTTTACTTTAATATATTTAAACTTAAATATTATTCAAATCGTTCGTCCTAAAGCAAATAATTAAATAATTTGTTAAATATATTTTTTTTATAATGGAAAGAATGTATTTACAGGACATAATTAAATTTTTTTAATAAAAGATGAAATAGATTTCCAAATTCATAAAGAATTTGCCAATTTTTCACAAATTTTACTCCAAATATTTTTGTTGAAATAATATTTTAGATAAGTGATTTTTTTTGTACTCAGTAAAACACGGATTGCTAAAATTTTCTTAGAAATGTCTTTGTAGAAAGTAACAATATTTATATCAAACAAAAGAATATAATTTTATAATACTTTCATTGTCTTGTCCTTGATTTTGCTTCAACTAATTTTTCCTTTAAATATGACCTCAGTATAATATTACAAGGTTAAATAATCTTTTACAGTTTTATTCACTTTGAAAACTGCTGAAAAATATATGCAATAATTTTTAAACCAATCCTATAATAGTTACTTGAGAGAATAAACAAGTATTTTTAATGTAATATTACGTCAAATAAATTCTTGTCTTTCCTAAAAGGCAATTCACATTCCGGGAATTAGTGTAACCTTTTACCTGATATCCAACGTTTCTTTAAATTAAAAAAATATATATTTCAAACCTAACTTTTCTCGCACCGTGGCTCCAGACTGAATAAATTGGTTATTATTTTTATCACTTCTCCTAATTTTAAATAGGGATTTCTTTCAAAACCCCTGGTTCAGATATTTATTTTATATTTAAAATCATTTCTTAAACAATTTTTTAAGTAGTTTCTTAAATATACAATACAAACAACTTTTTAAAGAACTGAACACTTATTTAATTATCTCGGTACAGCGTCCTTCATCTGTTGCGCTATAAATCTTTCTCGCAGACTACATTCTTAATGTACCTTCCTAATGTTATTTTAAATACCTCGTTCGACAGGGTCGATCGTGTTAGGTAGATTCCCGTCGGTCGGATCGACAAAGAAAAACTAGCCAGCAGTATTCTTCTGGTCATTACGAGTCTTATGACGGGTCATTCTGCATATATTGGGTGAGCGGGGAACCACCCCGCACCCAATTTCCTACACGGGGGGTCGCATCAAAAAACTTTTCGGATAAAAAAGTTTCCTCTTTTAATTTGTTAATTTTCTAAGATTTTTCCGACAGCAAAATTTTGCCTTCTTCTGTGACTTTTTTCGGTTTTTAACCTTTATTTTGTCCTTAAGAATGTGTATACCAAGTTTGAAAATCCTCCGTCAATATTTGCGACCTGTAGCGTGTCCCAAAGGTTTGCACTTTCACCCCCCCTCCCAGCCTCCCCTTTCACTTTTTCCAAAAAAACGAGATGCTACGTTTGTCCTACTAATTTATCCTATCGACCTGTGAAGTCAGATTTTGCCTACGATGAATTTGGACTGATGGATCATATATACATATATATATAGAGGGATATATAACTATTTTTTTTTCGACGGATTCTCAATCTCCAGTTCATAAACGGCGTAGCGCCCCTACTCTGGGGTCTGGGTCCCGTCATCGCGTCGATTGCAATAGGTAGATTCATCTATGGAATCTACCTAAATGTGCTTTAACTAAAAAATGTTATTTTTATGTTCGGTAATATTAATTTTGATTATTTTATTATATTACAGTCACAATCACAGGGGCAAATAAATATATGTTCGATCTGATAGTTAGTGAGTTTAGAATATATGTTCGATATGAGAAACATGCAATATCTCCATTCAAGAATGTTAACATTAACACCTAACTTATCTTCAGTATCTTTGTTTACTAAATCTCTCTATTTATATGTTTGTAAGAGCATCCCGAAAAAAAGACTTGGTGAAATTAAATGCAATCTTCGTCCATTCTTCAGATGTTAAGCAAAACCAAGAGTTAGCTATTTGCATTCAAATGGCTCCTATAAATTGTCTACTCGCATTCCCAAATTGCCGCCTTTAAAGCATTCATTTTGAGACCTTTGTATCAAACGTTTATTATTTGGTTATAAATAGTAATATTGAAAAATCCATCGAATAATGAGGTTTTTGAAGCGTTAGAAATAAACTTTCTTAGTATATATTTTCAAATACCATAGCACAGTTATTAGTTTTTGATACTGATGTAATGATACTAAGCTTAAGAATGTAAGTGTAGTTAGATAATAATATTATATAAGTTAAGATCTGTAAAATATATAATTATTATGAACTTTAGTCTAAACGAAATATTTGTGTAAACATATAAAGAAACATATGCATCTATGATTACAACAACACCAGGAATTAAGATAAAAAAGCGACAAAAATTATTAAAGACGTTAGACTATTGTTAATTCTTGAAGATCAGTTTATTAATTATGTTCAGTTTAAAACAATTTGGATACTACTTAAAAATGCAGGTCACCATTATTGTGAAAACATAGAGGTTGGTTTGTTTATTATTAAGTGACCCTGACAGCTCTGTCTTTGAGTTCCACACTGATTTTTGTGGAAAATGATTTCAAACAAAATAAACGGTACTTAGATCATACAACATAATTCTATTCATTAAAATCTATACTATCTATATTATACCAGAACTTAAAATATTATTAAAATCTATATTTATTATCGCTAGATTTTTGTTTTCGTATGTCGTACTTTAAGCTCAGCAACTTAGAATTAACAAAATTCGTAAAACAAGACTAACAACATTAGAGCTACATTCTAGCAAATTTAGTGAAATAATAAGAAAAACACAAAAGAAAAAGAAAACAACAAAAAAAATAGTGCAGTGACGATTATTAACATTTTCTAACAAAGAAAAACTTTTAAAAAATATATCTTATCCAAGAATATAGCAGTTCATACATAGTAAGTGTAGACTCGAAGCTCCGGCAAAATATAAATACACAGCGTTACCGACACGCTTTTCACACATTTCAGATACGAGTACATCGAAGCAAAATATTATAAATTTTTATGGCTTTGATGGCTTTTGAAGCTTAATGTTAATAATAGGTGTTATTTAAGGGGTCGAATTTTAAATTCGAAGCAGTGTGATGATTTTTAATAGTTACGTTTTTAAAACATTTGTTGAATTAGTATGAAAAACAAAATATCAGCTTAACGATAAACGCGTTGTGTGATATCTCAAATATAATAAAATACAAACACAGCGCCGTTCTTATTCATCTTAAATGTTTTTGTCACAATTTGTAAGTCAATGAATCGTGTTTCGTTTCGTTTGAATTTTTGATTTTGTTTGTTTTTCTTTTCTTTATTTGCATATAAAACTCCACAATTTATATTAATGTCTCAGAATAAATGAAATAGTTTTAAGGAATTGATAATTTGCGGTTTGGATAAAAATAATAAACACTCTTTTGGCATTTTCAATAATCTTAGGATTTTGATCTTACATTTCCAAAAAACTTAAAATGTGACATAACATTACACATTGATATGATAATATTGTTAAAACCAATATATCTTTAGCAAAAATAAAAACCATCGTTGTCATCAAAACTAACTCAGTTACCTTTTGAATTATTAACTGCCCTATCCTAGAGGGGTCACTATTGTTAGTGCTTAAGTATTTGGATATCCCAAAAAACATTTATAAACATTCAAATACATTCAATTATTATTATCTCGAACAATTAACAGAATTCAATTATTAAAAGGAAAACTCTGAAAGAATCCAAAGACGTCAATAATAAAGTTTCGAAGTTGTAAATAAATCGGTAAATCAGTTGCTGTTAATTGCCCGGTATTGAGTAAGTCTCTTCAAAGTTTAACATTTCTCTCGATGTCAATACTCTCTTAGAGAGAGTTATTTTGAAATGTTAAGAGACCTTTGTCAGAAACTCTTTTTGACTTCCTAACGAGGTTAAATACTGGTTTCATCAAAGTACACTATATATAGTAAAGAACTTTTATATGTATGAAATATATTTGTGGATTGTTTTTATTTTATATAATAGAATATAAAGTAATCTGTGATTTTATTTCTACTAATTATAAGCAAATTACATGTTAGACGCAGGTTATGTATAAGAAGTTACTGTGAGAAATTGCTGATCTCCGGGAAATAAATAGACTCATGAAGTTCTGTAGATCCCTTGTTGGTTACAATTTTTTATGACTCTACGCTGGTCTCATTAGACTCTCAGTACTAAATATAATTTTAAGGCAACTTTAAGTTATCAGCAAATTTTCTTCTTGTATCAAACTACATGTCTTTTTTTTTTTTTTTTTTTTATGTAAGAGGAGGGCAAACGAGCTGGCGGGTCACGGATGGACGTGATCACCGCCGCCCATGAACTCTTGCAACATCCGAGGATTTACAAGAGTGTTGCCGGCCTTGTAGGTAGGAATAAACGCCTTTTTTGAAGGTACCCATGTCGTACCGATCTGGAAATACCGCCGAAGGGAGTTCGTTCCACATTCGAGTGGTACGTGGAAAAAATGTCCTTGAGAACCGCACAGTGGAGGATCGCCACGCATCCAGGTGGTAAGGATGGTATTGGAGGCGATGGCGCGCTGTGCGGTGATGAAATTCGGCGGCAGGCATCAGATCGAATAGTAATATGGAATGTTTTCACTGCATTTTAAAACGTCGTTGAAATTATACGGCATCTGTAGACATTAAAATATATGTTGTATATTTAATTTCGCTTTATTTATCAAAAAAACATGAAATGACTATACATAATATAAATAAAATAGTTAACATAAATTTATATTTATGTACTTATTACTTAAAAATCGTACAATATACATTATTTAACGTGTATTTCACATATGATAGATAAACTTTAATAGAATCTGAAGTCGGATAAAGATGTGAGACCCATAAAGTTCAGAGCTTATAAATCAGGGTTGTTTAGTTTGTGCCAAGTGATTTAATAGTTCTAACTTTAACAATCTGTTAGTAAACTTTTGTTTTAAGTCAAAACTTACAAAGTTTCTTTAAAATACTTTATATTGTGACCATAATAATACGAGTTATTATTAACCTAAAATGTTTTTTGATATCATTATTGAATGCAGCCAAAATAATTAAAGTTTTTATGACCCATTAATTAACGATAGAATATTTTTTTTAGTGCCAGGTATAGAAACACTAGGAAGACAAAAAAATAAACCGAAATTTGATGGTACAATCTGCATAAAGGAATTTAATCTTTCGTGATCCATGATTGCTAGTATTTATTAATTATATATTTTTACCCGATTGTACTCAAGTATTTAAAAAAAATAGTTATTCAACTGGTATACCTTTGGCGGTCCTTCTTTATGTGCTCGGAGCATGAACCCCGCGGGAACATTTCACAAATTATAAGATGGGCACAGCCAGGTTAATATAAGTCTTCACGATGAATTCTGCTATATATTAATTATTAATTATAACTTAATATTTACATACTGACCAACCAGTAATTTTAATAATTAACGAATCTACCGAAAGCCACAAAGTCCTTCCATGAAC
Organism: Melinaea marsaeus rileyi; assembly: GCA_918358865.1. NCBI lineage: Eukaryota > Metazoa > Arthropoda > Insecta > Lepidoptera > Nymphalidae > Melinaea > Melinaea marsaeus. The sequence goes on from OU911094.1 coordinate 9,969,698, forward strand.
ATTCATTAATACTAAATTTAAAATTGTATTGAAACTGATTAAAATAGTTTGAATTAATAGTACAACTAAAAATCATTCGAATATAGTTCAATCTTTCTGAATTATTAATTAAAATTACCTGGTGATTAATAGTTATTAACTATTCCTACGGTCCTAAAAAAATTACATCATTATTTTGTTGTACATTTCGATATTCTAAGAGGAACGACTAAACTCCAAACAACAAAGTTTCAGAATAACAAAATATAATTTTTATCATGAATATACACTTGGAAAAAAACATTATTAACATTTTATAAGAAATTGATCACTAAATACATTACTATAGTATGTATGTCTGTCACAAGAGGTACTATCAAGTAGAAAGCTTTCAGTTCCCATTACAGTCGGTTACAATATTCACAACATGACTAATACCATTATTGACAAGATGTTCCTTGATACGGGTTCCTTGAAAGGGTTGTGTTGTATCGAGTTACGTGTTTTGATATTTATAGATATTGTCAATAATATTATTGTTAATAGCTGCACGAAATCCATCCTAATGCGTTAAGTTTCGTAATTTATAATAAAATCTTTGTTTCTGAATGAGTAACCATTTTATAATGCAATTTATTGTTAGTTTGTTGATAATATTACATACAATTCAACAACGTACGAGTATGTAGAGCTGTAGTTTTTTATATTTGATTCAAGGTAATCTGTACGTCCTCTTAAAAGCGTTTAATTGTTGCAGGACTCTCCTATTACTCCAACTGCTCCTGCATCCGGTTCTAATGCAGGAAATAAAACTTGAAAATCTAGATGATGGTCCCGGCATTTTACCTTTTAAACTAGGTCCTTGTCGCATAGTGTCTCATTATCACTCATTCTTGAAGTATATCGATATCCACGAATTGCAAGATAAAGTAAATACAGTTCATATCCAATTAAGCAATATAATCTCTAATCTTAATAATAAAACTTTTTCTTTGTTTGAGCCCCATACTAACTATTTGAAAGAAAAGCTTCAAGTCGTTATAGAACAATTGCAGTCATTTGAAATTAGCCGCTCTAAAAGAGGTCTCGTTGATGGTCTCGGGTCCGTAATAAAAAGTATTACCGGTAATCTTGATTATACAGATGCGTTACAGTTTAATAACGCAATAAGATCACTACAAGAAAACGATAATAAATTAGTTACGGAATTTAAGTAATGTAAGCCTGACCAAAGATTGGATAACACAGCACTCTAAAATAATAGATAAAATAGTAGATAATCAGAACAAATTAGCGGAACTAGTAAAAAACATTAGTCTAAGTTTGAAAAAAGGTATCTATGAATCCAATCAATATGCTCATTTAGGACAAACTATTCTCATAGTCGATGATAATGTTGACAAGTTGTCACAAGAGATAACTAAGTTACGGAATGTGCTAGCATTTACAAGGACATCCACGGCTCATCATGATGTCATTAGTTTAAGTTCTATTAGAAATATAATTAGAAAGCTACGTAGTATGTATGGTAGTAATAAAGTACTAGATATGGAGGCCCGAGAGTATTATGACGTAATACAATTAGGTTCTTATTATGTAGGAAATGAAATAGTTATAGTATATAAATTCCCAATTATAAAATCCCAAATATATAATTTATATAAGATATCCATAATCCCTAACAAAAATCATGAAATTCTTGTTCCCCAACACCAATTCCTTGCAATCCATTTGAAAGATTTCAAGTACATAGAGGCTGAATGCCCGAAGTTCACTAAAGGGTATCTATGTGAAGAGATACACAACATACATAGTCGTACATCGCCGGATTGTGTAACAGCCCTCGTTACTACGCAGCAAAAACTCCCCGAATGTAAACCAGTCACCGTATCCCTACTTACGTCAGCCTACGAGAAACTCGACGATCGCCACTACACCATTAGCTTTCCAACTCTTACTAAAGTACGCTTGTCCTGCGATCAAGATATCTACAAGATGTTGCAAGGAAGTTATCTCGCTATAATTCCATATGGTTGTTTCATTCAAACAACAGAATTCATCATCTCGAACCTCAACGATCGACTAAAAGGTCAAGCCTTGAAGATAATAGATGTCCCTAATGAAAATACACTCAGTTCAGCAGCACATCTGATATTCAAATTAAACTCCATTAATTTGACTAACCTTCACGCTACCAATAGAGAGGTTATTCTACAGTCACCAGTAAACTTAAGCAAGACCAACGATATAAGCGTCTACCATACAACAATACCTTTATATACGTTACTATTCGGTGCATGTGTACTAATTAGCGGCCTTGCATACCGGAAATACCGACTTAAACATACGAAACACACCATCCAAAAAACTCAAAGGGATGAATCAGAACTTCCAGCGCAATTTACAACGAAGGTCTTCAATAGTCGCTGTTCTACGGGGGGAGGTGTTACGCAAGCATAGCCAAGGGCAATTGTTATAGTAAGAACCAACTTGGTTTCACACGGTTAAATGCTGACACCACGCTTCGAGTATCCTGAAGACGACACCATACGGCTTGCGTTCTCACCATCGATGGGAATCGAGGATAAAATATATTCATTCTTGGGTCAATCGCTGACCTGGAATCACCTTTTTTTAGTATTAATTAATTATAAGTTTTAATTGTAACTCTTTAATATAATTTTATAAAATAATTGTTTTTCTTTGCATCCTTCGCTGCCACCAAACTTAATTACAGCTACTATTGTAAAACAATAGATACAACAACAAAACAAAAAGAAATTACGTATATTATTAGTATTGTGAATGTACGAGTATATATATTACTGACTCAATAATTATAAAATAAAAAATATATTAGACTTAACTAACACAGCTTAATTCTATAAATATTTTACATACCCGTGGTAGATTCTACTTTATTTATATCTACAAAAGGTTTACAAAGAGGTCATCATAGTTGGCTGAACAGTCTTTCTCTTCATTAACCAACCTGTTTCCAATTATTCTTCAATGATCAATGTGACTGCTCACTAAAGTGAGACCAAGTGACTGTATTCAGATGCACATTGCAGTCACCTTGCTGATAATATGGAAATTTATATATACTTAAATATATATTATAAGCAACGTGAAGATTTGAAAAAAATATTATTACAATTAAATCATTCTTCATTTGATTTATTCGATAATTTTATACTAGAATTATTTATATAATGAATAAATACGATGTTTTTAATAATAATTGAGTGTAATATTAATATGTATGGAGTGATAAGGGTCCTATGAAATGTCGGTATTGAATTTCGGGTTTACCTTCAGCAGATTAATGACATTCCTACTTCAGAGAAATGTAATTTAGTTTTATAGCCTTCTATTAACTGACGACATATTATAATATAATTAATTCAGTTTTCATGTTTATGTTTAATTTTACACATCCGCAAAATAAAAATAACGTTATGCTTACCAAAATATCACCAGGGAAATGTAAATAAATTTATTACTTAATATATTTTCTTTATGATAATATTATCTTTTATTTGAATACACAATAAATTTCAAAAAGTTATAAAATAAAATAATAAAAATGTAGCAAGTAAAATCTGGGAAATGGGAAGGTATAACTTATCGAGTCGGTTCAGTGAAATAGTTCTACATTGTGAGCATTTATTACTGTGTGATGAAGGTAAAGTACTCCAGTGAGTTGGATTACTTCCAGCGAGCTTCATTTGAAGTTGCACTTTTTAAATTACTGTATCTGTGAAATTACAACTTTTATGAGTTAATGATTTTCTAGTACTTTATATCTATTGCACTAATAGAAATAATATTTTTATCGAATTCTTAAAGAAGACTCGATTGAAACTGTTTTTTTTCAGGTTGTATTACTATAAGTTTAATAATTAATTCAAACGCTTTAACCTGTCTAAAGAGTTTTTCGCTACAATATAATTTTAATAAATTGGTTTTTATATAAATCATGTATAATAAAGAATATTAAATAATTATTATTGAATTATTCCTAACTAAAACATTATAATCGCATGTGTATTTATTTGTAATGCTTACAAACTTTAACTACGTAATAAATGAACATTAAATTTTGAACAAACATCGTCAGGGACACATTAAGGTACGTAGCTTTTTATCCTGAAAAAGATATTGTTCTTGAGAGATGGAAAAAATACTTTTAGAAGGTCGACTGATATATTATCAAGATTATTTTTTGTAGCGAAATAGCGAGGGTATAGAAAAAACTAACACTTATGATATGAAATTGTTTTATCTGTGTATTGAGAATCAATAAAATATATGTCACTTAGCAATCTTGAAAATTTTTATATTGTAGTAATATAATGTTTATAAATATCTAAGTAAAATTATCATCAATTAGAAATTTTACGACATTAATAACTAAGGGCGCCAACAGACTCTCAACTTCGACTCGCTGCGTTTGCGAGATTTCGCATTGGGTGCCATTTGCAAATTAAGCGAAGCGAGTCTAGTGTAATGACTCATCGTTTCCCATTGACTTCAATGGGATATCAGTTTTTTGAAATGAAATTAAAATAAAAAATAAAAAATTACGACATTTTTCATTTTTTTTTAAATAACAATCTCCTAATGTGTGTCATTTTGATTGCAAAATTTCATAATTTTCCGTCAAGTAGTTTTAGACCCTATTCGTAATAAAGAATGTGAAAAAATATCCGGTAGAACGCTGCGCTCGCTACGTTCGCTTCGCTCAATAATTTACAAGTTTTACGTGACATGAACATTAGAAAATGGACTTTATTCTCACTACGATAAAAAACAAACATTGAGATTTTACTTTTGGCTTATATAATATCAAATTTTTACTTCTATTAACTTTATTAAATTAAAAACCAAAGTTAAGAGATTGTTAAGATTAAGACTATTGAATCAGTAAATAAATACTAACTATATAACTATGTAGTTTTGCTCGCTAGAAAAAAAAAAGAATAGATTTAGGTTATTTAGTTATTGTTTTGTTAAATATTGCAATGAAATTTCATATTATATAATATAATATTTAAGAGGAGAATGTTACGTTTTAGGTAAAGGTCAACGCAATATTACAAACACTCTTCTAATAAAACTCAAATATGTAAAAGATTATTAAATTATTATATTACAGTGAATTATTATTATATTACCTTCATAAAATATTACCTTTCTTTGCCAGAACTAGCATATTTTTTTGTTTTTTCCTTTCATGCTTAGAAAATAGATGAAAGCCTTTGAAGTATAGACGAAAAAATCTGATAGTGAATTTATAGAAGCTATTTGTATGCAAATGATGGGCCTTTTTCTGCGTGAAATGTATGGAGAATGAATACCAATTATTTTAAGAGGTAGAAAGAAAATAACACTATCTTGCACAGTTTCAAATTGCGTCTCACAAAGGAAGTTTAAACTATTTTATGTCAAAGTAAAGATTATTTCATCGGGTTATAATTAAATAAATAGCTGAATAATGATGGTCTAACGACATTTGTTTCTGTTTATGTTTATGTTTATAGAAAGGTTAGGTCTTCAATATCCATAATAAATATCGGTAAATAATTATATGTTATCTCGTTAGATTAAATGAAAAAAAATATATTAGATCAATTATTTATAGTGTCATAAAAACCCGCGCCGTAGTTTCTTATATAATTGTCATATCATTTTATATATATATATTCCTGTTGAAATAAGTAAATTGAAAGAAATGAAAAACCGTCAAGTTTTTCCATGATGCGTGAAATAACAAACAATCAGTACTGAGTCTATTATATCTATTAACACGCTGTTGAAGCCTACGATGTTCTTGCATTGTCATCCACCATCTGTAAATTTCTATAATCTTATATTTTATCATCGATAATAATAACCGAGAAATATGAAAGATTCTTGAGTAATATAGCAAACAACATTCTTACAACCTTTATTATACACACTCCAGTTTAACAATATATGAACATAAAATACAACAAAAAAGTCAATAAATTACAAAAAAAAACTTAAGAAAGGGACTTTTAATATCGTGTCGAAATTGTTCAATTTATATCTTTAAATATAATTAATTTCGCGAACTTTCCACCACTTATTCACGGGAGGGTGTTAAATATTGCGAAAAGAAAAACGTTATTCACATATGTAAGATTATATTCTTAGATTTAATTTATTCCTTGAGTCAATATCACAGGTAAGGCTAATCAAATGAGTTCCTTCCGTTAAATTGTATTATTATCACCCTTTCATTGGATCTGGAATTTATCAATTTCTCATTTTCAATTGAAAAAAACTTAGGTGTAGAAAACAACTTGTATTTTTGCAACTTGAACAAACTTTCTACAACAGATTAAAATACCTAAAAAAACGAAATAAAACTACAATTACAAATTATAGATATAATATTTCTAGACCAAATATATATCGCAACCATATTATGTATTTTCATATAAATATTTCATATATAATATAAGTAAAAATTATTCTAAATCACTACACGGCGTTATAATAAAACTGAAATATACAATTGGGGTTACAACGCCGTGATAATCACTTTCACAATGAAGTCTGTTCAGTTGACCGTTAATGCAACATATTGCGTTCATAATTGTAACGAGACACACGACACGACACGACGTGATGGCTGCAGCTTACGTTATATTGATGACATTTAATGGATATGAGACACTGCTTCTGATATACGAGTAATATAGCGATAAGTGATATTAAATAATAATATATTATATTGTAAGCTGACGGTTGTATGTTCATTTTAATTGACAAGTTAAGTAAATAAATACTAGGGGCGCTAACAGACCCTCAATTTTGACTCGCTGCGCTCGCGAAATCTCGGATGCCGTTTGCATATTGAACGAAGTAAGCCCAGTGTAATGACTCATCGTTGTGAACAGTATCGGTAATGTAGGAGATTTCAGATTAGGCTGACAGTCGCGCCACGAAAACGAAACGAGTTAAAGTAAGTTTTGTTTCTACTATTTGCTCAGTGAAAATAAGATATTGCCATAATTTCAATTCATCAATGTTTAAAATGAAATCCTCTGTCATATATCCTGACATTAAGCAAAATGTATAGTTAATTTAATTCTTAATAGTGTGGTCTATAGGTCTGTATTTGTATAACGAGAAACATCTGTCGAGAGTTGAAAGGACGACTATTATAAACTCAGTACTCCTACCGCTTGAAACCTACGTTTCTTTGTGTTAGAAGTGGAAACAGGATAAAAGATATTCATACTATACCATAACTTTTTTTCTTTCTTTTCGAACTGTAACTACGTATACCGTGTGTTGATCTACTTATACTATTTTATATTAAAACCATTATTTATACTTTATCCTTCTTAAGTTAATTAGAAATAATTAAATAGAGTAATATTTGTTTGTTTCGTTGTTTCTATGAACTGGGTAACACAAGGATACTGACAGTTCTACTCATTAGTTATTTATATTTCTATTAAAGCTTACCTTACCTTATTACAGTCTTTTAAGCAACATTCAACATTAATTAACAAAACTATTTATTTTATTTTATTTTTAGAATTCTTGAAACTTTATATTCATTTATAAAAATAAATATGAATATTTAGACATACAATTAAACAATAAGGTATTAGATAAAATAAAATAAAAAGCAAATAAATTATTGTCATAGAATAAATAATTATTTTAAGTAATACACTTTTCTTCACATATGAAATAAGAAAGCACTCGTGCACAAAAGACGTTACAAGAAAGAAAATAGATTTAGTGAAATAAGATTCATAATAACAAAACTTTGCCTTACAAAGATGCACTTTACTCCTTTGTTTGAGAACCATGTTCTAGATTCAATCTGCTGTGAAAATTCTTCAATGAGAGCTGCATTTTTAATATAAACAAATTGTTTACAACTCCAAGTCGGCTAACTTTAATTGATTAGTTGGAAAAAAAATATATTGTCAAAGCAACCACCGACTCAGCAAAGTTATTGTCAATTTTAAAAAAAGATCAGTTTTAAAATAGCAAAGTTACGTATTCCTTTATTTTTAATAATAATAAAAACGCGTGTAAGTTAGTTAAATATAAATCATAGAAGATATTTATTAAGAAAGTTTTTATTTAAAATAATTTAAGTTCATGATAATAAATTGTTAAAAAAGCCATGAGGTGAGTGTGGCTCGTGTCTGCAAGTGAATAATATGTTTGCAATAAATTTGCCATTTATCGAAAAAATATATATTTATTGATTTTAAAGTACTTTTTTAATAAAATAATAAGTAATTTCATGGGTTTCATTTTTAAATAATTAATAAAAAAGCACTTTAGGCAACAAAATACAATAACAAAAAATACAAAGAGAACTTTAAGTATAAGAAATACTTACTACTACTTACTTCTTACTTATCTTCACGCCATATCCCTTGCGGGGTAGCCAGAGACGACGGAGCGCCAAAAGCTACAGTCCCTGCATACCTCTTTCGCCTCGACCACAGACATTAACCTCTTCATACATGCCCTCCGGGAGGTCCTCATGCTTTTTACGTGACCTTCCTCCAGTATCGTAGCTCCAGTGTTTTCGAAGGTCACTCGCGGCCTCCCCCTGTCTCTCTTACCGCTCACTTTTCCTTCATAAATCTTTTTTATCATTCTTTCATCACTCATTCGTTCGACGTGCCCAAACCACCTGAGCACGTTCTTCTACATTCTTACCGTAACATCTTCGCTAGTACCTGCCATTCTGTGGATCTCTTCATTGCGAATTCGGTCAGTTAAACTGACTCCGCATATTAGACGAAGAGATCGCATCTCCACAGCATTCATCTTTCTTACATGCTTCTTCTGTGTTACCCACGTTTGGCTGCCGTATAACAGCGTCGGTAGCAAAACTGCATTGTGTACAGCCAAACGTGCAGCTATGCTGACGTTTCGCCGTCTCAACAATGCAGCCAAAGCACCGTTGACTCTGTTACCGGCAGCAATACGCCTTTCCACATCCATTTCGTATCTTCCGTCTCTGCTACACATACTTCCCAAATATACCACTTCATTCACTTGTTCTATTATCTTATAATTCACTTTGATCTTACATTCTGTTCTTTCTTCATTTCTTTCAAATATCAGAACCTTCGTCTTATTTGCATTCAGGTTTAGACCATTATTTTTACACCCATCTTTCAGAGTGGTGACCAATGCTTGCAAATCGCATTCTGATGATACAATGAGCACTGCATTATCTGCATAAAGCAAGCAATTGACCTTAAGGTCACCTACTTTCACTTCCATGTCACTGTCTTTCACGCCTTGGAGACAACTATCCAAATTTATCCAACAAGTTGAACAACCAAGCTGACATAGCGCAACCTTGCTTAACACCCGATTGGATGTCAAACCTGAGCGACATGTCAGCTCCTACTCGCACACAGGCTGAGTGATCTCTGTAAAGAGACTTTACAGCCTGTAGCAAGGGTCCGCTCACATTGTATCGGGGCATTATCTCCCATAATTTCTTCATCACAACCCTGTCAAACGCCTTTTCCAAATCCACAAAAGCACAGAAAACCTTTTGGTTTAGGGCCAAAAACTTTTCCGTGATAATGCGGAGGGAAACGATCTGATCTATACACCCTCTTCCAGGTCTAAAACCTCCTTGGGCCTCCCACAACAGCCTTTCAGATCTCTCTTGCATTCTTCTCGCTAATATTTTAGCATAAACTTTACCGCCCAAGCTGATCAAAGTGATAGCCCTATAGCTTGCACAGTCTAACTGTGAACCTTTGCCTTTATACAAAGGTACGATGACTGCACCTCGCCAATCGCCTGGGACCTCCCCCGATTTCCAGCATAAATTGCACAAAAACCAGAACAAGTCCCAGACGCGTGGCCCACCATATTTGATCATCTCGGCAGTAACTTCATCTGCTCCCGCAGCCTTACCACATTTCAGACTTCGAATCGCGCTCTCCACTTCTTCCAAACTGATTTCACCATCGGCTACATCCGAACTCGGCATTTCGCTGGTACTCAAGGCCGAGGCGTCCTCACATTCATACGTCTCCTTGTAGAATGCCGAATATAAGTATAAGAAATAAGTTGTGAATATACAAACATTTTGTAAAAAATGGTGAATGGGACTAATATTTTAATATTTTAAGCGAGAGGAGCGAGATTAACGACACATCTGGTGAGATTTAATCGTTATAAACGACGAACATTTCGACTGATATGACTGTCTTTTTATCGTACGTGTTATGAACTAGTCTTTTATGATATAAGTGTGTAAAGTAAAGCAAGGTGGTGTCCTGGTAAGTATAGAGTTACCAACAGGCTATGGTAATATGTAAGATTATATTTTTGAACCAATATTACAATCTCATTGTTAATTTTATGCAATCAGTATAATAGACTTTTGTTGTTGTTATAGACAAGATATGACTAACATTTAATCAAGACTAACCATTTAATCAACAGACACTTAGTTAGATTTATAATTATTTACTTTTTGTAATGGTGATGTTGGTAGAGGTACAATCGGGTAGAAGTGCTTCATATTCCTCTACGTTGTTCAGAGAAGGTACAAAATATATACATTAAAATATATAGACCTATAATCCATTTAGTTATTAAAGATATTTTTCTTTATATTAACCCTAGATACATAACGTTTCTATATAACCCCAACAGCATAACGTGAGGTGAATTTGACACACACAACTCACAACCAATTTATAAACGATAACGGAATTGTTTTTTTAATACTTTAATAAAGATTGTTAAATAACATGTTTAAAGGTATTTAAGAAATAAAGTAATAATATCAAATAATTGTTTTTTTTTTATTATACTTAAAAACAAAAAAAAGGCACGAATTCTTAGAAAATGAAACATAAATTGAGTATCTCTTTTTTTTAAGCCAAAAAAGACTTAACAAATAATTAATTATAATTTTTCAATACATTTAACTAAAAACAAAACATTAAAAAAATTGAAATATTACGTAATCAGTCTCGAAATTGGAACTACTTGCAGTCTAAGCAAGTCAATATCTTATGCTCGCCACAGACAGGTTTTTTACATTTGTTGCACTCTGCCTGTATTTTTCTTCTAAGTTTCCATGGATAGAAGGCACAGTATTTTTTTTTTTCTTTACAGGTGGTTCATCTTCACCTTGTACTAGGTTAGTTACAGAAGAATTTGATATAATATTCTCTATGTTCTCACGTAATTTTCTGGTCAGATTAGGAATTTCTATCCTTTTCTCCATCCATGATTTGTTGTTCATCGACAGTCACATGAGATCCTGGTGTGTATTTTATTCTGTACTGTGTAATAAACAAATTCCAAACTTTTTAGATGGGAGCAAAAACATCTAGAAAGCGATTAGTAGGTCGTATAGTATTTGTTATCAAAACGGAGGAATGCTAGAAGAAATACGAATTGATCTCTAGTTATGAAATGTGTAATATCAAACTATTCAATAGTCGTGAAGTGATTGTCTTTCATTTCTGCGGTCAAAGTTAGAATTCCAATAAAAATTTTCGTCTCGACAAAATTTGTGTCTCGGCAGACACATTATTTATGTTATATTTTTGACTAATCTCGATATTGGTTCATATTACTATTTCTTCAATTATTTCGTCAATAAAAAATATACCAAAACACAAGAATAGTTGAAATAGTTTTCTACACATTCTCGTTGGTCCTCTCGCTACTCGTGCCATATTTATAGCGGCAGTTCTTGTCTGAGTTCGCTCCTTTACTGTAGACCTGCAGCAGATCTTTGAGGCAATATGATTATTCGATTTGTCGTCGAAGTTGAAGGACGAGGTTCTTATTATTTGGAATATTTTCGTTTACGTCCGCAACTTTTTTACTAAAAAAATATCGTCTTCTCATAATCACTTTGTACGTCATCTTCCCTCAAATGATCCTCTTCGTCCTCACTAAATACATCAAAAGTTTCTGACTCTTCCTCCAACAACAAATTTTCAGTTTCTAATTCTTCCAGTGGCCAAGACGATGTTATCCTGGAGTAGAATTAGCCGAACAATGAACTATAAAACTTAAAACAAGAACATAATCAAAATATATTAAAAATAAAATAAATTAATTAAAATAATATTAAGGCGCATTAAAACTAAAATGTTACGAATCACATAACGTTAAGTCATTCTGACTCACTGTGTTACTATGTCTACGTAAATACAATGCTTACCTGCGACACTCGTGCACCGTTCGGACCCTCGGGCTGCGTACTGAGTTAGCTCGCACGGACGACGCGATACATCAAATATATGGAGAGAGAGAGATGAAAACGTTTGACGCGTGAGTCGTTCTGACTCACGTTATTTATCTAGGGTTAATGAAGAGAACAACTGATCGTCCATCTGTAATGACCCCTTTGTATACCTTTATGAATATAAATAAAAATATTGTCTCCTAACAAGCGTAAACTATAAAATGTTCATAATTTCTTATAAAAAACCTACTTTACTACTTAGTTTTTATCGTAAAATATTGTCAATAATGTGAAAGTTGAGTTATGACATTAATATTGAATATACAATAAAAAAATCAATTAAGATCATATTTTATTTTATGCTGAAAGGGTATAAGAATCATACATAATGCATAAATTAATAAAAAGGTAAAAGTGTACTTATGTCCAAGCTTTATTCAAGTTCCACTTTGTTTATTACTTTATAGAAAACTGCAGAGCCTGGAAAAATAAAAATATAAAAATACAGACCATTTACAAATACAAATTTAATTAATCAAATTAAAATACATATAAAGTAGTAATATTATATATTATAATAAATAAAGCCACCACACGTCAAGCCAATTTCAGTTGTAATACACATTCGTATTCAACAAGAAATAGTTTCAACTTCCAAAGCATTAAGTACCATTCTACATGGTACTTAGTGGTTTGAAAGTTGGAATGGAGTACAAATTATGTTTTTCTCTATAGAAATATGTTACTTTGTATTCCACTATGGGAATATGTTACAAAGGTAATATAATGTCTATATTCACATTTTACTCATCGTAAGTTGTTTATTACTTGTAATATGTATTTTCTTACGAACATTTGCAAATAATGACGTTTCCTTTTACATATAATAATCAGTAATAAAAAAATATATATTTTTACAAAATTTAAAAAACTCGAAATAGCTATAGTGGGTTCAGCAATGAATGTATATTACTTTTGAGCAAAAAAATTTTTTTGAGTAGGAATACAATAGAAAAATTAACTAATTTTCCAATTCTAGCAAATCCTTGTTTATTTTATTTAATCAAACTTTAAAAATATACTATAGATAGTAATATAATATTATAAAAAGACTATTTATTGCAAAAATGTTTTAGATCACTTTAAAATACAATACAAATTAATTAATTAGAAGGATTACTGAAAACTGAAAAGGTAAAAACACTTTAATCTTATAAGAAACATTTTTGTTTTAAATATTGATTATTGAATATTTTTTTAATACTTAACTTTAACAGCGAGGGAAACTTAAACGAAAACGCAGCTAAGTTATAGCTGGCCTAAAAAAGAAATTTTATATATTTTTCTATTATAAAAATAACATGTGTGTTTCTATCCAAACCTTTATAAAGAGAAACCGAAAGGCTAAAAATGTAATAAAGTAGTTAATTACTGTTATATTAGAGAAGTAGTACACTCTGTACACAAATTTATACTTTTGAACAAACATTACTTTTGGTTACAGTTAACATTTTTCAAGTTTAATTATTTTATTAGGTAAATTATTATTCTTATATATCGTAACTTTGTAATTAACATTAAAATTTTATATTATAGCCATAAAAGCCACACACAAAGGCTTTTAAAATAAATGTAGCTCTAAATCAGCAAAAAATAAAATATTTTTTTCTTAACCCTTTAGAAAGTGAATGAAGTAAAGATACGAAAGAAGGAAAGGAACGAAATGGGCCATGTAAAACTATATGTTTTCTTCCACAAGGTTCTACTTAATGTGACTTTTCCTACCTACAACAAATTGAAAATATCGTGCAGAATGTTGTCAGAAATTTTAAGTCGTAAATATAAGTATATACTTGCTTTTTTAAAATTACATTATCATGTCTCTGCACGTATTGTGGTCATCTTTACTTCAATGCTCGAATCCAAAGTATCAATTGTCATCGGTATGCCTCGCACGTGATCGTTTCATTCGGTTGTAGCAGCCAATATTCGGCCTGGCCGTCGATGATGAGGCATGGCCAGGATATCTATATATTGCCCGACGTTTAAGATTATGGTAATGGACCCACTTATCGTGGCCCGTAAAGATTCGATGCAGAAATCCTTTCGATTTTGCCGTTGAAACTGTTGTTCGCACGGGAAAAAACAGCTTTCGACGTTTCGTGGCTTCATTTCATACGACACCCAATTGCCTATCTTGCGGATCATTTCAATTGCTTTTCAACAGTGTGAAATAGTTTGGTAAGTCACCAAGTATTTTTGCGAGTTTTTCTTGCGTCTCCAATCGCAAGATTTTGTTGAAAACTTACAATTTTAAACTGTGCAAACCACTTCTGACACGTGCGCTCAGCTAGAGCATGGTCACCATGAACTTCCACCAAAATGCGATGACTTTTGGCTGCACTTTTCTTGATATTGAATTACTGAAGTAAAACTAAACCGCAAAAACACATTATTTAGGGCAAAATTTGCCATTTTCGTTGATATAAAAAGTATTGCTGTTTACACTGCAACTGAATAATTTATGCTGACGTATGACAGTAGCTTTCGAATTAAATTGAATTGTAATTGAAACAAGTTACGCCATCTGTTGTGAAAACTGCACGAACTTATTTGCAGCAATATAAATTCATACCTTTTTATTTAATTATTTATTATGTCAGTATTATATTATCATTTAAATTCATACCTTTGTAATTTTATTATTTATTGTCTGTATTACATTATCATGTAACTTGCTTTTACCCACCCCTATATCAGCTCATTTATCTTTTTTTCATCCTCCCGCCTCAGCCAAGATAGCTATCAGCAGGCAGGCTTTTTCTAACTTACGTGATATTTATCGTTGTTAAGGCAAAATAATCCCAATCCTTATAAACTGTAGTCTATGTGTTATTCTGATATATAAGTAAGATTACTGTAGGATTCATCTTAATCCGTGCCGTTCCATATGGAACGTTCCATATATATATACATCCACACAAATATTTGTAATACTAGCTTCTGCCCACGGCTTCGACTACCCTAACCTTTACGTTGCGTGGTTTCAAGATTCTAGCCTGTAAACTATTAAGAAGTATAAGCTATATTATTGTAAGGTTTTATCTATATCTATTCCGTAGTTTTTGAGTAAAAGCGTAATAAACATAAATACATCAAATAAATACAAATTTTCAAATTTATAATAGTAGTAGAAACAAGTAGCCTTCCTTCTATCAACAAAACAATTGCCCTGAAGATATCACGTACCCTCCGTCCGAGCTTCGAGTTATCTTTAGGTATTTTTATGAAACGCAATAACTTATTTGATATTAAGTTATGTCATATTAATTTATTATGACATGTTCACACTTTTCGTAAATTATTTTTAAACTATTATATATACAAAGAAAATCTAAATCCAAGAAACAACTATCTACTTACATTATGTTAATGTTGTTTTAAGTCTAGTTGTATAAAAGGCCATTATGCTTTAAAATATGCTTTCGATACACAGGAATCGATTTAAGAAAAGTTATGAACCAATAATAAGGTTTCCATAACGTTTAAAATAAAAAAAATTATAAACTCGTGAAGTACAATTACTTCATCTAATTCCTTGATGTATTAATATGTTACGGAATTAGAATCACCAATTCCATTCATTTATTGAACAAAATATTTAAGGTTAATCATATAATTTATGGATTTATTCGACTGAATGTAATGTATGTAAAACCCTAAATTTAATTATAACTTCGTTAAAGGATTATTGTCGCTGGTTGTTCAGTGAGAAGTAGTTAGCGGGAATCGGCTCATCATCACAAGTTTCACAAATCCTTTAACGCTAATTATATCTTCCTAATTAGGATTAACATTAAAAAAAAACAACAGACATTTCAGTAATGAGTTGTTTTGAGTCTCTTAAAACAGATAACACTATTCAGAAATGGTTTTAGAATACTATGTAGGTATCTATTAAAATTACATATCAATAGAGAGCAAGATTTCATGTCAGTACATTATTTATGTTTTTGCAACTCACATATTACGCCTATTTGGTATATAGTTTGCTTATATAGTAATCCTCTAAGAGAAGGTAAAAAAATATCGTACAAATAAACTGAAGCTTTTTTTAGAATTTTAGAAGAGACACCCGACACACGGTTTCAATGTGTTTGTGTATGTTTCAAACTTTTAAAAATGGTGGTTACAAAAAACTTTATTAATTTTGTTTTTTGAGAGACACGCGCGCTTAGGTGTCGAGTCGAGTTTATTTAAGAATTGTAACAGTTAATTTCTCATGAGAGCAGCGGTACGAGGTGAGACAAGTTTGTCTCACAGAGTCTGTTATAAAATGTTCACATTTTCGTATTAACATAACTTCAGATCTAAATTAAAGATATGTAATATATTTAGGTGGTTAAATCAAAGCGTTTACTTTGAGGACATTGTAAGATTATTCTTTTTCTTAAAAAACAAAGAAGCGAAGAAACGAACGAATAGAAAAGAATAGTAATTTATAAATGTTTAACTTGTTGTAATAAATAAATATACAAAATGAAGATTATCGTATTCTCCAATAAAATATTTCATAACTCCATATACTTATTAACAATATCATTATTGTGCAGGTGTGAAACGAACTCAAAATGAAAAGCTCTTAAGCAAAGTATGAAGATTCACCAAAATTTATGTTTTCAAGTAACTTTGCTAGTTTAAATTGAATCACCGTCGCCGTCTCGTAATGGAACAAGTCACTTCGGTGCAACGAAATTGAAGCACTTTTCATGTTTTAACTTAATGATGGAACTGCATAATTAAAAGCAAAACAAATTGTAATGTTTATATTCGTTTTATTTCATTATGGTACATTTATATGTTTTTTTAAACAAAATACATAGAACTGAAAAAATTGAGAATAGTGTGAGATAGGTGTATAATATTTGTAAACTGCTATTATCAAACAATATTTAATATTAAAGTAGGCTATTAATGACCTTGGATAATTTTTTTTTAATTAATTAAGAATATACCTTCATTAAGTGCCTCTTATTTTTTACTAACAAGTATTGTCTATCCATGGGTAGAGAAAGTATAATATAAACAAAATTATCAACACTTGTTACTATATTAATCTTCAGTTATCCAACAGCGGCTTCCGCTTTATAGTAGTATGCTAATACAATTTTATTGAGCGAAGCGAACGAAGTGAGCGGAGCGTTTTACTGGATACTTTTTACATTCTTTGTCACGAATTGGCTCGAAAACTACTTAACGGAAAATTGTGAAACTTTGCAATCAAAAAGACAAACATTAGGTGATGGTTGTAAAAAAATTTTTTTTTGAAAAATGTCCTCAAAAAATTTTTTTTTTTAATGTCATGTCGAAAAACTGATATCCCATTGACTTAACGATGAGTCAATACACTGGGCTCGCATCGCTCCATATGTAAACGGCACCAGAGATTTCGCGAGCGCAGCGAGTCGAAGTTGAGGGTTTCTTGGCGCTCCTAGTATCTATAGATGACTATATTTTTTCTTATAATCAAATTCTAGTCATAAACCAACAATATACAACACTTTATGTTTGTTATTTCATAAATTAAGAGACTGACATACAAACTTACATCAATCAACAATCTGTTTGAAATTCTCAATATCCAAAGATTATAAGACAAAGTTACTTTATTTTATTTTCTAAGAACAAATTACTTGTACTTGTTGTATAGTCTTATGATTGTTTAGTTTACGAATACAACATAGAACATTGTTTAGTCTGGGATGCTTTGTTTAGCTTTTGTGTCTCGGACAATTTATGAATGTTTGTTTTTCATTAAGCTTCCATCAATATTGTAGGTCGATCGTAAATTACTGAAGAAAATCAATTTTACCTTCTGTAACAAAGTAATTGAATTATTTGATAAGTAATGGTGTTTAAGTGAAATGTGTAACAGGGTCGCTGTCTTAATAGATACTTGGATATATTTGTATACATTAACGTTATCACAAACGCTGTTTCAATATTATTGAATTAATGTACAAAAAGAGTTTTTTTACCAATTTCATTAGCTTCCTAACAGCTTCCTTCCAAACAGACAAAGTAAAAAATTTTTAATAACATGTGAATTTGTAAAGGTCCGGAGACAAACACAATATTGGTGGGTACGAAAAATATTTTTAAAGGTTTTGTTCAGCTCCCTTATGATATAGTAAGGATGTGTGTTTAATTTACATCTTTTGAATGAAAAATAAAATTATTTTTACTTTTAGTGTTGGTTCATGATAATATGAAACTAAAAATTGCTGCCATTTTATGATCTCCATCCAAATCTTGTGGTTGTCTTTTTAATTAATTTTTGTATATAAAGATAAAAAGAAATACATGATATAATATTAAATAATAATATTTTAACTAACATGGAAATATTTTTGTGAACAATTTTTTAGTAAAATAATATTTTTTTAAGTGATAATAATCCGTAAACTCCGTATCTTCTCAACTTGTCTTTGAAAATAAAACATTAATTTAATATTTTATTCTCATATATTTTTTGCGCGTTTCTGTCATAATACATATAACCGCCATATTTCCAAGTCGAAGCACATAAATAGGAAGTCTTCGAAAAATATATTTAAGTGTTTGTGAAATCATACATTTGGGTTGATATTCTCTACTTACTTTAGAATAAAAAATAATTTCCCAACTCAGAACTCTTCAAAAATATTTAAGATTCATTTACATAACAAAATAATAAAAGCTTCACATTACAAAGAAATGGAATGTTGTTTAATCATGTAATAATTTTCGTCTTTAAAGCGTTCTACTTGCAATAATATTACTAAGTTTGTTTAACTGTAATATTATTATATTTTTTTTATTTATTATTCAAGCTATAAAGATAATTGTATACGCGCTCATCGTAAATTATTATCAACAAAAACTTGTATTTCCCCGGAGGAAAAAAAATCTTTAAATATTATATATTCAAAAGTATTTCCAAAAAAGATACCTTTTCCGAGAAAAAAATTAAAACCGATTTTTGCTTGAAAATTTTTGATGTAAATAACGGCATGTATTATTCTTAGGTAGTGAGTTATATTTTAAATGAGTTACACACGAGGTCTACCCACGCGTGTCCCCCTGCGGGCACGGATTTTTTATTATCATTGATATTGCCTGTCTTGATTGTTATTATTTTAAGAACTATGTAAGATTAATTTAAAGCTATAAACGCCGATATGTGTACCTATTTTAAGGTTTTTAATGAAACATGAACCCTTTCATCTTAACTCGTAAAATTGTAAAACAATATGATGACAAATTGTTGGATTCATAGAATTATTGTAACCCTACGAATCCTTGTTAATACCAAAGTTAAATTGCTATGACTTATCTCTTGGAGTGAGTTTAAATGTATGTATATAATATATTCAAAGTAAAGTGTAAAGTTGCAAACATAAGCTTAAAATTTATATCCTGCTAAATTTGATTATAATACATGTAGATGGTTATTCCTTGGCTATTTAAATCTATTCAAATCAGTCGTAAAGCCCAATCATCTCCTACTTCAACAAAAATTGCCAAGACTGATATTCTAGCCAAAATCAATTTTTATCAACCACCCTTGATCAAATTTCACGTGAGAATCAGAACATAAACGAGTAAAAAACTATTTTAAACTATTTATCATATTGTACAAGAATAGTTACCTCGTATTAAGAAATAGTTTGCTCAAAATTTATGTTCTTCTTTTAAGTTTCCAAGGTAATTTGGAGCTCTTTTTATAGCTTTTGTGACTAGTACTATTCTAGTAGGGAAGAAAACGTGCTTTGAATACGACTGTAATTCCGAAGTTACACGACATTGTAAATAACGTTAAATAAAGTTAAATAATGTAGCTTTTGACTTTATTAATATCACAGGCACACAAAAAAAAAAAACGTCATGAACCAGAGAGGAGACCCCATTATTCCTAGGTTTTTGGGATCGCTGAAACCGAATATGACAATAAAAACTAATTTCAAATGCCAGTTTTCCCGCTAGCACCCCCTTACTACCTCTTAAGTGGTGAAAATTGAAATTTTTGTAAAAAATCAAGATAGATGTGTCTTTCTACGCTTTTTGGGATGCTGGAACCGAAAATGATAACTAAAAATAAATTCATGACCACTATCACCCCCTACCATCCCTTACAGGGGGTGAAAATTTCATTTTTTTCTATAAAATCAAGACAGATGTGTATTTCTACGTTTTTTGGTATAATGAAACCGAAAATGACAACCAAAAGTGAATTTGATACCTCTTTTACTTAATACCACCCCCTAACTACCCCTAGCGGGGGGGAGGGGGTGGGGGTAGTTTCAATTTTGTATAAAATCAAGATGTATGAAGAAATTTTGACGATTTACAGTAAATGACATGTTTATCAAACTAGTTTGAAGTTACTCTTAGCTCTTATATTAGAAATTCAAATGCTTTATCGATCAGAAGTATCTGATATATATTCATGATTTAATTCTATTCTTAGCGTAACCCAGGAACAACGGCGTGGACGTAGTAGATTTCTGTTCCCTTTTGGAGTGCTGGATTAAAGTGAGTCCCCTTGCCTGTCACTATCCGGGGTGCTGAATTAAAGTGAGTCCCCTTGCCTCTCACTATTCAGCGTCTACCTGTTTCTACGATAACGAACTCTCTTGTTGTCAAAAGTTCTTCTAAGTGGTTTCCTTTTATTGGTTCTTTTCTGTTCTGGCAAATCTCTTTTTAAATTCCAACAGTAGTCTGCTAACATATTGACATCCCATTTACCCTGATAGCGCTGTTCCATTGTCTTAAGATCCTGTCTGATGGAACCTTTCACCTTGCTCCTCACTGTAGTCTCCTAAATTGGCCGAAAAATAGTAACCTTTCTATTTCGGAGGCATAGAATTAGGTTCAGCATCTTTTAAGCGTTTTACAAGACTGCCGGATGGATAACAGTATAAACAGAATTAAATAGAAAGCAAAAAAAAAACAAAAAATGAAACAACTTGTTAAGAATAGGACAAAAATCATGATTCAGTCTTAGTATCATAATAAAAAATATATACATACAATAAGGTTACCATATACTTTATAATCATTTTTCTCTCAGCATCTTGAAAAACATAGAAATTCACATATTTTCGGTTCCAGCATCCTAAAAAACGTAGAAATACACATCTATCTTGATTTTATAGAAAAATTGAAATTTTCACCCCCTTTAAGGGGTAGTAAGGGGGTGATAGTGGTCATGAATTTATTTTTAGTTATCATTTTCGGTTCCAGCATCCCAAAAAACGTAGAAATGTACATCTATCTTGATTTTATAGAAAAATTGAAATTTTCACCCCCTGTAAGGGGTATTAGGGGGTGATAGTGGTCATAAATTTATTTTTAGTTATCATTTTCGGTTTCAGCATCCCAAGAAACGTAGAAATACACATCTGTCTTGATTTTATAGAAAAAAATGAAATTTTCACCCCCTGTAAGGGATGGTAGGGGGTGATAGTGGTCATGAATTTATTTTTAGTTATCATTTTCGGTTTCAGCATCCCAAAAAACGTAGAAAGACACATCTATCTTGATTTTTTACAAAAATTTCAATTTTCACCCCTTAAGAAGTAGTAAGGGGGTGCTAGCGGCAAAACGGGCATTTAAAATTAGTTTTTATTGTCATATTCGGTTTTAGCGATCCCAAAAACCGAGGAATAATGGGGTCTCCCCTCTGGTTCATGACGTTTTTTTTTTTTTGTGTGCCTGTGTATTTAATGTGTTTTATAGTTTAGGTACATTAGTTTATGTTTTGAAGTTAGGTACATACTTACCATTGGGTAGACCTCGAAGAATTCGGTCTGCCCATTCATTTGTACCCGACTTTCGAATTTTGGAAAAATTTCTTTACAGGAGGTCTTCTTATGACCTCCTGAGTCCGAAATGACCATTGGTCAAAATGTTTATATATATATATATATATATATATATATATATATATATGTTAGGCCCAAAGACCGAAAACGCTCAGTGGACGGAAAAAACGGCCACAACGCGTTCTGGCTGTCTTCAAATGCGCAGAACGCGTTTTGGCTGCTAATAAACGCTCGTAACGCGTTCTGGTAATTGTCGAACGGCCAGAACGCGTTTTGTTATTCGTCAAGCGCTCAGAACGCGATCTTAATGTTTGAGTCTATTATGTGCCACTCTTTACCTGCGTACAATAAGATTCATTTTGTACTTATAATAATTTTGATTATTGTTCTACACCCATAAGTTACTTTGAGGTACGAAATATACCTATATTTATGATCTTTTCAGTTAATTTTAAATAATTGAATCGTAGTCGTAGTCGCAGAGACTACAATTTAATACAAAGGATGTATGTTTTTTGAACTTATTATTACATCAGAACATTACTTATTTTTACAAATACTGCTTGAATGACATTTCGAATTACATTTTACATTCAAATTTCGACAAGTGCATTTCTTATCAGTACAATATCGTTTACACTTACAATAAACAAATAAATAGTTTTTGCCGCGGATACCTCACTTTCTTTAATCAATTTTTTCGATCGATGACTTCTCTGGTAATGTTGCAGTACTTTTTTCTTAGTTCAGTTTTCATAATTATTGCTACGGAATTTTGATTTTCTTCCTCCCTACTCTATATAGATATATCTCACTGATAATAGGATATACGTAATAGCATATATTTTTTCTCACTTCTAGTTCTCTTGTGACCAACATCAATATGAGCTTTCTTCAAGGCATCGTACAACTCACCAAAACTGCAATAGTATATAATCAGTGCACTATCGGTGGATTGCTTCTTGATTAATTTTTCTTTCTCGTTCATTGTCATTATGTCGTAACGCTTTTGTTTTTGCGCGCATTTTGAGCAAGTTGAACTTCTTTTACAAGCGATTTGTACTTTGCCTCAGATAACAACACAGATCTATCGTCACAATTATCAAAAATTGTTTGACTTCATCGTAAAAAAATTCTTTCGCTGATTTATCAGTCATTTTAACGAAAGTTAAACTTTTCAATTGAGTTTAATAAGTTGCTTGGTCAACGACAAACTGATCTTTTCCCTGCACTGACGAGAATTGCACTGATTTTTCATGTACTCAAGTTCGTTGTTATATACTCAAAATCAATACACCCCATGGTATTATTGGATGTACTTAAGTTGGAATATTTTCGAAAAGGTATCCCTAGATGGATACCTTTAGTTATTTAGTTATATTTCCAAAACGAAAACTGGTATCATTTTGGAAATAATTGAAACAAAAGTTTGTATGTAGTCATCGGTACGTGCATTGTCCTAAATTTGCTGAAAAGACCATACTAATTACAGAGGATCATAAAAGTAAAGGCTCTTTATTACGTAGCCAATAAAATGTTCTATTGAAATGATTAGAAAAGAAAAGTTGTACATTTCTAGTACATAAAATTTATAACTATTACCAATAACGGTAAGCCTCTATTGTTCAAAATTAGTTGATAAAATCCCAAAATACGCATGCAATTGTACGCAGGTAGAGAGTGGCACATAATACGACTCAAATATTGAGATCGCATTCTGAGCGCTTGACGAATAACAAAACGCGTTCTGGCCGTTCGACAATTACCAGAACGCGTTGCGAGCGTTTATTAGCAGCCAAAACGCGTTCTGCGCATTTGAAGACAGCCAGAACGCGTTGTGGCCGTTTTTTCCGTCCACTGAGCGTTTTCGGTCTTCGGGCCTAACATATATATATATATATATATGCGTGCGTGCGTCCAGATTCGACTTTTGTCAGCACGATAGCGGCCTCAGTTTCGCTCGGATCGCTTTCAAACTTTGCACAAAAATCAACCATCCAAAAATGAAGGTCAAGTTCGTTAACCAGAGAAATCCGGCCACAGGGGGCGCTTCAGTTTCAGTTTCAGGGGGGATTTCAGTTTTTCGACCATAACTTTTTCCCTATACAAAGTAGATCAATTGCGTTCATATTATATGATGTCTTTAATGAATACCTATAACTAATGTAGATAAACCGAAAATCTAACTTCAATAACTTAGGGGTAGGGGTAAAAAAACCGAAAATTTTTGGAAAAAAATTCATAACTTTTTTCTGGTAAACATTCTTACATCAAAAGTATTTTTAATAGAAAGGTAATTGTTTACTCTAAATTTAGGTACCAAAAGTTTTTCCGTAAAAGGAAACGGTTTCCGAGAAAAAAAATAAAAACCACTTTTAGCATGAAAATTTAAGGTAGGTAAAACCACGGCAACTTTTTTCTGGTAAACATTCCCTCCTCGCAAATATTTTTAATAGAAAGGTTATTTTTTACTCTAAATTTAAGTATCAAAAGTATTTCCAAAAAAGATACCATTTCCGAGAAAAAAAATAAAAACCGCTTTTTGCTTGAAAATTTTTGATATAAACAACGGCATCATGTGTTATTCTTAGGTAGTGAGTTATATTTTAAACGAGTTACACACGAGGTCTACCCACGCGTGTCCCCCTGCGGGCGCGGATTTTTTTTATATTATGATTACTATGGCTTTGAGGTGATAAATAATTAAAACGAAATAACTATGATGGGAACACTTCCAAGTAAAATTATTTGGTTTTGATGTCTGTTATAATTATAAAAATGTATATATAGGAGCTGTAAGGTCAATTATATTCCTTTTTTCATATTATTGTTAATAAAGGTATTTAATAATTCACTTATAGGTTAAATAGTCTCGCTGTCTCATTTACATTTATTACTATTCCTTGTTATTTAATTAATTTGTTAGCTCAAAATTTTATTAACATTACTTTAGGGAAACATCTGTAATATTATATTTAAGAAAACTTATTTATCAATAAAAAAATTGTTATTCAGAATTAAAAAACTAATAAAAAAGTTTTGTCAATTTATAATTGCTACTGTAGACAGATGACGAACTATTAATTATGCTTCAGCTTGAGCATATATACATGGAAACACGATGAGCGCGTGGTCAAAGCGGTTATTGGTCATATTAACAGATGGGATGATCGAGACGACAGCAGACTATTTGTTAGGATTCACTTTCGATGTGTATGTTGATGTTGGTTAATTTATTTAATTGAAGTATTTTCATAAAAGGTGAGTATTAAAACATTTTATATTGTTATTGATATCGATTAGTAATTTTAACTGTAAGTTTTAATCTTTTACTTTGGTGCTAAAAACATACGTTGTAAGATCTTCAGATCTTAAATACTATATATTTACTAACTACTAAGTATTTGCAAACTCATGGTAATGTATTTATGAATTTTACAAAAAAATATTAACTTTGGGTAAGCATATAAGAAAAAATAATAATGTATATTTATAAATTACGAGGTTTATGTACAATGTACATTATGATAATAAAATAATTAAAATACGTTCAGACTTAATACACCTAACATTTGTTAGGTGTATTAAGTCTGAACGTATTTTAATTATTTTATTATCATAATGTACATTGTACATAAACCTCGTAATGTGTCTTTATGTCAACGTTACGTTACTAACTTGCATATCACACATCTAACAAAAAAATGTCGGTACGGCATTTAATTATTTATTTATATTATATACAAAATTTTTAAATAAGAAATGATTTTTATACAAATTAAATCATGACCATTTTATAAGTTAAATAGGCAATATCTACAATAGTACATAATATTTTAAGAATCAGTAATTTTATATCCTTTAAGCAGGGTGTTGACAATCAGTAGTTAGTACAAACCTTTAGCTGCAGAGCTTTGAGTTTGGTCAGTAACAGTGACCTCAAAGGCACACTTTGGAACTTCATACGAGTAACCTAATGCCACGTCACTTCAAAACTGAATAAATATTAGTTTTTAAAAATATCGTGTTTGTAGCTTTAAATGTACTTGATATATTTATGGCTGTAAGCTTGAGTTTCAGAAAATTAATTAATTAATTAACTTTTTAATATACATATATAGTTCATGATAATAAGTATTTTGTCCTTTTATTTTATGAAATTATCTCATGATTGATTCAAGGGTCAATAAACTAATACAAAAATAAAAACTGCAAATTAATAAATTAATACAAATTCAGTGCTATTTTTCTATGTATACTATTAAATTAATAATGAACAACATACAACTTCATATAGAAATATGATACTCAATCTTTTTGTACAGGTTATTCCTGATTTTTTCCTCCTCTCAGACACAATACAATAGTACTTTTTATTCAGATAGTCTACAATTTATTTTAATGATTTATTTATTATATAAACGTAAATCATTAAAATATATATAGTTAATTATAATATACACTTGCCAATTCACCAGGTTTTATCAAGTTAGAAAACGGCCGCCTTAGAATTACAAGTTGCACTGTAATTAAGGGCAAACTGCCAAAAAACTACGTCAAGCTAACTTATTTGGCTCCATATTAGTGTTCAGTGAACATACGAGAGAAGATTTAAAAATAAAATTTACAACAATTTTATGTACATATTTATATTTTTCATTCTTTCTTACTTTTGTTATATACCTTATGTGTATAAGTAGTTTAATTTCTATTCAATTTAATCTTATATTTATTTAATGGCAAAGTATTATGTACAGTGAAACTGAAACAAAATATTTATTTAAGATTAATTATTAAAAGACAAAATATAATGTTGTGCATTCCACACTTTATTGGTTTAATACTAAAAGCAAACCGAATTCACAAAGTAATATTGAAGTTCTCATGATAAGAGTCGACCTTATTTCTGACTCTCTCGTAGTATGAAAGATATATATATATATTATATACGTAAGGTAGGTTGTAAGTATATATGTTGGTAAGACTTACAACCTACGGAAAATATTATTATAATATGGATGTTTATACATGAGATCATGCAAATCTTGTAAAAATAAAACATATGTCAGCTGATAGTGTAGTGTTAATAAGAACAGACACTGGGTGATACGAATTTAAAGTTGGATTTTTATGTGTACTGGACCATAATTATTGATTTATAAAGTGTCAATAGTGATCGATATCGTGACTTGATAACACAGCTTTAACAGTATCAATTACATTATAATTATATGGATTTTTATATATTATGAAAATTGTTTATAATAACATTGAACAATATTAGCAATATAGTTAAATGCAAAATCAGACGGAGAAAACTATATTAAGAGAGCATTTCATTATTATAGTTTTATTGTATATTATTATATTTTATTTTATTAGAATACTACCAAGTGAATATCATCCTTTGTGCCATGAAATACGAAGCTTATTCAATTATCAATTTACAAGTATGTTCACCATGCAAGTATGCGTCTGAAAACAAAAGAAGCAGTAAAATATGTTTTTAAGTTGTCCCTCCATCAAATTTGTAAGTAACGTTCAAAAATATATAAAAAAATGTACTTTAACTCATATATCAAGGTAAACGTCGTGGACTCATTCTCCCACTGCAATATTAACTAATGATTATCAAATTATTATTTGTTGTGCCTACGAAGCTATTATTTTTTTTTTAATACTTTTATTTTTACTTAATATATTCATTGAATTAATATCTATTTGTTAAATCATAAATTACAAACAGTGAAAAATTTCTTTATTAATTAATTCTGCTGTTAATGGATTGTCCTTACCTACCTTTATAGTAAAACAACCCACAAAAGATTATTACACGTATTGAAATTAAGAGAATGTAATCTGTATGTTGAAATAAAAAGTAAAAACGGTTCAAACGAGGTTTCCTCTTTCTGTGTTTCCCTCGGGTGTGATTTCTCAGCCGTTTATAAATTTTTCTCAGTCATATATCTACCTTTTTGTCATATTTTATTGCTTATAAAACCTGAGTTATTTTCATGAACATGGTTACTAATTTCTTTTATAGTCATGTGAAGTTCCAAAGTAGTAAAGCTTACAGGCACATGGTAATAGTAAAAACCGCGTCTAAAAGCTAGTTTAATGTAATATACAAACTAAATCCTATTGTAACGAGGATCCTTAGCTAAGATTAATTAATTATTTAATTATTGGGTCCATATACAATTTTGATTCTTTGTTTTATAATATCTCATCAAATTGTATTATATCTTTTTACCTTAATACATATATACGAGGGAACTTCCCGGCCCGAAGGGCCGGAAAGGGTCAAATGTCACGTATAAGGTTGGCACCCACCCTATTTTGTAACCTGATTCAATAGCTTTTTTTTGATGTATTACACATTATTGTGTGATTTGTGGGTGATAAGTGATGCGCGTGCATACAGAGTCAATTAGGTCATTATTATATAGTAAGGATGTTTTATATTAAAATCTCTTACATCTAATATGTTATTAATAAGAGATAATGTAATTAAAGCAACCAATCTGTTTTTTCAGTTATTGAACATCGATATCACGTTATAATCAGTAATATGTGGTTTACTAATAACTGGATATACTGAGTCCATGTATGAGAGATAATATTCGATAACTTATCTTGTTATTCCATATTTGATAATCCTATAAGTTCAAATTATATATCAAATAACTTTAATTTTATTATAAGTTTCAAATATAGCCCGTCCTTGTTTTAGGGCGTTTCATTTTAGGTTGTTTGGTTAAAAACTTTAACCCCAGTCCTCGTTTTGAGTTGACTTAACATTATGAAGACACGCAGCGCACTTTTGTTTTACAATACAAAGAAACAATACAAAGAAACTGTTAGTTCGTTTTGCATCATAAACTCTATGTCCGGAAGCTAAGAAACTGGTGGAGGTAGATGACAAATTAACTGATTTACAGAGAGACGTACTTCAAAGATATACATCAGACACGTTCAGTGCATTTGAAATGTCACGTTAATATTAAAATGTAACCGATATATTCGAGGTTAATCTTTAGAATAGTTTTTATAAAACATGACATATATTATTTTCTTATCAAAATTTCTAATTATTTTAGTAATCATTTATATAAAGTCATAATATACAATTTGTATGTATATTATGATTTATTAAACTGCTAATTAATAGAAGTTATTTGATTAACTTTTCAAATGACGTTCCATTTTCCATGAGAAAAAGCAATATACAAATTATATTTTTATGTCTTTGATTCAGAAATCGATTTCTGTAAAAAATTTTAAGAATTATCATTAACCCATACAATATTTTGAGAATTTAATTTAATCAATAATCAAGTTTAAGACTTGGTTCTTAGTCGTGCTACAGATTGGTAAGCGTTGTTCTCCTCCAGTTATCGTAAGCTCACTACTCAATCTGTACAACAAGATTAGTCAAATTAAAAGTTTGGGGAATTAGCTTAAGTCGGCTCATCTTCGCTAGTTTAACTAATCCTTTGTAAAGTGAGTATCTGTTTTCTAATTGAAGCCGGTAACTACTTCACAACAACGTTATAAACAATTTATCAGCTCGTTGCTTATATTTAATACGGCATAAAATACATTGTTACCCCTCGAAATTTATAATAATAAATAATGTACATAAGATATGAGTTATAAAAGCCAGTAAGTAGTAATTTGTTAATTTTAAAACTTAATAAGACACGTTAAATTATTGTATTTCTTTGTATTATAATATTTCTTTAAGATTAGAATATTAGCAAAATAAATGAGTAAAATGTTAAACAGTTACATCGTGATCCAAAGTAAACTCTCTAAAAAATTTAGCAACTTAATAATTAGGAATCATTAAGATAATATAAATATAATATAATAATCGTCTAAATAGACGACTACATAGAAGTGTATACGAAGTTAATCAAATGATTAAAGACTGAAAATAATCTCATCCTAAGTACTTAAGGTACTGTGTAGTATTCGTACGTACAAAGCCAGCGGGAAGTATCTGATTAAAAAAAACACAGCTGTACATTTTTTGTCTTTATATTAATATTAAAATAAAAGGATCAAATGTGGCTATTACTGTTCAATTATATTCTTAAATAGAAATGTCCTCATACTTATAAGTCCTGACAGGGACCACAGTTTGTAGCAGTTTATTCGATTTCCTTAATGCCTCAGTAAAAATAACTTTTCACCTTGTCATTTTAAAATTAAGCATAAATCGCTTATAAAACATTTAATATTAAACTAAACATGTAATCAACAATTATAGATTCTTAAATGATCACTATTTAAAAACATATTTAACAAAATATATTTAGTAAGCGTAATAAGTGTCAGGTGTTTTTAATCTTATATATTAATATGGTTTAAAAATCTATTTCTACCCAAATGATTTATTATTTCTCTCATGTTTAATCGAAGTAGAATAGCTTCTAGCTGTTCCTTGTCTGTTTGGAAGAAAAAATGAATATTAGAGTATATCAATAAGAATTTATCAAAAGGTAATTAATCGCAGATTGTTTCTCGTCAAAAAATGTGACAAATATCTAATTGTTACCGTCAATATTTTTTTTATTCTTTATTATTTTTATATATTTGTTTTGTGAATTCAAATTCAAGTCAGTCCACATACCATACATGTACACCATCTAGATGTTTTTGACTATTGGTTGACTAAAAGGCTGCGTCCACTACGACGTTTTGTCTAAAAAGAACAAGTTCTAATTACATTAGAGTCTCTCTGTATAGCTCTTGAAGCTAGTTATCGTAGTTGGAAGAAACGTGCTTGGAATACCGTATTAGTTTTGGGTCTAGAATATCGTAAACAATGAAATTAATAGTAAACGCTAGACTCGTATTATGTTTGTTAACGGAGAGCGGGTCTGTGTAATTTGATTAAATATTTTAATTCTATATTACTATTATTAACCAAATCAGTTTATTGAGCGTGGGTATTTCTTGTATGTTTTAAAAATACTGCAAATTGTAAATAATAATAAAGAACGTCACATAAAAAGAGATATCTAGAGAACATTTTACAGAGGTTAAAAAAATATTTTTATTTTGCCAACAATGTTCATCTAATAGAAACTAGTGAATACAACTCATCAATAAAATCTTTTTTTAAATTCAGATAGAGTTATTTCTTGAATATGTCGGATTTCAATATGTAGACTGAAAATCTGTATATTTTTTTATTTATTATTATAGAAAGTTGTCTTTTTTTGGTTTATTAATATAAATGTATAAAATTATTTTTATTCATATATACTGAAAAGTTGTACATTGTATAGTTTTATTAACCATAAAAAAGATCTGAATTATTAATCAGACTATTCCAAATACAATATCGCGTACAACAAATACACAAATTATCATCATAAAAAACTCAAAAGGTAACTAAATTTAGTTCAAAAGCCGTAACGAGGCGATTTTAAAGTCCGCACTCCGTTGAAAAAACTCCATGATTTGCATACACATTGTTTACACATGTTAGCGATGGCTTTTTCTCTGTTGGGAATAATTCTGTATGTTCAAAACACGAGGCACTACTTTTAATTCCTCTGGTGTCGGATTTTATATTTAGCATTGGGGTGTATTTTAAATTATGATTCTTTTTTAATATAAAATGAATGGAAGTCGGTCTTCAAAAAGTCTTTTTGAAGACCGACTTTTTGACTTAGACAGCTCGATATTATTGATGTTGACGATAATACGACAACCCTTCTAAAAATACTCAAACTCGATCAAGGTTCTTTAGTTTTTCCAACGCTTTAGTAGCACGAGAATGAGATCGAACTACGTACTCGTACTTCTACTACGATGTTTAATGTTGATTTATATAAAATATTATTATATCAAAATAACCTTCAAGTTTAAGAGCAATGTTTTTTTTTCTTAATAGAAATATATTACAAAATAATCAGTTTCATAATATTAATGAAAATGTAGAAGTAATTATAAACAATAAGAAGGTTTAAGAAATTGTTAGTAGTAAAAGGAAATGCATAATTTTGTATAATCATAAATTTAAGTCATAAATACTTTATCGTGTGATATAAAAGGCATTACGAATTTTATGTTAGCGAGCAATTTGGTGTTTCCTTCTATAGCTTCGACTATTCGATTGTTTTCATGTTCCTGAAAGACTTTTACTTTTTATTTATTTTCGTCAAGTAAAATTGTCACTCATGTTATGATATCAATTATTATTTTTTATTTTGAAAAAAAAATAAAATATTTTTACCAAATTAACAGCCGTAATTAAGTAGTAGTTTAAGATAAAATAAGTTTTTTACAAATATTTTATCATAATATCATAATACAATTAATAACTATGCATCAAAAATTATTTTAGAATACACGAGGCACAAATCTATTATATAAAAATGAATCGCAAAATGTGTTGGTAAGCGCATAACTCAACAACGCATGGACCAATCTTAACAATTCTTTTTTTTAAATGTTCCTTGAAGTCCAAGGATGGCTCTAACGGCGAGAAAAATTTGAATAATTTCCAGGGAAACCCTAAAAAAGCCCTTTTCTTTTTCCTATACAAATATTTTAAATGTAGAATAAATAACTAAATGTAGAGTCAATTTGAACTGTATTGCTATTCAATAAAGTTGATATTAAATTACAAGCACTCATTGTTGTCTAAACAATGTAGGTGTCTTGCTAACGTCAAAGAGTCAATTCGCGCTTTATTGTCGCTGCACAACGTTCAAATTTAATCAAATGAATGTGTACACCCGACCAAATTGAAAAGTCAAAAAAAGTAAATGTAAGATTTGATTGGCCTTGGAATATTCTTTCTTTTGTTTTAGTTTCGGAATGCGACATAAAATGTCATCAGTTTTCACGTCATTGCATCTGTCAAACAAACTGCGTTAAAAAGCGTTTATAATATTTAATAATTAATTTTGATTGTATAAATACCTGTGATTAATAATTATTTCATGTGAATAAATTTAGGTAATTATATACGATATGCCTCCTATAAGACGAAGTAATTTAAGTAGAAGAACCCGAAATGCTACAAACCAAATGAATTACCGATCTTATCATACTGAACATGAACGTGACGACCGAAATGAACGCGAAAGAATTCGTATATCACGAACGCGGGAAGCGAGAGCGAGAGATTCAACTAATAATCGCGAAAGTTTGAATCGAGCTGCTTTCAATTACGATTTGTCAATTGACTACAGTAACCACCAATGTGTTGCTATTGGATCTATGAACTTGGTTTGCTCTTATTGTAAGGCATTGAAATACAAAAATGAAGCAAATGGATTGTGTTGCGCAAATGGGAAAGTGAAATTGATACCATTGGATCCACCACCAGAGCCATTGTACTCATTGGTTTCAGGAATAGAACCAGATTCCATACACTTTTTGTCAAATATTCAACAATATAACAATTGCTTTCAAATGACATCATTTGGGGCAACAAACGTAGTTCGGGAAAATTTCATGCCAACTTTTAAGGTATGTATTATAGCAGTTAATCATTATTATTTTAATGAACAAAATTTCCTGTTAACTAAGTAAATATGTGTCATTAACCTTCAGTTTCCTAAACCCCAAAACATATATTACTTAGTCATTATATTATTTGGTGATTCAGTATTAGCAACACTTTTATTATTTTGAAACACAATATAATTATTTGACGATGGATATTAGTTACAACTAATTATTACATATTGACATACCTAAGCATATCAATTATTATTTGGTGATTCAAATTAAGAGACAGATATAGTTTTTAGGAACAAATATTATTTCTATTTGGCAAAAATATTTTTTTTTAATTTACAGATACAAGGCCAAATATATCATAGAGCAGGTTCACTGTTACCAGTGTCAGATAGCAATTACAAATTTCTGCAAATTTATTTCATGGGCAATTCACCACGAGAAATTGATATGCGTTGTTCACATAACAATTCACTAAAGAGGTCTATTGTAGAACAATTACAAACTTTATTCCATGAGTACAATCAATTGGTTATGTTGTTTAAAACTGCACTGGATCGGATGCCATCTGATAATCACAAAATTGTAATCAGAGCTGATAAAACACCTGTTGGCCAACATGCAAGACGTTTTAATGCACCAACTATTGATGAAGTTGCCATCGTTGTAGTTGGAGAAAACTTGGAATCCCGTGATATTGTTTTACATCGTCGGAATGATCAATTACAACGTATAAAGGAAACACACCGCTCATATGACGCACTGCAATATCCCATTATATTTTGGCAAGGTGAAGATGGCTATGATTTTTCAAACAAGATGATAAATCCCATTACAGGTAATAAAAAATATTAGTTTAGCTATGGAGCTATATTATCAGTCACTATATTATTATTTTTTTAATATTCAATATTATGAAAACAAAAATCTATTTTCAGGTTCCGAAACCAACAAAAAAGTCAGTTCAATGAACTATTATTCCTACCGCCTAATGATTCGTGAAAATGAAGACAATCACATACTCAAATGTCGGCGATTATATCACAAGTATGTTGTAGACATGTATGTTAAAATTGAAACGGAGAGATTAACATTCATCAGGTTGAATCAGACCAAACTCAGATCTGAAGAGTATATTCACCTTCGAGATGCGATTAATACTGATGGAAATGCACAGAATGTTGGTCGGATGACTATTCTTCCAGCAACATACATCGGAAGCCCTCGACATATGCATGAATATGCTCAAGATGCCATGTCATATGTTCGTCATTATGGTACAGCAGATTTGTTCATCACATTTACATGCAATCCACACTGGATAGAAATCAAGCAGGAGTTATTCCCTGGGCAATCACCTATTGATCGTCATGATATTACAGCCAGAGTCTTTAGACAAAAGTTGAAATCTTTGATGGATTTCATTGTGAAACATTATGTGTTTGGAGAGACACGCTGCTGGATGTATTCTGTGGAGTGGCAGAAACGGGGATTGCCACATGCACACATTTTGATTTGGTTAGTTGAAAAGATAAGGCCAAATGAAGTTGATGCAGTAATATCAGCTGAAATTCCTAATGTAGAAGTAGATCCTGGATTGCATGAGGTAGTTATTAAAAACATGATACATGGTCCCTGTGGAACTCTTAATCAAAATTCACCGTGTATGGTGGATGGTAAATGTTCAAAGCGATATCCACGGACATTAATATATGAAACAATCACTGGTAATGACGGTTATCCTTTGTATCGTCGCCGATCGACAGCAGACAATGGAAGATCAACAATTGTCAAATTAAATCAACAAGATATTGAAATAGATTATCGCTGGATTGTTCCATATTCACCCATTTTATCAAAGACCTTCAAAGCGCACATCAACGTTGAATCTTGCCATTCAGTAAAATCTATTAAATACATTTGCAAATATGTAACCAAAGGGAGTGATATGGCTGTGATTGGTATTATGCATGCATGCAGAGAATTCCAATGATGAAGTTACCCAATACCAAATGGGTCGCTATGTTAGTAGTAATGAAGCAGTTTGGCGAATATTTTCTTTTCCTATTCATGAAAGACACCCTACTGTTGTTCATTTAGCTGTGCATTTAGAAAATGGACAAAGAGTATATTTTACAGCACAGAACGCAGTAGAAAGAGCTTTACAGCCACCATCTACTACATTAACCAGATTTTTTGAGATATGTCAAAACGATGATTTTGCTCAAACATTGTTATATTCTGAAATGCCAAAATATTATACTTGGAATCAATCCTCAAGAAGATTTATACGACGGAAACAAGGAAAACCAGTTACAGGATACCCAGATATATTTTCTACCGATGCGATTGGTCGAATTTATTCAGTACATCCAAGCAATGATGAATGTTTTTATTTACGACTGCTATTAGTCAATGTACGTGGCCCAACATCGTTCCAACATGTACGAACTGTTAATGGTGATTTGTGTGGATCATATAGAGAAGCTTGCCAACGTTTGCGATTGCTAGACAATGATGCTCATTGGGATCAAACTCTCAATGATGCTGTAATATCATCACAAGCTCATCAAATACGAACATTGTTTTCTATAATCATATCTATCTGCTTCCCATCAAACCCAAAGGATTTGTGGATCAAGTACAAAGATAATATGTGTGATGATATTTTGTATCAAATACGGATTAGAAGGGGAAATCCAAATATACAAATAAGCGAAGAAATTTACAATGAAGTATTGATTTCAATTGAGGACATGTGCTTGATGATGTCAAACAAACTATTATTTCAATTAGGCCTGGCCGCACCCAATCGTCCAATGCATGATGCTTTTAACCAAGAGTTGCACCGAGAAAAACTGTATGATCTCAACACTTTGAAAGAATTAATTCAAACGAATCTTCCACTATTGAATGAACAACAGAAGTATGTATTTGATACACTTTTGAAAGTAATAAATGATAAAAGAGGAGGGATTTACTTCTTAGATGCACCTGGTGGTACAGGAAAAACTTTTTTGATTTCATTGATATTAGCAACAATTCGCTCACAAAATAAAATTGCACTTGCACTCGCTTCGTCGGGAATCGCAGCAACTTTGTTTGAAGGTGGTAGAACAGCTCATTCAGCACTAAAATTACCATTAAACATGCAAAGCAACGAAACTCCAACCTGCAACATTTCGAAGAACTCTGCAATGGCAAAGGTTTTGCAGCAATGTGGATTGATTGTTTGGGATGAATGCACGATGGCACATAAAAAATCTTTGGAGGCTTTAGATAGAACCTTACAAGATCTCCGGAGCAATAATAACCCATTTGGTGGTGCAATGATTTTATTAGCAGGAGATTTTCGTCAAACATTGCCAGTGATTCCACGATCAACGCCAGCTGATGAACTTAATGCCTGTTTAAAGTCCTCCAATTTGTGGAAACATGTGAAGGTATTACACTTAAGCAAGAATATGCCTGTCAAGTTGCAAAATGACAAATCTGGAGACATATTCTCTAAACAACTCATTGACATTGGTAATGGCAAATTTCCTATAGACACCTTGACTGGTTGCATTAACTTTCCTCAAGGTTTTTGTCAGTTAACTAGATCAAAAGATGAACTTATTCAAAAGGTGTTTCCAGATGTTGCTCAAAATTATAGAAACCATGATTGGTTGAGCGAACGGGCTATATTGGCTGCAAAAAACATAGATGTAAGTGAATTAAATTTCAAAATTCAAGAACAAATTACAGGCGAATTGAGGATATATAAATCAGTTGATTCGGCTACTAACCAAGATGATGTCGTTAACTATCCGCCTGAATTTTTAAACTCGCTGGATTTACCAGGATTGCCACCTCACAATCTTCAATTAAAGGTTGGTTCGGTAGTAATAATGTTGAGAAATATCAACCAACCGCGTCTTTGCAACGGCACACGGTTAGCGATAAAAAAATTATTGAACAACGTGATAGAAGCAACTATACTGAAAGGAAAGTATAAAGGAGAAGACGTTTTGATACCACGCATCCCAATGATTCCGACTGATGTACCATTTGAATTTAAACGACTACAATTTCCAGTGCGGCTTGCTTTTGCTATGACCATAAATAAGTCCCAGGGGCAATCATTAGGTGTTTGTGGTATTAATCTAGAAAACCCATGTTTCTCACATGGTCAATTGTATGTTGCCTGTTCCCGTGTTGGAAAACCATCAGATTTATTTATATATTCACCAGGTAATCAAACAAAAAACATTGTGTATCATAAAGCACTAAAATAAAAATAAAACAGATTTTTGTTAATAATTATGATTCACTGGATTTACAATAACGCGATTACTGAAAATACTTATGTACGTTTTATTTCATTATTTTTTATTTCATCGGTTATGAACCCTATGTTAATAATAATAGTAATAAATAATTAATTATCTCTATACTTTGTAATTGAAGCACCCACTTTATAAATATTTGTCACCTTTAGGTTCCCACTATCCCTTTAGATTATTTTTCAATCAGGTTTGAACCTTAAGTTCCCCTCTTGGTTTGAAGCCCTCTGGCAGACATCCCAATCGGGGTTTTTAGTGGGTCTCAAAAGGGTGACCAAAGTTCGTGGAAGCTAAGATACTTAAGTCACCCGAGCTGACCTTTTTCTTTAATTCTCCTGAACAGAACCGTCACCATGATGATAGGGCGATGTGTGAGGATCAGCAGAGTAAAAACGTCTAAAGGTCGAAATATAAACTGCCACATTCCAAATCTATTTGACAGAACGAATTCTGCCGAGTTGTATAAAAATTGTATTTATTAAAAAAAAAAAATCTTTTAAAATTTAAATGTTTTGAGTTTAACTTTCATTGTATGTATTAGTAAAAACCACCAAATACTTTTAATTATGAACGTCTTAATAAAATGATAAAGTAACATATTAAAAAAAAGGAAAATTTTACGATTTATTTATTATATTTTTTAAAATATTAAATGATAAAAAAATCCACCAGAATTCTTAATATATATAAATCACGTGTCGCGTTATTTGTCCGCGATGGACTCCTAAACTACTTAACTGATTTAAATAAATTTACACACCACGTACAGTTCGACCTAACTTAAAAGATATAATAATTTTCAATTCAATTCATTGTCGCAGTATTATTTTATTGCAAATTATTAGTTTACTTTTTAGCTCTTAACAATTCTAAAAGATGGCGGTATCTATTGACTGGATTGAGTAATTACGAATGAGATATCTACCCTACCTACCTCATTCGTAAGTTTAGTGTTCCAAGTTATTTACTAAAAACTTTGTAATATACAAATAGTGTTATAAACTTGGATAAAATTAAAAAAATAATTATAATTATTTTGTTTTGATTTTTGCTTAATATCGACTATAAGAAAACATTATGGTTTTCATGACAGATGTACTCTGAACGTTACCCCTTAAATAGTTTAGTACAATGTAATATATCAAAAATAATAGTCACAGCAACGCGTGACCGGGTCTGCTAGTTTCAAATAAATAACTGTAATATTGTTATTTATTTTTCATTGATTTTAGTGTATTTCAACTACAATATTAGAAAAAGTATTTAACATTCTTAAAGTTTTTCTTATAAAAACTTCAACAATAATTATGTAAGTTTAAGTTTAAAAAAATGTACAGTTGCAAAATTTATATAATTACATTAAAATATTTTAGTGTCGAGGTTTAACATTACTCTTTTATACCAAAAACTAAATTAATACAATAAAACATAAAGAAAACATGATCACGCCTTGAAGTTAATATTATCAATTTAACTCTATTCTGTCAACAATTTCCATAACAGCGAGTTTACTTCAATTGTTATTAGATATGTAATCTGTAGAGTCGAGAGTAATACGAGCCCAAGAATATAATCTTTACATGTAAAATTTCCTACATCGAAACCTGTTTAATAATATGTAACAAAAATATTCCACAAAAAATTATATAATATAATATTATGTTAAATACAGTTAAAGCGATTTGAAGAATGGTTTTAAGGAAAGCAACTTGTGCAGTCTATTATGAGATAGTTATCTGTGATCTGTGTGTTTAAAACAAAATCTATGGCGATAAAAAAAGGGAAGTATAAAAGTCCTTAATATATTTTATTCATGAGAAAAATAAAAATAAAATTATTGTCCAAGCTAAATAGTATTTGATTGCAGCGTCTCCAATCTTAAAATTATAGGTAAATATAAAGTATAAATTATTTATTATGTTATAAATGTTGCTTATTTAGTGTCTACTATAGTATAGTAACCATATTTTGGTAAATAAGTATATAAATAATACTTGATTAATTAAATAAAAAATAAATTACTCACCAACACTATATAACATTACGATATTATTACCTTATATATACAGGCACAATGAAGAGTCCGTTGTTTTGTTCGACTTCCTCACAACTCAATTTATTAAAGAAAGTTTTAAGGTAATTTGGAAAGGTTTCATCAAGTTTCCTTCAGTGAAGTTCTTTTAGAGCCGCTACAAGAAAATATATCATGTTTTAATACTTGGTTTTGTTTTACGACCAACGAGATCAGTATTCTCGTGATGGCTATCGAAGAAAAGAGAAATTAAGTTCAAATTCTGTAATCTAGGACATCCTGTAACGATGTAACTAGAACATCCTTCCGGCACTGCCGTGAACGGAGATTGGCCGTTTATTGCTTTCTAAAAATGTTTTTCTTCAAAATACTCCTTTTTTAAATATTTCTTCTTCCTTCTCAACGATTAAATATTTTTTCGAGTTATGTATTCAAGTTGAATATAGATCTGTGTATTGAGAAAATTATAATTATTACAAAAAGTAGCAAAGGATAAATCTTTTATATTATTTCAATAAAATCTATCACTTCTAAGCAATCCTTGAGAAACTTATCATTTCAATAGTACTCATACTAGGAACATATAAATATCTAAGTGAAAATTGATTGCTAAAGTTAAGACTATTAAAACAATAACTCAATACTAACTACGTAACTGTGAAGTTTTGTTCACAAGAAAGAGAAATAAAGAAATTTATATAGTTATTATTTTTTACAAATATTCAATAAAGTTTAATATAAATATAAGTATCATTTATTAATACACCGAAGAAGTTCTATTACATAATAAAATATTGAATAAGTTATATTATATTATAAAATAATTAATGAGAATGTTAAATTTAATGTAAAGATCAACGTTATACTACAAAGACTGCTCTAAAAAAAACTGTTTTTCTACAAAAATATTATTTTAATAAAATAATATTAATTTTCCTGCTACTATTCTCACTTTTTTTTTTCATTTGGTTTATTAATAAGCCGTTATGAACTTGTACTTATAATGAATATAATTAACTACACTACTTCTACTACTATTACTGCTAGCTTATGCCCGTGGCTTCGCACACCTAGAAGAAGAGAATTTAGAGC
The DNA here is from genome assembly GCA_918358865.1 of Melinaea marsaeus rileyi. Lineage (NCBI taxonomy): Eukaryota > Metazoa > Arthropoda > Insecta > Lepidoptera > Nymphalidae > Melinaea > Melinaea marsaeus. Next base: position 10,010,735 of record OU911094.1, read on the forward strand.
AGCGGACAGTGAAACTACATTTCATATTAAATTCTATTCTAATTCTAGATGGTAACCCGGCTTCGCTCGGGTTAAATGTGACTCTTCTCATCAATATTTTAAATAATGTTAGTAGATTATTGTAGTTATAGCTTTGATTAACGAAATCAAGATGCCTCCAATGTCAGTGACGTTTCGCTAGCGTCCAAAATGGCAACTGCGATTCTTCTGTCATCGTCATTAGAATTTAACAAAATACTTGACAATCCGTATTTTGCCGATACATGTTGGCGAATCGACATTTTTATTTTTTTATGTTTTATAATTGAGGCGAAGTTTAAATCGAAATTATTAATATAGATTTACCTCTGTGAGTGAAGGCTTCAGACAACGCAGTATTTTGACTCTTTCTATTATACGTTGAGTTTATAGTAATAGTACAAAGACTGAGCAGGAGGTATGAGGAGGTGTAGTCGATAAAAACAAGTAGTGAATTTATACAAGCTATTTGGATGCAAATGATGGGTCTTTTGCTTTGTGAAATCTTTAGAGAATGAATACAAATTCTTTTAAAAGGTAAAGAGAAAATAACACTATCGTGGACGGATATAGTCAAAGTGCGCCTCACAAAGGAAGTTTAAACTATTTTATAACAAAGCTGAGGTTGTTTCATAGCGTTATAATAAACATTATGACACATTGTATCAGCGTGTATTATGATATTAGAATCAAATTATTTCATTAATTTAATATAATTTGATTTGATAAATGTATTTTATAATTTCAATTGGTTTGTTAAAATTTAAATAATATTTGTATACTAACATAGTTTGTAAGAATAACAATTTTACTACCAACTGGATTAATATCATCTTCAATAAAATGTTTATTAATGTAAAGCTTATGGAGTACTATTGAAAGATAAACTTTGAGAGCTAAAAGTTATCAATAACGAAAGTTACGAAGTGGATAATGAATGGATATACGAGTAGAAGTATCTGTAGTTTTACTGAATGTATTAATATCTCATCTAAGCTTCCTTCAACTCGAGTTTAGGTCTATCTTAGATAATGTTAATTTTAGTGGTCAGGGTTTTTTCACTGCTCATTTGATATAAGATCGGAATAATGTTTTTGATATAAAGTACGAAATATCTTGATATTTATTATTGATAATGATAACTGCATGTTCAGTAAATGACAATCAAGTAAAATATTATATACTTAAATATTTAAACAACAATTTAAAATTATTTTTAAATACGGCTGCTACATGAACCCGAATAACCTTTTATTCTTTGCAATCATCAAAAATAATCATAGTAATAATTAGTCCTTTGTGTTCTGTCATTATTACAGCTTCGTGCTAATGAAAACGAAAAATATATCAATGGTGAGTAATATACGTTTTTGATTTATTAATTTTTTATATTTATTTGGTGTTTTTTATTTCACATTTGCACATTTGTTGCATTAGCTATTTTAATTGACAGAACAATACAATAAACTAATAATAATACACATTTACATACGGCAATAAAAATTTCATTATATTTAAACTTATTATTCTTTATTGGTGTCGTAATGTCTTTTTATATATTTTTTGCTGTAGATATTTCTTTAAGTTCTCTGTAATGAAACAATTGTATTACATACCAGACCTTAGGCTGAGTTGCCAGAGTCATTAACCAATAAACTAACTTATGTGCTTCTACTATTAAAATGGAATGCATTTATACGTTGTATCGACTTAATCCTGAGTCGAACATACTGAATATACCTATACTCGAGAATTAATAATAAACTCACATTGCATGTATTTATTTTTGTGTGTTTAAATCTTTACAAAGTCAACAGCGTTGTTACATTATTAGAAAGCAACTTTATTATTTTGGAGCGTTCATTTTACTTAAATTAAAAATTTAAGTTTCTTTTCGGGTTTTATTGTCGATACAAACATTTACTTCAGACTAAGGTACTTGACACACTAAAAATAGGAATTACCATATATATTTAATAATATAACACCTTAAAACTTTATCCATCACGTCTAAAAACAATAAAAAATAATAGAAAATACTAAGAGAATAAACGATATTTATTTAAACGCTTCAAAAATCACATTTAACCGATTATATTTAATGATATATCCTAATAATATTGATACAAAGTTCTGAAAATAACTACTTCAAAGGCGGGAAGGATGTTCAATTCGAGAAGTCATTTTATAGGAGCCATTTGTATGCAAATCGCGAACTCTTGGTTTAGTTTTGCTAAGCCTCTAAAGGATAAATACCGATTGCCATTAACACGTTCCAAGCGAAACCAGGTCGAAAACTCCTGGTCCATATCTCGCTTGTGGTGCGGCTACGAAAAGTATAGACTTCTCTGTCGTGCGAAGAGCGTAACTTCAGATTGGTTCGGTGTAGGAAAGAGATAAATACTTATCTGAGATGGGCTATTAAAATAGAATCCAGTGGTGTGCCTATCTTAATACCGGATATTTTATACCTGGTACCGCACTGAACAAATAAAATTTCATCACAGTGCGGGTACAGGTTGAATACACCTGGTATCCCCGCTCACCTGGTACCGCACCCCGCGCTAGCTTCGCACGGGCAGTGTTGTGATCGTAATCGAATGAGCGCATGCGTCGACAATCGATCGATTTTTGTTGCTACTGAAATGCTGGCATGTCAGTAATGTCTCAAATGATGATAGAACTGAAACTGCATAAAATTAGAGATATGTTTACAAAGATAACCGACAACTTTCAGGCTGTGTTAGACCCAGGTAAACATGTAGTCATCGATGAGACAATGATACCCTGGAGAGGCCGATTGGGTTTCCGTCAATATATAAAAAATAAATCTCATCGTTATGGCGTTAAGCTATACAAACTTTGTACTCCTGAAGGTTATACTTATCAGATAGAGATTTATACAGGCAAAAAAGATCAGAAAAGGGAAGTTGACCACGGTCAAAATGTAGTGCTGCGTTTGATGAATAATCTAACAGACAAAGGGAGAATCGTAATAGTAGATAATTACTACACTTCATTGGGCCTAGCAGAAAAACTTCTCTTACAAAAGTCTTTCATATGTGGTACATTGAACGTAAGAAGAAAACATTTGCCACAGATAGTTACTCTATCAAAATTAAAGAAAGGTCAGGTAATAGGAAAAATGAACAAAAAGGGAGTTAAAGTACTGAAATGGATTGATAAAAGACCAGTTTTAATGCTCACTACCTGCAAAAATCACGACGACAAACTTATAAATACAGGAAAACTAAAGCGAGGCACTAACGAACCAATTGAAAAACCAGGTTGTGTTCTCTTATATAATCAAACTAAAAAAGGAATAGATTTCAGTGACCAAATGTCATCATATTACACACCATTTAAAAAAGGAGTGAAGTGGTGGAGAAAGGTCATAATGGAGTTGTTATTTGGTAAAGCTCTTGTTAATGCTTGGATTGTATATAACCCGATCAATGATGGTGGTAAAATACCCAAGCGAGAATTTGTGGAGAAAATTATTGAATCTTTATCAGGAAAGGACTTGGACGCTTATACAGGTAATGTTATAAAACATTGCACTGCACATCGCACGCCCTTTGCCTCACGCTACACACCGCATACCGCACGCCATAAACCGCACACCACACTTAGTTTACAAAATATTACGTACAATAACACTCACGTAAGATCTTTCATAATAATTTTATTTGCAGAACCCGCAATAAAACCAAATAAACACCATTTAGTAAAGGGCACGAAGAAGAGAAATTGTGTTGGATGCTACGAAAAGCTTCGAACAATTTTAACAAGTCGTCAAGCTGACAAAAAAGTTAAAAAAAAATTAACTGAATGTAACACATGCAAAAGAAACTTCTGTTTGGATTGTTTCAATGAAAAACATTAATGAATATTATTTTTTCAATAAAACTTAGGCTCATCGATATCTGTTTTTCCCATCCCTAAAATATGCATAAATATCCCCTTGTTCAGTGCGGCACAGGGTACATAAAACCCTGTATTTTATTTTAGCTATAGATTCTAAACCAAAGAAGCTGTCCACGTACGCCGTCAGGATCTCTTCAATCAATTCATTAATACTAATACTCAAAGCAAACAAATATGTTTTTTCTTTTCATGAAGCCAAAAAAAAGATTAAAGTTTTTTGAACATTACAGGGTATTATAAGCCTTGTACCGCCGCAATGGTAGTTTTAGGTCCAGGTGTAAAACGCCCGATACCACAGGAATAGAAAGAATATGAAAATTTTGTGCCGCTTGGAACGTGTTAAAGAAAATAAACTTTTTGTATTCTGACGGGGCATAAAAAATGTATATATATTATTTTATCTTTAAAAATTTATTTATTTATTTATTTATTTACCTTCACGCCATATCCCTTGCGGGGTAGCCAGAGACGACGGAGCGCCAAACGCTACGGTCTCTGCATACCTCTTTCGCCTCGGCCACAGACATCAACCTCTTCATACATGCCCTCCGGGGGGTCCTCATGCTTTTTACGTGACCTTCCTCCAGTATCGTAGCTACTGTGTTTTCGAAGGTCACTCGAGGCCTCCCCCTGTCTCTCTTACCGCTCACTTTTCCCATATAAATCTTTTTTACCATTCTTTCATCACTCATTCGTTCAACGTGCCCAAACCACCTGAGCACGTTCTTCTTCATTCTCACCGTGACATCTTCGCTAGTACCTGCCATTCTGTGGATCTCTTCATTGCGGATTCGATCAGCTAGACTGACTCCGCATATTCTGCGAAGAGATCGCATCTCCACAGCATTCATCTTTCTTACATTCTTCTTCTGTGTTACCCACGTTTGGCTGCCGTATAACAGCGTCGGTAGCAAAACTGCATTGTGTACAGCCAAACGTGCAGCTATACTGACGTTTTGCCGTCTCAACAATGCAGTCAAAGCACCATTGACTCTGTTACCGACAGCAATACGTCTTTCCACATCCATTTCGTATCTTCCGTCTCTGCTAAACATACTTCCCAAATATACCACTTCATTCACTTGTTCTATTATCTTATTATTCACGTTGATCTTACATTCTGTTCTTTCTTCATTTCTTTCAAATATCAGAACCTTCGTCTTATCTACATTCAGGTTAAGACCATTAATTTCACACCCATCTTTCAAAGTGGTGACCAATGCCTGCAAATTGCATTCTGATGATGCAATGAGCACCGCATCATCTGCATATAGCAAGCAATTGACCTTTAGGCCACCTACTTTCACTCCCATGTCACTATCTTTCACTCCTTGGAGACAACTATCCAAATACAAATTGAACAACCAAGCTGACATAGCGCAACCTTGCTTAACACCCGATTGGATGTCAAACCAGGGCGACATGCCAGCTCCTACTCGCACACAGGCTGAGTGATCTCGGTAAAGAGACCTTACAGCCTGTAGCAAGGGTCCGTTCACATTGTATCGGGGCAGTATCTCCCATAACTTCTTTCTCACAACCCTGTCAAACGCCTTTTCCAAATCCACAAAAGCACAGAAAACCTTTTGGTTTAGGGCCAAAAACTTTTCCGTGATCATGCGGAGGGAAAAGATCTGATCTATACACCCTCTTCCAGGTCTAAAACCTCCTTGGGCCTCCCACAACAGCCTTTCAGATCTCTCTTGCATTCTTCTCGCTAAAATTTTTGCATAAACTTTACCGCCCAAGCTAATCAAACTGATGGCCCTATAGCTTGCACAGTCTATCTGTGAGCCTTTGCCTTTATACAAAGGTACGATGACTGCACTTCGCCAATCGTCTGGGACCTCCCCGGATTTCCAGCATAAATTGCACAAAAACCAGAAAAGGTCCCAGACGCGTGGCCCACCATATTTGATCATCTCGGCAGTAACTTCATCTGCTCCCGCAGCCTTACCACATTTCAGACTTCGAATCACGCTCTCTACTTCTTCCAAACTGATTTCACCATCGGCTACGTCTTGACTCAGCATTACGCTGGTAGTCAAGACCGAGGCGTCCTCACGTTCATACATCTCCTTATAGAATTCCGCCCACCGCTGCAAAACGTGTGTTTGTTCAGTTAAAATTTCACCGTTCTTCGAAAGCACCCCTTTCATTCTACAGGTTACCGAACAACCCCGGGAACCACTAACTTCTCGCCAGAAAAGCTTTGTGTTTTCCCGGAAGTTGTTCGTCAACCTTTCATCCCTTTCTCTCTCAGAATTTTCACGCTTCATCTTTATAAGTGCTTTCGTTTTGTGCTTTTGCAGCTTGTACTCTCTTTTTCTTATCTCTCTCATACTTTTATCATTTCCCGAGGCTTTATAATCCAGCCATGCTTTCTTCTTTAACTCCACAGCGTCTTTCACTTCATCATCCCACCATTCATCGCGCTTTTTACTAAAACCTCTTTTCCTTTTACCACATACCTCTGTCGCTACTTTCACCATACCATTCCTAAGGTTCTGCCAGCATACTTCAACACTTTCATTTCCAGAATCACAGCTTTCAAGCTTCTTGGAAACCCTTTCTTGATATTCCTCTCTGATCGGTGGATCTTGAAGCTTCCAGCTTCTTATGCGATAATTCGACGCCAAGCTTGGACACGCAGTGCGGCTGCGCCAACCTGTGAACAGACCTCTTATTCTAGCAACGACTATATAGTGGTCTGTTCCCAGATCAGCACCTCTGAACACTCGCGTGTCCATAACTTGACTTCGAATACGCTGGTCCACTAGGAATAAATCAATCATACTTCTTTCTTCCGCTCGCTCCCATGTGTACATGTGAATTTGTTTGTGATCAAACATCGTGTTTGCCACAAACAAATTTTTCTCCTTACAAAATTCCAAAATAAGCTTTCCAGCCTCATTTACCCTCCTATCACCGTATTTGCCTAGCACGCTTTCGTAACCGCTTCGCGCGGTTCCAACCCATCCATTCATATCTCCACATACTATCAACTTTTCATTATCTCTGACACTACTTAGAACATCCCTGACATTCTCCCAAAACTCCTCGAGCTCGCTCATTTGAGCTGAGGATACTGGCGCATACATGGCTAACAAGAATACTCTTGTTATCCCCAGCTTAAAGCGAACCCAAAGAAGCCTCGGGTTGATCGCCTTGTATTCTACCATTGCATTAACCATTCGAGAGGACAATAATACGCCTACACCTTGGCAACCTCGCTCACTCTCTGGAACCCCAGCCCAGAAAGCGACCCGGTTGCCAGGCAAATCGGTCGTATCATTGCCTTTTCGCTTGGTCTCAGACACACAAATAACATCCAGATCTTTGTCATCCATCACATCTAATAATTCATTCATCTTCTGTTCCATTCGTCCTCTTACATTCCACGTAGCTATTTGTAGCTCCGTCCTCCACCTTCCGCCGTTCGGAACATGGCGTGTTGGTTGGCGGTTCCCAACGCCGCATTTGTTCATATTATATTACATATTATAAACTTACATTTTATTTATAATACAATTAGTTTTAATTCTAAATACAACATTTTAAATATAAAATACAAAATTATTAATATTTTAAATTATTTACATAAAAAAAATATATATACATATATTCTTTTCATTCGCCTTCCTTGGACACAATATTAATTTTCACAATTTGCACTTCAACAACACAATTCAACGTCTCACGGATCACGTCCGGCCTGAGCGGCCGTCAAATTTTAGAAAATTTTAATTTTAATAAATTTTAGAGAAAAAAAAAATAATAATTTACATAGGTATTATGTGGAATGACCTATAAATAAATAGGTTATAGGTTGGCAAGCTCGCGTGTACCAGGCGGTGTCGTCTCCAGTACCATCGCCTGCAAACTTGCTAAAATCAGTCGTCGCGTGGTCGTGGTCGATACCAGGAGTCCAACGAAGTTCGGGAGTTCACATGAACGACGCTCCAGATGTATTACTTTTTTATCTACTTTTTCTACTGATTAATTTAAATAATTTAGAAACATTTGACAAAAAAATACGTAAAATATTGTAAATTAAAAATATTTAAAAATTTTGTACTTGACACTTGTCAAATTTCTTTTTCAATTTTATCTTTAAAAAAATATTATTATTAGCGAGTCATTAATATATAATATAAATAATAATATATTTTTGTTAGCTACTGTATTACAATAGTATCGTAGTTTTGTTGAAAATATAGAACTAGCAAAAAAATTAAAACATGGTATAAGTTCAGACCTTGCTATGTTGTATAATAAGTTACAATGTCTATATATAGAAGTAACACCATCTTTTCTGATAGACAATTAAAAAATAACTTGTTAGTCTTAGCTTAGTTGATTGAATTAGTCATAATAAAATTAAGATATAAATAAAATTTAAATGATTTTTTTGGTGTAAAATAAAGTCTGTATTAACGTAACTAAATGCTTAAAAATATCAGCTTTAAAATGCTGCTAACAACACTTAACTGTGAATGAAACCAGCTTACGCTAGAATCTAAATTCTAGATAACTTATTAAATGTTTATTAATAATTATCGTAATCTTCCGTGACGGTACATCAGGTACTAACCCAGTCAAGACTACTCATATATTTATACATAGTATTTGATTTTTAGGTGAGCTCTTTGAGCACCTAAAAATTTAATTTGGCTGTATTAATTTACAATGAAAAATATATGATATATTTCAATTATACCTACTTACCGATTCACAAAAATTCACAGTTCAAAATTTATATATAATGAGTGTTATTTGTTTAAATTATTACTTATATTTAGCAATATATTATTATTTATTCATTTGCAGTGAAATTTTTAATTAACTGTTTATTTTTCATAACTGTTTTGACAATTCTAAGGCGGTAAATTTAATTTTCATACCTGAGATCTATTGTCATACACCAGTGTTATCGATTGTATATTTCTAGCAAAATTGGCGGATAATGGCCGTGTTGTTGAGGGTTTTCCTTTTAGGTATAAGACCTAAACAGATCCACTCTTGTCTATACAAGTACCACTCACAGTAGTAGTGTGATGCATTAGCTGTTCACAGTACATGATGGCTGCTCGTCTCGTACACTCGTCACTTATCCGTCCATAGATTGTATTGTTTTATCAAAGTATTGTGGTTAGTATAAGGAACATTACTATTTTATTTTAGAATTTAGGTATAAATATATATTATCATTTAATAATTTATCGTAGTTGATTATAGATTGATGTTTGCTATGGCGTCATTATAGTAATATTAAGTATTTAGTACAATTGCTTACTTTAGCACAAATTAGAGTTGTTATAATAATTATTATTTTGTTATCAACTAGCTTTATCCTGCAGTTATGTCTACCGTCTATAACCACAACAATAATAATAATAATTGTAAAAATCAAATATTTCTATATTAATTAAAGAACATAGGTGTCATAAGTTTATTTTAAGTATAGTTTTCACTTACGATTATCAAGTTTACTGTTACAGTATTCATATCAGATTAATTGGTTACATATACAGAAAGTATAACATAATATTTTATATATTGTTTTTGTTATCTTTTAAATTTGCTATATTATAAGATTAATTGAAAAATTATTACTTTAAGAACTTTAATCTTCGTATAAATTGATATACGCGATAATGTTGATTTTTTATTTCGCTTTTAATATAGCAGTAAAATTAATATATAAGTTATGTATGTACAATGAATCGCATACTTAAATGTGTTACCTGTTTAATATCATCGTGTATAGCTTGTTGGTGATTCACAGCGCGCTGGTTAAGAGCACTTATTAAACAAGACTACTATGCAACGTCTTTTCAATATTAAACTGAAATATGTATTATAATGTAATAAAAGGTACATTAAATATGTTAAATATCAAATTTATAAGTTACCTTTTGTTGCGTTACTATTATTATTATCATACAAACTTATTGTTATCATACAAACGCGTAACTTATGAACTGAAACTAAAAGTAATATTTACATAAAAGTTTAAATTTTAAACAAAGTCTACAACTTCTCTAATGAAATAGTAAAGTTCAGCTATTTCATGCTACAACTTTAGCGTTTTCGTTTTGTGTAAAGTAAAATATATTTAAATTCATTCGAGCAAGATCGCAACTAGGACAGTTGACTACAGATATTTATTTTAGTATACATATGTTTATTAAAGCTCAATGGCTACCTTTGCAAGTAAAAGCTAAAGAATAGAAATACATTTTAACTCTGAGAACCTCTTTTAAACTGATACACATACATTCTCAAAACTTTCATATTTACAATATTATCAGGAGAGTATTTATTTTATTAATGACTATAGCATGTGGTTTTATTAAGAAATACATGTATATTAAATAGCTAACTCTGAGCGAATACAAAGGGTATAATGTGAACATAAATAATGAATTTTCTTCGTCACATACTCGTACAGCGGAGTACAAATTATGTTTCCCTCTATAAAGGCACTTAGTGCTTTAAAGGTTGTAACTATTTCTAGTTGCAGTTATACGAACTTAAATTTACTGCACGTAGTGGCTTATTTTTAATTTTATTCATTTTACTATTACTACGATATAATATTTTAATTTGATTAATTAATTATAATGTATAAATTTGTAAATTTATTTATTTTTTACGGTCTCTACAGTTTTCCATTAAGTAATAAACAAAGTGGAACATGTATAAAGCTTGCGAGAATAAGTACACTTTTACTGCATTTCAAGTAACAGATACATTTAAGATTAATTAATATGTGCAATTACAATATTAGTTACATTACACCTTCATACCACGACCACATATAGCTATATAAACTATATGGTACTTTAGATACATAGATAGATAGATTACTTAATATATATATACATATATATAACTTAAAAAGTTTATACTCTTATAGTTTAGATTATATTTGAATATTTTATTGTATATTCAATATTAATATTTAAATACTTTCAGATTATTGAGAAAATTTTAAGGTAGTAATAATTAAAGTATAAAAAGTTGAGATTTATATTAAGGCTCTAAGTATATTTTCCATTAAACGCCAAGTATATTTATTATAGATTTTTTAAAGATATATTTAAGAGAACATATGAATAATCCATACATATTATTATTTATATTCACAACAAATTTACAAAGGGGTCATTACAGATGGTCGATTAGTTTTTCTCTTCATTAAGCTCGTCCTCGTCCTAGATAGCCGTTGGAGCTCATTGAACGTACACACACACATGCACACCGCACTGTACACAATATTAGTTTCTGTGAGTGTTAGGAACGGGGACCTACTTTTATACTATTTATAAAATAACCTTTTGAGAGCAAGTTTATTATTACAGGGATCTGCAGTAATTTTCTTATCTATAGAGCTTTATTAACAACAAATAAATATAATTTTACATTTTAAGACACATGATAGTTATGTATAGGAATATGAAACAAGAGTAAATGTATGTTACTAATAGGTCAAGGTTCAAAGTAAAGGAGGAGCTAAGTAAAGGAGGAGCGAGTGAGGGACATCAGATCCTTACGGCACTCTATAGGCAATGTGCGGTTCATTGCTTCAACAAATAAATTCTTACCTCCTAATTTAGAGGAAAACTTGAAAAAAAACGAGGAAGCTTTTATTTTATAAACGTATTAAACTATATTTTAAGTTTTCTAATATTTGCTCAATTGTTACAATAAGGTACGACTGTATCGTTATCTCATAAACGTTTAAAATAAAATTCTATGTCATTAATCCTAAAATTAAGATAAAAGGCATTGTACATTTAGTTCTTTGTTATATGATCTTTAGGTCTATATTTGAAAAACACAAAACATCTTTTTAGGAGTTGAACGTAAAACTATTATAAACTCAGTATGTCTGTGACTTCAAACCTACATTTCTTTGTGTGTAAATATTTAGTGGAAACAAGATATAAGAAAACTATATACTATATCTATACTAGATCCTAATTTTTTTCTTTGTTTTCAAACGTGTAGATCTGTAGGTTTTAATTTATATTACAATGATTTCTTACACTTTATCCTTCTTGGGTATCAATAAATAAACAAATTGTATGTAAAATTTACATATTTTCTATTATAAAAGTTTACCTTATCTCATTACAGTTTTTAAAATGCAACGTTTATTAACAAAATTAATAGGCTTATTGGTTTTCTTGGAAATAAGATTAAATATACATACATATTTAACTATATATTTCAATATATAGTTAAGTATGTAACTTTTATAAAGTGCACTGTTGCACTTTACACCTTTGTTTGAGAACCAAGTTCTAATTCAATCTGTTGCGAAAATATTTCACATTTGACAAGAACATAAACAAATGGTTTGAATAGTTTACAACTTAAAGAGTGCTAACTTTAATTTACTAGGGGCCCTCAAAAAAACCCTCAATTTCGACTCGATGCGCTCGCGAAATCTCGGGTGCCGTTTGCATATTAAGCGAAGCGAGCCCAGTATATTGACTCATCGTTTCCCATTGACTTCAATGGGATATCAGTTTTTTGACATGATATTAAAAAAAAAAAAATTTGCGTACATTTTTAAATTTTTGTTTAAACCATGTGTCTTTTTGATTGCAAAGTTTCTTAATTTTCCGTCAAGTAGTTTTCGAACCAATTCGTGACAAAGAATGTAAAAAGTATCATGTAAAACACTCCGCTCACTTCGTTCGCTTCGCTCAATTAATTGGAAAACATTTTGTGATTGAAGTGTTAGAAAGTTAGTAAGTAACGAGTACAGTTTTGTATTTTAGATCGATTACGCGTTTTTATTTCTACATTTACGATATATTTTATGCTATCATCAATATATAACTTTTATTATAATTATAAACTAAATAACTATAATCTTAAAACGATTTTTTGCGTTTTATATTTGTAGATTGAATGCAATTTGTAATTTCAATTCAAAAACTATGCAGGATTTGTAAATAACAAACAAAACATAAATGGAATATTGTGAAAACCGAGTAAACATTTCAAATATGAGAAAAGATACTTATTGCCTTCTTCTCGACTTAGATTCATGAATAATTAATGAACGCGTGTCAAAGTGACTTTTATCTTGGTTAATTTAATTTGTGTCTTTATTGTTTTTATGAAGAAAATACTTTCTATATTAAGTAACATTCAATTGAATAGAGGAGTTAATCATAATATTTATTTATTTATTGCCTAGATCCTAAATTTGTTTGAATTTGTATGTAAAGGTATCTTGTGAACGTCACGTTTATGAGAATTTAAATGTTACATTTGTCATCTTTCACACGAGCTGCGACACACTGACATACAATTATTTTTATTCATACTAATATATTTAGTGAGATAAAATAAATTTACAAATAACAGTGATATATTGGCTGCAATAAGTTTATAATATTTTATGTTGTCATACGTTAAACTGAACTGTTTTATCTTTCAAGGGAAATTTTAAATATAATTGTAAAAGTATAATTGCATTTTTTATATTTATTTTTCCATTCGCGAACTTAGTATTTGGTTGTCTTTCTACAATGTACTTTTAAAATGACTAAAAATTCATTGAAATTCAATGATTCAAAAACGATATCTTTATATTAGTTATTACGATTGTTTTGTTGCTTCTTTTGTTGTTAGCATTACATATTTTGAGTCTTTGATTTAATATATATATATATATATATTTTATAACTTGTTCTAGTCAGTTGTTATTGGAAAGCAAAGCGAAAATCTCTAGAATGTATATTTGTAAAACCATTACTCCATTTGCAGATCACTGCAGCACGCGTTCAAATACCAAGGAATGGAAATGGATAAATAAACATGTAAATGAATTTTCAGCATCCTTTAATGAATTAAATTAATATTTTAGAGTGGCAGGACTAGGATAAAAAATATTTGAATATATCTTTAAATTATAAATTTTTGATCATCACGACTGACATTTTAAAAGAAGTATTTATACGATTATTTTAATCTTAACATAATAATTATCAAACCAAAAGTTTTCGGTATATTTTTAATTAAATCGTAATCCTCTGATTTGATATTGACATTTCATTATCTTCTATCGCTTTATTTCTTTATTTCGGTATTCTCTTTATCTTTTTCCTTTTCGTGCAGCACCGGAAATAAAGTGACAGAGGCCCTTCGCAGCTCATATATCACTTGAAGGTGCAACGACCGTGATAACTACAAGTGATGGTTCAATGACCTGTATATCTTTAATAATTTACAAAAATATTTTTAACCGGAACTCTTTTCATATTCAAAATTTTCTAACGAAATATCTATATAATTAAATGATATGTTTTGTTTACAGAGTAATTTAATTATAAATATGCAAGTATTATTTAATAGCAATTAAAACAATGTAATACAGACTAATATCTATTTGTATACGTGTGAGTATCGAGCTGGAATAAATAGTCGCTTTCATTATCTAGACTCAGTAAGACTGTATAATGCTTATTTTGGTTAGATTTTGATGAAAAATTGGTCTTCTATTGACATATTTTTCAGTCCCAAAGAAACTTTTAATCTTTATTTTTTACATAGAATTGGCAACAAAAATGGCCACCAGCGAGGGCGCCACAGCCTTCATAAGTCTATTTATTTCCCGGAGAGTCTATTTAACACTGCTTGAAAGGCTAATGAATTTCTGAGAAAGGTCTCTTAACATTTCAAAATTAACTTTCTCTAAGTGAGGACTAGCATCGAGAGAAATGTTAAGCTTTGAAGATATTTACATGACACCGGGAAATTCACAGCAACTGCCTTACCGATTCAATTAGAACTTCGAAACTTTCATTATTGATATCTTCGGGCTCTCAAAGTTTTCCTTTAAATAACTGAATTCTCTCAGTAGTTCAAGAACATAATAATTGGGTTCAAATATAAAATCTGAAGTTAAACAACAATACGATATTTCCGTTCATGAATGAACATTACCTCTAAGTGGAACATGATTTCAAAAGTTAGGTTTTAATATCGATATAATGTTACATTACAGCATAAAGTTAATTATTGTGATTAAATCGATAATTACGTAAAATAATGGACAATTATTATACTTTAAGTATTTAATTACTAAAAAACAGTATAAAATTAGTCCTTTCAATTGTGTTTTTCTTCTGGCGTTAGTTGCATTTCGAATTCAATGAATGTAAAGATAGGTTCTTGTTTTTTGAAAATAGTCGCTCTTTTTCCTTAGCTTTTTTGACTTTTACGAGAATTATTATTTGCTTTTAGTGAAGAAAGTGTTTCACTATCTTCATCGTTACTTTTTTCGATTGATAACAATCGCAGAAAACAGTAATAGACGACTGAAGACTTGAAGATATCGACAAAATGATATCATCTCTACTTGTTTAGAAAACGTTGTACTTCACATCTACTTTGTAGCAATGTGCGTTTAGTCTTCATCAGACTTGTCACTGTCTATATACACAGCCTGACTACTCCCTTCAATACTTTCATTCTCGTTTTCGCATTCTAAAGGCAATAATATTTAGTGCACCTACAAACTGAAAAAAAACAGCAAATACCACACCATAAAGACCGTTATACAAAATGTTCGTCATATAAGTTCAAATTCAATAGCTTCATAAACTAGACAAAGAAAAACAAATTTTGAATAACTTGTGAAACTGGAAGGGTCTGGACACACACACAAAACCGGTCAGTACTTTTATATCATACTATGTATTTTCATTTTACATCTCTTGCAAGAAAGTTTTATAATATTTTTGGTCCTGTATAGTTATATATATATATATATATATATATATATATATATATATATATATATACTAGCAGACCCGGTCACGCGTTGCTGTGACTATAGTTTTTGCTATATTACATTGTAGCAAACTATTTTAAGTGTAACGGTATCAGAATATCTCTTATGAGAACCACCATGTTTTTTTTAAGGCCGAATATTAAGCAAAAATAAAAAAATCGATTTTATTATTATTTTTTTATTCAAGTTTGTAATATTAATAACTATACAAAGTTTTTAGTAACTAACATGGAACACATAAATTTACGAATGAGGTATATAGGGCAGATAGTTCAAAATTTTTAAGAATATTACAAATTACTATTAATTTTATATTATAAGTATATATTATAAGTATATATTATAATTATTGTAATTTAGCACTAATCGGTGAACAATATTTTTGATTAGCCTATCTTAGCTTAGCTAACACAAATAGATTCATCGGTTTTGCTACATGTGAACATGCGTCATATATTTGCCCATGACAAAAACCTAAATCCAAACCACAAATATACATGGTTTGGCCTTGAGACTTATTTATAGACATGGCGAAAGTTAAACGAATTTGAAACTGTAGCCTTTTAAAGGATATCGTAGAGTCGGACGGTAACATTGGAATACGCGTCAACAGGACCACTTCTCCTTTAAACTTTCCAGTTTAAATGGTTGCTTCAAGAACATTTCTGGTGATTTTTCAGATTACTAAACGCGTACCATTGCATAATCGTGGATTCAAATTACGCAAGGGAATAATATGTGAACCAATCTTTAATCAAAGATTATGTGGTGGCATTCAAGGTGTGTCGAGTGTATTTAAGAATTCATCTGGAACATTCAAACTTTGATCTTCTTCAACAACAGTATCGATTGATTTAAAAGACATCAGATCGCCTGGTAATAGTAGTATCTGGAAGTTCATTACGTCAACATCAACATTTTTGGCTGCCAAAATAGCCTGATCGATAAACCATTTATGGTTCAACTAATTGCTTCCTATATCTGGGAAAATTCTCTGAATTAATTCATCTTGTCCGTGTAGAATAATGAAAAAATGGTCTGGTAGTTTAATGCATTGCGTATTTGGTTGCAGCTCTATTTTACCGTTTCCAATATTTAGTATTTGTTCCAAAAATATTTGTGCTGATGGATCATTTTGCAATTGTACTCGCATGTTTATAGTTAATCGAAATGTTTCAACATTTCGCCATAAGATTGATTCTTTTAAACACGCATTTATCTCATCTGCGAAAGTAGAGCGAGGTATGATCGGTAAGGTCTGTCGGAAATCACCAGAAAAAAGTAAGATAGGAACACCGAAAAGATTATCGTTGCGGTTTAATTTATTCTTGCATAGTTCTATTCAATGCTTCGAGTGAATGTTTATGAGCCATTGTGCACTCATCCCAAATTATGATTGAACTCTGCCGTAACAATGCAGCTAATCCACTATTCTTTTTTATGTTACACATAGTGTTTGAATGATTATGAATGTCTAATGGTAGCTTGAATGTCGAATGTGCGGTTCGCCCATCATCTAGCAAAGCAGCCGCAATGACTGACAATGCAACTGCTAATGCAATTTTCTATTGTGACTGTTTCTTGGCAAGAACTATATCAAAAATGTCTTACCGGTTCCACTTGGTGCTTCCAAAAAAACCCGCCTTGTTCAACAGCAACAACCAGCATCATCCGATCATAAATATTTTATTTGTTGTGCTGTCAGTAGTGGCTCACTATTAGCAATAATTGTTACTAAATTGCCAGGTTCATATTGGTTTTCTCGTTGTAAATCGTTGTTGACTAAGTCGGTTGCTGGGCGATCAGGTGAAGGCATACCATAATGATGAAGTGGTAGATTTGAAATTAAAACTCATAAATCTTTAATCAGCACTAACGTTTCGTTATACATATCTGGTGTGTAATCTATGTTTTGGCATTGATCTATTTTTATAAATCAGTGCAATATTTTCTTTAGTAAAGTATACGCGTTGACCAGTTTCAAGATGTACTGCTAGATGCTAGACAGAAGGATCTCTTTCGTGTATAGGAAAGCTAAGAATAGGCCAAATAGCTTCGTTGCTGCTGATGTATCTACCCATTTGGTATCGTATTATTTCATCATTTTTATCAATATTTTGCAGTTCAAATATAATGTCCAAATCACTGCCTTTACTTACATATTAACAAATGTATTTAATTGATTTTACAGAACTGCAAAGCTCAATATTGATATGAGCCTCATAAGTTTTTAAAAGTAATGGTGAGTATGGTACCACCCACTGATTATCAAATTCTACTTGATTTGTAGAATTCGGCAGTCGCATTGTGAGGGTGTGGTTACCATTTCCAGCATTTCTGCGGCGATACATGGGATAACCTCAATATTCGTGATAGTGTCGTGTGCGATTTGTAATGGGATTTATTATCTTGTTCGAGAAAACATCTTAAACTTGCCAAAATATAACGGGATATTGCAGTGCGTCATATGAGCAGTGTGTTTCTTTATACGTTGTAATTGATTATTCCGACAATGTAAAACAATATCACGGGATTCCAAGTTTTCTCCAACTACAACGATAGCAACTTCATCAATAGTTGGTGCATTAAAACGTCTTGCATGTTGGCCAACAGGTGTTTTATCAGCTCAGATTACAATTTTGTGATTATTAGATGACATTAGATCCAGTGCAGTTTTAAACAACATAACCAATTGATTGTGCTCATGAAATAAAGTTTGTAATTGTTCTACAATATACCTCTTTAGTGAATTGTTATGTGGACAACGCATATCAATTCCTTGTGGTGAATTGACCATGAAATAAATTTGCAGGAATTTGTAATTGCTATCTGACACTGGTAAGAGTGAACCTGCTCTATGATATATGTGGCCTTGTATCTGTAAATAAAAAAAAAAGGATTTGACCAAATATAAATAATAAAAGTTCCTAAAAAGTATATCTGTCTCATAACTTGAATCACCAAATAATAATTGATATGCTTAGGTATGTTAATATGTAATAATTAGTTGTAACTAATATCCATAATCAAATAATTATATTTTGTTTCAAAATAATAAAAGCGTTGCTAATACTGAATTACCAAATAATATTATGACTAAGTAATATATTTCTTGGGGATTAGGGAACTGAAGGTTAATGACACACATTTACTTAGTTAACAGGAAATTTTGTTCATTAAAATAATAATAATTAACTGCTATAATACAGACCTTAAAAGTTGGCATGAAATTTTCCCGAACTACGTTTGTTGGCCCAAATGACATCATTTGAAAGCAATTGTTATATGGTTGGATATTTGACAAAAAGTGTATGGAATCTGGTTCTATTCCTGAAACCAATGAGTACAATGGCTCTGGTGGTGGATCCAATGGTATCAATTTCACTTCCCCACTTGCGCAACGCAATCCATTTTTTCATTTTTGTATTTCAATGCCTTACAATGAGAGCAAACCAAGTTCATAGATCCAATAGTAACACATTGGTGGTTACTGTAGTCAATTGACAAATTATGTGATATACGAATTCTTTCACATTCATTTCGGTCGTCACGTTCTTGTGCATTATGATAAGATCGGTAATTAGTTTGGTTTGTAGCATTTCGGGTTCTTCTACCTAAATTATTTCGTCTTATAGGAGCCATATTGAATATACTTACCTCAATTATGTCACATGCAATAATTATTAATCACAGGTATTAAAACACTTTGTACAAAACACGATATAAAATAATCAAAATTAATTATTAAATATTATAAACGCTTTTTAACGTGGTTTGTTTGACAGATGCAATGACTTGAAAACTGATGACAATTTATGTCACATTCCGAAACTAAAACAAAACAAAGAATATTCCAAGGCCAATCAAATCTATAGCTCTTACATTTTTTGACTTTTCAATTTGGTCGGGTTCACGATATCACTATTATTATCACTTTTGCGTGAGCACGCACACATATATATTTGATTGAATTTGAATTTTGTGTAAAGACAATAAAGCGCGAATTGATTCTTCGACGTTAGCGTGTTGCTACATTGTTTAGACAACAATGAGTGCTTGTAATTTAATATGAACTTTATTGTATAGCAATACAGTTCAAATTGACTCTACATTTAGTTAGAAAATATTTGTATAGGAAAAAGAAAAGGGCTCTTTTATGGGTTTTCCTGGAAATTATTCGAATTTTTCTCGCCGTAAGAACCATCCTTGAGATTCAAGGAATATTTTACAAAAAGAATTGTTAAGATTGGTCCATGCGTTGTTGAGTTGTGCGCTTACCAACACATTTTGCGATTCATTTTTATATTATAGATATATATAAACTTTTTGACCAATGGTCATTTCGGACTCAGGGGGTCATAAAGAAACCTCCTGTAAAGAATTTTTTCCAAAATTTGAAAGTCGGGTACAAATGAATGGGCAGACCGAATTCTTCGAGGTCTACCCAAAAAATAATACTACCTTGAACGGATATCATTAAACTGTGTCTCACATAAGAAGTTTAAACTACTTTATGCCAAAGCTGAGGTTGTTTCAATATTAACAACATTAAATACATTTCAGTTAATGTAATATATGATTACTGCTTTAAATAAACAATACAAAATAATAAAAAAAATACTTCTAATACTAGAGTTAATTATGTTAGAGGAAAGCAGGTTTAAGATATTCAAAATTAACAGTTAAGTTATACTGATTAGTAACAAGAGCATAATTTATAAGATAATAATAACACAGAGGTTTATTTTAAACATAGTACGAATCAAAATTGTTAAGAGAGCTACACTCCTTATAAGTTGTATAAAATAGTTGTAATTTGATGGCAGCTCCAATACATTTTTATCTTTTCCTTGGTAATACCACCCGGGTGTGAATTAGATATAATATAGCAATGTTTCCTGTGATGAGTAAGAGGGACGGATGATCATACCACTTCCTTGATTCGCTGTGTTTTACTTTCTTTAATGTTTTTTTTTTACCCATTCCTATAAAAATACTTATTGAGGTTTATTTTTTAAAATTTCCTAAGTGAAAAATAATTATAACTTACGCTGTTATAAAATTTATCGTAACTACGAAAATAAGATATTTTAATATATTTCCTATGATTATAATAATACAGAAGTTAATAAAGCAGTGTATAAGACAAGATCTAAAAGAGTTTATCTACCGCTGCATTTTAATGTTTCTAAGTCGAGATGATAGCAATGTTGTCACCGTCGCGTGCGTCGTTTAAACTTTGCTGATTAGGAATATCAGCAGGTAGATATTCTATAAGTTTAAGAAAACAAATTTCAGAACTACAATGTTCAGAGAAGTATTTAACATTTAACAATTTTCTTTATGAAAAAGAATTTCATTTCAACAAAAAAATATGTAAAATAAAGTATAAGTCAGGTGTACATTTACAAAATTTGCTTACTTAGTTTAAATTTATTTTTATTAAATAGTCGTATCGTAATATAAAATATCGTAGTCGTAATAAAAAATAACTACCAATCAATAATTCTCCACCTGTATTTGTTTAATGATGTTCCTTTGACGGAACGGTTCAAGGAATACCAGCAAAAGTTTAAAGTTTATAAATATCATAAGCTTAAAGATATTTTGTGTATATTTAACTCAACATACTTATTACTCGTAAGTCATATCCGAGTACTGCTCGTCACCTGTCGGTAATGTTCGGGTCAAGTGTATCACGGAGTGAGTGTAATAATGATAAACCACAAATATTAAACAACTTAATAAAAAAATATATTTTTAGTCGTAATATACTTTTAGGAATAATCTGTACCAAATTCATCAAATTCCATAATTTTATATTATTATTAATATGGCATTCTTTGGCTCAAGTGGATGTGTATAATATATCTAGGAGAATATTATCAAAATATTTTGGGTTATATTACTTTTTTGTACTTTTTTCAACAATAAGAATACCTCTAACCTTTAGAATATCTTAGAAGACGAGCTTACAAAATAAGTAGAAAGCCCACTTTTTTTTCGCATTAGATTAAACATTTCATAATTTCAATATATGTATGATATAAAAAGCTTTGAGTTACTTTCTATAAATTGACGAATATTATTAAATACTAAATTCTGCAACCATAACAAAATAATATTGTTATAAATATAATTAATGTCCTTAGAATCGGATGATGTTAAGGACATTAATAAAAAAAGATCCATGAAGAAAATAATGATTTAAACAATTTATCCGCTTTACAATGTATCTTATAAAAATACATCTAATAATTTTTTTAAACTACTCTTAATAATTTTGCTTCTTACCTTGTTAGTGGAACAAAGTTTTTGTATATTTTACTCTTACGTATAATAATAATAATAATAATAATAATAATAATAATAATAATAATAATAATAATAATAATAATAATAATAATAATAATAATAATAGCAACTATCGACTTAAATAACATATGTTTAATAGTTATTAAAAACTTGTCAAAGAAGGAGCAAAAAAGTTGAGAAAAATATATACATTCATAAAAAAATCCTTTAATGTAAAGCTAAATAACTAATGTATTTAAAAACAATTTCAACTTGATATATATTTCAATAAATAAAAATGAAAATAAAACATTTATGATGCTCTTATTTTTCTAATTTATGACGTCTCTTTGTAATCTTAAGATAGATTCTTTATTTCTACTGTACCAGGGGTTTCAATGAAAGTTTAATTAAAGGAAGGATATAAGGGATAACTTAATACACGGTCGTGCGTCTTCGAGTCGTATAAAATCACTTCTTATTTTTAATAAATAACTACAGAATCTACAGAAAAATAGTTGACTTTTTAATTTTAACGCAATCAAACTATGATGTACCTTCAAGAGGTGTAAAAAAGGTGTAGGTTGTCATAAGTAATGGCACACTTAATGTTCGTATATCTTTAACTTGACCCAAAGAAAGTCAAAGACTAACATTATAAGAGTATAATTTACGTCTAAACTTAGTACATTGTCGCCACGTGCTGTATTATATAGACTTTACAAAGGTACACTGAATGGACTTCGCAGTTTTATTATTTCTTAGAAAACTTTGATTCTATTATGATCCGTAAAAATGTGTTGGATGTAAATATAACGTTTGTTTTAGTTTTTTTTGTCTCTAATTTATTAAAAGCTCTTCACAATTTGTGCAGCACGTTTAAAGCAATTTAAATTTATTAAGACTTTATATAACTTGTATTAAGAAGTTAAAGACAAATTTTATTAAAAGATGTTCGTGTGACAAATAGTTAAGAACTAAAAGTATCGTTCAAACAGGACGTACATTATACATATTTGTAACACTGTGAGAACTCAACACACTTAGAATAACAATGTTACAATTTGCCACCAGCGTCCTTTCGTCCGACATTCGTTGGACGAAATGTACATCCTAACAACCGCAATATAAAATATTCAGTCCGTACAACTCAATATTTTATTTTTTATGAAATAACTTCAAAATATTTTTATGTGAACTACTGATATTAAATAAAATTACGTTATTCTATATTACCACATATACATTAAAGGTAGTGCTAACATTAATTATTGCGCTTTTATAACGGAATAAACTTTTAATTATAGATAAAAATATCGTGAAACGACCAAATCTTAGTATCGTAGTTCAAACAATACTTTCTATTTTCTTTCTCATTCTCTTTCTCTCTCCTCTCAGTCTCCCTAAACCATACTTCACTTTGGCAGTGACCTAAAGTATTTACTTCCCTCATCTGTATTTATAGAGAGATTTCTTGATCTTTAATCATATTGTTTTGATAAAGGAATTTATTCATTCCTAACCTGAAAAGCCTTAGGTCTAAAACTTAGGAGGTATCAAACAAACGCGTTGTATGTTAGAGATTTATGCAGTCGACCTATATCCTCGTAAAAAAAAACCCAATATCAATTTCTGAAATTTACTTAAGATAAAACACAGTAATCCAGGGAAACGTCAAAACGTTTCTCCAGTAAACCTACGTAATATCCTCGCTAAAAAAATATATGACACTCACTGGCACAGTATACAATGTAATAGATAGGTAGGTACCCTTGTTTAAAGACACGACAAACCGGGTAAGTAAGTCAAAATCGGTATTATTACAACGTATAATGTAAGAGACTCAGCAGAATCAGATTAGTTACCTACACTTCTCTCATACGACCAGTTTACGCAGAACAAAAAAGTCTAGCCTAATGCTTCTTTGTGCACAATTTTTTTTGTTTTACCAGTTGTAACATGGATAAACAAACAGTCTCTTCGAGTAACTCTAGAAAATGCAACGTATAGCTGTCCGTTTGAGAAGCAGGGCGCAGTAACATCAACACCGGCCAATTTGAATGTCTGCCCTTGAGTCTTGTTGATAGTCATGGCCAGACAGCACTTCACCGGGAACTGAAGTCCCTTAAAATCAAAAGGGTAATCACTGGGCATTAGGGTAATGCGAGGAATTAGGACATGTTGACCCGACGCACACCCAGTGAGAATTGTGGCACCAATGACATTGCGTTCTAAGGAACACATTATCAATCGAGTGCCATTGCACAATGTGGAAACGTTCAGGTTTCTAAGCAGCATGATAGGAATGCCTACTTTGAGCTTCAACTTATGATGAAGTAGTCCGGGTGTGTTCAAGGAGTTGAGGAACTCGACTGGATAATGAGTTGCTTCCTCTTCAGCAAGGACACTATCCACTGACTCGTAGACTATATCCTCACCCGGAACCTTGGCCAGCATCATCTCGTTGATTAGCAGAGCCCTTTCGTTTTTAGACGTCAAAATAGCGCGTTCTCAAAGCCACTCAGAAGACATGTTCCTTATATTGGAAATATCGGGGAATACCTGCTGCACCAAATAATCCAAACTATGAACCAAAGTTCCCATTTTACCTGTGATTTCAACTTCACTGTCCTTTTCCAGAAGTAGCTTTGCAAACTCTCCACTCGACTTGTCTCCTAAAAGGTGTACTCGCATGTTGACGCTCAAAGTAAGCTTCGTCACTTTACTCCACAGTGGCGAGCTTTTGATTGAGGCGTGAACCTCGTCCGGTCTAGTCCCTCTCTGAATCACCGGTAATGTTTAGATCACTAACCACACTGTTCAAATTATATCACAATCGATAAATTCCAATATGTTTCGATTATCGCTACTTAAGTTAAGAGATTTATGAGATCGAGTCAAGTTTACTCGATAATGTGGTTAATTAACAACATTATACATTGAATCAATACTCTTTACTTAAAACCTTGGCAATATAATAATAATGTGCATTAATTATATATTATAATGGATAATTTTATTAGCAAATAAATTTAGTCTGATTAAGAATTATCAAAAATTTTTATTGAAATATACATCAAGTATGTAATTCTTTAGAAGATGAAATTTGACATTTCGTTGAGTTTTGAATATACCAATGAGTATTGTCGAAATTATTAGATGAAACTAATCTGAACATCTGTTACATTTATAAAAGAAAGAATCAATAAAACTTAACATACTTCGATGGCAGCAGTAAATTGACATTATAAAAATGAATAAATTAAGAAAAAAACAAAATTGTAGTGTGACAAAAATGATTTCTAGACAAAAAATATTATTAAACGTTAAACCTTTTAAGTTCAGTTAAAGCAATTTTTTGAGTTCAGTTCAGTTAAAGCAAGTTTCAACTTATTCACAAAAAGCACTATTCGATTTGCTCCATCTAACCATCATATAAAATCCCACACGATATGAGAATTCCTGTTTTAGGGTGACGCGTAGATCCGTGGAATATATATGACAGCTTTTACATGATTTATGAAACTTTGGATTTCATGACGCTTTGATTTATTTAGATAAATTGTTTTGATAATTATAGATTAAAATTGTAAATATATGGAAGCTATTGAGCTTCTTTTGGTATTATTTTGAATTACAAAGTTTGTTTGTTTATATGTTAAAAATAAATATATATATATATATATATATATATTTTTTAAATTAAAAAAACAATGTTCAGCGACAAATTTCTGGCTTAATAGATGGCTATTTTTTTAACAGGAATAAAGTAAAATAGACAAGAAATATTTTATTTGTTTATCTACATTATCTACCATAGTATCACGTAGTAGTATCAATAATTTGTATATATAAAATAATAATAATTTAACAAAAAATAGTAGTTATGGCACTTGCGCCAGTTTTAGCATATTACTACTCTTATTTAGGAAAATTAAAGTTAACCATACACAACATAATTTTTCAGCGCCTAAGACAATATACACAAAATCACTGCAGCAATATACCACAATCCATATCAGAATTGCAAATTTACTCAAAATAAGCTATTTGTGTTTGTAGACTGGACTTGTGCAACAATGATACATTACACTTCTAGAACAACAAGCACTGCATAGAAGAAGTGTAATTACCAATGTTAATTAACAAACTACTGTTCTTATTATACTGTAGCTATTTCAATGAATGTTTCTCAACTAGTACTACTTGCCTAAAGTTATGTACAGTGAGTGGGAGAGCGAGAAGTCCTATCTTCTATTCCTTTTCTAATCTGTATACTAGTTCTAAACGGAGAGTGTCGGGACACTGACCATTTACCATGAGATGTAGCGTTGGCTTGTTAAGTCACCACGTTATAAAGAAATAGAAGATACTGTTTAAAATCTACTTTCTGAATAAAGAATCAATAAAAACCATATTCGCAATACATTTAATAATTGTTGTTGCTGTTACTAGCGACTTTTGAGCTCACTCTTCGTTTCAAATACTAACCTTTTTATCATAATTATAATAATAATAATATCATTTTTATTGTTTTTATAACCCAAACTAATTCTTTAGATTTTCTATGAAGATTTTGATATAAATTGATTTCAATAATAAACTGAGAAGCACCACATTAATATATTAAAAGTTGTTTAAATAATTATTGCCCACATCTACATCACCAGATTAATGTTTTAATCTCTAAAGTGTATACTACACACTTTCTTTACATTTTTAATTTTATTTACTGTCAGATTTTTAATAGTGTTGTACATTAAGTATTCAAATAAATAAAAAGTATTTAATGTAATCAATTCTACTCTAAAAGAAAAACGGCTGTAGTTCATCACTCTTACCAATTTATTTCATCAAAGTTTAGTAATGATATTGCTGGCTCAGTTCGAACGGAGGTCATATTAATTTGGCAAATCCATTACAAACAATATCTAACATTCTACGAACTTTTAGATCAAACAAATATGAAGCAAATATAGTGATCCATACTATCTTGTATGTTTGTACCTAAATTGCTTACCGGCTAGACCGATTTTTATAGAATTTGTTGTAGGATAGCATGATAAATTTAATTAAAATTTTTATCAGGATATTATAAAAATCAATGTGATAGCATTTCAAACTAATTTAGATGAAGCAGATGATATATTTATTTGTCATACAAATGTTTTTGGACTTACTCCTTTTAAAACAACAATACTTAATATACAAATAATTATCTGATGTCACTTTAATCTGTAATTGGTAAAATATACCAGAAAATAAAATGGCTCTTGTTTTTATAATATTTTTTTATATTTTATTATATTTATTATATATTGCTAAATAAAAGTACTCTATTCTATTCGAAATCCTGTATAATATGTTTAAATTTTAACTGATATCAACAGACGCGAAATAGAGTAATATTTATTAATTTTCCAACATATTTAATTATATCCTAGAAGTACCAAATCATATCCCGCAGCTATTTGAGTAGTCTCATTGACGATGTCAATTTACAAATTAGATTACGTTGATTTAAAATTATAATCAGACTTTTTTCATGATAAATTATAACATACATAATATAAATAATCTTATTCAATATAGAAAAGCTAAAAAGGAAACGAAGTTTAGCTCAAAACTCCTAATGAGGCGATTATAAAGTTCTCACTCAGTAGGCAAAAGTCCATGATTTGCATACAGATTATTTACACATGTTTGCGACGAGTTTTCCTCTCTTGGGAATAATTTATATATTCAAAAGGCGAGACTTTAATCCTTTTGGTGTTAGATTTTGTATTCATCATTGGAATTTATTTTAAATTGTAATTCTTGTTTTGTATATTAACCAAATAAAAGTCAATTTTAAAGTCAATTTTCAAAAAGCCTGCATTTAAATTTGATCCTATGTATTTTTATATAAATGTGAGATTTATTCTCTATGTAGGCATTATTCATGTTTTGAAACCTTATATATTAATATTGTATATTTTATAAATAAGCAAATATATGCTTAAGAGTGATAGAGTCTTGGTGGAGTGAATTGACTGCAGCACATCTTTGGACTAAATCTACTTGTGGAGATCCATTTTTTCAACATCTTTGTAAGGTAAATCTTATATTTGCATTTTATATAGGAACTAAGTTGAAACGAGAAGTCCAAAATATTTCCCCTAACTTCTTCTAATATTCTACTTATCACCCTTACTTGTTATTTTAATATCTTATTTGGCTGATGTCAAATGTTCGATTCCCTAAAAACACATTTTATAAGAGTACTAATGCAGCCGCATTCTCTTGTATCTCCGAAGTTTATCTAGTTATTTACCTAGATATTTATAGCTTTCATGTATTTTTTATGCTTATGTGACAACGGATATATCCATCTATGCTTTCCTGTTCATGAGTTCTCTGCATTTCTCTGCATTCCTTAAATATACATGTATTAATACTAACGTCAGTTTAATATTTCCTGACAATATAGGAAAGAATTCACCAATTATTATCATGATGATGGATATTTTTAAATATTAAAATAAAATTATACATCATCGTGTTACAAAATTACAGTTCAAAGAATTTATAGAAAATAAAAAAAAATGTTTTATCATTTATATTGTACATTGCTTAAAGATAATTTAATTTTTTTATTAAGGAAATACCACTCAATGTACAGCCTTCCAGTTCATTCGGTGAGCTCTATGGGAATAGAATTCAAATGTCTTGAAAAATTCTTAGAATGCATTTCTATCTTGGACGTTCTAATTAAATACGTTCTTAACAAAATTTACAGCAAATTGCTTACTGACTTGATTTACTGAATAACATAATCAGTGCTGCAGATTAGTTTTCAAAATATTGAAATTGCTTCGATAGCATGATATTATTGATATTATTTGATGACTTTCATATTTACTTCGTCGTAATGTTAATTTTGAAAGGCTGAAAGTTTTGCAATTCATTTGATACAATGTCGTAATAACTATGTGTTTGGATAAACAATTATTATATTTATACATGTCACAAAATAGTAACGAAATTTGTTGATATTTTTTTATTTAAATGATCTTTAATTAAAATTTTCTTAATATAAAAAATATGCATACAACAATTATATTCAAATATTTAAACAATAAAAATAACAAATATTTTTAAAATACGGCTATATGAATATGCTTTATTCTTTGATATCAAAATAATCGGAGTAATAATTAGTGCTGCATGATCCGGTATTATTATAGCTTCATGATAATGAAAACGTAAAATATATGCAATGGTGAGTAATATATGTTTTTGGCTCAAATTTTATTGTTATTTTATAGGACATATCATTTTACATATATAAATTTGTTTAATTAACAATTGAAATTGTAACATCATGATAGATTATTAATGTTTAGATTATAATGAGTATATAAATATCATTACATATCAAAAATAATAATTCTTTGGTGTCATTTTTGCCGTATTAAAGATATAATAACAACGGCCCCTAAATATCCTTGGACTTATCTGGAAACTGTCTCTAATGAAACAATTACGCTATGTGCGAGTGGAACCCCACACCTTGCGCTGAGCTGTCAGGGTCACTGAAAAATAATCCAACCAACCTCTATGTTTTACCACAAAAGTAGCCTGCATTTTAAAGTAGTATCGAAATTGTCCTTAACTGAAGATGATGAATAAACTGATCCTGGAGAATTTACAATAGCCTAAGGTCGTCAGTAATAATTTTTGTCGGCTTTTTAGCTTAATTTCTGAGTAGGTGTTGTTGTAATCATAGATGCATTTGTCTATACAAACATTTCCTTTATATTAAAGTACATAATAATTATATATTTTACAGAACTTAACTTATGCAATATTATTATACTAACAACACTTACTTAGTATTATTACATTTTAAACTTAGTAACATTACAACGGAATTAAGAAAATAATAACTGAAGTATTTAAAAATAAATACTAAGAGAATAGAGAATATATATTTCTATCGCTTCAAAAATCCCATTAAAGCGATGTTATTTGATGCGATTTGTAATATTACTAATGATAACCTAATAATAAACATTTGATACAGAGGTCTGAAAATAATTGCTTTGAAGGCAGAAAAGATGTTCTATTCCAATAGTCAACTTATAAGTCATTTGAAGTCATTTGAATGTAAATAGCGAACTATTGGTTTTGCTAAACCTCTGAAGAATGGATACCAATTGCTTTCAAGGAAAATTAAATTTTTGTAGTCACATTCTTAGCTACAAAATGCGTTCCAAACCAACGTTTGTTGTTTAACATCTTGTAACGTTTACAGAATAACTAAAATCATATAAACTTTCTAATATGTATTTTTTATAAAATCTTCTTATCATCCGTCCTCGTCACTCTGTAATCTTAGCTATCGCAATCTTTCAAAGTGATGATTTAACACTGTACATTAAATTTTAGAAGACAGCTATTTAGTTTCTGTCAAATATACTTACAGAGAATATTTTAAAACGACAATTCATAGTATAATGTTTTATTTAAAAAAATATTTTATGTCACAACGCGCGTAATGCCGTTCCCTTACTAACATGTTTAATATGATTTACTCTTATAATGTATATAAAGATTTGTATAAGTTTACTAAAATTACTTTCATTAAAGTAATGCCTTCAAATTCAAATGATATTTATTATTAACAGTAAAATAGTTTACTTTCGTTATTTTTAAACGATATAAAAATGTTACTTAAAATATTTCTATTTAAATAATTAAAATTGTAGCATTTCAAAATTCATCAAATGTTATGAAATTATAAATACGATGTACCTTTATTGTCTTCGACTTCAGTACGGAAAGTCAAGTTCAAACACTTTAAAGGTGCGGTAATTCAGATAGGTATAAACAAATAATGTTATAAATCAAATTGGTGTTTGAGACGGAGAGAAATTTGTGTATTGATTTAAACACTTTCCTAAAATTTAAATTATTATTATAATTATTAAATTATTAAATTGTATTAGTAATTTGTTATTATTTGTAACTTATAATTTGTTAATAAAGACAAATTCACTGAATTTATGTCGTCGGCCCTTTTCATGTCTAAGATATAATAATAACAAGCGAGTGGTGTCTTTGACGATGAGATTATCAACACTTAGTTCCTTATTATAAATCAGTAAGATATACATTGTACATTGTAAGTCAAAATTCTTGTAAATTTCTCTTAAATATTCCTACCTTTTATACTTTTTTATTTCTTACTTTTTGGACAGAAATAGAGATAGTATTAAAATATTTTTGATTCGGAAATAGTATGTTATAAGACATTTATCGAAATGCAGAATTTTAATAACTAAATAAAATAAACATTAATGTATTAAGTAAACTACCTTGTTATATAATAGTGATTGATTAAAATCTTCTATGAAAATATTCTATAATATGAAAGTAATAATGATAAACCACAATATTCCGGACTAGCTTGCGTGGCACCGGTATTAACTGGGCGGAGCATACAGGTCGTTCTCGACGGTTCGGTCCCCAAGCCCGTGAACGCTGGTGTACCCCAAGTCTGCGTGCTATCCCCAACCCTGTTCCTCCTGCACATCAATGATATGTTGGATATCTCCAACATACATTGTTATGCGGATGACAGCACTGGGGATGTGGTATATTCCGGCCGTGCAGGTCTCTCTCGGAAAAACGTCGACGAGTGCCGAAAGAAACTTGTGTCTTCTATAGAGACTTCCTTGGGGATGGTCTCTGAGTGGGGTGAACTGAACCACGTTCAGTTCACCCCACTCAGAGACCCAAGTTTGCGCGTTTATCACTAAGAAAACCCCATTTGTCGTATCACCGCGATATCGATATAGCGTATCACCCTCTTCGAGAGCACTCCTCTTAATGCCTCGCCAAGTATCAGAATACTGGGTCTCGACATTTCGAGCGACTGTCAGTTTCGTGGTCATCTTGAGAGCAATGCCAAGTTGGCCTCGAAGAAATTGGGAGTGATCAATAGAGCGAGGCAGTACTTCAAACCTGGCCAAAGACTTGCGCTCTATAAGGCGCAGGTCCGGCCTCACATGGAGTACTGTTCTCATCTCTGGTCCGGATCACCCCAGCTTCTACCATTCTACCATTTGACCGCGTACAACGGAGAGCCGTTCGAATTGTTGGGAACCCGGTGCTCTGCGAACGGCTGGACTCTCTGGCATTGCGTAGAGACGTGGCTTCTTTGTGCGTCTTCTACCGCATTTACAACGGGGAGTGTTCCGAAGAACTATTCGATCTGATGCCTGCCGCCGAATTTCATCACCGCACAGCGCGCCATCGCCACCAATACCATCCTTACCACCTGGATGCGTGGCGATCCTCCCCTGTGCGGTTCTCAAGGGCATTTTTTCCACGTTCCACTCACTTGTGGAACGAATTCCTTTCGGCGGTATTTCCAGATCGGTACGATATGGGTACCTTCAAAAAAGGCTTTTATTCCTACCTACAAGGCCGGCAACACTCTTGTAAGTCCTCGGATGTTGCAAGAGTTCATGGGCGGCGGTGATCACGTCCATCTGTGACCCGCCAGCTCGTTTGCCCTCCTGTTACATAAAAAAAAAAAATATGTCTTGTCAAATATTCACTCAAGACATAGGGGGAGCCTTTTAAATAAGACTTCTTACTCCACACAGAAGACCTAGTTTGCAAATCGCTAAATTTAATTAAAACAGGTCTACATTTATTGTTTGTCGATACTCCGCCTAAGCGGCTACAAGATTTTAAAGAGGAAGATACAATATTATTGATTTTTAATTTATCATGGAAGATGGATATTATACAGTCATTAAATATTTATTATAATTTTCAGGGACACCAGACAATAAAAGAAACTTATAGCGATATCTTGTCTCAGTAGCGTCAACAGATTTAAAAATTTCTTTAACTTGACGTTGTAGAATTGATAAAATATCCCAAACATGCTGTTTAAA
Source organism: Melinaea marsaeus rileyi (assembly GCA_918358865.1). Taxonomy (NCBI): domain Eukaryota; kingdom Metazoa; phylum Arthropoda; class Insecta; order Lepidoptera; family Nymphalidae; genus Melinaea; species Melinaea marsaeus. Next base: position 10,043,747 of record OU911094.1, read on the forward strand.
GGTATGAAATTCCTCACTAAGACGAGAAACAGAATCACGATTAGTTGCCACTTTAACAACCAACTGTTTTTCAAAGTCAGCCATTCGAGCCATGAGTTGTGAACTCAATGACTTCTGTGCGTCAGCAATTGATTGGATGGTTGCCATATTCACTATTTAGGTGCACTTAATCAGTTTCTTTTCTTGATTAGTTTCTTCAGAAACGTTATGTCACAGGCAGGTATGTGTGGTGCACTTTCAAAGAAAACACTCATTCATATATGATTAACTATTATATATACACTTTAATTATAGGTGTAAATAAACATAGATTTAATAATTGAATTTGAAAATAATGTTAAAATAAAAATAAAATAAATTTAAAGCACAGATATTTCTTTGTTGATGACTACCCTCAAAAATTTAAACTAAATTAAAGTAATTAACGAAATTTAACGAAAATTACCTGTGAGGTCACTTCTACAACAAAATATAATCACTGGATCAAGTCCCTTAAAAGATGTAATCTATTGTTTTGAAGGTTTCTTTATGGTTTACACTGACTTATAAAATATTCAATAAGTTTATCAGTACCTTTTAGTTATCATAGAAACTGAATAATAACTAATACGGAATATTTGTAATACAGATTTTTGTAACTATGCGAAAGAAGTGTGTTAATTGTTGCTAGATGTAATTGTTCATAAACAATCAATTAAAATTATAATAATCTTAATTAATCACTGACTGGTCTAAAGAGCAGTAGATTCATGAACATCTATTACAACACAGAATGATGATGACTCTGAGACAGACTAATTACTAATGATACAAAGGAAAGTTGTAACTCTTCCGTTCACATTATTTTATTACCTGTACAGATTGGTGTTGTCTGAGTGTTATATATGTAACATTGCTATTGATCAGCTTTATTCACTGAAGCACTGGCTGAAGTAACCGATATATAAATTTATTATCATACTACAGTATACTATGTAAAAAAAAACAAAATCATATTTTTAATATAACATTTTTAATCCAACTCACGTAAAGACCGCCACCTGGCTTCAACAAATACATCACAACCCTCTGTAGCAGGTGTACGACAGTATGGCTTCATATTGTAGGTACAAAGCTTTCTACATCGTGCATCTTTATATCAAACGTGCATTTTTATATAAATTTTAGAAACATTGTATTAGTAAATATGATATCGATAAAATACAGTTTTATTATTTGCTCTTGTAGGTTTTATTCAGAGATCCTCATTCGATAATTCCAAATCAATCTGCAAAATTGAAACCGTTAAAAATGCAATTAGTAATACAATGAAAATTATTTATCTCTTAGATTAACCTTTAATATTAGTTAATAATATTGTCAAAATACCTTTCCGCGAGTAAAATGGCCACTGCCACTAAGTATCCCCCGAGCAGTACGATGAACGCCGGCGCAGCGCCGCCCAGCGCCAGCGCCCGCGGGGAGCTTCCTTCGCATCGGTTAGCGTGACCCCAAGTTCTTAATTGTACACGCTTTAGTACACCCGCTTCTAGTAATCGCAGAGGACTAAAATTATAACGACATTAATTTACATTTATAATCTGTCACATTAAACCAATATTCCATGCACTAGGAGGAATAAATTCCAGGTGTCGTTATAAGACAATTGTCAGAAGGCATGTAACTTTGTCATGATAGCTATTAATCATTAATGAATGAGATGGTGTCGATGTCTTGGACCACCCTTCTCATAGTTCAGATTTAGCACCAATTATATGTATAAATAAGTCAAAACTTTCCACCGACTCTATATAAATCTACAGTAAACTAAACCAATTTTGGTAAGCATGAGGTCATTCATTGATAAATATATAAGAAATTGTTTTATCCACAGACAATTATTAAAATATTTATATTTATAAAATTATTTCTCATACTAAGATACCTCCAAACGAAGAATTCCTTATAGGGACTATTTTTCTGCACGGCTATATACAGTAACTCCCTCTCCAGTGAGCGTAAGGAACCCAGGTCACAGAGCTCACGCTGGTCGAATGTTCGAGCAATTATTTTATTCGCACTGTCCACTTCGACGTGATACACATAGCCTACCAAATTAAGATATACAATAAAATGGAATTTCAAAATTACATTTAAAATTAAATTTTAAACTATCCAACTTCTGTACCGCCTTCTTTCACCATAGCGATGCCATCCCTAACAAGCTTAAATATTGGTTTTCCTTTTTTCTTCAGATTCAGTAATCTCTTTTTCAATTCATCCTCAGCCTTCGCGTACTTTTTATTGTAGTAGTAATCTTTTAACTATAATGAAATAAAAAGTTAAAAGTTTTGACTGTATCATGTAGCAAAAGTTATCAGAACATTAGAAAATAATATATTATTAATATTTAGGTATCCGAGGCTTATAAAAGGAATACCTGTAACCAGGAATAAGTGTATCCTGTGTCCTCAAGAATTGGCTGAAGTGGACTATCAAGAAGATCCCACAAGGAGTTTATGGAAGGAGGTGGCGCGTTTAAGAGCCAACTGACCACACTGCTTGTGTAATAGTTGTAGATCAGGAGACAAAACACTCCTGTTACCAGCATGACCAGTTTTCTAACTACAATAAACATGAACACACTTTTAATTTAGTTTTTTATCAGACACTTTTATAACATATTTGCAAATATCAATATACCTGAAGATACTCTTTGTTGTTCTTGTTCTTCGAAAACTAAAACAGAGATGGTATGTCACTACCGAGTTTAGGATTTCGATTATAAAATAATTACATTTAATTACTAAATATACATTGCTGACAAATCAAGGCTAGTATGGAGAATATAGCATAAGGTAACGAAGTCGGTCTTCTCTCCCGAATGGCTGCTAGAAACAGAACTATTCCACAAAGAACTGAAATCCCTAAAAAGCACCACCACGTGTTTGGTGAAAGCGGTGTAAGGAATTGGTTCTCAAATTTCCCGATTCCATGTGACGGAATTTTGTAGAAGTATCGGGTTCTGAAAAATAATAATTTGAAGGAAGTAAGTGTTTCAATATAAAAAACTTCCACAATAAAGTAATCTCAATCGCTCACTCGACGTGTGAAACCGGGAATGTCACATCAAACTTATCCACATGTGTCGGCAGCAGTCTCAGTACAGGAGTTACGTCTTGTTCTTGAAAATAAAGACTATTTGTAACAGCCTGAGAATATAATAGTTAGATTAGACTAAGTAATAGTGTAATTATAAATTCATATTTTTGAGGACACATATCTTGAATATAGTACAGTGATACTTACGGTATGCTCCTTGTTGTAATCGCCAACCCATATATCAAAAATAGTGTAATTAAATCTATGAAATAAACGTTTTGATTAAAATAGGAAAAAAAAATCGACATAAATAGGAACGTAGCAGATTTTAAATATATGTAGTCTTATATACTTTAAAAATATAGATATTATTGGTTTATAATATACAATTCCTTTTCGTCTGATCTATAAATCTATTTATTTATCTTCACGCCATATCCCTTTCGGTGTAGCCAGAGACGACGGAGCGCCAAACGCTACAGTCCCTGCATACCTCTTTCGCCTCGGCCACAAACATCAACCTCTTCATTCATGCCCTCCGGGGGGTCTTCATGCTTTTTGCGTGTCCTTCCTCCAGTATCATAGATACAGTGTTTTCGAAGGTCACTCGAGGCCTTCCCCTTTCTCTTTTACCGCTCAAATTTCCTATATAAATCTTTTTTGGAATTCTTTCATCACTCATTCGTTCGACGTACCCAAACCACCTGAGCACGTTCTTCTTGATTCTTCATCTTCTTCATTCATTCAGTACCTGCCATTCTGTGGATCTCTTCATTGCGGATTCGGTCAGCTAGACCGATTCCGCATATTCTGCGAAGAGAACGCTCCTCACCAGTATTCATGTTTCTTAGATTCTTCTTCTGTGTTACCCATGATTGGCTGCCGTATAACAGCATCGGTAGCAATACCGCATTGTGTAAAGCCAAACGTGCAGCTATGCTGACGTTTCGCCATCTCTACAATGCAGCCAAAGCACCGTTGACTCTTTTACCGGCAGAAATACGCCTTTCCACATCCATTTCGTATATTTTTTTTTGTGTGTCTCTGCTGTTAGCCCTACTAGCCATGACACCGTCACTGGTAGAATGGACGGATGCAGAGACCTGCAAAAAATTTCGTAGCTTCCGTCTCTGCTAAAAATGCTTCCCAAACAGAAAACTTCATTCACTAGTTCTATTATCTTATTATTCACGTTGATCTTACATTCTGGTATTTCTTCATTTCTTTCAAATATCAGAACCTTCGTCTTATATGATCATTTAGACCATTATTTTCACACCCATTTTTCATAGTGGTGACCAATGCCTGCAAATCGCATTCTGATGATGCAATGATCACTGCATCATCTACTACAAATTGAACAACCAAGCTGACATAGCGCAACCTTGCTTAACACCCGATTGGATGTCAAACCAGGGCGACATGCCAGCTCCTACTCGCACGCAGGCTGAGTGATCTCTGTAAAGAGACTTTACAGCCTGTAGCAAGGGTCCGTTCACATTGTATCGGGGCAGTATCTCCCATAATTTCTCTCTCACAACACTGTCAAACGCCTTTTCCAAATCCACAAAAGCACAGAAAACCTTTTGGTTTAGGGCCAAAAACTTTTCCGTGATCATACGGAGGGAAAAGATCTGATCTATACACCCTCTTCCAGGTCTAAAACTACCTCCTTGGGCCTCCCACAACAGAATTTCAGATCTCTCTTGCATTCTTCTCGCTAATATTTTAGCATAAACTTTACCGCCTAAGCTAATCAAATTGATAGCCCTATAGCTTACACATCATAACGTCATATTCAAATACATACAATATGCAACAGAGTCATGTATCAAAGTGACCGCTACCTAATGTTATGTACTTCGGCGACTTCGTGCAGGAAAATGAACCCCGTATGAGTTAAAATAGACACGTTTGGATCAGGATTCCAATTTAAGACCATCTGAGGATCGAAAACTTTCGGTATTTTAGACATCTGCAAAAAATATATTTGCGTTAGTATTCGACATCTTTCACTACTTACTCGTACTGAAAGAAACAAGAACAATAGAATTAGATTACTATTATTTAAATATCTGAGGCTTGGCTTTATCTATATAAAATAAAAACTCCATTCGAATAAAAACTCAATAAATAAAACGATAGGACATTTAGTTATTGTACTTACAACAAATACCAATTTCAATATCATTCCATGGAAATCAAACCGGCGGTAATATTTATGTAGTGTCGTAAGATTTAGACCTTCAAATATAAACACTGTATAGTTTTATAACAAATTTCATTTTGCTATTTAAAATCATTTTGAAGAGTATAACTCTTACAAACTTAACTAACATTAAAATAAATTAAAGTAATATTTTCATAAGATGAATCAAAAGCCGAAACAATTTATTTTGGATTACTTTTTTTTTTATTAAAAATAATTTGTTTTGTTAAGAAGGGTTTATTTGATTTCATCACAACAACAACAACAAACACTACCATAAATATTTATAAAAAGATTACATATTTAAATATAAATGACGCAGGTTGTGCCCAAAAAACATTCTTCATACATTGTTACCTGTAACATTATTCCAGTTTCCAATAACTTCAACCACAAACCTTCCGTTTCTTTGGTTACCGAAATTGTACACGTCATACAGACAATAACGACCTTCACCTATTAGAACGAAGAAAAATAATTTGGTCGAATGAAGAATAAAGTTTTGTAAATCATAAAGTATTAAAATTACATCAACACTGATAAAGACATAGACCAGCGACCTCTGGTTTTTTTTTGTTAGAAATATAAAAATTTTCATGATTAGACAGAAAAAATATTTATTGCTGAAAGTAATAGAAGTCAAACACCATAAATCAAAGCAATAAATCTTGTCGAGTTTCTAAAGGATTATAATTAATATAAGTAAATCATCACCTGTGTTAACTGACACCACGATATCAACGTCTATAGTTAAATTGAGATTACTTAATATTGATAAGAGAGGAACATTGATATGGCGACTTGGTTCAGAACAGTTAGATCGCTCTCCGACAGCTTCACGGTCAGTTTTCTCACACATTATTACCCATTTGTGTTTGGAGTCGAATAAATTGTTTTGAGATGCCTGATCAAAGAGAAATATATGAGAAATAAAAAATTACAAACGAATGACAGATTAAAAAATATATAGAAATACCCACATATGTAAGAACACGTTCAAATAGTGGACATGTTGAGTTTATAAGCACCCCTATGCTTGATGATGTTTGACTTAAGCAGAGATCACTCTCGCTCTCATCTCGCTCTTCCGAACCGATTAAGTTAACACTTGAAATTGCCAGGTTATTATGCGACGCTACTTTAGCAAGTTTATGCGCTGCAGGACAAGATTAACGGTAATTAATTGAAATGTAAACTCGAGATTATAAGTTATCGATACTCACTGTAACTGTCACATGTTAATACACACGCGAAGAAAGTATGTTTATATTTAAAGTAGCTTACGGCCGAATCAATAAATTCATTATTCAATGCGAATATTATTGGACACGCAAGGAACGTTATGACTAAATCGAATCTCATTGTGACTTGTTACGGCGCTGTTGTGAGCTTTATCCTTTTATAGGCTTAATACGATATGAAATATTTAAGAACCCGTGATACACTATCGTTGTGGTTCTGTTGGATATAATATAGATATAAAATATTTTTCTCTCTATTTTATTTACAGCAGTAACAAGAAACGCACCTGCACCTCCCCAAAGCACCTTTTTATTGAGCCTTCACGACCACCCCCGAAATCTGGACAGACATGAACACTGACGAGGGAAACCTTTGTGAGGGCCGTAGAACACGTGAACGGAGGCCACTCTCTCCGTCTTTGTGACAGAGACCTCAAGTCCAAACAGCGCTCAGTCAAACGGCGGACAGTTAAATGCTATTTGTTGTTAATTATGTCATGATGAGAATAAAATTCTCCTAATATATGTAATATGATATCGACTTCGGATACACATTGTAAGACTGTTAATGATATTTATTATATCCATATGCTATCTGTAAAATTATATGTTATTTCTTGACCTGTTTTCAAAAATTATATACTTTATAAATATATTATTTTATTGCCATCCCACGGCACCATTAAAGTAATTTGAACTAAATGGATTTACAAAACGTCAGTAACAAAGGGTTCTGATATTGCTTAGGACTTTGAATTGCAATTGAGATATCATTTTCCTGTCACTTTAATATCATTTCCAATCAAAGAGCATCAAATATTATATTTAATTCGTTCATCTTTATTTATTGTTTATTATTTATTTATTTATTTATTTAAAAATAACAAATACAAAAAATAATGTAGTACAAAGGATTACTTATCTCTTTTAGAGATCTCTCCCAGTTACCCTTTGGTGTGAGAGAGGGAGTACGAGATAGTGCGGTACACTTATACTAAATACAAATAAAAGAGAACAAAGAAATGCTATTGAAAATACATTATTCTTTAACGGTTACTTAACAAATTATCCGTTTAATATAGCATATAAAATACTTAGACAAATACATACTTATATACACATATACACACGCACACACACACATATATACATATATACATATATACATATATATATATATATATATACACACATATAAAAGTGAATAAATATATACAATTGTAAAAAAATATAAAATAATAAAATAAACAGAAATACTAGTTATCTTTCCGAAGATAGGTAGTGTTGCTTAACTCTTAACTTAAAAGAGTTGAGGGAAGGATTACCATACAAAATACTTTGGGGAAGAGAGTTCCATAGCCGAGCTGCAACAACCGAGAATGATTTTTTGAAAACAATAGAGTTGTAAAAAGGCACTACTAGGGATTTTGTAGTAACGCATTCATGAGATGCTCTCGTCCTTGGTGGCGTCACATGAAAACGCTCATGCAAGTAAAGGGGGGAAGCGTTATTTAAAATATTAAAAAGAAGTGATAGGATGTGCACGTTCCGGCGACGGCGAATAGGCAGCCACTTTAATTGTAATCGATATTCGGATACATGGTCAAATTTGCGCAATCCGTAAATAAAACGAATGCGCAAATTTTGAAGTCGTTCAAGCTTATCAAGTAGCTCCTCGGATGCATCTAGATAGCAAAACGTCAGCGTAGTCGAAAATTGGAAGGAGAAGAGTTTTTGCTAGCATTTTTTTAGTTTGTAAAGGAAGGAAATTCTGCAACCGTCTGAGAGAGTGAAGAGAATAATGAACTTTTCTACTTATTTCAAAAATTTGCGGTGCCCAAATTTTTGACAGAGATGACAGTCAAATATGATGCCAAGATTTTTTGATTGCTCTGTTAAAGGTAAGGATATAGTATCGTAGATAATAGAGGGTGAAAATGTATTATCAATTTTATTACGCAATTGCCGATTGCCTGTAATTAAGGCTTGTGATTTTAGCGGGTTGATCACGAGGCCGTATTCTTCGGCCCACTGCTTAATCTTCCTAAGGTCATCGTTAACTAATTCCATTGTAGCATTAAGGTCGGCTAGGGATGTATGTCGATACAGCTGTAAATCGTCTGCATAGAGATGGTAGTGACAAGAAAAGACTTTAGAGATTTCATTAATAAAAATACAATGATACATGCAAATGTTTTGTCTCTTGAGATGTATTATAACAGAGTATCCTCCGTCAGCGTTAAACATCAATACGTATACTCGTATTGGTTATTACATTTGTTAGAACAAGAGATGTAATGGTGTAATATTTTGTATAACAACACACCTGACCATATGTCGTACACTTTCTTGGAGTGGAATAATGTGCCGTATTAGCCTTACTTACATTGATTGAATAACTCGTTGTATAATAATGTATTAATAGTGTGTGAAGCTTTATTTCCAAAATGTAGTAATTTTTCGCCCATTATTAATCAGTTCTGATACGAACTATTTATAACGGCCATGATATTACATGGTATCTGGAGTACGACCACTAACTTGGAAAGATTTTTAAGAATGATAGTGATCGTACATGTTATAAAATATGAGTCACTATTTATCTTATATAAAACACCTACTTCTAATAATTGACATCTGATTTTACCTACGGTTAAATTTATATTAAGTTATAACGCACTTACTTGTATATGAATACCATGTATACTTTATATATTTATATTCATAAAACGTATACAGGTATTTTTAAACAGAATTCACAGCTCATTTGAATGATATATATATATATATATATATATATATCGGTAAAATAAACCATGTCGATATAATATCTTTATAGGTTACTTTATAAAGATTCACAACGCATAGTAAAATAATACGATTTTAATAAATATAAAAGACAATTTATCTCCATAATATTTAAAAGTACCTCCAATGTTAGAATAAAACAAATACATATAAAAAAAATGTGGAGTCCTCTGTTACATTTCCGTTTCTTTTCCCATGTGAGTGCGATTTGTGTCAACAGAACGACTTGTTACCGTCGGAATAAAGAACTCACTATTATAAGGTTGAAAATTATTACATAAGAGACAAGTAAGTGTACGATGGGCATAGAACACGAACTATTTTATTATATTTTTTTTTCTAAAGTTTATATGAAGAGTTTATCGACACCGACCGACATTGTCAGTTCAGGTGCTGTGTAAATATATAAGTTACAGTTGTCAGAGCGAGAGGACGGTTTCCAAGACACGTGTATTTTTTTATAATTATAAGAAAAAATGTACCTGAAAGAGTCGTTTACATAAAGATTTTTTCCTATAACTATTATTTAATTAGATTATTTGAGATAACCCTCAATTACATATATTTTAAAGTCAATAATGAGTAGTAGTAGAAGTAGAAGTAGAAGTAAGACTATTAATATCTACTTGTAAAATTTGACGACAAGAATAAGGTCTATTTAAGTACTAAGGACCCTGAATGATAATACCGGCAAATACCGATAAATTAAAGTGAGTACACCCCGTTAAGCATATATAATAGTCAAAACTTTTTTACCCAAACCTCTTTTTCTACTTTTATTATAAGTTTACTTTCCAAACATAAATGAGACGAAGCTTCTTAGCATTCCATGGATTCACCGTGCGGGTGCCGGGCCCATCGCGTTGCAGGAAAAGGAGCACAAACAATGCCTGGGACTTGCGACCCAGGTGTAGGTTTAAGGGGCCCCTTTAGTATGCGCATACACGCTCACCTTCACTGTTCACGCTCCTCTCCCTACCTAACCAAATATCGTAAGAACTTACTAAATCTGCCTTTGAAATACGTTCCAGAAATGAACTGATGATCGTTCTAGAAAGGCCGAGATCGTTAAATAAATTGTAGAGAGATTTTGCTGTTATACCTTTCGCTCCTACTTCTACAGCGTACAAATTAAGTATAAATTTATTCCTGATCAGTTCGTTACACAGTACGTAATACTTGTTAAGCTTAAATGTATGATCATTGGGTATGTTTGTTTCCCAGGGTACAGTAAGCTCCTTACGCGCCTTAGTTGTTTTGAATACAGGAATAAGTCCGGCCTAGATGACGAAACACAAACATATCCGGGGATTTTGTATTGTCTTTCATACGTGTCCATCATGAGAGTCCAATCAGGAGACCAAGATGGAATAAGGTTTTAATTTAGATTTTTTTGACGAACCTGCTTTTACGAACTCTACTGATTTTTTGGTGGTTGTTATACCCCTCTGCGCTCTTGCTACAAAAAGACTAACCGCTTCTCGTATGATTTCTAATACTTTATTGTGGCGACGCGAGTATTTACCTCTATTTAATAGTACCCTACACCCTACTAGCAAGTTTTTCGCGGTTCCTACTGCCTCCCCGCAGATGTTGCAAGATTTTTCGGTGGCTTTGCCCCATCCTGCTAAGTTACTTTGATCTGGGAGAGTCATTTGGAATGCATTAAGATAAAATTTTAATAATGCTGGGGAACAATCATGAAGCAGGGTGCGCCATCTCAAAGCTAGCGGAATACAAAAATCTCCCATGGTCACCCATTCATTTTGCAATTCTAGGCTCATCGCGTGCAACCGGTAATTATCGTTTTCATCTTGCCGAATAAAGGATTTTGTTATTTCTAAGTCTTGTTGTTTCCTACTTGATCCTAACCCTGCTTTATTTGTTTGAGCACCTATCATAAATTGTCTATAGAATTGAAGTCGTGACTCTAGTTCTGCGGCAATTTTATCTTTTGGGAGAGACGTTATAATATCATCATTCGATTTTGAGATGATATGTCTTTTGGTCACTCTTAGTTGTTTATAGAGTTCCGATGGTTTCTTTAATTTTAACCCAAAACTGTGTCGGTCTCTAAATAAGGTATAGGAGTCCGCTGGATGCGCTAACCCGAGCCATGACTTCAATGTCCTTATGACGCTTGCATCTAACTTCAACAAAAGGGTCTTAATGATATAGTAAACGAGGAAAGGCCAATTTAGACGTGATGTTAAGTAATTATCGTATATCCAAGTCTTTTTGATGAATTCGAACTTCGTTCTTGGAACTTTCTGAGCCAAACGCGGATGTTATAGCAAAAACAGATTGAAAAAATGTTTAGCCATTCAAAAGTTATCAAGAAAAGAAGAAAAGAGAGGAGCTCAGCTCAACACCCGCCGCGCACGGTTGGCGGATCCTAGTATTTTGTGTATTAAATTACTTATAAATAATACGTTAATCGTTAAAATAAATTGTAGATTTTCTATATAAAAGCACTTCTGCTTTGTGTGTTAAAAGAGGAAAAGAATATGAATAACTTGTAAAAAGGTTGTTCCTACTTTAAGTAGTATTTGATTATTCATTTTATATTATACTTAAAAATATTATGTTGCTATTACACTTGATATTTTTTCACAGACTTTATCTAATGTTTCAACTGTAATTTTGCTGATTACCATTTTTTATAATATTTAACAGCATAACAAATAATATATATATAATTTGAACGTACAAACCCAAAAACACAGCCTATTGCCTTATAAATGTAAATATTGTATATTATGCAAACTTATGAAACTTGAATAACTTTACAAATAATTTTTAAGGCTCTTCATATATTTGGTTGTAGCTACAGAAATTAAGTTGTGGACCTCCTTTTATTTAACACAGTTATGTACTGTATCAATAATGATTGCAAAAACTTTTCACACTTCATAGGACTCCGTAAGATGTAAATATTTGGCTGAATTGGAAATACTTAATTGTAATACAATAGTATAACTTTTTAAGCAATTATTGTATTAATTGTATAAAATAAAAAACTGTGCAAAAACTTTGCCGCCCTTGAGCAATGGGTGATAAAAGCCTGCTTCAAGAAAGAAAAGGATGCGGAAAAAGAAACTACAGCAAAATGACTACAACTAGCTTTTACCTCGCCTTAATTATAATTTAGACGTGAGAAGATTTTTGAACTCTTTTTCACAACATCAACAACTAATTATATCAATACCAGTGTTGTAACCCTTTCAAATTAACAAGAGCTTTAAATCTTTCTAATTTAATACATTCGGAATTATTATTGCAAATATTATTATATATCTATTGTTATTACAATTATTTAATACCTTATTTTGTAACTAAGAATATTATTTTACAATCACTTGGAAATATACAAAGCGGAAGTTTCATTGGTGATTTTGGCAATTTATCAAAAAATAAATCCATTAAACAAAATGTTATTTTGGTTTAGTGAATCTGTATTATGGAATTGTTATAATATAAATATTTCTAGTGCATATATTATAAATGTTGTTGATTTTTTTCCCAAATTTATAAAAGACAAAAAAAAAACTCAATATTTACGAACACGGCTTTTCTACATCTTACAAAGAGAATTGGTTTTCTGAAACTCAAATTTTATTTATTTGACGACAAATGTTTCAAATGAAGTTAGGTGAAAAATATATTATTTTTAAAACTATTTTCTATTACACAGCTTCGAAGTAACGTGGCGCTAGATTACTTCTGTAAAGTTCCTAAGTGACCCTTTGAGGTCACTTTAACTGACCCAACTCAAAGCTCTGCAAAGCTAATATTTGTACTAACTATAGATTGTCACCAGTTGTTGATTGGTGAACCCTGCTTAAGGAATATTTATTAATTTATTTATTTATTTATATCTTTTCCACTTTGAATCATTATCAGTGATCACTTGTGTACGTCAAAATGGAAGTGTCAGGAGGGCCTATTTCGATACCAGATTTATCGTAATAAGCCCTTCTGTAAAAGCACTGTCCAACTTCATGTTAAAGCTATGAGGGTTCCAAACGCGTCCTAGTCTGAGAAGAACCACACAACAAACTCAGCAAATATGAAACTAGTGCTTCACGTAATATCAAAATTTTAAATATACAGTATTGTTTTTAATTCTAATATATTGCCATATTACATTTATTGCCAGACATTTATTTAGAAATATAATATATAAGAAAATATACTCCGTGCCAACATTTCTTTGTTAGATGTGGAGTGATAATTTCAGTATCAGTAGTAAGGTGTTATAATGTAACGTTTATACAAAAAAAATATACTGCGTTTATAATATAATGCTTAAACATTATAATATAAAAATAAAAATACGAGTCCCAACATTGTGATAACGTTTAGAACTTAAAATATTTTTTATCTATAAACCCAAAGCTGAAGAACATTGTGTAAAGTTTATAATTTATAAAAAAAAAATCATTTCATTTTAGGTCTGAAAATCTCGTACCGTAAATTTAAAAAAACAAATTATGATTGAATCTTAAACAATGTAAAATATTCTAAAAATCACCATTTATGATAATACTTCAGTTAAATAAATTAACCAACATCAATGTACACATCTCAAGTGAATCCTAACAAATAGTCTGCTGTCGTCTCGATCATACCACCTATTAATATAACCAATAACCACTTTGGCCGTATACTCATCGTGTATATATACTATACCTGAAACATTATTAATTGTTCGCCATTTATAAAGTTATAAAATTTAATATTTGTAAATTTTACTTTTAGATGCCGAGACCATTTGCAAGTTAGATTATACTAAAATAATAAATACATTTTAACAGAAGACTAATAAATTACTTAAAATATATTTTTTTAAGTTTTGTAATGACTTTGTGGCTATTAATTTACAGATAAAAATTTAAGTATGTCCCTAATATTTATTTATGTTAAATTCTAATATTACAATTGTGTATTATTAATATTTATTGTAAATTAGAATCTTGCTTCTCTGATATAATGTTAAACGAGTTATGAATATATTAAAACTAAATGCTAATTAACTGTCAATAGTTGCAGTTTGTGTAAATAAGATAGCATATATTTTGTTCGCGTATTTAAAAATTTAATACCTTTGATTTTTTTACTATTTTGAAATGTTCACAGAGAAATCAAATGTTCGTATTATGTACAAATTAAAGTTGTTAATTCGAATTGTTTACACCTCAAAGCCTTAGTAATAATAATACATTTAAAATGAACAATAAACTACCTACCTCCAAAGATATAAGCTAAATTTCATACTATAATGACCTCGAAAGTAACTCATATTCAAATCACATTTTCTTTCCTATGAAGATAACTAGTTACAAAAGCTACAGAGAACTCCAAATTAACTGGAACTTTTCAGTTTTAGATAAAAACATGAGAGCGGCCATTGAACAAACAATTAATGAACATTAACTATTTTAAAGAGTTTTTAATATTTTTACAAGCTTGGTTTGATGATAACTAATTTAAAAAAATGAAAAATAATATATAATATTGATAATTTTACTATATGCTGCTGCTGTTGTAAATTGGAACGCGAAATGAAAAGCCGAAAATATAGCTTAAGGGTTGAAAGATCCTTTTTACGGACTCCATTATGGTATTATATTAGAAATAAACGTTCCCACCATTGAAAGAATATTTACTCTTTTACCAAGCGAGACTTGGTATTTGAGAGACGAGGGAACATGTATTATCTGATCGTGACTTGTAATATTTATAGGTGATGTTTTCATTCATTGGGATAGTCCGAAATGTTATCCACATATTATCAAATTTTATTTTTAATATATCAAAATAAAATAACTTTAGAACGCAAATATAAATAATTATTAATAAAGGAATAAATGATAATATAAACTTGTGTAACATCTGTTAGAAATAAAAAGACAACAAAACGATTAATTGATTGATTATGATGTAAATATTGTAATAAGTCATACATATTGACGATGTTGTAATAATTTTCTTTTTTATTAAACAAACAATCTCTAACGCTAAAGTTACTAACAACCATTTTGATCTTAAATCTACACAACAAATAGTAATTTCCTAATTTTCGAGATGACTTCCGAAGTTACTATGTACTCTAAAGAATTTAAACAATGTCTTTAAAAATAATTATTTTTACCAAATTATTATTCATGCTTACATTTACATCAACAATTATTATGGAGTTCATAATAATTACGAAGTTCCATAAGTCAACACATACTTTTAAAGGTATATTTCAAAATACTGTGAATAGTAATTGAAATGGAGACGAAATTAGTTTAATAAATTTTGAAACAAAGAAAGTCTTGCGCGGTATATTACTGAACCATCATCACGAGTCTGTGGAAGTCTGTGGAGGAACATTTAGTATTAATTTTAGTTATACTTTCAAATAAGATTTCATGGAAACCTTTTGATTCTATGTGACAAGAACAGATAAAATTAGAAACTAGGATTAATATCCTCGTTTCTAATTTTATATTACTCTAATGAGTGAGTTTTGTAAAATTAGCCAGTGTTAGGCTATCTAGGGACAAGTACTAAAATGAAAGAATGGTCATGTCACCAAATGCAAATAATTTAAAATGATAGGAAAGGAAACTCCATAAAAATGATGATGGGCAGTTCTAAACGTTTATATATCGCTTAATAAAATCATTACAATGATACATTACAGGAATATACAATATACAATCCATCAAAAAAAAAGAATAAGTATACTCAAACTTTTCAAGCATAATATTCTGTTGTATGCAATGGATAAAGTAATAATAGTGTGCTCACTCAAAAGCTCTTGCCTCAGTTTTTGATACTCAAAAAGTTATTTTCCTGTATCGCCTGATGCTAGTTACCGCAGTTGGAAAGAAAACACGTCTAGGATATTAGTTTAGTTTTGAAGTTAGGATATTGTAGGTAGTAAAGTATTATAAAATTTAGAAAACTATGTTATGAAAGTTAAATAACGCCTTAATATGAGGATTTTAAAAAGTAGTAAAAGTAGTAATCGTATCTTTAAAATACAAAAAAAGATCTTTATATTTTAAATTAAGGAGCGTTTGCTTACTATTTGTTCAATTAGTATGAAGTCTGCTTTCTATTACTCTGTAAGCGTGTATTCTTCTATTCATAACACGTCTATCTCTTCATACTCCATAATATTCACATAAACATCGTACACAAAGTATTTGAGACTGAGAGTGACCAACTACATAATATATTTTTCAGGAGCTATTTGTATAATGGAAAATAAATAGGGATTAACAAACATGTAATGTAAATAAAATGACCATAATCAAATCATAATATTATTATAAATGATATATATAAATATTATCCTTTTATTTGACAAAAGCTTTTCCATTGTTTCTGTTGTTGCAGTTATTTTGATGAGGCGGTGTTTTATCGTCTCAGATATACAATCATCAAAACATTATTTTCTTACAATAGTGAGGCCTTCTTCGCGATTAAGGAAAAGTTACATCAAAAATTTTAGAACAGTAACAAGTATGGTTATTATCCCCATGTGAGATCAGACCGCTAATCCATTAGTAGCTATGGGAGATGAGTTTGTTAGAAATATGATACTAGAACCGGCGGCTTACGCGTAGCAAATCACATGCTACATAATAGAGTAAATGGAAATTTATATTTTCACAGCTGATTTAATAGTATTTTTATGAAAAAAGAAAAAGTTTCAACTATACCTGGCGTATATTTTTGAAATAAAATTGTATTAACACATAAAGAATTTGAACTGAGTTGTGGGATGACATATGACTAGAGATCTAACATTTCGTCCCTTTGTCACAAGAATTGAATGGAGATCATACAATGACAAAATATCTTAACATCGAATGTAGTTAAACACTTTTAGAATCAGAAATATATTATCATAAAAATAAATAAATAGAAAAAATTTTATATATTATATTTTATAGGAAGACTAAACAAAACTTATACAAATATTTTTTGTACTGACCGATGTTGTGTTTGTCTCCGGACCCTTCCAAGTTCACATGTTATTAAAAATTTGTTAACTTTGTGTTGTTTATAAAGTTACTGCATTTGATTAGAAAAAGCTTTATACTTTTCCTCACTGTATATTAATGTATTGATATTGGAACAGCTCTGTGCTTGATCTAGTAAAGTACTTAAAAAAGTTAATTGATATTTATATACATAATAATAAAAATAGCTACGTTGTTTCATTCTTTATGAACTGAAAAAAATACTATTCACCAAACGACAATAAATAAATAAA
Source organism: Melinaea marsaeus rileyi (assembly GCA_918358865.1). Lineage (NCBI taxonomy): Eukaryota > Metazoa > Arthropoda > Insecta > Lepidoptera > Nymphalidae > Melinaea > Melinaea marsaeus. The sequence continues at coordinate 10,061,364 of OU911094.1, forward strand.
TGGTTATAGTTTTTCTGTATCTTTTCAAACCGTAGCATGGATGCATACCGCAGCGTACAACCGTAGCGTAGTCCGATGTATGGATGTATCCGGCGGTTCCATTAGTGAGGCTAATACAATCGCCAGATACATCTATGCATGGACGCAGCCGTCTCGCAACATGTTCATATTTTCAAATAAAAGCATTGTATTCGTATTCGTAAAGAAATTGAAAACACGCCATTCGACGATAAACAACTTTTTCACTTCCATTTTGATTAAAAGTGTATTAAACCTTCGTAAAAGCTGAATTCTCTTTCAATTTCAGTCATTTAAATGGATTGAATTTTTTTGTTTTAAATTTATTTATTTATTTATTTACCTTCACACCATATCCCTTGCGGGGTAGCCAGAGACGACGGAGCGCCAAACGCTACGGTCTCTGCATACCTCTTTCGCCTCGGCCATAGACATCAACCTCTTCATACATGCCCTCCGGGGGGTCCTCATGCTTTTTACGTGACCTTCCTCCAGTAACGTTGATACTGTGTTTTCGAAGGTCACTCGAGGCCTCCCCCAGTCTCTCTGACTGCTCACTTTTCCTATATAAATCTTTTTTACCATTCTTTCATCACTCATTCGTTCGACGTGCCCAAACCACCTGAGCACGTTCTTCTTCATTCTCACCGTGACATCTTCGCTAGTACCTGCCATTCTGTGGATCTCTTCATTGCGGATTCGATCAGCTAGACTGACTCCGCATATTCTGCGAAGAGATCGCATCTCCACAGCATTCATTTTTCTTACATTCTTCTTTTGTGTTACCCACGTTTGGCTGCCGTATAACAGCGTCGGTAGCAAAACTGCATTGTGTACAGCCAAACGTGCAGCTATGCTGACGTTTCGCCGTCTCAACAATGTAGCCAAAGCACCGTTGACTCTGTTACCGGCAGCAATACGACTTTCCACATCCATTTCGTATCTTCCACCTCGGCTAAACATACTTCCCAAATATACCACTTCATTCACTTGTTCTATTATCTTACCATTCACGTTGATCTTACATTCTGTTCTTTCTTCATTTCTTTCAAATATCTTTTGTTTTAAATTTACATCATAATTGAATTTATTAAAAATCCTAGATATGTGGTATTTGTGAGTAATGTGTTATATCAGAAAATCAACCACTACTAATTAAATTATATTATTTATATTAAAGATGCGTACATACTCGAATGTGTGATACACATAAGACCACGCCATGTCCCTGCTTTAATGTATTTAATATACTTTAACTATATCTGATATAAAATAAAGCAATTCATTATTATTATTTTCAATAACAGTGAAGTTCTTAGCACATTATATAACCAACCAATGAGTAAATTATTAATAAGATCATTTTTCTATATGAAACAACATAATTTAATGCACTTATAATATAAATATTTTGCAGCTAAAGAATGCCAATTGGATTATAATGTATATTATTATTGTGAACTCGGACAGATGTGACAATATCAATTAAAAAATCCTGTACGTAGTACTTCATAACTAAGATATAGTTGAATTACCATTTTGGGTATTCAAGATTTAGAATGTGAAAGACTTACCAGGTTACATAAAGTATATAACTTGATTATATTATTAAAATTCTAAATTACTTGAAGTAAATCTTAAATAAACTAAATTCTAAATTACTCGAAAGATACTTTCAATCCATACTGTTTATTATTAATGTTTCAAATTAATGGAAATCAATGTATGAATAATTGTTAATATTAAGGACCTACACACACAACACAGCGAGCCCCAATTGGTATCACAATAAACATCTATTACAGAAAATGCATTTTATTTCAACGCAAACAATGCACGTCTCCTGCATCGTAATAAGTGACGTCAGTTGATTGAACGCGACCGAGCGCTTTGTCTCGGAGTACCTTACTCATAGTTTCGTGCTATGCTGATTACAAATCTTTTGTAATCATTTACAATGTTGTGACACAAGAGGAACTATTTTTTAAGTTGTCATCGGATGGACCATCTGAACCAATTTTCCTTCTTACAATAACAAAAAAACCTAAAACTTATTTTATTCTTTGAGTATAAAAATAAAAAAGAACACCGAAGATCAAATTTAATAAGAAATTTAGTTTTTTATTAGAAAGACAACTCTTGATAGGAATATCAAACAATTTTTAATTATCCTTCTAGAAATTGATTATAAATATTATAAAATGATATATTAAACAGATATATTATCAACTTACCCAAGTAAAATTATTAATTATTATTTATTATTGACAATGCAGCTAAAATCTCTGTAAATTCTGAATATATATTCCGAAGTTTAACTATAGTTTGAACATATAAATTCACAGAACATTATAATAAATTTTCTCCTCCTTGTTCCGCATTAAATTAAATCTACTAAATAAATGTTTTAGATCTTGGCTATAACAACCAAAAGTCTACTATACTGACTGCTTTAAACAGACAATAAGATTTGAGTAAGGGTTAAAAAATATAATCTTACATACTAGCCAACAGGCTATGTTGGTAAGCCTATACTTACCAAAACAAAACGTTGCTTTATTTACATTCATACCATATCATAAAAAAACGAGTTCACAATGTATGACAATGTAAGACAAAAAGACAGTCATATCAGTCGAAATGTTCGTCGTTTTAGAATCACTTCACATTACATACTACATTCACCATTTAATATCGATAAGTTATTCCTTACACTTAAAATTATGTTTGTAATTTTTGTTATTTTATTTTGTTTCCTGCATTTTTTTTATTAATTATTTGAAAATTAAACCCGTGAGCTTATCAATTGCTTATTATTTTATAAAAAAGTTTGTAAAATCAATAATTTTTTTTTTCTTTCGATAAATGGCAAATTTATTGCAATCATATTATTCACTCACAGACACGAGCCACACTTACCTCATGCCTTTTTTAAACAACTTATTATTATGAACTTAAATTATTTTAAATTAAAGCTTTCTTAATAAAAATCTTCTATTATTTATATTTAACTAACTTACACGCGTTTTTATTATTATTAAAAATAAAGGAATACGTAACTTAGCTATGTTGTTAATTTTTATTTTCCAATTAATCAATTAAAGTTAGCCCACTTGGAGTTGTAAACTATTCAAATAATTTGTTTATTTTCTTGTAAAAATACAGCTCTCAGTGAAGAATTTTCACAGCAGATTGAATCTAGAACACGGTTCTCAAACAAAGACGTAAAGTGCATCTTCGTAAGGCAAAGTTTTATTATTAAGAAACTTATTCCACTAAATATATTTTCTTTCTTGTAATGTTTTTTATGTAAGCGTTCCTTTCTTATATATTAAGAAAATTGTATTACTTAAAATGATCCTTTATGCAATGACAATATTCAATTTGCTGTTAATTGTGTTTCATATTATAATTTATTATTTAATTATAAAGTTAAATGTTGATATTTATTTTTATAAATAATTAGAAAGTTTCAAGAAATCTAATAAGATTATCAGTTTTGTTAAAGAATATTAAATGTTGCTTAAAAGAATGCAATGAAATAAGGTAAGCTTTAATAATAATGTAAATACATAATGAGTAGAACAGTCAGTGTCCTTGTGTGCCAGTTCATAGAAACTATACAAAATAAACAAATATTTTATAGTTTGTTTATTTCTTGTTATTAGGAAGGAAGGAAGGAAGGAAGGATTATTGTAATATAAGATAATATATGCAAATAAACACATACGTATTTACAGCTTGGAAACAAAGAAAAAAATTGACTTTAGTTAAGCTAACGTTAAAGTTAAGCTAACTACTGAGCGAGAGACGTACTGAGTTTATAATTGCTGTACTTTCAACTTTCGGCAGAGGTTTATACTCGTAGCTATTCAAATATAGACCTAGAGATCACAATATGAAAAAAGAAATTTACAATACTGTTTTCTTATTGTCAGGATATATGCAGAGGATTTTATATTAAACATTTATAAGATAAAGCTACAACAATACCTTATTTTAACTTAGCAAATAGTAGAAAACAAAGATATGACGTGTAAATTAGAAATTATTATTGAAACAATAAGAACATCTACATCTGGAGAGTGCCGGAAGGATGTGATGTCCCTCAACAATAAACATTAAACTTGCAGACGAAAGGTTTGTTACTTTATAAGTAGTATATAACCAGGTCCCGGCTTTTGAGACAAATAGAAACTAATATTGTGTACAGTGTGGTGTGCATGAGTACGTTCAACGAGCTCCAACGGCTATCTAGGACGGAGGACGAGCTTAATGAAGAGAAAAGCTATCGACCATCTGTAATGACTTTTCATATTTTCTTTTAATGAAAGTACTCAGAGTTTACTGAAAAAGAAACTTAAAAACTTATTATAAGTCTCAACTTTTTCAACTTTAATTAGTATTATCCTATAATTTTTTTAATAATCTGAAAGTTTAATTAAGATATTAATAATAAATATACAATAAAATATTCAAATATGATGATAATTTATTTTATGTTATGAGAGTGTTACGCAAGCATAGCCAAGGGCAATTGTTATAGTAAGAACCAACTTGGTTTCACACGGTTAAATGCTGACACCACACTTCGAGTATCCTGAAGACGACACCATACGGCTTGCATTCTCACCATCGATGGGAATCGAGGATAAAATATATTCATTCTTGGGTCAATCGCTGACCTGGAATCACCTTTTTTTAGTATTAATTAATTATAAGTTTTAATTGTTACTCGTTAATATAATTTTATAAAATAATTGTTTTTCTTTGCATCCTTCGCTGCCACCAAACTTAATTAGAGTATAAACTGTAAACAATAATATTACTATATACTTTATATACCTATAGAGGGGTAATGTAACTGTAACATTGCAGCTGCATGTATCAATGAAGTATGTAGTATGTATATCATGTATGAAATCATGTATCAACATCCTATTGAACCTATTTGTTACTCGAAATTTAGCAAAAGTGTAAGTATTTATTCCCGCAAGGTTTATTCATGTTCCACTTTGTTTATTACTTAATAGAAAACTGTGGAGACCGTTAATAATAAATAAATATAAAAATACAGACCTTATAATGAAATCAGAATAATATATCGTTGTAATACTATAATAAATATAATTTTGAGATTAACATATCTAAAGTATATTATCTTATTGTTTTTTATGGATTTCTAAACCTTTTTAACACGCAAATAATCTTTAAAAACAGGTTAATTGATGTGAATTAATTATAAGTTTAATCAAGTGACGTTTTCATGGCATTTATTTGTAAATTAAAACATAATGGCTTAGTAATAATAAGATTCTCCGATTCAAGTCTACAAAATTTAATAAAACCCACTTTGTGAAACCAATTGAAGTTGTATTATACATTCGTATGCAACAAGAAATAGTTCCAACTTCCAAAGCACTAAATACCATTATAGAGGAAAACATAATTTATACTGCACTATACGAGTATGTTACAAAGGTAATTTATGTTGTGTACAGATACTAATTGTGTTCTCTTCGAGTTAGATATTTGATGCATTAAATAAAAGGAAAAAAAAAACAGATTAAAAACAACAATAAAACTTATTACATACATGTTACAACAAAAGATAGTTTAAAACGAAAACATTGAATTAGTTTTTAATACTTTAGACGATGAAAAGCGAGGAAACTTAAATGAAAACGTAACTTAAACAAGATTGTGTTTACGAACTTGCTTTAAAAAAGAACAATATAGAAAGCAGAGAATTAAAATGAACTCAATATCGACTATGAAGTTGTATAAACATCTCGTATGTTGGTTTGGTCAAGGGAGAGTAAAGATTTAATCACATAAAAATATTTAATATTTGTTTAATGACTTGATTTGATTTAAAATAATTTGCTTTAATTACCTCATTGTTTGTCTTATCATCCAGGTCCTATATTTAAAATAAATATATTTTGATAATAGCAGTAACACTAATATTTTACTTAAGTATTTCAATTGTCTGAATTTTGTTTGAAGTAAAATGTAAAATAATGAAACAAAGCTAATATTTAAACATCACACCTGTTAGCTTTTATTAATGTAGTTCCATTAATTTAAGTTAAAATATGGTTTTATCTACAGAGCTGCAGTAGAAGAATAGCGCCTGAAAAATGCTTCCATTTCGTTGCACCGAGGGACTTGTTACATTACGAGACGGCGACGGTGGTTCAATTCAAACTAGCAAAGTTACTTGAAAAGGAGAATTTTGGTGAATCTTCATACTTTGCTTAAGAGCTTTTCAGTTTGAGTTTGTTTCACATCTACATAATAATAAGATTAATAACAAGTATATAAAGTTTCGAAATATTTTATTGGACAATACGATTATCTTCATTTCCAATATTTATTACAATAATGTAAACATTTATAAATTACTTTGCTTTTCAGTTCTTATTTTCTAAGAATAAGAAAATTGCAATGTGCTCAAATAAATAACTATTAAAATATTTGTAATTATATAAATATCAATCCCAATTAAGGAACTGTAAGTAGTGATAAATGATTTGTGTAACTTGTAGTTACAATCATCAAACTTAAGGATTAATAATAGTTTTTGATTACGCTTTACTCAGTATTAAGCTATAAAGGATGATGGGCAAAAATGTAATTAATTGATTGACGAATTAAATGATTGGTCCAACTTGTACTTAGCTTCAGAATTGGATACCAAAGTGGACATTTTTAACACAATAATTACTAAACTGTATGATGGATGATTCATGGCTTACTGCGGACATAAAAAAAATTATGAATAAACGTAATATTGCTAAGATTCGTTTCAAGAAAAACCCTACGGATGACCTTTTGGCCACGTATAAAAAATTGCGCAATCGCTGCAATAGGATGTGTAGAGACGCCAAACGTCGCTATATTTACTCCTCTGTTAATAATTCTACGCCTCCACAATTATGGAGGCTCTTCAAGTCACTAGGTATGGGTAAAACTTTGACCCCTTGTAGTAATATATTAAACTTGAATTCTCTGAATCAGTATTTCTCATCTTCTCCACTTAAACTTTCCGATTCTTTGAAAACCTCGGTCTTAAACAAATTAAATACGACCGCCCCACCTATCTGTGACCGTTTTGCTTTTAAATTAATCACGGAGTGTGATGTTAAGAAAGCAATTTTAAATATTAGTTCTAAAGCTATGGGTAATGATAACATTAGTCGTGACATGCTAATTCCTATTCTCGACATCCTCTTGACTGTTATAACACATATCCTTAATTTCTCTTTAATAGCCAATTCCTTTCCATCTGCCTGGAAATCGGCACATATCATGCCCCTATCCAAAATCAGCAATCCTAGTTCTCCCTCACAGTTTCGTCCTATGTCCATCCTTCCTTTCCTGTCTAAAGTCCTTGAAAACACTGTATTTAAACAATTGTCTTATTTCCTGAACGATAATAAACTCCTTAGCCCTTTTCAATCAGGTTTCCGCTCTTGTCACAGTACAACAACAGCTTTGCTGAAAGTTACCGAAGACATTAGGTTTGCTATGGATAACCATAGACTCACGATACTTGTCCTTCTGGATTTCAGCAATGCTTTCAACTCCATAGATATATTGCTTGGTGTTCTTCGCAGCCTTAACATATCTCCACCTGTGATTAACTGGTTTCATTCATACCTGTACGGCCGTCGACAGAATACATGCTCTGATGACTTATCCTCTGATTGGGCTGTTCTTGTTCTGTCTGCCGGCGTCCCTCAGGGCGGCGTTTTATCTCCTTTACTTTTTTCCATTTTTATTAATGAATCCCTAAAATAATATCTTCTCACTACCATCTCTATGCAGACGATTTACAAATCTATAGACATTGCTCACTTAATGATCTTGATACTACTATTAGAGCCATAAATAATGATCTCATTTTAATAAAGGAATGGACTGAATCTTTTGGTCTCACTGTCAATCCCAAAAAATCTCAGGCCATTCTTATAGGTAGCAAATATTTTCAAAATAAGGTGGAACTTAATCGGTTTCCTAATATAATGTACAGTGATAACGTGATTCCTTATTGTGACGTAGTAAAAAATCTGGGATTGGTGATAGATAAACACCTAAATTGGACAGCACAAGTAAATGAAACTAGTCGAAGAATGCATTCGTCATTTCACTCTCTTAAGCGTCTGCAAAATTTCCTACCTTTAATAACTAAAATCTTGCTATCTCACTCCCTTTTGCTACCCCTTCTCGACTATGCTGGTTAAATAATTGGCCTTTGATTCATAATTGTGAGCGTGTCTTCATTCCTTTTACTAAATCAAATGTGTTTATCAGATTAGAATGTGAAAAATATTCTTATATTATTTTTATCTTACACAAATAGCACCATATTTGATATTTATGTTGTATGTGTTTATAACAAAATAGAATGTATTAGTCAAGTGTCATAGTTACAGCAAATTTTATGTTTATAGTGAAGATAATATCTTCGTCGTCCTCTAGCGTTCTTGCTTCCTTTATCCCTTGTCTCGGTCCAATGTTTTGGAACACATTAAACACATTAAAGTTCCTGTGACCTTATAAGCGTTTAAAAGACGTCTTTATATAATTAAAAGAATATATGCACACACGAAGGTTATGAAGTAAGGTTATTTTAAATGCATGTTATATTAAATTGAGAGAACATAAAATACCTGTAACTAATAAAAATAAATATTGAAAATGTATTAATTCACTTTAATTAATTTTTACGATGGCAGATGTATGTAACATTCTAATGTGTATGTCTTTACTTTTGAACATTCTTATTATTTGAAATTACGATTTTCGTTTGTATTTATTTTATGACTTGGATTTTGGGAATAAAAAATGTATTTCACAATGTACTGATATATATATAACAATAGCTGCACAATTTTTTTTTAATTTATTTTACATATTTTTTATTTTTACACTAATATGTTGTAACTTTAAAACAAACTTTTGGATACAGATTCAGAATTTACAGAGATTTGGCCTGGATGGTGAATAATAAAAATTAATAGCTTTTATTGAGAGAAGCGAACGGAGCGTTCTACTGGAGACTTTTTCACATTCTTTGTCACGAATAGGCTCGAAAACTACTTGACACAATTTAGGTAAGGGTTCAAAAAAATTGAAAAATGTCATGTCGTTGAGGAATAATCGTCAAAAAACTGATATCCCATTAAAGTCAATGGGAAACGATGAGTCATTACACTGGGCTCGCTTCGCTCAATATGCAAACATCAACCGAGATTTAGCGAGCGCAGCGAGTTGAAATTAAGGGTCTGTTGGCGTACCTAGTTATTTTAAGTTATCATTTCATTAGTCTAATGATCAATGGCCTTTCTGTGTTCGTTTTGATTATTATATGATCGGCTATTACCATCACCATCACCGTCACCATCACTATCCTAGGTCGCAGGTTTACGTCCTGCCATATATCTATTTTATTAATATATATTTATTGAATTTAATTAGGTACTTAAATTCACAAAATATGATAATGTTATCTATATGTAGAAAAATTGTTTTAAACTTTAGTTAATTTAACTATTCATATTTTATTATTCATTTAGACCTTGACTATAATGTAGTTTTGATTTACTGTTCTAAGTTATTTATAAAATAAGTAAAAGCAGGCACTTATTAAAGCACTGGGAAATGGAATTCAACTTATATATTAATAACAAATATTTGTTGTATAAATACATAAAACATTACATTGACCAATCTGACATACGATAAATATAAAAAATAATCGTTTCAATTAATTATTGAGTTCATTTTAACTCAACGCTGTGTCTCTTGTTACTTTTAAAGCATGTTCGTAAACACAATCTTGTTTAAGCTATGTTTTTATTTCAGTTTCCATCGCTGCTTATCGTTTAAAGATTTAAAAACTAATTCAAATGGTTTCGTTTAAACTAATATATTTTTTGGTTCACTATGTATGCTTGGTTTACCATAACTTTTATTATCGTTTTAAATACAATTGACACTTTTGCTTATAATTATTCTTTCTTATTTGATATATTTATATTGTATTTTATAGAACTAATTATATAGATTAGGTAAAACGTAAAAGCAATTATAATAAAAAAATATATAGAAAAAATTTAAGTAACAACATATTTGAGTAATCCAATTCTAAACAAAATTATACGATAATACTAATTACATTAAAAAGTTGAGATCAGAGTAAAAAAGTACAGGTCAACAAACTCGTAAGTATATTCATCCAATTGTGAATAATCATCCAAATTATGAATAATCAATAATTATATTTATGACACGCTTGTTAGGCCACAATAGGTTTATTTATATTCATAAAGGTATACAGATGGTCGATCAGTTTTTCTCTTCATTAAGCTCGTCCTCGTCCTAGATAGCCGCCGGAGCTCGTTGAACGTACTCACACACATGCACACATACACACTACACAATATTAGTTTCTGTTTGTTTCAGGATAGGGGACTATGTTTTATACAATTTATAAAATAAAACCTTATGCGTGCAAGTCCATTGATTCAGACATGCAATAGATTTCTTCTATAAAGTGATATTTTAAGATGTAGGATAATAATGTATAAGAATATAAAAAAAGAGTAAATGTATGTTACTAACAGGTCAAGGTTCAAAAACTAAGTATAGGAGGAGCGGGTGAGGGCACACTTTGAGAATTAGTATAACGTCCTTTCACCCGATCCAGCATTTCGTTAAATTAAAAAATATATATTCAAAACCTATTTTTCTCGCAATGTGGCTACAGTGTGTATAAATTGGTTACCATTTTTATAATTTCTTTCAAAAACACTGACTCAGATATTTTTCTGTATTAAAAATAAATTTTTAAGCAGTAGTTACTTAAATATATAATACCAACTGCTTTTAAAGAATTCAACAATTAATTATCTCGGTACAGCACCCTTCATTTTTTGCGCTATAAATCTTTCTCGCGGACTATATTTTTAAAACTGCACTTTTAAAAAAATATATATGTTTAATTAATATCCATTATCCTGTGATATTAAGTTTTATTATTTTATTATATAATTGGAAGGGCAAAAAAATATATATTTCATCTGATGTTTATAGACAATGATCACTACCTATCATTAGTGATCATTGTCTATAAACATTTGCAAAATATAGGAAGGTTTAGTTTTTTAGGCACTTCACTTAATAAATGTCACTGTTTAATGCTACCAGTGAAGAGAGTACAACCATATAACGATAAGAACTGTGATCGGTTAAATGATAATTAAAATTGATCTCTATTACGATTATTTATGCACTTGTGTATCACAGGTGAAGGAAACGGGACTTAGCAAGCATAATGTAATAAAACTCGGAAACAATAAGTTGTTATCATAACATTTTTAATAACTCATTTATTAAAACTGCAGCGTACATATCGCGTGTCATGTTGCTGTGTAACTTTAGTAATCCGTCATGTCGTAAAACGACCACTTCATAATGACTATCCTTCATCATATACTTACTTCATATTACAGAGTACATTAAAAGAGCGAAACAAGAAACTACATTGTTTAAAATAATTAATTTATTTCTGTACAAAATTATAAAACATTATTAAGTTTTGCTTTTTCTTGAACTGCAAAAAGAAATAAATTTCCTAATAACTTGTAGGACATTCACGATAAATTTGATTTCAAAGATGACGTTGTTAACGTTTGTTAATGCATGTTTCATCCACTGTGAATGGTAAGAATATAAATATGACAGATAACTACGACTGTATCATTATTAATAACATAGAAAAGATGTCTGTATCAACTTTTTAAAATTAAATATAATCTCCATTAACAGCGATGTCGTCTCATGTAGTACAAACCAGACCTCGTTACACTGTCATTAAAACACATCGCTTACAAGTCCATGTTACTGTAGGGAAAATCTTGAAAGATAAATGTTAAAAAATAAGGAATTTACTCCCTTAGTTATAATAACAAGATGGGGGTTCAAGAAATATAAGACTGTAATCCACGTAACATGTTAGACATTATAGAAACTTTTCACCTCTGGATGTTCTTCTTCATTACAATTATTTAAATTGTTTTTACAAAACTAAGCTTATTTTTATTATGTGCGTCTCCTAATTACAAAATGCATAAAATAACGGTGCTATAACTGTCTCTTATAAAATGTAATCTCATGTTTTAATGAAAGTTCTAAAGTTAATTGATGATGTTGCGAAAGAAAATTTGTAACCAGTTTCATGTTAGAATTCCATAATTACATTTGATTTGTGTTAAATATTTAGAAGTTATTCTAAACAACACTGTTAATACAAATCTCAAGTTCCATGTCTTCAATGTTCTTATAAATTTTTTCTTCTCATTTTGTTGTTATTTTGTTAAATGTTATTTATTAAGATACAAAATGACAGATATATGGTATGTTAACATAAAAGATAATAAATCTATTAATCGTACCTTTAATATAGAACTTGTGAAGCTGTATAATAATTTTATTTAATCTGTGTTAATGCTTCCTAACTGCGAATTTTTCACATCGGCAAATGATTTCTTAAAAAATAGTCGAAGTACCATACCAAGCTCATACCAGCGGTTGTTTTAATTATGTTTTAAACGTCCAGAAATAATGCCTTATGTTAATATAAATTATTATTATTCTGATTCATTATTATCTGTTAGAATTAATTTTAATTTAAATACGACGATGTATTTTGTTAATATGATATATTTCTATAATTTGATATATTTATATAATATGCGACATCCCTTATCTAGCTTTAATGCGAGTTTTAAGTTAAAATCACTCAAAATTCAAAGTTATATATTATTGTTTTTATATACAATGAGCATTTCAAACTAAAATATATTTTTTATATTTTTTTTTATCTCTGGTACTAATTTGCGATTTGCTTTTGCTTGTACGAGTATGTCGTAATTGCAGACACTGTACAAATTTATTCAAAACTTTTCACAATTTATGCAGCTCGTTTAAAGCTATTTAGAGTTACTAAGACTTTGTGTTAGATGTGTAACTTGTATTACGAAGATCAAGATGAATTGGACAAAAAGTGCCTAGTTTGTTAAACTCTAAACGCTGTAAAATATTATTCTTATGTGTATAAACAGGCAATTCAAATTTATGTACAAAAGGTGTTTGGAGTTTTTTTTTTAAATCACATCAGATAAGAACAAGTTAATTAAATATTATTGTGGATTTTTAATACCTCTGTATGTGTTAGAATTAAAATTGTACATTGAACATCTTATTTCAAAATCTATTCATATTGAAAGTAATCAATTTGCTTATTAAAATTATATAGGGTAGTGCGTACATAATTTTTTTTTAATATTTACCGCTATAGCATCTACTCAAAAGATCATGGAAACATTGCGTTTATATCAGAATACACTTTGTAATAATAGACTACATTATAGTGTTCCGTACACATTTTGGTTTTGTTATTCAAACAATACTTACTCTTTTTCTCTGTCTAGAAACATTTCTATGTCAAAAGTCATAAATCATACTTGACCTGGGCAGTGATCCAACAGCCTTACTTCCCACATTTGTATTTACAGAAAGAGTTCAGGAACATTAGTCATTCGTTTGATAAATTAATTTATTATTTTTAATAATCTAAGAGGGCGAAAGCCGGAAAGTTATTAGCAAATGATTCGAATATATTACCCTTATTATAACAATAACGAAACTGTCAAGTTAAAGAACATAGATAATCTTAAAATTCAATTTAAATTATTCTTCTTTTTGTAAACCTCTAAAGGGCTATGCCCTCCCCCAAAAAATCGCCACGATGATCGATCATAGTAATCACTAGTTTTAAAAGCTATCTTTTAGATAAATTTATATCAACGACGAGGTAAATAGGTTAAAAAATGTCTATGGATTTTTTTTGTCGGTCCTTAGTCACGGAACTACTCCCATGGAACGGGGCGTCGAGTGCGACGTGTCATAAGTGAAATTCATTTTTCATTGCAAATCTACAAAGTAAGGTAGAACTTTTAGTAGTTGTGCACTTACGTAATAAATTTGTTTTGAAGAGTTACGAGACTTCAATATCAATAGAAATACAATTTTAGACGAGTATGTATATGAATAAGTTTGTTATTTGAAAGTCATATAAGATAGATAGATATATAGAATGTACTTTATTGTACACCACACAGAGAGAAAAAATAAATAAATTAAATAATAAAAAACATAATAGATTACAAAAAGGCGGTTACATTTATTGATTGGCGGTTGATTACAAAAAGTAAAAATATACATTACCATTCTTCGAAAGTTTTTTATCCTACTAAGAAAACAAGATATAATATGATCCATTTAATGTACCATTGAACTATTCTATACTTCCCAGACCCTTTGTAACTCTTCCTTTCTAGCCACGTACAAGTACAAGTACCCTATACTGCTTTTCCATTGTTCTATCATCTAGCCCCGATTTTTTTTTTATTTTAGCAATTAAGCATCTCGCCGACATTTATTTTTTTGCTTTCAAATGTAATAAGTCAAATTAATTTATTAACTTATTAACTTGATATTAGGTATTATTTCAAATCTTTAATATTAAACAAAATATCGAAAATATAATTTGAACATTTTTATTAAAAATACTACTATTTAACAAATAATCAAACTTCGAATTTGAATATAATATATTTGCTAGACTGCACTAGCCAAAAATAATCGGATTATTTGGTAAATATTCAGCTTATTTTATTATTATAAAAAATTAAATAGTCAGATAGTTAAAGGTTTCGCAGAATATATAAAACGTTAAAAACTCTTTTCAAGAAATTGATTAAATATGTTGTATTTTTGATATTCTTTTTTTTATATTTTGTACGGAAAGATAAATTACACATTTAAATGCAAAGCCGTTATTCTTAGTACAATTTTACCTTCAAAAAACACTTTATATTGAAAACTGAAGAGCAATACAAAACTGAACAAAATTAACTAAAATCCTAAGATGTTAGTTGATACCTTTGTATTATGTATTTTAAAACAACCTGTCACATAAGGTTTTTAATGAAATTTATATTCATTAAACTTTGATGATATTTTTATTTCATGATATTTAATAGTTTTATTAAATGTATTGTGAATGTATCCCACAAAAGTAGCTACTCCACTATCCTTTTACTTTACTGCTACAAATAAAATTTTACGTTTTTTTATTAGACTATGAGTATAAATCAGTTCTACAAATTGGCAGTATGTTAGTACACAATGAACTTAGTCGTTCAGCTTTGTTGTTAGCTGAACTTTATAAAGTCAGATTTTGTAGATTGTGATTTCTTTTGTTTTAATGTAAAGACATAAAAAAAACGCTTTATTTTTTATGTCTGTACAAATGTTTAAATTAAATCAAAAACTAGCTAAAGATTTTTATAAATTCCATAATTTATTATTAACCGATTGAAACAAGATCACTTATATTTTATATAATTAGTCAATATGTAATTATTGATTATATGTTAACAGTTCAAACGTTTGTCCCACAACAAATAATTAATACATAGCTGAACTAATGGCAATTAAGTCTCACTATATCAAACGTTACCAAATCAAAGAAAATGTAACTAAATAATTAACCACAGTTAATTTGGCAAATAAATATATTTTTAAATATGAAATACTTATGTCAACACAATAATGTTTTAAAATATGAAACCAATCTTATAGTTGTTTCCAAAATCTCAAATACTCTTTTCAATGCACATGGTTCGAATAAATCACGATATCACAGGTCGAAACACATTGGAATATCACATGCGTTGTGATTAGCTCAGTGAGTGCGTACAGACCTCACGCGTATGTGAGATAAATACCAATGTAAAGGAAATAACAAATACACACATGATTAACCTGAGTTATTTTAAAAGTGTATTGCAGATGTATTTCAATAATATCAGGAACATAAGTTTTGTTGACGACATCTAAAAATTATCTTTTTCGGCTAAATTCGTACGTAATCTTATTACTTATAGAGATTAACAATTAATTATTCTTTTAAAATACTGCGTATAATTAATAATTGTTGATAATATTTTTTTTTCATAGGAATGACCTAATACAGGTAATGTCAAATAACGTTCATCCATAAAAACAAATAAGAAACTATTATGCTATCTTGAACTCGTATCACGTAATAGCAGTGCTTTCCTCAGAACTCTGCAGATAGCGTACCTAATTACAATTACATAGCGAACTCCCTGCTATGGAAATTGTTGTCAGAATAGAGTTAAACTGTCATCGTTAACTTCAAAGTGCAGTCGAGTATGCTTTAACAAACTTTTATTACCTTTTATTGCATTTATTTAGTTTCTTGTAAAATTCAGCCTTTCAGAAAATACAATTTACTCATCGTAAAGGTTTAAATTTAATATCAATTTAAAGAAAACGAATATAAATTTTTCATCTACGATCAAGGGACATCTGATTTATTTGAATAATAATGTTTGAAACAGCTTTCTTTTATATCTTCACTTTTTTAAGACCTGTCGTTTGTTTTTAATAATAGTTCATGCTTTAATAGGTTAAAAAAATAAGAACTGAAATAAAACAACACTAAAAAAAATAAAAAATATTTATAGATATAACAAAATGTGAGATGTGAGATTGTGAGTATTTCTCTATGTATAATTAAAAAATATAAAAAAGAAATTTATAATTTAGGCTTCAGTTACCTCATCAGTCAATATTAACAATACAATAGTTTTTAACCATTAAAAAATTTGCTTTTATTTTCCTAGTAAATAAAAAAAAACCCGAATTTTTTAATAACGACCACAAACTGTTTTCATATAATAACACACCGTCGTTATAAAGCACATAAAGGCTATGTTATCACTACTGCTGTCACTCTGATAGTTTATGATCGTATTATTTGAGTGGTTTATGAGGATCATTATCATGAAAATTTTGGCTAAGCTTCTCAATTTTCGTAAAACCCTGGTTGTAAAATGTTTGAAATATTAAATCGCTTTAATAAACCAACTAGACTGGACTTAGACCAAATACATTTTTATTAATGCAATTATATTTAAATTAGATGTTGGTTTAGGTTTAAATATATATTTTATAATTAACCTACGTCTAAAGTTTTAAATAAGCTTATTTTTACTTTCTTTTCTTATGATTATAGAATGAAAAATACACGAGTTGGACTCGAACCCTCGGCTTTTTGAAAACCGTACCCTCGCCCTGCCAACTATACCTACTTAAACAGTAGCTCAACTGTCAATGTCGGTGTCGATAAACTTTTCATATGTACTAAAAACTTTTAAATTTTAATATTATAATAAGATAGTTCATGTTATATGCACATCATATACCTGACTTTTATCACAGAACTTTCAGCCTTATAATAGACAATTCTTTATTCGAACGGTAACAAGTCGCTGAAATAAATCATATTCACATGAGAAAAGAAACGGAAATGTAACAGACTCCCTGGATTTATTTAAAGCTATTTGCTCTAATTAACATTGCAGGTACTTTTAAATATTGAGTAAGTAGTTGAGGTAATTGATTTATATAATGTAAATAATTTCTCATATTTAATAACATGTTCTTTGCAAGTTACTGGTCGTACCACAGAGACCATATATCATGGCCATTATAAATAACTTGTATCAGGAACAATGATTTATAAGGGACGAAAAAATATTACATTTTCTCGATAGATCTTCAGGCTCACTTGTTAACAGAAATATTGTTTTATCTCGTGTTGATCCTTCAATTATTATACACTTTGTTTCTATGTATACATTTATCTTGTGTTATATAATATTGTTATATAATTTATTTAATTAGTAAATAAAATAAGTACATTTCATTGTTATTTGGACTCGACATTGTTCAATACAAAATATAATGTAAGATATTACTTTGACTACAATAACTCATGGTGTCAATAATATCAAAACAAAAACTTCTCAACAAAGTAAATACCGAGTGACGAAAGCGAATCCACTGACAAAACTCCTGATATGAATTTGGCGACGAAAAAAAAAAACGAACATTTTTATTCACAAACGTAAACAAACACAAAAAATGTGAATGTGTTCGGAACGTTGCCAACTTGCCTTGATCAATCTAATGAAATAAAATCAAAAATGCAATTTGTGCAACGTTCCGAACACATTCACATTTTTTGTGTTTGTTTACGTTTGTGAATAAAAATGTTCGTGGTTTTTTTCGTCGCCAAATTCATATCAGGAGTTTTGTCAGTGGATTCGCTTTCGTCACTCGGTATTTACTTTGTTGAGAAGTTTTTGTTTTGATATCAATAGTTTTGTAAAAGGATTGGAAACAAAATGCTGTGCGATTATTTTTCATGCAAATATATACTCATTTATTTGGAATAGTTGCCTCTGACAAAATGGGAGTGTTTTGGCTCAGAGGATGAGCGTTGTAATGACAAAGACGAGACCTCGAGTTCGATTCCCACAGGTGCCCGTTTTTTTTTTCATTTGATTTTTTCAGGTTCCATTTATTTTTTTAATTCATTGCTTCAAAACAGAATTTCTTCTGTATTCGGATTTTTTTCTGTAAATTTTGTTTTATTGTTACAGACGGCAATGCGTTAGTGATTTTATTCACTGTGCAACTAGCATTGAATTTTAACCGTGTTGTGAGTACGATTCTGGCTTTAAAAGTCATTTTTTGGCCATTTTTGGTCATTTTTCATGATTTTTTGAAGTTCTCACGGCCATATCTCGAAATAACGAGTTTTCCCAGATATATGCTATATACCAAATTTTAGCTCTAATTTGGGGCTACGAATGAGGAAATTTTCGAAAAAATCGTTGGCGCCGTTTTCGAGAAAATGGCCGATCTGTCCCCGGCCAGTTGGCCATTTTTTGCCTTTTGACCAAAAATATCACGCCAACAAATGTTTTTGCTATTAAAATGGATTATTCAAAAGATGAGCTTGAGACCTTTCCAATGATGCCCAATTTGTCAATGTACGTCAACTGGTTTGGCCACAGTCCCTGTACGAAAAATGGCCATTTTTGGCCTTTCGAGGGCTGGTCACGGCCAACATGGCGGCCAAATCGAAATGTCGTAGAACAAAAAAGTCTTAGTTTTTGATGTACTTCAATCCCTGAAAGTTTGAACAAAATCAGTTGAAACTACGAATATACCCACACACAGACAAAGTAATCATCGATGGAGGCGCCAGTCAAAATTTTCAAAATGTCATATCTCATCAACCGGTAGTCAGATTTTGGCGTTTTTGGGCTTGTTGAAAAGGTCTCGATGAGGACCTTTAGGAAAATCTTTTTCAAGGTGGAAATAAGTGATTTTATACTGATGCGGAGCCAAAAACTAAATTTTAGTCTCATTTTTAAAACGGCCGTAGAGGTGAGGCGGTAGGTATATTGCTAAGAGTAAATGCATTTTCTGGGTCTATGGGCCAAGGGCTTTCTAAAAATACCACACTCATACCAGAAGGTCTCCTGTATAAAAAAATCGATATTGCGCGTATATATACAGAGTTAGACTTTCAGCACTATGGGTGCTTTTGTCACTCTGAGCTAGCTAACGCCCGCTTTGATGAATAATAACGTGACAAATAGACTTTCTCAGATGAAATACAATAAATTATTTTTATAAAGTGTAAATTATTATCTTTCATGGAATATAAGATATTTATATATTTTTTTCATAATAAGTACTCTTTTTTGTATATTTATAGAGAATATACCACACTTTTTTTAATCTGGTATAATTTGTTGGCTCTTTTGACCTCCTGCAATTTACGATTGTTTCCTTTTCATTAAGCTTCCACACAATATTGTAGGTTGGTCATAAATTGTGGACTTCACTCACTTACATTTGTTGTACAAAGTAATAGGATTACATGATAGTAAAGGAGCTTGCTTCAGTATAATATTTGTTTTTTGTTATGAGCTGCCCTCGAAATGGTAGACGTTGCTGCTTTCTTCGGTTATTGTACCCTGATAATAGGATAATTAAAACTCGGCACCTCGAATGAAAAGTTGAAAAAATTAGCTGGAGCCGACCCGTCTGCGCTATTTTCATTAATCCTTTGTAAAGCGAGTCGCTGCTGAAAGTTTCTTTATTGAAGCTGACAACTACTTTCACAATAATGTAAGAAATAATTTATTCTTGTTTCATCTTTGTATAGTGAATAAGTCATAAATTATGGTAATATCGCTCGAGATTTAAGATATTACATTTAACGTAAAAATAATATTCTATAAAATATATTAAGTATAAAAGGCAATAAAACAAGTAATTAAAACACAGTGTATTCTTCTTAAGTAGTAGTTTTCATATAATATTTATTATGTTTTATCTCCAATACAAATAAATATTTTTTTCTATGGTACATCAAGAACTATTAAATTAATAACAAACAAAAAATATGTAACAAAATGTATGTAAAGGTATTTATGTTTTTTTGCATAGAAAACGTTAATATCAGTAACAAAGTGCTTAACACATTTAACTTAAACAAGGGATCTAATGTGACTATTACTGTTAAATTATATTATTAAACAGAAATGGCTTCGTGGATATAAGTCCTGACCTCAAATTGTAGCGGGGATTTTCCTAACGTCACACCAAAAATAAACACTTGCCTTGTCTTTTTAACATTACACTATAAATATCTATATAATATCTTATGTCACGTTATGGTAAATATAAAGTGAATAATTGAAGATTCTTTAAGAATCACTTCAAATCCTGTTTGCTTATTTTTCAATTTCTTTTAACTCAATCTGAAATTAAGACATTGTGTTAAAAGTTAAGAACAGGTAACATTCCAAAATTACGATTCAGATATTTCGGAGATTCTAATTTTCTTTATTACCTATATGTATACGTAAAAACATTTTTATTTCGAACAACCGTCTGAGTTCTTATTTTCTCAGTATAACATTTTTTTCTGGAGATTAGATGGCCTTGTGTGTACTAAATATTGTGATAATTGGTTGAGAATTTAAGGCCTGTATGTATAACAAAGAAATAATTAAATTTGGTTACAATAAATATTTTTCATGGACGTTTGAAGGGTCGGCAAGTATAATTGCAATTTTTATGCTCATTCGTGAAAATTGGTATCTACAATGAATTTTTAAAATGAATAAAAATTCATTGCAATACGATGATTTGCGAACGATAACTTTTTATAAAGTATTATAATTGTTTTGTTCCTATTTTTGTTGATTTAGTAATTAATTATTTGAAGTTATTTGTAAAACTTGTTCTATTCCGTTGATATTGGAAAGCAAAGCAAAAAACTCTGGAACGTATATTTGTATAACCACTACTCCATTTGCAGGTCACTGCAGCACGCGTTGAAATACCAAGGAATGGAAATGGATAAATATTAACATGTAAATGGATTTGCAGCATCTCTTTATGAATTAAAGTAATATTTTTGAGTGGCAGGACTTGGATAAAAAATATTTGAATATATCTTTTAACTATCAAATTTTTGATCATCATTATAATTGAGAAAACGTGATAAATTAAATATTGCAAAGATTGTATTATTTTAAAAGAAGTATGTAAACGATTATTTTTGTTTTAATATAATAATTATAAAACCAAAGTTTGAAAATGACATTTGAAAATGCTATAATAAATCAAAATAATTTATTTAAAGTATCTGAAGCTAAATATAACTCTTTTATATTAGTTATTTTGGTTTTATCATAAATGTAAGTAATTAAACTTATATTAAACACACTATAAGAAGTCTTTAAGTAAGACGCTCTGTGGAACATCACGACACCATCCACGGAGTTAATTAAGACTGCAGCGTACATATTAATACAGTGTGTCTTTCACAATATTACTTCTGTCATTCTCCAAGTCGTACAATTCCGTATTTATATACATTAGTAAAAACCTTGTTCGTGTATTTAAGACTATGATGTTTAATTATAATTTAATTGATATTATTTAACAAGGAAGAATAATTAAGATATCTATAAAGCATGTAACATATGCATTGTATGTACATTTTGTATACATGTATGTACGTTATTTATGTATGTATGATAAAGGGCAGGCATTTTAATAAGGATATTATGAGAGCAGCATCGGATTATCAAACGAGACCATATTTATCTCAGAGGCAAAAACAACAACCAATTAAAACAATATTTGATAAGTAATTAAAAGCTTTGTAAGAATACATTTGAATTTTCATACCTCTTAATACTTTAATGGCGGGCTTTTGTTCCATACAGTGTAAGTTATAAAACATTTATTCTATTGTTAAGGAAAGAAAACAAACACAAAAGAAAAAGCGAAAAATAAAACATGATAAATTTCCTAACAAATTGAGGAGTAGAGAGGAAAAATGATAACATTTAAGATTAATAAGAGTGAGAGATGTGTGTGTGTTTCATTAACAATGTAAGATATCGCACACCGCATTGATCTCTGACACTGACACTTGAAACAATTTGTCGTTATCAATGAAACATTACATTGTTATTGTGATTGGAATTTGTGATATTCTTGTAGAATATAAATATTAAATAATTCGCATTTCATGGTGCACAAAAGGATAATATGTACTTGGTTTTCTAGTCGTACAGCATTCTGGAGTGCACTAATTACACAATTTTCGTGAAATATGAACCTGCAGAGATATCCCCCAATTGCAAAGCCCGCAAGTTTTTGCGATAGGTTTTGTAGATAACTTTTAATTTTGTTACTTTTCAATGAATATATGTATTTATTTAGAAACATTGCTGTTAACTGTTATTGTTACTAAATCCAAGTACTATATTAAAACATTGTTACCACTTTTATCATCAAATAAAAAAATATACATATATCTAACCCATAGTTTTTCTAGTTTTGATAAAAGTTATGACATTATTTTTTTTATAATTTCAGAAATTGCTTAAGTCCAGAGTTTCTGTTCAAGATCTATCATTTTAACAATGTATTTAAGCTCATAGAGAAATTAGTTTTCATTTTTTGATTTATTTAAACTTTGGTAAAAATTATTTTTAATGAAGCTTGTTATTAATACTACAAGTTATCTATCATGAGTCTCCGTGCATATACGCATGTATAGGGTACAATGTTTTAATAATTATTTAAATGAACACAATTCAGTATGTTATGTTGTTGTACCCTTGTCACTCGTCGCAATGAACACTGAAGTTACTTGAACATGTAGTTAAGGGTCTAATATATAATTCTTGGTAAGTTGTTGTGTAGTTGATGGACACATTAGTTTTTCTTAAAAGTGGATGGATATTAGCAGTAGTAGTTCTATAAAAAAGGAGATGACTTTTTTTACTCTTTTCAATTATTAAAATAAATTATTATATGGAGTGGACTCTTTACACCGCAGATAACTTCAGTATATTTTGTTTAAGTTTTTCACCTTAAAAACTTTTATGCATTCCTTGTATTATTATCCAATTGTAACAATTAAGCTCGATATATTTATAAAAGAAGTAAATTAATCACAATAAATATAATTAATATAAAAAATATCGTTTCTACAGAAAAAAATAACTCGATTCCGATAGATAAGTAATGAAATACAAATACCTTCTATCCACGATACAATTGTCCTGAAGCTTTCACGTACAATCGTCTGAGCTCCGAGCTACCTTCAGATATTTTAACGACATTCAATAACTTATTGATATTAAGCCATGTCATATTAACTTATTTCTTATGACATTGTTTTTATTTTATCGTACTATTTATGTATTATTTTTGTATTATTAAGTATATATCTAGAAAATAAAATAATTACCTACTTGAATAATTGAATGTTTATATTTTTTCTTATTTATAAGTATATTATTTAGGTATTTAAACGGGTATCACTTTCTATTATGCTTTTAATATATGTTATCGGTAGATAGGAACCGATGAAAATAAAATAAAAAACCAATAATTATTTTTCCGTAATGTTTAAATCAACATACTCATACATGTATACTTGTAATGTAATTGACGGTTCTGTTGAGGAATTAGAATCACCAATTGCATTCATTTATTGATCAAAGTATCTGAACTCAATAATAAAGTTAACACTCAATAAAGTGTAATGAAAAACGCTTGTAAAAACCTTCAGTTTGATGGTTGTAACTTCGTAAAGTGATTATTGTCGCTCGTT
Source organism: Melinaea marsaeus rileyi (assembly GCA_918358865.1). Classification (NCBI taxonomy): domain Eukaryota; kingdom Metazoa; phylum Arthropoda; class Insecta; order Lepidoptera; family Nymphalidae; genus Melinaea; species Melinaea marsaeus. The sequence continues at coordinate 10,085,554 of OU911094.1, forward strand.
GTTCAAGTAAAAAGTAGTCAGCGGGGTCGACTCATCTCACAAGTTACACAAATCTTTTATCGCTATAATTAGCGTTAACTGTAATTAGTTCCTTAATTAAGATTATCATTTAAATAATTACAATTTTTTTGACATTTTTTTGTGTAACTTAAAATACATGGGACAATTTGGAAATGGTTTTTATAATAATATAAATTACATGTATCTATCTATAGACAACTGAAATTTTTGTCTGTACATTTTTTACGTCTTTTCAACAGGAATATTACACCTATTTGGTGCCGATATAGTATGCCTTTAAAATAAACTAAAACAAATATCGCACAAAAAACTGAAAACTTTTCTGCTGAAGCGTTATCCAAAGATATTAATATTGGAAAGAAATTTACAAACAGTTATGAAATCTCTTTACATCTTATTTCCTTAATAAGAATTTTATTGCATTTGCTCGCTTGCATATAAAATATGAATCAATAAATATTATTGGTTTAAAAATTTCAAAAAGTTGTTCTTGAAATAGCTTTAATTTATAGTACAAAGTATCAAGTATTTTTTCACTTTGAACAATGTGACAAAACAAACTGGTAGTTATTAATTCAATAATATGTACCTGACATGCAGGTTCACTGACACTGGTACTAATGACTATTGTAACGTTTGAACTACTGACACTTTATTACCACTGGTACTTAACAGATATCGTTAATCTATTTATCTAAAATCAGTGAAAATAAGCAACAGAATCTATCTAAAAAAAAAGAAAAAGTCTATCTTCACTTACTTCACAATTGGTTAGTCATATATTATTGTATTATGGTGTATAATAATAATATTTTTTTGGGATATATTGCACAAGTCAAGGAAGTTATTTGGTGTTGAACTTGACAAATTTGTATATGAGCATGTTGATCGATATCTCTTTTCATTAGTTATGATCACTTTGCAGAACTAGTGATAAATAACATAATGGAAACTGGATATCACGTCATACAGATCACGCTGCGCCTTCACACTCTTTTTTCTTTTAATATTACGATATTTTCGGGTCATTGAGTCAAAAAGCAGATTTTTTGCTGTGTCAATACATTCTTCTGAGAAGGATATCGTACACAGTCTTACAATACTTTCTTCGTCCTTCACTTCCACTTTATTTTGAACGAATGCCAACAGTTCGCAAATAACCATATTACAACTTGTACATTTAATTACGTTCGACGTCATTATGTTAGCCGTGATTCGTCACTTAGTATTTATTAAACTAGAGAAATATAGAAACAAACCCATAGCCTTCAGCATCTTAGTATATACTCGATATTCAATCTATAATCGATTCTTACACAAAAATCAGTCGTCTAGATTCTCAAACAGGCTCAGAATTCCAAAAAGTGACAATAAAGATATTTCAATAATATGCACTTTATTTTCTTATCTAAGAAGGAAATATTCGTAGCTGTTGTGTAATCTTTTTTTGTTTTAGTTTACGAACACAATATAGAACATTATTTCATCTGAGTTGAATTCTTAGATTTTCTGTCTTAGACAATTTATGATTGTTTACTTTTCATTAAACTTCCACAAAATATTGTAGGTCGATCGTAAACTCCAGACGTCACTTACTTACATCTGCTGTTACAAAGAAAATGAATTATATGATGGTATGTAATAGTGTTTAAGTGAAATTTGTAATAAGGGTCGCCGTCTTAATATATACTTGATTACTTTTTTATTCATTAACGTTCCGACCTAAAATAATAATTTATATAACATAATTTATTTTACGACCCATGGCAAAGAACATAACATTTCAATCTTAGATACAAAAATACTTTTGAAATCAATTCTTGATATAACATACTACAAAAGCAATTCATATTTTATACGACATACAATTTTGTGTCCAAAATTGGCTGTTAAAATATAAGGATTTTGCCTTAGAAAAACCTTACAGGGTGATTCAACGACTTGCGACGAAAGGATAAAAGATTTTGGAGGGTGATTGAAATAAATATATTACAAATTATAGAATCTTATTAAGATAATAGCCAATTATTAAAATAAACAAATAATCGACTGCATGAATAATTTTTATATACACTGATACCCCCACAAGTAAGAGGAATTTACCGAAACTTCCCTATTTATCACCTTTTACAGCAGTAAAGAAATTATGTTTCATACTTAGCGCTGGCTTCTGAATCAATAAAAAAAATGTTTTGCGTCATTATTAAGAACTGTATATGAGAAGTGTTATCATTCACAAAAGTTTACACGAGATTTGGTATCATTTTATTTACCAGTTTGATAAACCTGGTAAATACGAAACAACCAAGTGTAATCTGAAAGTCCGTCACCGTTGCTAAAAATAAAACAATTCTGATATATTTTACAATGGTTAACTTCACTTTACTCTTTGTTGTGTTAAATATTTAAAGTTATGGAGATTAGTCAAACAAATTGCACCTATCATTTTAACTCATCTTGAATCTTTCTGTTAATCCCGAACTAACAGTGGGGATTTATATAGAAGGATGTCAAACATTGTTCCTCAATGGAACAAAATATTTGGGTTTGATTACTTTCTATTGATAGACGTGAGAGGTCTCCGTTCTTCATTGGAGTGTATTTAGTGATGACGTTATGAGGGTTATTGGATTTCTCTCAGCATTCAGAAGAGAAATAATGTTAACATATTCGTAACAAGATATTATTGTATCTGTATGTTCTACTTTAAATACCTTCATGTCAAGATCGATATCTAAAAGATTTATATGTTACTAGCAGACCCGGTCACGCGTTGCTGTGACTATTATTTTTGATATATTACATTGTACTAAACTATTTAAGGGGTAACGTTCAGAGTACATCTGTCATGAAAACCATAATGTTTTCTTATAGTCGATATTAAGCAAAAATCAAAACAAAATAATTATAATTATTTTTTTAATTTTATCCAAGTTTATAACACTATTTGTATATTACAAAGTTTTTAGTAAATAACTTGGAACACTAAACTTACGAATGAGGTAGGTAGGGTAGATATCTCATTCGTAATTACTCAATCCAGTCAATAGATACCGCCATCTTTTAGAATTGTTAAGAGCTAACTGCAAAATAATAAACTAATAATTTGCAATAAAATAATACTGCGACTATGAATTGAGTTGAAAATTTTTATATCTTTTAAGTTAGGTCAAAGGTATGTAAATTTATTTAAATCAGTTAAGTAGTTTAGGAGTCCATCGCGGACAAATAACGCGACACGTGATTTATATATATTAAGAATTCTGGTGGATTTTTTTTATCATTTAATATTATAATAAATAAATCGTAAAATTTTCCTTTTTTTTAATATGTTACTTCATCATTTTATTAAGACGTTCATAATTAAAAGTATTTGGTGGTTTTTACTAATACATACAATGAAAGTTAAACTCAAAACATTTAAATTTTAAAAGATTTTTTTTTTTTAATAAATACAATTTTTATACAACTCGGCAGAATTCGTTCTGTCAAATAGATTTGGAATGTGGCAGTTTATATTTCGACCTTTAGACGTTTTTACTCTGCTGATCCTCACACATCGCCCTATCATCATGGTGACGATTCTGTTCAGGAGAATTAAAGAAAAAGGTCGGCTCGGGTGACTTAAGTATCTTAGCTTCCACGAACTTTGGTCACCCTTTTGAGACCCACTAAAAACCCCGATTGGGATGTCTGCCAGAGGGCTTCAAACCAAGAGGGGAACTTAAGGTTCAAACCTGATTGAAAAATAATCTAAAGGGATAGTGGGAACCTAAAGGTGACAAATATTTATAAAGTGGGTGCTTCAATTACAAAGTATAGAGATATTTAATTATTTATTACTATTATTATTAACATAGGGTTCATAACCGATGAAATAAAAAATAATGAAATAAAACGTACATAAGTATTTTCAGTAATCGCGTTATTGTAAATCCAGTGAATCATAATTATTAACAAAAATCTGTTTTATTTTTATTTTAGTGCTTTATGATACACAATGTTTTTTGTTTGATTACCTGGTGAATATATAAATAAATCTGATGGTTTTCCAACACGGGAACAGGCAACATACAATTGACCATGTGAGAAACATGGGTTTTCTAGATTAATACCACAAACACCTAATGATTGCCCCTGGGACTTATTTATGGTCATAGCAAAAGCAAGCCGCACTGGAAATTGTAGTCGTTTAAATTCAAATGGTACATCAGTCGGAATCATTGGGATGCGTGGTATCAAAACGTCTTCTCCTTTATACTTTCCTTTCAGTATAGTTGCTTCTATCACGTTGTTCAATAATTTTTTTATCGCTAACCGTGTGCCGTTGCAAAGACGCGGTTGGTTGATATTTCTCAACATTATTACTACCGAACCAACCTTTAATTGAAGATTGTGAGGTGGCAATCCTGGTAAATCCAGCGAGTTTAAAAATTCAGGCGGATAGTTAACGACATCATCTTGGTTAGTAGCCGAATCAACTGATTTATATATCCTCAATTCGCCTGTAATTTGTTCTTGAATTTTGAAATTTAATTCACTTACATCTATGTTTTTTGCAGCCAATATAGCCCGTTCGCTCAACCAATCATGGTTTCTATAATTTTGAGCAACATCTGGAAACACCTTTTGAATAAGTTCATCTTTTGATCTAGTTAACTGACAAAAACCTTGAGGAAAGTTAATGCAACCAGTCAAGGTGTCTATAGGAAATTTGCCATTACCAATGTCAATGAGTTGTTTAGAGAATATGTCTCCAGATTTGTCATTTTGCAACTTGATACGCATATTCTTGCTTAAGTGTAATACCTTCACATGTTTCCACAAATTGGAGGACTTTAAACAGGCATTAAGTTCATCAGCTGGCGTTGATCGTGGAATCACTGGCAATGTTTGACGAAAATCTCCTGCTAATAAAATCATTGCACCACCAAATGGGTTATTATTGCTCCGGAGATCTTGTAAGATTCTATCTAAAGCCTCCAAAGATTTTTTATGTGCCATCGTGCATTCATCCCAAACAATCAATCCACATTGCTGCAAAACCTTTGCCATTGCAGAGTTCTTCGAAATGTTGCAGGTTGGAGTTTCGTTGCTTTGCATGTTTAATGGTAATTTTAGTGCTGAATGAGCTGTTCTACCACCTTCAAGCAAAGTTGCTGCGATTCCCGACGAAGCGAGTGCAAGTGCAATTTTATTTTGTGAGCGAATTGTTGCTAATATCAATGAAATCAAAAAAGTTTTTCCTGTACCACCAGGTGCATCTAAGAAGTAAATCCCTCCTCTTTTATCATTTATTACTTTCAAAAGTGTATCAAATACATACTTCTGTTGTTCATTCAATAGTGGAAGATTCGTTTGAATTAATTCTTTCAAAGTGTTGAGATCATACAGTTTTTCTCGGTGCAACTCTTGGTTAAAAGCATCATGCATTGGACGATTGGGTGCGGCCAGGCCTAATTGAAATAATAGTTTGTTTGACATCATCAAGCACATGTCCTCAATTGAAATCAATACTTCATTGTAAATTTCTTCGCTTATTTGTATATTTGGATTTCCCCTTCTAATCCGTATTTGATACAAAATATCATCACACATATTATCTTTGTACTTGATCCACAAATCCTTTGGGTTTGATGGGAAGCAGGTAGATATGATTATAGAAAACAATGTTCGTATTTGATGAGCTTGTGATGATATTACAGCATCATTGAGAGTTTGATCCCAATGAGCATCATTGTCTAGCAATCGCAAACGTTGGCAAGCTTCTCTATATGATCCACACAAATCACCATTAACAGTTCGTACATGTTGGAACGATGTTGGGCCACGTACATTGACTAATAGCAGTCGTAAATAAAAACATTCATCATTGCTTGGATGTACTGAATAAATTCGACCAATCGCATCGGTAGAAAATATATCTGGGTATCCTGTAACTGGTTTTCCTTGTTTCATCATCGTTTTGACATATCTCAAAAAATCTGGTTAATGTAGTAGATGGTGGCTGTAAAGCTCTTTCTACTGCGTTCTGTGCTGTAAAATATACTCTTTGTCCATTTTCTAAATGCACAGCTAAATGAACAACAGTAGGGTGTCTTTCATGAATAGGAAAAGAAAATATTCGCCAAACTGCTTCATTACTACTAACATAGCGACCCATTTGGTATTGGGTAACTTCATCATTGGAATTCTCTGCATTAATACCAATCACAGCCATATCACTCCCTTTGGTTACATATTTGCAAATGTATTTAATAGATTTTACTGAATGGCAAGATTCAACGTTGATGTGCGCTTTGAAGGTCTTTGATAAAATGGGTGAATATGGAACAATCCAGCGATTATCTATTTCAATATCTTGTTGATTTAATTTGACAATTGTTGATCTTCCATTGTCTGCTGTCGATCGGCGACGATACAAAGGATAACCGTCATTACCAGTGATTGTTTCAGATATTAATGTCCGTGGATATCGCTTTGAACATTTACCATCCACCATACACGGTGAATTTTGATTAAGAGTTCCACAGGGACCATGTATCATGTTTTTAATAACTACCTCATGCAATCCAGGATCTACTTCTACATTAGGAATTTCAGCTGATATTACTGCATCAACTTCATTTGGCCTTATCTTTTCAACTAACCAAATCAAAATGTGTGCATGTGGCAATCCCCGTTTCTGCCACTCCACAGAATACATCCAGCAGCGTGTCTCTCCAAACACATAATGTTTCACAATGAAATCCATCAAAGATTTCAACTTTTGTCTAAAGACTCTGGCTGTAATATCATGACGATCAATAGGTGATTGCCCAGGGAATAACTCCTGCTTGATTTCTATCCAGTGTGGATTGCATGTAAATGTGATGAACAAATCTGCTGTACCATAATGACGAACATATGACATGGCATCTTGAGCATATTCATGCATATGTCGAGGGCTTCCGATGTATGTTGCTGGAAGAATAGTCATCCGACCAACATTCTGTGCATTTCCATCAGTATTAATCGCATCTTGAAGGTGAATATACTCTTCAGATCTGAGTTTGGTCTGATTCAACCTGATGAATGTTAATCTCTCCGTTTCAATTTTAACATACATGTCTACAACATACTTGTGATATAATCGCCGACATTTGAGTATGTGATTGTCTTCATTTTCACGAATCATTAGGCGGTAGGAATAATAGTTCATTGAACTAACTTTTTTGTTGGTTTCGGATCCTGAAAATAGATTTTTGTTTTCATAATATTGAAAATTAAAAAAATAATAATATAGTGACTGATAATATAGCTCCATAGCTAAACTAATTAAATTAAATTAAATTTTTTATTACCTGTAATGGGATTTATCATCTTGTTTGAAAAATCATAGCCATCTTCACCTTGCCAAAATATAATGGGATATTGCAGTGCGTCATATGAGCGGTGTGTTTCCCTTATACGTTGTAATTGATCATTCCGACGATGTAAAACAATATCACGGGATTCCAAGTTTTCTTCAACTACAACGATGGCAACTTAATCAATAGTTGGTGCATTAAAACGTCTTGCATGTTGGCCAACAGGTGTTTTATCAGCTCTGATTACAATTTTGTGATTATCAGATGGCATCCGATCCAGTGCAGTTTTAAACAACATAACCAATTGATTGTACTCATGAAATAAAGTTTGTAATTGTTCTACAATAGACCTCTTTAGTGAATTGTTATGTGAACAACGCATATCAATTTCTCGTGGTGAATTGCCCATGAAATAAATTTGCAGAAATTTGTAATTGCTATCTGACACTGGTAACAGTGAACCTGCTCTATGATATATTTGGCCTTGTATCTGTAAATTAAAAAAAATGATTTTTGCCAAATAGAAATAATATTTGTTCCTAAAAAGTATATCTGTCTCTTAATTTGAATCACCAAATAATAATTGATATGCTTAGGTATGTCAATATGTAATAATTAGTTGTAACTAATATCCATCGTCAAATAATTATATTGTGTTTCAAAATAATAAAAGTGTTGCTAATACTGAATCACCAAATAATATAATGACTAAGTAATATATGTTTTGGGGTTTAGAAAACTGAAGGTTAATGACACATATTTACTTAGTTAACAGGAAATTTTGTTCATTAAAATAATAATGATTAACTGCTATAATACATACCTTAAAAGTTGGCATGAAATTTTCCCGAACTACGTTTGTTGCCCCAAATGATGTCATTTGAAAGCAATTGTTATATTGTTGAATATTTGACAAAAAGTGTATGGAATCTGGTTCTATTCCTGAAACCAATGAGTACAATGGCTCTGGTGGTGGATCCAATGGTATCAATTTCACTTTCCCATTTGCGCAACACAATCCATTTGCTTCATTTTTGTATTTCAATGCCTTACAATAAGAGCAAACCAAGTTCATAGATCCAATAGCAACACATTGGTGGTTACTGTAGTCAATTGACAAATCGTAATTGAAAGCAGCTCGATTCAAACTTTCGCGATTATTAGTTGAATCTCTCGCTCTCGCTTCCCGCGTTCGTGATATACGAATTCTTTCGCGTTCATTTCGGTCGTCACGTTCATGTGCAGTATGATAAGATCGGTAATTCATTTGGTTTGTAACATTTCGGGTTCTTCTACTTAAATTACTTCGTCTTATAGGAGGCATATCGTATATAATTACCTAAATTTATTCACATGAAATAATTATTAATCACAGGTATTTATACAATCAAAATTAATTATTAAATATTATAAACGCTTTTTAACGCAGTTTGTTTGACAGATGCAATGACGTGAAAACTGATGACAATTTATGTCGCATTCCGAAACTAAAACAAAAGAAAGAATATTCCAAGGCCAATCTTACATTTACTTTTTTTGACTTTTCAATTTGGTCGGGTGTACACATTCATTTGATTAAATTTGAACGTTGTGCAGCGACAATAAAGCGCGAATTGACTCTTTGACGTTAGCAAGACACCTACATTGTTTAGACAACAATGAGTGCTTGTAATTTAATATCAACTTTATTGAATAGCAATACAGTTCAAATTGACTCTACATTTAGTTATTTATTCTACATTTAAAATATTTGTATAGGAAAAAGAAAAGGGCTTTTTTAGGGTTTCCCTGGAAATTATTCAAATTTTTCTCGCCGTTAGAGCCATCCTTGGACTTCAAGGAACATTTAAAAAAAAGAATTGTTAAGATTGGTCCATGCGTTGTTGAGTTATGCGCTTACCAACACATTTTGCGATTCATTTTTATATAATAGATTAAATAGGCCATTAAAGTGATAAAGAAGGCAATTTCCTAAATATAGCCCGCGGGATAACCCGAATGTCATAGATATGGAGTAACAAGATGTTATTGTATCCATATGTTTAACTTTAAATACTTTCATGGCAAGATCGATATCTAAATGTTTTATATGATATTAAATAGGCTACGAAAGTGATAAGGAAGGCAATTTCCTGAATAGAGCCTGTGGGATAACCCTGATGTTATAGATATAGATGATAGTCTATTTGTAGCTGGTATCAGTTACATAAGTCTTAAACACACTGATATAACATAATTAAAGAGATTACTTTTACTTAATATTTGGGTGTATTTCTATTTGTATATTTTACTGTACCAGAATAGTAGAAATATTTTTCTTAAAATAGGTGATTAACCATCAGATGTACCGTCTCTTTTGGTTCCCTTGTCCAAAAAAAAATGTTTATAAGGCAGTGAGACAATCTCGTAGAGGGCACTGACACCCCTTTTTTCATTATCGAAATGAAAATATGAAATGTTATTAGTATTATATGATTTCATGGGCATAATTACTTATAGCTATTTTTGTAGATATCGAATGTAATAAATTAATAAACTAACATATTTAACTTAAATCTCAAGCCAATTTCTGGTATAATGAAAATACGAGTACGAGGAGAGAATTTATTGTCTTTGCCCATATAACGACCGACCATAATCTGTGAATTTCCGTTCAGAGGACTATTGATCATTTTCCTTTGAAAACAGTGTGGCTAGAATCCTGAAATTAGTTTCAAAGTCTACAGAGATTCGAGAAACTATAGCTAAAATTCTGAATATAAAGTCCTTTAAAGTATAAACCTGCATATGAACTTTGGATCAATTCAATCAATCAATTTTGGCTCACACAGATATAATATTACTATTATTTTTTTGTTACCATTTATTATTAAAAATAAACCTTTATTTACAACATTTATAAAATATTAACGAATTAATTAATAGTAAAATGTAAAATATAGATTTTTTTTAAACCAAATTCAGTAGCTTCATAAACAAGACAATGTAAACAAATTTTTAATAACATGTGAATTTGAAGGGTCCGGAGACAAACACAACATCGGTCGGAACAAAAAATATTTGTTTAGGTTTTGATCCGTCTTTTATTATTAGTTAGTGTGTATTTTATTTTAAATCTCCTGTTTCTCTAAATATTAAAAAATATTTTTGGATCTGAAAGTCTTCAGCTACTTTTGATATTCTGATGTTCACATATTTCAGTATTTTTTGATTCCAATCCGATTTCTGCTTGTCTTTTGAATATCTTATATATTTAAACTTAATTAAAAGAAGGAGGTACAATAAAAATACTTTAGTTACAGGTAATACGGAAAATTTTATCACATTGTGGGTAATATTTTGTAGTTAATAATATATTTTAATGAGAAAATCCTTTATTACTTCGTACTTTTTCACTTTGTCTTAAATTTAAATTTTATTTGTATATTGCTTCTACTTTCTTGGCTTTTAAAAATATAAAGGAAATAATAGTTTGCAAGATATTCAGAAGATGTGTTGTAAGGTTTTAACTAAGAAAATAATAATACCTCAACATATATAGCTGTTGTGACAAACATATACTCTACTACAACATCGTACATACTTCAAATACAATATCCACTTAGTACATATACACTTAGTATTAATCTCTCGTTCCATGATGAAGTCAAATCGCTCTAAGTGTCATCTCAAAGACACACGCGGTGTGTGATATCTCAGTGTGTAATAAAACACAAACACAGCGCCGTTCTTATTCATCTTAAATGTTTACGTTTTTGTAAGTCAATGTACCATGTTTTGTTTCTCTTGTGTTTGGTTTTGTTTCTTTTTCTTTTTTTTATTTGCATATAAAACTCCACAACTTATATTAATGTTTCAGAATAAACGAAATCGTTTGATGAAATAGATTAATTTTTTAAGTCTTAAAAAGAAAAACATTTTTTTCGCGTTTTTAGATACTTTAAATATGCTGATACTTCTGTAATTTATCGTTATCAGTACATTTTATTAGAGACTTATAAACATTGTTCAATTTAATAAATTACATCCAACTTCAATAGCCAACTCAGCTGTAATCCTAACAGATAGGGCACATCGATGACACCCCATTTATTAGTATCAGTAGTTAAGCTTTAAATTATTTACCTAAAAATATTTTTTTAAACCGTTTTATTTTTTTTCTTTCTTATTTCTTATCAGTTTATTAATACAGCTTGTTGTTTATTTTTTTTTAATGTAATTAAACTAGGATCCGCCAACCGTGCGCGACGGTTGTTGAGCTGAGCCTCTCTCCTTTCTTCTTTTCTTGATAACTTATGAATGGCTAAGCATTTTTAAAACATATAAAAAATACACACAGTCGTAACCTGATTTGGTTATTATAAATAATAGTTTGATAATAGTAATCTATAATTAAAATATTCAATCAAGTTACACAGACCCGTTGTGCGTTAACAAACATATTATCATTATTAATGTTATTGTTTTCGATATTCTAGACCTATATTCCTAAACTACTAAGATATTCCAAGCACATTTCCTCACAACTACGATAACTATTTTCTAATGCTACACAGAGAGACTCTAACGTTACTGTAACTTGTTCTTTTTACACAAAATTAGTATGTATGTACGCGAAATTATTTGAATTCTATTTATATATAAAAATAAATAAAGGATATGAACAATTTGCACTGTTTGTCATTGACGTTTTAATGTTTGTAAAATTTTTTGACGACGGATAATCTTAGAGATATATAAATCCCGGGAAAATGAATGTATCAAATTTACTTCTCTATTGGAATCACTAATACTACTAAGTATGTAATTAATCTTTGGGAGATCGAAGTCTATTTTCAATTTACTTGAGCTGGTTTTAAAAGTAAATACTGGTTGCTTAACAATAATAAATATAACTGGAATAATCTAAAATATCTAAATATTTTTGAATTATTAAACGTAACGTTTTATATAAATTAATGCTATGAACAATATGAAGGAGTGTTGGAAATGTTGTATATTAATAAAGTGATAGAACCTAGTTATAGCTAACTTCAACTCGTGTTGTCGTAGGCGAGCGGTGCGAAGGAGGTACTTAGTTTTCATACGGTGTGTAAGAGACCCGAAAAGCCCAAACACCTAAATTCAATTTCTTTCTAGCTTCTAGCTATCCTCAACAGTAAATACTTGATGGCACTATACGAGAGTACGAGGTAGCGCCAAAAACATTACACATACGTTCAGTGTATTAGTCGTTAAGGTTGTGTGCACTAGAACTTAATACTTTGTATTTTGAAGTTGAAATCATATTATATACTGAATTTACGATAATCCTTTGTAAAACTTAATGTTTTTATTTTTTTATATTAACATGTTTACATTTTTCATAATATTTATATAACCATGTCCTGGAAAACAACTTCAGTTTTAATATAAGCTCCATATAATGTACATATTATGTTAACAAGTTTATAAGATGTGTGCTCTCTGGGATACTCTAATAAAGACTTTGTAAACTTTCTCACAATTTCCTCATAATTTTAAGCCCCTTAATAATAAGTGTTATAAACTACGCCGTGTAATTTTTTGTCATTAATATTTAGACTTCGTACATTTTGACATTTGTTAGTTATTTTATACTATAGGTATTTAACACTAAATCTACCGACAATTCTTTTATACCTGTTCCTACCGCACGCGGTCAAATTGTCCGGTCATTAAAAGTTATTTTATTATATAACGCGGGTAATAATGGAAATAACTAAAAGTAAAGAGTGAAGCAAATATTATTTATTTATTTATTTACCCTTTATTGTAAATATTATATGCATATTCTAAGTATTTTCATGTAGTTTGATAACGATATTATAACGTTTAAAAATGTGTAAGTTTTACAAATGTTTGATCTCGGCATTGTTTTATGATTTGATTACTCAGGGACTTGTGTAATTAGATTATTGTGTCATTAGAAGTTATTACTTTTTATATTAACATTTTTCTTATTACATTTGAACATTTCTATATAAGCATAAGAATAATTAAGAATAATAAAAGAAATCATCTCCAACCTCATACTGTCTTCTTAGAAGTGTAAACGGTGTACTACTGCGATTAATAATATTGTATATTTTTAAGACTTTAAGTTACAAAGTATTTTCCTTTGTTAAAATATGTTGACCATTTTTTTATCAAAAAATAAAATACGATATATAAGGATAAGAATATAATGGAGTTTTACATTTACTATAATAAAAATCTATTTATGTAAAACAGATTTTACTCTAATGAGGGTTTTTTCCTAAATAACTGATACGAAACACGTATTGTATTTTATAATATAAATTAAATTTATTTTATAATATAAATTAAAATTTATATTATTAATGAAATATGTTCACAATATGAAACATCAACACAATCTGTAGGACAAATTAATTGTTCCAGTACAAAGATTCGGTTCACGACTGTGAGTAGTGTGTATTCGGGGGTTCTGCCTCATTGGTATTGGGGGATGTTCTGGCTCAGCGGGGGTCTCGCTCAAGTTTGGGTCTGACTCAGACTAAAAAAAAAAAAAAAAAAAAAAAAAAATATGGTTTTGCTATCATCTAAATCGTTTGCTGCTATCCCCGTTGCGCTAGCTCTTACGGTTACAGAGATAGCTTTTTGAATTCGACTACCTAGCCGAAGGCTGATAAGACCATTCATTCCCTACTCAACTCGCCCGGCGTTATCGCCGCAGACCGATAAGGCCCACCGGCACTAATTACTTATTACTACACTACTTGTTTATATACATGTTTGTTTTATGCAATAATACCACAAATTAAAATTTATATTTTATTTAAAATAATACATGATTAAATTATCAATTATTACATCCTAACCAAATAATCTATTCATTCATTCATTCACCTTCACGCCATATCCCTTGCGGGGTAGCCAGAGACGACGGAGCGCCAAACGCTACGGTCTCTGCATACCTCTTTCGCCTCGGCCACAGACATCAACTTCTTCATACATGCCCTCCGGGGGGTCCTCATGCTTTTTACGTGACCTTCCTCCAGTATCGTAGCTACTGTATTTTCGAAGGTCACTCGAGGCCTCCCCCTGTCTCTCTTACCGCTCACTTTTCCCATATAAATCTTTTTTACCATTCTTTCATCACTCATTCTTTCAACGTGCCCAAACCACCTGAGCACGTTCTTCTTCATTCTCACCGTGACATCTTCGCTAGTACCTGCCATTCTGTGGATCTCTTCATTGCGGATTCGATCAGCTAGACTGACTCCGCATATTCTGCGAAGAGATCGCATCTCCACAGCATTCATCTTTCTTACATTCTTCTTCTGTGTTACCCACGTTATTATATATTATAATATATATTATAATAATCTATTTTATATAGATTTTTGTTTTATGCAATAATTATTACATCATTGTACAGGGTTTCATCTTCATCGAATATCCTAAACATAATCTATACAACCTAACATAACCTAACCAAATATAATATATACAACCTAACATAACCTAACCAAATAATCTATTTTATATAGATTTTTGTTTTATGAAATAATACCACAAATTAAAATTTTACATTGTATTTAAAATAATACTTGATTAAATTATCAATTATTACATCATTGCACAGGGTTTCATCTTCATCGAATATCCTAAACATAATCTATACAACCTAACATAACCTAACCAAATATAATTAAAATTTTACATTTTATTTAAAATAACACTTGAATAAATTATTAACTATTATATCATTGCACAGGGTTTCATCTTCATCGAATATCCTCACGAAGTTCTGCATGCTCTGACCGTAGAACATATGATGTAGGTATACCAAGCAGTATTCACCACACACCGAAGTCCACTCGTTTTGTATTTTCTTACTATTAAAATACCATATTTTACAGTTTCTATTAAGAAATGCTTTATGGAAGCCTTTCGGTGCTCGGCCAAATGAATCAAAATATTGGCCGATTTTGTTTTTGTCTACATGTATGGCTACCCAGTGAGAACCTGGCTGAGTATCATAATCTAGATTGCTTACTAAAAATGTAGGGGCTTCAATATGTATCGGCAATCTGTTTGCAGGAAATACATTCATTTGTAACAATGGATTAATCCTATTTAAGCATTCCTGAATTTGTAGGGTATTCATATTTTAGAATAGATATGTGTACACGTGCTCTATCATGCATAGACATGTAGGAATAGTTAGGCATCTTAAAACATGTCTTTATAGTAAGGAGATTATGTACAGCAAGCAATGCATACGCTAAATCGTTGGAATTTATAAACTAGTGACTAACGTTGAAATACCAAAGAAATAGTTTTAAGGAATTTTGGATAGACAAACCATTACTTATCAGGTTTTACTCATAAGTCAACAATGTAAATGTTTCGTTTAGAGTTATCGTTTTACGATAATAGTAAGCACTTACTATCGCTATATAAGTCCAAAACGAAAGAGGACCACCACATGACAATATTCGTCTACGTGCAGTACAGTGTATCCAAGTTACAAGTTATTGTGTGGTTACATTAAATTTCTTTGGGGTCACCATGGAGGTAAGCTAACTATTTTTAAATATTTATTTGTGTTGTATTTCTTTCAATATGTCTCACATGGATCTAATCACTTTTAATCTAGTGCGTATGTTATGTTTGTGCTTAAAATGAATGTTATTGTTACAGAATAAATTTGAAGAAAATACATTCAAAGATTATTATTACAAAACCCTATCGGATGATAGCAACGATAGTCTTATGATTGCCAGAGATTCGTCAAAACTTAAAGCGAAACGTGGAGAAGAAGACCGGCTTGACGACTTGTTCAAGTTAGCTACTAACAAAAGGAAAAAGCAGTGCTCGTCTGTATCGCGAGCGCAAGCAAATGGAGGCGTAGCATTCATATCAACAAACAGAGAAGATGCGGCCTCATCATCTCACTTGATAAAAATAGAAGTGTATGATATGAAGAAACTTGCCAACGTGCCACAAGAACAACATTGGAAGAATGCAAATATTAGATTGAAATATTTTACCAACGATACTAACTAACACATGGAATCTATCAATAAGATAATTTACAGTATAACGAAAGAAATAACACAGTCAGATATTGAGAGGTATGTACTTAGTGAAATCAGTGACTAATCGGTTTAGTAGTGTAAATAATGTATTTTGGTGTATTAAAAGTAATCAATATAGTTCATCCACAGTCAGCCACCATTATTACTATGTCAGACGGGTTGTGGAGCAAAAAAATTAATGGATGACTCCGGACAAAGCAGCAGTCAAGACAAGAGACCACGACACCAGGAACCGTCAACTTCAACCGAAGATGGGAATAAGGTACTCTGTGAAACTTGTAACACTTACGTTAATAGAAGATATTTTGTAAATCATACCAAGAGTAATTTACACAAAAATAATGTTTTAAAATCACACTGCTCCCTTGCCAATGTGTCTGTTGTAGGTTCCGCTTTTGGACAGCGCATAATATCTTTTAAAATTGAAAGTAAAAAAGAATCTGACATAACATTCCAAACACCAGAATTATTTTTGCAATCTATCAAAAGTTATATTATTTTTTTAATCAATGAAGTCATCAAACAACATAGATCTTTAAAGATTAACTTTGTTCTACATGCTGATTTTGTGCATGAAACAAAACAAATAAATAACTCCTTTGATTTTCAAACAAGTAATTTTATAATAACTGAAGCTGACGATTTAAACATTTTTATGATATCGTTGAAAGATATGCTGTCAAATAAAATTAGTTCTTTTGAAAGAAAAGATAGTGGTTGGAGTTTAAAACATATAAATTACATAGAATTAAATATAAACAAATTTACCCCATTTCGTAGTGGTTCTTACATTGACTTACCAAATGATATAAAACTTAAAAAAGCTGTTATAAATGTTAAAAACTCAGATCAGTTATGCTTAAAGTGGTCTATACTTTCGGCTTTATTCCCCGTGAACAAAAATTCCGATCGACCATCATCTTACACTTTAAATTCTCATAGAATTAAACTTAATGGGATATCCTTCCCGGTCAAATTGAATGATATACCTAAAGTAGAAAAACAAAATAATATTAGTATAAATGTCTTTGGTTTAGAATGGGATATCAAGACGAAAAAGCATTCCGTAGTTGGACCACTTTATTTTAGTAAATGTCGTAAAACTAATCATATTAATTTATTACTCTTGCAAAATGGTAGTAATTATCACTACTGTTATATTAAAAACTTATCTCGTTTAGTAAGCGCACAATTAATAAAGAAAAAAGTAGCTGTACATATATGTGATGGGTGTTTAGTACATTTTACTACCAAAGAAAAATTATGTAACCACCAACTTCACGATTGCTCTCATGTCACTGCTAATTTACCTAGCAGTGATAAGTTAACTAAAAATTGGTTCGGAAAGTTTGTACCTAGTGATTATTTAGAATTTGATAAATTTCACAAGAAAATTTAAGTCCCGTTCGTAGTTTATGCTGATTTTGAAGCATTCTTATACCCAATACAAACATGTGCTAATGATCCATCAAAACCATTTACAAATAACATACAAAAACATGAACCTTACAGTTTTGGTTATTATATAAAATGTTCCTTTGATAATACTTTGAGTAAATATGAGTCATACAGTGGTCCAAATTGTTCAGAAGTGTTTATGAAACGATTATACAATGATGTAAAATTAATATATGAAAAGAATAATTTTCGACGATCTCCAAAACCATTGTCAGAAGTAGATAATTATAAAATAAGTAACGCCAAACTTTGTCACATTTGTGAAACAGATTTGAATAACAAAAACTCCTTAGATTTTGACTGGCAAACTGGTGATTTTAAAGGTGTTGTACATGAAATCTGTATAAATAAATGTCATGTCCCGCGATACGTCCCTATTTTTTTACATAATTTGAGCAATTACGATGCTCATTTCATTGTTCATGCTCTTAATTTTGTAGAAGGTGGAATAGACTTAATACCACAAAATAAAGAAAAATATATTTCATTTTCTAAAAGCATTTGCATTAACAATCAAAAAGTTAGTTTGAGATTTGTAGATTCGTTTAGATTTTTGTCATGTAGTCTTGATAAATTAGCTCAAAATTTAAAAGATGAAGAATTTCATGATCTTAAAAAAAACTTTCCAAAGATAGAAGATTTCAATCGCCTACGAAAGAAAGGAGTCTATCCTTATGAGTTCATGAAATCATTTGACTTATTAAACTGTACACAATTACCAAGTAAAGATGAATTTTATGACTCATTGAATGATACAAACATAACGGCAGACGATTACCATCGAGCTCAAGACGTTTGGCAACATTTTGGTTGTCGCAATATGTTAGACTATTCAAACTTATATTTAAAGACAGATGTTTTATTGTTAGTCGATATTTTTGAAAATTTCAGAAATCTTTGTCTCAAAACGTATGATTTAGATGCTGCTCACTATTATACAGCACCAGGACTTAGTTGGGATGCAATGTTAAAATTAACAAAAGTTAGATTAGAGTTATTGACGGACATAGATCAAATATCATTCATTAAATCAGGGATTCGAGGAGGTGTATCTCAATGTAGTAATCGTCATGCAAAAGCTAATAATAAGTACTTAAACGATTTTAATAAAAACGAACCCTCATCTTATATAACTTACTTTGATGCTAATAACCTTTATGGATGGGCTATGTCACAATACCTTCCTCTAGATAAATTTGAGTGGACTAGTCCAGAGACCAATTTTGAAGTTGAAGACACATCTGAGTTTGGTTTCATTTTAGAAGTTGATTTGGAATATCCTGAACACCTTCATGATTTCCATTCAGATTTACCATTATGTCCAGAAAATATATCCATAGGTAGATCGGAGGACAAAAAACTCATCCCAAATTTAAACAACAAAGAAAAATATAAAATTCACTATAGAAATTTAAAACAATATTTAAAATTAGGTCTTAAATTAACAAAAGTACATAGAGTTTTAAAATTTAGACAGAGTCCATGGCTAAAAAAATATATTGATTTAAATACAGATTTAAGGAAAAAAGCAGAATCTAACTTCGAAAAAGATTTCTTTAAATTGATGAATAATTCTGTATTCGGTAAAACCATGGAAAATGTTGAAAAAAGAGTAAATGTTAAGTTAATAACTCATTGGGAAAATGTAGGAAAAAGTTTAGGTGTCCAAGATTTAATAGCTAAACCTGAATTTAAAACTTTATCGATATTTTCAGAAAATTTAGTAGCTGTTCAGTTACAAAAGACTAAAATCAGTTATGACAAACCAATATACTTAGGATTTTCCATTTTAGATATGTCGAAAACCCTCATGTACGAATTTCATTATGATTACATGTTACCAAAATTTGAAAACAAAACTAAATTATTATATACCGATACTGATAGCTTAATATATCAAATTTTTACTGAGGATTTTTATGATGATATAAAACCTGATCTTGCTTTGCGATTTGATACATCCGATTATCCCTTAAATAATTTATTTGATTATCCGCTAATAAATAAAAAACAGTTAGGATTTTTTAAAGATGAAAACAACGGAAATATTGTTAAGGAATTCGTTGGTTTAAGATCAAAAATGTATGCAATAGAAACGAATACAAAATTAACAACTAAAGCAAAAGGTGTTAACAAAAGCGTTACAAAAAGAATGCCGATGGAGAGTTATAAATCTTGTCTTTATAATAAAAAAATTAAATATGATAAAATGTTAAGATTCAGATCAATTAAACACGCCATTTTTACACAGCAAGTTAATAAAGTATGTTTATCTTATAATGATACGAAAAGGCACATTTTACCAAATAACGTGGACACATTGGCTTGGGGTCACTATAAATTGAAATAGCGATGTTTATGTAAGCGAAGCTTTAATATTTTTTATTGATTGTCAATTATTATCATTGTTATTCAGACATGTATTATCTTTAAATTGTAAGGTTGTTAATATTAAGATATAAAAAATGTTATGTTCTAGACTAAATGTAATAAAATAAAATTATTATATGTATAGTATGTTAAGTTCTTTATGAAATAAAATAAAATGGTTGTTATCCAATAAAAGTCTTCACTTCTAATTTACTCTTTTAATAATTCACACGTATTACAAAATGTTTCATTTTGTACATCCATTCACTGCAATAGTAGCGGGGCCAAGTGGCTGTGGAAAATCGAATTTTGTAAAAAACTTTTTAAAGTCTACAAATGATATTTGTAATACTTCATTTGCTCAGATAATGTGGTGTTTTGATGAAATGCAACCTTTGTACAATAATTTACAGAATGTAAATTTTTATCAGGGCATTCCAGATCTAAATATGTTTGATGGTAAAAAACCAAATCTTATCATAATTGATGATCTCATGAGGGAATCCGATGGTCGAATTGTCGATATATTCACTAAGGGTAGTCATCATAGAAACTTAAGCGTATTTTACATAACACAAAATCTCTTTCATCAAGGGAAGGGACAAAGAGATATTTCTTTAAACTCTAGTTATATGATTTATTTCAAAAATCCTCGAGACAAAACTCAAATCCGACATTTGGCACGACAAATATTACCAGAAAATACAAAATTCCTTGAAGATGCTTACAGAGATGCAACAAAAGAAGCTCATGGATACTTAATGATCGATTTAAAGCAAGGTACAAGCGATATATGTCGTATAAAAACAAATATTTTTCCTTCGGATGGTTACTGTCAAGTATACGTACCTACAAAGGGTTTTAAATACGCTGATAACCAACAAATTCCAATCATTTATAAATAATGTCCCGAAGTGTCAACACGCATAAAGACTTATTGTTAGCATTGCATAAGCTCAAACCAAAATATAGAGCAGCTTTGTTAAAATCTTGTGATGAAGATGAGATAAACTGTATTTGTGAGTGTATTCATAACGTTTTGCAAGGGAAAGTACCCCTCGAAGATAAACATAAGAAAAAGTTACAAAAATATAAATCTGTTCTACGCAAGTTAGTCAAAAAAGGCGCAAATAAATTAAGGAAGAGGATAATTATCCAAAAAGGTGGTGCATTTTTACCAATAATATTAGGTTCAATTTTGAGTGTAATTGTTCAATCGCTTCTGTAAACTAACAGATTGTAAAATGCAACATGCTAAGAAAATGATACTAATTGAACCAAGTGTTATTGAAAAGTTAAATAACCATAATAATGATGATAATCCAACATCTAGATTAGATGGTGAGATGAAAACTATTTTAAATAGCAATATGGATGACAGAAAGAAATGTATTCTTTACTTACAAATTTTACAAAGATATTTACATTTCAATGAAGAAAATCGACGACCTATTGAATTACCAATAATGGCTAATAATGAAATAAACATGGAAACGAATATAAATGATGGAATTGATACTAAAGATTCAGTCCCGAACCAAGCATTGAAGGATGAAAAGCTTGAATTTAAACCAGCATCGGAAATTGATCCTCTTTATTCAACAAATCAAATACTGAGTCATATACCAAAAACGTATGTGAAAAAAGGTGAAACTCTGTTACGTTTAACATCTTTAAGTAAAAATAAAATTCGTTGGAATGAGAATGGTACGATTATCATAGATAACAAGAGTATTTCGGGAAGCAATATTGTAGACTTGGTTAATGATTTACTAAGACCACTTAAAAGAGATGATCCAATAGGTTGGGAACACTTTGCAAAGGCGTTACATGAAATAAAAATCCCACTCACATACTTAGGCAATCCAAAGAGAGTTGAATTTATAAACAAATTGAAATTAAGACACCTTGGCGATCTCTCACCGGATGAAGAATATTCTACTCCTTCAAACAAACTTGTGAATAAAAAAATCCATAAAAAACTTGACTGGGAAAAATGGACTCCCTACTAGATAATGATAGAATCAATCCACTAGAACGGATTAACGAAATTTATTATAATCCATCGCACCCTGCTAGTTATAGTAGCATTGAAAAATTAACTAAAGCTATGAATAAATATATGAATAAAAATGAAGTAAGAAATTGGTTGCAGTCTCAAGAAACATATACGCTCCATAGACCTGTTAATAGAAAATTTCCTAGAAATAAGTATGTTTTATCAAATTTTAACGAACTCTGGCAAGTTGATTTAAGTGATATGAGAACTTATGTGAAATATAATGACAACTATAATTACATACTTTGTGTTATTGATGTTTTTTCTAAGTATGCTTATGCTAGACCAATAAAAAATAAAAATTCTCAAACTATAAAAAAATCTTTTGAAAGTATATTTGAAGAAGCGAACAGTACCCCTACTCATATACAGTCCGACAAAGGTACGGAGTTCGTTTCCAAAGATTTACAACGTTACTTTAAAACCAAGAATATTAATTATTATACTACAAACAACCCTGACATTAAGGCTAGTGTTGTTGAGAGATTTCAAAGGACTTTAAAAATGAAAATGTGGCGATATTTTACTCACAGGAACACTTACAGGTACATAGATGTTTTACAAGATTTAATGTATGCATATAATCATAGTCGTCACTCTAGTATAAAAATGAGTCCTAGCGATGTTAGCTCAGGGAATATAATGACAGTTTGGAGAAATTTATATGATAGGAAAACAAAAGATACAAAAACTTCATACCTTTCACAGCCAAAATTTAATGTAGGAGATTATGTCAGAATAACTAAATTTAAACATATGTTTCAAAAGGGATATGAATCTAATTGGAGTGATGAAATATTCATTATTTCATCAATTGTAGATCGTTCTCCATGGGTGGTCTACACACTGACAGATTTAGTAAAAGAGCCGATAGTAGGAACGTTTTATGAAAGAGAATTACAAAAGGTAACATATGACACCACTTTAAATTATAAAATAGATAAAATAATTCGTTCACGCTTCTCTGGAAACAGAAAGGAAGTGTTAGTCAAGTGGAAAGGTTATCCAGATAAATTTAACAGTTGGGTTTTAGCCTCAAATTTAAAACAAATATGACGAAAATAAGTTTTTATTTAACTTTACTCAGTAACAGTTCAATGGAGTACTTTCCTAACAATACGACAACACGCTTTTCAACAAAGTTACCGAAACCAATAGTACTTGAAGGAACGTGGGATGTTGGTATCGTTGAGTTTCAATATCCGTGTACAATGTTTACTGTGCAAGAACAAGAAAGTATGGTATATGTGACTAAAACAATGGAAATGCCCAATGAAATAGGTACTTCAACCGTTTACTACAAAAAACATATTCCAGCAACAAACTATGATAATATTAACCATATATTGACGGCCTTAAACAATATAAATGAACAAGTAAAATTTCGATATGATGAATTATCAAAGTATGTTCATGTTGTCGTAATGGACAAAAATATAAAATCATTATCCTTATCAACTCAGCTATCGCTTCAACTTGGGTTCGAACCAAATAAGAATCTAGTAGAAAAAGGACTAGGAAAATGTCCAGCTAATCTTCATTTGGGGTTGCCACCACAGTTGTTTATTTACTGCGATATTATTGAACCACAAATAGTTGGAGATGTTATGACACCCTTATTAAGAATAATACCATTAGACCCATCTAAGTATATTTACGGAGCCAACAAAATGCATGTATTTTCACCACCTCACTACTTGCCAGTAATGCGAAGAGAGTTCGATACAATTGAGATAGATATAAGAACAAGCACCGGTCAAAAAATACCATTTCAGTTTGGAACAGTGTGTATTAAACTCCATTTTAGAAAATTATAATCATGTATTCTCACAGTGATAAAATTATTTGTCCTTATGAACATTATTATTCTCACCAAGCCGGATCTGGTATTGGAGTTATTTATAAGGGAGTCCCGTATCAACGAGGTCACGGAATTGGTAGCTTTTTAGGAGGGTTGTTTCGATGTGTTTTTCCATTGCTGTCTAGTGGTGCTCGAGCTATCGGTAAAGAAGCTTTAAACGCTGGTGTAGGACTTTTATCTGATATGGTGGCCTCTAGATCTATGGAAGAAGCTGTTAAATCACGGTTAAAGGAAGCAGGCTCCAATTTGAAAAGAAAGGCAGATGCTAAAATCGACCGCATTAATATGTCCGGTTCAGGATATATAACGAAGAGAAAACGTCTGACTTCATTCAGTTCATCGCCTACCGCCAACGGGAAAGTTAATAAGAGCAAGAAATTTACTAAAAAAGTAATTAAAGACATTTTTTCTTAAATAATAAAATGTCATTTTTACATAACCATTCCTGTGAATGATTAAGTCCGAATTAGATTTGTTTGCCTTGCCCTCTACTCAAACTAGTATAGAAAATGGGTCATGGATACATTACAAACCAATTTCTTCACTTGCTGATGATGGACCTATAGAGTTCCAAGTACCGGGAGCTGGTGATGATTACATGGATTTATCTCACACGCTGATACACATAAAAGCAAAAGTTATAAATCAAGACTCTACAAAACTTAATTCATCAGCAGTTGTGGCTCCAGTTAATAATTGGTTGCATTCACTTTTCAGTCAGCTTGATATCTATTTAAATCAAAAACTTATTTCACCTCCTAATAACACATATGCTTACCGTTCATATATAGAGACATTACTTAATTATGCCCCGGCCGCTAAAACGTCTCACCTGACTTGCGGTCTCTGGTATGAAGATACTTCTGAAAAGATGGAATCAACCGACGAAGCCAACAAAGGATTTACAAAACGTCAAGAGCTTATAGCCGAAAGCAAAGAAGTTGAAATGATTGGACATTTACATGGTGATTTATTCAATCAAGAAAAATTTTTGATAAATGGGGTTGATATGTCTGTTAAATTAGTAAGATCTAGAGAAACCTTTAATTTGATGGCATCTTCAAGTGATTTAAAGTTAAAAGTATGTATTTCGGATGCTACTCTCATAATTCGTAGAGCCAGAATTAATCCAAGTGTATTACTTGCACATCAAAAAGTTTTAGCCTCTACAACAGCAAAGTATCCTATTACCCGTGCTGAAGTTAAAGTTTTAACTATACCTTCAGGTGTTTAAGGAAAAACTCTGGATAATATCTTTCTTGGCCAAATTCCAAAAAGATGTATTGTTGGATTTATCAATAATGCAGCGTTCAATGGTACTCTTGTTAAAAATCCTTTTAATTTCAAGAACTATCAGATGAGTTCATTTTGTTTATACGTTGACGGTCAGCAAATACCTTCTAAAGCATTGCAGCCATCATTTGAAAGTAACATGTTCACTTCAGCTTACCATTCGTTATTCTCTGGAACAGGAATACATTTTTTAAATGAGGGCAATGGAATATCTAGAGAACAATATGCGAATGGTTATTGTCTTTTAGCTTTTGACTTAACACCTGATTTATCAGCTAACTCCTCAAGTCATTGGAATTTGATAAGGAATGGTAGTGTAAGATTAGAAGTTCGTTTTGAATCTTCTCTAACGCAAACTATAAACTGTATTGTTTATGCTGAATTCGATAATGTTATTGAAATAGATAAGAATCGCAATGTAATCGTAGATTATAGTAGTTAAGATTTTCTATTGTATTTTAGGTTAAGTTGTCCCTATTGTTTATAAATAAAATGATAAAATGAATTAAAAGCCTTTATTTTTTATAATACCTTATTACATTGAAACAGTATATTCAAGTAACAGTTTTTGTGTTGTAAAAAAATCTAAACATTCATATCGTTAATTGTTATTATTGAAACACATTTTTTTACAATTATCTATTTGTGTTATTTCTTTCGTTATACTGTAAATTATCTTATTGATAGATTCCATGTGTTGGTTAGTATCGTTGGTAAAATATTTCAATCTAATATTTGCATTCTTCCAATGTTGTTCTTGTGGCACGTTGGCAAGTTTCTTCATATCATACACTTCTATTTTTATCAAGTGAGATGATGAGGCCGCATCTTCTCTGTTTGTTGATATGAATGCTACGCCTCCATTTGCTTGCGCTCGCGATACAGACGAGCACTGCTTTTTCCTTTTGTTAGTAGCTAACTTGAACAAGTCGTCAAGCCGGTCTTCTTCTCCACGTTTCGCTTTAAGTTTTGACGAATCTCTGGCAATCATAAGACTATCGTTGCTATCATCCGATAGGGTTTTGTAATAATAATCTTTGAATGTATTTTCTTCAAATTTATTCTGTAACAATAACATTCATTTTAAGCACAAACATAACATACGCACTAGATTAAAAGTGATTAGATCCATGTGAGACATATTGAAAGAAATACAACACAAATAAATATTTAAAAATAGTTAGCTTACCTCCATGGTGACCCCAAAGAAATTTAATGTAACCACACAATAACTTGTAACTTGGATACACTGTACTGCACGTAGACGAATATTGTCATGTGGTGGTCCTCTTTCGTTTTGGACTTATATAGCGATAGTAAGTGCTTACTATTATCGTAAAACGATAACTCTAAACGAAACATTTACATTGTTGACTTATGAGTAAAACCTGATAAGTAATGGTTTGTCTATCCAAAATTCCTTAAAACTATTTCTTTGGTATTTCAACGTTAGTCACTAGTTTATAAATTCCAACGATTTAGCGTATGCATTGCTTGCTGTACATAATCTCCTTACTATAAAGACATGTTTTAAGATGCCTAACTATTCCTACATGTCTATGCATGATAGAGCACGTGTACACATATCTATTCTAAAATATGAATACCCTACAAATTCAGGAATGCTTAAATAGGATTAATCCATTGTTACAAATGAATGTATTTCCTGCAAACAGATTGCCGATACATATTGAAGCCCCTACATTTTTAGTAAGCAATCTAGATTATGATACTCAGCCAGGTTCTCACTGGGTAGCCATACATGTAGACAAAAACAAAATCGGCCAATATTTTGATTCATTTGGCCGAGCACCGAAAGGCTTCCATAAAGCATTTCTTAATAGAAACTGTAAAATATGGTATTTTAATAGTAAGAAAATACAAAACGAGTGGACTTCGGTGTGTGGTGAATACTGTTTGGTATACCTACATCATATGTTCTACGGTCAGAGCATGCAGAACTTCGTGAGGATATTCGATGAAGATGAAACCCTGTGCAATGATATAATAGTTGATAATTTATTCAAGTGTTATTTTAAATAAAATGTAAAATTTTAATTATATTTGGTTAGGTTATGTTAGGTTGTATAGATTATGTTTAGGATATTCGATGAAGATAAAACCCTGTGCAATGATGTAATAATTGATAATTTAATCAAGTATTATTTTAAATACAATGTAAAATTTTAATTTGTGGTATTATTTCATAAAACAAAAATCTATATAAAATAGATTATTTGGTTAGGTTATGTTAGGTTGTATAGATTATATTTGGTTAGGTTATGTTAGGTTGTATAGATTATGTTTAGGATATTCGATGAAGATGAAACCCTGTACAATGATGTAATAATTATTGCATAAAATAAAAATCTATATAAAATATATTATTTGGTTAGGATGTAATAATTGATAATTTAATCAAGTATGATTTTAAATAAAATATAAATTTTAATTTGTGGTATTATTGCATAAAACAAACATGTATATAAACAAATACTGTAGTAATTAGTGTCGGTGGGCCTTATCGGCCTGCGGCGATAACGCCGGGCGAGTTGAGTAGGGAATGAATGGTCTTATCAGCCTTCGGCCAGGTAGTCGAATTCAAAAAGCTATCTCTGTAACCGTAAGAGCTAGCGCAACGGGGATAGCAGCAAACGATTTAGATGATAGCAAAACCTTTTTTTTTTTTTTTTTTTTTTTTTTTTTAGTCTGAATCAGACCCAAACTTGAGCGAGACCCCCAATACCAATACCAATGAGGCAGAACCCCCGAATACACACTACTACTGTGGTCTGTGCGCTTCAGTAACAACTAGGAAAATTAAGATTGTAGATGTATGTATGTACTTTTGAATAAGATCGATCACCAAACAAATGTTTTATTATATACACGTCTATAATATTTATGTCAAACACACAATAAAGTTATAATTCTTAGCACTCATAATTATTCACTTTGAGATTGTAATTTATCTTAATTGAATGAATGAATCTGAATCGAAATAAATCAAGAGTATTTTGTCCGAACAATATTGTCCTAAAAATTTAGTAAACTTGTATGGTAATGTTGCAATTTAATCAAATAAAGGTTTTTCGAGAAGAACATTTTATATTATATACTACGTAACAGAGCGAAGAAACACTTTATAAAGAACTTCTGAGGTTTATAGGAATAAATAGTGTCTAGCTACTTCTAACTAACTGGATTAGACCAACGACAACAATGCTGTTATGGAGTAGCAATGATCACTAGTTTAAATTAATTTAGATATTAATTATTTCATACCTTGCCTGAGTAATTTTTTATTGTTTTGTATCAATAATTGTTCCACGTAGAGAAGAACGTAGAAACAATAAGAAATATAAAATGACATGCTTTGTAGTCGAATTCAAATGTAAAGACAAAAAACTTAAGGTGCGTTTGAACTAGAAGCTAGAAATAAATATTTTTATTTTCGGTGTTCGGATTTGGTAACCCACGGCTAAAAGAATGGTTCATTTTGAAATGCCAAGGATGTCTGAATCTTTGTACCTTAACAAATAGTTGACTGGATTAAATATTTCCAAATATTAATGATATCGACCGTTGTGTTTCTGTCTGTTATATTATAACGATATTATTTAGGACAATTTTTAATTGTAGATTCTTATTTACTATTGATTTCTATTTCTTATTCCCATGACTAGCAGCTCTGCGTAAAATCTTCAATATTTTGAATTTTATGTAGGTCTCTCATGGTAACGTTTAAAATTCATGTCAGAAACATTATTCCTATCTTTGGAGAAACATAGCAAAGGCGTATGAAAAGCGGTCATAATTTTGAACACAAACCAAATTTTAGAACTTTTACGGCTTAGATATAAAATGCTCTCGAGTTTTCTAAAAGCTTTTTAATTTTAGTTCATTTATGTGAAATACATCGTGTTTGCTGGTTTTGAAATACTTCTTGACTTCTTTAGGTGCTGATCTCGTCATAACTAGTAGTTTTTCAGCTTTAGTTTCATGATTCTCATTTATCACTATATTTGAATTGAGTCTGCCATCTTTGAACTTAAGGATATTAGAATGCTGTCTTCAACTGTTCATCAAGTTTATTGTTAGCCGAAATTAAAATTTATCAAAGCAATCATATTACTCTAAAGATTGTGATAAAGAATCATCTTTATCACCGATGTTTAAAGCTATTGATCTAAATAAACACTAGGGACACATTCTGAATATACAGATGAAGTATATTTTGAGTGCTTTTGGTTTAGTCTACAATACAGGGTGGGCCAAAAATTTTTGCAAATAACAACACTTGATCTCCAAAACCGTGAGAGCAAGAGGCGCGCGGGTGGCGGGGAATTGTGCGTCGTTTAATGCAATTTTAGTCACGATGGAGCGCTTCACGGGACAACAGCGTGCTTTTTGCGTAAAACAATTTTACAAAAACAACGATTCCTACGTTACTGTACGACGCCTCTTTAGAGTTGAATACGGATTATAACGTGTAAGTGAGTGTCCAAGTGTTAATTTAATAAAAGCTTGGGTTAAAAAGTTTGAGCAAACGGGATCGACAACGAATATTAAACAAACTGGGCGACCACGTTCAAGAAGAAGCGAAGAGAACATTCGGGAGGTTGAAATTTCTGTAAGGGACGATCCAGAATCATCTACGCGTAAGCGGTCGGCGGCTCTTGCTATACCAAGAACTAGTCTGCGGCGAATCTTGCATTTGGACCTTAAACTGCACCCATATAAGCTTCAAATTGTACAGGAGATGAACGATTACATTCAACGCAAGTTATTTGCTGACACTATACTAGAGCGATTCTCTAGCCTTGAGAATGTATTGTTCACGGACGAGGCCCATTTTCACATTAATGGTCACGTAAATAAACATAATTGTCGATATTGGAGCACGGAAAACCCTCACTATAAACACCAAAAGCCTCTTCATTTACCAAAAACGACAGTGTGGGCTGCCATATCCGCAAAGGGCATAATCGGTCCATACTTCTTTGAAAATAATCAAGGAAATAACGTAACTGTGAACTCAGTGGAATACGTGAAAATGTTGCGAGAGTTTTTGACACCACAGTTGCATGAATTTGAAGAATACAATAGCCGGACTTGGATGCAACAAGATGGAGCAACATGCCATACATCAAACGTGACTTTACCGGTGGTCAAAGAAATGTTTCCTAACAAATTGATTTCTCGCAGAGGTGATATCCCATGGCCTCCCAGAAGCCCGGACCTTACACCTTGCGATTTTTTCTTGTGGGGATATCTGAAGAGCCGAGTATACCTTAATAAACCGACGACCATATCCCAATTAAAAGAAAACATCCACGAGGAGATAGCCGCGATTCCTCGCAGCATGTGTCAACGAGTTTTCCAAAGTTTACGTAGTCGATTGCAGGAGTGCCAACGACGAGACGTAGCACATCTCGACGATGTCATTTTTAAAAAATAAATTGTAATAAATGGTAATTACGGTAAATAAATCATAAACAAAATAACATTTGTACTTTTATTTCTAGACATGTTTCAAAAGTGCAAAAATTTTTTGCTCACCCTGTATAAAAATGAATCGTAAAATGTGTTGGTTAGCGCATAACTCAACAACACATGGACCAATCTTAACAATTCTTTTTTTTAAATGTTCCTTGAAGTCCAAGGATGGTTTTTACGACGAAAAACTTCGAATAATTTCCAGGAAAACCCTAAAAGAGCCCTTTTCATTTTCCTATACAAATATTTTCTAACTAAATGTGTAGTCAATTTGAACTGTATTGCTATTCAATAAAGTTCATATTAAATTACAAGCACTCATTGTTGTCTAAACAATGTAGGTGTGTTGCTAATATCAAAGAGTCAATTCGCGCTTTATTGTCGCTGCACAAAGTTCAAATTTAATCAAATATATGTGTATGTATTCACGCTAAAGTGATAATATCGTGAACCCGACCAAATTGAAAAATCAAAAAATGTAAGAGCTATAGATTTGATTGGCCTTGGAATATTCTTTCTTTTGTTTTAGTTTCGGAATGCGACTTAAATTGTCATCAGTTTTCACGTCATTGCATCTGTCAAACAAACCGCGTTAAAAAGCGTTTATAATATTTAATAATTAATTTTGATTGTTTTATATCGTGTTTTGTGCAAAGTGTTTTAATACCTGTGATTAATAATTATTGCCTCCTATAAGACGAAGTAACTTAGAAGAACCCGAAATGCTACAAACCAAACTAATTACTGATCTTATCATACTGCATAAGAACGTGATTACCGAAATGAACGTGAAAGAATTCGTATATCACGAACGCGGGAAGGTACTGCAAGAGATTCAACTAATAATCGCGAAAGTTTGAATCGAGCTGCTTTCAATTACGATTTGTTAATTGACTACAGTAACCACCAATATGTTACTATTGGATCTATGAACTTGGTTTACTCTCATTGTAAGGCATTGAAATACAAAAATGAAGCCAATGGATTGTGTTTAATGATGAGGATTTTTAAAGATCCTTTCTTTTGTATAAAAAAAAATGTGTATTCTGCATTTTTTTTATATTTAAGAAATAAGTTTATATCTTATAAACACTGATCATAACCTTTGCTTCTAATTAATTTCATTTAACACAATATCTAAATTTATTCCACCCTCCTTTATATATATTTCATTTCAGTAGCGATTTACTATTTGCTATATATTTTCTCACTACTACACTACTATATTTTCTTACTTCATCCATATCTACCTCGGTTATTCTTTGTAGTAATAAATTTGTATTTATACAATCAACAGCTATTATCTCCCTGAAAAACAAGCTAATATATGTAGTAAAGGATTTCTTAAAACATTTTTAACAATATGAAAAAATACACATTTTATGTTTCTAAATCTAATTAATATACAAAAAATATAGCAAATAAAAGCAAAAAAAAAATTGTTCACAGTTTTGATTTCTGTGAAAAGTGTTACCTGTTCTCAAAGGTTTTTGAACTCGAAGTTATGTTTTAATTAAACATGTATATTTTACCTCACGATATCTTAGAAAAAAGAGGCTGACCTAGTTTTGGTTAATGCAAATTATTACATAAGACATGAACAATGAATGTCCTATATATACTGTATACTGGAACATACCGACGTTCGTAGATGCTGAATTACCGGTCATAAAAATGTCTAGCTTTGTGAGGGAGGACTTCCTTTCAAAAAGTTAGAGGCCAAAATCATATACCAGTATGGCAACCCGCCAGAAACAGCTTGCTTATACCGCGCTAGAGTCAAATTAAAATGACGATGAGACGTTTAAGGAAAAAATTTCTCAACACAATGAGATATATCGCTGTGGAAGTGGAATGTGGTACAAACCGACAGTCGACTAACAATAACAATAGTACCAAATAAGAAAGTACATAATAGCGTTTTATCTATTTTACAATAATAGCTGTGATATACGAGTACAGTTTTGCAATAAATGTCCTGAATGTAAACACATTCTGTAAAATTACAATTTTAAAATTAGCTGTCATTAGTTTCAGATGTTTAGATGCTCCCTACGTTGTAATAATAATAAATAATAAATAATTAGATCACATTTGGAGTTTTTTTATAATAAATCTTTATCACGTGCATATGTGTAACTTCGGCACGTCGACCTGCATGTCCTGCTTCCTGATCTGTTGCTGTAACTGTAGCTGCATGTGAGGTCTGCCGTTAAATGTTTATCTTCTTTAAAATATTAAGAAGTTATCTGATGCTGTACTACTTAATATATATAATTGTCCTACACTATAAATTTATATTGAAGAATAAGTGTTTGAGTGCAGTCTTCTTGTACTGACAAACAATGATACTGTATATATGTCTTCACTAGTCCATTGTCAGTGGAGCCTAGGAATTTAATTTAAAAGTATAATATTAAGGATCTTATTCAATATAAGTATTTGATTTTTTTTTACCTCAAGTAACTCACCTCGGAGTATAGCTGGCATATTATCTATTGTATTAATTTAAATTTAAGTATTAATAAATTGAGTCTTAAATATTAACTTGGATATTTGATTTAAAGCGACCTACTGGTTACTAAATCACTAAACTGGAAAGGTTACATTATAAAGTTAAAGAACATGTCATAACCAAATTTCCAACACAGAAGAATACTTTCAAGAATATATTTGATCAAAAATGATGGAACTTAAAATCCCGGTGCGATATTTTCCACGTCATTCCTCAACGCGCCTTGAATTTGTAAAGTATACAGACTTACTGAGTCTAGCTGCTGAAAGTGGCAGTTTATACTACAAATTCTATACTTCTCACGTACAGACGGTGAGATGTCACGTTGTAATGTTGTAATATCGCGATGCTTTAATAACTACTTAATAACTAATTTTGATAAATAATAAAACTACCCTGTAAATAAAACACAACATAAAAATTAATTATTGCGACATTCTATTAGAACAACTGAAGTTTCGAGGTTAAAAATATTTTAGAAAATTCTTAGAGATAAATTGACGCATCATTGGAGTATCAGTTGAAGTTAACAGGGCCGTTACACCTTCAAGCTGTGAAGTGTCTATCACTTTAGTTCCAGAACCGTATAAAAAGGAAAAAAATGTAAAAAGAATACCGAAATACGATTCAAAAGTGGTCTGCAGGAAATGGATAGTACTTTATGGAGCGAGCCTTTTTATAAGTATAGATCTTAATACCCAATACGACTTCTATAGAGTATAATATCGTTTAATTCACCTGAACTTTGAAATTTATCTGTTCTTTTGAATTTGGAATAAATATTATTTCATTATAATCAAAATATTAGAATTATTTAATTATTACATTTATAAAATATTTTATGGAATTTTTTCTAATATATGATATTTAAGTAATCTTGATGATGATATTTGAGTAAACATTTACGTAAAAAACAGTTATTTTAAAATATTAATAAATATTAAAAGAAGAATTATATTACTTTTGCTAATGTGTTGAGTGTTAAAATATTTTAAATTGAACACCTGATTATGTTACAAACTACTGATGGTGAATAAATCACTTTATATACATGACACTCATGGAAGTTAGAACAAATAATATTATTATTAACTGTATACTTATATTTTGAAGGTGATAGAGACCACCCTATCACAGAAGATCGACGTGTAATAACTAAATTCATATGGTTATGTTTCGTCGGTGAGTGAGAGAATCCGGAAGTCCGACTCCCCTCCCCGCCAAAGTTGAAAGCGATGACAGCGGCACCCCGCTTCACTCTAAATGTGGACTTTTGCAATATCCGGGGATTTCATTCCAGCTTAAACGCTGTCCACTATTAACCAGAAACTCCTAGGCCTTGTTGTTTTGACGGAGACTCCGATATCTGAACCTAGCGATCTAGTGTTCTATTCAATATATATAATTGACAAATAATTATTTAAAATAAAGTTGTAATCTATTATATAAAAATGAATCGCAAAATGTGTTGGTAAGCGCATAACTCAACAACGCATGGACCAATCTTAACAATTCTTTTTTTTAAATGTTCCTTGAAGTCCAAGGATGGCTCTAACGGCGAGAAAAATTTGAATAATTTCCAGGGAAACCCTAAAAAAGCCCTTTTCTTTTTCCTATACAAATATTTTAAATGTAGAATAAATAACTAAATGTAGAGTCAATTTGAACTGTATTGCTATTCAATAAAGTTGATATTAAATTACAAGCACTCATTGTTGTCTAAACAATGTAGGTGTCTTGCTAACGTCAAAGAGTCAATTCGCGCTTTATTGTCGCTGCACAACGTTCAAATTTAATCAAATGAATGTGTACACCCGACCAAATTGAAAAGTCAAAAAAAGTAAATGTAAGATTTGATTGGCCTTGGAATATTCTTTCTTTTGTTTTAGTTTCGGAATGCGACATAAATTGTCATCAGTTTTCACGTCATTGCATCTGTCAAACAAACTGCGTTAAAAAGCGTTTATAATATTTAATAATTAATTTTGATTGTATAAATACCTGTGATTAATAATTATTTCATGTGAATACATTTAGGTAATTATATACGATATGCCTCCTATAAGACGAAGTAATTTAAGTAGAAGAACCCGAAATGCTACAAACCAAATGAATTACCGATCTTATCATACTGCACATGAACGTGACGACCGAAATGAACGCGAAAGAATTCGTATATCACGAACGCGGGAAGCGAGAGCGAGAGATTCAACTAATAATCGCGAAAGTTTGAATCGAGCTGCTTTCAATTACGATTTGTCAATTGACTACAGTAACCACCAATGTGTTGCTATTGGATCTATGAACTTGGTTTGCTCTTATTGTAAGGCATTGAAATACAAAAATGAAGCAAATGGATTGTGTTGCGCAAATGGGAAAGTGAAATTGATACCATTGGATCCACCACCAGAGCCATTGTACTCATTGGTTTCAGGAATAGAACCAGATTCCATACACTTTTTGTCAAATATTCAACAATATAACAATTGCTTTCAAATGACATCATTTGGGGCAACAAACGTAGTTCGGGAAAATTTCATGCCAACTTTTAAGGTATGTATTATAGCAGTTAATCATTATTATTTTAATGAACAAAATTTCCTGTTAACTAAGTAAATATGTGTCATTAACCTTCAGTTTTCTAAACCCCAAAACATATATTACTTAGTCATTATATTATTTGGTGATTCAGTATTAGCAACACTTTTATTATTTTGAAACACAATATAATTATTTGACGATGGATATTAGTTACAACTAATTATTACATATTGACATACCTAAGCATATCAATTATTATTTGGTGATTCAAATTAAGAGACAGATATACTTTTTAGGAACAAATATTATTTCTATTTGGCAAAAATCATTTTTTTTAATTTACAGATACAAGGCCAAATATATCATAGAGCAGGTTCACTGTTACCAGTGTCAGATAGCAATTACAAATTTCTGCAAATTTATTTCATGGGCAATTCACCACGAGAAATTGATATGCGTTGTTCACATAACAATTCACTAAAGAGGTCTATTGTAGAACAATTACAAACTTTATTTCATGAGTACAATCAATTGGTTATGTTGTTTAAAACTGCACTGGATCGGATGCCATCTGATAATCACAAAATTGTAATCAGAGCTGATAAAACACCTGTTGGCCAACATGCAAGACGTTTTAATGCACCAACTATTGATTAAGTTGCCATCGTTGTAGTTGGAGAAAACTTGGAATCCCGTGATATTGTTTTACATCGTCGGAATGATCAATTACAACGTATAAGGGAAACACACCGCTCATATGACGCACTGCAATATCCCATTATATTTTGGCAAGGTGAAGATGGCTATGATTTTTCAAACAAGATGATAAATCCCATTACAGGTAATAAAAAATTTAATTTAATTTAATTAGTTTAGCTATGGAGCTATATTATCAGTCACTATATTATTATTTTTTTAATTTTCAATATTATGAAAACAAAAATCTATTTTCAGGATCCGAAACCAACAAAAAAGTTAGTTCAATGAACTATTATTCCTACCGCCTAATGATTCGTGAAAATGAAGACAATCACATACTCAAATGTCGGCGATTATATCACAAGTATGTTGTAGACATGTATGTTAAAATTGAAACGGAGAGATTAACATTCATCAGGTTGAATCAGACCAAACTCAGATCTGAAGAGTATATTCACCTTCAAGATGCGATTAATACTGATGGAAATGCACAGAATGTTGGTCGGATGACTATTCTTCCAGCAACATACATCGGAAGCCCTCGACATATGCATGAATATGCTCAAGATGCCATGTCATATGTTCGTCATTATGGTACAGCAGATTTGTTCATCACATTTACATGCAATCCACACTGGATAGAAATCAAGCAGGAGTTATTCCCTGGGCAATCACCTATTGATCGTCATGATATTACAGCCAGAGTCTTTAGACAAAAGTTGAATTCTTTGATGGATTTCATTGTGAAACATTATGTGTTTGGAGAGACACGCTGCTGGATGTATTCTGTGGAGTGGCAGAAACGGGGATTGCCACATGCACACATTTTGATTTGGTTAGTTGAAAAGATAAGGCCAAATGAAGTTGATGCAGTAATATCAGCTGAAATTCCTAATGTAGAAGTAGATCCTGGATTGCATGAGGTAGTTATTAAAAACATGATACATGGTCCCTGTGGAACTCTTAATCAAAATTCACCGTGTATGGTGGATGGTAAATGTTCAAAGCGATATCCACGGACATTAATATCTGAAACAATCACTGGTAATGACGGTTATCCTTTGTATCGTCGCCGATCGACAGCAGACAATGGAAGATCAACAATTGTCAAATTAAATCAACAAGATATTGAAATAGATAATCGCTGGATTGTTCCATATTCACCCATTTTATCAAAGACCTTCAAAGCGCACATCAACGTTGAATCTTGCCATTCAGTAAAATCTATTAAATACATTTGCAAATATGTAACCAAAGGGAGTGATATGGCTGTGATTGGTATTAATGCAGAGAATTCCAATGATGAAGTTACCCAATACCAAATGGGTCGCTATGTTAGTAGTAATGAAGCAGTTTGGCGAATATTTTCTTTTCCTATTCATGAAAGACACCCTACTGTTGTTCATTTAGCTGTGCATTTAGAAAATGGACAAAGAGTATATTTTACAGCACAGAACGCAGTAGAAAGAGCTTTACAGCCACCATCTACTACATTAACCAGATTTTTTGAGATATGTCAAAACGATGATGAAACAAGGAAAACCAGTTACAGGATACCCAGATATATTTTCTACCGATGCGATTGGTCGAATTTATTCAGTACATCCAAGCAATGATGAATGTTTTTATTTACGACTGCTATTAGTCAATGTACGTGGCCCAACATCGTTCCAACATGTACGAACTGTTAATGGTGATTTGTGTGGATCATATAGAGAAGCTTGCCAACGTTTGCGATTGCTAGACAATGATGCTCATTGCGATCAAACTCTCAATGATGCTGTAATATCATCACAAGCTCATCAAATACGAACATTGTTTTCTATAATCATATCTACCTGCTTCCCATCAAACCCAAAGGATTTGTGGATCAAGTACAAAGATAATATGTGTGATGATATTTTGTATCAAATACGGATTAGAAGGGGAAATCCAAATATACAAATAAGCGAAGAAATTTACAATGAAGTATTGATTTCAATTGAGGACATGTGCTTGATGATGTCAAACAAACTATTATTTCAATTAGGCCTGGCCGCACCCAATCGTCCAATGCATGATGCTTTTAACCAAGAGTTGCACCGAGAAAAACTGTATGATCTCAACACTTTGAAAGAATTAATTCAAACGAATCTTCCACTATTGAATGAACAACAGAAGTATGTATTTGATACACTTTTGAAAGTAATAAATGATAAAAGAGGAGGGATTTACTTCTTAGATGCACCTGGTGGTACAGGAAAAACTTTTTTGATTTCATTGATATTAGCAACAATTCGCTCACAAAATAAAATTGCACTTGCACTCGCTTCGTCGGGAATCGCAGCAACTTTGCTTGAAGGTGGTAGAACAGCTCATTCAGCACTAAAATTACCATTAAACATGCAAAGCAACGAAACTCCAACCTGCAACATTTCGAAGAACTCTGCAATGGCAAAGGTTTTGCAGCAATGTGGATTGATTGTTTGGGATGAATGCACGATGGCACATAAAAAATCTTTGGAGGCTTTAGATAGAATCTTACAAGATCTCCGGAGCAATAATAACCCATTTGGTGGTGCAATGATTTTATTAGCAGGAGATTTTCGTCAAACATTGCCAGTGATTCCACGATCAACGCCAGCTGATGAACTTAATGCCTGTTTAAAGTCCTCCAATTTGTGGAAACATGTGAAGGTATTACACTTAAGCAAGAATATGCGTATCAAGTTGCAAAATGACAAATCTGGAGACATATTCTCTAAACAACTCATTGACATTGGTAATGGCAAATTTCCTATAGACACCTTGACTGGTTGCATTAACTTTCCTCAAGGTTTTTGTCAGTTAACTAGATCAAAAGATGAACTTATTCAAAAGGTGTTTCCAGATGTTGCTCAAAATTATAGAAACCATGATTGGTTGAGCGAACGGGCTATATTGGCTGCAAAAAACATAGATGTAAGTGAATTAAATTTCAAAATTCAAGAACAAATTACAGGCGAATTGAGGGTATATAAATCAGTTGATTCGGCTACTAACCAAGATGATGTCGTTAACTATCCGCCTGAATTTTTAAACTCGCTGGATTTACCAGGATTGCCACCTCACAATCTTCAATTAAAGGTTGGTTCGGTAGTAATAATGTTGAGAAATATCAACCAACCGCGTCTTTGCAACGGCACACGGTTAGCGATAAAAAAATTATTGAACAACGTGATAGAAGCAACTATACTGAAAGGAAAGTATAAAGGAGAAGACGTTTTGATACCACGCATCCCAATGATTCCGACTGATGTACCATTTGAATTTAAACGACTACAATTTCCAGTGCGGCTTGCTTTTGCTATGACCATAAATAAGTCCCAGGGGCAATCATTAGGTGTTTGTGGTATTAATCTAGAAAACCCATGTTTCTCACATGGTCAATTGTATGTTGCCTGTTCCCGTGTTGGAAAACCATCAGATTTATTTATATATTCACCAGGTAATCAAACAAAAAACATTGTGTATCATAAAGCACTAAAATAAAAATAAAACAGATTTTTGTTAATAATTATGATTCACTGGATTTACAATAACGCGATTACTGAAAATACTTATGTACGTTTTATTTCATTATTTTTTATTTCATCGGTTATGAACCCTATGTTAATAATAATAGTAATAAATAATTAAATATCTCTATACTTTGTAATTGAAGCACCCACTTTATAAATATTTGTCACCTTTAGGTTCCCACTATCCCTTTAGATTATTTTTCAATCAGGTTTGAACCTTAAGTTCCCCTCTTGGTTTGAAGCCCTCTGGCAGACATCCCAATCGGGGTTTTTAGTGGGTCTCAAAAGGGTGACCAAAGTTCGTGGAAGCTAAGATACTTAAGTCACCCGAGCCGACCTTTTTCTTTAATTCTCCTGAACAGAATCGTCACCATGATGATAGGGCGATGTGTGAGGATCAGCAGAGTAAAAACGTCTAAAGGTCGAAATATAAACTGCCACATTCCAAATCTATTTGACAGAACGAATTCTGCCGAGTTGTATAAAAATTGTATTTATTAAAAAAAAAAAATCTTTTAAAATTTAAATGTTTTGAGTTTAACTTTCATTGTATGTATTAGTAAAAACCACCAAATACTTTTAATTATGAACGTCTTAATAAAATGATGAAGTAACATATTAAAAAAAAGGAAAATTTTACGATTTATTTATTATAATATTAAATGATAAAAAAAATCCACCAGAATTCTTAATATATATAAATCACGTGTCGCGTTATTTGTCCGCGATGGACTCCTAAACTACTTAACTGATTTAAATAAATTTACATACCTTTGACCTAACTTAAAAGATATAAAAATTTTCAACTCAATTCATAGTCGCAGTATTATTTTATTGCAAATTATTAGTTTATCATTTTGCAGTTAGCTCTTAACAATTCTAAAAGATGGCGGTATCTATTGACTGGATTGAGTAATTACGAATGAGATATCTACCCTACCTACCTCATTCGTAAGTTTAGTGTTCCAAGTTATTTACTAAAAACTTTGTAATATACAAATAGTGTTATAAACTTGGATAAAATTAAAAAA
Source organism: Melinaea marsaeus rileyi (assembly GCA_918358865.1). Lineage (NCBI taxonomy): Eukaryota > Metazoa > Arthropoda > Insecta > Lepidoptera > Nymphalidae > Melinaea > Melinaea marsaeus. Next base: position 10,126,878 of record OU911094.1, read on the forward strand.
ATAATTATAATTATTTTGTTTTGATTTTTGCTTAATATCGACTATAAGAAAACATTATGGTTTTCATGACAGATGTACTCTGAACGTTACCCCTTAAATAGTTTAGTACAATGTAATATATCAAAAATAATAGTCACAGCAACGCGTGACCGGGTCTGCTAGTCATAAATAAAAAACATGTAATACCGATGTGACACACAATCTTACAACCTTTTTTTAAACCCTAAGCATTTGAAGTGTTAGAAAGTAGCTACCTTTATTCTATAATCGATTTTTACACAAAAATTATAGTTGGCAAGATTTTCAAACAGCCTCAGAATTTCAAAGAGACAATCAAGATATTTCAAAAATGTGCACTTTGTTTTCTTTTGTAAGAAAGAAATGTTTATACTTGTTGTATGATCTCATTTTTCTTTAGATGAAGAACAAAATTTAGAACATTGTTTAGTCTTGGATGAAATTTTAGATTTCCTATCTTGTAGAATTTATGAATATTTCCTTTTCATTAATCTTCCACACAATATTGTAGGTCAATCGTAAATTCCGGACAACACTCACTTACATCTGCCGTACAAAGTAAATGAATTATATGATGGTAAGTAACGGTGTTTAAATAAAATTTGTAACAAGGGTCACCGTCTTAATATATACTTTATTACTTTTTTATACATTAACGTTTTAACATAAAATAATAATTTACATAACATAAGATAAATATATTTTACGAACATAATATTTCAATGTTACTTACAAAAATACCTTTAAAACCAATTCTTGATAACACATACTACAAAAATAGTTCATATTTTATATGATGATACAATTTTATCTCTAAAATTGGCTGTAAAATAAAGGATCTTGCACCCCTTTTAGAAAAACCTCACAGGGAGATTCAACAATTTGCTACGTTACTACTACGGTTACGATAAATATATAACAAATAATAGAAATTTATATCTATCTATATAATAATATTATATCCGTATATTCTACTTTAAGTACTTTCATGTTAAGATGGATATCTAAAAGTTTTATATGTTATTAAATAGGCCACTAAAGTGATACAAAAGGCAATTTCCTAAATAGAGTATGCGTGACATCCCTAATGTCAAAGATACAAGTACGGAGAAAAACAATAATTAAAGAGGTTACCTTTGTTTAATATTTGGGAGTTTTTCTATTTGTATATTTTACTGTACCAGAATAGTAGAAATAATGTCCTCAACATAAGTGGTTAAAGCTTACTAGCTTATCAGACTCTTTTATGTTATCAATAGGTAAAAAAATTCATGGTATTTTCTACCAGATGTACATCAGATGTACTGTTTTTTGTTTCTCTTGTCTATAATTTTTTTTCAGGTAGTGAGATAATCTCGAAGAGTGCACTAACACCCATTTTGTCATTATCAAATATGGAATTATATATGTATTATATGATTTTAAGACCATAACTACTTATAGCTATTTTTATTTAACAAAGTAATAAACTAACATATTTAACTCAAATCTCAAGCCAATTTCTGATATAATGAGGTTTTCCCTTGCAATGTAATTTAAATTTACTCAGTAGGTGTAGTTTTATGCGGAAATACGAGGAGAAAATTTATTGTCTTTACCCATATAACGGCCAACCTTAGTCTGTGAATTTCCATTCAGAGGAATATTGATCATATTCCTCTGAAAAGGGTGATGTTAGAATCCTGAATCCAGATTCAAAATCTACATAGATTCGAGAAACTATAGCTAAAATTCTGAATACAAAATCTTTTAAAGTAGAAACCTGCATATTTTGAATTTTGGATGTTAACACAGATATGTTGTTACTATTTTTTTTTGTTACTATTTATTATTAAAAATATACCTTTATTTATAGAGTTTTTTGTATCAAAATTCAGTAAATTCAGTCTTTTATTATCAGTTAGTGTGTATTTTATTTTATATCTTCTGTTCCCTAAACATTAAATAATATTTTTGGTGGTAACATATTTTTGGATCTAAAAGTCTTCAGCTACTTTTGATATTCTGAAGTTTTCATATTTCAATATTTAATGATCCCATTTCTGCTTGTCTTTTTGAATATCTTACATATTTAAACTTAAATAAAAAGAAGGGAATGCAAAAAATATGTTTCAGTTACAAGTTACATAGAAAATTCAATCTCATTGTGGGTAAAATTTTGTAGTGAAACAATATATTGTAATTTGAAAATAATTTGTTACTTCGTACTTTTTCACCTGGTCTTAGATTTAAATTCGTATTAGTAAGAACCATACATAGACTTAGTTTCTTATAATCTAACATTCTATTGATAAAGACAAATCGCTCAAAGATACACGCGGTGTGCGATATCTCAGTGTATAATAAAACATACACACAGCGCCGTTCTTATTCATCTTAAATGTTTACGTTTTTCTCCTCTACGTCATAATTTATAAGTTAATGTATCATGTTTAATCTTTCCTATTTCTTTTGTTTATTCTCAGACAACACCACAATTCATATTAATGTCTAAGAAGAAACGAAATAATCTCATGGAATGGATACTTTACCTTTGTGTCACTAACGAAAAATTGTTTGCATTTTTCGAAAAAAAAAAGTTATTTCTTGCTACTTCTAGTTCTTACATAGATGTACAGTAAATAACATTTATTTTATTTTATTTGTGACTATTATTTGCTCCTTTGTTATTAAATAGTAAGTCTTAGAGTAGTCCAAGGGTTTTAATCTTAATTACAATTTCCAAAAAGTTATAATATCTCATAATTCATCAAACTTGTTAACATTTTTTTTAAAGACAATATGTTAGTTATTTTGTAAATAGCTATGTTATGTTGATAAAATATAATGCAAACTTCACATTGTTGGCAACATTAAATAACAGCTAGCCTGAAATTTATTCGTATCATTTACAAAATGTAAGAATTCATAAAATGTCGGCTCTTGGCTTCTCAGGTTATAAAAATGAATAAAATCATTTTCAAAACAGTATGATTAATGATGAAGAACTCTTTCTATGAACAAATGTGGGAAGTAAGGACGTTGGGTCACTGCCAAAGTGAAGTGTGATTTAGGGAGACAGAGAGGAGATAGAGAGAGAGAGAGAGAGATAGAGAGAGAGAGAGATAGTAAATATTGTTTGAAATACAATACTAACATTTGGTCGTTTCACGATAATTTTATCTATTATTAAAAAGTTTATTCTGTTATAAAAGCTCAATAATTTCCTAATCCTTCGAGTACTCTGAGTGATAAATGTATATGTAGTAATGAGTGTTTACACTACCTTTAATTAATATATGTTAATGAATAAAGTGATTTTAGTTTAATTTAAAATGTTTTGACAACATGTGAGTTGTTTCATAAAAAGTGAAATATTGACTTATACGGACTGAATATTTTACTTTGCGGTTGTGAGGAATTACATTTTATCCAACGAATTATTAAGTAAAATTGTTATTCTAAGCGTGTTGAGTTTCACAGTATTACGAACATTGTTTTTCCAACAAATGTTCGGTTAAATACTACTTTTGGATCTTAACCATTTGTCACACGTACATCTATATTGTAACTTCAGAATATTATTTTATACCGTTTTACAGTTCAACAAACGGAGCACTTTTAGTCCAATTCATTTTGAACTACCTAATACTAATTACACATCAAACGCGAAGTCTTAACAAACTTAAATAGCGTTAAACAAGTTGCATAAATTGTGAAGTGCTTTAAATAATCTACAGCGCCTACAATTATGACAAGCAAGCAAAATCAAAGTTCAAAATTAGTACCAGAGCTTAAATAAAATATTAAAATATATTTCACTTACAAATAAATAAATTATGATTTCCAAACATAACTGTAATATCAGAATAATTGAGACATCAACTTAATATAACCTTGGATTGCTTTTAATTAAAATCTGAAATTATTATCATAAAACATTATATATATTTAAAGATATAAGTGTTAGTCTATTGTTTAATTGATATTATACTAAATTGATAACACATTCAATATATTATGACCATTGATATGAGTATTATAAATACGACTCGAATACAGTCGACCGTCTATTAAGTTATCCCTTATAATGTTTTTATAAAACATTCATTTAACACCTGGTACCGAAGAAATACAAAAGTTATCGTATGATAGTTAATTACAACGTCAGACAATTGACCTCACTTCCCATCAAAGCAACGTGGCGTGATAGAGTCATTTTCACAATAAAGTCTGTTCAGTTGACCGTAAATACAACATATTGCGTTCATAATTGTAACGAGACAGGACATTCACTACAACACGACGTGATGGCTGCAGCTTACGTTATATTACTGACGTTTAGTGGATATGAACCACAGCTTCTGGTATAATGTAGCGAAAAGTGATATAAAATATTTATTTGTTATATAGTAATCTGATGGCTACCGGGTATTAGTTTATAAATAAAAGTTGAAATGACAAGTGAAGTGAATATAAATTACTCAATATTTGTGAGTGGACACCACCACACCACCACAATTAATGGACCTTTTTATGTTAGAGGAGGGCAAACGAGCTTGCGGGTCACCGTTGATGTGTGATCACTGCCACCATAAACTCTTGCAACATCCGAAGGACGTAGGAGTATATGCCTTTTCTGAAGGTACCCATGTCGTATATCTCGTCGTAGATCTAGAAATACCGTCGACGGAAGTTCGTTCTACATTCGAGTGGTACGCGGGAAAAAGTAATTGAAAACCGCACAGTAGAATATCACCCGCTACCTTTTATAAAAATCCAATAAATATTTGAGAATATATTATAGATTTAAAATTATATGCCACCAAAAAACCTGTACTATGCGCGAGCGAAAAAAGAAAAGAGGTGAAAGAAAGAAACTTTCAAATCCGAGTGAAGCCGCAGGTAAAATATAGTACTTTATTGTGAATAAATCTTGCAGTGATTTCATTCCAAGTCATTAGATGTAATGACGTAATTACAAGTTATAAGACTGATTTTCGATATACTTTTAGTGAAAGTTTTACTAATATTTATAATTTTCAGAGAAGTATGTAAATTAATATACAAATTTCTTATTTTTTAGTCCTTGTTATCAGTGATTATTAAAGTATATCTAATCATATCATAATAACATTCGAAGCATTCAGTTTGAATTTAAGCTGCCTACTAGGTATTTTCCTTCCTGTCTATAAATTCCGATACCATAATTGACTTCTTTTGTTTATTTAAGGAACTTTAGGAAAAAGAAAATAGAAACTAAAATTTGAGATGAAGGGATATAAATAAAAGAAGCTTTTTCTTCAGTGTTGGATATTATTTGTACTGCAAATTATTATTATTTTTTTTTAAACTAAATTGTAGATACATGCCTAATTATGCCTAAAAGTAGTTGGACTAGACTAGAAAATATAATTTGCACCTACTACGAATATATAGATATAGTTCAATTGTAACGATGGACTATGCTATATCTTTATATTTTACCTGAAAATGATAAAAAAAACTGTATTTTAAGGCTTTGTAGATGTTGACTCAGATAAAAAGTTGATACCACGTCAAAAATATGAATTTAAGATAAGGGTCAGTATCTGTAGCCTCAAGTATTTACTGTACTCATGGCGTAATCGGCTCTGGCGAGGGATGAGTACCCGACACTCACGGAAGTGGAAGGACGTAGGCTCCATCTCTGACAGTCCATGCTCCTGGAATGAGAGCAGCTTCTGGCCACACCATCGGTCGGCATTCGGACTGTCGAGGCGGTCCGTCCAGTCCTAAGGGACTAGATGCAAAGAGAGTGGGGATCGCTCACCTTCCGGCTGACGCAAGTGCTCTCGGGCCATGGTTGCTTCGGGAAGTACCTGTGTCACATAGCCGGAAGAGAAGCGACCACAGAGTGCCACCACTGCAGCTGTGATGCGGACACGGCGCAGCATACCTTTCTTTCACTGCCTACCGTCGTCCGGTCCATGCTACGCAGTAGAAAGGAGTGGACAGCGGTTCAGTCCTTCTGCGAAGAGGTTGTTTCGCAGAAGGTAGTGGCGGAGAGAAAGCGTGAATGTGATCCGCTCTCTCTCCCTCAACGCCGCAGACGAACTGGGGTACGGAGGAGATTATACAAAAAACTTCTCCCCCCATAATCGAGGCTGGGTGATGGGTGCGGGGGCACTCATCACCCTGTAGACCTCGTGGCCGAAGGTGGCCAAGTGTTCCGGTACGCCTTCTTGCGACTGGAAGGGCAGGAGGACTCCTCTCCTACCCTTCGCCCCGAGGAGGGGCCGCCGCCAAAGAGTGACGGGTGATCCACGGCGGGGCAGTGAATGAATCATACGTTCTCACTGCCTCGCTAAAAAGTGGACGAGGTGGAACACCATGGGGTTTTAGTGGGTATGCTGCCATTCTAGCGGAGAGTCCCACATAACCATCGGCCTCCCCCCTTGTGGCTAGTGGTATGCGTAACGCATTTCCGCATGAAAAAAAAAAAACAAAAAAAGCTTTTGCTATTATAATATAATATGTATAAATAGAAGCAGACTGTTAGCATCTCATTGTAGTGTATACGAACGATAATATTTTTCCTAAAATTAATGTACTTTTGTAAAAAATATACACTCAAGTGAAATAATAAATAGATTGTAAAAATAAAATACTTAGCCATCGGCAAATTCAAGCACCTTCGTAAGCGCAGTTGGAAAAAGATAAAAAGTTTTTAAATATGGACGAGTATTATAATAACATTTTAGCTATTATAATTAAAATGTTAAACGTTAGTTTCGTAGCCGTTTTGTAAGGTTTTAATAACTTAATAAGCTTTTCCAAAGTTCTAGTTTAGAAATCTGTTTTGTTTAAGTTAAAGCACTCTTTACAAATTTAGAAAGTGTGCATAGGGAGTTGGCAAGTTGCGACTGTGCCAACGTTGGCATATTGGCTTGAAAACTTGAAGATGAAGTGCAATAGACGCCTCAATTCAGTTTGACGTCATTGTGTACTTACGAAGTACATTTAACATTACAGTATAAGTATTTTTATATTATGGTATTATAATTAGGAAGACAATAAATTATTCATGGTTCAAATCAGCTGCGATACGAGTGTGACGTCATTGATTGATACATGTGATTTAGTTTTATTTGAGACATTTATTAATTCTTCACGAGATAATAATGTATATTATTTTGATTCCTAAACCAACACAAAGATAAGAGTTTTGTATATTTCACCGCAATGGAAGTTAAAGTTAAATACATATTGAAACTTTGTTTAAACTCTGTTATTTATCAAGTTATATTAATTAATTTTAGTAAGTCTTACTTCAGATTAAAGATATATAATGTATTTTAACATGGTTATTCAAACATTTAATTAGAATTTTATAAACTTAAATTTTATTACAATTGTAAGTGCCTAAGAAAATAAATCACAACTTTACACATGTTTTAAACGCGATATGTTTTCTTGTAGCGGTGCTAAACAAAACTTCTGTGACGGGAACCCAATGGAACCTATCCAAATTACCTTTTACATTAATATTTTTTCAAATAATTATGTTTATATCATCATTCAGTTTAAAATAAAACAAATAGAGAATAGGATATGTATACTACAGTATATCAGAAGCTGTTCATATCCATAAAATTTAACGTAAGCTGCAGCCATCACGTCATGTTGTCGTGAATGTCTTGTCTCGTTACAATTCCTAACACAATATGTTGTATTTACGGTCAACTGAACAGACTTTATTGTGAAAATGTGTATCACGGCACGTTGCTTTGACGGAAAGTGAGGTTAATTGTCTGAAGTTGTATTCAACATTCCCAAGATAACTTTTGTATTTTTTCGGTACCAGGTGTTAAATGAATGTTTTATAAATACATGTTATAAGGGATAACATAAGTTGGTCGAGTGTATTTGAGTCGTATTTATTATACTCTTATTAATGGGTCTTAATATATTGAATGTGTTAACAAAACAGTATAATATAAATAAAAGAATAGACTAATATTTATTTTTTTAAATATTATAATATTTTATAATAACAATTTCAGAAGTTGCCAACAATTCAATTAAAAGCAATCCAAGATTACAATAAACTGATATCTCAATTATTCTGATATTTTAGTTGTGATTGCAATCATAATTTATTTATTTGTAAGTGAAATAGATTTTTATATTTTATGTTATTTCTATTACTAATTTGAAGTTTGATTTTACTTGCTTGTCATAATTGTAGGTACTGTAGATTATATGAAGCTCTTCACAATATATGCAACCCGCTTAAAGTTATTTAAGTTTATTAATACTTTGTGTTAGATGTGTAACTTGCATTATAAAGTTCAAGATAATTTGGACTAAAAGTGCTCAGTATGAGAAACTGTAAACGCTGTAAAATATTATTCTGAAGCAACAATATAGATGTACGTGTGACAAATGTTTAAGATCTAAAAGTATCGTTAAAACACAGCATACATTTATTCTTAAAACAATATTTGTAATACTGTGAGAACTCAACAAGCTTAGAATATCAATAAATCTGCAACCAGCGTTGTCACGTCCGACTTTGGTTGGACGAAATGGAATTCCTGACAATCGTAATATAGAATATTCAGTTCATACAAACCAACGTTTCACTTTTTATGAAATAACTTACATGTTTAGGACAATTAAATTTAACTCTATCGCGATATTAGCAAGCTGTTCCTGGCAGGTTACCATAATACTATAGATTCTGGGCTCTAATTCTTTGGACGGAAGTCCTCCCTCACAAAGCTAGACATTTTTATGACCGGTAATTCACGAACATCGGTATGTTCCAGTATACAGCGTATAGAGGACATTAATTGTTCCTGCTTTATGTTCTAATATACAATTGGCAAAATTAGGGTGGACTCTTTTATATAACATTTCATGAGATATAAATTTACTTGATTAATGAAAGCACAACTTCGAGTTCAAAAACCTTTGAAAACTGGTAATTTTTCATGCTTTTCGAAATTCTAAAAACATTTCTATGGCTTTTATTTGCGATGGTTCATGTGTTATAATTAGATTTAGATATATAAAAGGTGTTATGAAAGCTTTTGTAAAGTTTAAAGAAATCGTTTATGATATGTCCTTGTAATGTAGGGAGATAAGCAGCCACTTTACTGTATAAATTATCATATTTTAAGAGCTCCTTCAAAAAATAGTTTTATTTTTTAATGCTATAAAAATGTTATTAATATGGGTAGACAATTCCAGTCACATTTTATATCATGGCCGTTATAAATAACTGGTATTAGTTACGCTGATTTATAAGAGACGAAAAACCCTTACATTCTCTCGATAGCGCTTCAGGCTCACTTGTTAACAGAAATATTGTTTTATCTCGTGTTGATCTTTCAATTATTATACACTTTGATTTTACGTATGTATTTTTCTCTTGTGTTATCTATCTCGTCAGGTATTCTCAACTTGCGAAACATTTGAATATGTGAAGTGAGTGGGAGTAATGAATTATTTGATGGTTGTCTAAATAAAATAATTGCTTATTTAGGTAAATATAAATTTATGGTGTAATATATTATTCATAATATAATAAGTTGCGAAATCGTTAATACATTACATCGTTTTTCAAATATGATTTTAAAATAATAATCTAAACCATTTTTACGGTATATAATTTAAAGGCCATTAAAATGCCATAAACCTAAGTCCCACATACAATGACGCAGTTCTTACACCGATCAATCTTTATTCATTACTAAGCCTCTAGAATGTTTGCGTGAACATTTGTAGGTAATCGGATGTGTATATTGGATGTGTGTATAAGGAAAGTAGAAAACATAAGAGAATTGCAAAGGAAGCTTTATCCTACATCTACTTGAAAGTAATTCAGTTACAATTTTCATAGCAATAATTAAAAACGCTTCGGATTCAGCTTGCGTATCCTTCGTTATCTTTTAAAGTCAAACTTATATTTTGAGGTAACGTGGAAATGTTCACTTCATAGACAGGTTGTATATGTTCAGATTAAAATCATTAATTAATGTTATTATATGTACTAGTAAAACATTTTCTGTGAGATTGTTGAAGTGATATTGTATTTAGTATAGTTAATTACTGTACGCTATGTTGAGGAAAGGACATATGGTAGCCTAGGGCATTGTGATTTGTGTAAAATGGTAAACTAAATAAGATCTTTATTTCATAGTACACAAAGGATGAAATTCTCTTGGTAGTATTCTAGCCGTACAGTATTCTGGAGCCCATTAACTACGCAGTGTTCGTGAAATATGAACCTGCAGAGATATACGTCGATTACAACACCTGCAAGCATTTTATTTACTAAAAGAGTTAGAGCCGTTGGTATTCCTGCGATAGATTTTGTAATTACTTTCCATTTAGCTATGTTTTAACAAATATATGTATGTAATGAGAAATATTTCTGTTAACTATTGAGTTGTTTTTTTTATTAATGTTATTTTTAAAACTTCTCACGTATTAACAATACTTTATAACGTCGTGACGTGTCAACGTAGTAAATTATGAAAGAGCCTGAATGCTATAGATTTCATTAAAACAATTTGACAGTCGTGCTTGACTCATTTACAAAAAACACGATACACGGAATACGATGCTTTTATTAGAAAACCCATGTTGCGAGACGGCTGCGTCCTGACGCATGGACATCTAGCGGTTCCATCAGTGGTGCTGCGGTTTGAAGAAATACAGAATAACCATTTCACTACGACTACATATGTATACTTAATATCACAAGATGCACTCCTATTACGTATTTTACTAAACTAATACAGTTTTGTACTGATAGTATTGTTCTAATCTTGTGTTATGTCCTATTTGTCGTTGTCTTTATACATTGTAAATCTCATTTCAAATAGATCAATAGACTATTATATCAACAATTTTATATCACTTTAAAATTTTAAAACAACTATATCTCACTCCTACCAAAGTAAAATGAATAAACAACGATAAAGTTCAAATGTCATATCATAAACATTATTCAGATCGTAAGACACAGAATAAGTATGTGTACTCGTATATTGATGAAACAAATATTTGGAGGTTTAACATGGATACTTTGTTAACCTTAATCTATAGATACATATATCACAATATAAGTAATCTTTAAGGTTATTAACTTTGATAAAGAAAATTTATGGGCAGTAAAGTCCTTTAAAATATAAATCCTGCATATCTTGAATTTTGAATGCTAACAAAGATATGTTATTAATTTTTTTTTGTTACCATTATGTATTAAACCAATGTATTACCTTTATTTACAATATTTATAAAATCTGTTACAATATTAATGAATTAATAAATAGAGAAAATTACAGTATTTAAATTTTTCTAATAATATTCAGTAGCTTCAAAAACAAGACGAGGTAAACAAATTTTTAATAACATGTGAACTTGAAGGGTCCGGAGATAAACACAACATCGGTCGGTACAAAAAATATTTGTATAGCTTTAATTCCGTCTTTTATTATAAGTTACTTTGTATTTTATTTTACATCTGTTAGTATAAATGTTATATAATATAATTGGTATTTTAGTTGGTTACATATTTTTCAATCTACAGCTCTTCAGCTACTTTTGATATTCTGATGTTTACATATTTCATTATTTTATGATCTCAATCCAATTTCTGCTTGTCTTTTTGAATACATTATATATTTAAACTTAAGCAAAAAAAAGAAAGTACAACAAAAATATTTTAGTTACTTCATTATCTTACACCCAAAGAGATTTAGTTTTCTATGTATGTTACATATAAAATTAAATATGTAGGTCGTAGAAGGAAAAATATATTGTTGAAAAATATTATAGTTCACATTATTCCTGGTTCTGTCTGTCTTAATTTGTTGTCAGGCATTAACTTACAAGAAATATAATTATTTTCTACTTTAATAAATTAATTTATGTAATTCCCAGACGAAAAGTATAAATTCTTTACAATTCAAGTAATTCAATTCAAAGTAACAAGTCAAGTCAACTAAGGAATAAAATCATATATTTGGGTTAATATCCTCAACCAACGACGAACTTCAGAAAAAAACAGTTATTTTCTAACTTCAAACTTCCAAAATACTTGAGATTCATTTAGATAACAAAATTATGAAACTTTAAGCTCCCAATTAGGAAGGAACGGAATGTTATATTTCCAGTCATGTAATTATTTTCGTTTCTTTACGAGTTTTGTTGCAATAATAGTATTAAGTTTTCTGTAACTGAGAGATTGTTACATTATATATTTTTTTATCATATTAAAACTGTAGAAATAATTGAACATGCGCTTCTTGTATAAAATATTTTATTTCTCTGTAGAATAAAAACGAACAATGGACGCTGATCAACTTTGCAGCGTTTATTTTATTGCCTACGGGGCAACTTTTTATATTTGTATGACAATTAAAATTGGTTTAATAAAATATTAAGTAATATATTTATACAATAGAGATAAGAACATATAATTATTAAAATAAAACTTGACCTCCGGTCGGTTTTATTGTCTTACACACCATATTAAAAAAAAATTATATGTTTAATTGTGTGAAATACGATCATCGTTATTACTACTGAGACATGGACAGACACAGAGATAACTAAAACTGCGCAAACCTTGTATGTGACATGAGGACACAGGGCATTCTTAAATGTTTACTTATCACTTTGATACTAATTGCTGCTTTCACAATTCTATGTATTTCATTAATGATACAAAGACTACTGTCAATAAAATTATTAAAACTCTTTGCCCTAAATAGGTAAATTTATTTGTTTATTCCGTCCCAATAGGCTTATTGCTAGGCAAATTGAACTCTAACTGTTCAGACTAAAGATTATCATTTAACCTTAGTAATACTGAATAACATGAAAATTAGGATTTATATGGTCTAATTAAGTTTAAACAATATAGTTCAGTCGTAAGATACTTTATAACAGGATTGTTTGCGCTCGATGCTCCGAGTGAGTGTTAACGGATTACGGCTTATCCTTCCAAGTTACACAAATCACTTAGCCGAGGTCTCATTTCATTAATTAGGGCTATTATCTACTTCGTTCATAGTTTTATTAGATAATAACAGTTCGATTTTCACTTCATTTTGACACATATTGACTGACTAGATCTTTTTATTTCTGTTTGTTTCGCATTACGGAAACTAAGCGAATAATTTATTTAACAATAAATGATTATTCAATCTAAAAAATATAATACTCTTATGTTGAAAATGTATCCTACAATCAACTATATTTTAATACTTGTAATATCAGAACTGCTTATAAAATATATATTTAAAATATATATGTATATACCACTCAACCTTTTTTCAATTACATATTCCTTAATTTTTTTCAAAAGATAAATAATGACCTTGCCTGGCCTTGTGTTCATATTATTGTAAAAGTTACAAAGCTACAATCATATCATATTACACATAAAATTAATAATGAAAAAATGGAATAAAGTAAAATTATATTTAAGGGTTCAAACAAAATAATATAACTGTAACTAGCAGACCCGGTCACGCGTTGCTGTGACTATTGTTTTTGATATATTACATTGTAGTAAACTATTTAAGGGGTAACGTTCAGAGTACATCTTTCATGAAAACCATAATGTTTTCTTATAGTCGATATTAAGCAAAAATCAAAACAAAATAATTATAAATATTTTTTTAATTTTAATCCAAGTTTATAACACTATTTGTATATTACAAAGTTTTTAGTAAATAACTTGGAACACTAAACTTTAACAGATACCACCATCTTTTAAAATCGTTAGGAACTAACTGCAAAATAATAAACAAATAATTTGCAATAAAATAATATTGCGACTATGAATCGAGTTGAAAATTAATCTATCTTTTAAATTAGGCCGTTGTGTGTAATTTTATTAAAATCCGTTAAGTAGTTTAGGAGTCCATCGCGGACAAACAACGTGACACGTGATTTATATATATATAAAGATTTCTGGTGGATTTTTTTTATCATTTAATATTTTAAATAATAAGATGAATAAATCGTAAAATTATCCTTTTTTTAATATGTTACTTTATCATTTTAATAAGATGTTCATAATTAAAAATATTTGGCGGTTTTACTAATGAATATAATAAAGGTTAAAATCAAAAAATTTAAATTTTGAAAGATAAATCATGAAAAATGAAAAAAAAATACATTTTTCTAATAAATACAACAATTTTTATACAATTCGGCAGACTTCGTTCGGTCAAAGATTTGTCAAAGTTTTGGAATGTGGCAGTTTATACTTCGACCTTAAGACGTTTTTACTCTGCTGACCCTCACACATCGCCCTATCATCATGGTGACAGTTCTGTTCAGGAAAATTAAAGAAAAAGGTCAGGTCGGGTGACCTAAGTATCTTGGCTTCCAAGAACTTTGGCCACCCTTTTGAGTCCCACTAAAAACCCCTACTGGGATGTCTGCCAGAGGGCTTCAAACTTAAAGGGGGAACTTAAGGTTCAAACCAGATTGAAAAATAATCTAAAGGGATAGTGGGAACCTAAAGGTGACCAATATTTATAAAGTGGGTGCTTCAATGACAAAACATAGAGATAATTAATTATTTATTACTATTATTATTAACATAGGGTTAATTACAGATGAAAAAAAAAGAATGATGAAATAAAACGTATATAAGTATTTTCAATAATCGCTTTATTGTAAATCAAGTGAATCATAATTATTAACAAAAATCTGTTTTATTTTTATTGTAGTGCTTTATGATACACAATGTTTTTTGTTTGATTACCTGGTGAATATACAAACAAATCTGATGGTTTTCCAACACGGGAACAGGCAAAATACAATTAACCATTTGAGAAACATGGGTTTTCTAGATACTGATACTGTTCTATAGATCTAGATACTGTTACTAGATACTGGAATACCACAAACACCTAATGATTGCCCCTGGGACTTATTTACGGTCATAGCAAAAGCAAGCCGCACTGGAAACTGTAGTCGTTTAAATACAAATGGTCCATCAGTCGGAATCATTGGGATGCGTGGTATCAAAACGTCTTCTCCTTTATACTTTCCTTTCAGTATAGTTGTTTCTATAATGTTGTTCAATATTTTTTTTATCGCTTACCGTGTGCCGTTGCAAAGACGCGGTTGATTGACATTTCTCAACATTAAAACTACCGATCCAACCTTTAATTGAAGGTTGTGAGGTGGACATCCTGGTAAATCCAGCGAGTTTAAAAATTCAGGCGGATAGTTGACGACATCATCTTGGTTAGTAGTCGAATCAACTTATTTATATATCCCCAATTCGCCTGTAATTTGTTCTTAAATTTTGAAATTTAATTCATTTATATCTATGTTTTTCGCAGCCAATATAGCCCGTTCGCTCAACCAATCATGGTTTTTGTAATTTTGAGCAACATCTGGAAACACCTTTTGAATAAGTTCATCTTTTGATCTAGTTAACTGACAAAAACTTTGAGAAAAGTTAATGCAACCAGTCAAGGTGTCTATAGGAAATTTGCCATTACCAATGTCAATGAGTTGTTTAGAGAATATGTCTCCAGATTGGTCATTTTGCAACTTGACACGCATATTCTTGCTAAGTATAATACCTTAACATGTTTCTACAAATTGGAGGACTTTAGACATGCATTAATTTCATCAGCTGACGTTGATCGTGGAATCACTGGCAATGTTTGACGAAAATCTCCTGCTAATAAAATAATTGCACCACCAAATGGGTTATTATTGCTCCGAAGATCTTGTAAGATTCTATCTAAAGTCTCCAAAGATTTTTTATGTGCCATCGTGCATTCATCCCAAACAGTCAATTCACATTGCTGCAAAACCTTTGCCATTGCAGAGTTCTTCGAAATGTTGCAGGTTGGAGTTTCGTTGCTTTGCATGTTTAATGGCAATTTTAGTGCTGAATCAGCTGTTCTACCACCTTCAAGCAAAGTTGCGGTGATTCGCGACGAAGCGAGTGCAAGTGCAATTTTATTTTGTGAGCCAATTGTTGCTAATATCAATGAAATCAAAAACGTTTTTCCTGTACCACCAGGTGCATCTAAGAAGTAAGTCCCTCCTTTTTTATCATTTATTACTTTCATAAATGTATCAAATACATACTTCTGTTGTTCATTCAACAGTGGAAGATTTGTTTGAATTAATTCTTTCAAAATGTTGAGATCATACAGTTTTCCTCGGGGCAACTCTTGGTTAAAAGCATCATGCATTGGACGATTGGGCGCGGCCAGGCCTAATTGAAATAATAGTTTGTTTGACATCATCAATGTCCTCAATTGAAATCAATATATATATTTGGATTTCCCCTTCTAATCCGTATTAGAATAAAAATATCATCACACATATTATCTTTGTACTTGATCCACAAATCCTTTGGATTTGATGGGAAGCATGTAGATATAGAAAACAATATAGAAAACAATGTTCGTATTTGATGAGCTTGTGATGATATTACAGCATCATTAAGAGTTTGATCCCAATGAGCATCATTTTCTAACAATCGCAAACGTTGGCAAGCTTCTCTGTATGATCCACACAAATCACCATCAACAGTTCGTACACGTTGTAATGATGTTGGGTATCCTGGAACTGGTTTTCATTGTTTCCTTCGTATAAATCTCCTTGAGGATTGATTTTCAGTATAATATTTTGGCATTTCAGAATATAACAATGTTTGAGCAAAATCATCGTTTTGGCATGTCTCAAAAAACTGGTTAATGTAGGAGATGGTGGCTGTACAGATCTTTGTACTGCGTTCTGTGCTGTAAAATATACTCTTTGTCCATTTTCTAAATGCACAGCTAAATGAACAACAGTAGGATGTCTCTCATGAATAGGAAAAGAAAATATTCGCCAAACTGCTTCATTACTACTAACACAGCGACCCATTTGGTATTGGGTAACTTCATCATTGGAATTATCTGCATTAATACCAATCACAGCCATATCACTGCCTTTGGTTACATATTTGCAAATGTATTTAATAGATTTTACTGAATGGCAAGATTCAAAGTTGATGTGCGCTTTGAAGGTCTTTGATAAAATGGGTGAATATGAAACAATCCAGCGATTATCTATTTCAGTATATTGTTGATTTAATTTGACAATTGTTGATCTTCCATTGTCTGCTGTCGATTGGCGACGATACAAAGATAACCGTGATTACCAGTGATTGTTTCAGATATTAATGTCCATGGATATCGCTTTGAACATTTACCACCACCACCACACACGGGGAATTTTGATTAAGAGTTCCACAGGGATCATGTATCATGTCTTTGATAACTACCTCATGCAATCCAGGATCTACTTCTACATTAGGGATTTCAGCTGATATTACTGCATCAACTTCATTTGGCCTTATCTTTTCAACTAACCAAATCAAAATGTGTGCATGTGGCAATCCCCATTTCTGCCACTCCACAGAATAAATCTAGCAGCGTGTCTCTCCAAACACATAATGTTTCACGATGAAATCCTTTAAAGATTTCATCTGTTGTCTAATGACGATGGGTGATTGTCCAGGGAATAACTCCTGCTTGATTTCTAACCAGTGTGAATTGCATGTAAATGTGATGAACAAATCTGCTGTACCATAACGACGAACATATGATATGGCATCTTGAGCATATTCATGCATATGTCGAGGGCTTCCGATGTTCTGATGATGATGACCAACATTCTGTGCATTTGTGAAGGTGAATATACTCTTCAGATCTGAGTTTGGTCTGATTCAACCTGAGGAATGTTAATTTCTCCTTTTCAATTTTAACATACTTGTCTACAACATACTTGTGATATAATCGCCGACATTTGAGTATGTGATTGTCTTCATTTTCACGAATCATTAGGCGGTAGGAATAATAGCTTATTGAACTGACTTTTTTGTTGGTTTCAGAACCTGAAAATAGATTTTTGTTTTCATAACATTGGAAATAAAAAAAATAATAATATAGTGACTGATAATATATCTCCATAGCTAAACTAATATTTTTTATTACCTGTAATGGGATTTATCACCTTGTTTCAGAAATCATAGCCATCTTCACCTTGCCAAAATATAATGGGATATTGCAGTGCGTCATATGAGCGTCATATGTTGTAATTGATCATTCCGGCGATGTAAAACAATATCACTTGATGCCACGTTTTCTCCAACTACAACGATGGCAACTTCATCAATAGTTGGTGCATTAAATCGTCTTGCATGTTGGCCAACAGGTGTTTTATCAGCTCTGATTACAATTTTGTGATTATCAGATGGCATCAAATACAGTGCCGTCTTAAACAACATAATCAATTGATTGTGCTCATGAAATAAAGTTTGTAATTGTTCTACAATAGACGTCTTTATTGAATTGTTATGTGAATAACGCATATCAATTTCTTGTGGTGAATCGCCCATGAAATAAACCTGCGCTATGGTATATTTGGCCTTGTATCTGTAAATTAAAAAAAATGATTTTTGACAAATATAAATAATATTTGTTCCTAAAAAGTATATCTGTCTCCTAATTTGAATCACCAAATAATAATTGATATGCTTAGATATGTCAATATGTAATAATTAGTTGTTACTAATATCTGTCATCAAATAATTATATTGTGTTTCAAAATAATAAAAGTGTTGCTAACACTGAATCACCAAATAATATTATGACTAAGTAATATATGTGTTGGGGTTAAGGGAACTGAAGGTTAATGACACATATTTACTTAGTTAACAGGAAATTAACTGCTATAATACATACCTTAAAAGTTGGCACGAAATTTTCCCGAACTACGTTTGTCGCCCCAAATGACGTCATTTGAAAGCAATTGTTATATTGTTGGATATTTGACAAAAAGTGTATGGAATCTGGTTCTATTCGTGAAACCAATGAGTACAATGTCTCTTGTGGTGGATCCAATAGTATCAGTTTCAGTTTCCCATTTGCGCAACACAATCCATTGGCGTCATTTTTGTATTTCAATGCCTTACAATGAAAGCAAACCAAGTTCACGGATCCAATAGTAACATATTGGTGGTTACTGTAGTCAATTTACAAATCGTAATTACAAGCAGCTCGATTCAAACTTTCGCGATTATTAGTTGAATATCTCGCTCTCGCTTCCCGCGTTCGTGATATACGAATTCTTTCACGTTCATTTCGGTCGTCACGTTCTTGTGCAGTATGATAAGATCGGTAATTAGTTTGGTTTGTAGCATTTCGGGTTCTTCTACCTAAATTATTTCGTCTTATAGGAGCCATATAGAATATACTTACCTAAATTATGTCACATGCAATAATTATTAATCACAGGTATTAAAACACTTTGCACAAAACACGATATAAAATAATCAAAATTAATTATTAAATATTATAAACGTGGTTTGTTTGACAGATGCAATGACTTGAAAACTGATGACAATTTATGTCGCATTCCGAAACTAAAACAAAACAAAGAATATTCCAAGGCCAATCAAATCTATAGCTCTTACATTTTTTGACTTTTCAATTTGGTTGGGTTCACGATAATTATTATCACTTTTGCATGAGCACGCACACATATATATTTGATTGAATTTGAACTTTGTGCAGAGACAATAAAGCGCGAATTGACTCTACATTTAGTTAGAAAATATTTGTATAGGAAAAAGAAAAGGGCTCTTTTAAGGGTTTTCCTGGAAATTATTCGAACTTTTCTCGCCGTTAGAACCATCCTTGGGAATCAAGGAATATTTTACAAAAATAATTGTTAAGATTGGTCCATGCGTTGTTGTGTTGTGCGCTTACAAACACATTTTGCGATTCATTTTTATATTATAGATAAATAGTAACTCTAATAACATGCTAAAAGTAATAGGGTTTCTTCCTTTAAACTTTTTATTATTTAAGATATAGGGATCGTTTGAAAAACAAACTACATTATTTTAATCAACCACTAAATTACCAGAAAATTATATCACAGGAGATTTACAACATGGCTATAATACGTGAACCTATCACGTAAAGTCTCACAAAATAACGCACGTTTCAAGTAAAGTCTCACAAAATAAAAATAACATAATAAATCGTAGATTTTCCGAATTTAATAAATAATTGTTTTATTATTTGTACGAGTCGCGAGACTGGTACTTTGAGCCGAGCCGTAGTGTCTGTAGAAAAAATATAGTAAATCTAGGGTAAATGTTTTTAGTAAATATAATTAGATTAATTTAAATGTAGATAAAACTTCAAAGATTTTTAATATCTTAGATCATGCGTGGATACAATTTTTTATTTCCTGAGTATCCTCATTATTTTTACTACTCTTAACTATATTTATATGATTTTATTGAGCGAAGCGAACGAAGTGAGCGGAGCATTTTACTGAAGACTATTTACATTCTTTTTCATGAATTGGCTCCAAAACTACTTGACGTAAAACTATGAAACTTTGCAATCAAAAAGACACACATTAGGATCACCTAAACCATAAACCATCAGGTTTAAAAAAAAAGATAAATGTCCTCAAAAAAAAAAATTTTTTTAATATCATGTCAAAAAACTGATATCCCATTGAAGTCAATCGGAACCGATGAGTCAATACACTGGGCTCGCTACACTCAATATGCAAACGGCACCCGAGATTTCGCGAGTGCATCGAGTCGAAATTGAGGGTCTGTTAGCGCCCCTAGTATAAAATTTTCCTTACACAAACAACGACTTGAAAGCGATGTTTTTTAATGACAGTGTAACGAGGTATGGTTTGTACTACATGAGACGACATCGCTGTTAATGGCGATTCAGAAATATTTTCATGAAAATAATAATGATAAAGTCGTACTTATATGTCTTATTTACATTCTAATAATAAAACAATGGATGAAACATCCGTATTTACATAACAGGCGATATGTACGCCGCAGTTTTAAATCAGAGATTAATAAACTGTTTTATATCAACGTAATGTTGCTGATAACAGTAATACCTAAAATATAATACATTTTTGTGTAGTATATTATTATAATCTCAAATGAGTTAATTTTTCAATACGTTACGGTGAAATTCCCATTTCCTTCACTTTGATGCTTTAGTATAGAAATAAACAGTAATTGTAATCATCATTTAAATGAACACAGTTCATTACATTCATTCAGTACGTTATATTGTTGTACCCTCTTCACTCGTCGCAATGAACAATATAGTTACTTGAACATTTAGTGAAGGGTCAAACACTAGTTTCTCTTTAAGGAGGATAGATATTAGCAGCAGTAGTTCTATAAAAAAGGATATGACTAATTTCACTGTAATCAATTATTATAAATTATTATATGGAGTGAACTCTTTACATCACATCTTTTTACATATTTAAATAAAAAAAATGTTCACTTCATATCGTTACAGTCTAAAGAAAAAAATAACTCAATTCCGATACAAAGTAATCAAATACAAATAGCGTTCCTTCTATCAACGAAACAATTGTCCTGAAGCTTTCACGTACAATCGTCCGAGCTCCGAGCTACCTTCAGATATTTCAACGAAATTTAATAACTTGTTTATATTAAGCCTTTACTTATAAAAAAAACAGTTAATATGTGTACAAAATGTAAATAAAATAAATTTTGTATTTATGTAGTAATAAAAATTTATAAAATCATATAAAATATTTATTTAATGTGTAATGTAATAGAATCTGAAGTCAGATAAAGGATATGAGACCCATATAGTTCAGAACTTATAAGTCATGGTTGTTTAGTTTGTACCAAGTGATTTAATAGTTATAACTTTAACAATCTGTTAGTAAACTTTTGCTTTAACTCAAAACTGGTTAACTTTCTTTAAAATACTTCTTTAAATATGAATACTTTATATTATGTTTATAGTAGAATGAAGCCAAAATAATTAAAGTTATTATTGTAATTTAATTATCTATGGAGTATATTTTTTAGTGCCAGTTATAAAAACACTAATAGCGCAAGAAGAGAAAAACATATTTGACTGTACCTACAATCTGCACAATTCAATTTAATCTCGTAATTCTTGATTGCTATTATTTATTAATTATATATTTTTACCCGGTTGTACCCACGCATTTATTTCGGAATTTGTCCAAATCGTTTTGTACCCATTGGCAGTTCTTATTTATGAGCTTAGAGCATAGCAAACCCCGTGGAAATAAACAATATACAATATTACAATATAGCACTCGCGAGCTGAATTCTTAGCATTTTAAGTCACTGCATGCACTACTGTCATTTATAAGAGACACTTAAAAAGTCAAATTATATACATATATATCATAAAGCCGGAATATCATAAGAATAAAATAATTATTTTATTTAGAATTCAGAAGATATAACGAATCTCAAGGTTTATTAGAAATGAACAGGATCTATTACTCAACATAAAAGGCATTCTCAATATATTTCCATTTTCTTCAGACCACTTCGTTAAACACACATGAATCGTATTTTGATATTCTTTTTATCTTTTTGTGAGGTACTGGACCTAAAATGCCAGAGTCAGTTCGCAGTTCGTATATCACTGGAAGGTGTAACGGCCCTATTAACTGCAACTGATGTTACAATGACCCGTATATTTATCTCTAGTGATTTGGCAAAATATTTTAAATCGGATTTTTATCGTAACTGGAGTTTTTCTAATGGAAGATCGCGATAATTCATTGTTATGATTTGTTTACAGAGTAATTTCATTATAAATAAACAAGAATTATTAAATAGCAATTAACATAATACAATAGACAGACTATACATATTTTATATATTAACGGATATGCGGTAATATCGCAGTAATAAAAAGACACATTACAAACGTGTCATCCCACAGCCTGTATGTACGTGAGAAGTATAGAATTTGTAGTATAAACTGCCACTTTAAGCATCTAGACTCAGTAAGTCTGTATACTTTATAAATTCAAGGCGTGTTGAGTCGTGGAGTGGAAAGTATCGCAGCGAGATTTTAAGTTTCATGTATAATCAAATTTATTCCTGAAAGTATTCTCCTGTCTTGGAAATTTAGCTGTGGCATGTTCTTTAACTTTATAATGTATCCTTTCCAGTTTAGTGTTTTAGTAACCAGTGGGTCGCTTTAAATATCCAATTTAAGATTTAAAACTCACTTTATTAATACGTAAATTTAAATTAATACAACAGATAATATGCCAGCTAGACTCACTTGAGGTAAAAATATTCAAATACTTATATTGAATAAGATCCTTGATATTATGCTCTTACATTGAATCATCATCATCATTATCCTAAGTGCACTGATAATGGACAAGTACAAAAGACATACACAGCTCCCTTGTTTGTCAGTACAAGAAGGCTGCAGTCAAACACTTATTCTTCAAATATAAGTATAGTATAAGCTGATGATAAACATAATATTGTTTGATATTTATTACAAAAGTGTAATTTTATCACAGCCCTCTCATTGTAAGATAGATAAAACGCTATTATGTACTTTCTTATTAGGTACTTTTATTGTTAATAGATTGTCGGTGTATGCCATATTCCACTTCTACATCGATGTATCTCGTTCTAGTGTGAAATATTTTCCTTAAACGTTTCTTATATTAATTTGACTCTAGCGCGGTATTAGCAAGCTATTTTTGGCAAGTTACGGTTATAGTATAGGATTCTAGGCTCTAACTCTTTGGAAGTCCTGGAAGTCCTTCCTCACAAAGCTAGACATTTTTATGACCGGTAATTCAGCATCTACGAACGTCGGTATGGTCCAGTCTACAATATAACCAAAATTAGATAGACTCTTTTTTCTAAGATATAATAAGATAAAAATAGTACTTGATTAATTAAAGCACAACTTCGAGTTCAGAAACCTTTGAGAACAGATAATACTTTTTCATAAAAATCAAAATTCTAAATACATTTCTTAGGATTTTATTGAGATGGTTTCTGTATTATAATAAAATTTAGAAACATAAATGGTTTTTTTTTCATTATGTCTATAAAGTTTTAAATAATAGTATATGACATGATCTTCTGATGCAGGGAGATAAATAACCAGTTTACTGTATTAATGCAAATGCATGAAGTATGTGAAAAATTATGTAGCAAATAGAAAGTCGATACTGAGATGAAGTATGATAAAAGCGTGGATTAATTGACATATTGTGTCAAACCAAATAATCAGGAAAAAGTCAACGAATCGAACCAAATTAGTTCTGTTAATTGTCTAAGATCTGTCGATCGTAATTATCCGAAATTTTGCACAATCATAAAGAAATGTGGCATCAAACACCATGCCGAGTTTCGAAACTGTGGTATGCGTAGTTTCTGAGCTAGCCTGTAAATTGTCCTAAACTGAATTAGTAAATTATACTGAAATTAGAATAACGATTTTTTTAAAATTAAATATATGCTTAGCGCCTTATGTTCACAATCGTTGTGGCGAGTTTCATAAACGTAGCTCGAATAGTTTTTAAGAACAGAGAGTTCGCATTTTTCGCGATCTGACCAGTAAAGAGCTTCGCTTCGCTCAGCTCAATAATTAAGTATTTCCAGTTTAGCAAAGTATTTATCTTACGGAGTTCTTTAATTGTGATGAGTTTTCGCAATCCATATCATTATTGACACAATTATAACTTTGTTGAATAAAATGAGTACCACAACTAACTTATGTAGCTACAAACAATCCTATAAAGAACTTTCTTGAATTATTTGTAAAGTTATACAAGTGTCATAAGTTTACATAACATAATGTATATACATTTATAAGGTAATAGATTGTGTTTATAAATTTGATTGCTTCCAGACATTTGTGCGTTCAACTTATGTTTATATTATTTATTATGCTGACAAATATTATAAAAAGGTATATTTAGCAAAATTGCAGTAGCAAATTGTAAAGTCTGCGAATATAAATAAAAAATAAAAGCAATATAATATTTTTAAGTATAATATAAATTTTTTTTTCAAATACTACTTGAAGTAATAACGACTGTTTTACATGTTACTAATATTATTGTTCCTCTTTCAACACACACAGCAGAAGTGCTTAAATTCAGTAAGTCTACAATTTATTTTAACAATTTATGTATAAGTTATTTAACAAAACTTTATAAATAACATATTCATAATGTTTTATACATGTTTTATTGTTAATTATAATATACACTTGCCAATTCACCAAGTCTTATCAAGTTAGAAAACCACCAGCTTAGTACAAGTTGCACGGTAATTAAGGGCAAGCTGCCAGATAACTACGCCCTGGTTAATTTGGCTCCAAATTGTGCTTTACTGATACGTGAGATTTAAAAACAACATTAACAAAAATACAAAATATATTTTTTTATTGAATCAAATAGCTCTACGAATTATTATGTACAAATAACATTGTTTTAATTCTTTGTTCTCTTTATTTATTGTAAATTTGTCAAAGGCACTGCTGACTAAACTGTTGATATATATTGTAAGTAACAAAATATACTTTCGTGTGTTTCTCTAATAAGAAATTTTATTATACTGATATCTATTTTGTAATACTACGTAAAATACCAAAGAAACAAGTCTAGTGTAGTCTAGGCAAGAGATTTTCTATTTTGAATTCAACTTATTTTAAGAATTATTAAAAACTAGCAGACCCGGTCACGCGTTGCTGTGACTATTGTTTTTGATATATTACATTGTAGTAAACTATTTAAGGGGATAACGTTCAGAGTACATCTGTCATGAAAACCATAATGTTTTCTTATAGTCGATATTAAGCAAAAATTAAAACAAAATAAGTATAATTATTTTTAAAATTTTAATCCAAGTTTATAACACTATTTGTATATTACAAAGTTTTTAGTAAATAACTTGGAACACTAAACTTCAACAGATACCGCCATCTTTTAAAATCGTTAGGAACTATCTGCAAAATAATAAACAAATAATTTGCAATAAAATAATATTGCGACTATGAATTGAGTTGAAAATTATTCTATCTTTTAAATTAGGTCAAAGTGTACGTGGTGTGTAATTTTATTAAAATCGGTTAAGTAGTTTAGGTGTGCCGTGTGCCGTTGCAAAGACGTGGTTGGTTGATATTTCTTAACATTATAACTATCAATCCAACCTGTAATTGAAGATAATGAGGTGGCAATCCTGGTAAATCCAGCGAGTTTAACAATTCAGGCGGATAGTTGACGACATCATCTTGGTTAGTAGCCAAATCAACTGATTTATATATCCTCAATTCGCCTGTAATTTGTTCTTGAATTTTGAAATTTAATTCACTTACATCTATGTTTTTTGCAGCCAATATAGCCCGTTCGCTCAACCAATCATGGTTTCTATAATTTTGAGCAACATCTGGAAACACCTTTTGAATAAGTTCATCTTTTGATCTAGTTAACTGACAAAAACCTTGAGGAAAGTTAATGCAACCAGTCAAGGTGTCTATAGGAAATTTGCCATTACCAATGTCAATGAGTTGTTTAGAGAATATGTCTCCAGATTTGTCATTTTGCAACTTGATACGCATATTCTTGCTTAAGTGTAATACCTTCACATGTTTCCACAAATTGGAGGACTTTAAACAGGCATTAAGTTCATCAGCTGGCGTTGATCGTGGAATCACTGTCAATGTTTGACGAAAATCTCCTGCTAATAAAATCATTGCACCACCAAATGGGTTATTATTGCTCCGGAGATCTTGGAAGGTTCTATCTAAAGCCTCCAAAGATTTTTTATGTGCCATCGTGCATTCATCCCAAACAATCAATCCACATTGCTGCAAAACCTTTGCCATTGCAGAGTTCTTCGAAATGTTGCAGGTTGGAGTTTCGTTGCTTTGCATGTTTAATGGTAATTTTAGTGCTGAATGAGCTGTTCTACCACCTTCAAGCAAAGTTGCTGCGATTCCCGACGAAGCGAGTGCAAGTGCAATTTTATTTTGTGAGCGAATTGTTGCTAATATCAATGAAATCAAAAAAGTTTTTCCTGTACCACCAGGTGCATCTAAGAAGTAAATCCCTCCTCTTTTATCATTTATTACTTTCAAAAGTGTATCAAATACATACTTCTGTTGTTCATTCAATAGTGGAAGATTCGTTTGAATTAATTCTTTCAAAGTGTTGAGATCATACAGTTTTTCTCGGTGCAACTCTTGGTTAAAAGCATCATGCATTGGACGATTGGGTGCGGCCAGGCCTAATTGAAATAATAGTTTGTTTGACATCATCAAGCACATGTCCTCAATTGAAATCAATACTTCATTGTAAATTTCTTCGCTTATTTGTATATTTGGATTTCCCCTTCTAATCCGTATTTGATACAAAATATCATCACACATATTATCTTTGTACTTGATCCACAAATCCTTTGGGTTTGATGGGAAGCAGGTAGATATGATTATAGAAAACAATGTTCGTATTTGATGAGCTTGTGATGATATTACAGCATCATTGAGAGTTTGATCCCAATGAGCATCATTGTCTAGCAATCGCAAACGTTGGCAAGCTTCTCTATATGATCCACACAAATCACCATTAACAGTTCGTACATGTTGGAACGATGTTGGGCCACGTACATTGACTAATAGCAGTCGTAAATAAAAACATTCATCATTGCTTGGATGTACTGAATAAATTCGACCAATCGCATCGGTAGAAAATATATCTGGGTATCCTGTAACTGGTTTTCCTTGTTTCATCATCGTTTTGACATATCTCAAAAAATCTGGTTAATGTAGTAGATGGTGGCTGTAAAGCTCTTTCTACTGCGTTCTGTGCTGTAAAATATACTCTTTGTCCATTTTCTAAATGCACAGCTAAATGAACAACAGTAGGGTGTCTTTCATGAATAGGAAAAGAAAATATTCGCCAAACTGCTTCATTACTACTAACATAGCGACCCATTTGGTATTGGGTAACTTCATCATTGGAATTCTCTGCATTAATACCAATCACAGCCATATCACTCCCTTTGGTTACATATTTGCAAATGTATTTAATAGATTTTACTGAATGGCAAGATTCAACGTTGATGTGCGCTTTGAAGGTCTTTGATAAAATGGGTGAATATGGAACAATCCAGCGATTATCTATTTCAATATCTTGTTGATTTAATTTGACAATTGTTGATCTTCCATTGTCTGCTGTCGATCGGCGACGATACAAAGGATAACCGTCATTACCAGTGATTGTTTCAGATATTAATGTCCGTGGATATCGCTTTGAACATTTACCATCCACCATACACGGTGAATTTTGATTAAGAGTTCCACAGGGACCATGTATCATGTTTTTAATAACTACCTCATGCAATCCAGGATCTACTTCTACATTAGGAATTTCAGCTGATATTACTGCATCAACTTCATTTGGCCTTATCTTTTCAACTAACCAAATCAAAATGTGTGCATGTGGCAATCCCCGTTTCTGCCACTCCACAGAATACATCCAGCAGCGTGTCTCTCCAAACACATAATGTTTCACAATGAAATCCATCAAAGATTTCAACTTTTGTCTAAAGACTCTGGCTGTAATATCATGACGATCAATAGGTGATTGCCCAGGGAATAACTCCTGCTTGATTTCTATCCAGTGTGGATTGCATGTAAATGTGATGAACAAATCTGCTGTACCATAATGACGAACATATGACATGGCATCTTGAGCATATTCATGCATATGTCGAGGGCTTCCGATGTATGTTGCTGGAAGAATAGTCATCCGACCAACATTCTGTGCATTTCCATCAGTATTAATCGCATCTTGAAGGTGAATATACTCTTCAGATCTGAGTTTGGTCTGATTCAACCTGATGAATGTTAATCTCTCCGTTTCAATTTTAACATACATGTCTACAACATACTTGTGATATAATCGCCGACATTTGAGTATGTGATTGTCTTCATTTTCACGAATCATTAGGCGGTAGGAATAATAGTTCATTGAACTAACTTTTTTGTTGGTTTCGGATCCTGAAAATAGATTTTTGTTTTCATAATATTGAAAATTAAAAAAATAATAATATAGTGACTGATAATATAGCTCCATAGCTAAACTAATTAAATTAAATTAAATTTTTTATTACCTGTAATGGGATTTATCATCTTGTTTGAAAAATCATAGCCATCTTCACCTTGCCAAAATATAATGGGATATTGCAGTGCGTCATATGAGCGGTGTGTTTCCCTTATACGTTGTAATTGATCATTCCGACGATGTAAAACAATATCACGGGATTCCAAGTTTTCTCCAACTACAACGATGGCAACTTAATCAATAGTTGGTGCATTAAAACGTCTTGCATGTTGGCCAACAGGTGTTTTATCAGCTCTGATTACAATTTTGTGATTATCAGATGGCATCCGATCCAGTGCAGTTTTAAACAACATAACCAATTGATTGTACTCATGAAATAAAGTTTGTAATTGTTCTACAATAGACCTCTTTAGTGAATTGTTATGTGAACAACGCATATCAATTTCTCGTGGTGAATTGCCCATGAAATAAATTTGCAGAAATTTGTAATTGCTATCTGACACTGGTAACAGTGAACCTGCTCTATGATATATTTGGCCTTGTATCTGTAAATTAAAAAAAATGATTTTTGCCAAATAGAAATAATATTTGTTCCTAAAAAGTATATCTGTCTCTTAATTTGAATCACCAAATAATAATTGATATGCTTAGGTATGTCAATATGTAATAATTAGTTGTAACTAATATCCATCGTCAAATAATTATATTGTGTTTCAAAATAATAAAAGTGTTGCTAATACTGAATCACCAAATAATATAATGACTAAGTAATATATGTTTTGGGGTTTAGAAAACTGAAGGTTAATGACACATATTTACTTAGTTAACAGGAAATTTTGTTCATTAAAATAATAATGATTAACTGCTATAATACATACCTTAAAAGTTGGCATGAAATTTTCCCGAACTACGTTTGTTGCCCCAAATGATGTCATTTGAAAGCAATTGTTATATTGTTGAATATTTGACAAAAAGTGTATGGAATCTGGTTCTATTCCTGAAACCAATGAGTACAATGGCTCTGGTGGTGGATCCAATGGTATCAATTTCACTTTCCCATTTGCGCAACACAATCCATTTGCTTCATTTTTGTATTTCAATGCCTTACAATAAGAGCAAACCAAGTTCATAGATCCAATAGCAACACATTGGTGGTTACTGTAGTCAATTGACAAATCGTAATTGAAAGCAGCTCGATTCAAACTTTCGCGATTATTAGTTGAATCTCTCGCTCTCGCTTCCCGCGTTCGTGATATACGAATTCTTTCGCGTTCATTTCGGTCGTCACGTTCATGTGCAGTATGATAAGATCGGTAATTCATTTGGTTTGTAACATTTCGGGTTCTTCTACTTAAATTACTTCGTCTTATAGGAGGCATATCGTATATAATTACCTAAATTTATTCACATGAAATAATTATTAATCACAGGTATTTATACAATCAAAATTAATTATTAAATATTATAAACGCTTTTTAACGCAGTTTGTTTGACAGATGCAATGACGTGAAAACTGATGACAATTTATGTCGCATTCCGAAACTAAAACAAAAGAAAGAATATTCCAAGGCCAATCAAATCTTACATTTACTTTTTTTGATTTTTCAATTTGGTCGGGTGTACACATTCATTTGATTAAATTTGAACGTTGTGCAGCTACAATAAAGCGCGAATTGACTCTTTGACGTTAGCAAGACACCTACATTGTTTAGACAACAATGAGTGCTTGTAATTTAATATCAACTTTATTGAATAGCAATACAGTTCAAATTGACTCTACATTTAGTTATTTATTCTACATTTAAAATATTTGTATAGGAAAAAGAAAAGGGCTTTTTTAGGGTTTCCCTGGAAATTATTAAAATTTTTCTCGCCGTTAGAGCCATCCTTGGACTTCAAGGAACATTTAAAAAAAAGAATTGTTAAGATTAGTCCATGCGTTGTTGAGTTATGCGCTTACCAACACATTTTGCGATTCATTTTTATATAATAGATATCTATATTGTTATTTAAAGCTAAAATAGTATAAAGGGTACATTAAGACCTTTTATTTTATAATATCATAATTTTATTTTATGCTTTTAAATTCACTAAATTAAGTTAAATTTAATAACTAAATTTACCTTTACAAAAACCTTCTTTGATGCATTTATAACTTTCCTGCCAATGTTTTATCAAGATGGCTCTAAATGGAATTCTTTGAATGAATTTCTCCTTAGTACTAGACTACATTTTCTATCAAAATATACCAACCAGTTGTATATATCAACAGTATATATCAACCAGTTTCCTTTTAATTCATTGTAGGAATGTCTACGTCACGTTTAAAGATAGTGTTATCAACTGATTGCATGCATCCTTTGTCACATAAATTGTACTTGAAAACTGCAGTGACATTGAAAAATGAAGTTTGTACCTACCCTTTTTTCTGCGGAAGCGTTTTCCCCAGATTAATAATATTGGATAAAAGTATTTGGAAGATTTCTTTAAATCTTATTTCCTTCGTATGAAATTTTTTTTTGCTCGCTTTAGAAAAACAATCATAATCATTATTGAAATTATAAGAAGTCGACAACAAAATGTTGTTCTGTAATTAGTTTCAATACTAAATATGTATAAAAGTTCAATTATTATTTATTATTTGCATATCTTCTTTGTTTATTTTATTTCACTTGAACAATTTCACAAAACACAACATCCAAGCTAAAAGCAACTAATATCCAAGTTAGTTCTCACCAGTTTCATTGATTGTTTCAATGATTAGTCTTTTACTGAGATTTTATTTCCAGTAGAATTTCTCACTATTGCAAAATGTAGACAATCTACTATTTTAAAATCAGTCTGTGAAAAAATATACCACAAGGTATCCAGAACAGAGGGAATAGACACGTACTAGTTACGGATGAGAAATCACACCCGAGGTAAACATAGAAAGAGGAAACCTCCTTTGAACTTAATATTTTACATTTTATTTCAACATACAGATTTCAATCCCTTTATTTCAATACGTGTAACAATCCTTTGTAGGTTTTGTTCGTTTTAATATAAAGATATGTAAATATAAATCATTTATAATGTAGATTTAATTAATAAGAAAATATTTCATTATTGTCAACAACTAGATATATATTAATGAAATGAAAATAAAAGTATTGTAAATTATAGATATTTCTAGGCACCACAATTTATATTTCTTTATTATATTACTATAATATAAACCAAGAATCATTAGTAAATATTTATATGGCGTTTACTTGCTATACTCGTATGACTAAACGCACATTTTTGTTTATATTTTTAAAACGTTGCTTGCAAATTTGATGAAAGAACAACTTAAAAACATATTTCAATTCATCCTTAGTTTTCAGCATACATGCATGCATGCTTGATTTACGTGTAAAATGATAATTAAATAAGCTCCGCTTGTATACCATGTATACAAGGAATGGTATACACTTGATAGTATTTCAGCCGTGCAGTGTTCTGAAGTACACTAATTACACAATGTTCACAAGCGAGTGGAACGTGGAAAAAAGGACCTTGAGAACCGCACAGTGGAGGATCACCACGCATCCAGGTGTTAGGGATGGTAAACAAGTCAATGGCGCGCTGTGCGGTGATGAAATTCGGCGGAACAGTTCTTCGGAACACTCCCCGTTGTAAATGGGGTAGAAGACGCACAGAGAAGCCACGTCTCTACGCAATGCCAAAAAGAGTCCAGCCGTTCGCAGAGCACTGGGTCCCCGACAATCCAAACGGCTCTCCGTTGTACGCGGTCAAATGGTAGAAGCAGATATTTGAGTGATCCGGACCAGAGATGAGAACAGTACTCCATGTGTGGCCGGACCTGCGCCTTATAGAGCGCAAGTCTTTGGCGAGGTTTGAAATACTGCCTCGCTCTATTAATCACTCCCAATTTTGAGGTTGGGCTTCCGGATTCTCTCACTCACCGACGAAACATAACCAAATGAATTTGGTTATTATGCGTCGGGGTCTTCTGTGAGAGGGCCGTCCTTCCCCGGTCGAGCTAGCCCAATACGAGCTGCAGTTAGATAACTACAGCTAGGCAATCACAAGAAACTTTTGAAAAGTCTCTAAAGCATGGAAATCTATAATTAAAATGATGTATTTGTGAATTCAGTTCATTACTCAAATAAATTAGTAAAACAAAAAGATTGTAAAAGTATAAACAATAAAAAAGTTACATAAATATATCAAATATAAAAAATAAAATTAAACTATAGAAAAACAAGTAAGACTAGAAACTTTTAGATAAGGAAAACATAAATAAATTGTACCGTTATTTCTTCTTACTTCTAATAACTCTTTTAGTGCGACCGGGCTCAAAAGTGGATACTGACACTGAAACATTTTGCGATGACTTTTCAGGTTCCGATTGTGTAATAGGATATTCAAACATTACAGCATCTAACTCATCTTGATTGAGGATCCTCTGCAGTTGGCCAGTTGGCAGCGTTAAGATAACACTGCCATTGTGTGTCCACACATTTCTCATGCCAAGATGCTTTAGAGTTGATAAAAACAAAGTCTGCCTATGTCTTGTCAAATATTCACTCAAGACATATGGGGAGCCTTTTAAATAAGACTTCTTACTCCACACTCAAGACCTAGTTTGCAAATCACAAAATTTAATTAAATCAGGTCTACATTTATTGTTTGTTGACACTCTGCCTAAGCGGCGACAATATTTTAAAGAGGAAGATACAAAATTATTGATTTTTAATTTATCATGGAAGATGGATATTATACAGTCATTTAAATCCTCACTAGGATTTTCAGGGACACCTGACAATAAAAGAAACTTATTGCGATATCTTGTCGCAGTAGCGTCAACAGATTTAAAAATTTCTTCAACTTGACGTTGTAGAATTGATAAAATATCCCA
This sequence comes from Melinaea marsaeus rileyi, assembly GCA_918358865.1. Taxonomy (NCBI): domain Eukaryota; kingdom Metazoa; phylum Arthropoda; class Insecta; order Lepidoptera; family Nymphalidae; genus Melinaea; species Melinaea marsaeus. Next base: position 10,160,785 of record OU911094.1, read on the forward strand.
AACATGCTGTTTAAAGGTATGAAACTCCTCACTCAGACGTGAAACAGGATCACGACTATTTGCCACTTTAACAACCAACTGGTTTTCAAAGTCAGCCATTCGAGCCATGAGTTGTGAACTCAATGACTTCTGTGCCTCAGCAATTGATAAGATGGTTGCCATATTCACTATTTAGGTGCACTTAATCAGTTTTTTTCTTGATTAGTTTCTTCAGAAAGGTTATGTCACAGGCAGGTATGTGTGGTGCACTTTCAAAGAAAACACGCATTCATAAACGAGTAAGATTACCTATTATATATACTTTAATTATAGGTATAAATAAACATAGAATTATAAATTGAATTTTAAAATAATTTAAAAATAAAAGTAAAATAAATTTAAAGCACAGATGTTGATGACCACCTTCAAAACAAAAAACAAAATTAAATTAATTAACGAAATTTAACGAAAATTACCTGTGAGGTCACTTCTACAATAAAATATAATCACTGGATCAAGTCCCTTAAAAGATGTAATCTATTGTTTTGAAAGTTAGTTTATGGTTTACATTGACCTAAAAATATTCAATAATTTAATCAGTACCTTTCAGTTATCATAGAAACTGAATAATAACTAATACGGAATATTTGTAATACAGATTTTTGTAACTATGCGAAAGAAGTGTGTTAATTGTTGCTAGATGTAATTGTTCATATACAATCAATTAAAATTATAATAATCCTAATTAATCACTGACGATTCTAAAGAGCAGTAGATTCATGAACATCTATTATAACACAGAGTGGTGATGACTCTGAGACAGACTAATTACTAATGATACAAAGGAAAGTTGTAACTCTTCCGTTCATATTATTTTATTACCTGTACAGATTGGTGTTGTCTGAGTGTTATATATGTAGCATTGCTATTGATCAACTTTATTCACTGAAGCGCTGGCTGAAGTAACCGATATATAAATTTATTATCATACTACAGTATACTATGTAAAAAGAAACAGAATCATATTTTTAATATAACATTTTTAACTCAACTCACGTAAGGACCGCCGCCTGGCTTCAACAAATACATCACAGCACTCTGTTACAGGTGTACGACATTATGGCTTCATATTGTAGGTACAAAGCTTTCTACATCGTGCATCTTTATATCAAACGTGCATTTTTATATAATTTTTAGAAACATTATATCAGTAAATATGATATCGACAAAATATAGTTTTTTTTATTTGCTCTAATAGGTTTTATTCAGAGATCCTCATTCGATAATTCCAAATCAATCTGCAAAATTGAAACCGTTAAAAATGCAATTAGTAATACAATGAAAATTATTTATCTCTTAGTATTAGTTAATATTACTTAATACCTACCTAATTACCTTTAATATTAGTTAATAATATTGTCAAAATACCTTTCCGCGAGTACAATGGCCACTGTCACTAAATATCCCCCGAGCAGTACGATGAACGCCGGCGCAGCGCCGCCCAGCGCCAGCGCCCGCGGGGAGCTTCCTTCGCATCGGTTAGCGTGACCCCAAGTTCTTAATTGTACACGCTTTAGTACACCCGCTTCTAGTAATCTCAGAGAACTAAAATTATAACGACATTAATTTACATTTATAATCTGTCACATGAAACCAAGATTCCATGCACTAGGAGGAATAAATTCCAGGTGTCGTTATAAGACAATTGTCAGAAGGCATGTAACTTTGTCATGATAGCGATTAATCATTAATGAATGAGATGGTGTCGATATCTTGGACCACCCTTCTCATAGTTCAGATTTAGCACCAATTATATGTATAAATAAGTCAAAACTTTCCATCGACTCTATATAAATCTACAGTAAACTAAACCAATTTTGGTAAGCATGAGGTCATTCATTGATAAATATATAAGAAATTGTTTTATCCACAGACAATTATTAAAATATTTATATTTATAAAATTATTTCTCATACTAAGATACCTCCAAACGAAGAATTCCTTATAGGGACTATTCTTCTGCACGGCTATATACAATAACTCCCTCTCCAGTGAGCGTAAAGAACCCAGGTCACAGAGCTCACGCTGGTCGAATGTTCGAGCAATTATTTTATTCGCACTGTCCACTTCAACGTGATACACATAGCCTACCAAATTAAGATATACGATAAAATGGAATTTCAAAATTACATTTAAAATTAAATTTTAAACTATCCAACTTCTGTACCGCCTTCTTTCACCATAGCGATGCCATCCCTAACAAGCTTAAATATTGGTTTTCCTTTTTTCTTCAGATTCAGTAATCTCTTTTTCAATTCATCCTCAGCCTTCGCGTACTTTTTATTGTAGTAGTAATCTTTTAACTATAATGAAATAAAAAGTTAAAAGTTTGACTGTATCATGTAGCAAAAGTTATCAGAACATTAGAAAATAATATATTATTATATTTAGGTATCCGAGGCTTATAAAAGGAGTACCTGCAACCAGGAATAAGTGTATCCTGTGTCCTCAAGAATTGGCTGAAGTGGACTATCAAGAAGATCCCACAAGGAGTTTATGGAAGGAGGTGGCGCGTTTAAGAGCCAACTGACCACACTGCTTGTGTAATAGTTGTAGATCAGGAGACAAAACACTCCTGTTACCAGCATGACCAGTTTTCTAACTACAATAAACATGAACACACTTTTAATTTAGTTTTTTATCAGACACTTTTATAACATATTTGCAAATATCAATATACCTGAAGATACTCTTTGTTGTTCTTGTTCTTCGAAAACTAAAACAGAGATGGTATGTCACTACCGAGTTTAGGATTTCGATTATAAAATAATTACATTTAATTACTAAATATACATTGCTGACAAATCAAGGCTAGTATGGAGAACATAGCATAAGGTAACGAAGTCGGTCTTCTCTCCCGAATGGCTGCTAGAAGCAGAACTATTCCACAAAGAACTGAAATCCCCAAAAAGCACCACCACGTGTTTGGTGAAAGCGGTGTAAGGAATTGGTTCTCAAATTTCCCGATTCCATGTGACGGAATTTTGTAAAAGTATCGGGTTCTGAAAAATAATAATTTGAAGGAAGTAAGTATTTCAATATAAAAAACTTCCACAATAAAGTAATCTCAATCGCTCACTCGACGTGTGAAACCGGGAATGTCACATCAAACTTATCCACATGTGTCGGCAGCAGTCTCAGTACAGGAGTTACGTCTTGGTCTTGAAAATAAAGACTATTTGTAACAGCCTGAGAATATTATAGTTAGATTAGACTAAGTAATAGTGTAATTATAAATTCATACTTTTGAGGACACATATCTTGAATATAGTACAGTGATACTTACGGTATGCTCCTTGTTGTAATCGCCAACCCATATATCAAAAATAGTGTAATTAAATCTATGAAATAAACGTTTTGATTAAAATAGGAAAAAAAATCGACATAAATAGGAACGTAGCAGATTTTAAATATATGTAGTCTTATATACTTTAAAAATATAGATCTTATTGGTTTATAATATACCATTCCTTTTCGTCTGATCTATAAATCTATTTATTTATTTATTTATCTTCACGCCATATCCCTTTCGGTGTAGCCAGAGACGACGGAGCGCCAAAAGCAACAGTCCCTGCTTACCTCTTTCGCCTCGGCCACAGACATCAACCTCTTCATACATGCCCTCCGGGGGGTCTTCATGCTTTTTACGTGTCCTTCCTCCAGTATCATAGATACAGTGTTTTCGAAGGTCACTCGAGGCCTTCCCCTGTCTCTCTTACCGCTCAGTTTTCCTATATAAATCTTTTTTGCCATTCTTTCATCACTAATTCGTTCGACGTACCCAAACCACCTGAACACGTTCTTCTTCATTCTTCATCTTCTTCATTCATTCAGTACCTGCCATTCTGTGGATCTCTTCATTGCGGATTCGGTCGGCTAGACCGATTCATATTCGCATATTCTGCGAAGAGAACGCTCCTCACCAGCATTCATGTTTCTTACATTCTTCTTCTGTGTTACCCACGTTTGGCTGCCGTATAACAGCATCGGTAGCAATACCGTAATGTGTACAGCCAAACGTGCAGCTATGATGACGTTTCGCTATCTCTACAATGCAGCCAAAGCACCGTTGACTCTATTACCGGCAGAAATACGACTTTCGCCATCCATTTCGTATATTTTTTTTGTGTGTCTCTGCTGTTAGCCCTACTAGCCATGACACCGTCACTGGTAGAATGGACGGATGCAGAGACTTGCAAAAAATTTCGTAAGTTCCGTCTCTGCTAAACATGCTTCCCAAATAGAAAACTTCATTCACTAGTTCTATTATCTTATTATTCACGTTGATCTTACATTCTGGTATTTCTTCATTTCTATCAAATATCAGAACCTTCGTCTTATATGACCATTTAGACCATTATGTTCACACCCATTTTTCAGAGTGGTGACTAATGCCTGCAAATCGCATTCTAATGATGCAATGATCACTGCATCATCTGCTTATAACAAGCAATTCACCTTTAGGTCACCTACATTCACTTCCATGTCACTGTCTTTCACGTCTTGGATAGAACTATCCTAATACAAATTGAACAATCAAGCTGACATAGCGCAACCTTGCTTAACACCCGATTGGATGTCAAACCAGGGCGACATGCCAACTCCTACTCGCACGCAGGCTGAGTGATCTCTGTAAAGAGACTTTACAGCCTGTAGCAAGGGTCCGCTCACATTGTATCGGGGCAGTATCTCCCATAATTTCTCTCTCACAACACTGTCAAACGCCTTTTCCAAATCCACAAAAGCACAATAAACCTTTTGGTTTAGGGTCAAAAACTTTTCCGTGATCAGGCGGAGGGAAAAGATCTGATCTGTACAACCTCTTCCAGGTCTAAAACTACCTCCTTGGGCCTCCCAAAACAGAATTTTAGATCTCACAGAATTTCAGATCACAGAATTTCAAACAAACAGAATTTCAGATCAGAAGAATGCAAATTCTTCTCGCTAATATTTTAGCATAAACTTTACCGCCTAAGCTAATCAAATTGATAGCCCTATAGCTTACACATCATAACGTCATATTCAAATACATACAATATGCAACAGAGTCATGTATCAAAGTGACCGCTACCTAATGTTATGTACTTCGGCGACTTCGTGCAGGAAAATGAACCCCGTATGAGTTAAAATAGACACGTTTGGATCAGGATTCCAATTTAAGACCATCTGAGGATCGAAAACTTTCGGTATTTTCGACATCTGCAAAAAAAATATATTTGCGTTAGTATTCGACATCTTTCACTACTTACTCGTACTGAAAGAAACAAGAACAATAGAAATAGATTACTATTATTTAAATATCTGAGGCTTGGCTTTATCTATATAAAATAAAAACTCCATTCGAATAAAAACTCAATAAATAAAACGATAGGACATTTAATTATTGTACTTACAACAAATACCAATTTCAATATCATTCCATGGAAATCAAACCGGCGGTAATATTTATGTAGTGTCGTAAAATTTAGACCTTCAAATATAAACACTGTATAGTTTTATAACAAATTTCATTTTGCTATTTAAAATTATTTTTCAGATTTATAACAAACTTAACTAACATTAAAATAAATTAACGTAATATTTTCATAAGATGAATCAAAAGCCGAAACAATTTATTTTGGATTACTTTTTTTTATGAAAAATAATTTGTTTTGTTAAGAAGGATTTATTTGATTTCATCACAACAACAACAACAAACACTACCATAAATATTTATAATAAGATTACATATTTAAATATAAATGACGCAGATTGTGCCAAAAAAACATTCTTCATACATTGTTACCTGTAACATTATTCCAGTTTCCAATAACTTCAGCCACAAACCTTCCGTTTCTTTGTTTACCGAAATTGTACACGTCATACAGACAATAACGACCGACACCTATTAGAACGAAGAAAAATAATTTGGTCGAATGAAGAATAAAGTTTTGTAAATCATAAAGTATTAAAATTACATCAACACTGATAAAGGCATAGCCTCTGGACTTTATTTCAAGTATTTACAAAAGTTTTTTTTGTTAGAAATATTAAAATTTTCATGATTAGATAGAAAAAATAATTATTGCTGAAAGTAATAGAAGTCAAACACCATAAATCAAAGCAATAAATCTTGTCGAGTTTCTAAAGGATTATAATTAATATAAGTAAATCATCACCTGTGTTAACTGACACCACGATATCAACGTCTATAGTTAAATTGAGATTACTTAATATTGATAAGAGAGGAACATTGATATCGCGACTTGGTTCAGAACAGTTAGATCGCTCTCCGACAGCTTCACGGTCAGTTTTCTCACACATTATTACCCATTTGTGTTTGGAGTCGAATAAATTGTTTTGAGATGCCTGATCAAAGAGAAATATATGAGAAATAAAAAATTACAAACGAATGACAGATTAAAAAATATATAGAAATACCCACATATGTAAGAACACGTTCAAATAGTGGACATGTTGAGTTTATAAGCACCCCTATGCTTGATGATGTTTGACTTAAGCAGAGATCAATCTCGCTCTCATCTCGCTCTTGCGAACCGATCAAGTTAACACTTGAAATTGCCAAGTTATTATGCGACGCTACTTTAGCAAGTTTATGCGCTGCAGGACAAGATTAACGGTAATTAATTGAAATGTAAACTCGAGATCATAAGTTATCGATACTCACTGTAACTGTCACATGTTAATACACACACGAAAAAAGTATGTTTATATTTAAAGTAGCTTACGGCCGAATCAATCAATTCATCATTCAATGCGAATATTATTGGACACGCGAGGAACGTTATGACTAAATCGAATCTCATTGTGGCTTGTTACGGCGCTGTTGTAAGCTTTATCCTTTTATAGGCTTAATACGATATGAAATATTTAAGAACCCGTGATACACTATCGTTGTGGTTCTGTTGGATATAATATAGATATAAAATATTTTTCTCTCTATTTTATTTACAGCAGTAACAAGAAACGCACCTGCACCTCCCCAAAGCACCTGCGGTGTATACTTGCTTCTAGTCCAGAAGTGAGAAATGGGACCCGTAGCTTCATATTCCGTCCGGAATGAGGCCCAGATATTTTTATTGAGCCTTCACGACCTCCTCCAAAATCTGGACAGACATGAACACTGACGAGGGAAACCTTTGTGAGGGCCGTAGCACACGTGAACGTAGGCCACTCTCTCCGTCTTTGTGATAGAGACCTCAAGTCCAAACAGCGCTCAGTCAAACGGACAGTTAAATGCTATTTGTTGTTAATTATGTCATGATGAGAATAAAATTCTCCTAATATATGTAATATGATATCGACTTCGGATACACATTGTAAGACTGTTAATGATATTTTTTATATCTATATGCTATCTGTAAAATGATATGTTATTTCTTGACCTGTTTTCAAAAATTAGAAACTTTATAAATATATTATTTTATTGCCATCCCACGAAACCATTAAAGTAATTTGAACTAAATGGATTTACAAAACGTCAGTAACAAAGGGTTCTGATATTGCTTAGGACTTTGAATTGCAATTGAGATATAATTTTCCTGTCACTTTAATATCATTACCAATCAAAGAGCATCAAATATTATATGTTCATCTTTATTTATTATTTATTTATTTATGTACCAATAAAAATAACAAATACAAAAAAAACAGAAAACAATGTAGTACCAAGGATTACTTATCTCTTTTAGAGATCTCTCCCAGTTACCCTTTGGTGTGAGAGAGGGAGTACGAGATAGTGCGGTACACTTATCTATTATATAAAAATGAATCGCAAAATGTGTTGGTAAGCGCACAACTCAACAACGCATGGACCAATCTTAACAATTCTTTTTTTTAAATGTTCCTTGAAGTCCAAGGATGGCTCTAACGGCGAGAAAAATTTGAATAATTTCCAGTGAAACCCTAAAAAAGCCCTTTTCTTTTTCCTATACAAATATTTTAAATGTAGAATAAATAACTAAATGTAGAGTCAATTTGAACTGTATTGCTATTCAATAAAGTTGATATTAAATTACAAGCACTCATTGTTGTCTAAACAATGTAGGTGTCTTGCTAACGTCAAAGAGTCAATTCACGCTTTATTGTCGCTGCACAACGTTCAAATTTAATCAAATGAATGTGTACACCCGACCAAATTGAAAAGTCAAAAAAAGTAAATGTAAGATTTGATTGGCCTTGGAATATTCTTTCTTTTATTTTAGTTTCGGAATGCGACATAAATTGTCATCAGTTTTCACGTCATTGCATCTGTCAAACAAACTGCGTTAAAAAGCGTTTATAATATTTAATAATTAATTTTGATTGTATAAATACCTGTGATTAATAATTATTTCATGTGAATAAATTTAGGTAATTATATACGATATGCCTCCTATAAGACGAAGTAATTTAAGTAGAAGAACCCGAAATGCTACAAACCAAATGAATTACCGATCTTATCATACTGCACATGAACGTGACGACCGAAATGAACGCGAAAGAATTCGTATATCACGAACGCGGGAAGCGAGAGCGAGAGATTCAACTAATAATCGCGAAAGTTTGAATCGAGCTGCTTTCAATTACGATTTGTCAATTGACTACAGTAACCACCAATGTGTTGCTATTGGATCTATGAACTTGGTTTGCTCTTATTGTAAGGCATTGAAATACAAAAATGAAGCAAATGGATTGTGTTGCGCAAATGGGAAAGTGAAATTGATACCATTGGATCCACCACCAGAGCCATTGTACTCATTGGTTTCAGGAATAGAACCAGATTCCATACACTTTTTGTCAAATATTCAACAATATAACAATTGCTTTCAAATGACATCATTTGGGGCAACAAACGTAGTTCGGGAAAATTTCATGCCAACTTTTAAGGTATGTATTATAGCAGTTAATCATTATTATTTTAATGAACAAAATTTCCTGTTAACTAAGTAAATATGTGTCATTAACCTTCAGTTTTCTAAACCCCAAAACATATATTACTTAGTCATTATATTATTTGGTGATTCAGTATTAGCAACACTTTTATTATTTTGAAACACAATATAATTATTTGACGATGGATATTAGTTACAACTAATTATTACATATTGACATACCTAAGCATATCAATTATTATTTGGTGATTCAAATTAAGAGACAGATATACTTTTTAGGAACAAATATTATTTCTATTTGGCAAAAATCCTTTTTTTTAATTTACAGATACAAGGCCAAATATATCATAGAGCAGGTTCACTGTTACCAGTGTCAGATAGCAATTACAAATTTCTGCAAATTTATTTCATGGGCAATTCACCACGAGAAATTGATATGCGTTGTTCACATAACAATTCACTAAAGAGGTCTATTGTAGAACAATTACAAACTTTATTTCATGAGTACAATCAATTGGTTATGTTGTTTAAAACTGCACTGGATCGGATGCCATCTGATAATCACAAAATTGTAATCAGAGCTGATAAAACACCTGTTGGCCAACATGCAAGACGTTTTAATGCACCAACTATTGATGAAGTTGCCATCGTTGTAGTTGGAGAAAACTTGGAATCCCGTGATATTATTTTACATCGTCGGAATGATCAATTACAACGTATAAAGGAAACACACCGCTCATATGACGCACTGCAATATCCCATTATATTTTGGCAAGGTGAAGATGGCTATGATTTTTCAAACAAGATGATAAATCCCATTACAGGTAATAAAAAATATTAGTTTAGCTATGGAGCTATATTATCAGTCACTATATTATTATTTTTTTAATTTTCAATATTATGAAAACAAAAATCTATTTTCAGGTTCCGAAACCAACAAAAAAGTCAGTTCAATGAACTATTATTCCTACCGCCTAATGATTCGTGAAAATGAAGACAATCACATACTCAAATGTCGGCGATTATATCACAAGTATGTTGTAGACATGTATGTTAAAATTGAAACGGAGAGATTAACATTCATCAGGTTGAATCAGACCAAACTCAGATCTGAAGAGTATATTCACCTTCGAGATGCGATTAATACTGATGGAAATGCACAGAATGTTGGTCGGATGACTATTCTTCCAGCAACATACATCGGAAGCCCTCGACATATGCATGAATATGCTCAAGATGCCATGTCATATGTTCGTCATTATGGTACAGCAGATTTGTTCATCACATTTACATGCAATCCACACTGGATAGAAATCAAGCAGGAGTTATTCCCTGGGCAATCACCTATTGATCGTCATGATATTACAGCCAGAGTCTTTAGACAAAAGTTGAAATCTTTGATGGATTTCATTGTGAAACATTATGTGTTTGGAGAGACACGCTGCTGGATGTATTCTGTGGAGTGGCAGAAACGGGGATTGCCACATGCACACATTTTGATTTGGTTAGTTGAAAAGATAAGGCCAAATGAAGTTGATGCAGTAATATCAGCTGAAATTCCTAATGTAGAAGTAGATCCTGGATTGCATGAGGTAGTTATTAAAAACATGATACATGGTCCCTGTGGAACTCTTAATCAAAATTCACCGTGTATGGTGGATGGTAAATGTTCAAAGCGATATCCACGGACATTAATATCTGAAACAATCACTGGTAATGACGGTTATCCTTTGTATCGTCGCCGATCGACAGCAGACAATGGAAGATCAACAATTGTCAAATTAAATCAACAAGATATTGAAATAGATAATCGCTGGATTGTTCCATATTCACCCATTTTATCAAAGACCTTCAAAGCGCACATCAACGTTGAATCTTGCCATTCAGTAAAATCTATTAAATACATTTGCAAATATGTAACCAAAGGGAGTGATATGGCTGTGATTGGTATTAATGCAGAGAATTCCAATGATGAAGTTACCCAATACCAAATGGGTCGATATGTTAGTAGTAATGAAGCAGTTTGGCGAATATTTTCTTTTCCTATTCATGAAAGACACCCTACTGTTGTTCATTTAGCTGTGCATTTAGAAAATGGACAAAGAGTATATTTTACAGCACAGAACGCAGTAGAAAGAGCTTTACAGCCACCATCTACTACATTAACCAGATTTTTTGAGATATGTCAAAACGATGATTTTGCTCAAACATTGTTATATTCTGAAATGCCAAAATATTATACTTGGAATCAATCCTCAAGAAGATTTATACGACGGAAACAAGGAAAACCAGTTACAGGATACCCAGATATATTTTCTACCGATGCGATTGGTCGAATTTATTCAGTACATCCAAGCAATGATGAATGTTTTTATTTACGACTGCTATTAGTCAATGTACGTGGCCCAACATCGTTCCAACATATACGAACTGTTAATGGTGATTTGTGTGGATCATATAGAGAAGCTTGCCAACGTTTGCGATTGCTAGACAATGATGCTCATTGGGATCAAACTCTCAATGATGCTGTAATATCATCACAAGCTTATCAAATACGAACATTGTTTTCTATAATCATATCTACCTGTTTCCCATCAAACCCAAAGGATTTGTGGATCAAGTACAAAGATAATATGTGTGATGATATTTTGTATCAAATACGGATTAGAAGGGGAAATCCAAATATACAAATAAGCGAAGAAATTTACAATGAAGTATTGATTTCAATTGAGGACATGTGCTTGATGATGTCAAACAAACTATTATTTCAATTAGGCCTGGCCGCACCCAATCGTCCAATGCATGATGCTTTTAACCAAGAGTTGCACCGAGAAAAACTGTATGATCTCAACACTTTGAAAGAATTAATTCAAACGAATCTTCCACTATTGAATGAACAACAGAAGTATGTATTTGATACACTTTTGAAAGTAATAAATGATAAAAGAGGAGGGATTTACTTCTTAGATGCACCTGGTGGTACAGGAAAAACTTTTTTGATTTCATTGATATTAGCAACAATTCGCTCACAAAATAAAATTGCACTTGCACTCGCTTCGTCGGGAATCGCAGCAACTTTGCTTGAAGGTGGTAGAACAGCTCATTCAGCACTAAAATTACCATTAAACATGCAAAGCAACGAAACTCCAACCTGCAACATTTCGAAGAACTCTGCAATGGCAAAGGTTTTGCAGCAATGTGGATTGATTGTTTGGGATGAATGCACGATGGCACATAAAAAATCTTTGGAGGCTTTAGATAGAACCTTACAAGATCTCCGGAGCAATAATAACCCATTTGGTGGTGCAATGATTTTATTAGCAGGAGATTTTCGTCAAACATTGCCAGTGACTCCACGATCAACGCCAGCTGATGAACTTAATGCCTGTTTAAAGTCCTCCAATTTGTGGAAACATGTGAAGGTATTACACTTAAGCAAGAATATGCGTATCAAGTTGCAAAATGACAAATCTGGAGACATATTCTCTAAACAACTCATTGACATTGGTAATGGCAAATTTCCTATAGACACCTTGACTGGTTGCATTAACTTTCCTCAAGGTTTTTGTCAGTTAACTAGATCAAAAGATGAACTTATTCAAAAGGTGTTTCCAGATGTTGCTCAAAATTATAGAAACCATGATTGGTTGAGCGAACGGGCTATATTGGCTGCAAAAAAACATAGATGTAAGTGAATTAAATTTCAAAATTCAAGAACAAATTACAGGCGAATTGAGGATATATAAATCAGTTGATTCGGCTACTAACCAAGATGATGTCGTTAACTATCCGCCTGAATTTTTAAACTCGCTGGATTTACCAGGATTGCCACCTCACAATCTTCAATTAAAGGTTGGTTCGGTAGTAATAATGTTGAGAAATATCAACCAACCGCGTCTTTGCAACGGCACACGGTTAGCGATAAAAAAATTATTGAACAACGTGATAGAAGCAACTATACTGAAAGGAAAGTATAAAGGAGAAGACGTTTTGATACCACGCATCCCAATGATTCCGACTAATGTACCATTAGAATTTAAACGACTACAGTTTCCAGTGCGGCTTGCTTTGACCATAAATAAGTCCCAGGGGCAATCATTAGGTGTTTGTGGTATTAATCTAGAAAACCCATGTTTCTCACATGGTCAATTGTATGTTGCCTGTTCCCGTGTTGGAAAACTATCAAATTTGTTTGTATATTCACCAGGTAATCAAACAAAAAACATTGTGTATCATAAAGCACTAAAATAAAAATAAAACAGATTTTTGTTAATAATTATGATTCACTGGATTTACAATAACGCGATTACTGAAAATACTTATGTAAAAACAATTATAATTATTTTGTTTTGTTTTTTGCTTAATATCGACTGTAAGAAAACATTATGGTTTTCATGACAAATGTACTCTGAACGTTACCCCTTAAATAGTTTAGTACAATGTAATATATCAAAAATAATAGTCACAGCAACGCGTGACCGGGTCTGCTAGTACTAAATACAAATAAAAGAGAACAAAGAAATGCTATTGAAAATAGATTAATCTTATAACGGTTACTTAACAAATTATCTGGGTAATATAGCATATAATATACTTAGACAAATACAAATAGTATACACATACACACACGTACACACATATATATATACACATATAAAAGTGAAAAAATATATACAATTGTAAAAAATATAAAAATAATAAAATAAACAGAAATACTATTTATCTTTCCGAAGATAGGTAGTGCTGCTTAACTCTTAGCTCAAAAGAGTTAAAAGAAGGTTTACCATCCAGAATACTCTGGGAAAGAGAGTTCCATAGCCGAGCTGCAATAACCGAGAAAGATTTTTTGAAAAAAAATAGAGTTTTAAAAAGAAAATACTAGGAATTTTGAGGTAACGCATTTACGAAATGGTCTCGTCCTTGGTGACGTCATATGAAAACGCACATGCAAGTAAAGGGGGGAAGCATTATTTAAAATATTAAAAAGAAGTGATAGAATATGCACATTCCGGCGAAGGCGAATAGGGAGCCACTTTAATTGTAATCGATATTCGGATACATGGTCAAATTTGCGCAATCCGTAAATAAAATGAATGTACAAATTTTGAAGTCGTTCAAGCTTATCAAGTAGCTCCTCGGATGCATCTTGATAGCAAACGTCAGCTTAGTCGAGAAGGAGAAGAGTTTGTGCTAGCATTTTTTTAGTTTGTAAAGGAAAGAAATTCTGCAACCGTCTGAGAGAGTGAAGAGAATAATCAACTTTTCTACTAATTTCATCAATTTGCGGTGCCCAAGAGAGATGCCAGTCAAATATGATTTGAGTTTTTGTAGCTCTGTCAAAGGTAAGTATATAGTATCGTAGATAATTGTGGGTGAAAGTGTATTATCAATTTTATTACGCAATTGCCGACTGCCTATAATTAAGGCTTGTGATTTTAGCGGGTTTACAATGAGGCCGTATTCTTCGGCTTAATCTTCCTAAGGTCATCGTTAAGTAATTCAATAGTAGCATTAAGGTCGGCTGGGGATGTATGTCGGTACAGCTGCAAATCGTCTTCATAGAGATGGTAGTGACAAGAAATGACTTTAGAGATTTCATTAATATATAAAGAGAATAGAAAAGAAGATAGAACGCCGCCTTGTGGTACGCCAGCAAAAGTTTCTGCCCAGTCTGAGTAGGCCTCATCCACACAGATTCTCTGCCGACGTCTATGAAGGTAAGAGTTAAACCAATTGATTACTGGAGCTGAGACATTAAAAGAGCGAAGAATACCTAGCAAAATATCAAAATTAACTGAGTTAAAGGCATTACTAAAGTCCAATAAAACAAGGATTGTTAATTTTTTACTGTACATAGCATACCGAATATCTTCCGTCACTTTAAGTAAGACCGTCGTGGTACTACGTAAAGGACGAAAACTAGATTGTAGAGGGTTAAATAGGTTATTAATAGATAAGTAGGAGGTAACTTGCTTGTAGACAGCTTCTATAATTTTAGAAAGAAGAGGTAAAATTGAGATGGGACGAAAATTAAAAACGGAGGTTGGATTAGAAGTTTTGGGCAGTGATATGACATGCGCAGACTTCCAAACACTGGGGAAGTAGTTGATTAGGAGTGAGAATTAAAGCATTAAAAGAATTTAAATCTACCTGTGTATTAATGTTTACAGAGGTTTTACCCACACCCAGTGATTTAAAGAATGTCCATTTTTGTGAAGGAGATAAGAACTCGAGAGAAGAGAAAATATAGCGGCGTTTAGCGTCCCTACACATCCTATTACAGAGATTACGCAGCTTCTTATAATTCGGTACATTTTAAACGCTTCTCTCTCTTTTAGATTTGTTTTTAGCTTTAATGGCGGGAAGGTGTTGAATATTGCGAAAGGGAAAAGGTTATTTACTTATAGAAGATTATATATTTAAATTGTGTTAACTCTAGCATTTAATATCACACGTAATGATAACTAAACTGGATAAGTCACTTTTGTTGAATTTTATTATTATCACCCTTACGTTGGGTCTAGAATTTATCGTTTCTTATATTCAATTGAAAATTTAATCAGGTGTTAACAACTTTTTCATACAAATATCATTTTTACACTTAAATCAACAAACTGATTATATATATGTACACTAAATTCCTATATTGTTTCTGGAAAATTGCTGGAAAGCTTCCGTATCTTGTATCCGGAAATTGTTAGATAAATACAAAGGCCTCAATAACTAAATAAACAGAAGTCTAAATCCTGTATATGCGTAGATAACCTAGCTCTTACATTCGGTTCTGTCTGCGGGAAAACAAATATTAACCACTATTGAGTGATCTAAACTCTATACGGTTGAGGTTGTGCAAACACAACTTTCCCAGTCTAGATTTGTAAATTTTGATAATAAACAAATATAAATGAACATTTGGGATATGTTATCAAAAAGGGCAAAATTTTATTTTTACTTTATTTACCAATTATCTTCAATTATATACCAAAGTTGTTGAAACATGGCTAAAGTTAGGATTATTAGAACAGTAACTTGGTAATAAATACATAACTTTGAAGTTTTGTAAGCAATAAAGAAATATAAAGAAATATTTATGTGTTGTAGTTATTGTTTTGTTATTTTTTTTCCGATATTTTTTATACAAGTTAGTTATTACTTACTATAATATTGAAAAAGTCTATTTATAGATACATAACTAGGATCCGCCAACCGTGCGCGGCGGGTGTTGAGCTGAGACCCTCTCCTTTTTTCTTTTCTTGATAACTTTTGAATGCCTGAACATTTTTTCAATCTGTTTTCACTATGACATCCGCCTTTGGCTCAAACATACATGAGAAAATTTTTAACTAATTATCTCGTCGCATTCTGGAAACATCTAAACACAAAAACGGTCTCCCAAACGGTTAAGAGCTTCGCTTATGCTCAGCTCAATTATTTGGTAAAACTCATTAAACATCATTGCGGCGTAGTCGCGGAGGCAGTTTTTATGGTAAATATTTTTTTATGACTTATTTCTAAATATAAGTAAGTCAATTAAAAAATTTAATACACGGTGTTATTGCAAAATAAATAAATAATTATTAAAGTTTTCATTTAGCATGTTATTTTTTAGACCAAAAGACCATATCGTAACAACAAACTTGTAGTTTACTTGACGTCGATTACTTAAACTTATGTAATAAAAATATGAAAACTTAAATACATAGAATGCAATAAATATAAGAAAAAGTCAAAGAATTCCACCTTTTCGTGTTTTAATTGAACATATATTACTATGAAGTATATATATTAATATACATTATGTACAAAGATCGCAATTTGTAGCGGGGATTTGCCTAATGGCTTATCAAAAATAGCCTATTTTCTTATTTTCTAATATTTTTCAAAAGCACTTATTTACTTCATGTTACATTAGGTATTAAGGTTTACATCGTTTTAAATGAGCACAAGAGATGTGTAATCAGTATAGTACGGAGGATAGTATAACGTACTCTGAGACAAAGCGCTCGGTCGCGTTCAATCAACTGACATTTCTTATTACGATGCATGAGACGTGCACTGCTGCACTACTATCGATATACTATCACATTACACATATACATATATTATATTTACTTTGTGTTACCTATTTGAATCGTATAATTGATACAATGTATTCATTCACCTTCACGCCATATCCCTTGCGGGGTAGCCAGAGACGACGGAGCGCCAAACGCTACGGTCTCTGCATACCTCTTTCGCCTCGGCCACAGACATCAACTTCTTCATACATGCCCTCCGGGGGGTCCTCATGCTTTTTACGTGACCTTCCTCCAGTATCGTAGCTACTGTATTTTCGAAGGTCACTCGAGGCCTCCCCCTGTCTCTCTTACCGCTCACTTTTCCCATATAAATCTTTTTTACCATTCTTTCATCACTCATTCTTTCAACGTGCCCAAACCACCTGAGCACGTTCTTCTTCATTCTCACCGTGACATCTTCGCTAGTACCTGCCATTCTGTGGATCTCTTCATTGCGGATTCGATCAGCTAGACTGACTCCGCATATTCTGCGAAGAGATCGCATCTCCACAGCATTCATCTTTCTTACATTCTTCTTCTGTGTTACCCACGTTTGGCTGCCGTATAACAGTGTCGGTAGCAAAACTGCATTGTGTACAGCCAAACGTGCAGCTATACTGACGTTTTGCCGTCTCAACAATGCAGTCAAAGCACCATTGACTCTGTTACCAGCAGCAATACGCCTTTCCACATCCATTTCGTATCTTCCGTCTCTGCTAAACATACTTCCCAAATATACCACTTCATTCACTTGTTCTATTATCTTATCATTCACGTTGATCTTACATTCTGTTCTTTCTTCATTTCTTTCAAATATCAGAACCTTCGTCTTATCTACATTCAGGTTAAGACCATTAATTTCACACCCATCTTTCAGAGTGGTGACCAATGCCTGCAAATTGCATTCTGATGATGCAATGAGCACTGCATCATCTGCATATAGTAAGCAATTGACCTTAAGGTCACCTACTTTCACTCCCATGTCACTATCTTTCACTCCTTGGAGACAACTATCCAAATACAAATTGAACAACCAAGCTGACATAGCGCAACCTTGCTTAACACCCGATTGGATGTCAAACCAGGGCGACATGCCAGCTCCTACTCGCACACAGGCTGAGTGATCTCGGTAAAGAGACCTTACAGCCTGTAGCAAGGGTCCGTTCACATTGTATCGGGGCAGTATCTCCCATAACTTCTTTCTCACAACCCTGTCAAACGCCTTTTCCAAATCCACAAAAGCACAGAAAACCTTTTGGTTTAGGGCCAAAAACTTTTCCGTGATCATGCGGAGGGAAAAGATCTGATCTATACACCCTCTTCCAGGTCTAAAACCTCCTTGTGCCTCCCACAACAGCCTTTCAGATCTCTCTTGCATTCTTCTCGCTAAAATTTTAGCATAAACTTTACCGCCCAAGCTAATCAAACTGATGGCCCTATAGCTTGCACAGTCTATCTGTGAACCTTTGCCTTTATACAAAGGTACGATGACTGCACTTCGCCAATCGTCTGGGACCTCCCCAGATTTCCAGCATAAATTGCATAAAAACCAGAAAAAGTCCCAGACGCGTGGCCCACCATATTTGATCATCTCGGCAGTAACTTCATCTGCTCCCGCAGCCTTACCACATTTCAGACTTCGAATCACGTTCTCTACTTCTTCTAAACTGATTTCACCATCGGCTACATCTTGACTCAGCATTACGCTGGTAGTCAAGACCGAGGTGTCCTCACGTTCATACATCTCCTTATAGAATTCCGCCCACCGCTGCAAAACGTGTGCTTGCTCAGTTAAAATTTCACCGCTTTTCGAAAGCACCCCTTTCATTCTACAGGTTACCGAACAACCCCGGGAACCACTAACTTCTCGCCAGAAAAGCTTCGTGTTTTCCCGGAAGTTGTTCGTCAACCTTTCATCCCTTTCTCTCTGAGAATTTTCACGCTTCATCTTTATAAGTGCTTTCGTTTTGTGCTTTTGCAGCTTGTACGCTCTTTTTCTTATCTCTCTCATACTTTTATCCTTACCAGAGGCTTTATAATCCAGCCATGCTTTCTTCTTTAACTCTACAGCGTCTTTCACTTCATCATCCCACCAATCATCGCGCTTTTTACTAAAACCTCTTTTCCTTTTACCACATACTTCTGTCGCTACTTTCACCATACCATTCCTAAGGTTCTGCCAGCATAGTTCAACACTTTCATTTCCAGAATCATAGCTTTCAAGCTTCTTGGAAACCCTCTCTTGATATTCCTCTCTGATCGGTGGATCCTGAAGCTTCCAGCTTCTTATGCGATAATTCGACGCCAAGCTTGGACACGTCGTGCGGCTGCGCCAACCTGCGAACAAACCTCTTATTCTAGCAACGACTAGATAGTGGTCCGTTCCCAGATCAGCACCTCTGAACACTCGCGTGTCCATAACTTGACTTCGAATACGCTGGTCCACTAGGAATAAATCAATCATACTTCTTTCTTCCGCTCGCTCCCATGTGTACATGTGAATTTGTTTGTGATCAAACATCGTGTTTGCCACAAACAAATTTTTCTCCTTACAAAATTCCAAAATAAGCTTTCCAGCCTCATTTACCCTCTTATCACCATATTTGCCTAGCACGCTTTCGTAACCGCTTCGCGCGGTTCCAACCCATCCATTCATATCTCCACATACTATCAACTTTTCATTATCTCTGACACTACTTAGAACATCCCTGACATTCTCCCAAAACTCCTCGAGCTCGCTCATTTGAGCTGAGGATACTGGCGCATACATGGTTAACAAGAATACTCTTGTTATCCCCAGCTTAAAGCGAACCCAAAGAAGCCTCGGGTTAATCGCCTTGTATTCTACCATTGCATTAACCATTCGAGAGGACAATAATACGCCTACACCTTGGCAACCTCGCTCACCCTCTGGAACCCCAGCCCAGAAAGCGACCCGGTTGCCAGGCAAATCGGTCGTATCATTGCCTTTTCGCTTGGTCTCAGACACACAAATAACATCCAGATCCTTGTCATCCATCACATCTAATAATTCATTCATCTTCTGTTCCATTCCTCCTCTTACATTCCACGTAGCTATTTGTAGCTCCGTCCTCCACCTTCCGCCGTTCGGAACATGGCGTGTTGGTTGGCGGTTCCCAACGCCGCATTTGTTCATATTATATTACATATTATAAATATACATTTTATTTCAACATACAATTATAGTTTTAAATCTAAATACAAAATTTTAAATACAAAAATATTAATATTTTAAATGATTTACATAAATATATATATATAATAAAGTAAAGTAATAAAGTACTTTTTAAATTACAATAACTAAGTTTATAATATTTTACACATGAACATTTCGGTTTTTATTCTGCAGTTATCATAAAGCTTATCTTCTTGTAACTTTCACAATATGAAAAAACGTTATAAGAAAGTTGTTTTTTACAGTTTATAATTTTATTCATATCAACAAGTACTGATACTAATAACTTCGGTTAGTGATAAACATATCAGTAATAAAATATTCAGTTTGATCATCATAATCATAATATATATTCTTTTCTTTCTTGTCCAAGGTTTCTTTTTTTTTTTTGTCCAAGGGAGGCCCTTAGACAAAATATTCAATTTCACTATTTACACTTTAACAACACAATTCAACGTCTCACGGATCACGTCCGGCCCGCGATAGGTATTATGTGGAATGACCTATATATAAATAGGTTATAGGTTGGCAAGCTTGCGTGTACCAGGTGGTGTCGTCCCCAGTATCATCGCCTGCAAACTTGCTAAAATCAGTCGTCGCGTGGTCGATACCAGGAATGCAATGAAGTTCGGGAGTTCACATGTACGACGCTCCAGATATATTAATTTTTTTTTTTTATTTATTTTTTCCATTGATTAATTTAAATAATTTAGAAATATTTGACAAAAAAACACGTAAAATATTGTAAATTAAAAATATTAACAATACAATACAATACAATGTATTTATCTTAATATATATAAATTACGAATCACGTTGTTTGTCCGCGATGGACTCCTAAACTACTTAACCGATTTAAATAAAATTTACACACCACGTGCAGCTTAAACAAACTTAAAATATAGCATAATTTTCAACTCGATTCTTAATCGCGATATTTTTTATTAGATTTACTTATATATTACCCATTTCATTCATCTCCAAAACCTAAAAAGTTACCGTTAAATTTGCGAGTAATTTTAACTTATGAGTAACATTTTTGTCATACATAACTAAAAACTTATAACATATTAAAATTTTATAATATATAAAGAAATATTGGTATTATAAAAAACATTTTGCAGTGTATAAAGTTGAATATTATGCTATAACCAGATTTCTAATACAGGAGAATACTTTCAATATTTGATCCAACATGATGGAATTTAAAATCCCGATGCGATACTTTCCACTCTCTGCCTCAACACGCCTTGAATTTATAAAGTATAGACGCTGAAAGTGACAATCTATACCAATTCGATATTTCTCACGTACAGACGCTGGGATGTCACCTTTGTAATCTATTATATGTTAATAATATATAAGCGATTGACCACTCACTGACTCATCACGAAATCTCCGAAACTATCTGTCCGATAAACTTAAAATTTTACATAGTTACTTCTTTTGTGACGTAGACGTCCACTAAAAACTTTTTGCATTTCGCCAACTTTTAAATCTGTAGAAGCTATACACTTAACACGGGGGTAAAAGTTTCTATAGCAACGGTTACGATGACAGCGGATAATATGATAAAGGTTACCATAGCAACCTCAGTTCGCATCCAAATTAACAGTTTCGTCAAGGTAGACTCGATTAAAATCTTAACTGAATAATAAAACATAATAAAATGATGATTTTGAATCGACAACATGTATCCGTTAAATTCGGATTGTCGAATATTTTCTTATGTTCTAATCGTGCTGACAGACAAATCGCAGTCAGCCATATTGGTAACTAGCGAAACGTCACTGACACCACGCCATCTTGAAAAGTCACAGTTCAAATATGAATAATATGCCTTGAAAACCGATAATTACAAAGATATCTACTTACATTTTGTAAAAGACTGTGTATTTTACATTTCACCCAAGCGAAGCCGGGTTTTCATCTAGTCTATTTACTAGGGGCGCCAACAAACCCTCAATTTTGACTCGCTGTTCTCGCGAAATCTCCGGTGCCGTTTGCATATTGAGCGAAGCGAGCCCAGTGTATTGACTCATCGTTTCCCATTGACTTCAATGGGATATCAATGTTTTTAACATGCTATTAAAAAAATGCTTTTGAGGACAGTTTTGAATTTTTTTTTTTAAATCCGCTAATGTGTGTCATTTTGATTGCAAAGTTATATAATTTTCCGTCAAGTAGTTTTCGAGCCAATTCGTGACAAAGAATGTAAAAAGTCTCCAGTAAAACGCTCCGCTCACTTCGTTCGCTTCGCTCAATTATTCCATATTATTCGCGTATTCTATATGAATATATATATACATTGTTCTAACTGCTGTTACATAATGTTTATTAATAATAGAACTACTCTGTATATGCGATTATTATTATACCGTAGATTCACAATACAATATTGCAATATTCCATAAGAAAATCTTCCTTAGTAAGACAAATATTTTAGCATTAACACTTTCGCTGCCACCAGATTTTCAGAAATTGAGCCCTGTGTGCTGTTTAAATTTTTCTTATAAACGTTTGCATAAAGGCATTTAAATAAACGGAAAAATAGTAAAAAAAATGTTGAGCCAATTAAATACTATAAAAAATTTACTTTTAATTGCTCCGTACATGCTACGGCCCTGGGGTGAAACACGGGGTGAAACTTGCGTCTCCGTACACGCTACGGAGCTGGCAGTGAAAGTGTTAAGAGATGTACGGGTCATTGGAGCATCAGTTGTAGTTAACAGGCCGTTACACCTTCAAGTGGTATATAAGCTGTGAAGTGCCTGTCACTTTTTTTTTCCGGTATAAAAAGAAAAAAGATAAAAAGAACACGGATATACGATTCACAAGTGGCTGAAGGAGATGGGTAGAAGTTTATCGAGCACGTCTTTTTATGTGGAGTAATAGATCTCGCTTCTAAAGAGTAAAGTATAGTTTAATTCTACGAAAATATACTAGAGGCACCAACAGACCCTCAATTTCGACTCGTTGCACTCGCGAAAGCTCGGGTGCCGTTTGCATATTGAGCGAAGCGAGCCTAGTGTAATGACTCGTCGTTTCCCATTTGCTTCAATGGGATATCTGTTTTTGGACATGACATTTAAAAAAAAAAAAATTTTTCCCTTTTTTCAAATTTTTTTTTGAACCATCACCTAATGTGTATCTTTTTGATTGCAAAATTTCATAATTTTCCGTCGAATAGTTTTCGAGCCTATTCCTGACAAAAAATGTGAAAAAATCTCCAGTAGAGCGCTCCGCTCGCTATGCTTGTTTCGCTTAATGATTTTTTTTTTGTAATATTAAGTCATACAAGATTTTTTGCATTATTGATTGGTATGGAATATTTTCGGTAAGATTTTTTTTCTAAGAAATGATTCATTTTATTCTAGTGATGTTTTACTTTCATACATATAATTTATCTTCCTAAGTGTCTCTTATAAATAATACTAGGGCATGTAGTGGTATAAGTTTCCAAGATTTCATGAAAGTTAGTAGTTTAACTTCAAGTCACTTTTCAGAAGTTTGAGAGAAGTAGCTCATAAGTATCACGAGATAGTTCCAAATATATAACTTATATAAATACAATTATAAATGTTGAGACGAAAATAATACTAAAATTAATGTTAACACATTCGGGCCCGGCTAATTTTCTACGCTTCTAATTTTGAGTACCGGCTAATACAATGAAATTCTGAAGCTGGTTGACGCAAACTTGTATCGTAAATGGAGGATAAAAACTGTAAAATTAGTTTGTGGCAATACAATTTGAAATGACGTGAATTCATTTCACGTCAGCGGCAACCAGGAACCGGGCCCAACGCATTGCAAGAAGAGGAGCGCAAACAATGCCTGGGACTTGCGACTCAGTTGTAGGTTTAAGGGGCCCCTTTACTATGCGCATACACGCTCACCTTCACTGTTCACGCTCATCTCCCTACCTAACCAAATATTGTAAGAACCTACTAAAGCCGCCTTTGAAATACGTTCCAGAAATGGACTGATGATCGTTTTCTTGATGATGATCTTAAATAAATTGTAGAGAGATTTTGCTGTTATACCTCTCGCTCCTACTTCTACAGCGTACAAATTAACTATAAATTTATTCTTGATCAGTTCGTTACATAGTTCGTAATACTTGTTAAGCTTAAATGTATGATCTTTGAATATGTTTGTTTCCCAGGGTACAGTAAGCTCCACAAGTATAACGCGCCTTAGTTGTTTTGAGTACAGGAATAAGTCCGGCCTAGATGACGAAACACAAACATCCCCGGGGATTTTGTATTGCCTTTCATACGTGTCCATCTTGAGAGTCCAATCAGGAGACGCGTCCAAGATGGAATAAGGTTTTAGTTTTGATTTTTTGGACGAACTTGCCTTTGCAAACTCTGCCGATATTTTGGTGGTTGTTATACTCCTCTGCGCTCTTGCTACAGAAAGACTAACCGCTTCTCGTATGATTTCTAATACTTTATCGTGGCGAAGCAGCTTTACTATCAATCTTGTAATCCTATTACTTTGTACAACAGATGTAAGAGAGTGAAGTACACTATTTATGATTAACCTGCAATATTATGGAAGCTTAATGAAAAGGAAACAATCGTAAATTGCAGGAGTTAAAAGAGCCAACAAATTATACTATATTAAATGATGTTGTATATTCTCTGTAAATATATAAAATAGGTATTTATTAATTACATAATTATTTATGAATCTTACATTATTAAAATAACATTTGTATTTAATTATAATAAATTATTAATAATGTAATTTATAATTCTTAATAAATCACTACCAGAAATACATGTTGTCCTTATATGATCTTGATATTTGATACACCCGGCTACTATATAAAATTACAAGTGATCAATACACGTT
Organism: Melinaea marsaeus rileyi; assembly: GCA_918358865.1. Taxonomy (NCBI): domain Eukaryota; kingdom Metazoa; phylum Arthropoda; class Insecta; order Lepidoptera; family Nymphalidae; genus Melinaea; species Melinaea marsaeus. Next base: position 10,185,813 of record OU911094.1, read on the forward strand.
TGGAAGGTGTTCCTCACGTAGGGATGTAAATAGGCTGAGCGTGGTTAATATAAACAATATAAAGAAAATAATGGACACGTATCTCTCTTTGTTTTCTCGGACACGTAAAAGTATAAACTTTTGACAGCTTTTGAAATTTTTGTATTACAGTTTTTTTTACACTTTTTTTGTTACTTGTACTTACTTACGACATAGTAGTATTCAGATGTGTGTACAATTACCAGCGAAGTTAGCATCACAATGAAAATCATGGCAAATTTGACAAATGTCTATGAATATTAACATAATTATAACATTAAAAAAAAATCGTAGGCTTTGATAATTTAATAAAAAATATATAAAAAAATCTAAATCTTTAGTTCGATAACTGTTATGTGAAAATAAAAAGAATCGTGTATTGTTAGGAATACATGTTCTTTTAAAATGGTGCAATCTTTGCATTATTTTATTTATCATCATTTCTCGATAATAATATTGATAGGCAAAAATGACATCCTGCCACTCTAAAATATTACATTTACATCCGTACAGGATGTTGAAAATCCGTTTATACGTTTGTATTTCCGTACCTTCGTGTTTGAGTACGTGCTGGAGTAAACTGCAAATGAATATTAGTTTAGTGAATGCACAAATACGTACGAGAATTTTGCTCTTCTCTTTCTAATATCAACGGACAAGTATGAGTTTTAAAATTAATATTCAATAATTAGTTATAAAATCAAAGATATTTAATAAACTGAATAAACATAAAGAGGTCTATAAATTTACTCATAACTTATGAATCAAAGGAAATTTCAATGCACTAAATAAAAGACGAAAGAAGACGGATATCTTCAATTGTTTTATTAAACCAATTTCGGCTTTAGAAAGGAAAATCAACAAATTGGAAAAATATATAAATGGAGAGAAATAGAGTCATATGTATTGTACATATCTTGAAAATTTTGTTTCACATATAACGGGTTTTTAATGTACATTGAATTTTTAATACACATTGAAAAAACTAAAACTCGGTAACATTAAGTTGTTATCATAACATAGTTCATTAAACTGCAGTGTACATATCGCGTGCTATGTTGCTCTGTAACTTTAGTAATGTTGTAAAACGTCCTCTTCAAAATTGCTATCCTTAGTCACAAACTTACTTCATATTACTATTGAAAGAGAGCGAAATAAGGAACTATCTAGTTTAAAATTATATATTTTTTTCCAATTGCAATCCCAATCAATCCCAATCAATTAAATGGGATATCAGTTTTTTGACAATTATTCCTCAACGACATGACATAATTCAAAATATTTTTTTTCTGTCTTTGTGATTGCAAAATTTCATAATTTTCCGTCAAGTAGTTTTCGAGCCTATTCGTGAAAAAGAATGTGAAAAACTCTCCAGTAGAACGCTTCGCTCGCTACGCCCCCTTCGCTCAAAATCTTTCAATGGATTAGAATTTATAATAAATCAGGGTATAAGAATTGTTTTTTACAAGACCCTCAATTTCGACTCGTTGCGCTTGCGAAATCTCGGATGCCGTTTGCATATTGTTAAAACGTGTATATTACACAAGTATCCGTTCACAAGTCATTTGAAACATATATATATATATATAAATATAGAAGCAATATTAACCATGTTTAAATATTGCCTTCATAGATTATATTATAAATAAACAAAGAATAGTAAATAATATTATTTTATTAATAATCATTGACAATTATCGAAGACGTTGATTTACCTCCTCACGTCTCAATATTTAAAAGTACCTTCAATGGTAAAATAGAGCAAACAGCAATATAAGTAATTCCGGGGAGTCGTCTGTGATATTTCCGCTTCTTTTCTCATGTGTATACATTTAATCTCAATAGAAGGATTTGCTTAGGTTCGAAATAACAACGCTGAAAGTTACGTGATACAAAGTTGGAAAAATAAAATGTACTGATTTTTTATTCTATGTTTTAAAAAGAGTGAAAATGTTTAAGTTAAACTTATATTAAAAATGTTATATTGGATATGTTTATAAAAAATGTATATTTTTTAAGGTTTTGTATAATTATTTTCCAACAAATCCAAAGGTTCATTTATGAAGAAACCTATCTATCGCTCAAATGATTACTTGTCTATATTATTCATATTAATAGAAATATTTTAGTTTGTAATTGTAGTTCAAACCAATTTTTGTATTTCCCTAAAATTAATATTAAAATTTCCATGTGAAAAGCAACCTTGAACATAAACATGGACTTTGATAATTAGGAATGATGATATTAGTTTTTTAAAAAAGTTTAAAGTATTTTATTTGTCTACTAGGGAAATAATAATTTATAACCATAACAGATTTAATTCAAATTCACAAAATACGTTTTACGTGATCCGGGAATAAACGAGGAAAAAAATTATAAAAACTATTGTTTTGAGTTCTGTTATAATAGTTATTGCACAAATTTTGCCAACAGATGATGGTATCTGTTTTATTACGTGTTGGAGTTGTGAAACTGTGTAATATAACAGTTTCGCAACTCCATCACCTATCAGGCTACAAAACGATCTCCTCACGGAAATTACAATACTACATCTGCTTCAAGATTCTCTTTAATTTTCTAATCCAAATTTTTAAACCCAACTCTCAGTACAGCCTGCAACAAATTCCATAAATATCGGTCCAGTCAGTAAACAATTTAGGAAGATACCATTTTAGTAACATCACACACACATACACATGTGTACATATTTACATATGTGTTTGATCTGTAAGTCCGTAGAATGATGAACATTGTTTGAAATGGAGTTGGCAAATTGATATTACCTCCGTCCGAACTGAGCCAGTGATATGACTTACCTACTCCACTTTGATTAAATAAATTGGTTAGAGTGATGTACCTTGGTCATTTTTCTTTTAGAATTTGTTGTCTTTTTTAACAGAGTAAATGTAATAAAATGTATTCTTTGAAAACATTACTTATAAACATTATTATAAAATTTCTTTAATGATCCCATGTTACTGATTATAGATGAATTTAAATGTAAATAAAATGTACAAATGTGAAGAAAGTAAAGTACATATTCATTTTAAGACATTAATAAAAAAATATTTATACAATAGGTAATTAAACAACCTTTAGTATTTCGTGTGGTGTTTCTTAGTTTATTATTGGAGTCAATTTATGTGACAATTTATGAAAATCTTCAAAGATTGTGGTGTTAAGTTATGATCAGTAGTCTTAATATTTGAATTAGGGATTGAGAAAAATAAATCGCTGTCAACAATTATTATTAACTGTAAAGATTATTCTGACATAAATAACGTATATTTTAAAAACTATCTTCTATTTCATTATAACAGAGGGACTAAACAAAGCAATGGTACACCTGATGGTAAATGGTCAGTATAAAAACAATGAGGGGAACTAGTATTGGATCTACTACTACTACTACTACTACTACTACTAGTAACAGCTTGGAAAAGGAATGGAAGATATTGCTCTCGCATTCACTAGGTAAAACATAAAGTTGATCTCTTGTGAGTGAACGGTACTACTATATACGAACACGTCACTCAAATAACAACAATATGACTGTAATAACAACTTTACTGACAACTTACTCATTAACATTAGTAATTACAGTTCCCCTATGCTGTAATTGTTGTTCTAGAAGCTGTGATGAATCACTGCAGCACAAGTCCTCTGTACAAACACAAATAGTTTATTTTTAGTTAATTTGCCCTTCTGATATAGGTTGTGGTATATTGTACATTAATTATCCTAGATAGTAATTGGTTAGACCTTTTTATTTTTTTCGTCTGTAACTTTTTATGAGTACACGCCGCATTCCAGGGGAGAGGAAGGCGACGGTTAAATCGGACTCCCACCCACTGAACCAGACGGTCAACACATCGCCGTATAGAGGAGCACCACGGGCACACTTGCGCACACATCCGCGTTTCTCCAACGGCAGGCCAAGCCACATGAGCGGCCACCACCCCCCAATGGAGTGGCGCAAACTGTTGACCGGGATGCGCCCCACTCCGATGGTCGTCTTGTTTTCTCGCGGGGAGCTCCCCTGCCCCCGCCCAAGTCGACCGAGCCAGATCGTTCCTTCCTTCTTCACCAAGTCTACGACAAGCCGCCGCACTCAGAATCAAAGAGGTCCGATCCGACTCATTCCCACTTGAACCCAGGACCCCAAACGGAAACATCCAAATCCCTATTGTAACATAAAAATTGGTTTGATTTACGATTATTACGACTTACTAAAATAAATATTATATTTTACTATTTGCAATATTTATTTTAAACTGATTTATTTGACACAAATAAAATATGATTGTCAAACAAATTGTTCAGATGTGCAGCTTATTTAACAATGATATATGATTATGTACTCTATTCATTGATTGATTTACATTATTACAAAATAAATCTGATAGTTTTATTCCAGACATTATTGATTAAAATAATATTATTCATCTATTTTGTATATGATATAAAACTGATTCATTAAGTTATTAAAAACCTTTGGAGCAACAAATTTGTTAATCATAATGATAATTAAACAGTACTCGTAGTATTAAAATAAGAAGCTTCAGTTTGAAAAAGTTATAGTTAATTTAGAATTAGTTGATGAGAAGACTTTGGACTTTACGGAACTTGTTAATATTTGTACCGTAGATAGCACTTCTATACAAATAAAATATAAAATCTATAGATTGTAAAACTTATCAAAACTGGATGAACAATTTTTTCTGAAACTTTCATATTCTAGTAACAATTATTGATTTTTTCTTATCTAAAACATTCTCACTGTAACAATATTATAATAAAAGTAACGTCATTTCTTCCATCTCTAAATATATTCTATAATTTCCTACCCCGAAGAAGATAAATTACGTTATCTAAATAATGGCATCGTTTGTAAAAAAAAAAAGAGAAATTATTTATTATTAAGATCTAAAAACTCAGAGACATCTGACATTTCTTTAAATGGGAGAAAAGAGATTTTCATACGTATTTACTAAAGAAATATAAAAGCTAATTTTAATATATGCTCAAAATAAAAGCAATATTCGTTAATACTTTCGATAGTCATGGCGCTTCTGGACTTCAAAGCTGTACTGGCCAAGATAGATGTAATGTTTTAATGTTTGTAATGTTTTACTTAAAGGATGTGAGGATTTGAATGTCAAGTGATGTTCACAAGTTCCTGGATAATATTCAAAATGCATGAAATTAAGCATCAGAGATTTTGACGAAGCAACGAAAAAGATATTCAGACTGAAAACTTATATGGATTTTGAATAATATATGAGATAAGAGAGACAAGTTGGCAGATATGAATACTTGTGTATCAACCTTTTCCATTTTCAACTTCCTGTTTATTATCTAGAATTGCTAAAGTTTGTATTAAAATTGTTGCTCAACTCAGCTATTTGTTTGAAACTTGATTGTAATGTATCGATAGTACAATACAATGTACAAGTACAATGCAATGAATTCCTATTTAATTTATGACCGTTTAATAAAACGTTGATATGTTTTAAAGATAACTTGTGTGGTGCAGTGTGGTGAAAACAAAATATTCAAAATCCTATTAAATCGCATTCATTGTTTTCGTGTGGTCCCAAAGGAGAGAAACCGCACAAATTACTATATCGGTTAAATTCTTTTATTGTATTGTATTCTTTGATTCTTATGATTGTTAAATAGATAAAATGCTATTATTTTCATATTTCGTACAATTATTATTGTTAGTCGATTGTTGGTTTGTTCCACATTCAACTTCCTCACCAACATACCTCATTCCAGTGTGAAACATATTTGTAAATAATAATAATAATAAATAATAACAATAATAATTTACTTCAGGACCAGCCCATATAGTGTTAGTAACAATATATTTCAGAAAAACTAGTGTTAGTATAATTACAAATTACTATTACAAAATTATCACATATGTTTAAAATTTAATTTCAATCATTATTTTCACTTAAATATCAATTATATATGTCAATATCAAACATTATTGTAGAAATATATATATATATGTGTCTTATATTAATTTCAATTTAGCACGGTATTAGGAGACTGCTGTTAGAAGGCTGCTATTATAGTATAGGATTTTTGGCTCCAACTCTTTGAAAGGAAGTCCTTCCTCACAGAGCTAGACATTTTTATGACCAGTAATTCAGGATTTACAAGGTCGGTATGCTCAAGTCCAGTATATATAGGACATTCATTGTTCACGTTTTATTTTCTAATTTGCATTAACCAAAATTAGGTTAGACCCTTTTTTCTAAGATATTATAAGGTAAAATATACTCGATTAGTTAAAACACAACTTCAAGTTTAGAAACCTCTATGAGCATATTTTTCTTTTATTTGCGATAATTTCTACATTACAATTAGATTTAGAAACATAAAAGGTTTACTAAATATGTAAATAAAATAAAATAGATTTATTTTGTAATGTCATTAAAATTCTATGGCATTACAAAATACATCAAAACGTTCCAATCACATTTTTGACTTTACGTTTTTTTAATTTAATCAGGTAATTGAAAAAGAATGCCGGATTAATATACATACATTTTCCGTAACATTAAACCTTCTATGCTGCATTTATAACTTTTCGATCAATGTTTTATCAAGCTAGCTCTAAATGGATATTTCTCCTTGGTACCAGGAGTTGAATAAAAGATGAATTGACTACATTTTCTATTGAAAGCATCTGGAACCGGTTACCTTAGGAATGTCTACATCACGATTACAGATAGTGTTTTCAACTGATTGTATGCATCCTTCGACACACAAATTGTATTAGAAGACTTGGCGGTGACAGTGAAAGACAAGGAAAATGAAAGTTGTATTTAAAAGCATTATTATATATTTATAGTACTTATAGTCAACATTTTTGTTTTAAAAAAATCAAATGGAGAGTCTGTTGTCAGTATCGTAACATCACATACAATGGTCACTAATCCTTTTGAATTCCAACCACGAAATGCGAAATTGTTGGCGATAGCTAACAATAAACTTAGTTGGCTTTCTAGTATGATATGTGATAGCCAAAACCATACTTCAATCCAACGGAACGGGTTATTAAAAGGAAATCTTGAAACTTCAATATGTATATAAAAATAATGATTGTTTTTTATTAAATGTAATTATTTACTTACAATTCTCTGACGCACTCAGAATACTGATGTAGAAAATGTACATATCAAATAGACTTCACTTCTTTCATAACTAAAGAAAATAAATGAATATAAGTAAATTGAAAGTGAAGTTTGATTATCACAGTAAATAAATGGCATATCATATATGATAATCATTATAATATAATATTGTAACGAACAATATATATTGAATAAGTATAAATAAACAACAATACTGATACCCGAATTCGAATTGTAATTAACCTATTTTTTATATTACTCAGTAATCCTTGTTTATATATAATAGGTCACTTATTACTACTCCATTTACTTTCAAAAAATATATTTAAGAAATATAAGTATGAAAGTCACAAAACTGCTTTGAATTAAAAACATATTTTACGTGATCCCAATTATAATATCTCTTATTTGATATTAAGCTTTGAAGACGTGCTACAAAAATATATTTTATTTACTTATTAAGTCATAGCTAGAAAAGTGGAGAATATTTTGCTTTGATAAAAATAAGATCTGTTAAAAGCCGTAATTCTGTGTAATTATATTTTTCCCGAGCTTCGCCTCTATAAATAAACATAATTGAATTGAGTTTATTTCCTTACCTTACTCTAAGTATGAACTACTATATTACTGTATAGAACACATTTTGCAAAGTTTTTTCTTTGTATCTTAGAGAATTTAAAGTATCTTGTACTTTGTATCTTGAAGGAATATAGCTCGTAAATTGATTGATTTTGTATACAAATTTTAAGATTACTGATAATTTATGTTTTCTTACGATAATAATTAATATCATGTGTTCAAGTAAATAAGAAAATCCCCGTGATATTATACTCTCCTATATTCTTATATACTTCATGATTATTTTGAACCTGATGAATATAATTGTAAACATTTTCAATAAACAGATACAATGTATGTTCAGTTTAAATATAAGTAAACAGATATCAATTTCATAATTTGTAAACAGTAACACTATTGTATATAAGTATCACTGAGCCATTTACATTAATACAATTTAAGGGGCACTTTAAGTTTCCTCTGTATGTGTAAAATAAACAAGAATCTCTTCGAGGCGGAACTGTTTTATAAAACAAAGTAAGTCTAATAACTCAACTTCACTCCTCAGAGTGTTTTAGATGGAGACAAACGTCCCTAATTCAGTTTGGTCGGTACTCGACCTATGGATGCAGGAGATAGGTAATGTCTGTGATGGAATAATATACCTATTTGCTACTAAGACTACTTACTATATTAAAAATATATTTATTTTATTTCTTTTATTGAAAGGTTTATAAAAAAGATAAAGACATAATTATGTGTCTTATTTACATTATAATAATACAACAATGGATGAAACATCCGTATTCACATTCAACGTCAACTATGAAGTCAAAATATCGTAAGAACTATATTGAATATTTATTTATTTTACACGAAGTTCAAAAAGCAAGCCTAATCCATTATTTTTATGTTTTAGTATAAAAATACATTTATTATATTAAACTACATAGGTCTTTGTTTCGTTCGTCTATCTTTTAGTGTACTTTGTAATATGAAGTAAGTTTGTGACGAAGGATAGCCACTATGAGGAGTACGGTTTACGACATGTCGCATTACTAAAGTAACACAGCAACATGACCTGTGTACGCTGCAGTTTAATAAATCAGAGATTAATAAAGTATATTGTGAAAACGACTAAATATTAAATCTATAAGTACTTATCTAAAATATATTATAATTTTATTAGAATATATTTTATAATCAAATTGCGTAAAGTTTTTGACAACATTATGCTAAAAAATCTCATTTCTTTCACCTGTGATACATAAGTATTTAAATAATCGTAATAGAGAATACATTTAATTATCATTTAAATGAACACAGTTCATATAATTGTATAGTCTTCCTCTTCACTCGTCTCAATGAACACTGACATTTAGTAAAGGGTCTAACAAGCAATTATTCTTGAAAAATTATTACGCTGTTATCAACATGAGTTTACATTTCACATTCGAGATGGATGAATATAAGTAATAGTAGTTCTTTAGAGAAGCAGACGACTAATCTCACTATTATTACGATCTATACATACAGATATAACTAAGGTATTTGTTTCTAATTTAAAATCAAAGATTTTCACTGAATACATATGAAAATGTATGAGGTTGTTACACAAAAACAACAATTTTCAAAATTTTAACTGTCTGTCTGTTTCTTCCAGTTAATCTCTGAAACGGTTTTCAAAAACGTATTCCGCGCTCACGAAGTCGAGGGCACACCTAATCATTAATTATATAACAAGTCAATGGGTTAAACCCTAATCGAGTCACATAAAAATCTGCGGAGACATTATTAAATAATGTTCCCCATTAACGTTGTGTGAATATTACAAGTAACACGAGCAGTAATTTTTGTTACATTAATGTTTTCTTAGGATTTGAATTAAGTATTGATGTGGTACTTAAATATTTAAGGGGTTTAATATTCTAATTTTAAACTCCTAAAATATCTCTTTACAGTATACAATATTTATTTTTGACTAAGGTACAAGTTGTTAAATACTGTTTAACGTTAATAATGTTGTTAATACACTATGAAAACATCTAATACAAGTAATAATACAAGTCACGGTCACTCAATATTCAATACACTTCCCTCATATCTCAATTACCAAGTCTCTCACAGTGAAAGAGTGAATTAATTTTCAATAGACGCGGCGTCTCTTGCGAATTTCCTTTTCACCTTTCTTCACCCGTAAGAGGGTGTTAGAAGTGTTGTATGCTTACTGAAGCTTACATCATTTTTGTATTGAGCCTTTTAAAGAACACATTATCTGTATATATAAACCCCATGTCGATGTTGGTTTGTAACCTACCGTATCCCAAATTTTTATATTTTTTTACTTGTGAGTTTTGTATAATTTGTTACATTTTTTTATTTTATGGAAAAAAAAACTATAATTTTGTGAAAAAGTTAAATTTTATATATAGAATACCCATTAGGCTGCAACCAATTTATTTCCGCTGATAGAGGTCTAATCATGGTAATAAGTAATCTTACCGGCATGAAATGTCTATTACATCTGCGATTTTTTCCCTTCCGGCCTCGTGATCTAAAACTAGATCCAAACCAGTCCAAAGGACAATGACAATAGCTACCATTAACTCACGATGGAACATATACTTATTTGCACCCATAATTATATATAAAAATAATCAGGGTTAATTTTCTTTGATAATGAATATTAATCACCAAGAAAAGTATCTAGGATAAACTTTTACTGTTCAAGTGCAAATTTTAGAATGTCATTAGGAACATGCATTAAAAATAGTACGAGTAAGATTTATATCGTGGAAGATGTGGGACGCTGTACCGAGATAATTAAGTGTTCAGCTTTTAAAAGCAGTTTGTTTATAATTTAATATAGCATTCTTCATTATTCTATCAAAATATAAAATATATATTTGTATTTTCAACTGTGTATTTATCTATAGATAGTGTATTGTCTCATAGATTCTGTAACAAAATGAGGAAACAAACTAATTAAGAGTGTTAAAAATATGATAAAAAAACGATTGCTTATAAACTGAAAACATTTTAATGATATAATTTCGAAACGTATATTTTACGTGATAATTTTTTTACTTTGGTTAAAGTTATTTGTGAATTTGCTAAATGGAATTGCTAATGAAATAAATAATTACAATACTAGAACAGTTTCATTTTTTTAATAAAAAATAAATGAAGTCGAACAAAGTCCATTGGGACAAAGCAAATAATAAATTTAACAATTATTATTTAAAAGAAACAAAAAAAGATTTATCGAGTACTTTGTTAATATAATAGTATTGTTAGAACTATCAATGTATGAATGACTTAAACACAAAATTTTGTAATAATGTTATATAATTATTTTAAAATAGTCTGAATAATTTCGTTTCGTAATAAATTTCGTTTTATTTCTACGAATGTCTTTTATTAAGTCGTTAGTGTACTAAATTGTAATTGTCGTGGACTGAAAGTTTAATTGAGATCGTTTTCAGAGCTATAGACACTATCAATTTAAGTTTATTCAATGTATATTACAAAGCTCGTTATATGTTAAACACAATTATTAAACCAAACTACACTATCCTGATTAATGTGCTTAAATATATACCAGTTGATTTTGAATTGAAAATTATATTATGACTCATATCACAACAAAATCAAAATAAATTAATTTTATACTATAAGTAAATCAAAATAATCTATAACGCAGGGACATATTTTGTAAAGAACAAACACGGATTAAACTTGTGAATTAAATATTGTGTAATAACAAATTGAATAATATAACCATTAATTCAAAAAAAATTCAAAATTCAAAATATCTTTATTCAAGTAGGCATTTACACGCACTTTTGAATCGTCAATTATTACAATACAAAAAAAGGTCAGTGTAGTCCGTCCCTAAGCAAGCTACCACCGGCTCGTAATGCTGCTCTGTTGAGAAGAGCCGGCCAGAAACTCAACAGTTGCTCTTTTTAAAAGAAATATAACAATAGGTGATGTATATTAATTATAATATAATATAAATCCTGCAAATGATTCAACAACTTAAGTTCCACATATTTCGATCCTATCCGATAACCTCACTACTCAGTTCTCATTGTCTTCTAATTAACTTATGAGGCTTTTATTAGCGTTAAGGGTAACTTAGTATACATATACATGTGACACGAAAATCTCCTGAAATAATAATGTCTTGGCGTTATTAGAAAATAAATAAAAGAAAAAACATGTGCAAATTTCTATATTAAAGTCTTTGAAAATCTTTACAAAATAAATTTCAACTAATTTATTAATCACTATTTTCCCATGTTGTTGTTATGCAAAACAAAAATTAAATCTTAGAGTAATACTAGCTTAAGACGTATAATATAATATATTAATAAAAAAACAGAAATAATAACTAATGTGTATATAATATGTAATTATATTACTAAAATATATTAAAAGATTTTATTTTTTAAATTTCGTTAATTCCAGTACAATAAAAAAGATCAAAGGGTAATTTGGTCGTTACTTTTTACACTTAAATCGAATTCCTGTCTGCTTCATCATCAAATAACAAATTTAAAGGGATTGTAGTCACAAAGCCCTTTTATGCCTTTTTGTTCCTCGAATTATATCAATTTTACAAACAATTTCCTTGACTTTTAATTAATATATTATGTAAAATATTGTTTTCAAAGCAAACGCCTAATACAGGTAATGTCAAACAATCTTCATACATAAAGAAACATAAGAAGTTATTATATGATGTTGAACTCCTACCATGTAATTGCAGTGCTTTCTTCAGAACTCTGCAGATAGCGTACCTAATAACAACTGGAGAGTGAACTACCTGCTATGGATATTGTTGTCAGAATCGAGTTAAACTGTCATTCTTAACATCAAAGTGCAGTCGAGTCCGCTTTAACTAACTTTTATTACCTTTTATTGCATTTATCTAGTTACTTGTTAAAATTCAGCCTTTCAGAAAATGCTATCTCCTCATCGTAAAGGTTTAAATTTTATATCAATTTAAGGGAACTATTAATAATATTTATTTATTTATAAACTAAATAACAAAGTTACGATACAATAAGAAACGTTGGTTGAGTAATTTAATGGGTTGATTTCATTTTCCTCCATCGATCAATGTTAACTATAAAATACTCATTAATATTATACACAAAAAAATTGCTTAGTCTTCTATAATACCGCAAAAATGTAAGACCTAGTTTACACTCGGAATTATAAAAAAATAACGACCACGAAGTGTTTGATATTTTTCGCATAATAACGTTCTGTCGTTATAAAGCACATAAAGGCTATGTTATCACTACTGCTGTCAGTGTGATAGTTTATCATTATTTGAGTTGTAAAGCCGAACGTTTATGTGGAAAATTATCATGAAATTTTGGCTGAGCTTCTCAATTTTCGTAAAATCCTGGTTATAAAATGTTAATAAATATTGTAACAATTTATTAAACCAAAAAGGCTGGACTCACACCAAATTCGATTTCACACAGCCCGTGAATACGCTTATATAGTATTTTATAATTTACCTACGTTTTCAAGATGAAATTTAGTTTGTAATATAAATTATATATGGATGTAATATGCATCGGGTCGTATTCTATATTCCGCAGACTAGTTAGCCGTTAGATAGGTGACGTGGCAAGGAACCAGATATAGTCAATATCTATATAACAACATACATTATTGCAGAAAATAAAATAATAGCGCTTATATTCTTTGTTTATTTGTTACTTCGCGAATCATGGAAAAAGTTCTTTCCAGTTTTTGATGAGATTTGTTATGGTTATGTAGTCATTTCCTCGATCGACCTCTTTTAAAGTCATGTTATTATTAAATTGGTAAAACTACTTAAGTGTTACTTTACCGCAATTTAAATTTAACTGCCAATAAATTTCTTTCAAGTTTGACTTAACTGGGAAGACAATAAATAAAGGCTTAAGTTTGTTTTTAAGTTATTGTATCTGTATTAATGAAGTTAAAATTATTTCCAGTAATGTTTTATATTTGTTTTGAATGCTTAATGTTAATTGAGAGTTATCGCTAGGTACCAATATGTTTTATTTAATAAATTGGCGTGTATGTGCGTGTGTGCGTTTGTAAACATTGTCATTATGAGCTTAATTGATTTAAACAACAAGTATTCAAAAAATAAAATGTTTATATCAATTTTATTTTAAAATAAATACACATATACATATGCATCCATATTTTTGTATTTATATTGTTATTAAAACCCAAACCGATTTCTGCTTTCAACCTACAACGAAAAAAAATCCGGAAGAAAAGGCATCCGATATAATGAATTGGGACAATACACCAACAACAAACCAAATTGAAATCTAAAATAAGTAAACTTTTTTATAAAATAACTAAAGTCTAAATGAATATTAGTGTTTTCTCGTAAAAAATTGAAAGTGTGTATTTGTGGAGTGAGTTTGTTGATTGGAACAATAAACTATAATTATAGCAAAATTTAATTAAACACCGTTAAGTTTTTCCATGATGCGAGAAAGAACAAACAGACTAACAGTACTGAGTCAACTATTGAATACTTAACTACTAGTATAAGTCACACATCCCGAGGTGTGTTCTAAGGAGCACGGATGTTTCTCCAGCACGCACTGCGCTGTTGAAGCATCCGATGTATTGCATGCTCATCCGCATTCTGTAAGTTTCTATAATTTTATATTTTAGGATTGATAGTTATAACCAAGAGATATGAAAGTTTTTCGAGTATTAAACTAAAAAACATTTTAACAACCTTTATTTTATATACGTCTTATCGTCTTAAAATATACGCACAGAAAATCCAATAAAAAAGTCAATAAACAAAAGTAACATAGAGAAGGCACTTTTAATTTTTAATATTGTGTCGAAATTGAACGACAGATATCTCATGAATATATTCAATTTTTCGCTAAATTTCTACCCTTTAATGGCGGGAGGATGTTGAATATTGCGAAAGGAAAAAAGTTATTTACATATGCAAGATTACAACTTAAATAATTGACTCGAGTCAATATCACACATAATGCTAACAGAAACGGAAATGTTTAATGTTTATTGTTTCCAAATAACTGATTTATTTTATGGAGAAGAAAATTACACTTTTCACTTCTTGTTTTTTATATTGTTAAATGTTTTATCCATAAGTTCCACCTACGATCGCTAACGGAAAGCTTTCTTTGTCCTCTTTACCTCATAGTGCTCTGAGCTGCGATATTTATTACAAGTAGACAACATTGAAGTATTGCGTCATATTCAAGAAAACTAAATCGTTCAAGATGTGCATGTATTATCTCTTACAATTTCCCTTTGAATTCTATTCATAAAAGATTCGTCAAATAAAACAAACTGCACTAAAGCGTATTACGTAATTTATTATATAATTCTGTAACAATATCTTATTATCTCTTTACCTGTTGATTTTATCTTTAAAAATAATAGAAACAATATTTCTTGATTGATTTTTTCAAATAAATATAGCTTACAAAATAATTTCGCAGGAAATATAATTTTTAAACCATTACATATTCAATCATTATTATTAATTAAATACTTCAATACTCTTTTGTGGGCTTCGAAGTAAATGTCAATTTTATTCTGTTATCGGTAATCGTTAATGTTTCTCTTCAAGATAAATCCTTTCTATAGATATTGCTATCCTCAGATTTTGAGGGATCTGTTTTGATGGAAGAGAAAAGTACAAAAATCACTTTTTGCATTTTAATCGTTAAATATATTTTTCATAAATACATTGTAATAAAATTTTATGAACATTACAAAAAAAAACTTTAATTACATATAAAATAGAGTTTCATTAGGCATATATCGGAAAACTTTTCAGATTAATTTTAGTCGATTAAATCGTTGGATTTCCGTCCCGAAGAAATATTGTGTTCAATAAAGTTAATGTGGGATGAAACCGCCCTCAGTACCTGTCTCTTTTTCTGCTGAAGCCTCTAAACCAAGATTAATAATAAAGAATTTTATAAACATTTACAAGATCTCTTTAATTCGTTATTTTGCAGCACGATGAATAAGTGTAACTTGATGTGTAACTTAATTATTATTAAAAGAATCAAATTACAAAATACTGATGAAATAAATTAATATTACTAAAGAAAACTAGGGTATGAATATTGTCTTTATTTTAATATCTGTTTGCAATGAAAGATTTCTGAAATTTAATTTAGTATCATATCTAAATAAGGCACACCAGAAGATTTACGTACGTTAAATAGTATTCCTCACAAAATTGTCCTACAAAAATGTATTGCCGAGCAGTTAATTTGGCATAAATGAATGAATGAATGAATTAATTGTTGGATATTGATATATGTGATATGTATGTTAGTCGATTGGTAGCTGGTACCAGTTACAGAAGTCTTAAACACACATGTAATATAATTAAAAAGTTTACTTTTATTGATATTTGGGTGTATTTCTATTTGTATATTAAGTGGTTCTTATATATAAAATGTATGTGAGGTTTAATTAATTATTTAAGTGGTTAAATTTTATATATAAGAACCTTTTTATGTTATCAATAGTAAAATAAAATCCTGGTATTTTCAACCATCAGATGTACCGTCTTTTTTGGTTCTCTCGTCAGAAAAATGTTTATTATAAGGTAGTGAGACAATCTCGTATAAGGCACTTACACCGATTTTGTTATTATCGAAATAAAATATGAAATGATATTAGTATTATATGATTGTATGAGCATAATTACTTATAGCTATTTTTATTTTGTAGATATCGAATTTAATAAAATAATAAACTAACATATTTAACTCAAATTAGTAACCCTCAAATAACTAATACTATACTAGTAACTAATTACTACTACTAGTAGTAATTAATTTAATTAAATAAAGGGTTTTCGAAAAGAAAATTATATATTATAATTAAAATGAACTAAAATATAAAGTTACCTAATTAAATAAATATTAATAATGAACATTTGACATGAGAAATGCCTTCAAGAAAGTGTCTACCTATTCCTTAAAAGCCGGGAACGCTCTTGTGATTTCTATATAATTATTATTATTTTTAATTACGGGCATGTTTATACATACAATAGTACAACACACACTAATAAAATCACAATTTAATGCATTCGTGTTAATACGTCAATATGGAAGTGTAAAATATATAGGAGCTGTCGAATGCAATGGTCGGGTTGAATAGTGCAGAAGGATGCGTTGTCAACTCTCGCTCCACTCTCCAAAGCCTTTATTTATATCCATAGCGCTCTTTATATTGGAATATGCTTTTTGCTACTTTATAATATATTAAATAGTATAGGCTACTTTTTATAATGATGTTTTGAAAAAACTGCTCTTTGAGTATTACGGACTAGTCATGTTGATAACACCAGAAATGTATATTATTAAGAATTATCTAATTTAAAACTAAGCTTATGTTAAGTTTATACATAACTTTTCGTTATATATTTATTTAGTAATAATAATGTTATATATTTATTTATGTATAAAAGATAATGTTATATATTTATTTAGTAACATTTATTACTTTGTAACTTATTAAAAAACTTAGTTAAATCCTTCTCGGTTCTTGTCATTGCCAAGATTTTTTTGGAAATCTTAAATCATTTATAAAGGATTTTTTTAAACTGACCATATAGTTTCATAAAGTACTTAAAGATAAATAATATCTGTTTTAGATGCTTAAAATAGCGTTAATAATATAATTTATGGTAAGGGTTATTCTCTATCGAAACTTCAGGTAATCTGAAGTTGAGACTAATTTACTGATAGTTCTAAAGTGCAGTGAAGTTATACGTACGGAGCCAGGTTGTAATGAACTCTACGTGGACACAACTTTGCTTCATCAAGGTTTAAATAAATTACAGACACTATCTTAGATCAAGCATAAGATAGAGCTTTAGCTATTACTAGACAACCCCAAAGGACAACTATGATTATAACCTAACAGTTACATAAAAAAATATATCTGTCTGTCTGTTTGTTCCGACAAATGTCTGAAATGGCGGAACCGATTTAATAGGATTTTCAGTGGCGGATGATATAAGGAGTAAGTCATAATTTCACCTGGTAATTAAAAATAACTATAAAAATTCTAATTTATTGATTAAAATAAGTTAATATTAAATTATTATCAATCCATTTAAATAACAACATATTTCCCAAAAAAATAAATTTTATTCAACTATTTATTTAAAAACAAGCATCTACTGTATATTATAACATGAAGTTTTATTATTTAAAAAAAATAACCAAAAGTTATGTGAAAAATGATTACTCTAAAAAGTAATCACGATCAAAGAGTAATGATTACTCTAATCATGATCAAAGAGTAATGATTACTCTGAAGAGTAATAATTTTTCACATAACTTTGTTGAGGGATTTTGCGGTTCAGTCCTAATTAAAATGTAAATATGAAACGAGATTCGGTGTAATTTTTTTTTTCTTCTTGGTGTTGAATGTTAATATCACAATATGTATGATCTATTTTAATATATACAGACAACATTTGCAACGAGTATATTTTATACGTTGTAGATATTGCTATTTTTTTTTTAAATATTCTTAACATTTACTAAAATTTTTGAATGAAATGAATGCAGCAAAAAAAATACGATTTACCTATTGGTAGAAATCATATATTGAAATAAAACTTTTGTACGCATGTGTTAGTTTATTATGACTGCAAATAAAGACAACTAAAGAATTAAGATAATCTATTAATATAACACTGTCTAGTAAAAAATATATATACAGAATTACTATAGTTGGGGGTTATAAAAAAAAAAGAAATCGATACCAAATAACTTTAATTCTAATTAAAGAATATAAAAGTTCACAATTCTTTAGTCAATTCCTAATTACATTATAGATTTAAATACATAAAATAATGACGTCAATTTAAAATATTAATAATAATAAACGTATAAAATACTCAATTTAGTTGTAGTAGAAATGGTCTTAAAAATGAAATAGTCTGTATTTATACTAATTTAACAGTTTTAACTTATAGTAAAATATTTATTCAAAGTACAAACGACAGTTTAGAAGAATTAAACGATGTCATACTCTATAGAAGAGAGCATCCTCTCTCTATATTAATATTATTCCCGATAAAAAGTCATGTTCGGTAAATTTCTATCCATTTCAGACCACTTGTGAATTTCAGACCACTTCCGTATTCTATCTTTTACCTTTTTGTGCCGGAACTAAGTGACAGGTACTTCGTAGCTCATATATCACTTAAAGATGTACGTCCCTGTTAACTACAGCTGATGCTCCAATAACCTGTATATTTATCTCTAGTGATTTGCCAAAATATTTTTTAAATCTGGTAAATGATAAAATCTGATATCAAATACTTAATACTGATAATCAAATACTCCAAAAATAAATAAACAATTAAAAACACGATACACGACTTTTTTAAAAGTTATTCATGATTTTTTCTTGTTACATACAAAGCAGTGCTTTTCATTCAGTCTACAAATAGTTGTTGTAAAGTTGTAAGTTTTATTTATTGTTAATTATAACATACCTTGCAAGACCTAGATATACGTTTGCAATTCACCGGGTTTTATGAAGTTAGAAAGCCAGCTTAGAGTTGCAAGTTGCACTGTAATTAAGGCAAGCTGCCAAAAAACTACGCTTTGTTTAATTAGGCTCCGTGTTGTTGGTTACTGATAAGATTTAAAAATAACATTAATATAAAATAGAAAACATGTTCAATTCAATTTAATTTTTCTTGAGTTATTATGGATTTTTTTATTCCTTGTTATATTATGTACTTTATCTTTGTAATTTTGAAAAAAGTGACTAATTCTTGACGGAATATTTTATAATATTAAAAATTCTTGGCTATTTTCAAATTTCGAAATATAAGGATTTATGTTAGAAATATTGCGAAATCATACAAGGACATAAATATGATATTTAAGTTATTTTCTATTTACCGGAGCAAATTGAAACACAAACGTTAAAATTATTTTTACCACGAAATATTATACAGACCAAACTTGAAAGAAAAATGATTTGAAGCTAAAACGTAGACAAGACAATGAATGTATTATATAATTATATTCTTTTATTTGATATAAATATAACAAGACATTTCTAAAAAAATTAAGCATTCTTAATTTTTTATGAGTGCACAAAAAAAGATTTATCTATGTTATTATTTCGACAAACCTTAAAGTTTGTTAATTTTTATCAAATTCCTTTTTGAATTTGGAAATATATTGTTTAAATTATTATTTTTAAATGCATTGTTTGTTTCAAGTATAAATTACAATTAGATATACAAAGTAAATATAATACATGTATGTGTGCAGTGTGAAAGTATTTCAGTAGTAGTACAGCTGTGCAGGTCTCACGCATCGTAAATAAGTGATGTCAGTTGATTGAACGCGACTGTTAAATAATAAGACAAGAGGTTATGTATGGTGAGATATTAGGGAAGTTCTCGCTTCAAATTGGGGTCTTTGTCAGGATCTATATTCACAAAGACATTTCTTTTTAAAAATCTAATTCACCAGTAATAGCCACAATAAATTTAACATTGTATATTTAATCTTTTGTTGTTATCTCCTTTTGAGATCATTTGAACTTCAGATATAAGACTTACTTATTATGTAAAATACAAAACTTTCAGTCCTTTAAAGTTTCTTGTTTCATTCTATGTATTTTAGATTTAATGGTTTTTAAAAATATGTTTAATGTTTTATTTATTATTGAGCTGAGCGACGCGAAGCTCGTTACTGGTCAGATCGCAAAGAATGCGAACTCTCTGTTCTTAAAAACTATTCGAGCTACGTTAACGAAACTCGCCACAACGATTGTGAGCATAAGGCGCTAAGCATATATTTATTTTAAAAAAAATCGTAATTCTAAATTCAGTATAATTTACTAATTCAGTTTAGGACAATTTACGTGCTAGCTCAGAAACTACGCACACCACAGTTTAGAAACTCGACATGATGTTTGATGCCATATTGCTTTATGACTGTGCAAAATTTCGGATAATTTCGATCGACAGATTTTGAACATTTAACAGAACTAATTTAGTTCGATTAGTGACTCACCAGCGCGCGCCTGCTCGATGCACGAGTTACGAGTGGATTGAAATCTATGAAAGGTTGTAACTACTCTCATACATAGCATAACTGACTATAAATTAGTCAGAATGCAGTTCACATTGAGCTCGAAGCACACTAAAAGAATGGTAAGTTTTCGAATTACAGAAAAAAGTTTCAATTCACCAGAAAATTGTCCATAGACTTATCACATGGAACGTCTCATAACGGCGAGCGCCTCAACTTAAAAGAATAGCTAAAGTAATAAATAATAATAATAATAAAGTAATAACTAATAGTTTAAAATTAGCTCAGCTCACGACCCCGCTTGCGTGACCTAGTATAATTGATAGAAAGGGATAATATATTGTAAACTTAAGTAAACAACAAGCCCCTGTCGTTCTGTGTGATAACTTGTGAGCATTTGTATCAAAAAGTCTATGACGGGAAGCATGACGTTACTTAATTATAATTTATGAAAAGGAAAAATATAATATTGACACTGCATCCCTATTCTGTAGTTTCGTTTTGAGAACACATTTGAGATATTTATTAAAAAATCATGAAATTTGTTTCAAGATCATGTGTATGTAAAGTCAGTGGAAATAAATATTTTGTTAATGATTTATTTTGGTTGTTATATCTTTTAGAAGAGCGAGAAAGAAAACAAAACCCCAGTGATGAATGGTGATTACCAAACAGATCTGTTTTGTGTGACAAGGATTAGAGACGTTACCATGATTGTTATCTTTATCGCTTTGTTTTGAGAATAATGCAGCGTTTATTAAAAAAAACAATATAAAGGTATTCTTAATAAGTGAGAATATATTATATACTGATACGTAATATGATATAAAATATAAAATTTATTAACGCAACAATTTTATTCATTGAGTTCAGACTCAATATATGATCCTTATCAGTAAGGATCATATCTATCTTAACATATTTGATATTATTGAACCAAATAAACACAAGAGACATCCTAAACACACAGGTGAAGTGTAGTCGGAGTGCCTTTCGTGCAATTTAAAACACACATTTATCTCATACTCCCTAGTGACGTAAGTCATACATGGAACATCAAGAAAAATAATGTTATGATTAGGAACATCATTGTCTTGAAAACTTATTTAAATTATATTATCATATACTAAATAGTTATGAAAAATATTAAAATGTTCTTTCTACAAGACAATATTTGAAATCAATCCAATTGTTTTGAATAATAATTAAATGATGACGGACAGAGTCCGTTACTACAAAATAATTAAAAGTATTAACAATTACTTTTGAAAAGAACCATCAAGAAGTTTTATAAGTATTATATTAATATAATAGTATTGTTTGTCAATGTATAAATGTCTTTAACAACATATTTTGTAATATAGATTTCTATATATTTAATTTATATTTGATTTTAAACGTAAATTAAATATATAAATAATAGCACATTTCATTTTAAATGTATTGTTTGAAATGCAACGAATTCAATACTTGCTATCTTTAAGAATATTTTTTGCAAGTCCTAATCTACGTGTATTAAAAAAACGTTATTGCAATAGTTTTAAATGTTTTAAAATATGGAAAAAAGAACCAAATCCCTATTATATGAAAACAATATTTATAAGTCTTTGTACTAAATGGCAACAGCGGTACCCGACCCTTACCTGAAGGTATTAAATTACTTTGATAGAACTACTAAATTGAAATTTCTAACAAGGTTTATTTAATATTACCTCTGTTGAGGGATATAATACCTTGGAAACTATCATCGACGTCTAATTATTGTTAACATATCCACTATCAAATGTATAAGCGCAGTTGGAAAAAGATAGAAAGTTTTAAAACAAGAACGGGTGTTATATTGTCTTAACATTTAAAGTATTATAATTAAAATATAAATGTTAGTTTCGTTGGCGTTTTATAACTTAATAAGGTTTCTCAATATTCTAAAATCTTAAGTTTAGAAATCTGTTTTGTTTAAGTTAAAGCACACTTTAGAAAGTAGGCACAGGGATGTTGGCAAGGCAAATATCGGCTAGAATTTTGGAAAATACCACCCAACCTAAATTTTAGGATAAGCTAAGCCGCTGGTAGAAACTAGTATAATAAATGCGAAAGTTTGTGGGATATATATATAGATCCGTATTTGCTTATACATCAGAATAACACATAAGCTAAAATGTATAAAAATTTTGTATTATTTTGCCTTAACAACGATAAATATCACGTAAGTTAGAAAAATCCTGCCCTCTCGTAGCTATCTTGACGGGGAAGGCGGGAGGATGAACTAAAGATAAATGAGCCGATAAAGACGCGGATAAAGACTGCTCAGATGATAATATAATAAAGACATGTTACTTTTTAAACAGAAAGATTTAAACTGTGGTACGCATAGTAATATTTGTTGTTATTAGAATTAGATTCTAATAATATTTTTATATTAATTTCCTAAACGTGTTGTGAGTTAGATAACAGTTACAATATACTAGAATAATACAATATATTTTCTACAACATTTACTTTCGATTTTACATCCCGCAAATGCAAATAAACTTGGTAAATGTAAGAAAATATATT
Organism: Melinaea marsaeus rileyi; assembly: GCA_918358865.1. Classification (NCBI taxonomy): domain Eukaryota; kingdom Metazoa; phylum Arthropoda; class Insecta; order Lepidoptera; family Nymphalidae; genus Melinaea; species Melinaea marsaeus. The sequence continues at coordinate 10,209,217 of OU911094.1, forward strand.
TTATAGGACTTAACTGAATGAAATGTAGTTTATTGAATTATTAATAGCGAAAGTAATGTCTGTATGTGACTGCTATTGAGTCTTGAGACTACCATCAAATTATTTAGTTATAGGAATTGTATTTTCATATTTCCATTTATAAAAACATTTTTGTACAATAACTTATACAATTAGCGGACTTAATGCTAAAGCATTATTTACCTTTCAGACGGAATTCGATATAGAAAAAATATATTATGTACAAAAGTTAAAATTATGACATGCAAAATAAATATAAAATATCGAATATATACATGTATTGTTATGTATATATACAATTATAACTTATATAAGTTTGTTCAAAATAAAATATTCTACCTTATTTTAATCGAATTTCTGTACTGGTACAGTATTGTTTGTTCCATTCGCGTCGCCGGCGGTGGTACAATTTAAAATAACAAGGTTTTTAATGCTGATTGTATATCACGACATATTAAGTTTAATTATAATTACATTCCAAGTCCGAAGCTTAAGTATTAGTTATCAAACCCGCCAGAATTCTGATAACATTTAAAAGGTTTATAAGGTTCTTAAATAAACTTAATAGCTTCTGTGAAGTTTTCCGTTGTACCTCTCAAAATCAGTATATATTGTGGTTAGACTTAGAGCCATACAAAGAATTTCACGACATTTTTAAATCATTTGAATTTACATATGATTTATGTATAATAATAATAATAATAATAAAAATAAATTTATTTTTAATTCCTTAACAAGCTAATAATAACATAAAGTATTAAATAGTAGGGTACAAGATAGGTTTTCAGCAAACATTATTAGATTACCTGCTTTAAGATAAAACTTGTATTGCAGGTAATAAATTAATTTAAAAACACCCCAAGTATACAATAAAGTCATAAGTAACATTTGTATCGACACAGTCCCCGTACATTAAGTTACAGCACAAAATTCATGTAATAGACTTTAATGTAGGTTCAATTAATTAACTAGAATAATATGATAGCTTATACTAATAACATTAAAAAACTAAAATAGAAAAATATATAAGTAAATAAATTATAAATAAATACTTCATTAAATTTATTAATTATTTAACAAATTAATAAAAGTAACTAAAAAATATCAATCAATTAATAATATACTGTATAACAAATAATAGATAATGTTAAATTATATTAGAATATGTATATTGAGATTACTTCTGAATTATTAACAGATTTTCAATTTCCTGATAATCGAGCCCTTTTAGCCAGCCATGAAGCGCCAAACGGCAGTCATGCCGGTTTAACCTGTGTACGCCAATGTGTATATTTATTTTATTATATAAAAAGGCTGATAGAAAATATGCATGATGCTTTGCAGATTCAGTACGACATTTTACTTGTTCAAGTATCCGATGATTTAGTCGCTTTGATTGTATAACGTTTTTAATGAATGGAGTAGTGTCTATATATACTTTATCGAAATTTCAGGTAATCTGAAGTTGAAACTAGTTTACTGATAGTTCTAAATTGTAGTGAAGTTATACCTACGGAGCGAGGTTGTAATGAACTCGTGGTCACAACGTTGCTTCATCACGGTGTAAATAAATTACAGGTACTGTCTTAGATCAATCATAAGATTTAGCTTCAGCTATTACTAAACACAACCCCAAAGTGCAACTATGATTATAATCTATACATATAAATAAAATGGAAGTGTCCGTTTGTAATTATGAATTTGTTAATTTAGGAAAGTACCGTTTCGTTTAAAAAACACACTCCACGCAATCGAAGTCCTGAGCGCAGCTAGTATTTAATAATTCAGACAATTAACACATTCTATTTGTTATAATAATTAAAAGTTTTACAAAATGTTTGTGACTCTTTTAATATTCTTAATAACTTATATGTTGATTGGGACAAAAAAACTATAACTACAGCAAACTTTCTTGAAAAAAAAAGAAAATAATGTTCTTTCGAACAAACAGACAAACAGTATTGAGTCAACTATTGAACATTTGGCAACCAGTATAAGTTAAAAATCCCGAGGTGTGTTCGAAGCAGCACGGGTGTTCCTCCAGCACGCACTGCGCTGTTCAAGCATCCGATGTTCTTGGATGTTTGTCCGTATTCTGAAAGTAACCATAATTGTAAATTATAGCATCGATAATAAAAATGTACGAGAATAGAATGTACGTAAATAAAAGTGCACGAGATGTTTGATTAATAAGAATTAATAAGAATAATGTTAAGGATAACTTAATTCTTGAAGGTAATAGAGGGCAGGGATCGGTGTCAGGGTCAAATATCAAGTGTCAAGGTGAGATCGATCATGCAAACCCGGCATTTTGAAATAGGTATTATTATTACTTTTTTTAACTGTAACACTTCCTTTGACCACTTTTTAAATCTACAATTTTCTGTTTTATCTCTTATTTTATTACACTTCTTACATCTGATATTATATCTACATTGAGAAGATATATGACCTTTGTCTATAGAAATATAATTAAGGTCTCGTATCTTTATCAAAAATAGTAAAATAATTTTTGTAATGTTATAGGTTCAATTACCGCATCAGTTACATAATTAAGTAAAGAATGCAAGTCTACAACCTGTGGCTCGGGCTCGAGCTTTTAAAAGTTATAATAATAAAAGTTAATAATCTTCAGTATTTAAATTTATAAAACCACTGCAGAAATAATTTACTTAAAATGTATCTTCTACCAAGTACCAAAAATAACTCAAATAGGTACTAGTGCATCATTTAAAAAAAAAGGCTTAGCTAAGATTATTTCATTGTATAACTATCTAGTTAAGAGTATTGTCATATCTATCTGGATATGACAATACTCTTTACTTTGAGGATAGTATTTCCTGAAACCTGAAAATGATATTGATGATAAATATTGATATTTAAAAAACGATAGAAGCTGCAAAAATAACATTTCCTTAAATTAATTTGTATTCGAATTTTAGTAGTTTTACTTATAATCAAACTTTTACCTATAATTATGTTTAAACCATTTAATGAAATACTAACAAAACAAAACGAGAACAACAATTAAACTAAGCAGAAGAAGTAAAATGAGTTAAAGACGAGAAAACACTTGGTTCATACATTTGTTCTATATCACTTGTAAACTTTTCAATTTAAGATTTCAAAAAACTTTATTAATCTTACTTTTTGGGAGACACGCGCGTACAGACGTCAGGTCGAGTGTATTGAACAAATAGAACATTTAATTTCTCATGAGAGAAGCGGTACGAGGTAAGTCAAGTTCGTTTCGCAGATGCTGTTGTAAAATATTCACATTTTCGTTTATTACTACTTAACTTCAGATATCCTGAATTTTTTAATCGTGACAAGAGAATAATATTTTTATTATCAAAAATACAATTAGAAATTAAGGAAAAACTAAAAATACCTAACAATTTAATAAGAATATACTCTATTTAATTTATAATAATTAAATATTATTCATTTGCATTATCAACTATTTGCACTTTTTAGACACTTATTATAAACAGTAAGTACAAATTAATTTACTTATGTAGTTTATACCTGAAAACGAACGACGAAGTGTAACTGTGAAACTGACGTTCTCGTACTGTCAGTTAATAGTAAAAGTACCAACCTCTCTATACATCAGTCGGTGTCATCTATCAGCCAACTCCTCCAGCGCGAGCGCTCATCGGTCAAATCCAATAGCCCGCGATTCCGGGTTTCGCATATTAAATAGCGCGCGCTTCCTAGGGTTCCTGTTATATACTTTCGTCTCTTTACACTATATTATTCCACCAGAATAGATCTTAGGATGCGCAAGTGTTTATTAAAATATAATAGATTTTGTTAAAAGAAAAGGAATAAGATAAGAAAAAAGTTAATATTGTTTTAATAATAACCACCAGTTGGTGGATTAATTGAGCTTAACTAAATATTTTATTTTCTATATCATATATAACTATGTAAAATTGATTTTACGAAAAACAATATAAAGTTTATTTAAAAATAATTCATGAATATGTGTATTTTTATCTGAATGTTACCTTACATTTCAACAACATTTTATATTACGCACGTTCACATTCTCGGTTATCTTCTTCGGTTACCTATAACCAAATAAGATAACCGAGTTACCGAAGTTATTAATAAGACATATACGTGGAAAATTTAATGACGTCTCAAAATTGTTAATCGTAGAGATAAATAAACAGTACACGTATTAAAATAAGAAGCTTCATTTAAAAAAAGTTTTCGTTAATTTAGAATTAGTTATTGGGAAGATTTAGGACATTAAGGAACTCGTTATCATTAATACCGTAGCCAGCACTTCCATAAAATTAAAATAAATATAGAATGTATACAATGTAAAGCTTATCAAAAAGGGATGATTTTTTTTTCTGCCACTTTTATACTGTAGTAATAATTGTTGATTTTTTCTGATTTAAACATTCATACTGTGACTATATTGATATAACATAAAAAAGGACTCGTAATTTTTTCCATCTCTAAACATATTTAATAATTTCCAACCTCAGGGAAGTTAAACTATATTATCGGATAAACACGGAGAAATTATTTATTATTAAGATACAAAAACTGACAGACAGCCAAAAACTGACATCTTATTATTGACTAAGCTAACAATAATCTATTACTTTATTATACTCGTATTGATTATTACTAAAATTAATGATGAATTCAGAACATCTCATTACGTCTCAAGTTCAGATAAAATTTTATAAGTTACCTGGTCGCTTCTAGATCAGAACATATAGACTGTTTTTACTGAAATTATTTAAATATTTTATATAAATGTATATTGTTTCTTAATATGCCTTATCTCCCATCCTAAAGCTATGGGGATCAACCAAACGAATTACATATATTTATATTCCATCTTGACACTTAACACAAACCTCCGAACTAGAACAATGAGCGCTTATATGAAAGTTTATAGGAAACTGTTTCGGTGATGAAAACCTATTTGGGCTTGATTACTTTCTATTGATGGAATTGAGAGATCCTTATTCTTCATTGAAGTGTATTTAGTTTTGACGTAATGACGGTCATTGGATTGCTTTCGATCATTCAGAAGGAAAATACTGTTACCTTTGTATACTCGTTAGTAAATAGTAGTATATTGGTATTATGTACTTTAATAACATATAAAAAGCTCATGCCAAGATCGAAATCTGAAAGCTTTCTATGCTATTAAATAGGCCATGAAAATGATAAAGAAGGCTATTTCCTAAATAGGCCTTTGATGTCATAGATATATATGACACTTGCACACGGTTTGAAGCTGGTCTCTATTACAGAGGTGTCAAACACATATAAAATAATTAACGAGATGATTTTTTTTTTTTTAATTTTCTATTTTTTTGTGCCAGAGTAGTAGAAATAATGTTATTACAATAAAGCATACGAAGCCGCCGGTTAAAAGTCGTATATTATGTTATCAGTACTTGAAAATATCTATGGTATCTCTCCATCACATTCACCGTCTTTTTTTTGTCTGATTCATAAAAAGAAAAAGTTGTTTAGGTAGTGAGATAAGCTCGTAGAGGGCGCTGACACCTACTTTGACATTTTCTAAACAAAATATATATAATTTTATTAACTTAATTATTATATATATATTTTCAGATGCCTACCGCCGAATTTCATCACTGCACAGCGCGTCATTGCTACCAATACCATCAGTACCACCTGGATGCGTGGCGATGTTACACTATGCGGTTCTCAAAAATCTTTCTTCTACGTACCACTGGAATGTGGAACGAACTCCCTTCGGCGGCATTTCCAGATCGGTACGACATGAATACTTTAAAAAAAGGCGATTCCTCGGATGTTGCCAGTGTTTATGGGCGATGGTTATCACGTATCTTCTGTGATCCGTCAGCTCCTTTGCCCACCTCTTACATAAAACAATAAACTTTATATTTAACAAAAAATCTGAAGATAATTACTGGTATAACCTGGACCATTTCCCGTGCAATGTAATTTACATTCAATTCGTGTAATCTAATGCGGAACTACGAAGAGAAAATTTATTGTCTTTGGCAACATAACGACCGACCATGGTATGAGAATTTCTAAGCAAAGTAATAAGTTCTAACTTTAAATAAACTTCTGAATACAGATTCAGAATATACAGACATTTAAGCTGGATGATCAATAATAATAATTAATAGTTTTTCCGTTATAAGTAAGTAGTATGTACTTTTAAGTTGTCATTTTATTAGTATTACTAGCAGACCCGGTCACGCGTTGCTGTGACTATTATTTTTGATATATTACATTGTACTAAACTATTTAAGGGGTAACGTTCAGAGTACATCTGTCATGAAAACCATAATGTTTTCTTATAGTCGATATTAAGCAAAAATCAAAACAAAATAATTATAATTATTTTTTTAATTTTATCCAAGTTTATAACACTATTTGTATATTACAAAGTTTTTAGTAAATAACTTGGAACACTAAACTTACGAATGAGGTAGGTAGGGTAGATACCTCATTCGTAATTACTCAATCCAGTCAACAGATACCGCCATATTTTAGAATTGTTAGGAGCTAACTGCAAAATAATAAACAAATAATTTGCAATAAAATAATACTGCGACTATGAATTGAGTTGAAAATTATTATATCTTTTAAGTTAGATCAAACTGTACGTGGTGTGTAAATTTATTTAAATCAGTTAAGTAGTTTAGGAGTCCATCGCGGACAAATAACACGACACGTGATTTATATATATTAAGAATTCTGGTGGATTTTTTTTATCATTTAATATTTTAAATAATATAATAAATAAATCGTAAAATTTTCCTTTTTTTTTAATATGTTACTTTATCATTTTATTAAGACGTTCATAATTAAAAGTATTTGGTGGTTTTTACTAATACATACAATGAAAGTTAAACTCAAAACATTTAAATTTTAAAAGATTTTTTTTTTTTAATAAATACAATTTTTATACAACTCGGCAGAATTCGTTCTGTCAAATAGATTTGGAATGTGGCAGTTTATATTTCGACCTTTAGACGTTTTTACTCTGCTGATCCTCACACATCGCCCTATCATCATGGTGACGGTTCTGTTCAGGAGAATTAAAGAAAAAGGTCAGCTCGGGTGACTTAAGTATCTTAGCTTCCACGAACTTTGGTCACCCTTTTGAGACCCACTAAAAACCCCGATTGGGATGTCTGCCAGAGGGCTTCAAACCAAGAGGGGAACTTAAGGTTCAAACCTGATTGAAAAATAATCTAAAGGGATAGTGGGAACCTAAAGGTGACAAATATTTATAAAGTGGGTGCTTCAATTACAAAGTATAGAGATAATTAATTATTTATTACTATTATTATTAACATAGGGTTCATAACCGATGAAATAAAAAATAATGAAATAAAACGTACATAAGTATTTTCAGTAATCGCGTTATTGTAAATCCAGTGAATCATAATTATTAACAAAAATCTGTTTTATTTTTATTTTAGTGCTTTATGATACACAATGTTTTTTGTTTGATTACCTGGTGAATATATAAATAAATCTGATGGTTTTCCAACACGGGAACAGGCAACATACAATTGACCATGTGAGAAACATGGGTTTTCTAGATTAATACCACAAACACCTAATGATTGCCCCTGGGACTTATTTATGGTCATAGCAAAAGCAAGCCGCACTGGAAATTGTAGTCGTTTAAATTCAAATGGTACATCAGTCGGAATCATTGGGATGCGTGGTATCAAAACGTCTTCTCCTTTATACTTTCCTTTCAGTATAGTTGCTTCTATCACGTTGTTCAATACTTTTTTTATCGCTAACCGTGTGCCGTTGCAAAGACGCGGTTGGTTGATATTTCTCAACATTATTACTACCGAACCAACCTTTAATTGAAGATTGTGAGGTGGCAATCCTGGTAAATCCAGCGAGTTTAAAAATTCAGGAGGATAGTTAACGACATCATCTTGGTTAGTAGCCGAATCAACTGATTTATATATCCTCAATTCGCCTGTAATTTGTTCTTGAATTTTGAAATTTAATTCACTTACATCTATGTTTTTTGCAGCCAATAAAGCCCGTTCGCTCAACCAATCATGGTTTCTATAATTTTGAGCAACATCTGGAAACACCTTTTGAATAAGTTCATCTTTTGATCTAGTTAACTGACAAAAACCTTGAGGAAAGTTAATGCAACCAGTCAAGGTGTCTATAGGAAATTTGCCATTACCAATGTCAATGAGTTGTTTAGAGAATATGTCTCCAGATTTGTCATTTTGCAACTTGATACGCATATTCTTGCTTAAGTGTAATACCTTCACATGTTTCCACAAATTGGAGGACTTTAAACAGGCATTAAGTTCATCAGCTGGCGTTGATCGTGGAATCACTGGCAATGTTTGACGAAAATCTCCTGCTAATAAAATCATTGCACCACCAAATGGGTTATTATTGCTCCGGAGATCTTGTAAGGTTCTATCTAAAGCCTCCAAAGATTTTTTATGTGCCATCGTGCATTCATCCCAAACAATCAATCCACATTGCTGCAAAACCTTTGCCATTGCAGAGTTCTTCGAAATGTTGCAGGTTGGAGTTTCGTTGCTTTGCATGTTTAATGGTAATTTTAGTGCTGAATGAGCTGTTCTACCACCTTCAAGCAAAGTTGCTGCGATTCCCGACGAAGCGAGTGCCAGTGCAATTTTATTTTGTGAGCGAATTGTTGCTAATATCAATGAAATCAAAAAAGTTTTTCCTGTACCACCAGGTGCATCTAAGAAGTAAATCCCTCCTCTTTTATCATTTATTACTTTCAAAATTGTATCAAATACATACTTCTGTTGTTCATTCAATAGTGGAAGATTCGTTTGAATTAATTCTTTCAGTGTTGAGATCATACAGTTTTTCTCGGTGCAACTCTTGGTTAAAAGCATCATGCATTGGACGATTGGGTGCGGCCAGGCCTAATTGAAATAATAGTTTGTTTGACATCATCAAGCACATGTCCTCAATTGAAATCAATACTTCATTGTAAATTTCTTCGCTTATTTGTATATTTGGATTTCCCCTTCTAATCCGTATTTGATACAAAATATCATCACACATATTATCTTTGTACTTGATCCACAAATCCTTTGGGTTTGATGGGAAGCAGGTAGATATGATTATAGAAAACAATGTTCGTATTTGATGAGCTTGTGATGATATTACAGCATCATTGAGAGTTTGATCCCAATGAGCATCATTGTCTAGCAATCGCAAACGTTGGCAAGCTTCTCTATATGATCCACACAAATCACCATTAACAGTTCGTACATGTTGGAACGATGTTGGGCCACGTACATTGACTAATAGCAGTCGTAAATAAAAACATTCGTCATTGCTTGGATGTACTGAATAAATTCGACCAATCGCATCGGTAGAAAATATATCTGGGTATCCTGTAACTGGTTTTCCTTGTTTCCGTCGTATAAATCTTCTTGAGGATTGATTCCAAGTATAATATTTTGGCATTTCAGAATATAACAATGTTTGAGCAAAATCATCGTTTTGACATATCTCAAAAAATCTGGTTAATGTAGTAGATGGTGGCTGTAAAGCTCTTTCTACTGCGTTCTGTGCTGTAAAATATACTCTTTGTCCATTTTCTAAATGCACAGCTAAATGAACAACAGTAGGGTGTCTTTCATGAATAGGAAAAGAAAATATTCGCCAAACTGCTTCATTACTACTAACATAGCGACCCATTTGGTATTGGGTAACTTCATCATTGGAATTCTCTGCATTAATACCAATCACAGCCATATCACTCCCTTTGGTTACATATTTGCAAATGTATTTAATAGATTTTACTGAATGGCAAGATTCAACGTTGATGTGCGCTTTGAAGGTCTTTGATAAAATGGGTGAATATGGAACAATCCAGCGATTATCAATTTCAATATCTTGTTGATTTAATTTGACAATTGTTGATCTTCCATTGTCTGCTGTCGATCGGCGACGATACAAAGGATAACCGTCATTACCAGTGATTGTTTCAGATATTAATGTCCGTGGATATCGCTTTGAACATTTACCATCCACCATACACGGTGAATTTTGATTAAGAGTTCCACAGGGACCATGTATCATGTTTTTAATAACTACCTCATGCAATCCAGGATCTACTTCTACATTAGGAATTTCAGCTGATATTACTGCATCAACTTCATTTGGCCTTATCTTTTCAACTAACCAAATCAAAATGTGTGCATGTGGCAATCCCCGTTTCTGCCACTCCACAGAATACATCCAGCAGCGTGTCTCTCCAAACACATAATGTTTCACAATGAAATCCATCAAAGATTTCAACTTTTGTCTAAAGACTCTGGCTGTAATATCATGACGATCAATAGGTGATTGCCCAGGGAATAACTCCTGCTTGATTTCTATCCAGTGTGGATTGCATGTAAATGTGATGAACAAATCTGCTGTACCATAATGACGAACATATGACATGGCATCTTGAGCATATTCATGCATATGTCGAGGGCTTCCGATGTATGTTGCTGGAAGAATAGTCATCCGACCAACATTCTGTGCATTTCCATCGGTATTAATCGCATCTCGAAGGTGAATATACTCTTCAGATCTGAGTTTGGTCTGATTCAACCTGATGAATGTTAATCTCTCCGTTTCAATTTTAACATACATGTCTAAAACATACTTGTGATATAATCGCCGACATTTGAGTATGTGATTGTCTTCATTTTCACGAATCATTAGGCGGTAGGAATAATAGTTCATTGAACTGACTTTTTTGTTGGTTTCGGAACCTGAAAATAGATTTTTGTTTTCATAATATTGAAAATTAAAAAAATAATAATATAGTGACTGATAATATAGCTCCATAGCTAAACTAATATTTTTTATTAACTGTAATGGGATTTATCATCTTGTTTGAAAAATCATAGCCATCTTCACCTTGCCAAAATATAATGGGATATTGCAGTGCGTCATATGAGCGGTGTGTTTCCTTTATACGTTGTAATTGATCATTCCGACGATGTAAAACAATATCACGGGATTCCAAGTTTTCTCCAACTACAACGATGGCAACTTCATCAATAGTTGGTGCATTAAAACGTCTTGCATGTTGGCCAACAGGTGTTTTATCAGCTCTGATTACAATTTCGTGATTATCAGATGGCATCCGATCCAGTGCAGTTTTAAACAACATAACCAATTGATTGTACTCATGAAATAAAGTTTGTAATTGTTCTACAATAGACCTCTTTAGTGAATTGTTATGTGAACAACGCATATCAATTTCTCGTGGTGAATTGCCCATGAAATAAATTTGCAGAAATTTGTAATTGCTATCTGACACTGGTAACAGTGAACCTGCTCTATGATATATTTGGCCTTGTATCTGTAAATTAAAAAAAATGATTTTTGCCAAATAGAAATAATATTTGTTCCTAAAAAGTATATCTGTCTCTTAATTTGAATCACCAAATAATAATTGATATGCTTAGGTATGTCAATATGTAATAATTAGTTGTAACTAATATCCATCGTGAAATAATTATATTGTGTTTCAAAATAATAAAAGTGTTGCTAATACTGAATCACCAAATAATATAATGACTAAGTAATATATGTTTTGGGGTTTAGGAAACTGAAGGTTAATGACACATATTTACTTAGTTAACAGGAAATTTTGTTCATTAAAATAATAATGATTAACTGCTATAATACATACCTTAAAAGTTGGCATGAAATTTTCCCGAACTACGTTTGTTGCCCCAAATGATGTCATTTGAAAGCAATTGTTATATTGTTGAATATTTGACAAAAAGTGTATGGAATCTGGTTCTATTCCTGAAACCAATGAGTACAATGGCTCTGGTGGTGGATCCAATGGTATCAATTTCACTTTCCCATTTGCGCAACACAATCCATTTGCTTCATTTTTGTATTTCAATGCCTTACAATAAGAGCAAACCAAGTTCATAGATCCAATAGCAACACATTGGTGGTTACTGTAGTCAATTGACAAATCGTAATTGAAAGCAGCTCGATTCAAACTTTCGCGATTATTAGTTGAATCTCTCGCTCTCGCTTCCCGCGTTCGTGATATACGAATTCTTTCGCGTTCATTTCGGTCGTCACGTTCATGTGCAGTATGATAAGATCGGTAATTCATTTGGTTTGTAGCATTTCGGGTTCTTCTACTTAAATTACTTCGTCTTATAGGAGGCATATCGTATATAATTACCTAAATTTATTCACATGAAATAATTATTAATCACAGGTATTTATACAATCAAAATTAATTATTAAATATTATAAACGCTTTTTAACGCAGTTTGTTTGACAGATGCAATGACGTGAAAACTGATGACAATTTATGTCGCATTCCGAAACTAAAACAAAAGAAAGAATATTCCAAGGCCAATCAAATCTTACATTTACTTTTTTTGACTTTTCAATTTGGTCGGGTGTACACATTCATTTGATTAAATTTGAACGTTGTGCAGCGACAATAAAGCGCGAATTGACTCTTTGACGTTAGCAAGACACCTACATTGTTTAGACAACAATGAGTGCTTGTAATTTAATATCAACTTTATTGAATAGCAATACAGTTCAAATTGACTCTACATTTAGTTATTTATTCTACATTTAAAATATTTGTATAGGAAAAAGAAAAGGGCTTTTTTAGGATTTCCCTGGAAATTATTCAAACTTTTCTCGCCGTTAGAGCCATCTTTGGACTTCAAGGAACATTTAAAAAAAAGAATTGTTAAGATTGGTCCATGCGTTGTTGAGTTATGCGCTTACCAACACATTTTGCGATTCATTTTTATATAATAGATGATCAGATTATAGAAGGATAGTTGAAAAATGGTTTGCCAATATTATCAAGAGTTGTGTTTGAAATTAAAAAAAAACTCTCACAACTATACTGTCGCTGTCGCTGTCTCTGCCGCTATCATTGTCACTATCACTATTCCTTTATCCATAGGTCACAAGTCTATGTACTGCCAATATCGTTTACTTTTTTATTATATATATTGAAAATTTAAATAAGCTTAAGAATGGCGAAAAGATATATTACTTATTATATCTTTGGAGTTACACTCGAATTCAGATCAGACTACTAGGATAGTACTAGTCACAAAAGCTATAAAGAGAGTTCCAAATTACCTTGGAAACTTTAAAGAAGAACATAAACATAAACATAGACTTTTGAGCAAACAGTTTCTTAATACGAGGTAACTGCTTTTGTATAATATAGCAGGTAAACCTTAAAGTAAAATTTAAATTACTGATTATCAGAAACATTTTATATTATTCTTTGATATTTGATGGAGGGTGGTTGATAAGGATTAATTTAGGCTACTTCTATTTTAAAATACATATTCCGCACGACCGAAGTTGTGGGCGCAACTATATAGTAGTCGAAAATGTATTCTGTACTTATGATGAAAAAAAGAATGGGTTTAGTATGGGTATTAGTATACAAAGTTCATGTAAATTTATTAAATAATGATGTTATGTGTTGTGAAAGAGTGTCACAACCCAACACCTACCCTCAAAAAACATTTAAAGATCCCGATTCACAAATATGTATTTGGTTTTAAAGACAGGCTCCTCCCATTACGACTTTTCCTGTTTTTAGAACTAATCCTACATTATTTTTATTTGCTCATGAGATATAAATCTCATTTGATGCAACCGATTGGAATAAAATTAGTATTAAACATTTTATATTCTGACTTAATAAATAAAAAATAACGTAAACATGTTGAAATAATTCCTATCTTTAATATATTAAAATTATTTTCACTATTTCAAAGCTTTATATGAATTGGAAATCTCATTATAACTTATAGAGGTTGCGTTGCCAGAGGCTCGTACTTTGATTCATATCCTGCGGATTACCAAATTTGAGGAAACATGAAATAATATTCGAAGCTTAATGGGCTTGTTGAATGTTGAATGTACTTACGTATTTAAATTATGATTATGAGTTATGAATAAATGTTGTTTTAAAAGAGAAAATACAGATTGCCAAATTACTTGCGTTTAATCTCAAAAAACTAAACTTTCTTGTGAACCTAACCTTTGACAAGAAGGAGTTGTTAAATGTTTTCACATATTCCCACGTCATGGCTTTAAATTAACTTCAGAGTTTCCTTTACAAATTTGTAACGTAAAGTGTCTCATTAGACCTATACAAGCTGGTGCATGTTGGAGAATATTAAAATATTATATTAATATTTTATAATTAACCCCAACAATTTTAAACATATATACGTAGTTATTCCTTGTATGTACGTATTAAAGTCCAACAAAGCGATGTATGTAATGGATGTAACAACTTTGTTTATTTGTGGTTCACATTATCGAATAATTAAATCCTCTATTTCTTTGATTCTTTATCATGAAAATATGTTAATATAAACGCTTACCCAAATTAAGTGTAACTCAGTATATATTTTAAGCTCATGTTTGCAACGATACACTTTACTTTGAATATATTATATACATAATTTTGAACTCGCTCTAAAAGATTAAGTCATAATAATTTATCTTTGGTATTAACAAGGATTCGTCGGATTACGCCGTTCTATGAATCCAATAATTTGTCATCATATTGTTTTACAATGTTACGAGTTTCGATAAAAGGGTTTATATTTCATAAGAAACCTTAAAACAGATACCATACCGGGGTTTATAGCTTAAAATTAATCTGAATATATATTTTCCTTAAGATAGTAACAATAAATAAAGGCAATATCAATGATAATAATAGAAGAACACAATTTCTTTAAGAATTGAATTATTTATTCTTTCTTTATTTCATAAATTTTTACAGGAATATCTTAAATTCCAATCACAATCGAAAAGTTTATTTAGATCATTATAATGTAATGTTTCATTGATAAAGACAAATTGTTCCAAGTGTCAGTGTCAGAGAATAAAGTGTTGTGTGATCTCTCACATTGTTAATGAAACACACACATCTTACATTCTTATTAAATGTTATCTTTTTTCCTGTTTTTATCGCAAGTAAATTAATTAAGTAAATTTATTATGTTTTGTTTTTCGTTTTTTATCATGTTTGTTTTCTTTTCCTTAACAATATAAAAAATATTTTAGAACTTATACTGTATGGACAAAAAGCCCGTTGATTCGGTCAACACTTCTTATAAAATTGATATTCTTATTATTTTAATACTATGTAGAAATAAATACCTTTTCAGAAATTCTATAACATATCACCTGTATATATCATATTATAATAATACATCTTGTGTGAGCTAACCTTGATACCCCTAAGTAATTAGAACGATGGGCTTTACTTAATCGTGAGACATATGACACGTTATATCGAATAACTAGAATTTGATTAAATATTTTAGTTCTAGATACCCACTAACAATCTGATAGGACGGTCTGTATATGATCTGATATGATGATGTCTGTCGGTATATGATATTGGACGGTCGTATTCTTTGTATTTTTAATAAATAGCTGTTACCCACTTTTCAAACCCGAATATTATATAATCTGAATAATAGTCCCGAAAATTTAATTTGGGAAAGAAATAACATCTGCATTTGCAGTTTTTGCTAAAGGCACTCACTTAGTCAACAAGTTTAAAATATCTTTGTTTGCAAGGAACTCTTTAGCAATTAGCCTAAGTGTATGATGTTAATTATTACAGCTATATTTTATTAGCATATTTAAGAAGTCAGCTACAAGTATGGCGTTATTATCCCGCAATGATATTATTAGTATAGAATTTACCACAACCTACGAACCGTTTACCGATTTAACATCATCTCCAATATTGACATATTAAATTACAAGAAAGCCTTCTTCTTTTTTTTTAATATTCTTTAAAGTGTACGAATTTTTAAAATACTGTTAATTGCAAATTATCGAGTTTAGATCTTTGAAGAGAGATTTAGAAAACATTTCACAATTATAAGTATGTCCTTTTAATCAATGTTTATATAATATAGACTAACGGATACAATTATTCAATATATTGATTGAATCTAAGTCAATATGAAGCTTCTATTACATAATTTGATTTTGATATCAGACTTAAGTATACTTTATAAATTAACATTTTATATAAATGTATATTTTTATTTCAAAATCACTTGACATTGTCATGAACGAAGTGTGGAGTCAAAGTTGACTTTTAAACAACGTTGTTAAACCCAACTACAACCAATGTGTCTGGGATCATGAACTGACATATATTCCAAAAGATATCAAATTAAATACATTTAATTATAAATAGTATATTATCATTATCTTACATTTACCATTCATTGGTTTATATTTAATATTATGTGGTTATCGGATTTGGTGTATTCTATTTATTATTCACATTTGAACCCTTGTCATAATAAGCAGTTTGAAATGAAACTAATACAGACTTGGTTGTGAGTAAACACCGGTAAATATCACAGTTTTAGTAGTTTTTTCCATTATCAAGTAAATAAATGGCCGAGACGCATTAAACTCTGTTGTTGCAATGCGATTTACGAAGTACGCTGAAGTAGCAGCTGACGCCACAGTCCCAGACTCTGTGACCTCTATATCAGCTTTATGTACGATTGCTGATACATATATATCTTCTTTGGTCATCTTTCCACAGTTTGCTCGATCCGGTTCAAATATATCAATAACTCCCATGCTGTTTAGTGGCTTGTTTAGAACAATATTTGTACTTATTTTGAATCTCGGAAGTCTTACATTAATATCACTTAAGCCGAATTCATCTTCATCACTCTGAAGTTTGTTAAATATATCTACATATGTTACCTTTTTAAAGTTATTATACACATCGCGTACAGATATATTTGGGTACGGCAAAACTACCAGCATACAGTACCTTCCATCATCTCCATACGGCAGTTCCAAGACAATAGCTTTCAAGGATTGTATATAGGAGTAACGAAACTGATAATTCTGATACATCATGTTGACTTTTCCAATTTCGTTTCCGTTTTCATCATAGAAAGATTCCACAGTTGTATCTGATTTGTTGAAAGAAAATGTCCAAAGACCTTTAAAATTTATCACATTTGTCAAAATCAACTTGGAACTTTCAAAGTTATCCTGAGTTAACACATCGGAAATATTTGCACCGGATTTCTTGATAATATCATTAGCTTGAACCGCAGCTAGATTTGATGTAAAATCAAGTTTTTTAACCAAAGTCTTAGACATTGCACTCATTGAATTGTATTTGTTTTTTTCAAATTTTTTATTTAATTGCAAACTTTTATCGATAAACATAAAGTTTTGAGTAAATAATTTAACACCATCGCTAGGTTGCATTACAGTTTTTTCAAATTCACTATAACCATCTTTTAAAGTTTTTCTTTTTCTAGGCAAGTAAAACGCCATTTCAACTTGTTTCCTTGTTTCACCACTTGCTTGAAAACTAACGCTTGTCATTAATTGAAATATACTCAACGGTGATATAACAAAGGTACCGTTGGTTTCTAAATCTATAAGTGGAAAGAGTTTAACACTGGATTTTCTAACTCTATCACTGAACTCGGCGCTGACATAAACGGATAACGCTATTAAAATTGCAAACAAAATTGAGTTATTCATTTTAATGTCTTCGTGAATTGTTATCTACACTACTATGTCTTATCTTCAATACATGTTATTATATATATACCAGTTCGAAGTGACTTTTGAACTATTATAAATTAAAAAAATATTTGGTATATATATGTTCAATTATCCGGATAATATTATATGTCAATTAAAATATTTAAATTATTCGTCAAATTCATTGCGTTCCACTTTGCGTACACAAAACCAATTATCTATATCCAATTTCATTTTACTATCATTAAATCAATATTATAGATATATAATGAAGTTTATATTTATATATAAATATTTATATACTTATTATTTGTTTACGTTTTCTTTCTTGAGGAATTAGTCTGTTAATATTTAACTTATGATAATAATATTATTTTAATTACAAATGTTTTACCTCTTTTATACAGATATATTATTTAAAGATATATTTTTTCCTCCGGGGAAATACAAGTTTTTGTTGATATTAATTTACGAGAAGCGCGTGTTCAATTATCTTTATAGCTTTAATTTAAAGAATCAATAATAGTATAATATAACAATATCATGGTTAAAGAAACTTAGAAATATTATTTCAAGTAAAACTCGTAAAAGACGAAAATGACTACATGGTTAAATGTATAACATTTTGTCCCTTAGTATTTGGGAGCTTAAACTTTCATAATTTTGTTATATAAATGAATCTTGAGTTTTTTTTGGAAGTTTGGAGTCGAGATATTAATATTTTTTCTGAAGTTCGCCCCGTTCATTGAAAATATTAACCCAAATATATGATTTTATTCCTTACTTGACTTGACTCTTTGAATTTACTCAAACACGTTAATAAGTTTTTCAAACTTCTAATTTTTGATACTTCTCTTTTTCTTGAAAATATCAAGGTCTGCTACATAAAAATATGAAGATTAAATTAATGCTAAAATTGGGACTTATGTATAAAATACTTAAATGAAGTCGTGATAAATGGTTAATAAATTATTATTTTTTAATGGTAATAAAATAAATATATCAATGTATAAAATAACTATATTTGTTATTTATTTTTGCACTTTAATGATAAATAATAAATTAATTCCTTTGTTAGACAGACGCAGAGAAAGTGATATGTACTTTTATTACACATTTACACATTTTTAAATTAATGTATTGTTTCATTGCTTTTTCAATTACTAGGAAAGTATAACAAAAATACATATCGAATTAAAATATAAGAAAGGTGAAAAACGTGAGGATAAAAGGTGAAGAGGTACGAAGTCACTAATGAATTTCATTTTGAAAATTATTGCCTCACTACAAAATATTAACTTGAGCAGATTAATATCTTCTATTAAACCTGTAACGAAATAATTTATATTGTATGTCCTACTAGAAAAAGAGAGGCACAAATTGGATTAAGATGTCAAAAGTGAGGTTGTTGAGGAAAAAGAGCGACTATTTTCAAAAAACAAGAACCTATCTTTACATTCATTGAATTCGAAATGCAACTAACATCAGAAGAAAAAAACAATTGAAAGGACTAATTTTATACTGTTTTTAGTAATTAAATACTTAAAGCATAATAATTGTCCATTATTTTACGTAATTATCGATTTAATCACAATAATTACTTTTATGCTGTAATGTTAGATTATATTGATATTAAAACCTAACTTTTGAAATCATGATCCACTTAGGGGTTAATGTTAATATATGAAAGGAAATATTTCATTATTCTTTAACTTTAGATTTTATATTTTGATCCCAATTAATGTTCTCTAACAACTGATAGAATTTAGTTATTAAAAGGAAAACTTTGAGAGATATATCAATAATGAAAGTTTCGAAGTTCTAATTGAATTGGTAAATTAGTTGCTGTGAATTTCCCGGTGTTATGTAAAACTTTTCAAAGCTTAAAATTTCTCTCGATATTAGTCCTCACTTAGAGAAGGTAATTTTAAAATGTTAAGAGTCCTGAAAATAACTGTTACTTATTTTTACACATCTGAATGAAATAAGAAAATAAATTATTAAACTAAAGTCTAAGAAGATACAAACAAAATCCACCAACAAAGCTTTTCCCCCTTTTGTGGCGGCAAAGCGTCGAATACTAAGAAAGAAAAAAGTTATTTACATATGAAAATATATACTAAAATTAAATTAATATGACAAGCGTCAATATCACACGTGTTGCTAACCGAAGCGTATGAGTTTCTTCCGTCAAATTGTAAAATCACCCTTTCATTGGATCTGAAATTTATCAATTTCTTATATTCAATTCAAAACTTTATTTACGTGGAAATATTTTTTTCATACAAAAATATGTAGTATTTTTATACCTAAATCAACAAACTAAATATATTTATACCAAATTCCTACCTTTTTCAATGTTACATCCGTTCCGTCTCTTACATCCGGATGCCTTAAACTAGTAAATTTTACTTGTAAATAATTATTAAACACTCAATTACGACATCTGCACGTATAGATTCGGTATTATGTTGTTTTATGGCAATAAACAAATATATATGTGGATATGACCTCAATTATTCAAATAGTTAGGAACAACATTATATAACAAAGACTAATACAACACGGTTAGACATTCTAGTCCACTGCTCTGTGATAGTTAATAGACAATAGATATGTTAATAATAAATCTATGATAAATTTCAAAGGTATTAGGTCCGTCTTTAGGCATCATACCAAATAACCATTCATAGATATTTTGATAGTGTTTCTTTTGTGAGAAAGACATAATCGTACTTGTTGTATGATCTCATTTTTCTTTAGTTTAAGAACACAATATAGAACATTGTTTAGTCTGGGATGAATTCTTAGCTTTTCTGTCTTGGACAATTTACAAATGTTTCCTTTTCATTAAGCTTGGGTACAATATTGTAGGTCGATCGTAAATTTCGGAAGTCTCTCACTTATATCAGCCGGAACAAAGTAATTGAATTATATGGTAAGGTAGGATGGAAATAATGGTGGTTAAGTAAAATGTGTAAGGGTCGCCGTCTTGATATATATTTGATTACTTTTTATCCATTAACGTTCCGATCTAAAATAATTTACATATCAAAAAATAAAATTTATTTTATGACCCATGGCAATAAACATAACATTTGAATGTTGAAATAATTTAAAAACCATTTGTTGATAAAAGATCCTATAAATGTAATTCATATTTTATGTTATAAAACTTTGCGTCCGAAATCGGCTGTAAAATAAAGGATGTTTCCAGAAATTGTAAATTTTCAAATCTGTCCATAAAGTTCTCAGAGGAAGATTCAAAACTTGCGAGGTAAGAATGAAGGCTTCTGGAGGGTGATTAAAATAAACATATAACATTATAAATAGAAAGTCCTATTTATTAACATGTATTTAAAAAATAGAAATCATACCAAGATAATATTCAATTATTGAAATTAACAAATGACCGTCTACGTCAATAATTTTTATAGACATTGTGATATAGCTATTAACAGGAATATAAAGAAACCTCTCAAACTAAAATTCAATAAGTCATTTAGGCTACAGATAGTTCCAAAGAAATATACAAAACACTTACACCCGAAACATATAACCCTTCTTTTGTACTACAATAATACAATTGCACTTAAGACTGTATTCCTCGCCACTTGCAACCAGAATCAATATTTTAAGTGAGAAAGATTTGATAGCACTATTAAGACCTATCTATAGCAAGATCTATCATTCAGAAAAGTTAACACGGGACAAATACCGTCAAATACTGTCAAATAGTAATTTATAATATTTTATAAACTATTCTTCACACGGCGGGTGAAGAATAGTTTAGGGTCATACGTGAAACCAGGCGATATCGGAAAATATATCACTGGTCCAGCAATAATTCAGTATCTTGTCATGTCTGTTACTAAAACATATCAACAGTGAAATATTTTTATATTGATTAACTTCGTATTACTATTCCTAAGTTATCAGACCACACATAATGTTGATATGCTTTTCCGTCTGACCTCAAGACAGCTAAACACATATATATTGATATTGTTTTTACAATATATTTCATTATGAACTTTAATTACATGTATAGTCTTTCTTAATATGCCAAATCATTTTTTCGTCTGTCTAAAGTTATCGGGATTGGCCAAACAAATTGTACTAGTCTTTTTATCTTGCCTAGACACTTTATATATACAAATCCAAACTGGAACAGTGAGCGTTTATATAGAACATTATCGTAAGCTATTTCATTGATGAAAATCTCTTTGGGTTTGATTACTTTCTATTGATGGAATTGAGAGGTCTCTTTTATTCATTGGAGTGTATTTAGTTCTGAAGTTATGAGGGTTATTGGATTGCTTTCAATCATTCCGAAAGAAAATATTGTTTCCTGTATATTAGTAAGTAGATATTATTATATCCGTACTATTATTATATTAGTATGTACTTTTATAAGATATATAAATACCTTTATGTCAAGGTCGATATCAGAAAGCTTTACATGCTATTAAATAGGCCGCGACAGTGATAAGGAAGTCAATTTCCTAAATATCCTGCCTGCGGGATAACTCTAATATCATAGATATGGATGATACTTGCAAATGATTTGCAGTTACAGAGATCAAAAATACTTTAAAAAATATTTGTAATATATGATTTTATGAACTAAATTATTTATAATTATTTTTATATTTCATTAATATCGATTTAGGAATACAATAAACTATAAAATTTAACTGAAATCTGAATGAAAAAAGTTCAAAAGTTCAAGTGTCAAGATAGTTTGTTTTTTGAGATTAAACACAAGCAACTCGAAACCTTGGACAAGAAAGAAAAGAATATATATATATATATATATATATTTTTATGTAAATAATTTAAAATATTAATATTTTTGTATTTTGTATTTAAAATTTTGTATGTTGAAATAAAATGTATATTTATAATATGTAATATAATATGAACAAATGCGGCGTTGGGAACCGCCAACCAACACGCCATGTTCCGAACGGCGGAAGGTGGAGGACGGAGCTACAAATAGCTACGTGGAATGTAAGAGGAGGAATGGAACAGAAGATGAATGAATTATTAGATGTGATGGATGACAAAGATCTGGATGTTATTTGTGTGTCTGAGACCAAGCGAAAAAGCAATGATACGACCGATTTGCCTGGCAACCGGGTCGCTTTCTGGGCTGGGGTTCCAGAGGGTGAGCGAGGTTGCCAAGGTGTAGGCGTATTATTGTCCTCTCGAATGGTTAATGCAATGGAAGAATACAAGGCGATTAACCCGAGGCTTCTTTGGGTTCGCTTTAAGCTGAGGATAACAAGAGTATTCTTGTTAGCCATGTATGCGCCAGTATCCTCAGCTCAAATGAGCGAGCTCGAGGAGTTTTGGGAGAATGTCAGGGATGTTCTAAGTAGTGTCAGAGATAATGAAAAGTTGATAGTATGTGGAGATATGAATTGATGGGTTGGAACCGCGCGCAGCGGTTACGAAAGCGTGCTAGGCAAATATGGTGATAAGAGGGTAAATGAGGCTGGAAAGCTTATTTTGGAATTTTGTAAGGAGAAAAATTTGTTTGTGGCAAACACGATCGATTTGATCACAAACAAATTCACATGTACACATGGAAGCGAGCGAAAGAAAGAAGTATGATTGATTTATTCCTAGTGGATCAGCGTATTCGAAGTCAAGTTATGGACACGCGAGTGTTCAGGGGTGCTGATCTGGGAACGGACCATTATTTAGTCGTTGCTAGAATAAAAGGTCTGTTTGCAGGTTGGCGCAGCCGCACGACGTGTCCAGGCATCGTGGCATCGAATTATCGCATAAGAAGCTGGAAGCTTCAAGATCCACCGATCAGAGAGGAATATCAAGAAAGGGTTTCCAAGAAGCTTGAAAGCTGTGAATCTGGAAATAAGTGCTGAACATGCTGGCAGAACCTTAGGAATGGTATGGTGAAAGTAGCGACAGAAGTATGTAGTAAGAGAAAAAGACGTTTTTGTAAAAAGCGCGATGAATGGTGGGATGATCAAGTGAAAGATGCTATAGAGTTAAAGAAGAAAGCATGGCTGGATTATAAAGCCTCTGGTAAGGATAAAAGTATTAACATTATACAGTATTTGACAACTTGTACTTTTAACAAAAATAAATATAGTTTACCGTAGAGAGATGTTATAGAAGTTAAAAATTTGAATATTAAACCCCTTAAATATTTAAGTACCACATCAATACTTAATTCAATTCCAAAGAAAAAATTCAAGTAACAAAAACTACAGCTCGTGTTACTTATTACATTCACACAAAATTAACGGGGAACATTATTTAATAATGTCATCGCAAATTTTTATGTGACTCGATTAGGGTTTAATCTATTGACTTATTATATAATAAATGACTAGGTGTGCCCTCGACTTCGTGCGCGCGGAATACGTTTCTGAAAATAGCCTGAAACTAGCCAAAAGTAGCTCTATAATATCAGCTATCTGCCAGTGATTGTTTTAAAATTGTTTTCACCGTTTCGGAAATTAACCGGAACAAACAGACAGACAGTTAAAATTTTGAAAATATTTTTGTTATACAAGTACCGTATATATTTTCATATGCGTGCAGTGAAAACAGACATTTCAAGTTTATCTATTTGTACAGATCATAATAATTAATAAGAGTGAGATTAGTCGTCTCCTTTTCTAAAGAACGACTACTACTAATATTCATCCATCTCGAATGTGAAATGTGAACTCTTGTTGATAACGACGCAACAATTTTTCAAGAATTATTAAGACCCTTTAGTAAAAGTCAGTGTTAATTGAAGAGGAACCGCCATACAATGATATGAACTGTGTTCATTTTAATGGTAATTATAATTGATCTATATTACGATTATTTATATACTTATGCTACAAGTAAGAAACATGACTTTTTAGTCTAGTGTAGTAAAAAACTTCACTCAATTTAAATTTAAAAAAGGTATTATAATAAAATCATTATATATATTAGGTACCTACTTTCATCGTTAATATTAAGTTGTTATTATAACATGGTTTATTAATCTCTGATTTATTAAACTACACCATACATATCGCGTGTCATGTTGCTGTGTAACTTTAGTAATCTTAGGTCGTAAAACGTCCTCTTCATGATTGCTATCCTTCTTAAACTTACTTCATATTACAGAGTACACTAAAGATTAAACGAGCGAAACAAAAGTACTGTCTAGTTTAACAAAATAAATTTATTTTTATACTAAAGCACAAAAAATAATGAGTTTAGCTTAATTTTTGAACTTCATGTGATGTAAATAAAATGTTTTATATGTTCTTTAAAGTATTTTAACTTAATAGTTGACGTTTTATGCGAATACGAATGTTTCTTCCAGTGTTTTATTATTATAATGTAAATAAGACACGTAACTGTCTTTATTTTCTTTGTAAACATTTTAATAAAACTTGCACATAAAGAGGAACCTTAAAGTGCTCCTTAACTGTTATTAATGTAAATGGATCATGTATGTTATAGTTATATACAATAGTAACACTATGTTTACAAATTAAACAATTATCAAAATTAATTATATACTTGTCCAGATATCTGTATACATATATTTAAACTGAACATACATTGTCTCTGTTTATTGAAAATGTTCACAAATATATTTATCAGGTTCAAAATAATCACGAAGTATTTAAAAATATAGGAGCGTATAGTATAACGGGGATTTATATTTTTTCTTGAACACACAATATTAATTAATATTTTTATGAAAAACAGTAATTATCTGTAATCTTAAAACTTGTATAAAATTAATCAACTTGGGATATATTCTTAAAGAGGTAAAATATAAATGGTATAGGGTTTAATTACAGAAAAGGAAAGATAAACTAGTTCAGTATCGATTTATTATATTCTCTAAAACACAAAAAAGAAACTTTTCAAAATCTGTTCTATATAAGAATACTAGCAGACCCGGTCACGCGTTGCTGTGACTATTATTTTTGATATATTACATTGCAGTGAACTATTTAAGGGGTAACGTTCAGACTACATCTTTCATGAAAACCATAATGTTTTCTTACAGTCGATATTAAGCAAAAAACAAAACAAAATAATTATAATTATTTTTTAAATTTTATCCAAATTTATAACACTATTTGTATATTACAAAGTTTTTAGTAAATAACTTGGAACACTAAACTTACGAATAAGGTAGGTAGGGTAGATACCTCATTCGTAATTACTCAATTCAGTCAATAGATACCGCCATCTTTTAGAATTGTTAGGAGGTAACTGCAAAATAATAAACAAAAAATTTGCAATAAAATAATATGGCGACTATGAATTGAGTTGAAACTTATTCTATCTTTTAAGTTAGGTCAACTGTACGTGGTGTGTAAATTTATTAAAATCGGTTAAGTAGTTAAGGAGTCCATCGTGGACAAACAACGTGACACGTGATTTATATATATATTAAGCATTCTGGTGGATTTTTTTTATCATTTAATATTTTAAATAATATGATAGAAAAATCCTAAAATCATCCTTTTTTTAATATGTTACTTTATCATTTTAATAAGATGTTCATAATTAAAAATATTTGGTGGTTTTACTAATCCATATAATATAAGTTAAACTCAAAACATTTAAATTTTAAAAGATAAATCATGAAAAATGAAAAAAATACATTTTTATAATAAATACAACAATTTTTATACAACTCGGCAGACTTCGTTCTGTCAAATAGATTTGGAATGTGGCAGTTTATATTTCGACCTTAAGATGTTTTTACTCTGCTGACCCTCACATATAGCCCTATCATTATGGTGACGGTTCTGTTCAGGAGAATTAAAGAAAAAGGTCAGCTCGGATGACCTAAGTATCTTCGCTTCCACGAACTTTGGCCACCCTTTTAAGACGCACTAAAAACCCCGACTGGGATGTCTTCTAGAGGGCTTCAAACTAAGAGGGGAACATAAGGTTCAAACCTGATTGAAAAATAGTCTAAAGGGATAGTGGGAACGTAAAGGTGACAAATATTTACAAAGTGGGTGCTTCAATGACAAAACGTGGAGAAATTTAATTATTTATTACTATTATTATTAACATAGGGTTAATTACCGATGAAATAAAGAAAAATGAAATAAAACGTATATAAGTATTTTCAGTAATTGATCGGAGAATCACTGGCAATGTTTGACGAAAATCTCCTGCTAATAAAATCATTGCACCACCAAATAGGTTATGATTGCTCCATAGATCTTGTAAGGTTCTATTTAAAGCGTCTAAAGATTTTTTAAGTGCCATAGTGCATTCATCCCAAACAATCAATTCACATTGCTGAAAAACCTTTGCCATTGCAGAGTTCTTCGAAATGTTGCAGGTTGGAGTTTCGTTGCTTTGCATGTTTAATGGCAATTTTAGTGCTGAATGAGCTGTTCTACCACCTTCAAGCAAAGTTGCTGCGATTCCCGACGAAGCGAGTGCAAGTGCAATTTCATTTTGTGAGCGAATTGTTGCTAATATCAATGAATATAAAAAGTTTTTCCTGTACCACCAGGTGCATCTAAGAAGTAAATCCCTCCTCTTTTATCATTTATTACTTTCATAAGTGTATCAAATACATACCCTGTTGTTCATTGAACAGTGGAAGGTTTGTTTGAATTAATTCTTTCAAAGTGTTGAGATCATATAGTTTTTCTCGGTGCAACTCTTGGTTAAAAGCATTATGCATTGGACGATCAGGCGCGGCCAGACCTAATTGAAATAATAGTTTGTTTGACATCATCAAGCACATGTCCTCAATTGAAATCAATACTTCATTGTAAATTTCTTCGCTTATTTGTATATTTGGATTTCCCCTTCTAATCCGTATTTGATACAAAATATCATCACACATATCATCTTTGTACTTGATCCACAAATCCTTTGGGTTTGATGGGAAGCATGTAGATATGATTATAGAAAACAATGTTCGTATTTGATGAGCTTGTGATGATATTACAGCATCATTGAGAGTTTGATCCCAATGAGCATCATTTTCTAGCAATCGCAAACGTTGGCAAGCTTCTCTGTATGACCCACACAAATCACCATTAATAGTTCGTACATGTTGGAACGATGTTGGGCCACGTACATTGACTAATAGCAGTCGTAAATAAAAACATTCATCATTGCTTGGATGTACTGAATGAATTCGAACAATCACATCGGTAGAATATACATCTGGGTATCCTGTAACTGGTTTTCCTTGTTTCCGTCGTATAAATCTCCTTGAGGATTGATTCCAAGTATAATATTTTGGCATTTCAGAATATAACAATGTTTGAGCAAAAGCATCGTTTTGGCATGTCTCAAAAAAACTGGTTAATGTAGTAGATGGTGGCTGTACAGCTCTATCTACTGCGTTCTGTGCTGTTAAATATACTCTTTGTCCATTTTCTAAATGCACAGCTAAATGAACAACAGTAGGGTGTCTCTCATGAATAGGAAAAGAAAATATTCGCCAAACTGCTTCATTACTACTAACATAGCGACCCATTTGGTATTGGGTAACTTCATCATTGGAATTCTCTGCATTAATACCAATCACAGCCATATCACTCCCTTTGGTTACATATTTGCAAATGTATTTAATAGATTTTACTGAATGGCAAGATTCAACGTTGATGTGTGCTTTGAAGGTCTTTGATAAAATGGGTGAATATGGATTAATTTGACAATTGTTGATCTTCCATTTTCTGCTGTCGATCGGCGACGATACAAAAGATAACCGTCAATACCAGTGATTGTTTCAGATATTAATGTCCGTGGATATCGTTTTGAACATTCACCATCCACCATACATGGTAAATTTTGATTAAGAGTTCCACAGGGACCATGTACCATGTTTTTGATAACTACCTCATGCAATCCGGGATCTACTTCTACATTAGGGATTTCAGCTGATATTACTGCATCAACTTCATTTGACTTTATCTTGTCAACTAACCCAATCAAAATATGTGCATGTGGCAATCCCCGTTTCTGCCACTCCACAGAATGCATCCAGCGGCGTGACTCTCCAAACACATAATGTTTCACAATGAAATCCATTAAAGATTTCAACTTTTGTATAAAGACTCTGACTGTGTCTATTTCTATCCAGTGTGGATTGCATGTAAATGTGATTAACAAATTTGCTGTACCATAATGACAAACATATGACATGGCATTTTGAGCATATTCATGCATATGTCGAGGGCTTACGATGTATGTTGCTGGAAGAATAGTTATTCGACTAAGATTCTGTGCATTACCATCAGTATTAATCGCATCTCGAAGGTGAATATACTCTTCAGATCTGAGTTTTGTCTGATTCAACCTGATGAATGTTAATCTCTCCGTTTCAATTTTAACATACATGTCTATAACATACTTGTGATATAATCGCCGACGTTTGAGTATGTGATTGTCATCATTAGGCGGTAGGAATAATAGTTCATTGAACTGACTTTTTTGTTGGTTTTAGAACCTGGAAATAAATTTTTGTTTTCATAACATTGAAAATAAAAAAAAAATAATATAGTGATTGATAATATATCTCCTTGCTAAACTAATATTTTTTATTACCTGTAATGGGATTTATCATCTTGTTTGAGAAATCATAGCCATCTTCACCTTGCTAAAATATAATGAGATATTGCAATGCGTCATATGAACGGTGTGCTTCCTTTATACGTTGTAATTGATCATTCCGACGATGTAAAACAATATCAAGGGATTCCAAGTTTTCTCCAACTACTACGATGGCAACTTCATCAATAGTTGGTGCATTAAAACGTCTTGCATGTTGGCCAACAGGTGTTTTATCAGCTCTGATTACAATTTTGTGATTATCAGATGGCATCCGATCCAGTGCAGTTTTAAACAACATAACCAATTGATTGTACTCATGAAATAAAGTTTGTAATTGTTCTACAATAGACCTCTTTAGTGAATTGTTATGTGAACAACGCATATCAATTTCTCGTGGTGAATTGCCCATGAAATAAATTTGCAGAAATTTGTAATTGCTATCTGACACTGGTAACAGTGAACCTGCTCTATGATATATTTGGCCTTGTATCTGTAAATTAAAAAAAATGATTTTTGCCAAATAGAAATAATATTTGTTCCTAAAAAGTATATCTGTCTCTTAATTTGAATCACCAAATAATAATTGATATGCTTAGGTATGTCAATATGTAATAATTAGTTGTAACTAATATCCATCGTGAAATAATTATATTGTGTTTCAAAATAATAAAAGTGTTGCTAATACTGAATCACCAAATAATATAATGACTAAGTAATATATGTTTTGGGGTTTAGGAAACTGAAGGTTAATGACACATATTTACTTAGTTAACAGGAAATTTTGTTCATTAAAATAATAATGATTAACTGCTATAATACATACCTTAAAAGTTGGCATGAAATTTTCCCGAACTACGTTTGTTGCCCCAAATGATGTCATTTGAAAGCAATTGTTATATTGTTGAATATTTGACAAAAAGTGTATGGAATCTGGTTCTATTCCTGAAACCAATGAGTACAATGGCTCTGGTGGTGGATCCAATGGTATCAATTTCACTTTCCCATTTGCGCAACACAATCCATTTGCTTCATTTTTGTATTTCAATGCCTTACAATAAGAGCAAACCAAGTTCATAGATCCAATAGCAACACATTGGTGGTTACTGTAGTCAATTGACAAATCGTAATTGAAAGCAGCTCGATTCAAACTTTCGCGATTATTAGTTGAATCTCTCGCTCTCGCTTCCCGCGTTCGTGATATACGAATTCTTTCGCGTTCATTTCGGTCGTCACGTTCATGTGCAGTATGATAAGATCGGTAATTCATTTGGTTTGTAGCATTTCGGGTTCTTCTACTTAAATTACTTCGTCTTATAGGAGGCATATCGTATATAATTACCTAAATTTATTCACATGAAATAATTATTAATCACAGGTATTTATACAATCAAAATTAATTATTAAATATTATAAACGCTTTTTAACGCAGTTTGTTTGACAGATGTAATGACGTGAAAACTGATGACAATTTATGTCGCATTCCGAAACTAAAACAAAAGAAAGAATATTCCAAGGCCAATCAAATCTTACATTTACTTTTTTTGACTTTTCAATTTGGTCGGGTGTACACATTCATTTGATTAAATTTGAACGTTGTGCAGCGACAATAAAGCGCGAATTGACTCTTTGACGTTAGCAAGACACCTACATTGTTTAGACAACAATGAGTGCTTGTAATTTAATATCAACTTTATTGAATAGCAATACAGTTCAAATTGACTCTACATTTAGTTATTTATTCTACATTTAAAATATTTGTATAGGAAAAAGAAAAGGGCTTTTTTAGGGTTTCCCTGGAAATTATTCAAATTTTTCTCGCCGTTAGAGCCATCCTTGGACTTCAAGGAACATTTAAAAAAAAGAATTGTTAAGATTGGTCCATGCGTTGTTGAGTTATGCGCTTACCAACACATTTTGCGATTCATTTTTATATAATAGATAGCAGTCCATACTTGAGTGACATAAGGAAATAAACACAATTGAATGATGTTTCGTTATAGAGGTGAAGCTCCGACAAAATATAATTACACAGCATTACCAACACGGCTTTTAACAGATCTTAAATTTATCAAAGTAAAATATTCTCCACTTTTCTAGCGATGACATAATAAATAAATAAAATATATTTTTGTAGCACGTCTTCAAAGCTTAATATAAAATAAAAGATATTATAATTGGGATCACGTAAAATATGTTTTAAATTCAAAGCAATTTTGTGATTTTAATAATTACATTTCTTGAACATATTTTTCGATTCCATAAAATGGTAATAAGTGACTTATTGTAGACAGAAATTAAGATGTAGTAATAAAAAACAGGTAAGATCAAATCGAATTTGGGTATGAGTATCGTATCTAATTAATATTTTTTAAATATATATTGTTCTTTACAAAAATAGAAGGTAAATCACTCGCTACGGGCAGAAGTTTAATTATATGTAAATACTATGAAACATGTTATAGGTACATAGACCATTTCAACAAACTTTACTATTCTAGATAATATCTTTATCAAGCATTGCATATCTCATTTTTATTTTTAAATCATTTATATGATACAAAATTAAAATAAATTAAAATATTCTTCCTTCCTCCCGTAACGCAGTTCAATCTAATAAAATAATTATATATATATAAATCACTAAACTAAATTCCTAAAGCCTTTTCCGCTGTAATGTGCGTACAGATTATTAATAAATTACTACTAGTTTATTCGTTTAGATTTTAAAGATTATAAATCAAGACAATCTAATCACTAATATTAATTCACCTCTTCAAGTAATTTCAGTAACTCAGATATAGTTTTACGCTCCTTTAATGTATTATGTCTGTATAATATCAAACTTATTTTTTATTATTCTATTTTCTTATGTTTTATTGAATATAAAGTTAGTTATATGAATGAAAGATTAAACGAGATGCGACATCAGTTTCATGTGAGAATAAAACTTCGCTTTCGATCTACTTTTATTTTATTCAGTTATGAAAGAAGTCAAGTCTATTTTATGTACATTTTCAATACCAGACGTATTCTGAGTGCGAGAATTGTAAGTGAAGAATCACGTTCAATAACAAACAATCTTTATAAATATATATAAAAGTTTCAACATTTTATTTTAATAATCCTTTTCGTTGTATTATACTACGGCTTTGGCTATCATATAACCAAAAAGCCAACTAAGCCTATGGTTAGATATCGCCAACAATTTCACATTTCGTGGTTGGAATTCAAATGGACTAGTGACCATTGTGTGTGGTGCTACGACACTGATAACAGACTCTCCATTAGATGTCTTTTTAAAGTAACATGTTGACTATAAATACTACTAATATTTAACAATACTTTTAAATGCAAACTTTATTTTCCTTTTCTTTCACTGCCACCGCGGAATCTTCACAATTTATGTAACAAAGCAAGCCTACAATCATTTAAAACACTATACACTCTGAAAATTGTTAATTCCTACAATGAACGAAAAGACAACTGGTTCCAGATGTTTTCTATATAAAATGTAGTCAATTCATCTTGTATTCAACTTCTAATACCAAAGAGAAATTTCCACTTAGAGCTAGCTTGATCAAACATTGATCAGGTGAGGTTTAATGTTTCGGACAATGTCTGTATATAAATTCTACATTCTTTTTCAATTACCTGAATTAATTTTAAAGACATAAAATCAAATATGTGATGTACCTGTATCAATTTCATTTTTAAAGTATTAACAATTAAAACATATTTTTGGAAGGGGCACTTAAAATATAATGAATTCAAAATTTAATAAATCTTTGTCTTAAGATAAGAATAATTAAAAATCCTTTCTTTCATATAAAAAAAAAACATGTAGTGTAATCTTTTATTATAATTATGAACTTCACAAAAAAATCATGAATTCTGGATATATAGATAAGAAAAAAAACATTTTATAAATGTTACCAGAACGCTTCATAGAATTATGTTCTGCCGGAATGTATTTTTATAATATTATTTTCATAATATATATAAAACTAATAATATATTTTTTTTATAAACTTTACTTTATACGGAACTGCACACCACACATCTAACAATTAATCAAAGAAATTTTAGCACGGGATTTAATTATTTATTTTGGCAATATTTACAAAAATAAATACTTTTTATTAATATTAAAACCTGAACATTTTCATAGTTACATAAAGCTTATCTATATTTTTACATCGTCTTTAATGTAGCTCTAATGTTATTTCTTTGAGAAGGTGTTGACAATCAATAATTAGTACAAACGTTTAGCGGCAAAGCTTTGAGTTGGGTCAATAACAGTGACCTCAAAGGGCCACTTTGGAACTTCATACAAGTAACCTGCCACGTCACTTCAAAAGAGTGAACTGATGAGTGATGAGTGAAATATTAGTTTTTCAAAATGTAATGTTTGTCAACTAGGCTTTACTATACTTGAAATAAACTTGAGTTTCATAAAAGTAATTCCCTTTGTAATATATATAGTTCTAGCACGAACTATTATTTTGTCCTTTGATTTTATAAAATTATCTCAAGACTGTGTTTCAACGGTCAATACTGGAAAAATAATAGATTAAATAAAGACAATAACATTTATCCATGTATCATATAAAATTAATAACGAAATACTACGACACGACACCCAACCGTTTTACAAGCTATTCCTAATATTTTTCATCCTCTCACACGGAATACAATAGTGCTTTTTATTTAGATAGTCTACAATTTATTTTAATGAATTATTAATTTATTATATACTAGCTTTTGCCCGCGACTTCGTCCGCGTTTCCGTCGTTTTTCGAAAAAAAATTAGCAGATGTCCTCCCTCATAGTTTTGACGTAACAGGCAGATTCACTTTCGTATTTTAGAAGGGCAATAGTAATATAATATGCCAATCCACAAAACTGTTGAAAAATATAAGTAACCGCAGAATATTATAATATACCCACGCTATACCCACGACTCGGTCAGCGTGTAACTCCTTGTTTTTTATTAAGATAATATATTGCTAATATTTTTAGATCAAATTAAAATGTTTCAGCGCAAAGCTTCTGGGTAGACTATGTTAAGAGTCGACCCGTCCGGCACGTGAACGTAAAGATTCCTAGAATTGCTAACCCGGGAAAGAGCGACGTATAATTGACCATGCGAGAAACAGCTAACACCGAGATCTACTCCAGCAACACGAAAAGTCTGCCCTTGAGCTTTATTGATAGTCATGGCATAGCACACCGATACTGGGAATTGCGTTCTTTTAAATTGGAATGGAAAATTATTTGGTATCAAAACAGAAAGTAAGTTTTATACCAGTGACTGTAGAACGTATTAGTCAAATTAAAAATGATTTAATACACTATTTGCCCTCGTTGAAAAAATCAAATCCCAATGTTATGTATAATGAGTTTTTCAATACTTTCATTAAATTATTTAACTTTGTATTTACCACAAAAACAGTGGTTGTTAATGATAAATTAGTATTTAGTGAGTGGGCATCTGCTGAGTTACACAAAAATAGAGAAAAATTATACAATATGTATAGTGAATTGATGTATAATACTAGTAATGAGTTTAGGGATGAGGTAAAATTATTTACCAAATCTTTTAAAAAACAATGTAAAATAGCTAAATCTCAACATATCAATAAAAAAATAGGAAGTAGCAATAATAAAATAAAAACAACTTGGAAAATAATTAATGAGGAAACTGGAAGAGCTAAATCCCAGAGGATCGACTTTAAATTAAATATAGATAATAAATATGTTACGTCTGACCTCGAGGTTGCTACTGCTTTTGAAACCTTTTTTACTAATATTCCAGTGACTACAACGTTATCTTTAAATTCTTCTCCCGCTGCAGCTATAGGATTACTTAGAGATAATGTAGATCGATGTGTTAGCATTTTTAATTTTAAAAAAGTTAATGCTCAAGAAATAATCAAAGTATTTAAATTAATTAGCGTTAAAAAGACTAGTGATCTTTGGGGAATATCTGTTGACGTACTCAAGTCCATAATTGACATTGTAGCGCCAGACTTAGCATTGATATTTAATAATTGTTTAGAATGTGGTATATTTCCTGATCTAATGAAACAAAGTAAAATAACTCCATTATTTAAATCTGGCAGTTCATTAGATCCTAGTAATTATAGACCAATTTCAGTCTTACCTACATTTAGCAAGATTTTTGAAAAAATAATTCTTAATCAACTTGTTGATTTTTTCAGTAAAAACAATCTCTTGCACAAAAACCAGTTTGGTTTCACTGCCGGTCGCTCTACAACAGATGCTGGGGTTGAGCTATTACTCAATATATTTGAAGCCTGGGAAGGATCCCAGGATGCACTTGGCATTTTCTGTGATCTATCTAAGGCGTTTGACTGCGTTCAACACGAAATCCTTATAAAAAAATTAGAACATTATGGAGTTAAGAATAAGTCCCTAGATTTGATCAGTTCATATCTTAATGATAGAATTCAAAAAGTAGACGTAAATGGAATACGTTCCCCCGGTTCATTGGTAAAAATAGGTGTGCCACAGGGCTCTATCTTAGGGCCTTTCTTGTTCCTCATTTACATAAATGACTTACCTCACCTAGTGAGGGAAAAACATGGGATAGTGTTGTTTGCTGATGATACTTCTCTTACTTTTAAAGTTAGCAGAAGGCAATCTGTTATTGACGATGTAAATAATGCTCTCTCAGATGTTGTACAATGGTTTAACGCCAATAATTTGTTGCTCAATAAAAAAAAGACGAAATGTGTTAAATTTACTTTACCAAATGTTAAAAATGTTAAAACCAATGTACAATTAAACAATGAGGAATTGGACTTGGTCAAATCTACTACTTTCTTGGGCATTACCTTAGATGAAAAATTGCAATGGGGTCCTCATATATTTGATTTATCAAGTAGACTTAGTTCTGCTATATACGCGGTTAAAAAAATACGTCGTTTGACAAATATGGAAACTGCTCGATTAGTTTACTTTAGTTACTTTCATAGTATAATGTCTTACG
Source organism: Melinaea marsaeus rileyi (assembly GCA_918358865.1). Lineage (NCBI taxonomy): Eukaryota > Metazoa > Arthropoda > Insecta > Lepidoptera > Nymphalidae > Melinaea > Melinaea marsaeus. Next base: position 10,245,434 of record OU911094.1, read on the forward strand.
GTATACTCTTATGGGGTAATGCAGCCGACATCGATACCATATTCACACTGCAGAAGAGGGCTGTTCGAGCAATATATAATATGAGACCTAGAGAATCCTTAAGAAACAAATTTAAAGAATTTAAAATAATGACGGTTTATAATCAATATATTTATGAAAATTTAATTTACGTTCATAAAAATATTTCTAAGTTCAAAAAAAATTGTGATTTTCATAAAATTAATACGAGAAATAAAAATAAACTCGCTATGCCCAACACTAGGCTCCATAAAATAGGTAAATCCTTTAAGGTTAATTGTATACGTTTTTATAATAAGCTCCCAAATGAAGCCTTAAGTTTATCGTTAAATAAATTTAAATTATATATAAAAATAAATTTGATAAAAAAATCCTACTATAGTGTACAGGATTACATCAACGACGGTATGGCCTGGGAATGAATTGTATTATATTGCGAATAACTAGTAATCTCCGCAATTTGATTTTTGTTGTAGATTAATTTCGTTTTATCGACCTGTTGCATCACACCGATTCCTTAGAAGTCATTACTTGCGGTAGCGTCGGGAGTCGGGTTGCGCTCGTCCCTCAAATATGTGCGAAGGGGGTGATGGCTGACTCTTGCGTTATGCTCGTGAACGGGTGCTGCTTGCGGTGACTGGTTGTGTAGCAGGCCTATTTTTATTTTTTATTATTGTTATCATTATTATTATTTTTTTTTTTGCTATTATTATAATTATTGTAATAATAATTATTATTTTTTTCATTATATTGCGACGGTTCTAGTTGTTCCAAAATAGCTTTTAAGATTGACATTTGTGAAACAGTGATCACAATATAAAAAAAATATATATCCGGCTGAGTTTGTTGTGTGGTTCTTCTCAGACTTGGACGCGTTTGGAACCCTCATAGCTTTAACATTAAGTTGGACAGTGCTTTTACAGAAGGGCTTATTACGATAAATCTGGTATCGAAATAGGCCCTCCTGACACTTCCATTTTGACGTACACAAGTGATCACTGATAATGATTCAAAGTGGAAAAGATATAAATAAATAAATAAATAAATAAATATTATGGGAATTCTGGGAATAAAGACAGTTTCTCCTGCACCGCAACCTGTTAAAATTTGAGCCTCGATTACATTTTGTTGCAACTGGGTTACTTTTAGCCGAGTTCCATTGCAAAGTTGAGGTGGTCTTAAATTTCGGAGCAGAATTATCGGTATGCCAATTTTTAAACAAATTATATGAGAAGGTAGTCCAGGCATACTTAAAGAATTTAAAAATTCTATCGGGTAATTAGTGGCTTCTTGTTCATCAACCATTCTATTTATTGAACTATAAACTTTGCTTTCTCCCTGTATATTAGACAGTATTTTATTATTAATTTCAGATGCCTGGTCATTGCGAGGAGTCAAAATGGACCTTTCGCAAAGCCAAGAATTGTCCCTATTTAATATAATTGTTATGTCACCGTAAACCGAAGATATAAGATGTTGTTGGGATTGCACTATACAACATAACTCAGGTGTCAGAATAAGTTTTCCTTGGTGTAGTTGTGGATAGGTACCTTCACCAATCTTCAATAATGTATCAGAAAATTCACGATTATCTGCGTTGTCTCCAGTTCTCACTCGCATATTTATAGTCAAATGCACCGATTGTATATCACGCCACAAATAAGAGCTTTTCAGGCAAGCCCTAATCTCATCAGCTCGGGTTCCCCGTGGTATTACCGGTAAGGTTTGTCGGAAATCACCACAAAATAAAACCGTAATACCGCCCATTGGTCGATCATTTTGTCTTATGTCCCTTAGAGTTCTGTCTACTGCTTCTACTCCTTTTCGATGGGCCATCGTACATTCATCCCATACGATTAAATTACACTCACGCAATACCTTAGCTTTGTCGCTATTTCTTGAAATACTACAGGTTGGACTTTCCGTGCGATCTAAATTAATTGGTATTTTAAACATAGTGTGAGCAGTCTTACCTCCTGGTAGCAATGTTGCAGCTATACCTGATGAAGCCACGGCAAGAGCGATTTTACGCTGATTTCGAACATAAGCTAATATTAATTTAGTCAAAAAAGTTTTCCCAGTTCCTCCAGGTGCATCTAAAAACCATATTGTTCCTAAATTATTCTGCACACTCTCGCACACGCGATCATAGACTAAGCGTTGTTCTGCAGTCATCATTGGGACACCGTTTTCTAATGTTACCAGCAGTTCCATTGGGTTGTAACCAATCTCTGCGGAATATTCCCTATTGGTAACCTCTCCGACTGAGGTTGGCGTTGGCAAACCATATTCACAAAGTGATTTACCGCCTACTGCTGTTAAGTCTTCCTGAAGAGCTAATAAGCACTGATTTATAGCCAGATCTCGAAAATTATCATTAGTTGCGCCTTCATTATTGTGAGATAAATTCCGAAGAAAGTCTTCTGCAAATTTTTCTTTATATTTTTCCCATAATTGGACAGGATCAGATAAATTACAAAATGTGAGTAATGTTACAAATAAATGGCGTAACCGTCATGGATTATCACTAACACAGGATTCTGCTAAAGCGTCATCCCAATGTTGATCATTTTCAAGCAAATGACGCGCTTGGCAAGCTGCATGATAAGTTGGATAAACAACATCGTCTACTTTTCTCAAATCTATAAATGATGGTGGTCCTCGCACTGTATGTAATAATAATCTCAAATAAAAACACTCTGCGTTGTTAGGATGAACAGTATACACTCTACCAAGAACATGTTCTTTGAAAATACCTGTCTCGCCATCTACAGGCCTGCCTCGGCGTCTACGGTTAAAGACACCTCGTTGTTTATCGTAGGTATAATACGATGGAACTTCTTCATACAAAAGAGACTTTGCGAAATTATCAGTTTGGCAAAGTCGAAAGAATGCCAATAAAGTTGTTTGTCTAGGGTTCTCTAATCGTTCTGTAACATTTTCGGCGTTAAAATATATACGTTGACCGCCTTCCAGATGAACATCCAGATGGGTCACAGGTGGATATCTTTCGTGAATATTAAAACTTAAGATCCGCCACACAGCTTCTGAAGAGCTGATATATCTGCCTGACTGAAATCTAGTAACTTCATCATGTTCATTTCTTAACGCAAACGTAGCTTGGTCAGTGCCCTTGTTAATGTACTTACAAATATATTTAATTGACTCTACACTATTACACATTTCTACATTTATGTGAGCTTGAAATGCTCTGGACAATACAGGCGAATACGGAACGACCCACCTATTATCTAAAGTAACCTGTTGTCCAGACATTCGCTTTTCAACAGTAAAACCACCATTGTCTCTTGAACGGCGACGATATAATGGGTATCCATCATGTCCTGTTACAGTTTCATCCACTAATGCTTTTGGATACCTTTTAGTGCAACGACCGTCTTGCATGCAAGGAGCATTTGCGTTAAATGCACCACATGGACCATGTATCATATGAGTTTTAACAATGTCGTATAACAGGGGATCTGCAGTCGGATCTGGAATTTCAGCACTGATTAATCTGTCTACATCATTAGGTCGAACCTTATCTTTTAACCAAAGCAAGATATGTGCGTGAGGTAAGCCGCGTTTTTGCCACTCAACACTATACATATAACACAATACTTCTCCAAAAATATTATCTTTGGTAAGAAGATCTATCATTGATTTTAATTTTAAATGAAACACTCTTGCAATAATATCATGGCGGTCATGCGGTGCCTGACCCTCAAGAAGCTCCCGAGTGATTTCATCCCACTTGGGATTGGTAGTTACAGTAACAAATAAGTCGGGACGTCCATATTTTCTTACGTAACAAAAAGCGTCTTGAGTACGTTCATGCATGTAGCGTGGACCACCAGTAAAAGAAGAGGGTAAAATAACTAAACGACCCATATTCACAGTATCGTTATCTTGCTGCATGGCATCGCGAAGGTGCACGTATTCTTCAGCGCGCAGCTGCCTTTGATTAGATCGTATATAAACTAATCTTTCGGTTTCAATTTTTGCGTACATGTCAACAATAAACTGATTAAATAAGCCACGAAAACGTTGAAAGTATACCAATCTATTCCGTCTCACTTGCAGGTGGTAACAATAAAATTGAAGGCATGACACCTTTTTATTATAATTAGGTGCGCCTGTGCGCGGATCGGTTTGGTATACAGCGAAATTATAACCATCTTCCCCTCGACAGTATATCATAGGATATTGCAAACTGTCGTAAGCCCTGTGGGTTTCGAAAATACGTTGCAAACGATTGTCTCTGGAACGTATAACGATATCACGCCTATCACATTCCTGGTCGACCAGTACTACAGCAACTTCATTCGTGGATGGAACGTTATGACGCCCAGGGTGTTCCTGAGTTGGACGCTTATCGGCATTTATAACAATTTTATAATTGTTATTACCATCTTGAGAAAGGGCTTCTAATGCCGATTTAAAACTGCATACGTACGAATTAACCTGATGTAACATGTTCTGAAGTTGTGAAATGAGTTCAGTATTTAAATTTGGAAAATATTGATTTCTTATATTCGACTGTTCGTTGTAATCGGATACAAAATATATTTGAAGAAATTTAGGTTGTTCTTCAGGCAAAAGGGACCCTATCAAATGGTAAACCTGACCTTGTACCTTAAAAGTAGGCATGAAAGGGCCTTCTGAGATTTGTTTAGCACCAAAGGATGTCATTTGGAATGCACTATTATAAGTGCGAATATTATCTAAAAACTGTTTGGATTGCAAATGTTCCCCTAAAAGTAGTGATTTTAAAGGTTCCGGTGGGTCTTCGAACGAAGGCAAATTTATTTTACCTCCAGAACAACAGAAACCAGCAGACTCCTTCCTCCACTTCGAAGCATTACAAAAGGAACATACTACGTTCATATCGCCTATTTCAGAAGATGATCTGTAATCAATTGTGAGGTTATAAGCAAACCCACTTTTATATTTATCGGACCACGCCACCGAATTTGTAGATTGATCTACCACGTGTATATCTAAGTCATTAAGACCATGTCGAAATCTATCTGCAGTAAGACGGGCCTCTCGCTGTTCTTCTGTTTCAAGCGACCGAATATTTTCAATTCTTAATCTTTCATAAGATAAAGTAATCAATTGTTCTTGTCTCAAAGAAATGTAATAATCGCGTCCCGACTCTAGTCGTTGTTCATGCTCATGTTCATCTTCAAGAGATCGAATCATGTTATGGTGCGCCCTATCATTTGTCAAACGGTCTTGATATTGAGTTAAAGTTTCAGATTCTCGAGACAAAATATGACGTTCGCGATCAGCTGTAAGCCGTAATTCCCTCTCAGTGAAGATTTCGGACTCGCGAGATAAAATATGACGTTCGTGGTCAGCTGTAAGCCGTAATTCCCTCTCAGTGAAGGTTTCGGACTCGCGAGATAAAATATGACGTTCGCGGTCAGCTGTAAGCCGTAATTCCCTCTCAGTGAAGGTTTCAGACTCGCGAGATAATGTATGCCGTTCGCGGTCAGCTGTGAGTCGCAATTCTCGTTGTAAAGCAGTTTCAGCTTCTCGGGATAACGCATGTTGTTCCCGGTCAATGGAACGCCTTAGCTCTCGTTGAGAAGAGCTTTGAGAAGCCCGTGTTGTAGCTCGTCTCGCTCTTTCAGCTGCTAATCGCATCTCTCTTTCTGGAGAGCTTTCATTAGCTCGAGATGTTGAGGCACTAACTCTCATAGAGTTTAACCGATGTGCTCTTTCCTCTTCCGATTCTTGAGAACGCGTCATTCTCATTCTCCTAGCTTGACTCGAAGTTCGAGATAAAGATGGTCGTTTTTTAGGTGGCATCGTTTATTTTATTTTTAATCGACGGTAACTTAAATTCTATTTAGTTACCCAACAAAAAACTTACGTCAGAGGTCCTAACTATAGCTAAGTATATAATAAATAGAATATAAATCTAAGTGCCTATTAAAACTAAAATAATATTCTAATCGAATTATAAATATGTACGTAGGTACCTTACACTTACCTACTTCACTTAAAAATGAATAATAAGAAATACCTACAACTACTGTAATTAATCAAAGTACCTATGCTAATACAAAAAAAACCTTAGATGTTCTAAGTACAGCTGCTATATAATAAAAAAATATAAATCTAAGTGCCTATTTAAACTTAAATACCTAATATTCTAATAGAATTAAACTAAGAAATATGTACCTACCTACCTACAACTTAGGTACAAAAAAAAAAGAAATGAAAATAAAGCTAAAACACGTGTGCAGTATAGGTAGATAGTAGGCAATATCTACCTATACCTACTTCACTTAAAAATAAATAAAAAATACCTATGAATACTATAATTAATAAAAGTACCTACCTACGCTTTTATCTACTCAATACAAAAAAAACTAAACATAAAATGCCCAAAACTAACCTATCAGTAACTAAAAATCTAACAATAATCTAATCTATCTATCTATTATCTAATCTAAAAATCGAATCTAAATCTACTTAAAAAGAAATAAAATAGGAACTATTAATAGTTAAGAATTTAAACAAAACTAAAACTAATTTAGAAAATAACAACAAAAGAAATTAAAATAAACTATTTAAAGACAAAAAGTCGCGCTGATAAGCACGGTTTATAAAATAACAATTATTGTCTGTCAATAAAGTTCAACACTCTGAACGCATCAACAGCCAAATATTGAATGACGCTTGCGCTCGCCTCCCGCCCCTTTTATACTCTGCCGCCGCGAGCCCCGTCGAGCGCGGCAACCGTTACGCAAAAATAATCCTTATAGCTTGATTCACTATTCACGCGCGATGTCTTGTTGGCGTATTTCATGTAAGTAAGTATAAGTTTGGTGTTTCTATACCGATTTCAATGATTCTTTTTTTATTGAATTGGTGCTAATGTTTATTTTTTTTTTAATTAGGAATGATGGTGAGCATTATTGGTTTTATAAACGTAAAAGTAAACAAATATAATAAGAAATCTCCGAACTGCTGAGCTATCGAGAGTTATGCGTGTTATTGTGAGTTAACTATAAAAGGTAGATATATGCTGGCTTATAATACGATGGAACTTCTTCATACAAAAGAGACTTTGCGAAATTATCAGTTTGGCAAAGTCGAAAGAATGCCAATAAAGTTGTTTGTCTAGGGTTCTCTAATCGTTCTGTAACATTTTCGGCGTTAAAATATATACGTTGACCGCCTTCCAGATGAACATCCAGATGGGTCACAGGTGGATATCTTTCGTGAATATTAAAACTTAAGATCCGCCACACAGCTTCTGAAGAGCTGATATATCTGCCTGACTGAAATCTAGTAACTTCATCATGTTCATTTCTTAACGCAAACGTAGCTTGGTCACTGCCCTTGTTAATGTACTTACAAATATATTTAATTGACTCTACACTATTACACATTTCTACATTTATGTGAGCTTGAAATGCTCTGGACAATACAGGCGAATACGGAACGACCCACCTATTATCTAAAGTAACCTGTTGTCCAGACATTCGCTTTTCAACAGTAAAACCACCATTGTCTCTTGAACGGCGACGATATAATGGGTATCCATCATGTCCTGTTACAGTTTCATCCACTAATGCTTTTGGATACCTTTTAGTGCAACGACCGTCTTGCATGCAAGGAGCATTTGCGTTAAATGCACCACATGGACCATGTATCATATGAGTTTTAACAATGTCGTATAACAGGGGATCTGCAGTCGGATCTGGAATTTCAGCACTGATTAATCTGTCTACATCATTAGGTCGAACCTTATCTTTTAACCAAAGCAAGATATGTGCGTGAGGTAAGCCGCGTTTTTGCCACTCAACACTATATAACACAATACTTCTCCAAAAATGTTATCTTTGGTTAGAAGATCTATCATTGATTTTAATTTTAAATGAAACACTCTTGCAATAATATCATGGCGGTCATGCGGTGCCTGACCCTCAAGAAGCTCCCGAGTGATTTCATCCCACTTGGGATTGGTAGTTACAGTAACAAATAAGTCGGGACGTCCATATTTTCTTACGTAACAAAAAGCGTCTTGAGTACGTTCATGCATGTAGCGTGGACCACCAGTAAAAGAAGAGGGTAAAATAACTAAACGACCCATATTCACAGTATCGTTATCTTGCTGCATGGCATCGCGAAGGTGCACGTATTCTTCAGCGCGCAGCTGCCTTTGATTAGATCGTATATAAACTAATCTTTCGTTTTCAATTTTTGCGTACATGTCAACAATAAACTGATTAAATAAGCCACGAAAACGTTGAAAGTATACCAATCTATTCCGTCTCACTTGCAGGTGGTAACAATAAAATTGAAGGCATGACACCTTTTTATTATAATTAGGTGCGCCTGTGCGCGGATCGGTTTGGTATACAGCGAAATTATAACCATCTTCCCCTCGACAGTATATCATAGGATATTGCAAACTGTCGTAAGCCCTGTGGGTTTCGAAAATACGTTGCAAACGATTGTCTCTGGAACGTATAACGATATCACGCCTATCACATTCCTGGTCGACCAGTACTACAGCAACTTCATTCGTGGATGGAACGTTATGACGCCCAGGGTGTTCCTGAGTTGGACGCTTATCGGCATTTATAACAATTTTATAATTGTTATTACCATCTTGAGAAAGGGCTTCTAATGCCGATTTAAAACTGCATACGTACGAATTAACCTGATGTAACATGTTCTGAAGTTGTGAAATGAGTTCAGTATTTAAATTCGGAAAATATTGATTTCTTATATTCGACTGTTCGTTGTAATCGGATACAAAATATATTTGAAGAAATTTAGGTTGTTCTTCAGGCAAAAGGGACCCTATCAAATGGTAAACCTGACCTTGTACCTTAAAAGTAGGCATGAAAGGGCCTTCTGAGATTTGTTTAGCACCAAAGGATGTCATTTGGAATGCACTATTATAAGTGCGAATATTATCTAAAAACTGTTTGGATTGCAAATGTTCCCCTAAAAGTAGTGATTTTAAAGGTTCCGGTGGGTCTTCGAACGAAGGCAAATTTATTTTACCTCCAGAACAACAGAAACCAGCAGACTCCTTCCTCCACTTCGAAGCATTACAAAAGGAACATACTACGTTCATATCGCCTATTTCAGAAGATGATCTGTAATCAATTGTGAGGTTATAAGCAAACCCACTTTTATATTTATCGGACCACGCCACCGAATTTGTAGATTGATCTACCACGTGTATATCTAAGTCATTAAGACCATGTCGAAATCTATCTGCAGTAATACGGGCCTCTCGCTGTTCTTCTGTTTCAAGCGACCGAATATTTTCAATTCTTAATCTTTCATTAGATAAAGTAATCAATTGTTCTTGTCTCAAAGAATTGTAATAATCGCGTCCCGACTCTAGTCGTTGTTCATGCTCATGTTCATCTTCAAGAGATCGAATCATGTTATGGTGCGCCCTATCATTTGTCAAACGGTCTTGATATTGAGTAAAAGTTTCAGATTCTCGAGACAAAATATGACGTTCGCGATCAGCTGTAAGCCGTAATTCCCTCTCAGTGAAGGTTTCGGACTCGCGAGATAAAATATGACGTTCGTGGTCAGCTGTAAGCCGTAATTCCCTCTCAGTGAAGGTTTCGGACTCGCGAGATAAAATATGACGTTCGCGGTCATCTGTAAGCCGTAATTCCCTCTCAGTGAAGGTTTCAGACTCGCGAGATAATGTATGCCGTTCGCGGTCAGCTGTGAGTCGCAATTCTCGTTGTAAAGCAGTTTCAGCTTCTCGGGATAACGCATGTTGTTCCCGGTCAATGGAACGCCTTAGCTCTCGTTGAGAAGAGCTTTGAGAAGCCCGTGTTGTAGCTCGTCTCGCTCTTTCAGCTGCTAATCGCATCTCTCTTTCTGGAGAGCTTTCATTAGCTCGAGATGTTGAGGCACTAACTCTCATAGAGTTTAACCGATGTGCTCTTTCCTCTTCCGATTCTTGAGAACGCGTCATTCTCATTCTCCTAGCTTGACTCGAAGTTCGAGATAAAGATGGTCGTTTTTTAGGTGGCATCGTTTATTTTATTTTTAATCGACGGTAACTTAAATTCTATTTAGTTACCCAACAAAAAACTTACGTCAGAGGTCCTAACTATAGCTAAGTATATAATAAATAGAATATAAATCTAAGTGCCTATTAAAACTAAAATAATATTCTAATCGAATTATAAATATGTACGTAGGTACCTACTTCACTTAAAAATGAATAATAAGAAATACCTACAACTACTGTAATTAATCAAAGTACCTATGCTAATACAAAAAAAACCTTAGATGTTCTAAGTACAGCTGCTATATAATAAAAAAATATAAATCTAAGTGCCTATTTAAACTTAAATACCTAATATTCTAATAGAATTAAACTAAGAAATATGTACCTACCTACCTACAACTTAGGTACAAAAAAAAAAGAAATGAAAATAAAGCTAAAACACGTGTGCAGTATAGGTAGATAGTAGGCAATATCTACCTATACCTACTTCACTTAAAAATAAATAAAAAATACCTATGAATACTATAATTAATAAAAGTACCTACCTACGCTTTTATCTACTCAATACAAAAAAAACTAAACATAAAATGCCCAAAACTAACCTATCAGTAACTAAAAATCTAACAATAATCTAATCTATCTATCTATTATCTAATCTAAAAATCGAATCTAAATCTACTTAAAAAGAAATAAAATAGGAACTATTAATAGTTAAGAATTTAAACAAAACTAAAACTAATTTAGAAAATAACAACAAAAGAAATTAAAATAAACTATTTAAAGACAAAAAGTCGCGCTGATAAGCACGGTTTATAAAATAACAATTATTGTCTGTCAATAAAGTTCAACACTCTGAACGCATCAACAGCCAAATATTGAATGACGCTTGCGCTCGCCTCCCGCCCCTTTTATACTCTGCCGCCGCGAGCCCCGTCGAGCGCGGCAACCGTTACGCAAAAATAATCCTTATAGCTTGATTCACTATTCACGCGCGATGTCTTGTTGGCGTATTTCATGTAAGTAAGTATAAGTTTGGTGTTTCTATACCGATTTCAATGATTCTTTTTTTATTGAATTGGTGCTAATGTTTATTTTTTTTTTAATTAGGAATGATGGTGAGCATTATTGGTTTTATAAACGTAAAAGTAAACAAATATAATAAGAAATCTCCGAACTGCTGAGCTATCGAGAGTTATGCGTGTTATTGTGAGTTAACTATAAAAGGTAGATATATGCTGGCTTATAATACGATGGAACTTCTTCATACAAAAGAGACTTTGCGAAATTATCAGTTTGGCAAAGTCGAAAGAATGCCAATAAAGTTGTTTGTCTAGGGTTCTCTAATCGTTCTGTAACATTTTCGGCGTTAAAATATATACGTTGACCGCCTTCCAGATGAACATCCAGATGGGTCACAGGTGGATATCTTTCGTGAATATTAAAACTTAAGATCCGCCACACAGCTTCTGAAGAGCTGATATATCTGCCTGACTGAAATCTAGTAACTTCATCATGTTCATTTCTTAACGCAAACGTAGCTTGGTCACTGCCCTTGTTAATGTACTTACAAATATATTTAATTGACTCTACACTATTACACATTTCTACATTTATGTGAGCTTGAAATGCTCTGGACAATACAGGCGAATACGGAACGACCCACCTATTATCTAAAGTAACCTGTTGTCCAGACATTCGCTTTTCAACAGTAAAACCACCATTGTCTCTTGAACGGCGACGATATAATGGGTATCCATCATGTCCTGTTACAGTTTCATCCACTAATGCTTTTGGATACCTTTTAGTGCAACGACCGTCTTGCATGCAAGGAGCATTTGCGTTAAATGCACCACATGGACCATGTATCATATGAGTTTTAACAATGTCGTATAACAGGGGATCTGCAGTCGGATCTGGAATTTCAGCACTGATTAATCTGTCTACATCATTAGGTCGAACCTTATCTTTTAACCAAAGCAAGATATGTGCGTGAGGTAAGCCGCGTTTTTGCCACTCAACACTATATAACACAATACTTCTCCAAAAATGTTATCTTTGGTTAGAAGATCTATCATTGATTTTAATTTTAAATGAAACACTCTTGCAATAATATCATGGCGGTCATGCGGTGCCTGACCCTCAAGAAGCTCCCGAGTGATTTCATCCCACTTGGGATTGGTAGTTACAGTAACAAATAAGTCGGGACGTCCATATTTTCTTACGTAACAAAAAGCGTCTTGAGTACGTTCATGCATGTAGCGTGGACCACCAGTAAAAGAAGAGGGTAAAATAACTAAACGACCCATATTCACAGTATCGTTATCTTGCTGCATGGCATCGCGAAGGTGCACGTATTCTTCAGCGCGCAGCTGCCTTTGATTAGATCGTATATAAACTAATCTTTCGTTTTCAATTTTTGCGTACATGTCAACAATAAACTGATTAAATAAGCCACGAAAACGTTGAAAGTATACCAATCTATTCCGTCTCACTTGCAGGTGGTAACAATAAAATTGAAGGCATGACACCTTTTTATTATAATTAGGTGCGCCTGTGCGCGGATCGGTTTGGTATACAGCGAAATTATAACCATCTTCCCCTCGACAGTATATCATAGGATATTGCAAACTGTCGTAAGCCCTGTGGGTTTCGAAAATACGTTGCAAACGATTGTCTCTGGAACGTATAACGATATCACGCCTATCACATTCCTGGTCGACCAGTACTACAGCAACTTCATTCGTGGATGGAACGTTATGACGCCCAGGGTGTTCCTGAGTTGGACGCTTATCGGCATTTATAACAATTTTATAATTGTTATTACCATCTTGAGAAAGGGCTTCTAATGCCGATTTAAAACTGCATACGTACGAATTAACCTGATGTAACATGTTCTGAAGTTGTGAAATGAGTTCAGTATTTAAATTCGGAAAATATTGATTTCTTATATTCGACTGTTCGTTGTAATCGGATACAAAATATATTTGAAGAAATTTAGGTTGTTCTTCAGGCAAAAGGGACCCTATCAAATGGTAAACCTGACCTTGTACCTTAAAAGTAGGCATGAAAGGGCCTTCTGAGATTTGTTTAGCACCAAAGGATGTCATTTGGAATGCACTATTATAAGTGCGAATATTATCTAAAAACTGTTTGGATTGCAAATGTTCCCCTAAAAGTAGTGATTTTAAAGGTTCCGGTGGGTCTTCGAACGAAGGCAAATTTATTTTACCTCCAGAACAACAGAAACCAGCAGACTCCTTCCTCCACTTCGAAGCATTACAAAAGGAACATACTACGTTCATATCGCCTATTTCAGAAGATGATCTGTAATCAATTGTGAGGTTATAAGCAAACCCACTTTTATATTTATCGGACCACGCCACCGAATTTGTAGATTGATCTACCACGTGTATATCTAAGTCATTAAGACCATGTCGAAATCTATCTGCAGTAATACGGGCCTCTCGCTGTTCTTCTGTTTCAAGCGACCGAATATTTTCAATTCTTAATCTTTCATTAGATAAAGTAATCAATTGTTCTTGTCTCAAAGAATTGTAATAATCGCGTCCCGACTCTAGTCGTTGTTCATGCTCATGTTCATCTTCAAGAGATCGAATCATGTTATGGTGCGCCCTATCATTTGTCAAACGGTCTTGATATTGAGTAAAAGTTTCAGATTCTCGAGACAAAATATGACGTTCGCGATCAGCTGTAAGCCGTAATTCCCTCTCAGTGAAGGTTTCGGACTCGCGAGATAAAATATGACGTTCGTGGTCAGCTGTAAGCCGTAATTCCCTCTCAGTGAAGGTTTCGGACTCGCGAGATAAAATATGACGTTCGCGGTCATCTGTAAGCCGTAATTCCCTCTCAGTGAAGGTTTCAGACTCGCGAGATAATGTATGCCGTTCGCGGTCAGCTGTGAGTCGCAATTCTCGTTGTAAAGCAGTTTCAGCTTCTCGGGATAACGCATGTTGTTCCCGGTCAATGGAACGCCTTAGCTCTCGTTGAGAAGAGCTTTGAGAAGCCCGTGTTGTAGCTCGTCTCGCTCTTTCAGCTGCTAATCGCATCTCTCTTTCTGGAGAGCTTTCATTAGCTCGAGATGTTGAGGCACTAACTCTCATAGAGTTTAACCGATGTGCTCTTTCCTCTTCCGATTCTTGAGAACGCGTCATTCTCATTCTCCTAGCTTGACTCGAAGTTCGAGATAAAGATGGTCGTTTTTTAGGTGGCATCGTTTATTTTATTTTTAATCGACGGTAACTTAAATTCTATTTAGTTACCCAACAAAAAACTTACGTCAGAGGTCCTAACTATAGCTAAGTATATAATAAATAGAATATAAATCTAAGTGCCTATTAAAACTAAAATAATATTCTAATCGAATTATAAATATGTACGTAGGTACCTTACACTTACCTACTTCACTTAAAAATGAATAATAAGAAATACCTACAACTACTGTAATTAATCAAAGTACCTATGCTAATACAAAAAAAACCTTAGATGTTCTAAGTACAGCTGCTATATAATAAAAAAATATAAATCTCAGTGCCTATTTAAACTTAAATACCTAATATTCTAATAGAATTAAACTAAGAAATATGTACCTACCTACCTACAACTTAGGTACAAAAAAAAAAGAAATGAAAATAAAGCTAAAACACGTGTGCAGTATAGGTAGATAGTAGGCAATATCTACCTATACCTACTTCACTTAAAAATAAATAAAAAATACCTATGAATACTATAATTAATAAAAGTACCTACCTACGCTTTTATCTACTCAATACAAAAAAAACTAAACATAAAATGCCCAAAACTAACCTATCAGTAACTAAAAATCTAACAATAATCTAATCTATCTATCTATTATCTAATCTAAAAATCGAATCTAAATCTACTTAAAAAGAAATAAAATAGGAACTATTAATAGTTAAGAATTTAAACAAAACTAAAACTAATTTAGAAAATAACAACAAAAGAAATTAAAATAAACTATTTAAAGACAAAAAGTCGCGCTGATAAGCACGGTTTATAAAATAACAATTATTGTCTGTCAATAAAGTTCAACACTCTGAACGCATCAACAGCCAAATATTGAATGACGCTTGCGCTCGCCTCCCGCCCCTTTTATACTCTGCCGCCGCGAGCCCCGTCGAGCGCGGCAACCGTTACGCAAAAATAATCCTTATAGCTTGATTCACTATTCACGCGCGATGTCTTGTTGGCGTATTTCATGTAAGTAAGTATAAGTTTGGTGTTTCTATACCGATTTCAATGATTCTTTTTTTATTGAATTGGTGCTAATGTTTATTTTTTTTTTAATTAGGAATGATGGTGAGCATTATTGGTTTTATAAACGTAAAAGTAAACAAATATAATAAGAAATCTCCGAACTGCTAAGCTATCGAGAGTTATGCGTGTTATTGTGAGTTATCTATAAAAGGTAGATATATGCTGTCTTGGAATATTTTTCGTGTATTTTTATGTAGAATATTTCCGTTATACATAGTTTCTATGTAGCTCTAACCATTAAGGCTGCACACGCGACGGAAGCTTAAAAAATCAAGCAACTTCTCCCATTTTCTCAACATTTCCTTTCACTGCTCTGCTCCTATTCATTGTAGTGTGATGAAAAGTATACTATTACCTGCCCAGGAGTATAAAGAATAATTGTACTAAGTTTCGTTAAAATCCGTCGAGTAGTTTTTTTTTCTATAAATAACATAAAACAGACAGACAGACAGACAGACAGACAAAAAATTTTTTAACTGCATTTTTGGCATCAGTATCGAACACTAATCACCCCCTGCTACTTATTTTGTAAATATATTTCATGTACAGAATTGACCTCTCTACAGATTTATTATAAGTATAGATTAAGGTGTCTTTGTTTATATAACTAATTATTGAATGTTATTTTTAAAAAGTGTACTTGTCCGTTGATGTTAGAAAGAGAAGTAAATAAAACTCTCGGACGCATATTTGTAAAAACGCTCTTATTCATCTCCAGTACTAATATAAATATATAATATAATATATATTAGTGCTGGAGTATGTTGCTAGCTTTAATATAAATATACTAGCTGATATCCGCCCGCTTCGCTGCGCACACTATTGATTTGGATTTGAAGTTAAGTTGCTATGTTAACCTTTGTCATAGTATCCGTTGTCATCGTGACCGTTGCTATGGTAACCGTTGCTAAGGTAAATCATAGGAGGACACCTGTAGGAGCCATACACATACAGGTATAAAACTTGGCGAAACCTCGACAGTAAAACTCGATTTACTGTCGAGGTAACACAAAGAATACTTTAAACCCGACAGTTTTTTTAGTACATAGACACATGTTGAAATAATAAAAACACGTAAATTGCCATCAGATGCAGCCTGTAATAGAATTTCTCTTGTTAATATAACAACAAACAATTAAATCGAAGATATGTTTTTTATTAAGGACACAGCTCTTGATAATACTGATAAACAATTTTTAATAATGCTTCTAGAATTTGCTCATTAATCTAATAAAATGATACTTTAATACTATATATTACTAACTTACTAACAACAGTAAAACTATTGATTATTATTATCGACAATCCCTCTCAAATGTCTGTAAATTCTGAATATATATTCAGAATTTTAGCTATATTTAGAACATATTACTCTGAATTGAAATTCACAGACCATGGTCGGTCATTATGCAGCCAAAGACAATATATTTTCTCCTAGTTCCGCATTATATTACACCTACTGATTGAATGTAAATACATTGCAAGAGAAATGGTCATCATACCAGAATTTTCTCTTCAGATTTCAGTTAAATATAATAATTAATTGGATTTCTAAATAAATGTATATTTTTAAAATGAAAACAATTATAAATGATTAAGTTTATAAAATAATATATTACAAATATATTATTTAAGTATTTAAGATCTCTGCAACTGCAAGTCATTTGCAAGTATCATCCATATCTATGATATTAGTGATATCCCGCAGGCTCTATTTAGGAAGTTGACTTCTTTATCGCTTTCATGGCCTATTTAATAGCATATAAAACTTTCAGATATCGACCTTGACATGAAGGTATTTATATATATTACTAAAGTACATACTAATATAATAATAATCCGGATATAATAATATATATTTACAAATATACAGGAAGCAATATTTTCTTTCTGAATGATTGAAAGCAATCCAATAACCCTCATTACGTCAAAACTAAATACACTCCAATAAATAAAAGAAACCTCTCAATTCCATCAATAGAAAGTAATCAAACCCAAATAGGTTTTCATTAATGAAATAGTTTTCTACAACCTTTCCTATACATATAAGCGTTCATTGTTCTAGTTCGGGGGCTTGTATTAAGTGTCAAGATGGAAATATATATGATATTTGTTTGGTTGATCTGCCTATCTTTATAAAGAATAAAATGGCATATTATATAAATCTGTTTTAAAATAAATTTAATGTAAAATTTTGTGACAGAAGAAAACCATCGAGAACAATAATTAAGGGAAAGGAAGAGAATGTGTTAAAGATGAGAAATGTAGTGAATTGTTGCTAAGCCACTTGCAAACTTTTTAATTGATGGTTACAAAAAACTTTATTAATTTTACTTTTTAGCAGATACGCGCACTGAGGCGTCGGGTCGAGCTTATTTAAGTAATGTAATAGTTAATTTCTCATGAGAGCAGCGGTACGAGGTGAGTCAAGTTTGTCTCGCATATTCTGTTCACATTTTAGTATTAACATAACTTCAGATCAAAATATAAAACTGCATCTACCTACTACCAAAGACTTTATTACTAAGTTTAATACAAATATTATTATTTTAATTACTAAATATATCTAAATGTATTTATATATTTATATATATTTGAGATAGGTAATCGCTATGTATTTATTTAGTAAGTAATTAGAACAGATAACAACATTGCAGCTTAACAGATGATTAATGTTAAAATATAAAGTCGAAACAAATTTTACGTATAATTAATAAACAATAATATTAATTAATGAAATACAATCAGAATGGATTTTATTAATTAATATTAAAACTATTTCTTTAGTTATTATTGCCTTATTACAAACATTAATAAATTAAATACAATTAATTACCTTAAACACATTGTACTCTATACATGTGTATATACACGTACTCGAGATGAACAACTTGTAGTATTAATTACAAGCTTCATTAAAAATAATACAAACCTAAGTTTAGATAAAAAAATTAACTATTTTATTTAAGAGCTCAAACACATTTTGTAAATGCTAGATCTTGAAAAGAAATTCTGAACTTAAGGAGATTTCTGAAATCATTATAAATGTATTCTCTTAACTTGTCTTAAAACTTACGAAAATGAATGAAAAACTATAAATTAGATTTATGATTATTTTTTTATTTGATAAAAACTTGAAGCAATGTTTTTAATTTAGTAATTGGATTTAATAATAATTAACAGCAAAATTTTTAAATACATATATTATTAAATTTTATATAGATAAATGAACAGTATTATACAAAACCGAAGAAGAACACACGGCTCCACTTTTCACAATTAAAATGATATTGCTTACGGGTGTTGCAATCGACGGATATCTCTGCAGGCTTATATTTCACGAACATTGCACAATTAATGTAACTCCAGAACACTGTACGGCTGGAATACTACGAAGTGAATTTCATCCTTTGTGTCCATGAAATACATGGCTTATTTAATTTTCACTTTACAACAATCACTATTACTTCGACCTCCGTGAATATGAATGCTACCTGAAAACAAAAGAAGACGTGAAATATATGTTTAAGTTGTTCGTCCATAAAATTTGTATGTAACGTTTTGAAAACATTCTTAAGCTCACATTGCTTCTTTTTTAAAGAAAATTATGTGTATTATATCTCGTATATCAAGGTATACGTCGTGGGCTTATAAATATTTACTAATGAATCCCGATTTCATAATATCGCAATAAAAAAAAAAGTATTATTTGTTGTCTTACAAAGATGTATTCAATTTTCAGATACTCTTATTTTAGTTTAATTATTACATAGTTGTTTAAAATAACAAATCACAAATCCTGAAAAAAATCTTATTATTTAAATCTGCATAATGAACTATCTTTATCTTTATTTAAATTTAAATGTTCAGAATCCACAAAGGATAACAATCCTGTAACAACATGTATTGATATAAAGAGATTGAAATCTGTATGTTGAAATAAAAGGTAAAATATTCGATTCAATCGAGGTTTCTCTCGGGTGTGTTTTCTCATCAATAACTAGTACGAGTTTGTTCTCTCTATTCTGAATAACATTTTAACCTTTTTCACAATCTTATATACATCTTTGTTATATTTCATTGATTCTAAAACCTGGCTTATATTCATGAATACTCTTACTAATGTCCTTTGTACTGATGTGAAGTTCCAAAATACTAAAGCTTACACATAAAAGTAATACTGGTAATGGTTATATTTCCAATGTTTTGTTTCAAGAGACGTAACATAACATAATCCGTCTGTGTTAAATATCAAAGTCTATATTAGGTAAAACATTTTGTGAGAACAAGAGAATGGTATAATATTTTGTATAACAACACATCCTGACCATATATCGTACACTTTCTTGGAGTGATATAATGTGCCGCATTAGCCTCACTTACAGTGATTAAATAGATCGGTGGTGTGAGTAAATGTAATAAAGTGCTAACATTGTCTCACACATAGACTCACAATCTCTCTCACAGTCTCACAATATTCAAAAGTACTTGCAATGTTACAATACAGAAAGTTATTAAAAGTACCATAAGTTCCTTGTGATTGAATTCAAAGTAACAATTATTGGAATTCGATAGATAACTCAGTGTTAAAGGATTTTGTATCTACTATCGCGTCAAATTTGTTATTTGATGATCGAAGGAGACAAGAATGCAATTTAAGAGGAAACAGTTACGGAAAAATTAACATTTGATCTTTTTATTGTATTTGAATTAATGAAATTTAGCATAGATTCTTTAAATATCAATTCAGTATTATAATATTAAAAGGTTTAATATAATATATTATATTCTCGTTTTGTTTTTTAATTATAGGTATTTAGGAATTATGTCTCTAGAATTTCATTTTAATTTTGCAAAATTAATGAAACTGTTTACTTTTACATACAAGGGAGTGAAAATATAATAAGTAATTTTTTCTTTAATTTCTTGCGAATTTTGCACATTCAAAGGATATAGAGAAAAATTATAAAAATAACATAGATATTTTTATACGTTAAAAAAAAATGATTTTTAAAACTTTGATTTAAAATGATAATTAATTTTTATAATAAGTCCAATATAAAAAGGATGAATCAAATCAAAAATCTACCAAGGGTATAAACATAGAAGCAAAAACAAATTAAATTACACAAGAAACATTTGAAAACCACAAAACGTTACTTAATGTACCCGACCTCTGTGTTGTAAATCTAATTACAACAACAGTGATAAATTTCTAATGTGGTAATAGTAGTAATTAATAGACTGGTCTATGATCAGTTAGTCAGTCAGTATATATAAGCGATCGGATGAAAATTGCTCCTGCTACGCCAAAAACAAAACTAAAAAACGCCGCCATTTTGGATTTTTTCCCAATCAAAAAAACGGCTCGACATAAAAATTCAAATAATTCAAAGGCCTGCCGATTTTCGTGACGATAGGATGAAAAATACGCCGGAACAAACATACTGCAATACATACTGAAAAATAGCAGAATGGGCCTATCAAGTCGAAACGTAGTCCTTCGGTCAAACGCTGCGTTACGCTCAGCATTCGTCCTTCGGTCAATTATTATTGTATTTTTATGATTTAAACGTAACAGGTTGTTTAAACGAAACATTTTTAATATATTTTATTTAGAAATCAATGAACAAAACCGCCAATATCTTCTTCGTATACACCACTGCACTGTTCATCTAACACTGTAATACAACTAATATCCGTTTGCAGTTTACTCCAATACATATTCAGACACGAGAATATACAAATATAAACATATAAATGGATTTGGAGCATCCGTATATGAATTCAAATAATATTTTAGCGTGAAAAGGTTTAAAAACTAAAATCTTTTGTAAAATATTTTGAAAGTTCTGATAATAAAAATAAAATATGATGGATATTGGAATATAAAAATATATTTTTATTCTTGAATACAAAGGTCTGCTCAAGTAAAACAGATCCTACTCTCATGAAGACTCTTTATTCCTAAACATAGAAAACCTTTATTTTATATTAAGTTTATCTGAAATGACGTTATTAAGTTAATCTGTTCGATACTTCTCACGTACAGACGCTGGGATATAATGTGTATTTTTATTATCAAGATATTAGTGGGTATCAATATTCTATGTAAATATTTACAATATATATTATATAGTCTGTCTATTACATTGTTTTATTTATTACATAATTTTTATTAATAACAAAACTACTTTTAAAACTGATCCATGAGGCTACTATTAAAATCGAGATATTTCATTAGAAAAATTTGAGTATCGAACGAGATCTGGTTACAATAATTTTACATATTATTAGAGATAAATGTACGGGTCATTTGAACGTCAGAAGTACTTAACGAGGATCACAGACGAGTCGTTAACAGGCCGTTACACCGTCAAGTTACACATATGAGCTGCGAAGTGTCTCTGTCACTTTAGTTCCGGTACCGCACAAAAAGAATACCAAAATACGATTCACAAGTGGTTTGTCGGAAATGGATAGAAATTTATCGAGCACGCCTTTTTTGGTGAAGTAATAGTTCTCACCCTCTCTTTTATATATTATAATATCGTTTAATTCTCCTAAAATATCGTCAAGACTTCGAATAAATATTACTATGGAGTAAAAATAGAGCAAAAATTCAATTAATATTAATGTATATTACAATTAATGTTGATAATATAATTGTTAATACCAGGTAATACACATTTCAAATGCTTCTTTTGCGTGACCGATCTCACCCTGACCCTTGACATTTGACCTCGACCGATGCCTACCCTCTATCAATCACCATCAATGATTTAATTACCATTCTGAGGTGGTAATTTCTTTGCAATTAACACTTTGACGATACCCTAAAATTATTAACTGTTTATTATTCAGTTGTCTTTTATTAAGATTTATTCCGTTTGCTCGTTCTCTTCATTAAACTATTTGTCTGCACATACACCAGTATATTGCTCAGTTTCATGTTTAATAAAATAGACAATAAACATTTTCAAATATTGAGAGCTGTAAGTTAGCATTTCTCTGATTAACAAAATGTGGAACTCAATAAACAGAACTCATAATCTGGAAGCAGTCGTTAAACGTGACGTCATAAAGTTAGCGAGATGAATTTGGACCATACATACATACATACAAATATGTGTACAATATGTACAATACATAATACTTCTCAGTTATTCTTTTAAAGTTTTTGTTTTTATTACACAATGTTTTTATATAATTGGTGTATATTAGGTATTTTTTTATTATAATATTACATCAATTATTACGTAACCTAACTTTAGATACATAAATTAATATGATAAGTTTACATTATGATTTTTGTTATGGATATTCATATAACTACGAAAAGTAACTAAAAATCGCGAATTTAAATTCGTAGATTTAAATTGGAAGCTTAAAGTTCTTTAAATAATATTTTTCAAGTTAACCTATAAATGTTTATTTATTTACTTATTTATTTATATATTTTCCACTTTGAGTCCCCCTTCTGTAAAAACACTTTCCAACTTAAAATAAGGATACGAGGGTTCCAAACGCGCCCTGGTCCGAGAAGAACCACACAACAAACTCAGCCGAGTTTTTTATTTTTTTTTATTTTGATCACTGTTTCACAAACGTCAATATATTTAGTCAGCAATGTACTAACGACCAGAACCATCGCAATCAATTCGATAAGCCGTCATAATAATAGTTAATAATAAGAAAAGGGAAATCCGTGGCTAGCAATACGACCGGTCACCGCAAGCAGCACCCGTTCACGAGCAAAATGATGTTATATTTCGTGTACATGAAGATATGATTATCTTCATATAAAATTTTTCTGAGTTCTGTAACAGTCGACAATACACAATAATTTAACAATATACAATGGAGTAGGCTCAGCCATCTTAACTTAGTTATTGTAGTCATAACAAAGGTTTGAAGTATCTAAGTAAAATTATATTAAAATGTTTACAATAATTTTACTGTTATATAATATGTTATTATAATTTATTCTAATATGGCCACTGTACTCAAAAAACAAACAAAGGTTTCACTTTTTATGTTATATCAATAGAAGAAAACGTTTATTTTTTACTTTTGTCCACTGTTTTAAATTATAAGCCAAAGTTGTTGAAACATTGCTAAAGTTGGAACTATTAAAACAGTAACTTGATGATATCTACATAACTTTGAAGTTTTACTCGCAATAAATAAATGTAAAGAAAGATTTATGTATTGTAGTTATTATGGTTTTATTAAAAATTTTCAATAAAGTTTCAAAGCTAAGCTTGTAAAATTTTAACTTAACAACTCTCTTAACAATTATAATAATTAACGTTAGTTAGGAAAATTAATCATGTTCAGTTTCGCTATCATTTATCAATAATTATATTATTAAATCTTATATTATATATTTAAACATGTTGATAGGAATAATCTATAGAAACAAAATCTTTAGAAAATAGTTTGCATGGCTTTGAGTTAAACAAGACTCGTTAAGGCGAAAAATTCAGGCGAAGGATTTATAAAGAACATTTGGATGCAAATAATGAGTCTTTCGCTTCACTAAATCTCTGGAGAATATATATGAATTCTTTTGAAAGAAAACAAGAAAACAGTAACTATCTATCTATCTTGAACTGGTCTTCAAAGTACGGCAAGAGTGAAAAGTAAATTTAAACTGTTTTATAAAAGCGAAGGTTTTTTGATATAGCATTATCCATTTTAGGCTTTTTTGTGACAAAATGAATAAAAATTAAATGGCGATGAATTGAACTTTGAATATCAATGTCATCAGGTTTGTCTACAGATTTCATCCAGGTTGCACCTGTACTGTGTCACTGTGGAAGAGAAGAAAGAAAAACGAAGATAAATACTTTATCTAACAAATTAGAGAATTTTGTTAATAAAAGAGAAACTTTGAGAGCACAAAGGTATCAATAACGAAAGTTGCAAAGTGGATAATGAATAGGTATAGCAGTATCTGTGGGTTTACTGGTTTTATGTAAATCTCTTCAAAGCTTCACTTTTACCTCGACTTCAGTTCTCTCTTGGAGAATGTTAATTTTGTAAAGCTGTGAATCTTCTTGAAACTCATTTGATATAAGGTTGGATTAATTAGAGGCTTAATGCTATGAATCATTTGAATAAGAAGAGATAACATTTATTTAATTTATTTCATTCACATTATTTTAAATATATTTTAATTATAGTTTTGTAATTTTATGTATTACGAATAACTTTTAATGCTCGAGGTAATTTTTGATAACTTTTGGTAAAGCTTTTTGTTCGGTAACCATCTGACTGAGATATATAAGTATTCATCTCCGAGGAGAAAGAAAATAAATAAAATATTATTTAATTCAAGGACTTTTCAATTTAATAAATACAATGACATAGTGTACGTAACCGCTCCTGTAACGGAAGGGACCTCGATGACGTATCAATACTATTGTATCGAATGGAGTCGAGATGAAGGTAGAGGAATATCTTCAATTGATTTACTAAATCAATTTAAGCTCAGATAGAAAAAAAAACCATCACATTTACATTTACTCATCTAAAGCTGGACACACTCCAGCGATCGTCGTACAAGTATTATACCTGCATTATACGTCTATTAAATATTAAATGATGCATACATGTATGTTATTTCTCATATGTGAGCGAGCGTTTCCTTTTCGTTCAGAACATTCCATGTATAGAATAAAAGCCTTTTGGTTTTGTTATATTATCAAGTAGATATTTATTAATAATATATTGACAAATATAATACAACCTGTGCACTCAAATATTTACAAATAGTTATTAAGAATTAAGTTCGCTTGAAATAATTTATAATGTTATAAATAGGAATGTCCAACGATTTTTGTCTTTTAATTTCAGCAAACTTCCAACAAGAAAATAATATAACATTCATTAATATTACATTAAATAAAAGAGATGTCCAGATGAGTTATGAGAGTTTATAAATTATTATGAATGTTTAATTATAATATTTATTGGTGAGAATAGCCGAGTATTTTTATAAAATATTAAGTCAAATAAATTCTTTTCTTTTCTAAAAGGCAATTCACACTCTGAGAATTAGTATCACGTCCTTTTACCCAATAGCCAGCATTTCGTTAAATTAAAAAATATATAATAAAAACCTTACTTTCTTCGCAATGTGGCTCCAGTGTGTATAAATTTTTATAATTTCTTTCAAAAAGACTGATTCAGATATTTTTTTATATTTAAAATAATTTTTTGAACATTATTTTAAGTAGTTGTTGATATATATATAATACAAACTGCTTTTTAAAGAACTGAACATTTAATTAACTATCTCGGCACAGCGCCCTTCATCTATAGCGCTATAAATCTTTCTCGCAGACTATATTCTTAATGCATCTTCCTAATATTATTTTAAAACTGCGTTTATACTAAAAAAAAATTTTTTTTACTTATTACTGTCTATTGTCCAGTAATATTAATGTTGATTATTTTATTATATAATTACAAGATCAAATAAATATACGTTTCATCTGATAGTTAGTGGTCATTGTCTAAAGACATTTCGCAAGATATAGGAAGGTTCAGTTTTTTTGAGCACTTCACTAAATAAATGTCACGCTACGAGTGAAAAGAATACAGCCATATAACTATTTGATCTGTGTTCGTTTAAATGATGGTTAAAATTAATCTCTATTACGGTTATTGACATTTTTATCACAAATGAAGGAAACGTTACTTATAATATAATCAAACTCGGTAACAGTAAGTTGTTAACATACATAGTTTATTAATCTCTGATTTATTAAAGCGTACATATCGCGTGTTATGTTGCTGTGCAACTTTAGTAATCCGTCATGTCGTAAAACGTCCTCTTCATAATGACTATACTTCGTCGCAAAGTTACTTTACATTACAGAGGACACTATAAGAGCGAAACAAGAAACTATTTTTATTTAATAAATTTATTTCTATACAAAAAGAAATAAATTTTCTAATAACTTGTAGGACATTCACGATAAATATGCATGTTTCATTCACTGTGTATGGCAAGAATATCAATATGACAGATAACTACGACTGTATCATTATTAATAACATACAAAAGATGTCTGTATCAACTTTTTTAAAATTAAATATAATCACCATTAACAGCGCTGTCGTCTCATGTAGTACAAACCAGACCCCCGTTATTGTCATTAAAACACATCGCTTACAAGTACATGTTATTGTGAGGAAAATGTAGAAAAATAAATATAAAAAATTAAGGGAATAAAATAACAAGACGGGGATTCCAGTAATAGAAGACTGTACTCCAAGTAAGATCTTTTCTAGTGTGGTTGTTCTTCTATATTTCATTTATTTTAAATTCAGGTTTCTCTTTATTATGAGCTTCTCTATTTACAAAATGAACAAACTAACGATACTATAACTGTCTGTTATAAAATGTAATCTCAATTCTTGTGCCTGAATACACAGGCAAAAATCTCAAAAAAAAAAAAAGAAATCAAAATAATAATTATAAAACAAATTAAAAATGGCATGGACTACAAGTCTATGGTAAATTTATAAAATAAAAATAAAAAAAAAATGTAATCTCATCTTTTAATAAAAGTTATAAAGTTAATCGATGTTGCGAGGGACAGTTTGTACCCAATTTTCTGTTAGAACTCCATAATAACATTTGGTTTATAAATGTAAATCTCAAGTTCCATGTTTATGTTCATTTTGTTTCAATTTTGTTATATGTTATTTGTTCATCTGTTAAGATATAAATAAATAGATAGATATATCATATGTAGATATCAAAGATAATAAATTAATTAATCATTACTTTTAATAATTTTATTTAATCAGTATTAGGAATGCTTCCTAACTGCGAACTTTTCACATGGGCAGATGATATCTTAAAAAATAGTCAAAGTATTTCAGAAAATGTTTTCTTAAGTGGTATGACTTGAACAAGATCTTTTTGATACAAGTAATATTATTAAAATATAAATGTCGTACAGTACCTATACGTGTTATGTTAGATTTAACCACGTTTTAGTATAAGTACACGAAGTCGAGGTATGCAATATATAGGTGAGGGCAAGCTGCCAAAAAACTACTGTTAACTAATTTGGCTCCATATTCAGTGAACATCCGAGAGAAGATATAAAAATAACATTTACAACAATTTTATTTACATAGATATATTTTTTGTTCTTGTTATTTTCATTATATAACGTATAATATATATTTTAAATCTATGGTATATTTATAATAAAAAGATGATCTTGAGTGTCTATTTATTAAAGTATTCTTTCAAGTCGGAAGTAAAACGTAAAACTATACTCCGACATCGATTTCACGGAAGGCTTTCAATTCGACAACTTGAATAATATAAAATATTATATAATACATTTACTAATTTCTTTGTTATTACAAAGAACTTACACAATGATATATCAGTTAATCAGATTTCAATGTTCATTATACTTGTTTACAAAATGAAACTAATAAATATGATGTTTTAAACTACATAAGTATGAATTAATTCTTTGCTTTATTTTTTTAAATCATAAATAAGGTAAGTTTGTTAATGTATTAATAACCAAAAAATACATAGGACATATCCATTACTTTTTCTTTTTACGGATTTATAAAATTAAATTACTTTTAAATAAAGTAACACATTAATGTCGGAGTGTGATATGTTGTTTGTCAGTTATTAAACCAACATATCGTAATCCCGTTTTAACTTTCCCGTAATCACAGCTCGGGTCATTAAACTTCATTTCACTAATATCAAAGGATTTGTAACTAGTTTTTGATAACAATTATAATTATATAAGTATAACTTATATAGTCGATATATTTTAATATAGTTAGTAATTATAACAGATAATAATAACATTGCATCAGGATAAGTGATCGATGATAAAATATAAAGACGAAACAAGTTTTGAAAATTGTTAATAAACACATGTTGATTGAATATCATTAAATAATGTTATAACTATTGAGTTAGTCCTAATTATTAAATAATGAAATACAATTAATTACCTTGAATATATTATAACAAACACGGGGGGCTATCGATGCAGGTACAGCTAGAATACTACCAAGCGAATATCATCCTTTGTGTTCCATGAAATATGGGTTTATTCAGTTTTCATTTTACACAAATCACATTTATCCAGACTACCGTATATAAAGCATGCTATCTGAAAACAAAAGAAGACTTGAAACATGTTCACGAACGAACTTTGTTCGTTCTGCAAACCACTGGTATTCCCTAAAGCTCAACCTCAGTAAGGGGAATGTAATATTACTATTACTTAAAAAGTGTGTAACATTATAAAAAAATATTTTTTATGGTTTTCAACATTAAGGTATTATGAGAACTAAAATATTGATAAGATTCAATAAAGTAGGTTATTTAATTGAAGCGTCTCGTGTTAAGGTATACTTAGATCATACTATGAGTCGAAATTTATTCGGAATCCTCCAACCGAAGATGAGTTGTTCACTGACATCGATGTTTTTTGTTGTACACTTTTTATAACATTTATCTTTTTTACTACCATTGTGATACGGTCAAATAAATAGAGACAGTACTAAAATTTTTGGGTTACATATTTCAGATATCAAAGTCGTCAGCGTGTGAACATGCAACACACAAAGCCAATATCTTCGATTGTGTAATCCAAATATCCATGCTCGTAAAAGTAAATATATTCCCATATTAATTCACAAGACCATTGAACTTAAACAAACAATTCATAATTTCAATAGACAGAATGGTTTTAGTTTATCTAGCACCTGCTTTTGCCAATAATTATATCATTAAATCTATTATACTCAAACATGTTTATAGTAATAATCCATAGAAATAAAACCTTTAGAAAAAAGTTTGCATGGCTTTGAGTTGAAAAGACTCGTTAAGGCGAAAAACTTAGATACAGGATTTATAAAGACCATTTGGATGCAAATAATGAGCATTTCACTTCACTAAATCTGAATACGGATTCTTTTGAGAGGAAACAAGAAAATAATACTCTCGAACTAGTCTTCAAAGTGCGTTAAGAAATAAACGGTAAGTATAATCTATTTTATAACAGAGCAAATGTTTTTTCATAAAGTACTTAATTTTAAATATCTTTATAACATTGTAAATGGTTTAGAAAGCAATAAATTCAATATCAATGAACTGAACCTTGAATAGTGTTGTGATTAGGTTTGACAATAGATTTATTTTGAACTCGGTTGCACCTGTAATGTGTCACTATGGAAGATAAAGCAGCACATTATGTAAACAAGGTACGAAGAACAAACAAAGAAAAGCGAAATTAAACAACATAATATAAATCTTATTTTATCACGCCCTTTTTAGGTCATCCAGTTACTATTAACAAATTTTGTTAGAAAGATTTGTCTATTATTATATAATTATAAGGACCTCATAACTTGTAACAGTACTTGTAGACATTAACTTCATATAATTTGATAACAATTATTATTTTAGCTAACAGCTGAGACAATTATTTTAGTGAAAGAGAAAGTCTGAAAGCTAAAAGCTATAATTAACCAAAGTTACGAAGACGTATATAATGAGTAGGTGTAGCAGTATCTGTGGGTTTACTGGTTTTATGTAAATCTCTTCAAAGCATCACTTTTTCCTCGAGTTCAGTTCTCTTTTGGAGAATGTTAATTTGTAAAGCTGAAAGTTTTCTTGAAACTCATTTGATATAAGGTTGGATTAATTAGAGGTTCAATTCTGTGAATCATTTAAATAAGAAGAGATATTTTTAATTTATTTAATACTATATTTAAAATTAGACACAAAGCAAGTTAAAATTTCATTTTAAATATATGTATGTTATTATTATATTATAATTTTATGCATTACGAATTACTTCCAATGCTTTCGAGGTTATGATTATTTTTGGTAAAGCTTTTTGTTCAGTATTCATCTGACTGATGTATATAAGTATTCATCTCGAAAGAGGAAGAAAATACATTTTTTATTTTAACATTTCTATATAATACAATAATATTTAAAGAATATAAATTTGAACTATTGTATAACAATATGTTGAAAAACATAATATTAAAGTAGAACAGATTTCAATTTTAGTAAATAATAACAACAGGACATTAATATTAGTATTGTGAGAAAATTGTAATAAAGAATGCGACATAATCTCCAAAATGCTTTATTCTTTAAAAACATCAAAAATAATCAGAGTAATAACTACTTTTTTGTGTGCTGGGATTATACTAGCTTCATTTTAATTAAAATGTAAACTGTGTTCAGGGTTTTTTACTTTGCATTTTATTGTACTTTAAAAACTTATTGAAATATTATTTAGTACATATAAATGTAACAAAAGACAGTGATATATGGTATGTGAATAACACAATAAGTGACATTAACATGTAACACATAAAAATAAGTAGGAAGACATGAAGAGAATATTTTCATTTATCAGCCTTATGCTTATCAAAGTACCAATACACCTATATCAGTAGATTTTAGTTTTTTATTCATTCTTATCTTGAATGTACTGTTGTCAAAGTATTATTAACTCACCTATGTTATATCCTTCTTTGTAAATATTAAAGCCAGAAATCGTAATATGTGTAATTCAAAAATATTCTTAAATACAATATTTTTTTTTCCTTTATTATCTATTTCAACACACTAACTGTGGTTGTTCTTGGTTCTTTTGAAATGGAATTTTGGTAAAAAACTAAAAAGCTAAGATAATAATTTATAATCGAGTCACAATATGTGGTTTAATTTTTTCAAAACAATCCTTAATTTATTGTGGATATTGACTTTAATCATAACTTTACTTTTAGATGTTTTGGTTTTTCATCAACAAAATCATTTTTGTCAATAAACTTTCTTGAGTTTATTTTCCTTTAACTATAAACAAACATATCATTAAAGTAATTATTTAATAATCCTAACCATACGACATGATAATATATTTATTATTCTTAATTACTCTAAATATTATAAAACTTATTTGAAAATTTGTTAATTATTAATACACTTCTTGGTATTATTCATAATAATACAATAAATATTTATTGTGGAGCTCAAAGCAAAACAGGTATATAATTTCAGTAGTAAATGAATAGAAGCCAAATGCAAATCATAAAATATTGGTTTCGCTAAACCCCTGGAGAATGATTACCATAACTATAATAATGAGGAACGGTAAATTCCTTCATTTAAGTAATTATGCTTTATAAGGCCAGCTAACTCACAACTTTAGGCATTAGTATTGAAACGTAAATATGTAAGAGGGAAGCTATATAGAAGCTGTCGAATGCAATGGTCTGGTCGGGTTGAATAGTGCCTGAAGGATGCGCTGTCCGTTGTCGACTCTACATATTCAAAGCCTTTATTTATATTCAAATTGGTTTTTAAACTACGGTATATATTTTGCTACGTCTTAATATGTTCAATTAACCTCCAGATCACTGGAGCCATCAATCACGATTATTCAGTGTAAGGAACGAACTCATTTTACTTTATAATAAAAAAACATTTATATAACGAAAATACTTTTACTATAGTAATGCTTTAAATAAAAATATTTTATTTGAATATTAAAATAGTTTATATTGAATTCCGTCCTTTTATTGTTACAAATTTAAAAGTATACAAATTTTAGTTAAGAGGCAAATAATATAACATATTAATATAATGAATTATTTTGAAATCCATCATCGAATTTTATGAAATAATAAATACGAGGTAACTTTATTTTCTTTGACCAACGCAGGGAAGATCCATTTATTTCATAAACTAATACCAGTATTAATTATGTTAGAGGAAAGCAAGTTAAGATATTCAAAATGAATAATTAAGTTGTAGTGATTAGTTAACAAGTATATAATTTATAAGATACCAACAATACAGATTTATATTTTAAACATGGTAAGAATCATAATAGTTGAGAGAGCTATACTTATAAGTTGTATAAACTAGTTGTTATTTGATGGCAGCTCGAATAAATTCTATCTTATCCGGGGTAATACCACCCTCTACAGAAGATAGGTGTGAATAAGATAATATAGCAATATTTCCTGAGATGAGTAAGAGGGATGGATGAACAAACCACCTCTTAGATTCGCATTGTTCTACTTTTTTTTATTGTTCTTTTTTACCTATTACTATAAAAATACACATTGCATTTATTTTTTTGCATTAAGATGCCAATAGGAAGGAAAATTGTTTCCTTAAGTTGTAACTGTATTTAAATTTGTTATTTTACCAGTTATTATAGCAACTTCTAAAATAACATATTTCAATATTTTTATTTTGATTATAATAACACAGAAGTTATTAAAGCAGTGTTATATAAGATATTGAAGCGTTTGTCTAACACAGCTTTTTTATTTATTGTTAATTATAACATACCTTATAGTTTTACGTTTGTTAATTCTCCGAGTCTTATCAAGTTAGAAAGCCAGCTTAGAATTGCAAATTTCACTGTAATTAAGAGAAGCTGCCAAAAAACTACGCTCTACTTAATTTAGCCCCATACTGCTGATCACTGATACGATAGAAGATTTTAAAATAACATTTATAAAATATCTAAAACAGATATTTCATTAACTATAATGTACATATAATATTTTTTTTAATAATTTGTTATATTATTTCTTTTATAAATTTGTTAAAGGTATGTTATATATATCTTAATTCTATGATGCATGTATTAACCGTGCTTACTAAATCGTTGTAGTATATTGTAAGTAACAAAAGATAATTTTGAGTGTCTGCCTGATAAGTAATTATTTAGAGTAAGAAGTAAAACCTAACAAACATACTCTAGCATTGATTTCACGAAAGGCCTTCAATTAGACAACTCTAATAATATAAAATAAAAAAAAATACTAATTTCTTGGGTATTATAAAGAATACGAATGACTTCAATGAATACAAATACGATACGAATATACAATACGA
The DNA here is from genome assembly GCA_918358865.1 of Melinaea marsaeus rileyi. Taxonomy (NCBI): domain Eukaryota; kingdom Metazoa; phylum Arthropoda; class Insecta; order Lepidoptera; family Nymphalidae; genus Melinaea; species Melinaea marsaeus. The sequence continues at coordinate 10,278,709 of OU911094.1, forward strand.
ATGAATTCAATGTGTCGTGATACTTGTATACAAAATTAAACTAATAAATATGATCTATTAAACTACACAAATATGAATTAATTAGTTGTTTTGTTAATAAAATAAGTAAGTTTGAATTAATTCATTGTTTTGTTTATTTTTCAATCATAAATGAACAGGGAAGTTTGATGAATTTTAGTGCAGATGTAAATATGGTCAAAATGAACCGGTAGTATCGGATCATGATTGTTATGTATTGCTTGATTGTATTACAATTTACTTACAACAATTGTGGTTATCAAATATTGTTCCAGATAATTTAATTTCTATTCAAAGTAACCTATTGTAGTACATTATGTATTATTGGTTTGATTAATTGTAAATATATACATAATTTTAATTTATTTCTCATTGTGCAAGTATATAAAATTAAACGAATCTTAAGAAACGTAACTCTGTAATTGCGGAGCGTGAAAAACTATTAGTCAGTTATTAAACCAACATATCTTGACTAATGATTTAACTTTTCTGTTGTCTCTCCTCGCACCTCGGGTTAAAACTTTACTTTATTAAAAAAAAAACAAATTACCTTGAAATGATATTAATGCCATATACATTATAATTTATGAATCTTATTGGTCTTTAAATGTTTAAGTTTAATTTAATAAAATAGAATAAATAAATAAATAAAGCGGTTCATTGACTTTTTTAAAGTATAAAAAACCGAAATCATGAAATAATTTTAAAGTACAAAGAAAGTTAAGACTACATCCGTTTTAAAGGTACAGAGAAAATTAGGGAGAAAGGTTCGATTGTTATATAAAGATGTATGATAATATCAACAAAATAACCTTAAAATTTAGATGTTCTTATTATTAAATTTTAAAGTTTTGTGTGAAGGGATACTGAATTGATATTAATGGTTAATTATTAAAAGGCAAAATATAATATTATGCATTCCACATTTTATTGGTTTAATACTAAAAGGAAATCAAATTCACAAAGTAACATTAATGTACTCTCATGACAAGGGTCGACCTCGTGTCTGGCTTAGTCGTGTTATGAAGAAATACATAAATTAGATATAAATAATATAAACAAAGTGTATAATAACACAGGCACACAAAAAAAAAACATCATGAACCAGAGGGGAGACCCCATTACTCTTAGGTTTTTGGAATCGCTGAAACCGAATATGACAATAAAAACTAATTTTAAATGCCCGTTTTCCCGCTAGCACCCCCTTACTACCTCTTAAGGGGTGAAAATTGAAATTTTTGTATAAAATCAAGATAGATGTGTATTTCTACGTTTTTTGGGTTGCTGAAACCGAAAATGATAACCTAAAAATAAATCCATGACCACTATCACCCCCTACCACCTCTTACAGGGGGTGAAAATTTCATTTTTTCTATAAAATCAAGATAGATGTGTATTTCTACGTTTTTAGGGACGCTGAAACCGAAAATGATAACTAAAAATAAATTTATCAATCAAATAAAAAAAAAACAAACAAGTTATTCATTTTGTGACAACAGAGCACGAGGTCTGATTGATACAAGAATCCATAAATTATAGGACTTTCAAATAACAAACTTATTCATGTATATATCTTTCTAAAAGTGTATTTTTATTGATATTGACTTCTTGTAACTCTTCAAAACCAAATTTATTTGAAAGTAGACTTATTACCTTCATAACTGCTAAAAGTTCTATTTTACTTTGTAGATTTGCAATGAGAAATGAATTTCATAACTTTAAACAAGGTGGAAATTATTTCAGTAATGAGAATTTGCAGGAACCATCATTGCTATTTGATCCTTATCTAACTTAGTCATAAATTCAACGCGTAAAAGTCAAAGTATCTTTGGTAATATATTCCCATACATGTCACTTATGACACGTCACACTCGACGTCCGGTTCCATGGGAGTAGTTCCGTGAATAAGAGCCGACAAAAAAACTGCCATACATATTAGGTCTACAACTTTGCTCCCGCCGTTTTCCAAAATATGGCGCTAGTAGCCAGTAATAGTTCAAATAAATAAATCACAGTGGTTTTCCATCAGTTTTGACATCTATAAATATAAACTTACATCGATATTAGTTAATTTTTGTTTGCGTCATATAGTTACACTTAATTAAATATGTCAACTTATAAACCGAATTCACGTCATTTGCGGGAGATTTTACTTTTTCATTTCCACATGAAAAAATCGGCGGCTGAGGCTCATCGGGTTATTTCAAGTACTTATTGTGATGATACTATTAGTGAAAGAACGTGTCGCGAGTGGTTCCAGCGCTTTAAAAGCGGTGATTTTGTTGTTGAAGATCGGCATAGCGGTGGCAGAGAAAAAACTTTTGAAGATGATGAACTGGAGGCTTTACTTAATGAAGACTCGTGCCAAACTCAAGAACAGCTAGGAAAATCATTGGGAGTAACTCAGCAAGCAGTATCAAAACGCCTGGAACAGCTGGGGATGATCCAAAAACAAGGATACTGGGTACCGTATCAGTTAAAACCAAGAGATGTTGAGCGACGTTTATGTGCTTGTGAACAGCTGCTTGAAAGACAAAAACGAAAAGGATTTCTTCATCGTATTGTTACTGGGAACGAAAAATGGGTGCACTACGACAACCCTAAGCGACGCACATCATGGGGATTGCCAGGCCACACTCCTACGGCGACACCTCGACAGAATATTCACGGATTCAAGGTCATGTTGTGTATTTGGTGGGATCAGCTTGGCGTAATTTATTATGAGCTGCTAAAACCTTCTGAAAAAAATACTGGTGCACTTTATCGAACGCAATTAATGCGTTTGAGTCGGGCATTAAAAGCAAAACGGCCGCAATACGCTGATAGACACGAAAAATTAATTTTGCAACACTACAATGCTCGACCTCACGTGGCGAAAGTAGTCATGACGTACCTCGAAACACTGAAATGGGAAATTCTACCTCACCCGCCATACTCTCCAGATGTTGCTCCATCTGATTACCATTTATTTAGGTCGATGGCACACGGCCTGGCGGGCCAGTGCTTCGATTCTTTTGAAAAAGTGAAAGAATGGATCGATACTTGGATCTTATCAAAGGATGAAGAATTTTTCCGACGCGGGATTCGTTTGTTGCCTGAAAGATGGGCCAAAGTAGTGGAAAGTAACGGACAATGACTTTGAAACATAAATAAGATACCATTTTTTTTTATATAATTTTTAAAATTAAAAAAAAAACGGCGGGAGCAAAGTTGTAGACCTAATACTTTTAACTTATTTACCACACATCGTTGATATATATGATATATATTCAGATGGCGTATTAAACTATTGGCTAGTAAATCTGAGTCACGATTTCAGAAGTATAATACAAGAATGTCAATATATGAATAACGATTAGTTACTATTTAAAACGAAACTTATAATCAAATGTAAATATTGTTCACTTCCAAAAGAAATAATTTCATCTGTATCGACAATAACATATGATACATTTGTGAAAAATATTGCCCGTAGTTATAATTCAAAATAAGGAATAAATTCCAAAACTAATTTAAACTCAAACCGAGACATCAATGATTGTTTATATCCAGAGAGTTATGAAGGAGAATACAGTTATTACTAGTTTGATGGCATCTAATATTTATTTTACGATACGAACCAAGCAATAACCAACATTGATTGATTGATTTTAGACGAGAAGACCACGTTGCGATATTGATATAGAACAGATATGTAACCATTGTATGCTCCAATGTATATAAGTGGGTTTTAAGTATGTAAGTCCAGTTTGAGAAACTAGAAGCCTTTGTTAAAGATTTTCTAATTTTATCAATTATTATACATACGGATACATTTGATTTAATATAGATAAAGTAATAAGCAATCGTGAACTGTAAAGGACCTTCCCAAAAGTCTCAATACAACTTAAAGATAATTATTATAGTATCACGCAGACTCATTTACATCTCAGTTCAATCAGCGCAGCTAACATTGAGATTTATTAATTTGCTCTCAACGTCTGATGTGATTTATTCGGGACGTTTCAACTTCAAATTCAACCTACAAAAACCTCTTATTATTTTTTAGAATTATTTGGTTGGAAAAAAAAATATTTTCATTTAGTATTTATAAATAAATTGAAAAGTAATGTATTAGGAACTCGAATAGTTATTAGGGAATATTTATAGGTTATTTTAAAAAAATAATTGACACATATCGAAGACGTTGATTTACCTCCTCACGTCACAATATTTAAAAGTACCTCCAGTAATTAAGTTTGGTGGCAGCGAAGGATGCAAAGAAAAACAATTATTTTATAAAATTATATTAAAGAGTTACAATTAAAACTTATAATTAATTAATACTAAAAAAAGGTGATTCCAGGTCAGCGATTGACCCAAGAATGAATATATTTTATCCTCGATTCCCATCGATGGTGAGAACGCAAGCCGTATGGTGTCGTCTTCAGGATACTCAAAGCGTGGTGTCAGCATTTAACCGTGTGAAACCAAGTTGCTTCTTACTATAACAATTGCCCTTGGCTATGCTTGCGTAACACCTCCCCCCGTAGAACAGCGACTATTGAAGACCTTCGTTGTAAATTGCGCTGGAAGTTCTGATTCATCCCTTTGAGTTTTTTGGATGGTGTGTTTCGTATGTTTAAATCGGTATTTCCGGTATGCAAGGCCGCTAATTAGTACACATGCACCGAATAGTAACGAATATAAAGGTATTGTTGTATGGTAGACGCTTATATCGTTGGTCTTGCTTAAGTTTACTGGTGACTGTAGAATAACCTCTCTATTGGTAGCGTGAAGGTTAGTCAAATTAATGGAGTTTAATTTGAATATCAGATGTGCTGCTGAACTGAGTGTATTTTCATTAGGGACATCTATTATCTTCAAGGCTTGACCTTTTAGTCGATCGTTGAGGTTCGAGATGATGAATTCTGTTGTTTGAATGAAACAATCATATGGAATTATAGCGAGATAACTTCCTTGCAACATCTTGTAGATATCTTGATCGCAGGATACTTTAGTAAGAGTTGGAAAGCTGATGGTGTAGTGGCGATCGTCGAGTTTCTCGAGTAAGTAGGGATACGGTGACTGGTTTACATTCGGGGAATTTTTGCTGCGTAGTAACGAGGGCTGTTACACAATCCGGCGATGTACGACTATGTATGTTGTGTATCTCTTCACATAGATACCCTTCAGTGAACTTCGGGCATTCAGCCTCTATGTACTTGAAATCTTTCAAATGGATTGCAAGGAATTGGTGTTGGGGAACAAGAATTTCATGATTTTTGTTAGGGATTATGGATATCTTATATAAATTATATATTTGGGATTTTATAATTGGGAATTTATATACTATAACTATTTCATTTCCTACATAATAAGAACCTAATTGTATTACGTCATAATACTCTCGGGCCTCTATATCTAGTACTTTATTACTACCATACTTACTACGTAGCTTTCTAATTATATTTCTAATAGAACTTAAACTAATGACATCATGATGAGCCGTGGATGTCCTTGTAAATGCTAGCACATTCTGTAACTTAGTTATCTCTTGTGACAACTTGTCAACATTATCATCGACTATGAGAATAGTTTGTCCTAAATGAGAATATTGATTGGATTCATAGATACCTTTTCCAAACTTAGACTAATGTTTTTTTACTAGTTCCGCTAATTTGTTCTGATTATCTACTATTTTATCTATTATTTTAGAGTGCTGAGTTATCCAATCTTTGGTCAGGCTTACATGACTGTTAAATTCCGTAACTAATTTATTATCGTTTTCTTGTAGTGATCTTATTGCGTTATTAAACTGTAACGCATCTGTATAATCAAGATTACCGGTAATACTTTTTATTACGGACCCGAGACCATCAACGAGACCTCTTTTAGAGCGGCTAATTTCAAATGACTGCAATTGTTCTATAACGACTTGAAGCTTTTCTTTCAAATAGTTAGTATGGGGCTCAAACAAAGAAAAAGTTTTATTATTAAGATTAGAGATTATATTGCTTAATTGGATATGAACTGTATTTACTTTGTCTTGCAATTCGTGGATATCGATATACTTCAAGAATGAGTGATAATGAGACACTATGCGACAAGGACCTAGTTTAAAAGGTAAAATGCCGGGACCATCATCTAGATTTTCAAGTTTTATTTAAGAACTCTCTTTAATCTAGACTTAGCAATTGGCCCGCCTTTTTTGCGCGTATATATATGTATCGGGAGATCAGCTATAACTGTGTCATGTGTGTAACGCGGCGCTATCTTTTGACGAACAGCAAAAGGGTTTCTAATAAATATTTGTTGATCGGGAGAGAATTGCTTTTCGGGCTCTCTAGACTTATTATGAGTATTTGTTAATTCATTTCTGTAACTTAAACTAGACTCATGAATTAAATTAAAAGCTTTGGTCATTTTATTTTTATTAACTTTTCACTCTGTATAGATAATAAATCTAGGTGAACAACTTCGAAAGGCTTACACGGTGGAGGGACAATACGAAATTGTTGTCTAATAGGGTTGCGATCATATTTCGCTTGACCACAAATTATACATTTGTTAATGAACTTGGTTATATGCTCTCGCATTTTTGGCCAATAATACCTATGAGATAGGGCGAGATGACATTCATTAACACCCCTATGATTAGTTTAACCTACGTGGTATTTGCTTATTATTTCTTGTTGTTTTAAGTATTCTTTTATGTTTTCCAATTCCTTTTTAACTAGTATTAAATTCATAGCTGAACTTTTAAAAGCTTTTTGTATTATGGGAATAACCGAGTACATTGCTAATGGGGGATTTATGAGTAACCCTGTTTTAATTTTGGGATGAACATATTCTTTGATAACATTAATGATATCTTCTTCGAGATTATTTTCTGACAATTCAACAGTGATACGTGTGTGTGTTTCAAAAGGTTTTGAAACTGTTGGTCTTCCTTTAATATTGCTTACAATTGTTAAAACTAGCTGTTTTGTGAATTTATTTAGGGGTTCGTCAGAAATCGGGATTTCCAAAATAGGATTTTCATTGTCGGTATGAACTGTTAGGGTATTAGAATTATCTCTATCAGCTTCTGAAGCTGTAATAGTGCTAGTCATTTTCAGATGCATTTACTGCTATTGAACTTAGTTCTTCGTTATGAATTACTAAACGGGATAAGGCATCAGCATTTGTATTATATTTACCTGGCTTATAAATGACTGAGAAATCGTATTCGGATAATTTTAATCGCCATTTGGTTTTACCCGAAGCATCTGCCTTTTTAGGGACCACCTAAATAGGAGAGCTCCACGCGGAATCCGAAGGTCTAATTATATTTTGTTCAAGCATTTTATTGATTTGACTTCTAACCTCTTGTTTATGGACATACGGGTACCTATAGCTTTTAACATGAACTGGGATCTCATCATTTTTTTTTAATTTTATGCTTAATTTTGTTCGTAAATGTTAAGGGTTCTCCGTCAAGGTAAAATACATCCGAATAAGGTTTTTTTAAATTAGCTATTTCCTCTGGGTTTGTAATGATAAATCGTTAAATAAAAGTGGTCTCGTCTCGATGGTCAGCATAATTATTAATAAGTGCACTACGAATACCGAACTAATTTTCAGGAATACCTTTGGAATTTATCAATCGAGCTGCAGAGCCTGTGATCTTATTTAATATACCATTACTAAGGGCCAAATTGGTTAACTCATAACCCGGTTCTGTTTTAAAATATGCAAGTACTAATTGATCACATAAATTTATAAATCTTGTTAGCACATGGGGGTTACCGTCAAAATCAGGCAAAACTCTAAGTGACTTGTATATCTCACCCATTATATCTTGAGACATTTTAATATTAGGTATAACATTTTTTTTTTAATTGCCTAAATTCGTCTATAGTATTGAGCCTGCTAGATCTACCCTTACACAAACTACGGCTACTGTTTTCTCTCGGATAAAAAATTTTGAACACTAATCTAACACTCTAAAAATTATATATAATAGTATTTATATATTAAATTACTTGGACAATCTAATGGAATAATAAAATAAATTGAAAGGATAAGAATAACGTTAAAAATTAGGATAGGTAAGGACTTGAAAGATTCAGAGTACTTACATGAACATGATTTTCTTTGCCGAATCGATTTTCGGATTCACCTCCGCTGGCCTCCACGATGTATGTAGATTCGGATACTCGAAATCGGTTAGTCACGCGGGATCTCGCACCGATATTAGGGGAAATCTTGACGCGACGCGTACCGAATATATCTCGAATATCCTACCGACTGCGCCAATTAAGTTTGGTGGCAGCGAAGGATGCAAAGAAAAACAATTATTTTATAAAATTATATTAAAGAGTTACAATTAAAACTTATAATTAATTAATACTAAAAAAAGGTGATTCCAGGTCAGCGATTGACCCAAGAATGAATATATTTTATCCTCGATTCCCATCGATGGTGAGAACGCAAGCCGTATGGTGTCGTCTTCAGGATACTCAAAGCGTGGTGTCAGCATTTAACCGTGTGAAACCAAGTTGCTTCTTACTATAACAATTGCCCTTGGCTATGCTTGCGTAACACAGTGTAAAATAGAGCAAATAGATATAAATAAAGCCGTGAAGTCCTCTGTGACATATCCGTTTCTTTTCCCATGACAATACGATTTATTTCAACAGAACGACTTGTTTCCGTTCGAATAAAGAATTGTCTATTATAAAGGTGAAAGTTATGTGACAAAAGTCATGTACATGATGTGAATATAACATGAACAATCTTACTATAATATTAAAATGTACAAATTTCAAATATATATAAAAAGTTTATCGATACCGACATTATCAGTTGAGCTGCTGTGTAAAATATACAAGTTACAGTTGGCAGGGCGAGAGAACGTTTATCAAGACGTCGCAGGTTCGAGTCCAACTCAGGTATTTTTTATAAAACATGTATTTTTTTTTATATATTCATTGATGAAGGAAAATGAAGTCTAATAAGTTACAATATTACTTAACTAATGTTACTTATTGTATCAGAACATCATAATTTTATATTTTAAAATATGAAAAATAAAGAAATATTTACCTTTCACTTCTTCTGATGTCTATCAATGTACATTTTTTTCTTTATTTAGAATTTTTGAACTAATTGAAGCCGTTAGCAAGCGTCATTATTAAAACCGAATTCCACACACAGGTTTAGAACAGTGAAAATAAAACAGAGCTTCACATACCGTTATTATTCAAATAAATCACATGTCCGTTGATTGTTGACGAAAAATTTACATTAGTTTCCCTTAAATTGATATAAAATTTAAGTCAACACGATAAGGAATTTGCATTTTTTAAAAGGTTGCGTTTTAACAAGTAACTAAATAAATGCAATAAAAGGTAATAGAAGTTAGTTAAAGCGGACTCGAATGCACTTTGAAGTTAACGATGGCAGTTTAACTCGATTCTGACAACAATTTCCATAGCAGGGAGTTCACTCTCCAATTGAGAAAAAAACAGCCTAAAAGGATTCTGCCACAGCCTCAAAGGGTCTACCATCCTATCAAATTAGATTTTTAAACGATAAAGCAGACAGAAATCCGATTTAGGCGTAAAAAAATTACGACAAAATTACCCTTTGATCTCTTTTATTGTATTTGATTTAATGAAAGTTTAGTAATATAATACTAAAACGTTTAATGTAGTATCATATAATTCATGAATGTTTATTAATGTATATTTGAACTAGTGTTTTATATTTTATATTCTGGGTAAATAAATAAAAAATAATAGAACATGATGAATAATATTTCAATTTTTTATAAAACTTGAAAATATATAAAAAGTATCTCCACTATTTCAAAGCTGTATGCGAATTGAAAATCTCGTTACAACTTATAGAGATTTCGTGGAAATGGACACTCTGGTCCTTTGCTACCCCGTCTTAAAAATATACAGTTTTGAGGAGAAAATACAGAATGCGGAGTTACTTTTGTTTAACTTCAAAAAAAACAAAGTTTCTTGTGAACCTAACCTTTGACAAGAAAGAGTTGTTCAATGTTTTCACATATTCTCATGCCATGATTTACTTATGAATTTGCTTTCCAGATTTGTAACGTAAAGTGTCACATAAGACCTATATATACAAGCTGATGCATGTTGGAGAAAATTTAAATATTATATAAGTAAACAAAACAAGGGTTTCATTACTGTTCCAAATCTGGAGCAGTAAGTACAAAGAAGATAACAAGCGTTCGTTTATTCAGAGTTGTACTAAAAAAAATTAAACAACAATTAACTATCTGGGTATATTTTAGAGTATAAATTGCACTGTATGTAACTTCTATTATCAAATTTGAGGATAAATATAGAAAAACCTAACAGAAATAAACTTGACAATTGGCTAATAATGAATGCCATCAATTTAAAACATATATACTCGTACTTAGTTATTCCTTGTATCTACGTATTAAAGTCCAACAAAGCGATGCATGTAATAGATGTTACAACTTTATTTATTTGAGGTTAACATTATCGAATAATGAAATCCTCTATTTCTTTGATGCTTTATCATAAAAATATGTTAATAAACGCTTACCAAAATTATTTGTAACTCAGTATAAATTTTAAGCTCATGTTTGCAACGGCACACTTTACTTTGAATATATTATATATATAAATGTAAACTCACTGTAAGAGATTAAGTCATAGCAATTTGACTTAGGAATTAACAAGGATTCGTTGGGTTACAGCCGTTCTATGAATCCAATAATTCGTCATCATATTGTTTTACAGTTTTAGATTTTCGATGAATGATGATGATGATGTTTCATTAAAAACTTTAAAATAGGTACCCACATTGGCATTTACAGCTTCAAATTAATATGAGAATACATATCTCTTAAAATAATAACAATCAAGAAAGGCAATATCAATGATAATAATAGAAGAACACATTTTCTTTAAATTAAATTCAGAATCAATAAGGACCAAACAACTGTTTCTTTATTTCAAACATTTTTACAGGTATATCTTAAATTCCAATCACAATCGAATAGTTTAGATTATTACAATGTAATGTTTCATTGATAAAGACAAATTGTTCCAAGTGTCAGCGTCAGAGAATAACGTGGTGTGTGATATCTCACAGTTGTTAATGAAACAAACTTAAACTTAACTTAAACTTAACTTAAACTTAACTTAAACTTAACTTAAACTTAACTTAAACTTAACTTAAACTTAACTTAAACTTAACTTAAACTTAACTTAAACTTAACTTAAACTTAACTTAAACTTAACTTAAACTTAACTTAAACTTAACTTAAACTTAACTTAAACTTAACTTAAACTTAACTTAAACTTAACTTAAACTTAACTTAAACTTAACTTAAACTTAACTTAAACTTAACTTAAACTTAACTTAAACTTAACTTAAACTTAACTTAAACTTAACTTAAACTTAACTTAAACTTAACTTAAACTTAACTTAAACTTAACTTAAACTTAACTAAAACTTAAAAGACTATTGTTGAGGTCTACCCAATATTATTGTATATATCTATCAATATCATAACACGTAACTTGATACAGCGACAACCCTTTTAAGGAACTCGTATCAAGGAACATCTTGTCAATAATCTTATTAGCCGCAGTGTGAATATCGTTACCGACTATAGCAAGAACTAAAAGCTTTCTGCTTTATAGTACTTCATGTAACAATCATAAATGTCAATTTCTTTTGATAAGATAACAAATTATTTCCAACTTTATATTCATTATAAAAAAATATTTTATTATTCTATTACTTTGTTGTTTGGAGTTTAGTCGTATCTCTTTGAATATCAAAATGCACTAGAAAAGAATCATGACATTTTTTAAGACATTATTTGATAACCATAGAGGTAATCTTAATCAATAATGCAGCAAGTTTCGATACTATTACAATGCTTTTTCCTTTAAACTAGCCGTTGCCTCTGACTACATCCATTGAAATGTAATTCATCGTATACCGAGAAAGAAATCAAAGTATTAAGAAGGCTTACAATGTACTTATGAAATATAAGAAATGTAATTGCAATTGCAAAGGTAGATCCTTTGCAATATAATTGAAACTCAATAGACATTTTGGAAATCGTTTATCCATAGTGGATAATCTCAGTATATATGATGTGAATGTGTGAATGTGAAATTAAACAGATTAATTAGGCTCCGACAGAAAAAGCTTGACCGTTTTTATTAATACAAACTATTTTCATCAGTTTCAAATACCATTTTAATTTTCTTATTAAAATGCTGTTCCTGAAAAGCCTTTGTCACTTTAATTCTGTTCTCTTTTATTAATAAAGCGTCCGATGCGTGTCCGATCTGCGCTTTGTGGTTAATCAGTAGATTTGTTAATTACTGAAGTTACTGGTTTGATGAGAGTTTATTAAGCACAAAATTTAATGCAGAGTCTGATAAAACTAACATGCATTTAACAATCTGTCTTATTATATATTTTTTTCTATTAATTCACAGGAAACACTATATAAAAATCTATTATTGTTGAAATAATTATTTCAATTCATTTAATTTTAAAAAACATTGAATCGGCTGGGAATGGTTAAGTGTGATAAATACTGGTAAAAAAAATTATTGTGTGTATTATATGCAGTTATCACTGGGTATCTACCAAATAGCAGAAGAAAGATCTCTTACTTCACTATTCTGGAAATGACAAACTTGGTGTTGGGAATTACAATATAACTCCAATATATCACATCTAAGACGAATTAATCCATGAGATAGATTTTAATTTAAGGGTAAAATACACAACATAAAACAATAAACATTTTTTTCTTTAGTCATTTTATAGCTAAAAATAAAAATGTGAATACAATAATTTGATTTTCCTTAAAGACAATCGGTATTCATATTTGAGAAGTTTAGCAAAACCAAGAGTTCGCTATTTGCATCAAATGGCTCCTATAAATTGACTACTCGAATATCATTTCCGCGTTTAAAGTAAATATTGTCAGGACTTTGTATAAACGTTTATTATTACGTTATATCAATGAAATAATATAAGAAGCATTAAATAAAAGCGGTTTTAATATTAAATATTTATATATTTCACCTATAGGCCTATATTCTATTAACTTTGATGTAATTTATGTTAAAATATCAGTATATACGAGTACGCAAAACCAAAACTATAACTGATGTCTGTCTGTCTTCTTGTAGTATTATTATACCAAGGTGGCAAATGTTGTTTACCTTTTATTTTTAATTTAAATGTTATCTTAAATTATAAAATAAAAAAACACAATCCATTCCAATGTTGGTATGGTTTGGTAAAAAGCTGTTATTAAATTTGCAGTCGAGGAATAATATTTTTACTGATCAAAAGCGAGACTTTGAAATCTCTGTTATGTTCAAAGTCAAAGAAAATCAGAATGATGCTTTATTTTTTACTAAAAAATAAGCAAATGCTCTAGAGGAGAAGCCTCCTTTTTTCTCTAGTTTTAGATCTAATTTTCTTTTTTCCTAAGATTTTAAAATATAAATCAAAAACGTTCATTATGGTGTCGGAATTTATAGATACCGTTGAAGCAAAATACTAAATGGGCAGTTAAACAAAATATGAATTTAATTTAAATTTCGGGCAGAATTAACTTTTGTATTTTAAACTATGATTAAATGACTTGATAAAAAAGGACTAAAACGTAAGATATTTTTATACTAATTTGCATATTTTTCTGAAAATATTAATTATAAATTTCGTATTAGTAAAACCTTTCTTGTAAGTACTTTGACAAAACTATATCGATAATCAGTCTCATTTTGTGTAAATACGTGCAGTTATATAATAAGATGACTTGGAATAAAATCGTAAAAATATTCTTTCATTTTATTTGATTTTTTTATATCTGTGAAACGAAATAAAATTTAGTTAACGGAAAATAAATATTGAGTAATTTATATTCACTTCACTCGCCATTAAAACTTTAGTCATGAATGAATAATAATAAAACAATCTTCTCATTGTATTATGTAATAATACTTCATATCAATTTACACCACATTGTATCAAATGTGTCTCATATCCACTAAATGTCAACAATACAACGTAAGCTGCCGCCATCACGTCGTGTTGTCGTGAATGTCCTGTCTCGTTACAATTCTGAACGCAATATGTTGTATTTACGGTCAACTGAACAGACTTTATTGTGAAAATGGCTTCATCACGGTGCTTTAACTACAATTGTATATTTCAGTTTTATTATAACGTTATGAAATAGCTTCGAATAATTTTCACTTATTTATCAAATATGTATAAATATACACGATGTGGTTGCGATATGCATTTGTACACCGATGTCTGGACTTCTCTTCACTCTGATATCTCAGTTATGCTTAGAAATCATCATGTATCTATTTGTTAAGCATTGTTTTTTTTTAATTTAAACTTGCAATTGTTTTTTTTATTACTCAAAAGTATATATATAATAATCTTGTTTTTATACTTTTGATTACTTTTAGAACAAAAGACCAAATATGCTGTCGGAAAAGATATTATCCTCTCGAAAACGTTTCGTTCATAATTCTACTCGTATGTCAAAAATCATTTATTCACTCACTTTGGCTGTGACTCAACGTCCGTCTTTCCTTAGTCTGAGTTCATGTAAAGAGTTTCTGATCATGTATTATGTTTTATTGTAGAGAATTAATTCATTTAGGATTTTAATTTGGAAATTTAATTTTTAAATTTTTCGTTTAGTTCAAAATAAGTTTTTTAGTATTTACTTTAACAATTAAATTCATATAAAATAGTTTTATAACATATCTATCACACAAATAAACAAACAAATCAATGTAATATTATATATGAGGCATTTGGACAGGTTGAATACAATGAGCATTTCAAAACTATAAAATCGACTTTTTTTATTTATACGTAATCTCTGGTACAAATTTATATTTTGCTTTGCTCGTTTGCCTTAATTGTAGACGCTCTACAAATTTATTTAAAGCTCTTTACGATTTATGCAGCTCGTTTAAATCTACTTAAGTTTGTTAATACTTTGCGTTAGCTGTGTAACTTGTATTATAAATTTCAAAACGTATTGGACTAAAAGTGCTTAGTTTGTTAAACTGTAAACATTGTAAAGTATTATTCTGAAGCTATAATACAGATGTACGTGTGACAAATGGTTAAGATCTAAAAGTATCGTTAAAACAGGACATACGTAAACAATATTCGTAACATTGTGAGAACTCAACAAGCTAAGAATAACAATTTTACACTCTCCCGTCAGCGTCGTCACGTCCGTCATTCGTTGGATGAAATGTAATTCCTGACAATTTTTATGTAACAACTGACATATTAAAAATGGTTGACGCAGACGGTTATTTGATCATTTCAATAATTGATAATTATTTTAGAATGTTTTTTTTTATTTTTATACCTGTTAATAAATATGACTTTCTATTTAAAATGTTATATGTTTATTTTAATCACCCTCCAGAAACCTTCATTCTTGATTCGCAACTGGTAGAATCTTCCTCTGAGGTTTCTATTTAAAGACTTAAACAGTTAAGTTTTCTAGAAACATCCTTTATTTTACTGACACTAAATTTTATAACATGTAAAATATGAATTAGATTTTTGTAAGATGCTTTATCAACAATTGGTTTCTAAGGTATTTTTGTAGGTTACATTAAAATGTTATGTTCTTTACTACGGGTCGTAAAATATATTTATTTTATGTTATGTAAATTATTATTTTAGATCGGACCGTTAATGGATAAAAAAGTAATCAAGTATATAATAGGATGGCGACCCTTGTTACACATTTCACTTATACACCGTTACTTATCATCATATAATTCAATTACTTTGTACAGCAGATGTAAGTGAGTGGCGTCTGGAATTTACGATCGACCTACAATATTATGTGGAAGCTTAATAAACAGGAAGCACTCCTAAATTGCCAAAGATAGAAAAGCTAAGAATTCACACTAGACTAAACAATGTTCTATATTGTGTTAGTAAACTAAGCAAAATTATATTAAATTACAAGTAAAAATTTTTCCTCCCTATAAAAAAAAGTGCATTTTTAAAAATATCTTGCTTTTCTTTACTGTTTGGAATTCTGAAATTGTTTGGAAATTTTGACAAAAAGATTTTTTGTAGGAATCGATTATAGAATGAAGGTTAAGACGCCCAACGCTAAGGGTTAAAAAAAAGGTAGTAAGATTGTATATTTCTACTAACCGCTTTCTACTGATACTAATCGCTTTTTGTAATATATCAGTTAGCTCTGGATATAGTATAGAAAACTTTGTTTAGCTATATACTTCCTCTAAGTGTAGATAGATATTACTTGTTACTAAAAAATAGGTGGCACTTAATATCACAATTTGTTAGCTTTTAGTTATGTACTATTATTTTAAGTTTTAATTTGAAATTTATCTATGGCACTGCAGTTGAAAAATAGCGTCTGAAAAGTGCTTCAATTTCGTTGCACCGAGGTGACTTGTTCCATTACAAGTCGGCGACGGTGATTCAATTTTAAAGTAGCAAAAGTTACAGGAAAAGAACAATTTTGATGAATCTTTATACTTTGCTTAACAGCTTTTCATTATGAGTTTGTTTCACATCTACATAATAATATTATTAATAAGTATATGGAGTTACTAAATATTTTATTTGAGAATACGATAATTTACATTTCCAAAATTTACAACAATAATGTAAACATTTATAAATTACTTTGCTTTTCTGTTATTATTTTCTAATAATAATAAAACTACAATCTCCTCAAACTGCACACTTTAATTATAACCACCAAAATATAATGCATATCTTCGATTTTGATGTGAAATTATGTTAATAGGATAATGTAAATCTGCGAGACTGGAAGTAGCGATAAAAGATATGTGTAACTTCTGACGATGAGCCGACTTCGCTGACTACTTCTCACTCGAACAACGAGCGACAATAATCACTTTACAAACATACAATTATCAAATTTAAGGATTTTATAAGCGTTTTTGATTACACTAATTTTTATCATAAAGTTTAAATATTATTGTTAAAATATGAATGCAATTAGTGATTCTAATTCAATAACAGAACAATTACTTCTCGGATATATATATTTTTGTTTTATACATTAAAGAAAACTTATTATCTTTTTTAAACTCATCTTGATAATATATATTATTAATACAATAGATTATGATGCCTGTTTAACATAATTCTGAATGAATGAAAAATAATAATACATCCAATTCGAAAGTAGGTAAATATTTAATTTTTTTATGATGGCGATAGAATATGATGCATTTGTAATTTAATAAATCTTTTTCTAGACCCTCAGGACATTTTTTAAAAACCAATTCTGTCATATCCAAGAATTTTAGTATTCTACAATTTTTTAGCTAGTAAGTTAAAAGTTTATTAAAACTAATCATAATCTTTTATCTTAACAATTTATGGTTGATACAATATATTAATTATTCCACTCTTTTTTATCATACTCCATCTCAGTAACGACTTACTATTTTCATTTTTACAGTTATTTGCTATCTCCCTGCTAACAAGGTTATATCATAAACGCTGTTTTAAAACTTTATAAACATTATGAAAAAAGAAATCTTTTATGTTTCCAAATCTAGTTATTACACAGAAGCCAGTGCAAATAAAAGCTAAAGAAATGTGTTTAGAAATTCAATTTGTATGAAAAAGTTGAAAGTTATTACCTGTTCTCAAAGATTTCTGAACTCGAAGTTGTGCTTTAATTAATCGAGTATTATTATTACCACATTATATTAGAAAAGAGGGTCAAACCTAATTTTGCTAATTGTAATTTAGTATATAAAACATGAACAATATATATCCTGTATATATTGTATGCTGGACCATACCTACATTAGTAGATGCTGAATTACCGGTCATACAAATGTCTAGCGTGAGGAAGGACTTCCTTTCAAAGAGTTAGAGCCCAAAATCCTATACTATTATGGCAACCTGCCAGCAACAGCTTGCTAATACCGCAAGAGTCAAATTAATATAAGTCACGTTTTACGGAAATGTTTCACACTGGAATGAGATATGACGATGTAGAAGTAGAATATGGCACAAACCGACAATCGACTAACTTTAACAATTATACGAAATAAGAAAGTAATAGCACTTTATCTATTTCACAATCATAATAATCAAAGAATACAATGAAAGAATTAAACCGAAATGGTAATTTGCGCTTTCTTTCTCTTGGCACAACACAAAAACAATGAATGCGTTTTAATAGAATTTTGAATATTTTGTGTAAACCACACTTTATAAATTATCTTTAAAACATCTACGTTTCATTAAACGCTCATAAATTAAATACTGTAATAGCTTTGTTGAACAACAATTTTAATACGAACTTTATTGATGCCAGATAATATGCAAGTCAGAAATGAACAAAGTTATTACAAAAGTATTCATATCTGCTAACTTATCTCTCTTATCTCATATATTATTCAAAATCTATGTAAGTTTTCGGTCTGAATATCTTCCTCGTTGTTTTGTCAAGCTCTTTCGTTCTTCATTCCATGCATATTGTACGTTGTACGTAAGTCCTAAAATCAAGTCCTAAGATCCTTTAAATAAAACATTATAAAAATAACAATTACGGCAATATTTCATTAGAAAAATTCAACTATCGAATAAGATAGAGTTAGAAATATTTTTGCAAATTGTTTGAGATAAATGTACGGGTAATTGGAGCGGCTGATGTAACAAACGAGGATGACAGAGGAGCTGTTAACAGAGCCGTTACTCCTTCAAGTTATATTAGCTTCGAGATGTAAATAATTCTAAGTGTCACCTGATAAATGAAAGTGGGGCATGTAGTGACTTAAGATGCCAATATTTTAGAAACATAGTGCTTTCTGACCTATTAAAATAATTTTTCTAAAAGTTTGTGCTAAGCAGTCAAAATAAGTATTATGATAAAGTCCCAAATATGTTATTTATATAAATTTCGAACTGTGGAGATGAAAATATATATTAAAATAAATGTTTTTAATAAGATCATTAATACCAAGTAATACCCATTCCAAGTGCTTTGTTTGCGTGACCAACCTCACCCTGACACTTGACATCTGATGTCGACCAATCCTGCCCTCTATCACCTTTAATTAATATTACGAGGTGGTACTTTCTAAGTATTTAATACTATGATATTACAGTACTATGGAGAACTATTGTTGAGATGTCTTTTATTACCATTAGTTCCGTTTCATTACTTATATTACTTATATTAATAAAACAGTAAGTTTAAATTTTCAAGTATAGTTCAATTTAATCTCTTAAAGGTTTGTTTTAATTTGACAATGTTTTATTGAATTGGTACATGTTAAGTCATTTTTTATTATATCTATCTTTAGAAACATAAACTAATATGGTTTTTTCAGGAATTGTCTTATATAAAGCCGAATCAAAAAAAATGAAAAGGCTCTGCTCATTATTTCTGTAAAATTACGACAAGTCTATTTATTTTCAAGTTACGGACCACAATAGTCGTAAAGTCCATTTTCATAAAACTCTTATAAACAATGAAATGTTTGTCCAAGTTAGTGAGTTAATAAACCAATCAGGTAATTATTACATTTATTAAATACTTGATATATATCAGGTATTCCAAAGTTCAAATGGAATATTAAGGAATTGGATTAAAAAAAAACTTATATAATAAGAATATAACTAATATTTTTTTTAGATTATTAAATATATATAGTATTACTCCGCTTCATTTTACTTCCACAACAAGCGTAAATTTTTCATGTCCTTATTATATTAGTAATACACTTTTTAAACATTTTTGATGTACCACAGTGGCGATTTATTGAAATATACAACAATTACACACACAAGACTAATCCTATTTAAGGTTTTCTATTTCTAAAATACTCTAATTGGCTGCTAATGAATGAACCATATAAACGATTAAAGTTACCAAGTTTTAAAATATTATCACAGCAAAAAGTCGATGTAAAAAAGTTACATACAAATAAATAAAATATGACTTCATATAACAATTTTATTAAAATATAATAAAACATTCAACCAATAAAGTTAATGTTTCTTCGTTTTATTTTTATTATATATTTTTTAAATTGTTTACTTTAAAAGTAATTGTAAGTTGAGTGAAAATAGAAACACCTATGAAATCATAATTTAACACAATTAGGTTTAAATTTCGTTTCAACTTTGGCCAGAGGGTCATTATACTCGTAACTACGGCTAATGACTCTGAAACTAATTCGGGGATGGGAAACTAATATAGTTAATTAAATACTTCCCATTCTCATTGTACTGCGATCCCTTTAGAAAAAGTATTACTAAAATATTTAACTTATTATCGTTGTTCCAATTATTTATTTATAGTTTATTTTAGTGTAATTATGAAACCAGAACTCTGTTCATAAAACCATTAAATGGTTTTTATTATCCCTTCAATTTATCTGCTGTGGATATGACACCAAAAGCAGGATCTCGATCAAGTATAAAAAATTGCTTTATTAATAAACTAGCTTTTGCCCGCGACTTCGTCCGCGTTTCCGTCGTTTTTCGAAAAAAAATTAGCAGATGTCCTCCCTCATAGTTTTGACGTAACAGGCAGATTCACTTTCGTATTTTAGAAGGGCAATAGTAATATAATATGCCAATCCACAAAACTGTTGAAAAATATAAGTAACCGCAGAATATTATAATATACCCACGCTATACCCACGACTCGGTCAGCGTGTAACTCCTTGTTTTTTATTAAGATAATATATTGCTAATATTTTTAGATCAAATTAAAATGTTTCAGCGCAAAGCTTCTGGGTAGACTATGTTAAGAGTCGACCCGTCCGGCACGTGAACGTAAAGATTCCTAGAATTGCTAACCCGGGAAAGAGCGACGTATAATTGACCATGCGAGAAACAGCTAACACCGAGATCTACTCCAGCAACACGAAAAGTCTGCCCTTGAGCTTTATTGATAGTCATGGCATAGCACACCGATACTGGGAATTGCGTTCTTTTAAATTGGAATGGAAAATTATTTGGTATTATGGGAATTCTGGGAATAAAGACAGTTTCTCCTGCACCGCAACCTGTTAAAATTTGAGCCTCGATTACATTTTGTTGCAACTGGGTTACTTTTAGCCGAGTTCCATTGCAAAGTTGAGGTGGTCTTAAATTTCGGAGCAGAATTATCGGTATGCCAATTTTTAAACAAATTATATGAGAAGGTAGTCCAGGCATACTTAAAGAATTTAAAAATTCTATCGGGTAATTAGTGGCTTCTTGTTCATCAACCATTCTATTTATTGAACTATAAACTTTGCTTTCTCCCTGTATATTAGACAGTATTTTATTATTAATTTCAGATGCCTGGTCATTGCGAGGAGTCAAAATGGACCTTTCGCAAAGCCAAGAATTGTCCCTATTTAATATAATTGTTATGTCACCGTAAACCGAAGATATAAGATGTTGTTGGGATTGCACTATACAACATAACTCAGGTGTCAGAATAAGTTTTCCTTGGTGTAGTTGTGGATAGGTACCTTCACCAATCTTCAATAATGTATCAGAAAATTCACGATTATCTGCGTTGTCTCCAGTTCTCACTCGCATATTTATAGTCAAATGCACCGATTGTATATCACGCCACAAATAAGAGCTTTTCAGGCAAGCCCTAATCTCATCAGCTCGGGTTCCCCGTGGTATTACCGGTAAGGTTTGTCGGAAATCACCACAAAATAAAACCGTAATACCGCCCATTGGTCGATCATTTTGTCTTATGTCCCTTAGAGTTCTGTCTACTGCTTCTACTCCTTTTCGATGGGCCATCGTACATTCATCCCATACGATTAAATTACACTCACGCAATACCTTAGCTTTGTCGCTATTTCTTGAAATACTACAGGTTGGACTTTCCGTGCGATCTAAATTAATTGGTATTTTAAACATAGTGTGAGCAGTCTTACCTCCTGGTAGCAATGTTGCAGCTATACCTGATGAAGCCACGGCAAGAGCGATTTTACGCTGATTTCGAACATAAGCTAATATTAATTTAGTCAAAAAAGTTTTCCCAGTTCCTCCAGGTGCATCTAAAAACCATATTGTTCCTAAATTATTCTGCACACTCTCGCACACGCGATCATAGACTAAGCGTTGTTCTGCAGTCATCATTGGGACACCGTTTTCTAATGTTACCAGCAGTTCCATTGGGTTGTAACCAATCTCTGCGGAATATTCCCTATTGGTAACCTCTCCGACTGAGGTTGGCGTTGGCAAACCATAATCACAAAGTGATTTACCGCCTACTGCTGTTAAGTCTTCCTGAAGAGCTAATAAGCACTGATTTATAGCCAGATCTCGAAAATTATCATTAGTTGCGCCTTCATTATTGTGAGATAAATTCCGAAGAAAGTCTTCTGCAAATTTTTCTTTATATTTTTCCCATAATTGGACAGGATCAGATAAATTACAAAATGTGAGTAATGTTACAAATAAATGGCGTAACCGTCGTGGATTATCACTAACACAGGATTCTGCTAAAGCGTCATCCCAATGTTGATCATTTTCAAGCAAATGACGCGCTTGGCAAGCTGCATGATAAGTTGGATAAACAACATCGTCTACTTTTCTCAAATCTATAAATGATGTTGGTCCTCGCACTGTATCTAATAATAATCTCAAATAAAAACACTCTGCGTTGTTAGGATGAACAGTATACACTCTACCAAGAACATGTTCTTTGAAAATACCTGTCTCGCCATCTACAGGCCTGCCTCGGCGTCTACGGTTAAAGACACCTCGTTGTTTATCGTAGGTATAATACGATGGAACTTCTTCATACAAAAGAGACTTTGCGAAATTATCAGTTTGGCAAAGTCGAAAGAATGCCAATAAAGTTGTTTGTCTAGGGTTCTCTAATCGTTCTGTAACATTTTCGGCGTTAAAATATATACGTTGACCGCCTTCCAGATGAACATCCAGATGGGTCACAGGTGGATATCTTTCGTGAATATTAAAACTTAAGATCCGCCACACAGCTTCTGAAGAGCTGATATATCTGCCTGACTGAAATCTAGTAACTTCATCATGTTCATTTCTTAACGCAAACGTAGCTTGGTCACTGCCCTTGTTAATGTACTTACAAATATATTTAATTGACTCTACACTATTACACATTTCTACATTTATGTGAGCTTGAAATGCTCTGGACAATACAGGCGAATACGGAACGACCCACCTATTATCTAAAGTAACCTGTTGTCCAGACATTCGCTTTTCAACAGTAAAACCACCATTGTCTCTTGAACGGCGACGATATAATGGGTATCCATCATGTCCTGTTACAGTTTCATCCACTAATGCTTTTGGATACCTTTTAGTGCAACGACCGTCTTGCATGCAAGGAGCATTTGCGTTAAATGCACCACATGGACCATGTATCATATGAGTTTTAACAATGTCGTATAACAGGGGATCTGCAGTCGGATCTGGAATTTCAGCACTGATTAATCTGACTACATCATTAGGTCGAACCTTATCTTTTAACCAAAGCAAGATATGTGCGTGAGGTAAGCCGCGTTTTTGCCACTCAACACTATACATATAACACAATACTTCTCCAAAAATGTTATCTTTGGTAAGAAGATCTATCATTGATTTTAATTTTAAATGAAACACTCTTGCAATAATATCATGGCGGTCATGCGGTGCCTGACCCTCAAGAAGCTCCCGAGTGATTTCATCCCACTTGGGATTGGTAGTTACAGTAACAAATAAGTCGGGACGTCCATATTTTCTTACGTAACAAAAAGCGTCTTGAGTACGTTCATGCATGTAGCGTGGACCACCAGTAAAAGAAGAGGGTAAAATAACTAAACGACCCATATTCACAGTATCGTTATCTTGCTGCATGGCATCGCGAAGGTGCACGTATTCTTCAGCGCGCAGCTGCCTTTGATTAGATCGTATATAAACTAATCTTTCGGTTTCAATTTTTGCGTACATGTCAACAATAAACTGATTAAATAAGCCACGAAAACGTTGAAAGTATACCAATCTATTCCGTCTCACTTGCAGGTGGTAACAATAAAATTGAAGGCATGACACCTTTTTATTATAATTAGGTGCGCCTGTGCGCGGATCGGTTTGGTATACAGCGAAATTATAACCATCTTCCCCTCGACAGTATATCATAGGATATTGCAAACTGTCGTAAGCCCTGTGGGTTTCGAAAATACGTTGCAAACGATTGTCTCTGGAACGTATAACGATATCACGCCTATCACATTCCTGGTCGACCAGTACTACAGCAACTTCATTCGTGGATGGAACGTTATGACGCCCAGGGTGTTCCTGAGTTGGACGCTTATCGGCATTTATAACAATTTTATAATTGTTATTACCATCTTGAGAAAGGGCTTCTAATGCCGATTTAAAACTGCATACGTACGAATTAACCTGATGTAACATGTTCTGAAGTTGTGAAATGAGTTCAGTATTTAAATTCGGAAAATATTGATTTCTTATATTCGACTGTTCGTTGTAATCGGATACAAAATATATTTGAAGAAATTTAGGTTGTTCTTCAGGCAAAAGGGACCCTATCAAATGGTAAACCTGACCATGTACCTTAAAAGTAGGCATGAAAGGGCCTTCGGAGATTTGTTTAGCACCAAAGGATGTCATTTGGAATGCACTATTATAAGTGCGAATATTATCTAAAAACTGTTTGGATTGCAAATGTTCCCCTAAAAGTAGTGATTTTAAAGGTTCCGGTGGGTCTTCGAACGAAGGCAAATTTATTTTACCTCCAGAACAACAGAAACCAGCAGACTCCTTCCTCCACTTCGAAGCATTACAAAAGGAACATACTACGTTCATATCGCCTATTACAGAAGATGATCTGTAATCAATTGTGAGGTTATAAGCAAACCCACTTTTATATTTATCGGACCACGCCACCGAATTTGTAGATTGATCTACCACGTGTATATCTAAGTCATTAAGACCATGTCGAAATCTATCTGCAGTAAGACGGGCCTCTCGCTGTTCTTCTGTTTCAAGCGACCGAATATTTTCAATTCTTAATCTTTCATTAGATAAAGTAATCAATTGTTCTTGTCTCAAAGAATTGTAATAATCGCGTCCCGACTCTAGTCGTTGTTCATGCTCATGTTCATCTTCAAGAGATCGAATCATGTTATGGTGCGCCCTATCATTTGTCAAACGGTCTTGATATTGAGTAAAAATTTCAGATTCTCGAGACAAAATATGACGTTCGCGATCAGCTGTAAGCCGTAATTCCCTCTCAGTGAAGGTTTCGGACTCGCGAGATAAAATATGACGTTCGTGGTCAGCTGTAAGCCGTAATTCCCTCTCAGTGAAGGTTTCGGACTCGCGAGATAAAATATGACGTTCGCGGTCAGCTGTAAGCCGTAATTCCCTCTCAGTGAAGGTTTCAGACTCGCGAGATAATGTATGCCGTTCGCGGTCAGCTGTGAGTCGCAATTCTCGTTGTAAAGCAGTTTCAGCTTCTCGGGATAACGCATGTTGTTCCCGGTCAATGGAACGCCTTAGCTCTCGTTGAGAAGAGCTTTGAGAAGCCCGTGTTGTAGCTCGTCTCGCTCTTTCAGCTGCTAATCGCATCTCTCTTTCTGGAGAGCTTTCATTAGCTCGAGATGTTGAGGCACTAACTCTCATAGAGTTTAACCGATGTGCTCTTTCCTCTTCCGATTCTTGAGAACGCGTCATTCTCATTCTCCTAGCTTGACTCGAAGTTCGAGATAAAGATGGTCGTTTTTTAGGTGGCATCGTTTATTTTATTTTTAATCGACGGTAACTTAAATTCTATTTAGTTACCCAACAAAAAACTTACGTCAGAGGTCCTAACTATAGCTAAGTATATAATAAATAGAATATAAATCTAAGTGCCTATTAAAACTAAAATAATATTCTAATCGAATTATAAATATGTACGTAGGTACCTACAAATTACAAAAGAATAAAAAATGAAAATAAAGCTATACTTAATGCGTGTGCAATACTATCTACACTTACCTACTTCACTTAAAAATGAATAATAAGAAATACCTACAACTACTGTAATTAATCAAAGTACCTATGCTAATACAAAAAAAACCTTAGATGTTCTAAGTACAGCTGCTATATAATAAAAAAATATAAATCTAAGTGCCTATTTAAACTTAAATACCTAATATTCTTTAAATTAAGAATTTTTTAAATTAAGAATTAAACTAAGAAATATGTACCTACCTACCTACAACTTAGGTACAAAAAAAAAAGAAATGAAAATAAAGCTAAAACACGTGTGCAGTATAGGTAGATAGTAGGCAATATCTACCTATACCTACTTCACTTAAAAATAAATAAAAAATACCTATGAATACTATAATTAATAAAAGTACCTACCTACGCTTTTATCTACTCAATACAAAAAAAACTAAACATAAAATGCCCAAAACTAACCTATCAGTAACTAAAAATCTAACAATAATCTAATCTATCTATCTATTATCTAATCTAAAAATCGAATCTAAATCTACTTAAAAAGAAATAAAATAGGAACTATTAATAGTTAAGAATTTAAACAAAACTAAAACTAATTTAGAAAATAACAACAAAAGAAATTAAAATAAACTATTTAAAGACAAAAAGTCGCGCTGATAAGCACGGTTTATAAAATAACAATTATTGTCTGTCAATAAAGTTCAACACTCTGAACGCATCAACAGCCAAATATTGAATGACGCTTGCGCTCGCCTCCCGCCCCTTTTATACTCTGCCGCCGCGAGCCCCGTCGAGCGCGGCAACCGTTACGCAAAAATAATCCTTATAGCTTGATTCACTATTCACGCGCGATGTCTTGTTGGCGTATTTCATGTAAGTAAGTATAAGTTTGGTGTTTCTATACCGATTTCAATGATTCTTTTTTTATTGAATTGGTGCTAATGTTTATTTTTTTTTTAATTAGGAATGATGGTGAGCATTATTGGTTTTATAAACGTAAAAGTAAACAAATATAATAAGAAATCTCCGAACTGCTAAGCTATCGAGAGTTATGCGTGTTATTGTGAGTTAACTATAAAAGGTAGATATATGCTGTCTTGGAATATTTTTCGTGTATTTTTATGTAGAATATTTCCGTTATACATAGTTTCTATGTAGCTCTAACCATTAAGGCTGCACACGCGACGGAAGCTTAAAAAATCAAGCAACTTCTCCCATTTTCTCAACATTTCCTTTCACTGCTCTGCTCCTATTCATTGTAGTGTGATGAAAAGTATACTATTACCTGCCCAGGAGTATAAAGAATAATTGTACTAAGTTTCGTTAAAATCCGTCGAGTAGTTTTTTTTTCTATAAATAACATACAAACAGACAGACAGACAGACAGACAGACAAAAAATTTTTTAACTGCATTTTTGGCATCAGTATCGAACACTAATCACCCCCTGCTACTTATTTTGTAAATATATTTCATGTACAGAATTGACCTCTCTACAGATTTATTATAAGTATAGATTACCCATACAATATCGCAGTTATTTATATAATAAGAATAAAGAATATATAAGAATAATCCCTATTTCTCCGAACATCATATTAGAATGTAAAGTTGGGTTTAATAAAATAAATAAGTATTGATTGCATTAAATTATATAAAAAATATTTAAATTAATGATTCAAATACTCGTACTTACGCGTTATTATAGCTTTTTTTTTTATGTTAGAGGAGGGAAAACGAGCTTGCGGGTCACTGTTGGTATATGATCACCGCCGCCCATGAACTCTTGCAACATCCGAGGATTCACAGGAGCGTCGCCGGCCTTGGAGAAAGGAATATATGCCTTTTTTGAAGGTATCCATGTCGTATTGATCTGGAAATACCGTCGAAGGAAGTTCATTCCACATTTGAGTGGTACGTGGGAAAAAAGTCCTTGAAAATGTGATAAATTGATAATAAATAAAACGACTTGCTTTCACGGAATCCCAACGACACTAAACTTTATTTGAAGTAAAAGAAAGAATATACAAATACAGTTGACATAGTTGCCACAAGATGGCGTTAGTAAGCTTATCTATATTTTGATATTTATAACACTCCCACTCAAAATATAGGCACATTTGAAAAATATATAAGAAATTACAAAATTAAAGTTTATTTTAAAAACTAAACTTCAACAATTCCTAAAGAATTCAAATGTTTATAATGTTTTACAGCACTTAAGCTTTTAGTAAGCAAATCTGCAGGCATATCTGATGTACATAAATATTTTACATTAACAATGTTTTCATTTATCATTTCTCTGCAATAGTGGTATCTGACATCTATATGCTTAGTTTTATTATGAAATACAGGGTTCAATAATAATTTCTGCGCACTCATACTATCATTATACAATGTAATATTATACATTCTTTTAGTTATTTCATGCTGTAAATTTCTCAAATATACTGCCTCTTTGCAGCCCTCAGATATTGACACATACTCAGCTTCTGTACTAGAAAGCGTAATACACTTTTGTTTATTACAACTCCAAGAAATAACAGATCCTGACAAAGTAAAACAAAATCCTGAATATGATTTCCTATCATTAACATCATTGCACCAGTCTGCATCAACATAACCTTCAATATTAACATTTTTAATTTTACAATACTTTAAACCTAACTGTTTAGTGCCTTTTAAATATCTTAATACTCTTTTAGCATAAACCCATTGCTGTTCAGTATTACAATTATTGAATTGACTTAAATATGACACTGCATAAGCTATATCAGGTCGTGTAAGCACAACTAAATACATTAAACTCCCGATAAGCTGCTGATAGGGATTTTCATTACTACAATTATTCTCTTTCTTACATTTTAAATTTACCTCCATTGGAGTATTTACAGTTTTACTATCAACCATATTAAACTTAGACAATAATTTATCAATATATTTCTCTTGACTCAAAGTAACAGTATGGTTTTGTTTATCAAACACAACTGACATGCCAAGACATTCCTTTACAATTCCTAAGTCTTTTAATTCAAAACACTTACTTAAAACACTCTTAAGATAATCAGTTTCAGTTTTGTCATTTGAAAAAACAAAAAAATCATCAACATACAATGTCACAATAGTTTTACTACTACCAATACATTTTAGGTATAAACATGGTTCTATTTTAGATTTAATATAACCGTTGCCTAACATACAACCATCAACTTTCTTATGCCACGCTCGTGATGCCTGTTTCAGACCATATATAGCCTTATTTAACTTTAAAACTTTATTGTTTGGACAGACATAACCTAAGGGCTTTTGCATATATATAGTCTCAGACAGATCACCATTAAGGAAGGCTGTTTTCACATCAAGATGTGTCACATTAAGATTCAACTGCACTGACAATGCAAATAATAACCTAAGTGTTGTATGTCGCACTACTGGAGAAAAAATTTCACTATAGTCTATTCCATATTTTTGAGAACAACCTTTAGCTACAAGCCTGGCTCGATAGCGGACATTATTTTCACCATCACATTTCTTCTTGAGAACCCATTTGCTTTTAACTATGTTGCCACTTGCAGGTATTTCAACAACATCCCAAGCATTGTTATCTTTAAAGCTATTCAGCTCTTCTTGAACTGCCAGCTCCCATTGTTCTTTCTCTGGTCCTTGCAGTGCTTCTTCATATGTCAGTTCATCACTGAGATACTTATTACACTCTTCTGTGCACATTAATCCATACCTATCTGGTTTTTTTTTCTGCCGTTGTGGTAATATCTTTTCCATGGTATCCGATTGCAACTCTTCTTCAGACACCTCTTCATCTGGAACATAGGTTTCATCCAAGCTATTTGTACTATCTATAGAATTGAATGAATCCTCCTTACTCTGGTCTGAGAGCTCTCCCACTGAAGATGGATGCGGCCTTTTCTCTGCTGGTTTGTCATCTATCTCTTGTACTTCAATTATACTTTCTTGATGAGGTAACTTTTCTTTTATAATAATGACATCTCTACTTGTCATAATAGCCGTTGTTGAAGGGTTATATAGCCTATATCCTTTGACATCCTCAGGGTAGCCAACCAGTATAGTTTGTTCAGATTTCTTGTCCCATTTATGTCTTTTCTCCTTCGGTATGTGCTTCATAACAGTACTACCAAAAATTCTTAAATGACTGAGGTTTGGCTTGCCCCCTGTCCATAATTCAAAAGGTGTACGGTGATTCAATCCACTTTTCACAATTCTATTCTGTAAATAAACAGCAGTATTAATGGCTTCTGCCCAGAACTCCTTATCAAGTCCCGCATCGAACAAAAGACACCTGGCTTTTTCAATTATTGTTCTATTCATGCGCTCACAAAGTCCATTTTGTTCAGGAGTGTAAGGATTCGTCTTTTGATGAATTATACCCATTTTCTTTAAATAATCATCAAAATCTCTGTTACAGAACTCTCTGCCATTGTCACTTCTCAGAATTTTTATCCTATTTGATGTTGAATTCTCAACTTTAGCTTTATATTCTTGAAAATACTTTAAAGCCTCTGTTTTATTTTTTAGAAAATAAACATATGTCATGCGGCTGTGGTCATCCACGAAAATAAGAAAATACCTAGATCCACCTACTGATATATTCTCCATCGGGCCACAAATATCACTGTGTACCACCTCCAGTAATTTAGTACTCCTGTTTCCTTCATGAGCAAAAGGTAACCTACTTTGCTTACCTTCGCAGCACACTATGCAGTTTGACTTGACGATGTTGGCCTTTTCCATAAATATGACTCCTTCTACAGCATCCTGCATTTTATTCATATTATAGCTGTTAGCATGTCCCAATCTACGATGCCAAACTTCAGCAGACTCTGCCACTGCTGCTACCATACATGATGAGGTGTTCAATTTGTAAACTCCATTTACAAGTAAAGCAGTAGCTACTAGAATGTCCTGCTTATTGAGTATCTCGCATCCTTTGCTTGTGAAATGCACCTTGTTGCCCTGCCTTATCAGCTAGCTTACTGACAACAGGTTAGTAGATAACTTGGGAACACATAACACATTTTCGACAGTTATGTCATAATCACTATCTTCTGTTGATGTTGTTATCTTTATGTTGCCGCAACACATCACTGGGATCTTATTCTGGTTTGCAACTATAATCTCTTTCGCGAATCCAGAATAATTTACGTCAGTCATCCAACCTCTATTGCTAGTTAAATGCGAACTTGCGCCAGAGTCGACGTACCAGTCACTTTTGTCAAATATTCTATTAAAAAACACGGCACTAAACGCATTACTTGTTTTTGATGATTTCTTTTCGGAATTGTTAGATGATTTATCTTTAAAATTGCATTGATTTTTATAGTGCCCCTGTTGTTTACAATTGTAGCATTTGACATTTGGATTTCCTTTGACAGATGGCATTTGTGACTTCCCGTCATCTTTCTTGACCATAGACTGTGTATTCTTTCCATTCATTCTATAATTAGAATTTGAATGTTGGTTCTTGCGGAAACATGCAAACGCATTATTGACATCACTCACTTCCGGATCCATGTCCAT
Source organism: Melinaea marsaeus rileyi (assembly GCA_918358865.1). Lineage (NCBI taxonomy): Eukaryota > Metazoa > Arthropoda > Insecta > Lepidoptera > Nymphalidae > Melinaea > Melinaea marsaeus. The sequence goes on from OU911094.1 coordinate 10,310,324, forward strand.
CAATTTCCCTTTAATGGCGTCGGTTGTAATTACCACGCCGGAATTTTCGATGGCCATTATCATAGGCATATATTTTTCAGTTAGACCAGCCAACATGATAGATCCTATCCACTCGTCGTTAATTCCAAATCCCGTTCCTTGTAGTTTTTGACCAGCTTCAACAATTTGTGTTACATATGACGTCATCGAAGTGCAATTTTCCAATCGAATAGATATTAGATTTCTCAGAAGATTTATTTTTCTAGTAAATCCCGAGTCATCGAACAACATCTTCAATTTATCCCACAATTCTTTCGATGTTCTGACGCTTCTAATATGAACATAAAGAGCCGGGTCAATCGTTAAAATCAGCTTGGCCTTGGTTCTCGCATCATCTGCAGCTACTGGCGGATGATTGGGCTCAGGTTTTATACACCCAACCATTCCCTCTAATACCAGGAAATTCTCTGCGGCGAAACACCATTCACTGAAGTTCTCACGCCCTTTCAACTTTGGTACGCTTACGTGATAGTTTGTACTGGACGCCATGACAGCGACGCACGAAAAAATAAATGAAACTATTTTTCACTGATTACACACAAGTCTGATAATTATCAATTAGTCTATTGTTCATCGCACTCAGATTATTCTAACAACAAACGCACTCACTAACTGATGCATGAATCTGGTCCCATAACCTGTGATAAATTGATAATAAATAAAACGACTTGCTTTCACGGAATCCCAACGACACTAAACTTTATTTGAAGTAAAAGAACGAATATACAAATACAGTTGACATAGTTGCCACAAGATGGCGTTAGTAAGCTTATCTATATTTTGATATTTATAACAATTACTAAGGTTTATATTTTAAGAATAGCAAACCTTATCTTTTATGAAAGTACAATACAGTCAGTCATCTAAAAAACGCATGTCGTTAGACCGTCATTATTGAGCTGAGCAGTTTATTATAACGCTATGAGACAACCTCAGCTTTGTCACAAAATAGTTAAAACTTCGTTTAAGACACGCATTTTGCCGATATCGGTTCACGATAGTATTATTTTCTCTTTACCTCTTAAAAGGATTTGTATTCATTCTCCAAAGATTTCACGAAGCAAAAGACCGATCATTAGCATTCAAATGGCTTGTATAAATTCTCTACGAGATTTTTTCGCCTCCACCTCCACCTCTTGGTTCAAGGGCTTTGTACTATTTTTAGCATTGCTAATAATGAATTTCGTAATAAATAAAAGTACAAAACAGCTTATTAATAAGCCAAATGAAAAAATAAAAAAATATATATAATGTGAGAGGGTGAGCAAAAAAGATATTATTATTTTATTAAAGTAATATTTTTGTACAAAATTGTTTTTTATTCGATCGGTCTTTGTAATATGGCGTTGACCTTTACATTAAATTTAACATTCTCCTCATTGAACTTCTGTTAAATAATATTACTTATTCAACATTTTATTATGTAGTAGGACTTCTTCATCATATTAATAAATGATACTTAAATTTATATTAAACTTTATTGAATATTTCTATTTTAAGAAATTATTTTAATAAAAGAACTTTTGTAATCTTATATAAATGTTTTCACATTAGGAAAGTAAGACATAAAAAATTGCGCGTCGTTATATAAACGTGTTTTGATTCCTTCTACTAAATAATCGTGATATGTATTTATCAATATCATAAAACATAACAACATAAATTGTCACTTTAAAATATTCTTGTCTTACACAAATAGTTCCATAACATAAATAACTTTGAGTTTTGAGTGATTTTAACTTTTGCAATAAAAATAAATAAGTCTTTAAATCGTTGTTATTTTAAAAGATGCTTTACGTAGCTTCAGAACGAAATAAGTGTTGATACTCTTTTATCAAAAACAACCTAAGGAATTGAGATAATAATAGAAAGATATAACTTAAAAACTAAAATATGTAGTTGTCAAACAAACAAATGTCAATAACATAGAGAAAATACAAAATAAATTTACTAGGTCACGCAAGCGGGGTCGTGAGCTGAGCTAACTTTTGCTCTATGCACGGCAGGCTATTTACTACGATGTTCTTTAGCTTAGTCCTTACAAACGCTACGAGAGTTAAATGGAAATATAAGATATTATCAATAAATCATTTGCCAAACATATCAAGCTTGATATTGGTTTCAGGTCTTTAAATGGAAAATTTTCTACAGAATTGCTTATAACACCCTTCTTTTCGTAATGGCATCACGCTGAAACAATCAGGTCCAATGCGATACTATTGATACAGCACAAAGCATTCGATCTTCTTGGTGATAAAATGAATTATTATGATGATATCGTGGCACGTTCTCGAACAACAGTAACTTTGTCAATTTCCTATGGCAGATTTACATAGAGTTCCTAGCAGACGGCTCTAGATCTTATTTAGTGATTTTTTCATTGAAGAATCAAGTTAAAGTTACGATAAGCTAACTAGACGTCTACTGCAGTTTAAAGTAGCCTTGCCGGTCGGGAACAGGTATGGAAAACATTTTGTAATGTAGCCTTCCTCTCTGTATTCGTTAATCGGCTGAGCAGTTGACGATGGCCACGCTAAGCGATTCGTTACTTGTTGATCAGTTGTAACATAAGGAAAATTAATAACTGCTGTTTCAACTACGTCATCATCTTCGGTAACGTCGTCCATTCCGCTGTTTCCTTCTTTTGCATATGTAAGGAGGCTTGTTACATCTGTATCATCAGACGGTAGCCTGTCCAGTTCTCTCAAATCAATCGGAATGTCTTGATAGAATTCGTTATTTTGTTTCAGCCACCGGAGAGCGACGAGCACTTTCTGACGTCTTACACGAAAGTCTTGAAAGCCTGCTGCTGCTTTGCGTCGTACAATGATTATTTGCAGATCTGCAAATCGTTGAGGAAGTACAATTGCCATCGTTTGAATTTCTTGTTCGACGTTTAAAATATGTCCTGCATAACGAAACTGTCCGGGCCCACCGCTTGCTCTGAGCCGATACACTCGCATAATTGGTTGTATCTGTGTCAGCCCTTGTAATTGTGGTGGCACTGCCCCAGAATCCATAAAATTTTCTGCGCTGAACATTCCTGTTGTTCGACTGGAACAGCATGCAGAGCAAGAAACTCCTGCTTGTTTTAAATTGGTTCTTGAACATTTAGAACAGGAAACGTATGCCAATTTTTCTAATTTTTATTGAATAGACGTTTATTTGTTGCGATATTAGAAAGCGTGATATGTGTGGCTGCACTATCTCGATACTGTTCTGAACGGACAGAAGTTGCTAATTATCGTGATATGGCCCATGCACGCCGTCTGCCTCTTTCTCTGCCTCGTCCACGTTCCATTTTATGATAATGGGATGATATAATAATTCGTTTCAGGTGAGTTAAGGAAACGACAAGTGTCATAGGAACTAATGACGTCTCGCTCACAATCTCTCGGAACGCTATCTGCCTCTCACTCATATGACTTACCATGAGCAATGTAAACTATTTCAATCATATTGGTAAAACATAACAGACTTTAAAATAAACCAAACAAATTTAAGATGACATTTTTACTATGTGGTAACGAATAAAATGGTTGCCTATTCAAATTGTGGTTGTTAACAATATTAATTATTATTGTATAGAATATGTATTATATATATAAAGTTATAGTTTATAATTTTCAAAACTAAATTAATATATAAAGACGTAATTATATTTTATTATATATATATATATACATCCTTACTATATAATAATGAGCTAATTGACTCTGTATGCACGCGCTTCACTTATCACCCACAAATCACACAATAATGTGTAATACATCAAAAAAAAGCTATTGAATCAGGCTACAAAATAGGGTAGGTGCCAACCTCATACGTGACATTTGACCCTTCCTGGCCCGAAGGGCCGGGAAGTTCCCTTGTATATATATATTAATATATACTTATCATTCTTTTAGTATGCTTCGAGCTCAATGTGAACTGCATTCTGACGAATTTATAGTCAGTTCTGCTATGTATGAGAGTAGTTACAAACTTTCTTAGATTTCAATCCACTCGTAACTCGTGCATCGAGCAGGCGCGCGCGCGCTGGTGAGTCACTAATCGAACTAAATTAGTTCTGTTAATTGTTTAAGATCTGTCGATCGAAATTATCTGAAATTTTGCACAGTCATAACGCATGTAGTATCAAACACCATGACGAGTTTCGAAACTGTGGTATGCGTAGTTTCTGAGCTAGTACGTAAATTGTCCTAAACTGAATTAGTAAATTATACTGAATTTAGATTTACGATTAAAAATTAAATATATGCATAGCAACTTATGCTCGCAATCGTTGTGGCGAGTTTCGTTAACGTAGCTCAAATAGTTTTTAAGAACAGAGAGTTCGCAATTTTGGCGATCTGACCAGTAAAGAGCTTCGCTTCGCTCAGCTCAATAAAACATTTATATTACAAAAGTGGTTATCGCGGTATGATTATCTTGAGAATAATAATCCTTATCTATCGTCTCAGAGGCAATTGAGAAATCTTATATATCTGTACAAAATTGACAGTCATTTAGTTGATTCAACATAGCTTCTTGGTAAAGTATAATTAAAATGTCCTTTATTAAGTGCACGAAATTATGAATTATTTTATTTATCTACGATTAAATGTAAAAGTACCCACAATGTATTAATTTTCCGCGCTTGACGAGATTACAACAATAGGTGTCAATGTCAAAACCTTGACATTTTTAATTACAAAATTGGTAAAATAAAATGAATTTTCAGCAAGTTATAATATTTTGACTTTTACTATTATTATTAATTTCATTTTTGTTTTATATTTGAGGTATTATTTTTGATATAAATTTAGATCTATGAGTGTATTTTTTTTGTCAATTTCTATTAATGTGTTAATGAAATCCTGTATATTTGTACCATGTTTTTTAACCTTTTCCACATTTTAACTAAATTTAATGTTATGTTTTGAACTTGATTAATTGTTACTTTAAAAGTTAATGTTAGTTTTAATAAACTTTATTGCTTTTATGTAATATTTTTTTGTTTTATTTTAAAGTTGTTCATATTGTTTATTTCCCAAATAAAGGAAGAAAAAATAAAAAGAATAGAAGTATAAGGGTTCACCGGGTTTATGTAAATCTTTCCTGAGGTTTTTTTCCCTGACTTTTGGTCAATATTAGTTAATTTTACTCGTAATTTTAAAAAGCTGTGACATAATGTCGGAATAACGTGTTTGAATAAAGTGTTTGGGTATACAATAACGAGGCAAATTGATATTTTGTTAATAATAATTGCTCCATTTTTAGTAAATGATATTTATTGAAAATTAATACACATACGAAATTTTTAACAATAGAAATAGCAATTTATTTTTTTCTTGACTACATCAACTCGAGTATCTTTTATATTATGAAATGATCAAAAATATCATAGTAATAATTAGTCCCTTGTGTTCTGGCATCATTATAGTTTCCTGCTAATAAAAACTGAAAAATATACAATGGTGAATAATACCCGCTTTTGTTATATATATATGTATATATGTATGTATCAAGTTACTTTTTTAGGTATAGATATGAACAATACAATTTATTATTGTAGATGATATTATTTTTAAAAGCTGCACGACATCCGTATTAACGCGTTAAGTTTCGTAATTTGTACAATCGTACAATCTTTATGTTTCTGATTGCTTTACATTGATTTAAAATAAAATTAGTTGTTAGTTTATAAATATCATTACATACAATTGTTAACAATGTTTGTAGAAATATAGTTCTGTAGTTTATTCAAACTATTTTGTATTTCCCGGTGTTAAGAAACAGCTTCAAATGATTATTTCTTAATAGTCTACTAATTATACAGTTCTACGATAAGTTTCCATTACATCCCATCCATACATTATTTTTATTATTTTTCTTTTCCTGGCCTCATAGTTTGCAGATTACTGCTGTAGATCATAAGTTAACTACATTACGACTGTAATTAAACAACCTACATTAATAAAGTTGATTTATTTCTAGTGGATCAGCGTATTCGAATACAAGTTATGGACACGCGAGTGTTCAGGGGTGCTGATTTGGAAACGGACCATTATCTAGTTGTTGCTAGAATAAGAGGTCTGTTTGCAGGTTGGCGCAGTCGCACGACGTGTCCAAGCTTGGCGTCGAATTATCGCACAAGAAGCTAGAAGCTTCAAGATCCACCGATCAGAGAGGAATATCAAGAAAGGGTTTCCAAGAAGCTTGAAAGCTGTGATTCTGGAAATAAAAGTGTTCAAGTATGCTGGCAGAACCTTAGGAATAGTATGGTGAAAGAAGCGACAGAAGTATGTGGTAAGAGGAAAAGAGGTTTTAGTAAAAAGCGCGATGAATGGTGGGATGATCAAGTGAAAGATGCTATAGAGTTAAAGAAGTAAGCATGGTTGGATTATAAAGACTCCGGTACGAATAAAAGTATAAGAGAGATAAGAATGTGGGAGTAGATGTAGTTACTGCCGAGATGATCAAATATGGTGGGCCACGCGTTTTGGACTTTTTCTGGTTTTTGTGCAATTTATGCTCGAAATCGGGGGAGTTCCCAAACAATTGGCGAGGTGCAGTCATCGTATCGTTTGTTCACAGATAGACTGTGCAAGCTATAGGGCTATCAGTTTGATTAGCTTGGGCGGTAAAGTTTATGCTAAAATATTAGCGAGAAGAATGCAAGAGAGATTTGAAAGGCTATTGTGGGAGGCCCAAGGAGGTTAAAACCTGGAAGAAGGTGTATAGATCAGATCTTTTCCCTCCGCATGATCACGGAAAAGTTTTTGGCCCTACCCAAAAGATTTTCTGTGCTTTTGTGGATTTAGAAAAGGCGCCAGCATAGCTGCACGTTTTGCTGTACACATTGCATTTTTGCTACTGACGCGGTTATACGGCAGCCAAACGTGGGTAACACAGAAGAAGAATATAAGAAAGATAAATACTGTGGAGATGCGATCTCTTCAGAATATGCGGAGTCAGTCTAGCTGATCGGATTCGCAATGAAGAGATTCACGGAATGGCAGACTAGCTAAGATGTCACGATGAGAATGAAAAAGAACGTGCTCAGGTGATTTGGGCACGTCGAAAGAATGAGTGATGAAAGAATGGTAAAAAAGATTTATATAGGAAAAGTGAGCGGTAAGAGAGACAGGGGCCCCGAGTGATCTTCGAAAACACAGTACCTATGTTACTGGAGGAAGGTCACTTAAAAAGCATGAGGACCCCCCGGAGGGCATATATGAAGAGGTTGATGTCTGTAGCCGAGGCAAAAGAGGTATGCAGGGACCGTAGCGTTTGGCGCTCCGTCGTCTCTGGCTACCCCGCAAGGGATATGGCGTGAAGCTAAATAAATAAATAATATATAAAGATATAATTCAGTGATTTAAAATGGAAAACAAAATATTATAACCATTGCATATTACTGAAATAGTACCTCATTTTGAGCATTTATTACTGTGTAATGAAGCAAAAAGTAGTGCAGAGAGTTGGATTATTTCCAGCGAACCTCATTTAAAGTTGCAATTTATATATTACTGTATCTGTGAAATGAATTTGAATAATAACTTTTGCAGTATGATTATTTAAAGTTGTTTGTAAATTATTGTGTAACTACCCTAATAATATTAATATGTTATATATTATATTTTCGTCGACCTCTAGTGTTCTTGCTTCACAGATGATTAGTGTTAGGTTACGAAGTTAGGAGGTTATTCTGATTGCATTTATCAGATATGTTATATTTAATTAGGATAATAAAATAATAAATTATAATAACTTATATTCATTTTTAATGCCATTATGAGCTATGTTGATTTTAATTACAAGTATTACAAAATAACCTTTCTAAAAATATAAATAAGTTACTTTACATCTACTAGATATACATTATTTAAATACTTCTTACTTTGTCATATAAGGATAGTTGCTTATTATTGGCGTACTACTTGTAAAAAACAACAAAAAAACAAACTTATTAAAAATATAGGAAATATGATATTTATACCAATTTTAATTTAGAACAAATTCACATAATATGTATGACCCACATTATATTTATATTGTTATTAAAATAAAAAAAAAATTTTGAGCTCCACCTAAAAAGATATGTCATAAAAGTAGGCAGTTATTAAATATTTATACGATACATTTAAACAAGAGAGATTATTACTTTATATCATAACTTTATCCCCAAAATTATGAAAAGAAAGGTAAAGAGGCAATTAACACTAATTTAGGTAACTTTGCGGGAAACACTATGTTCAAAGTGTAGCAGTGTACTGCAGTAATTGCTTATAATTTGTCTTTAAATCAATTTTTCATAATTACAGTAAGCAAACTTTTTTAATTATTCATATAAATATAGTAAATATTTAATATGGAGCTCAAAAGCGAAACAGATATATAATATCAGTGGTAAATTTATAGAAGCCAAATGCAAATCATAAAATAATGGTTTCATTAACCCCATGGAGATTACTGTTGCTATAATAAGAGAAACCCATTTTTGTTTTAGATTAATGTGTATAGAATCAAAGTAAAATCTTCACTTAAGTTGTTATAAAGCTAAGGCCTACAAAATCACAAATTTAGACATTCGTATTAAAACGAAATATGAAAGTGTGAAGTATATACTCGTAAGAGCTGTCGAATGCAATGGTCTGGTCGAGTTGAATAGTGCCGGAAGGATGTGCTGTCCGTTGTCAACTCTCGCTCCACAGATTCAAAACCTTTATTTATATCCATAGTGCTCTTTATATAACGGTGTGCGTTTTGCTACTTCTTAATATAGTCAATAGTATAGTATAGAAAAACTTTGAGTTTTATGGACAAGTCATGTTGATTACACCAGATATGCAACTTAAATAAGAAGTAAGACTTACTTAAATAAGAAAGAAAGTACTTAAATAAGAGTAAGAATTAACTAATTCAAAACTAAGCTTATGTTAAGTATATATAAGTATTCGTCTAGAGTTACTGTCACATATTTCTTTTGTAAAATTTATTTAATTGTAACTTACTGAGATATGAATACTTCAAGTTTCAAGGTTGGATATGAATAGACAAGTCAGTCACAATATATCTTGTTGTTGTCTAAGTCTCTTGCAAATTTCTAATTTTCTCGCACTTTCACTTGATGGAACTTATATTATATCCCTTTTAAGAAGTATTAATTACTGGTTTTAGTTAATATCAAGGATAGAAATGATTAACTTAGTTAATTCTTTCCTAGTTCTATTCCTTCTTAGTTAATTCCTTTCTAGTTCAGTATTGGAAATCTAAAAAATTTTATAAAGAATATTTAGAACTGAGTAAGCAACTTTCACAATATACAAAGGTGAATAATATTTGTTTTAAATGCTTAAAATAGAGTTAATAACATAATTTATAGTAAAGGTTATCTCTACCGAAACTTCATGTAATCTGAATTTGAGACCAATTTACTGATAGTTGTAAAGTGTAGTGAAGTTAGACGTACGGAGCGGGGTTGTAATGAACTCTACATGGCCACAACTTTGCTTTATCAAGGTTTACATAAATTACAGGTACTATCTTAGACCAAGCATAAGATTTAGCTTTAGCTATTACTAGACACAACCTTAAAGGACAACTATGGTATAATCCAACTATATAAATAAAATCGAACTTTTGAATTTAAGTTAAAAAAATAATTCAAGTGACATTTTACCATTACAATTTGTTTACCAGTAATATTGACAAACGTTGATTAATATTTACATCATACTAATGTCGCTTAATCGTTTTGCCTTCCCGGAACCCCTTTTTTTTTCTTTTTTTTTTTAACGTCTGGAACCCATCATGGGTGCCACCGCATTCCAGGGGAGGAAGGCGGTGGGTATATGAGACTCCTACTCATTAAACCAGACGGTTACCGTCGCCGTCTTGATGGGACACCGCGGGAGCGCTTGCGCATACAACCGCGGCGCCTTTTCAACCATGAGCCAAACTCGGGCACCTCATGGCTGACAACCCCACGCTGGACATTAGCAGACGGCTAACGCGATCCCGAAAGACCGCATTAACCGGTACGGGCCGGTGCTCCCTGGGGGACCCCAGGGAGCACCGGCCCGTACCGCTTCCAATCCCACCAGACGAATCCGGACAATATTGGTAGCGGACGGGCACACGAGGAGGTTTCCAGCATGGCCCCTCTTCCCGGAACCCCTCTACTAACACTTAAACTTTAACTTTAACTTAGAATAGTAATAAAGTTCAAATTGACTTTATATTTTATCTAACTAATATATAATAAGATCATTATTATAATAATTATCTTAGCTTTGCGTGTCGTTGCGCGTGTCTTTTGATTTTCCCACCAAGATCTAAACACAAACTCCAAGTCTTTTGCATTTTCATCTAAGTTTTCTCGCTATTTAAAGTTTTCAAACTAAATCAAGTGACTTCATTTAAACGAAATGTTTTAAATGTTAAATGGACCTCGTGAAATTTTGCTGCCATTATGGATTTTGAAATATAAAAAAAAACACCTTAGATTTCAGCAAAGAATACTTAGACGAAATTTCAGCCCTCTAGCTGTCGCAAAGTCCGTTTTTGTGGTACGGATCAGAAATCCGCCATTTTGAAATTTTTCGCCCAAGCAAAAAAAAAACAGCTCAACATAAAAATTTAAATAATTCAAAGAACACACCTACCAATTTTCGTGACGATTGCATGAAAAATACGCCGGCTACGCCGCAACAAACATACTGAATAACATACGGAAAAATAGCAGAATGGGCCTATCTACTGAAAACGTTGTCCTTCGGACAAACGCTTGGCTACGAATGGCATCTCTCATACATAGATCGAGTTGTTAGTAAAACCACATATTACTGATTATAACTTGAAATCGATGTCCAATAACTGAAATGAAATACATTGAACGGAATTTTATTATTTCTTATTAATCATTTGATGTACGAGTGCTTGGTACATCAATATATGTAGGATAAGTAAATATTATACAATTTTTACGTTGTTATGCTCACTATGTTTTTATTCTTATCAAGACTTCTCGAAGACCGAAATCTCAGAGAAATAAGTAGAGTATAATATTAACGACTTCTGACTTATTATTTTTAGTTACAGAGCAATTAGGTTGCTTAGCATGAATATTAAAAAGAACTGCTATAAGTATTTCCGTAAACGATTGAATTAAGAACTGAAAACTTTTTGAAAAAGGAGACTGCAGCTTTGTAACATGTGACTTTACACAGATTTTAATGTACAAGGACTGCACTCCGAAATGAAACCAGTTTAGCATATTTAGACAATTACTTACACGGATTCAATTAAAACATTATTAAAAAAAAATAGTAAAAGTATGATTATAATCTATTGTTACTATTCTAGATTTTATTCGATTATAGAATTATGATAAAATAATAAAAGTATTGATCCTAAAACTTTGGATTAAATTTACTTTTTGAGGGCTGTCCGACATATAATCTAGAATATTTCTGTTTATCTACATAGCGATGGCATAGCGAAAAGTAGCAATATTTATATGATATTTCAACCTCGTAGAGCTTTCTACCTCACTGGCTGATACTTCGGATCCTAAGTACTAGGAGTATCAACTTAGAGAGACTTAAAACTTTGATAATATGGTAAGAGAGACTTAAAACTTTGTAATATTTTGAGAATAGGATATTTATTCTAGAATAGAAAAGTTTCAAGTAGTTTTTTAGTTTAGTTTAGTTAGAAATAAAAGGCATTAATCTTAAATTCTATAGAAAGTAGGGAGAGCATCCTTTATATGCCATGCAGGAAATAGAATAGATCATTTATTGCTATAGTAAAACATATATTTTCATCCACCAGGTCCTACTTTGAGAGCCTCTTCTTCGCGTCCATTAAACATTATGTTCACAACCTAAAAAAAATTAAAATATCTTTGAGAATCTTACTGGAGATTTTAAACAAGTTACATGACATACAAATTAAGTGACAACTTAGTAATTCTAGTCGTAACATAGTTAGAAGTTTAGAAAAATCTAAGTAAAATGATAATAAATGCGATTTTTACAACAATTATACTGTTGTAACAATTTATATTCTATTATGGTTACTGTTCTCAAAGAACAAACATAGATTTCACTATTTCATATAATATCAATACCAGTAATGAGTTTATTTTTACTTTTGTCAACTGTTTTGATTTATATACCAAAGTTGTTGAAACATTGCTAAAGTTAAGACTATTAAAACAGTAACTTGTTAATAGTTACACAACTTTGAAGTTTTGCTCGCAATAAAGAAATATAAAGAAAGATTTATATTTTGTAGTTATTATGGTTTTGTTAAAAACTTTCGAAGCTAAGATTGTAAAATTTCATGTTTAAATTAATAAATGTTCAGTAATAAAATATTTTAAATAGCTCTCAACAACTCTCTTTATAATAATTATTATAATAATTGACGTAAGACAGGAAAATGAATCATCTGCAGCTTCGCTACCATTTACCAATAATACATCATTAACATTTTTATATTCAAATATGTGGACAGTAATAATAGAAACAAAACCTTTAGATAATAGTTTACATGGTTTTGAGTTAAAGAAGACTCGTTGAGCCGAAAACCTCAGATACAGGATTTATAAAGACCATTTGGAAGCAAATAATGAGCCTTTCGCTTCACTAAATCTCTGGAGAATGAATTCTGTTCAGAGGAAACAAGATAATATATATAATATATAATATATAAGATAACTATCTATCTATCTATCTCGAACTTGTCTTCAAAATGCGTCAAAAAGTATAAAAGAAATTTATACTACTTTATAAAAGCGAAGGTTTTCTGATATAGTTAATATTATCCATTTTAGGCATTTTTGTGACAATGTAAATGGGTTTAGAACAAAAAATTTAATAGCAATGACTTAAACCTTGAATAGTATTGTAATCAAGTTTGACAATAGATTTTCTTTGAACCTGGTTGCACCTGTAATGTGTTGAGAATAAGAATATTACAAAGTTTGAAAAATATAATGATAAGAAAAGTAAAAACGTGTTTCAGATTTTCAGACTACACGTACCTTTAGAGTTTATTAAGAGTAACTTGGACTGAGGATAATATAATAAATAATACTTATCTTAAACAGTATCAAAGGTTTGTTATATAAATATGTTTTGAGAACTAAGGATAAAGGTTATACTCTACAGAAACTTCAGGCAATCTAAGTGGAGACTAATTTACTGATAGTTCTAAAGTGCACTGAAGTTATACGTACGGAGCGACGTTGTAATGAACTTCACGTGGCCACAACTTTGCGTCATCAAGGTGTAAATAAATTACAGACACTATCTTATATCAAACATAAGATATATTTTAAAGCTATAGCTGTAGCTATCAATAGACACAACCCTAAAGGACTATGTTTATAATTTTTAATAATTCTATCAAATAAAATATTTATTTAACAACAAGCATCATACATTACAGCATAAAAGCTTAATTATTTTTTGAAAAACACCAAAAATTATATGAATAATAATTACTCCCTTATGTTGGTAGATTTTGCGGTTTCCGTCCTAATTAAAATGTTAAATATGAAACAAGGTTCGGTGTAGTTTGTTTATATTATTTTTGTTAAGGAACTATTTATTTTGTTTAAATTATTTAGTACATTTGTGAACTGACAAGCACTTGTTATAAAGAGGTAAAGTTTTAAGCTTGTAATGTATTTATAATCTCTGAAACTACTCCAATCCAATTTAAGGAAATGTTACACTAATATATAAAATGAGCCTTCAAGACTGAAATTTGTTAAAAGAATGGTGTTTTGAGGAAAACAATTTTTCAAAGTGTATAAACATCTTTTGCTATCTTTTGTAACCTACGTTCTTATAATCGTGGGCATATATAGTATAATTATGAAACTAAAACTAAATTTAAACTACGAATAATGGAACATGTTATAAAACTCTGCTAAAACATATTGAATGTTGAAATGAATGCAGTTCAACTTATATTCATAACTTTAACCTGATTTTGCACTTTACAACGTTTCATCAATTCTATTTTTGATATTAAGCTTTTAAGCAAGTCTCATTAAAATTACTATTTATGACATTTATTATTTACTTTGTAATAGCGAGAGCATATGCATGCAATAGTAACTCACATATATTCCATGTGTCTTTGAATAAGTTAGTTCTGTTAATTGACCGTTACACAGAGCTGTGTTAAAAAAAACATTAAAACACACTGATAGCGTAATCCTCATCCTTCGCTTCTGTTCCTAGTTTCCTTTATCTCTCATTTTCTTAAGGCTGGCAATGCATTAGACTTATATTTTCACACTGCTATGGCTGACCGAACCACTTACTTTACTTACTTTACTATAACTTATAAACAATAATATAAAGTAAAAGAATTAAATTATCAAATTTACACAAAAAGATTAATGTTTTGTATGTTAACTAAAATATAATTATTTAATATCCATATATCGTCTATTTTTTTATATTTATAATAGAAAGTTAGTTAACTTTCCTCTATAAAGATACAAAGACAAGCACAAGAATAACCAATTCTTGGGGATCATAAACTGGCAAAAACTTTTAGTTCCGTATTATCATGACTCAACAATAATCAAAAACATTATTGTTTTCATCTGATGATGAAAACTGAAAATACACCCTTACTACATCTTACGAGGGCTGAACAAAAATTTCCAAAAATTTTTCGTGTCGATAGTTATGCTTAGACGACAGGGAAAAGGTTTTTGAAAAAGTAATTATTTATTAAAATTACAAAAATAATAAAAACGTGCTTTCTTAACTAGAGCCGAGACAGAAGTGAGAAATTAAAATATAAAATAATTAATAATAAAAAAGCTGAATAAGCATAAGGTGTTCCGCGCCTCGCCGTGGGATCTGCAATTCAGCAGCTTTACGGTGACGGGGTCCTGGTAACGCGACCAATGTTGTTTGTCGCAAATGTTAACCACAATATCGAGTAAACTTGACTCGAACTCATAAATCTCATAACTTAACTATCGATAGTCGAAACTTATTGTAATTTATCGGTTGAGATATAATTTGAACCGTGATTAATGAGTATCTGCGGTATTTCCTCAAGGAATTTGGGTTGTTTCACATATTGACATTGACATATCAAAGATATTAATATATGTATTATAATCTTACATTTATAAAAACTATATACTATAACAAAAAAAATATAAACATTATGGGTATTTTTTAAACCTATATTTTGTATATCAATTGAATAATGCATCTTGAGATTTGTTTGTCACATTAAAATAAAATAAAGATTCTCTCATCTCGGTCCGATCTATCAATTTATGAGCCATTGTCAAAATATTTAAAGATACTACAAAGTTAAAACTTCTAAATCAAATTATAGCAGTGATAATTAGATATCATTTTCGGTCAATTGTGAAATACAATCTGAATATTAAGACGAGTAAGGAAACGAAAGATACACACTCAGGAATGGACTTCCAAAGATCATAAATTGGAGTCCTGTTAAAATTAAATTTCATTTCTATTGATAAATTGGTTAACATGAAATTTTTAACATATATTAAAAACAATTAAGTACTTTTAATCTATTTTAATTAATTTTGATTTAAATTTGACTAAACTTTGATCCGTTACTTAGTTTTTTTATGTCAAGCGAGCGGAACAACTCATGTTAAGTGCTGTTCGACTATTGACACAAACTGACAATCCGTTGCGATCATTCAAACATGAAAGATATTAGGACGGGTAATAGAAGGGCTAGGAGTTGGGGCTTCAACTCTCTTACCTCTTAGAAAACTTAGTTCTAATAACTAGTTCACATTAACCTTCTATGAGAAGGTACCATCCCTGTTAAGTTAATAATATGAATCTATCTCTTTAACCGCAGCGTGTATACAGGTTAATGTGTCCCATTGATGAGCAGGATCTACTTTCAGTATACAACTCTTAGCCTAATTAAAATACTCACCAATAGATGTTTGTAAAACAATCTTATGAGGTAGACTTCTGGTGAGCCTTATGTAGACATGATACTATATTGAATTTCAGAGAGCTTTCACCACAAAAAAAAATAGATAACGACACTAATCATATTGTAGTTTTCATTATTAATATTATTTTTTTTCATCAGTATCTTGTAATTTCAATTTTTGAGTAACAATTAAGATACACATCTATACATAAGATTCTAAAACAGTTTCCATTCTAGCACTTATTCATCATGCTTCAAAAGGACCTTAATTAATACAACCAAATAAAATAAATATCATATTAAAGAAGTACAAATCAAACAGATCTTGTAAATATTTATAAAACTCTATAATATATAATTATTCTTGGTTTAGAAGCTTCAGCAGAATAAGGGATAGATACATCATTTACATATATGTTTATTTACGTCCATACATTGTTAATTATATATTAATATTTCTAGAACCAAAGCCAAATTACATATGGCTTATGGCTTAGGTTCTTTTAAGTTTGTTATATAATATAAAATAACTGACACATTATTTTTCTGCGTTATAAATATATATTGTAAATGAATATCATACTTATTTAGCTACTAAATAAGTATGATATCATGTTTTCAAGTTACTAAATTATCTACACCTTTATCCAGAATGCTGAATCTGCGCTGGTTTCATTAGCTTCTCGGTACTTAATTTAATTTTAACGCAACTTTAAGTTACCGGTAAATTTGCTTGTTGTATGAAACTAAAATATATTGTGGCCGTATATTATGTGTTCATTACATTTTAAATTTATTACTAATTTAAAAACTTCGTTGAAGTTATACGTCGGTAGATATTAAAATATATGTTTTAAATTTAATGTTGCTGTTTGTTGAAAACGTATCACTTTATTTATCAAAAAAACATCAAATAAGTATACATATAAATAAAATAGTGAAAATAAACTTTGTTGTTGTGTACTAATAAAAACTTATCAAAAAATCATATAATATAGTTTATATAATGTTTAATCCACATGAGGTAGATAAGTTTTAATAGTATCTGAAGTCAGATAAAGGATGTGAGATCCATACAGTTCAGAACTTATAAATCAGGGTTGTTTAGTTTGTGCCAAGCGATTTAATAGTTGTAACTTTAACAATCTGTTAGTAAACTTTTGCTTCAAGTCAAAACTGTGTAAGTTTCTTTAAAATACTTTATATTGTAAATATAATAGAATGAATACTTTATATTATGAATATAGTAGAATAAGGCCAAAATGATTAAAGTGTTTTATTTTTCTTTAATTAACGATAGAGTATTATTTTTAGTGTCAGTTATAAAAACACTAGTAGAGAAAAACAAATTTGACTGTACCTACAGTCTGCACAATTCAATTTAATTTTTCGTAATTCTTGATTGCTATTATTTATTAATTATATATTTTTACCCGGTTGTACTCACGTATTTATTTCAGAATTTATCTAAATCGTTTTGTAACCATTGACAGTCCTTATTTATGAGCTTAGAGCATAGCAAACCCCGTAGGAATAAGCAATATACAATATTACAATACAGCAGTCGCGAGCTGAATTCTTAGCAGTTTAAGTCACTGCATGTACTAGTGTCATTTATAAGAGACACTTAGAAAGTTATAATATATACATATATATCACAAAGCCGGAATATCGCAAGAATAATATAAACTTCTTTATTTAAAATTCAGAAGATAAGACGAATCTCAAGGTTCATTAGAACTGAACAAGATCTATTACTCAACATAAAAAGCATTCTCGGTAAATTTCCATTTTCTGCAGACCATTTCATTAAACACACATGGATTGTATTTTGGTATTCTTTTTGTGAGGTACTGGAACTGAAGTGACATAGTTACTTCGCAGCTCATATATGACTGGAAGGTGTAACGGCCCTATTAGCTCCAACTGATGTTACAATGACCCGTATATTTGTCTCTAGTGATTTGGCAAAATATTTTAAATCGGATTTTTATCGTAACTGGAGTTTTTCTAATGGAAGATCGTGATAATTCATTGTTATGATTTGTTTACAGAGTAATTTCATTATAAATAAACAAGAATTATTAAATAGCAATTAACATAATATAATAGACAGACTATAATACATATTTTATATATTAACGGATATGCGGTAATATCGCATTAATAAAAAGACACATTACAAGCGTGACATCCCAGAGCCTGTATGTACGTGAGAAGTATAGAATTTGTAGTATAAACTGCTACTTTCAGCAGCTAGACTCAGTAAGTCTGTATACTTTATAAATTCAAGGCGTGTTGAGTCGTGGAGTGGAAAGTATCGCAGCGAGATTTTAAGTTTCATGTTTAATCAAATTTATTCCTGAAAGTATTCTCCTGTCTTGGAAATTTAGCTGTGGCATGTTCTTTAACTTTATAATGTATCCTTTCCAGTTTAGTGTTTTAGTAACCAGTGGGTCGCTTTAAATATCCATTTTAAGATTTGAAACTCACTTTATTAATACTTAAATATAAATTAATACAATAGATAATATGCCAGCTAGACTCACTAGAGGTAAAAATATTCAAATACTTATATTGAATAAGATCCTTGATATTATGCTCTTACATTAAATTCCTAAGTGCACTAATAATGGACAAGTACAAAAGACATACACAGCTCCCTTGTTTGCCAGTACAAGAAGGCTGCAGTCAAACACTTATTCTTCAAATATAAGTATAGTATAAGCTGATGATAAACATAATATTGTTTGGTATTTATTACAAAAGTGTAATTTTATCACAGCCCTCTCATTGTAAGATAGATAAGACGCTATTATGTACTTTCTTATTATGTACTTTTATTGTTAATCGATTGTCAGTTTATGCTACATTCCACTTCTACATCGATGTATCTCATTCTAGTGTGAAATATTTTCTTTAAACATCTCTTATATTAATTTGACTCTAGCGCGGTATTAGCAAGCTATTTTTGGCAAGTTACGGTTATAGTATAGGATTCTAGGCTCTAACTCTTTGGAAGTCCTGGACTTCCCTCACAAAACCTCACAATTTTTTTTGGCTGGTAATTCAGCATCTACGAACGTCGGTGTGCAGTAGTCCAGTCTACAGTATAACCAAAAACTACAAAAATTAGGTTAGACTCTTTTTTCTAAGTTATAATAAGATAAAAATAGTACTCGATTAAATAAAGCACAACTTCGAGTTCAGTAACCTTTGAGAACAGGTAATAAATACTTTTTCATACAAATCGAAATCCTAAATACATTTCTTTGTCTTTTATTTGCAATGTTTTCTGTATTATAATTAGATTTAGAAACATAAAAGGTTTCTTTTTTCTCAATGTCTATAAAGTTTTAAGTTTATGATATGGCCTTGTAATGCAAGGAGATAAACAGCGAGTTTATTGTATAAAGGCAAATGATATAGCAAATAGTAAGTCGCTACTGAGATGAAGTATGATAAAAGAGAGTGGAATAATTAAAATATTGTGTCAAACAAAATTAATAGGATAAAAGATTATGATCAGTATTTATAAAGTTTAAACTTACTAAAAAAGCAGAATACTAAAATTCTTGGATATAATAAAAAATATTCTAAAATTTGGTCTAAAAAAAGGTTTATTAAATTCCTAATTCATTATATTTTAGGAGCTCCTTTAAAAAAAAATATATTTTTTAATACCTACCAAATGTTATTGATAAAGCTACGTAAGTTTTTATTTTTTACTTTTTTAATTTAATCAAGTAAGTAAAAGAGAATTTAGGTTTTGTATATAAATATTGTCCGTAACATTAAACCTCCTTTGATGCATTTATAACTTTTCAATCAATGTTTTATAAGGCTTTTAAATGTAATATCTCCTTGATACTAACTAGGAGTTGAATACAAGAGGAATTGACTACATTTTCTATTAGGTAGATTCCATAGATGAATCTACCTATTGCAATCGATGCGATGACGGGACCCAGACCCCAGAGTAGGGGCGCTACGCCGTTTATGAACTGGAGACTGAGAATCCGTCGAAAAAAAATAATTTATATATCCCTCTATATATATATATGTAATTATGATCCATCAGTCCAAATTCATCGTAGACGAAATCTGACTTCACAGGTCGATAGGATAAATTAGTAGAACAAACAAAACATCTCTATTTTTTTTTAAAGTGAAAGGGGTGGCTGGGAGGGGGGGTGAAAGTGCAAACCTTTGGTACACGCTACAGGTCGCAAATATTGACAGAGGATTTTCAAACTCGATATACACATTCTTAAGGACAAAACGAAGGTTAAGTTCTTGAACGGGGGAAATCGGTCGGGGGGTTGGGGAGCTGGGGGGGTTGAAAGTTGGAAACCGAAAAAAGTCACAGAAGAAGGCAAAATTTTGCGGTCGGAAAAATCTTAGAAAATTAACAAATTAAAAGAGGAATCTTTTTTGTCCGAAAAGTTTTTTGATGCGACCCCCCGTTTAGTAAATAGGGGTGGGGGGTGGTTCCCCACTCACCCAATATATGCAGAGTGATCCGTCATAAGACTCGTAATGACCAGTAGAATAATGATGGCTAGTTTTTCTTTGTCGATCCGACCGACGGGAATCTGCCTAACACGATCGACCCTGTCGAACGAGGTATTGAACCAGTAATATTTTAGTTTATCGTAGGAATGTTTATATCATGTTTACAGATAAATTGTATGCTTCTGACTCCTTTGGCTGACTTGGCAGTGATATAGAGAGAAAAGGAAAATAAAGTTTCAATTAAAAAGCATTATTATATACTATTTGAAATATATTAGTAGTAATTTGATAAAAATTTTGTCTTGAAAACATCAATCACGTTCGTAATACCACAAACAATGGTCAAAACAATGGATGAATACTAACCACGAAATGTGAAATTGTTTGGCTTTCTTGTTTATGTGATAGCTAGGACTGCACTTTAATATAACAGAATGCATTATTAACAGGAAATGTTAAATCTTCAACATGTGTAAAAAATACAGATGGTTTTTTATTGAATGTGATTCTTCACTTACAACTCTCGTGACGCTCTCAGAATATGCGTGATATAGAAAATGTACATACCAAATAGACTTGACTTCTGTCGTAACTGAATAAATAAAAGTGGATCGGAGATGAAGTTTCATAAGAGAGCGTAAAACTATATCTGAGTTCTTGACATTACTTGAAGAGATGAATTAAGATGATTAGATTGTTTTGATTTATAATCTTAAAAAAATAAACGAATTCATTAGTAGTAATTTTTTAATAACCTGTAAGCACATAACAGAAACAAAGACTTCAGAAATTAAACTTTACTGATATTTTTTTATTAGATTGAACTAACGAAATTAACGAACAAGGTTATTTTCAATTAAGTGATTTAAGAATAAAAATGAGATATGCACTGCTTATAAAGTTATAATCTAGAACCGAAAAGTTTGGTGAAGTGTGTACATATGTATAAACATCCTTGTACTCAGTTTGTTTTTTAAATTAGGAATTGATAATACTTATTTATAATTAAACTCATACACTGCTTCGAATTTAAAACATAATTTACGTGAGCCCGATCATAATACCTATTATTAGAGATTGCGCTTTGAAAACGTGCTATAAAATATCTTATTTATTTATTATGTCATCATAAATAAATAAGAGATGCCAGAAAAATGAAAAATATTTTACTTTGATAAATATAAAACTTATTAAAAGCGGTGTCGGTATTCCTGTGTAATTATATTTTGCCGGATCTTCTCCTCTATAACGAACATAATTGAATTGGGTTGATTTCCTTATCTTACTTTAAGTATGAACTGCTATTTTCTTATATAGAACACATTTTGCAAAGTTTTTCTTTGTGTCTTAGAAAATATCATGAATCAATATTGAACTGGTTTATCTTTCGCTTTCTTTAATTAAACTCTATACCATTTTAATTGTATCTCTTCAAGGAAAATATCTCTTAAGTTGATTGATTTTTATACAAGTTTTAAGATTACAGATAATTTCTGTTTTTCAATAAGAATTAATATATATTAAGAAAAAAAAAATAATAAAGAAAGAAAAAAAGTAATATTATACCCTCTTATACCCTTATATACTTCGTGATTATTTTGAATCTGATAAATATTGTTGTAAACATTTTCAATAAACAGAGATGATGTATGTTCAGTTTAAATATAACTATACAGATATCTGGACTATTATATGATTAAATTTTATAATAATATAATTTGTTAACAGTAACACTATTGTAAATGAGTATCAGTGAACCATTTACATTAATAACATTTAAGAAGTACTTTAAGTTCCTCTTTATGTGCAATATAAACAAGAATCTCTTAGAGGCGGATCGTTGTATAAAATAAAGTAAGTCTAATAACTCAACTTCACTCCTTATAGTGTTTTAGATGGAGACAAAAGTCCCTAATTCAGTTTGGTCGGTACTCCCCCACGATGCAGGAGATGAGAGGATTATCACATAGGTAATGTCTGTGATTGAATAATATATCTATTTGCTACTAAGCCTACTATACTATATTAAAAATATATTTATTTTATTTGTTTTATTGAAACGTTTACAAAAAAGATAAAGACATAGTTATGTGTCTTGTTTACATTATAATAATACAACAATGGATGAAACATCCGTATTCAGATATAACGTCAACCATTATGTTATTAGGATAACAATATATTTATTATTTTAAACTAGATAGTTACTTATTTAACTCTGTTTTAGTGTACTCTGTAATATGAAGTAAGTTTGTGATTAAGGATAGTCATTATGAAGAGAATGTTTTACGACATGTCGGATTACTAAAGTTACACAGCAACATGACACGCGATATGTACGGTGCAGCTTTAATAATCTAAATCGGGTAAAGTTTTCCATTATATTACGCTAAAAAGTCCCGTTTCTTTCACCTGTGATGTATGAGTATGTAAACTCTAAACTTCTCAAAAATACTTTAGATTTATTTATGTAACAAAATTATAAAAGTTTAAGCAGTTACAAACAGACGTAATGTTGTATCTGTATATATAATAATTTTCATATTTTACGAGTTTTACTTAACTGAGAGATTATTTTATATTTTTTTATTTTATTAAAGCTGTACAGATAATTGTACATGTGCTTCTTGTAAATTAATACAATCAAAATATTATATTTCTCAGAGGGAAAAAAACTCACAACGGACGCTGATCCACTTCGCGGAGTTTATTTTGTTGCCTTTAGGGTCAACTTTTTACATTTGTATGAAAATGAATTTGTCTAAAATAGGGGGCCGACAGACCCTTAATTTCGACTCGCTGCGCTCGCAAAATCACGGGTGCCGTCTGCATATTGAGCGAAGCGAGCCCAGTGTAATGACTCATCTTTACCCATTGACTTCAATGGGATATCAGTATTTTTTTATTAAACTTTGTGTCTTTTTGATTGCAAAATTTCATAATTATCCGTCAAGTAGTTTTCGAGCCCATTCGTGACAAAGAATGTGAAAAAGTCTCCAGTAGAGCGCTCCGCTCGCTTCGCTCAATTAAATATTTATAACCATTAATTAATAATACATTTATACAATTCACATAACAAAATTAATTAGTAAAATATATTATTATCATTTATAAGTCATAACTTCACAGATTAATCCATCCTGGGCTATCTCTTACAATTTTACGATTCCTTTCTAAGCTCAATACAAACAGTTATTTATAACTCGTATCTATATATAATTCTATATATTACATAAGTTTTATCATAATACATTGAGGAATTTAACTATTTTATGTCTTAGACACGTACTTGGTATATGGTCGATTTTAATATCTTAGCATCCATATTCATAAAACATTGTTTTAAACATTGTGTCAAATACGATAGACCATGACAGTACTAAAACTTTGCAAACCTGTGACATAATGAAAAGGCATTTTTAAAGAAAATGTTTGCTTTATCACTTTGATAATAGTAGCTGCTTTCACAATTTTTTGTATTTTATTAATGATACAAAGACTACTTACTGTCAATAAAATTATTAAAACTCTTTGCCCTAATAATAATAAGAATACCTCTAGGTATATTTATTTATTAATTCCGTCCCAATAGACTTATTGCTAGTCGGCAAATTTAACTCTAACTGCTTAGCCTGAACATTATCATTTAAACTCAGTAATCCTGAATAACTTGGAAATTAGGATTTATATGGTCTAATTAATTTTAAACAATATAGTTCAGTCGTAAGATACTCTATAACAGGATTGTTTGCGCTCGATGCTCCGAGTGAGTGTTAACGGATTTTGACTCCAACTTCCAAGTTACATAAATCACTTAGCCGAGATCTCAGTTCATTAAATAGGGCTGTCACCTACTACGTGCATAGTTTTATTAGATAATAACAGTTCGATTTTCACGTCATCTTGACACATTTTGACTATTAATTTAATGATCTATTATTCGTGTTAAAGTATCTTGAAATAATATCCCCTATTAAAATTAATTATTATATTTATTTATTTCTTATTTACTGAAGTATATTTAAATTTAGATACTTCGTTAAAAATATTTTTTATTTATAATATGTAAAAGTTGTAAATCATATCTTCTTGTAATCACCCGTCCTCATCAAGCTGTAATCTAAGCTATCGTCGTCTTCCAAAGTATTAATTTAACTATATATGTTTAATGTTACAAGATATCTGTTTAGTTAGAATTACATTGAAAATATGAGACAAATGAATATATATTTAAAAAGTGCCTATTACTGTGTTAGTCATGTTAGGTTTTAATGTACTCGTATGTCTGTTAGATAGTTGTTAGTTAGCCGACAGTTTACGTTGATAGCCGCCTACCTTCAAAGATTTTTTATTCTCCAATCA
Source organism: Melinaea marsaeus rileyi (assembly GCA_918358865.1). NCBI lineage: Eukaryota > Metazoa > Arthropoda > Insecta > Lepidoptera > Nymphalidae > Melinaea > Melinaea marsaeus. The sequence continues at coordinate 10,335,206 of OU911094.1, forward strand.
AAGAGGCTTGAAATAGATATAATGAGAATAAAACGTAATGCAGTGAAGATATATATTAAATAATATATCTTTACTGCATTACATTTTATAATAATTATATTTATGTATATTATTATAAATGTCATCGTAGAAGCTACATACAAGAATCTTTACACATTAACGAGTCTAGTTTTATTGTGAAAGTTAAAATCACAGAAAAACAAAGTTATTTATTTTATGAAGTTGTTGGCCAGAGTTTGGAATATTTTAAAATGACAATTCATAACTTTTTCTAAAGCGAGTTCAGTTCTTGGAGTTATCAATCATGATTATTCAGTGGAAGAAATGAAAACGCCCACATTTTTGTAACGACGCGCATATTTTTATGTCACAATTCGCTGACTGAGGTCACCTTACTGTTTAATATGTCTTACTATATAATGTAAAAACATTAACATAAGTTTACCGAGAATTATTTTATTTTAATAATATATAATATATAAATAACATTTTAAAAATATTTTTAAATATTGTTCTTAACGCATTGTTTCGTTCAACATATATACCCTAGAAATGTTAATGTTTACACGAAAACAACGCCACTTGTTTCACTTAAATAAAACTACATATAACAGTCGTAGAAAACAACATTTAGATTACCCTCGTGACAAAATGATGGCTTTAGTAAAAAAAGGTCGTTATTGTATGGCTATAAAGACGTACAATAAGTTACCAAATCGAATTAAAGAAATTGAAAAGGACACTATTTTTTATAATAAGATTAAACAAATGTTGACATCAAAGGTTTATTATAGTTATGACGAATATTTAAAGGATAATTTGAATAATATTGACATACAAATATTTTAATGACACTCGTATTTTAAATTTATTATTATGATTTCGGTATTTTACTTTTATTTATTTATTTTTTTACATTTTTGACATTTTAGTTTAATTATAATGATTTGAATATTTTAATTGATATTGTTATTAACGTGTTATCAGATAATGTTAATTAATATATAGTAATGTATAAAAAATATTTTTGACGACTGATTTGGGACGCCCTAACCTGCAAATTTACATTTTTGGAAATAGTATTAAGAACTTTGTAAACCAAAAATATTACCAAATAAAAATGAATATGAATATTACATCCATATATAATTTATATTACAAACTAAACTTCATCTTTAAGACGTTGGTAAATTTTAAAATACCGTATAAATGTATTCTCAGACTGTATGAAATCGTATTTGATGTGAGCTCTGCGTTTTTGGTTTAATAAACCGTTACAATATTTTCCACATTTTAAAACCAGGGTTTTATGAAAATTGAGAATTCAGCCAAAATTTTATGATAATGATGCTCATCAACATTCGGCTTTACCACTCAAATAATACTATCATAAACTATCAGACTGACAGCAGTAGTGATAACATAGACTATATGTACTTTATAACGACAGAACGTTATTATGCGGAAAATAGGAAACACTTCGTGGTCGTTATCTTTATATAATTCGGAGTGTAAACTAGGTCTTACATTTTTTTGGTATTAAAGAAATATAAGACTTTTTTTTATGTATAATATTAATGAATATTTTGTGGTTAACATTGATGTATGGAGGCAAATGAAGTTTAATAAGTCTACAATGATCAAAAATTACTTAAACACTGTTTCTGATTGTATCGTAACTTTATTATTTATTTATAATAAATACCTTTCAGTCCTTGTTATATATATCTTTTATTTCCCGATTTTTTTTCAAATTCTCAATATTTCTGATTTTTTTGACGTCGTAAGCTCGAGCCAATATTAGAGACAAAGAAAGGTTATAAAAAATTTAAAAAGAAGAAAGAGAATTGGTTATACAGTTAATATTTATATAATGATGATGAATCTGATGATTGTTGATAGAAAATTTACATTAATTTTCTTAAGTTGATATGAAATTTAAATCTTTACGATGAGGAAATTGCATTTTCTGAATGGCTGAATTTTAACAAGTTACTAAATAAATGCAATAAAAGTTTGTTAAAGCGGACTCGACTGAACTTTGAAGTTAATGATGACAGTTTAACTCGATTCTAGTAACAATTTCCATAGCAGGGAGTTCACTCTCCAGTTGTTATTAGGTACGCTATCTGCAGAGTTCTGAGGAAAGCACTGCAATGATAAGCGTCCAAGGTCATATAATAATTTCTTATATTTCTGTATGAATGAAGATTGTTTGACATTACTTGTATTAGGCGGTTAATTTGAAAAAATACTTTCATATAAATTAAAAGTATCAGAAATTCCTTGTGATTGAATAAAAAATAACAATTATTGGAATTTAACTCAGTGTAAAAGGATATTGTGTCTTGCGTCATTGCATCAAATTTGTTATTTGACGAACGAAGGAGACAGGAATTCAATTTACATAAGAGGAAAAAAGCTACTGCAAAATTACTCTTTGATCTTTTTTGTTGTCCTTGTATTAATGAAATTTAGGATAAATTCTTTAAATATATTTTAGTATTACAATACTAAAATGTTTAATATAATATATTACACTAGTTTCTCGTTTTGTTTCTTTTTTTTTATTAAGAGGTTTTTAGGAATTATGACTCTAGAATTTCATTTTAATTTTTCAAAATTTATGAATCTGTTTACTTTTAATTACAAGAGAGGGTGAATGAAATAAGTATTTTTTTAATTACTTGCTGTTGTTGCACTAATTAAGATATAAAGAAAAATTTACAAAAAACAACATAAATAAAAAAACTTAGGAAAAAAAAATTTACAAATTTAGGAATTATTATTAAAAATATTGATTTAAAACGATAATTGGTTTTTATTAAATTCAAAAATAAAAAGGACAAAATAAATTTGAATCTACCAGAGACATAAATATAGAAGCAAAAACAAAATTACACAAGAAAACCTTTGAAAACCACAAGACATTACTTAATGTACCCGACCTTTGTATTGTAAATATAATTACCAACAACAGTGATAAATGACTCCTAAGTAGTGTTATTAATAGACTGGTCTATGGTCAGTCAGAGGGAAAAGATAGAAGTACATTTATTCAAATTCAATTCACATAAACAATAATTATATAAAGTGCAACTTGCAAGTGCAAGTCACTGGAGTAATTTTTACTTCATTACACAGTAATAAATGATCACAATGAAGTACTGTTACACAATTGTTACATTTAAAATCAGTAATCAGTAAAATATGAAGCCAGGAAAAGTAAGAAGAAACCATACAAGAACTTTAATTGTTTTCAGTTTATTTTTATTTGTTAGCTCACTATTCTATAACTAATAGATAATTTAATAAGATGTAGGTATAATGGAAAGTTATCTCTTTATAATTACTAGACTATAAGGAATAACAATTTTATTATGTTCCTTGTTACCAGAAAACACAAATTATCTTAAATAAAAGCTTAAAACTAGATCTCCACTTACATAGTAATAAAAATATTTATAACAACTTGAAATTAAATGCACTAAAATGATGAAAATCATTTAAAAAATAAAGATCGTATTATAAATTACTAAACTGAACGCTTTATATGAATTTCGTCCAGCTATTAAGAAGAATATCAAATATCAATAAAATTATTGTACATATCTATTCATACAACAACATGTAACATGATACTGTGACAACCCTTTGCAAGGAACCCGTATCAGGGAACATCTTGTCTATAATGTTATTATTCACAGTGCGAATATTGTAGCCGACTATAATGGAACTGAAAGCTTTCTGCCATATAGTACCGCATGTGAGAGACATACATACTCTTGTAATGTATTCTGATCAATTTTTTTTAATAAGATAACAAATTTCTTCCAAACTTTTATACTCATTTCATACTATTTTAATATACAATAACTTTGGAGTTTGTTGTTGAGTCGTAATAAAATAAATAATAGACATGATATTTTTTAGGACAACAGTTGGTAATCATATAAGTAATTTATAACAATAATGCAGCAAGATTGAATTCTATTCGAATGACTTTTTAATTTCATCGCATCCCGCGAAAGAAATCAAAGTATTTTAGCGAGGCTTACAATCCACTTATGATATATAAGATTTTTTTTCTATATGCTATATTTTGTAGGAAATTCTAAGACAGCCATATATATATATTTGTAAAGTATGTAGTCTTATTTTGATTTAAATAAATTAAATATTTTGGTATAACGATCCATTATCCATCATAATTGAAACTCAATAGACATTTTTGAAAACCTTAGCCGTTAGAAAATAATATGTCTCAGTTTTAGATATTATAGAAGTACTAAATGAAAAGGCTTTATGACTCTAATGCCGTTCTCTTTTATTAATTAAGAGTCCTAACAAATCTGCGCTTTGTAGTTAATCGGTAGATTTGTTAATTATTAAAGTTATGGTTTCGTCACTTTATTAAGCACGACATTGTATGCAGCTATCACACTTGTTACGTGACTCAAGTCTAAGCATACATAGTTATGTATCTGAAATTTCACGAATGTAAAAATAATTGAAGTTCAAACTTTGACTTCTTCCTCAGACTCTGATAAAACTAATATGCATTTACAATCTTTTTTATGACTTATAATATTTTTTTCAATGTTTCTTATTTTCAATTTCAGATTAAATATTTTGTCAATTAATTCACAGGAACACTATAAAATTATTCAAATTCATTTAATTTTCAGAATCATCGAATCGGTTAGGAATGATTAAGTGTCATAAATACTGTCATAAAAAAAATGCAAGTACTATATGCAGTTATTACTGGGTATCTACCAACTAACAGAAGAAACATTTCTTACTTCACTATTCTGGAAATGACAAACATGGCGTTGGTAATTTATAATTCCAGTCTATTATATCACATATAACACGAATTAATCCATGAGGGAGACGGATTTTATGTGAAATGGTAAAGTACACGATATAAAACAATAAACGTTTTTCTTCTTAAGTCATTTTGTAGCTAAAAATGTGAACAATAATTTGATTTTCCTTAAAGACAATGGGTATTCATATTTGAGAAGTTTAGCAAAACCAAGAGTACGCTATTTGCATCAAATGGCTCCTATAAAGTGACTACTCGAATTCCATTTCCGCCTTTGAAGTAAATATTGTCAGGACTGTACAAACGTTTATTATTAGGTTATATCAATGGGAATAATATAAGAGGCATTAAATAAAAGCGGTTTAAATATTAAATATTTATATATTTGACCTATAGGTAGGTCTATTCTATTTATTTTGATGTAATTTATTTTCAAATATAGGTGTATGCGAGTAAGCAAAACCCCAGTAGATTTGGAGATAAAATTAATTATTTCATGAAGCTATTTGTCTTAGTTGATAATGTTATTTAAAGCAACTATTTATATTATTATGTTTTATGTTCTGGATCCATCAATCGCGATTATTCAGTGGAAGGAATCAAAACACGAACATATTTATGTAACGAATCGCATTTTTTAATGTTATAATGTGCGGAATGTTTAATGTCTTACTTTATAATGAAACAAAATGTGTATATGTTTACTAAAGGTACTTTTATTAAAGTGATGCCTTAAAACTAAAATGTTTTATTTTTAATTGTATAATAATTTGTATTGAATTCATTCTTATAAATAAATTTAAGGTAACAATAAGTTAGTCAAAAAAATCCTTGTAAAGAAATTTATTGCAGTCAATGTATATAATATATTATTATTAAAAAGTATTTCAAAATCCGTCGTCAAAATAATAAATACGATGTACCTTTATAGTCTTCGACTTCCGCACGAGAAGTCAATTTATTTCAAACACTTTTAAGGTGAGGTAATTCAGAAAGGTTATATTGAATTTACTTTCCATCAAAGAAGTTTCTTTAACGCAAATCCGACGCTAAATTATACAGACAATTACAAAAATGAATATATATATTTTGAAGTAAGTTTTTAGAATATTTGTTCATATTTGTACTGCACTATACTGACAACCTTAAATATGTTTTAGTTCCGGAGCTTCGTCTTTGTAACGAATCATAATAGAATTAGGTTTATTTCCTTATCTTACTCTAAGTATGAACTGCTATATTTGTATATAGAACACATTTTGTAGAATTTTTTCTTTGTGTCTTAGAGTAAATAATAAATAGATACTGAACTGGTTTATCTGTCCTTTTCTTTAATTAAACTCTATACCATTTTTATTGTACCTCTTCAAGAAATATAAAAAACTAAAAGGTGATAGATTTTTTATACTGTTTTTCATAAATATAATTACGAATATCGGGTGTTCAAGAAAATATAAAAGTCCCCGTGACATTATACGCTCCTATACCCTTATATACTTCGTGATTATTTTGAACCTGATAAATATAGTTGTAAACATTTTCAATAAACAGAGACAACATTTGTTCAGATTAAATATAAGTATACAGTTTTATAATTATATAATTTGTAAACAGTAACACTTGTAAATAAGTATCACTGAACCATTTACATTAATAACATTTAAGGAGCATTTTAAGTCTCACGTTATGTGCGAAATAAACAAGAATCTCTTAGAGGCAGACCGTTTTATAAAATAAAGTAAGTCTAATAACTCAACTTCACTCCTTATAGTGTTTTAGATGGAGACAAACGTCCCTAATTCAGTTTGGTCGGTACTCGATCCACCATACAGGAGATGAGAGGAATATCACATAAATGTATATGTATTTGGTACTAAGGCTATTAAACTATATTAAAAAATATATATATACATTTTTTGTTTTATTGAAATGTTTACAAAAAAGAGAAAGACATAATTATTTGTCTTATTTACATTATAATAATAAAACAATGGATGAAACAACCGTATTCACATTTAACGTCAAAATATCTATATCTACTATTAAGTTAAAATATCGTAAGAACTAAATTGATTATTTAAATATTTAACATGAAGTTCGAAAAGCAAGGCTAATCCATTTTTTTATGTCGTAGTATAAAAATACATTTACTATATTAAACTACATAGGTCTTTGTTTCGTTCGTCTAGCTTCTAGTGTACTCTTTAATATGAAGTAAGTTTGTGTGAAGGATAGTCATTATGAAGAGGACGTTTTACGACATGAAGGATTACTAACGTTACACAGCAACATGACACGAGATATGTACACTGCAGTTTAATAAATCAGAGATTAGTAAACTATGGTATAATAACACCTTAATGTTAACGATAAAAGAACTTACCTAATATATATTATATTTTTATTATAATCTAAATTGAGTAAGTTTTTGATAAGATTATGCTAAAAATGTCTCATTTCCTTCACATGTATATATATATATTCATAAATATATAAATAAGGTTAATACAGATCCATTTTAATAATTACCATTAAAATTAACACAGTTCATATCATTGTATGGTGGTCCCTCTTTACTCGTCTCAATGAACACCGACATTTACTTTTACTAAAGGTCTAAATAATTCTTGGAAAATTGTTGCGTCGTTATCAACAAGAGTTCACATTTCACATTTGTTATAGATGAATATTAGTAATAGTAGTTTTTTATAAATAGGAGACGACCAATCTCACTCTTATTAATTATTATGATCTGTACAAATATATAAAATTTAAATGTCTGTTTTCACTGAATGCATATGAAAATATAAATGGTACTTACTTAATAAAAATTACATTTCACTGTCTTTCTGCTAGTTCCGGTTAATCTCTGAAACGGCTAGAACAATTTTATCAAAACTTTCACTGGCAGATAGCTTATAAGGCTACTTTAAGCTACTTTCAAGCTAATTTCAAAAACATATTCCGTGCACACGAAGTCGAGGGTACAACTAGTCATTAATATATTGAGTCAACAAATTAAACCGTAATCGAGCCAAATAAAATTTGCGATGATATTATGAAATAATGTTCCCCATTAACTTTGTGTGAATATAACAAGTAACACTAGCAGTAGCTTTTGTTACATTAATGTTTTCTTTGGAATTGAAGTAAGTAATAATGTTGTTAATACACTATGAAAACATCTCTAATAATACAAGTCACAGTCACTCAATATACTTCCCTCATATCTCAATTACCAAGTCTCTGACGGTGAGAGGGTGAATTTATTTTCAATAGACGCGGCGTCTCTTGCTAACATCCTTTTCACTCTTGTTCGCCCGTAAAAGGATTTTAGGGGTTTATTTATAAGCTTATATCATTTTTATATTGGGCCTTTTAAAGATCATCACATTATCTGTATATATGAAAATCCCGTGTAACAATGTTCGTTTGCGCTACTCTCCTAAACCTTAAATTCACTGAACCGATTTCAATGAAGTTTTGTAAATATCTATTGTTTGATCAAACATAAAAAAAAGACTTCAGATCTTAAATTTTTTATTTGAGAATTTGAGCTTTTTTATACATAAAGGATTTAATTAAATTGGAATATAATAATAAAAGTAATATTTTAGAGTGGCAGGATATATAATTATTAGTTAGAACTCATTACTCATTACTTATTATTACTTAGAAGTCATTACTTGCGGTAGCGTCGGGAGTCGGGTTGCGCTCGTCCCTCAAATATGTGCGAAGGGGGTGATGGCTGGCTCTTGCGTTATGCTCGTGAACGGGTGCTGCTTGCGGTGACTGGTTGTGTAGCAGGCCTATTTTTATTTTTTATTATTATTATCATTATTTTTTTTTTTTTGCTATTATTATTATTCTTTTTTTTTTTCATTATATTGCGACGGTTCTAGTTGTTCCAAAATAGCTTTTAAGATTGACATTTGTGAAACTGTGATCACAATATAAAAAAATACATATCCGGCTGAGTTTGTTGTGTGGTTTTTCTCAGACTAGGACGTGTTTGGAACCCTCATAGCTTTAACATTAAGTTGGACAGTGCTTTTACAGAAGGGCTTATTACGACAAATCTGGTATTGAAATAGGCCCTCCTGACACTTCCATTTTGACGTACACAAGTGATCACTGATAATGATTCAAAGTGGAAAAGATATAAATAAATAAATAAATAAAAATAAATATTGGTCTTCAATATTATTTCAATATATTGAGAAATAAAATATTGCAATAAACGCACCATTTTTAAAAGAAGTATGTATATGATAACTTTTCCCTCAATATAACAATTATGAAGCTAATATGTTTAAAATATTTTCTATGAAATTCTAAGCCGATTTAGTACAGATATTACATTACATTACCTCCCTCCTCCTTCTACTGTGTAAGTTTTGACTTCGGCTGCGACGAGCTTGCATCTCCGCTTCCGCTTCAATATTTCCTTCTTGATCTTGTAATTAAGATAAATAAATAAAAGTAAATCACATTGTTACAAACAATAATCAGTCCTACTTTATTAAAAGCTATATAAACATATAAAGATTACACATTATTATTTATCTATTTTAACGACTTTAGACAATTTGACTCACTCGTAGTGCTGCTCTCAAGGGATATTAATTATTATATTTTTAAATATAATATATACATTTTCCAAAAAATTAAGTTAGCAGTTATCTGTAGCGGTCATTAGGAATGCTTACAATGATTAAGCGAAAAATCAGTAGAATTGTTGTTTGAGATACCTTACTGGTTTTGTGAAATTTAATGAACTTCTTGATTTTTGTATTTTTCGATGAAATTAAAATGACATTATGTATAAAAAATGTTTATTGTTAAATATATTTATATTTTTTATCCTAACATTTATTGTCTAAAGTAAGGCTAAAGTCACCTCAGTGCACCGAAATTGAATCGCTTTTCAGATGCTATTTTTCTACTGCAGCGCTGTAGATAAAACAATATTTTGACTTAAAATAATGGAGCTACATAACTAAAAGCTAACAAATTGTGATGTTTAAATATGTTCGTTTTGTTTCATTATGGTACATTTATATTTTTAATCAAAATTCAGACAATTGAAATACTTAAGAAAAATGTTAGTAAGGTGTAATTATTTATATACTGCTATTATTAGACAACATTTTATTTAAATATAGGATATGGATGCTATCATCCAAGTCCTATATTTACCAACAATAAGATAATGAAATCAAATTATTTTTCTAGTCATTAAAACAAATTTTAAATATTTTTTGTGTGATTAAGTCTTTGCTTTATCTTGACCAAACCAACATACGAGATGTTTATACAACTTTATATTCTATATTGAGTTCTTTTTAACTCTGCTTTCTATATTGTTATTTTTTAAAGCAACTTCGTAAACACAATCTTGTTTAAGTTACGTTTTCATTTAAGTTTCTTTTGCTCTTCATCGTTTAAAGGCTTAAAAACTAATTCAATGTTTTCGTTTAAACTCTCTTTTGTGTAACATGTAAAAAGTTTTATTGTTGTTTTTAATTTGTTTCAACTTTTAATGCATTTAATGCATTCAATAACTAACTCACAGAAAAACAAATAGTAAAATTTGTACACAGAAAATAAATTACCTTTAAAACATATTCTTATAGTGGAGTACAAATTATGTTTTTGTTTAATTGGAACCATTTTAATGGATATTTTATTATGTATCTTTAAATATACTCGTTCAATATTATAATAAATAATACCTAAGATTATATGTAATTTTATAACAAATTTTGAACAAAATAATAATAACTCCAAATCATTATTATTTCCTTATATTTCTTTATTGCGAGCAAAATTTCAAAGTACTTATTATCAAGTTACTGCCTTAATATATAGATATAACTTTAGTTATCGCTTGATTTCCATTTTAATATTGTTGTCAAAAGTAATAATAAAGTTATTGCTGTGATTGACATGACTTATATAAAAGTTATCTATTTGTTTTTTATTCTAGTGAGAACAATGTCCATTGTCCATGCAATGTAAATTGTTTTTAATGTTGTTGTGTTTTTTGTTGTTTTTAATCGTTGGGAAGAAGATACGAGTATATTCAACTTAGTAGTAATATATATTTTTCGATTGCAATAAACGGTCCTTCTTCAGCGCAGTAACAGAAGAATGTTCTACAGTTTCCAGAGAGCTGAATTAAAAGTTTAATTAGAATCTTTTAATAGAAACGGTGTTCCCGGTAAGTGAGGGTTTCAGAAATAATTTCATTTTAACAATATGTATTGAAAGAAACGGAAATAAAACTTTTCTAAATTAAATATTTTATTATAAATAAATAAACCAAAGGTAACAAAATATGAAAAATAGAAGACTATATTTTTCATATTTTATTTTATTCAATGAAATCTACGTAGCAGTGTCGGAAGGATACTTCATTCACCTTAATTAATTGACATTTTATTCTTATATATATTTTTAATATTTAATATATTCTGGCAAATATTATATGATGTATAATATTTGCCAGAATATATAGGTAAGTGTCGATACGTACGATATTAATATTCCAAAAGAAACATTAACAATAAAATTTTTAAAAATACTTTTTTTTTCAAATTACTACGTATCAAGATCAGATGGTCCTACTGATACTTAGGACCCAAGTTATCTAACTATCAAGTGAGGAAGAAATCTCCATGAACCTGAAACATCTTGTTATATTATAAGTGTTAGTTTTTTTCGTTATATTGGTACAAATAAAATCTTGATAATTGCTCAGTGTAGCAGTGAAGTCTAATATTAATAATTTTATTTGAGTTCTTATATATATAGTCTTATCCTCTAAAACACACACGTCTAATATCGCACTTCAATTTAGACAGTAAGCCTTAATCATTGATTTCTTATGGTAATCTGCGGCGTCAAGACCTAGTTTATAACAATTTATTCTAAAATGTAAGTAATAGAACTTTCTTTGAGATTAAAACCCAACCAAGTAACTGCAAGATATAGTCTTAGCCTCTAAAAACACACGTTTAATGTCGCACTTAAATTTAGACAATAAGCCTTAATCATTGATTTCTTATGATAATCTGCGGCGTCAAAACCTAGTCTATAACAATTTATTCTAAAATGAAGGTAATAGAACTTACTTTGATATTAAAACCTAACCATGTAACTGCAAGATATAGTCTTAGCCTCTAAAAACACACGTATAATGTAGCACTTAAATTTAGATAGTAAGCCCTAATTATTGATTTCTTATCGTAATACGCGGCGTCAAGACCTAGTTTATAACAATTTATTCTAAAATGTTAGTAATAGAACTTACTTTGAGATTAAAACCTAACCATGTAACTGCAAGATATAGCCTTCTCCTCTAAAAACACACGTTTAATGTCGCACTTAAATTTAGACAATAAGCCTTAATCATTGATTTCTTTTGGTAATCTGCGGCGTCAAGACCTAGTTTATAACAATTTATTCTAAAATGTAAGTAATAGAACTTTCTTTGAGATTAAAACCCAACCAAGTAACTGCAAGATATAGTCTTAGCCTCTAAAAACACACGTTTAATGTCGCACTTAAATTTAGGCAGTAAGCCCTAATCATTGATATCCTGTGGTAATCTGCGGCGTCAAGACCTAATCTATAACAATTGATTCTAAAATGAAGGTAATAGAACTTACTTTGAGATATAAACCTACCCATGTAACTGAAAGATATAGTCATAGCCTCTAAAAACACACGTATAATGTCGCACTTAAATTTAGACAATAAACCTTAATCATTGATTTCTTATGGTAATCTGCGGCGTCAAGACCTAATCTATAACAATTTATTCTAAAATGAAGGTAATAGAACTTACTTTGAGATTAAAACCTAACAATGTAACTGCGAGATATAGTCTTAGCCTCTAAAACACACACGTATAATGTCACACTTAAATTTAGACAGTAAGCCCTAATCATTAATTTCTTGTGGTAATCTGCGGCGTCAAGACGTAATCTATAACAATTTATTCTAAAATAAAGGTAATAGAAATTACTTTGAGATTGAAACTAACCATGTAACTGAAAGATATAGTCTTAGCCTCTAAAAACACACGTATAATTTCGCACTTAAATTTAGACAATAAGCCTTAATCATTGATTTCTTATTTTAATCTGCGGCGTCAAGACCTAGTTTATAACAATTTATTCTAAAATGTAAGTAATAGAATTTACTTTGAGATTAAAACCCAACCAAGTAACTGCAAGATATAGTCTTAGCCTCTCAAAACACACGTATATTGTCGCACTTAAATTTAGACAGTTAGCCCCAATCATTGATATCTTATGTTAATCTGCGGCGTCAAGACCTAGTCTATAACAATTTAATCTAAAATGAATGTAATTGAACTTACTTTGAGATTAAAACCTAACAATGTAACTGCGAGATATAGTCTTAGCCTCTAAAACACACACGTCCAATGTCACACTTAAATTTAGACAGTAAGCCCTAATCATTAATTTCTTGTGGTAATCTGCGGCGTCAAGACCTAATCTATAACAATTTATTCTAAAATGAAGGTAATAGAACATACTTTGAGATTAAAACCAAACCAAGTAACTGCAAGATATAGTCTTAGCCTCTAAAAACACACGTTTTATGTCGCACTTCAATGTAGGCAGTAAGCCCTAATCATTGATATCTTGTGGTAATCTGCGGCGTCAAGACCTAAACTATAAAAATTTATTCTAAATTGTTAGTAATAGAACTTACTTTGAGATTAAAACCTAACCATGTAACTGCAAGATATAGCCTTCTCCTCTAAAAACACACGGTTAATGACGCACTTAAATTTAGACAGTAAGCCCTAATCATTGATTTCTTGTGGTAATCTGCGGCGTAAAGACCTAATCTTTAACAATTTATCCTAAAATGAAGGTAATACAACTTACTTTGATATTAAAACCTAACCATGTAACTGCAAGATATAGTCTTAGCCTCTAAAAACACACGTATAATGTAGCACTTAAATTTAGATAGTAAGCCCTAATTATTGATTTCTTATCGTAATACGCGGCGTCAAGACCTAGTTTATAACAATTTATTCTAAAATGTTAGTAATAGAACTTACTTTGAGATTAAAACCTAACCATGTAACTGCAAGATATAGCCTTCTCCTCTAAAAACACACGTTTAATGTCGCACTTAAATTTAGGCAGTAAGCCCTAATCATTGATATCCTGTGGTAATCTGCGGCGTCAAGACCTAATCTATAACAATTTATTCTAAAATGAAGGTAATAGAACTTAGTTTGAGATTGAAACCTAACCATGTAACTGAAAGATATAGTCTTAGCCTCTAAAAACACACGTATAATGTCGCACTTAAATTTAGACTATAAGCCTTAATCATTGATTTTATATGGTTATCTGCGGCGTCAAGACCTAGTTTATAACAATTTATTCCAAAACGTAAGTAATAGAACTTACTTTAAGATTAAAACCCAACCAAGTAACTGCAAGATATAGTCTTAGCCTCTAAAAACACACGTTTAATGTCACACTTAAATTTAGACAATAAGCCGTAATCATTGATTTCTTATGGTAATCTGCGGCGTCAAGACCTAGTTTATAACAATTTATTCTAAAATGTAAGTAATAGAACTTACTTTGAGATAAAAACCCAACCAAGTAACTGCAAGATATAGTCTTAGCCTCTAAAAACACACTTTTAATGTCGTACATAAATTTAGGCAGTAAGCCATAATCATTGATATCTTGTGGTAATCTGCGGCGTCAAGACCTAATCTATAACAATTTTTCCTAAAATGAAGGTAATAGAACTTACTTTGAGACTAAAACCTAACAATGTAACTGCGAGATATAGTCTTAGCCTCTAAAACACACACGTCTAATGTCACACTTAAATTTAGACAGTAAGCCCTAATCATTAATTTCTTGTGGTAATCTGCGGCGTCAAGACGTAATCTATAACAATTTATTCTAAATTGTTAGTAATAGAACTTACTTTGATATTAAAACCTAACCATGTAACTGCAAGATATAGTCTTAGCCTCTCAAAACACACGTTTAATGTCGCACTTAAATTTAGGCAGTAAGCCCTAATCATTGATATCCTGTGGTAATCTGCGGCATCAAGACCTAATCTATAACAATTTATTCTAAAATGAAGGTAATAGAATTTACTTTGAGATTGAAACCCAACCAAGTAACTGCAAGATATAGTCTTAGCCTCTAAAAACACACGTTTAATGTCCTATTTAAATTTAGGCAGTAAGCCCTAATCATTGATATCTTGTGGTAATCTGCGGCGTCAAGACCTAATCTATAACAATTTATCCTAAAATGAAGGTAATACAACTTACTTTGATATTAAAACCTAACCATGTAACTGCAAGGTATAGTCTTAGCCTCTCAAAACACACGTATATTGGCGCACTTAAATTTAGACAATAAGCCTTAATCATTGATTTCTTATGGTAATCTGCGGCGTCAAGACCTAGTTTATAACAATTTATCCTAAAATGAAGGTAATACAACTTACTTTGATATTAAAACCTAACCATGTAACTGCAAGATATAGTCTTAGCCTCTCAAAACACACGTATATTGTCGCACTTAAATTTAAACAATAAGCCTTAATCATTGATTACTTATGGTAATCTGCGGCGTCAAGACCTAGTCTATAACAATTTATTCTAAAATAAAGGTAATAGAACTTACTTTGAGATTAAAACCTAACAATGTAACTGCGAGATATAGTCTTAGCCTCTAAAACACACACGTCTAATGTCACACTTAAATTTAGACAGTTAGCCCCAATCATTGATATCTTATGGTAATCTGCGGCGTCAAGACCTAGTCTATAACAATTTAATCTAAAATGAAGGTAATAGAACTTACTTTGAGATTAAAACCTAACAATGTAACTGCGAGATATAGTCTTAGCCTCTAAAACATACACGTCCAATGTCACACTTAAATTTAGACAGTAAGCCCTACTCATTAATTTCTTGTGGTAATCTGAGGCGTCAAGACCTAATCTATAACATTTTATTCTAAAATGAAGGTAATAGAACATACTTTGAGATTAAAACCTAACAATGTAACTGCGAGATATAGTCTTAGCCTCTAAAACACACACGTCCAATGTCACACTTAAATTTAGACAGTAAGCCCTAATCATTAATTTCTTGTGGTAATCTGCGGCGTCAAGACCTAATCTATAACAATTTATTCTAAAATGAAGGTAATAGAACATACTTTGAGATTAAAACCAAACCAAGTAACTGCAAGATATAGTCTTAGCCTCTAAAAACACACGTTTAATGTCGCACTTCAATGTAGGCAGTAAGCCCTAATCATTGATATCTTGTGGTAATCTGCGGCGTCAAGACCTAATCTATAAAAATTTATTCTAAATTGTTAGTAATAGAACTTACTTTGAGATTAAAACCTAACCATGTAACTGCAAGATATAGCCTTCTCCTCTAAAAACACACGTTTAATGTCGCACTTAAATTTAGACAGTAAACCCTAATCATTGATTTCTTGTGGTAATCTGCGGCGTAAAGACCTAATCTTTAACAATTTATCCTAAAATGAAGGTAATACAACTTACTTTGATATTAAAACCTAACCATGTAACTGCAAGATATAGTCTTAGCCTCTCAAAACACACGTATAATGTCGCACTTAAATTTAGACAATAAGCCTTAATCATTGATTTCTTATGGTAATCTGCGGCGTCAAGACCTAATCTATAAAAATTTATTCTAAATTGTTAGTAATAGAACTTACTTTGATATTAAAACCTAACCATGTAACTGCAAGATATAGTCTTAGCCTCTCAAAACACACGTTTAATGTCGCACTTAAATTTAGGCAGTAAGCCCTAATCATTGATATCCTGTGGTAATCTGCGGCATCAAGACCTAATCTATAACAATTTATTCTAAAATGAAGGTAATAGAACTTACTTTGAGATTGAAAACTAGCCATGTAATTGTAAGATATAGTCTTAGCCTCTAAAAACACACGTATAATGTCGCACTTAAATTTAGACAATAAGCCTTAATCATTGATTTCTTAAGGTAATCTGCGGCGTCAAGACGTAGTTTATAACAATTTATTCTAAAATGTAAGTAATAGAATTTACTTTGAGATTAAAACCCAACCAAGTAACTGCAAGATATAGTCTTAGCCTCTAAAAACACACGTTTAATGTCGTACTTAAATTAAGGCAGTAAGCCCTAATCATTGATATCTTGTGGTAATCTGCGGCGACAAGACCCAATCTATAACAATTTATCCTAAAATGAAGGTAATACAACTTACTTTGATATTAAAACCTAACCATGTAACTGCAAGATATAGTCTTAGCCTCTCAAAACACACGTTTATTGTCGCACTAAAATTTAGGCAGTAAGCCCTAATCATTGATATCTTGTGCTAATCTGCGGCGTCAAGACCTAATCTATAACAATTTATCCTAAAATGAAGGTAATACAACTTACTTTGATATTAAAACCTAACCATGTAACTGCAAGATATAGTTTTAGCCTCTCAAAACACACGTATATTGGCGCACTTAAATTTAGACAATAAGCCTTAATCATTGATTTCTTATGGTAATCTGCGGCGTCAAGACCTAGTTTATAACAATTTATCCTAAAATGAAGGTAATACAACTTACTTTGATATTAAAACCTAACCATGTAACTGCAAGATATAGTCTTAGCCTCTCAAAACACACGTATATTGTCGCACTTAAATTTAAACAATAAGCCTTAATCATTGATTACTTATGGTAATCTGCGGCGTCAAGACCTAGTCTATAACAATTTATTCTAAAATAAAGGTAATAGAACTTACTTTGAGATTAAAACCTAACAATGTAACTGCGAGATATAGTCTTAGCCTCTAAAACACACACGTCCTATGTCACACTTAAAATTAGACAGTTAGCCCCAATCATTGATATCTTATGGTAATCTGCGGCGTCAAGACCTAGTTTATAACAATTTATTCTAAAATGTAAGTAATAGAATTTACTTTGAGATTAAAACCTAACTATGTAACTGCGAAATACAGTCTTAGCCTCTAAAACACACACGTCTAATGTCGCACTTAAATTTAAACAGTAAGACCTAATCATTAATTTCTTGTGGTAATCTGCGGCGTCAAGACCTAGTCTATAAGGTTTAATACTAAAATGTGAGTAATAGAATATACTTTGAGATTAAATCCTAACCATGTAACTGCAAGATATAGTCTTAGCCTCTAAAACACACACGTCTAATGTCACACTTAAATTTAGACAGTAAGCCCTAATCATTAATTTCTTATTGTAATACGCTACGTCAAGACCTTGTCTATAACAATTTATCCTAAAATGAAGGTAATACAACTTACTTTGATATTAAAACCTAACCATGTAACTGCAAGATATAGTCTTAGTCTCTCAAAACACACGTATATTATCGCAATTAAATTTAGACAGTAAGCCCCAATCATTGATTTCTTATGGTAATCTGCGGCGTCAAGACCTAGTCTATAACAAATTATTCTTAAATGAAGGAAATAGAACTTACTTTGAGATTAAAACCTAACAATGTAACTTCGAGATATAGTCTTAGCCTCTAAAACGCACACGTATAATGTCACACTTAGATTTAGACAGTAAGCCCTAATCATTAATTTTTTATTGTAATACGCTACGTCAAGACCTAATCTATAACAATTTATTCTAAAATAAAGGTAATAGAACTTACTTTGAGATTAAAACCTAACCATGTAACTGCAAGATATAGTCTTAGCCTCTAAAAACACACGTTTAATGTCACACTTAAATTTAGACAATAAGCCTTAATCATTGATTTCTTATGGTAAAGTGCGGCGTCAAGACCTAGTTTATAACAATTTATTCTAAAATGTAAGTAATAGAACTTACTTTGAGATTAAAACCTAACCATGTAACTGCAAAATATAGTCTTAGCCTCTAAAAACACACGTATAATGTTATAATCTAATCACTAAATTCTTGTGGTATTCTGCGACGTCAAGACCTAATCTATAACAATTTATTCTAAACTGAAGGTAATAGAACTTACTTTGAGATTAAAACCTAACCATGTAACTGCAAAATATAGTCTTAGCCTCTAGAAACACACATTTAATGTCGCACTTAAATTAAGGCAGTAAGCCCTAATCATTGATATCTTGTGGTAATCTGCGGCGACAAGACCCAATCTATAACAATTTATCCTAAAATGAAGGTAATACAACTTACTTTGATATTAAAACCTAACCATGTAACTGCAAGATATAGTCTTAGCCTCTCAAAACACACGTTTATTGTCGCACTTAAATTTAGGCAGTAAGCCCTAATCATTGATATCCTGTGCTAATCTGCGGCGTCAAGACCTAATCTATAACAATTTATCCTAAAATGAAGGTAATACAACTTACTTTGATATTAAAACCTAACCATGTAACTGCAAGATATAGTTTTAGCCTCTCAAAACACACGTATATTGGCGCACTTAAATTTAGACAATAAGCCTTAATCATTGATTTCTTATGGTAATCTGCGGCGTCAAGACCTAGTTTATAACAATTTATCCTAAAATGAAGGTAATACAACTTACTTTGATATTAAAACCTAACCATGTAACTGCAAGATATAGTCTTAGCCTCTCAAAACACACGTATATTGTCGCACTTAAATTTAAACAATAAGCCTTAATCATTGATTACTTATGGTAATCTGCGGCGTCAAGACCTAGTCTATAACAATTTATTCTAAAATAAAGGTAATAGAACTTACTTTGAGATTAAAACCTAACAATGTAACTGCGAGATATAGTCTTAGCCTCTAAAACACACACGTCTAATGTCACACTTAAATTTAGACAGTTAGCCCCAATCATTGATATCTTATGGTAATCTGCGGCGTCAAGACCTAGTCTATAACAATTTATTCTAAAATGAAGGTAATAGAACTTACTTTGAGATTAAAACCTAACAATGTAACTGCGAGATATAGTCTTAGCCTCTAAAACATACACGTCCAATGTCACACTTAAATTTAGACAGTAAGCCCTACTCATTAATTTCTTGTGGTAATCTGAGGCGTCAAGACCTAATCTATAACATTTTATTCTAAAATGAAGGTAATAGAACATACTTTGAGATTAAAACCTAACAATGTAACTGCGAGATATAGTCTTAGCCTCTAAAACACACACGTCCAATGTCACACTTAAATTTAGACAGTAAGCCCTAATCATTAATTTCTTGTGGTAATCTGCGGCGTCAAGACCTAATCTATAACAATTTATTCTAAAATGAAGGTAATAGAACATACTTTGAGATTAAAACCAAACCAAGTAACTGCAAGATATAGTCTTAGCCTCTAAAAACACACGTTTTATGTCGCACTTCAATGAAGCAGTAAGCCCTAATCATTGATATCTTGTGGTAATCTGCGGCGTCAAGACCTAATCTATAAAAATTTATTCTAAATTGTTAGTAATAGAACTTACTTTGAGATTAAAACCTAACCATGTAACTGCAAGATATAGCCTTCTCCTCTAAAAACACACGTTTAATGTCGCACTTAAATTTAGACAGTAAACCCTAATCATTGATTTCTTGTGGTAATCTGCGGCGTAAAGACCTAATCTTTAACAATTTATCCTAAAATGAAGGTAATACAACTTACTTTGATATTAAAACCTAACCATGTAACTGCAAGATATAGTCTTAGCCTCTCAAAACACACGTATAATGTCGCACTTAAATTTAGACAATAAGCCTTAATCATTGATTTCTTATGGTAATCTGCGGCGTCAAGACCTAATCTATAAAAATTTATTCTAAATTGTTAGTAATAGAACTTACTTTGATATTAAAACCTAACCATGTAACTGCAAGATATAGTCTTAGCCTCTCAAAACACACGTTTAATGTCGCACTTAAATTTAGGCAGTAAGCCCTAATCATTGATATCCTGTGGTAATCTGCGGCATCAAGACCTAATCTATAACAATTTATTCTAAAATGAAGGTAATAGAACTTACTTTGAGATTGAAAACTAACCATGTAATTGTAAGATATAGTCTTAGCCTCTAAAAACACACGTATAATGTCGCACTTAAATTTAGACAATAAGCCTTAATCATTGATTTCTTAAGGTAATCTGCGGCGTCAAGACGTAGTTTATAACAATTTATTCTAAAATGTAAGTAATAGAATTTACTTTGAGATTAAAACCCAACCAAGTAACTGCAAGATATAGTCTTAGCCTCTAAAAACACACGTTTAATGTCGTACTTAAATTAAGGCAGTAAGCCCTAATCATTGATATCTTGTGGTAATCTGCGGCGACAAGACCCAATCTATAACAATTTATCCTAAAATGAAGGTAATACAACTTACTTTGATATTAAAACCTAACCATGTAACTGCAAGATATAGTCTTAGCCTCTCAAAACACACGTTTATTGTCGCACTTAAATTTAGGCAGTAAGCCCTAATCATTGATATCTTGTGCTAATCTGCGGCGTCAAGACCTAATCTATAACAATTTATCCTAAAATGAAGGTAATACAACTTACTTTGATATTAAAACCTAACCATGTAACTGCAAGATATAGTTTTAGCCTCTCAAAACACACGTATATTGGCGCACTTAAATTTAGACAATAAGCCTTAATCATTGATTTCTTATGGTAATCTGCGGCGTCAAGACCTAGTTTATAACAATTTATCCTAAAATGAAGGTAATACAACTTACTTTGATATTAAAACCTAACCATGTAACTGCAAGATATAGTCTTAGCCTCTCAAAACACACGTATATTGTCGCACTTAAATTTAAACAATAAGCCTTAATCATTGATTACTTATGGTAATCTGCGGCGTCAAGACCTAGTCTATAACAATTTATTCTAAAATAAAGGTAATAGAACTTACTTTGAGATTAAAACCTAACAATGTAACTGCGAGATATAGTCTTAGCCTCTAAAACACACACGTCCTATGTCACACTTAAAATTAGACAGTTAGCCCCAATCATTGATATCTTATGGTAATCTGCGGCGTCAAGACCTAGTTTATAACAATTTATTCTAAAATGTAAGTAATAGAATTTACTTTGAGATTAAAACCTAACTATGTAACTGCGAAATACAGTCTTAGCCTCTAAAACACACACGTCTAATGTCGCACTTAAATTTAAACAGTAAGACCTAATCATTAATTTCTTGTGGTAATCTGCGGCGTCAAGACCTAGTCTATAAGAATTAATACTAAAATGTGAGTAATAGAATATACTTTGAGATTAAAACCTAACCATGTAACTGCAAGATATAGTCTTAGCCTCTAAAACACACACGTCTAATGTCACACTTAAATTTAGACAGTAAGCCCTAATCATTAATTTCTTATTGTAATACGCTACGTCAAGACCTTGTCTATAACAATTTATCCTAAAATGAAGGTAATACAACTTACTTTGATATTAAAACCTAACCATGTAACTGCAAGATATAGTCTTAGTCTCTCAAAACACACGTATATTATCGCAATTAAATTTAGACAGTAAGCCCCAATCATTGATTTCTTATGGTAATCTGCGGCGTCAAGACCTAGTCTATAACAATTTATTCTTAAATAAAGGTAATAGAACTTACTTTGAGATTAAAACCTAACCATGTAACTGCAAGATATAGTCTTAGCCTCTAAAAACACACGTTTAATGTCACACTTAAATTTAGACAATAAGCCTTAATCATTGATTTCTTATGGTAAAGTGCGGCGTCAAGACCTAGTTTATAACAATTTATTCTAAAATGTAAGTAATAGAACTTACTTTGAGATTAAAACCTAACCATGTAACTGCAAAATATAGTCTTAGCCTCTAAAAACACACGTATAATGTTATAATCTAATCACTAAATTCTTGTGGTATTCTGCGACGTCAAGACCTAATCTATAACAATTTATTCTAAACTGAAGGTAATAGAACTTACTTTGAGATTAAAACCTAACCATGTAACTGCAAAATATAGTCTTAGCCTCTAGAAACACACATTTAATGTCGCACTTAAATTAAGGCAGTAAGCCCTAATCATTGATATCTTGTGGTAATCTGCGGCGACAAGACCCAATCTATAACAATTTATCCTAAAATGAAGGTAATACAACTTACTTTGATATTAAAACCTAACCATGTAACTGCAAGATATAGTCTTAGCCTCTCAAAACACACGTTTATTGTCGCACTTAAATTTAGGCAGTAAGCCCTAATCATTGATATCCTGTGCTAATCTGCGGCGTCAAGACCTAATCTATAACAATTTATCCTAAAATGAAGGTAATACAACTTACTTTGATATTAAAACCTAACCATGTAACTGCAAGATATAGTTTTAGCCTCTCAAAACACACGTATATTGGCGCACTTAAATTTAGACAATAAGCCTTAATCATTGATTTCTTATGGTAATCTGCGGCGTCAAGACCTAGTTTATAACAATTTATCCTAAAATGAAGGTAATACAACTTACTTTGATATTAAAACCTAACCATGTAACTGCAAGATATAGTCTTAGCCTCTCAAAACACACGTATATTGTCGCACTTAAATTTAAACAATAAGCCTTAATCATTGATTTCTTATGGTAATCTGCGGCGACAAGACCCAATCTATAACAATTTATCCTAAAATGAAGGTAATACAACTTACTTTGATATTAAAACCTAACCATGTAACTGCAAGATATAGTCTTAGCCTCTAAAAACACACGTTTATTGTCGCACTTAAATTTAGGCAGTAAGCCCTAATCATTGATATCCTGTGCTAATCTGCGGCGTCAAGACCTAATCTATAACAATTTATCCTAAAATGAAGGTAATACAACTTACTTTGATATTAAAACCTAACCATGTAACTGCAAGATATAGTTTTAGCCTCTCAAAACACACGTATATTGGCGCACTTAAATTTAGACAATAAGCCTTAATCATTGATTTCTTATGGTAATCTGCGGCGTCAAGACCTAGTTTATAACAATTTATCCTAAAATGAAGGTAATACAACTTACTTTGATATTAAAACCTAACCATGTAACTGCAAGATATAGTCTTAGCCTCTCAAAACACACGTATATTGTCGCACTTAAATTTAAACAATAAGCCTTAATCATTGATTACTTATGGTAATCTGCGGCGTCAAGACCTAGTCTATAACAATTTATTCTAAAATAAAGGTAATAGAACTTACTTTGAGATTAAAACCTAACAATGTAACTGCGAGATATAGTCTTAGCCTCTAAAACACACACGTCCTATGTCACACTTAAAATTAGACAGTTAGCCCCAATCATTGATATCTTATGGTAATCTGCGGCGTCAAGACCTAGTTTATAACAATTTATTCTAAAATGTAAGTAATAGAATTTACTTTGAGATTAAAACCTAACTATGTAACTGCGAAATACAGTCTTAGCCTCTAAAACACACACGTCTAATGTCGCACTTAAATTTAAACAGTAAGACCTAATCATTAATTTCTTGTGGTAATCTGCGGCGTCAAGACCTAGTCTATAAGAATTAATACTAAAATGTGAGTAATAGAATATACTTTGAGATTAAAACCTAACCATGTAACTGCAAGATATAGTCTTAGCCTCTAAAACACACACGTCTAATGTCACACTTAAATTTAGACAGTAAGCCCTAATCATTAATTTCTTATTGTAATACGCTACGTCAAGACCTTGTCTATAACAATTTATCCTAAAATGAAGGTAATACAACTTACTTTGATATTAAAACCTAACCATGTAACTGCAAGATATAGTCTTAGTCTCTCAAAACACACGTATATTATCGCAATTAAATTTAGACAGTAAGCCCCAATCATTGATTTCTTATGGTAATCTGCGGCGTCAAGACCTAGTCTATAACAATTTATTCTTAAATGAAGGAAATAGAACTTACTTTGAGATTAAAACCTAACAATGTAACTTCGAGATATAGTCTTAGCTTCTAAAACGCACACGTATAATGTCACACTTAGATTTAGACAGTAAGCCCTAATCATTAATTTTTTATTGTAATACGCTACGTCAAGACCTAATCTATAACAATTTATTCTAAAATAAAGGTAATAGAACTTACTTTGAGATTAAAACCTAACCATGTAACTGCAAGATATAGTCTTAGCCTCTAAAAACACACGTTTAATGTCACACTTAAATTTAGACAATAAGCCTTAATCATTGATTTCTTATGGTAAAGTGCGGCGTCAAGACCTAGTTTATAACAATTTATTCTAAAATGTAAGTAATAGAACTTACTTTGAGATTAAAACCTAACCATGTAACTGCAAAATATAGTCTTAGCCTCTAAAAACACACGTATAATGTTATAATCTAATCACTAAATTCTTGTGGTATTCTGCGACGTCAAGACCTAATCTATAACAATTTATTCTAAACTGAAGGTAATAGAACTTACTTTGAGATTAAAACCTAACCATGTAACTGCAAAATATAGTCTTAGCCTCTAGAAACACACATTTAATGTCGCACTTTAATTTAGACAGTCAGACTGAATCACTAATTTCTTGTGGTAATCTGTGGCGGCAAGATCTAGTCTATAAGAATTTTTACTAAAGTGTGAGTAATAGAAAATACTTTGAGATTAAAACCTAACCATGTAACTGCAAGATATAGTCTTAGCCTCTAAAAACTCACGTTTAATGTCGCACTTAAATTTAGACAATAAGCCTTAATAATTGATTTCTTATGGTAATCTGCGGCGTCAAGACCTAGTTTATAACAATTTATTCTAAAATGTGAGTAATAGAATTTACTTTGAGATTAAAACCTAACAATGTAACTGCGAGATATAGTCTTAGCCTCTAAAACGCACACGTCTAATGTCACACTTAAATTTAGACAGTAAGCTATAATCATTAATTTCTTATTGTAATACGCTACGTCAAGACCTAATCTATAACAATTTATTCTAAAATAAAGGTAATAGAACTTACTTTGAGATTAAAACCTAACAATGTAACTGCGAGATATAGTCTTAGCCTCTAAAACACACACGTCCAATGTCACACTTAAATTTCGACAGTAAGCCCTAATCATTAATTTCTTGTGGTAATCTGCGGCGTCAAGACCTAATCTATAACAATTTATTCTAAAATGAAGGTAATAGAACATACTTTGAGATTAAAACCAAACCAAGTAACTGCAAGATATAGTCTTAGCCTCTAAAAACACACGTATTATGTTGCACTTCAATGTAGGCAGTAAGCCCTAATCATTGATATCTTGTGGTAATCTGCAGCGTCAAGACCTAATCTATAAAAATTTATTCTAAATTGTTAGTAATAGAACTTACTTTGAGATTAAAACCTAACCATGTAACTGCAAGATATAGCCTTCTCCTCTAAAAACACACGTTTAATGTCGCACTTAAATTTAGACGGTAAGCCCTAATCATTGATTTCTTGTGGTAATCTGCGGAGTAAAGACCAAATCTTTAACAATTTTTCCTAAAATAAAGGTAATACAACTTACTTTGATATTAAAACCTAACCATGTAACTGCAAGATATAGTCTTAGCCTCTCAAAACACACGTATAATGTCGCACTTAAATTTAGATAGTAAGCCCTAATTATTGATTTCTTATCGTAATACGCGGCGTCAAGACCTAGTTTATAACAATTTATTCTAAAATGTTAGTAATAGAACTTATTTTGAGATTAAAACCTAACCATGTAACTGCAAGATATAGCCTTCTCCTCTAAAAACACACGTTTAACGTCGCACTTAAATTTAGACAATAAGCCTTAATCATTGATTTCTTATGGTAATCTGCGGCGTCAAGACCTAGTTTATAACATCTTATTCTAAAATGTAAGTAATAGAACTTTCTTTGAGATTAAAACCCAACCAAGTAACTGCAAGATATAGTCTTAGCCTCTAAAAACACACGTTTAATGTCGCACTTAAAATTAGGCAGTAAGCCCTAATCATTGATATCTTGTGGTAAGCTGCGGCGTCAAGACCTAATCTATAAAAATTTATTCTAAAATGAAGGTAATAGAACTTACTTTGAGATTGAAACCTACCCATGTAACTGAAAGATATAGTCTTAGCCTATAAAAACACACGTATAATGTCGTACTTAAATTTAGACAATAAGCCTTAATCATTGATTTCTTATGGTAATCTGCGGCGTCAAGACCTAATCTATAACAATTTATTCTAAAATGAAGGTAATAGAACTTACTTTGAGATTAAAACCTAACAATGTAACTGCGAGATATAGTCTTAGCCTCTAAAACACACACGTATAATGTCATACTTAAATTTAGACAGTAAGCCCTAATCATTAATTTCTTGTGGTAATCTGCGGCGTCAAGACGTAATCTATAACAATTTATTCTAAAATAAAGGTAATAGAACTTACTTTGAGATTAAAACCAAACCAAGTAACTGCGAGATATAGTCTTAGCCTCTAAAACGCACACGTCTAATGTCACACTTAGATTTAGACAGTAAGCCCTAATCATTAATTTCTTGTGGTAATCTGCGGCGTCAAGACGTAATCTATAACAATTTATTCTAAATTGTTAGTAATAGAACTTACTTTGATATTAAAACCTAACCATGTAACTGCAAGATATAGTCTTAGCCTCTCAAAACACACGTATATTGGCGCACTTAAATTTAGACAATAAGCCTTAATCATTGATTACTTATGGTAATCTGCGGCGTCAAGACCTAGTCTATAACAATTTATTCTAAAATAAAGGTAATAGAACTTACTTTGAGATTAAAACCTAACAATGTAACTGCGAGATATAGTCTTAGCCTCTAAAACACACACGTCTAATGTCACACTTAAATTTAGACAGTTAGCCCCAATCATTGATATCTTATGGTAATCTGCGGCGTCAAGACCTAGTCTATAACAATTTAATCTAAAATGAAGGTAATAGAACTTACTTTGAGATTAAAACCTAACAATGTATCTGCGAGATATAGTCTTAGCCTCTAAAACATACACGTCCAATGTCACACTTAAATTTAGACAGTAAGCCCTACTCATTAATTTCTTGTGGTAATCTGAGGCGTCAAGACCTAATCTATAACATTTTATTCTAAAATGAAGGTAATAGAACATACTTTGAGATTAAAACCTAACAATGTAACTGCGAGATATAGTCTTAGCCTCTAAAACACACACGTCCAATGTCACACTTAAATTTAGACAGTAAGCCCTAATCATTAATTTCTTGTGGTAATCTGCGGCGTCAAGACCTAATCTATAACAATTTATTCTAAAATGAAGGTAATAGAACATACTTTGAGATTAAAACCAAACCAAGTAACTGCAAGATATAGTCTTAGCCTCTAAAAACACACGTTTTATGTCGCACTTCAATGTAGGCAGTAAGCCCTAATCATTGATATCTTGTGGTAATCTGCGGCGTCAAGACCTAATCTATAAAAATTTATTCTAAATTGTTAGTAATAGAACTTACTTTGAGATTAAAACCTAACCATGTAACTGCAAGATATAGCCTTCTCCTCTAAAAACACACGTTTAATGTCGCACTTAAATTTAGACAGTAAACCCTAATCATTGATTTCTTGTGGTAATCTGCGGCGTAAAGACCTAATCTTTAACAATTTATCCTAAAATGAAGGTAATACAACTTACTTTGATATTAAAACCTAACCATGTAACTGCAAGATATAGTCTTAGCCTCTCAAAACACACGTATAATGTCGCACTTAAATTTAGACAATAAGCCTTAATCATTGATTTCTTATGGTAATCTGCGGCGTCAAGACCTAATCTATAAAAATTTATTCTAAATTGTTAGTAATAGAACTTACTTTGATATTAAAACCTAACCATGTAACTGCAAGATATAGTCTTAGCCTCTCAAAACACACGTTTAATGTCGCACTTAAATTTAGGCAGTAAGCCCTAATCATTGATATCCTGTGGTAATCTGCGGCATCAAGACCTAATCTATAACAATTTATTCTAAAATGAAGGTAATAGAACTTACTTTGAGATTGAAAACTAACCATGTAATTGTAAGATATAGTCTTAGCCTCTAAAAACACACGTATAATGTCGCACTTAAATTTAGACAATAAGCCTTAATCATTGATTTCTTAAGGTAATCTGCGGCGTCAAGACGTAGTTTATAACAATTTATTCTAAAATGTAAGTAATAGAATTTACTTTGAGATTAAAACCCAACCAAGTAACTGCAAGATATAGTCTTAGCCTCTAAAAACACACGTTTAATGTCGTACTTAAATTTAGGCAGTAAGCCCTAATCATTGATTTCTTGTGGTAATCTGCGGAGTAAAGACCAAATCTTTAACAATTTTTCCTAAAATAAAGGTAATACAACTTACTTTGATATTAAAACCTAACCATGTAACTGCAAGATATAGTCTTAGCCTCTCAAAACACACGTATAATGTCGCACTTAAATTTAGATAGTAAGCCCTAATTATTGATTTCTTATCGTAATACGCGGCGTCAAGACCTAGTTTATAACAATTTATTCTAAAATGTTAGTAATAGAACTTATTTTGAGATTAAAACCTAACCATGTAACTGCAAGATATAGCCTTCTCCTCTAAAAACACACGTTTAACGTCGCACTTAAATTTAGACAATAAGCCTTAATCATTGATTTCTTATGGTAATCTGCGGCGTCAAGACCTAGTTTATAACATCTTATTCTAAAATGTAAGTAATAGAACTTTCTTTGAGATTAAAACCCAACCAAGTAACTGCAAGATATAGTCTTAGCCTCTAAAAACACACGTTTAATGTCGCACTTAAATTTAGGCAGTAATATCTTGTGGTAAGCTGCGGCGTCAAGACCTAATCTATAAAAATTTATTCTAAAATGAAGGTAATAGAACTTACTTTGAGATTGAAACCTACCCATGTAACTGAAAGATATAGTCTTAGCCTATAAAAACACACGTATAATGTCGTACTTAAATTTAGACAATAAGCCTTAATCATTGATTTCTTATGGTAATCTGCGGCGTCAAGACCTAATCTATAACAATTTATTCTAAAATGAAGGTAATAGAACTTACTTTGAGATTAAAACCTAACAATGTAACTGCGAGATATAGTCTTAGCCTCTAAAACACACACGTATAATGTCATAATTAAATTTAGACAGTAAGCCCTAATCATTAATTTCTTGTGGTAATCTGCGGCGTCAAGACGTAATCTATAACAATTTATTCTAAAATAAAGGTAATAGAACTTACTTTGAGATTAAAACCAAACCAAGTAACTGCAAGATATAGTCTTAGCCTCTAAAAACACACGTTTAATGTCGCACTTAAATGTAGGCAGTAAGCCCTAATCATTGATATCTTGTGGTAATCTGCGGCGTCAAGACCTAATCTATAAAAATTTATTCTAAATTGTTAGTAATAGAACTTACTTTGATATTAAAACCTAACCATGTAACTGCAAGATATAGTCTTAGCCTCTCAAAACACACGTTTATTGTCGCACTTAAATTTAGGCAGTAAGCCCTAATCATTGATATCCTGTGCTAATCTGCGGCGTCAAGACCTAATCTATAACAATTTATTCTAAAATGAAGGTAATAGAACTTACTTTGAGATTGAAAACTAACCATGTAACTGAAAGATATAGTCTTAGCCTCTAAAAACACACCTATAATGTCGCACTTCAATTTAGAAAATAAGCCTTAATCATTGATTTCTTATTTTAATCTGCGGCGTCAAAACCTAGTTTATAACAATTTATTCTAAAATGTAAGTAATAGAATTTACTTTGAGATTGAAACCCAACCAAGTAACTGCAAGATATAGTCTTAGCCTCTAAAAACACACGTTTAATGTCCTATTTAAATTTAGGCAGTAAGCCCTAATCATTGATATCTTGTGGTAATCTGCGGCGTCAAGACCTAATCTATAACAATTTATCCTAAAATGAAGGTAATACAACTTACTTTGAGATTAAAACCTAACAATGTAACTGCGAGATATAGTCTTAGCCTCTAAAACGCATACGTCTAATGTCACACTTAGATTTAGACAGTAAACCCTAATCATTAATTTCTTGTGGTAATCTGCGGCGTCAAGACGTAATCTATAACAATTTATTCTAAATTGTTAGTAATAGAACTTACTTTGATATTAAAACCTAACCATGTAACTGCAAGATATAGTCTTAGCCTCTCAAAACACACGTATATTGGCGCACTTAAATTTAGACAATAAGCCTTAATCATTGATTTCTTATGGTAATCTGCGGCGTCAAGACCTAGTTTATAACAATTTATCCTAAAATGAAGGTAATACAACTTACTTTGATATTAAAACCTAACCATGTAACTGCAAGATATAGTCTTAGCCTCTCAAAACACACGTATATTGTCGCACTTAAATTTAAACAATAAGCCTTAATCATTGATTACTTATGGTAATCTGCGGCGTCAAGACCTAGTCTATAACAATTTATTCTAAAATAAAGGTAATAGAACTTACTTTGAGATTAAAACCTAACAATGTAACTGCGAGATATAGTCTTAGCCTCTAAAACACACACGTCTAATGTCACACTTAAATTTAGACAGTTAGCCCCAATCATTGATATCTTATGGTAATCTGCGGCGTCAAGACCTAGTCTATAACAATTTAATCTAAAATGAAGGTAATAGAACTTACTTTGAGATTAAAACCTAACAATGTATCTGCGAGATATAGTCTTAGCCTCTAAAACATACACGTCCAATGTCACACTTAAATTTAGACAGTAAGCCCTACTCATTAATTTCTTGTGGTAATCTGAGGCGTCAAGACCTAATCTATAACATTTTATTCTAAAATGAAGGTAATAGAACATACTTTGAGATTAAAACCTAACAATGTAACTGCGAGATATAGTCTTAGCCTCTAAAACACACACGTCCAATGTCACACTTAAATTTAGACAGTAAGCCCTAATCATTAATTTCTTGTGGTAATCTGCGGCGTCAAGACCTAATCTATAACAATTTATTCTAAAATGAAGGTAATAGAACATACTTTGAGATTAAAACCAAACCAAGTAACTGCAAGATATAGTCTTAGCCTCTAAAAACACACGTTTTATGTCGCACTTCAATGTAGGCAGTAAGCCCTAATCATTGATATCTTGTGGTAATCTGCGGCGTCAAGACCTAATCTATAAAAATTTATTCTAAATTGTTAGTAATAGAACTTACTTTGAGATTAAAACCTAACCATGTAACTGCAAGATATAGCCTTCTCCTCTAAAAACACACGTTTAATGTCGCACTTAAATTTAGACAGTAAACCCTAATCATTGATTTCTTGTGGTAATCTGCGGCGTAAAGACCTAATCTTTAACAATTTATCCTAAAATGAAGGTAATACAACTTACTTTGATATTAAAACCTAACCATGTAACTGCAAGATATAGTCTTAGCCTCTCAAAACACACGTATAATGTCGCACTTAAATTTAGACAATAAGCCTTAATCATTGATTTCTTATGGTAATCTGCGGCGTCAAGACCTAATCTATAAAAATTTATTCTAAATTGTTAGTAATAGAACTTACTTTGATATTAAAACCTAACCATGTAACTGCAAGATATAGTCTTAGCCTCTCAAAACACACGTTTAATGTCGCACTTAAATTTAGGCAGTAAGCCCTAATCATTGATATCCTGTGGTAATCTGCGGCATCAAGACCTAATCTATAACAATTTATTCTAAAATGAAGGTAATAGAACTTACTTTGAGATTGAAAACTAACCATGTAATTGTAAGATATAGTCTTAGCCTCTAAAAACACACGTATAATGTCGCACTTAAATTTAGACAATAAGCCTTAATCATTGATTTCTTAAGGTAATCTGCGGCGTCAAGACGTAGTTTATAACAATTTATTCTAAAATGTAAGTAATAGAATTTACTTTGAGATTAAAACCCAACCAAGTAACTGCAAGATATAGTCTTAGCCTCTAAAAACACACGTTTAATGTCGTACTTAAATTTAGGCAGTAAGCCCTAATCATTGATATCTTGTGGTAATCTGCGGCGACAAGACCCAATCTATAACAATTTATCCTAAAATGAAGGTAATACAACTTACTTTGATATTAAAACCTAACCATGTAACTGCAAGATATAGTCTTAGCCTCTCAAAACACACGTTTATTGTCGCACTTAAATTTAGGCAGTAAGCCCTAATCATTGATATCCTGTGCTAATCTGCGGCGTCAAGACCTAATCTATAACAATTTATCCTAAAATGAAGGTAATACAACTTACTTTGATATTAAAACCTAACCATGTAACTGCAAGATATAGTCTTAGCCTCTCAAAACACACGTATATTGGCGCACTTAAATTTAGACAATAAGCCTTAATCATTGATTTCTTATGGTAATCTGCGGCGTCAAGACCTAGTTTATAACAATTTATCCTAAAATGAAGGTAATACAACTTACTTTGATATTAAAACCTAACTATGTAACTGCAAGATATAGTCTTAGCCTCTAAAACACACACGTCTTATGTCACACTTAAAATTAGACAGTTAGCCCCAATCATTGATATCTTATTGTAATCTGCGGCGTCAAGACCTAGTTTATAACAATTTATTCTAAAATGTAAGTAATAGAATTTACTTTGAGATTAAAACCTAACTATGTAACTGCGAAATACAGTCTTAGCCTCTAAAACACACACGTCTAATGTCGCACTTAAATTTAAACAGTAAGACCTAATCATTAATTTCTTGTGGTAATCTGCGGCGTCAAGACCTAGTCTATAAGAATTAATACTAAAATGTGAGTAATAGAATATACTTTGAGATTAAAACCTAACCATGTAACTGCAAGATATAGTCTTAGCCTCTAAAACACACACGTCTAATGTCACACTTAAATTTAGACAGTAAGCCCTAATCATTAATTTCTTATTGTAATACGCTACGTCAAGACCTAGTCTATAACAATTTATCCTAAAATGAAGGTAATACAACTTACTTTGATATTAAAACCTAACCATGTAACTGCAAGATATAGTCTTAGCCTCTCAAAACACACGTATATTATCGCAATTAAATTTAGACAGTACACATTCATCCGCGACACGAGAAAGATATAGCTCCCGCTTAAAAAATACTATTAATTAGTAAAGGTCGAGCTACGCGTCTAAAAATTTGGTGAAGTGTTCAGTGCAGTGCAATACACAAGTTACATTGTGGGCAAAGTGATCAGAAAGTGCCGACCCCCAAAAAACAACCATCTAAGCAAAATAAAAACACAAAATTACCAATATCTTCGCAAAGGTTAGTGTAAAAAATTCCTACTAATCGCCACCGTGTGGGCTTTATCTTACAGTACACGAGGATACCAATATTGGTGATTTCTGCTAAGGATCTTGAGGCTCAGGGTGGTTTTTAATAAAACACCTTTGCACGTCATTATCTCGGCCTGCGTGGCTGGAATCATCTCCAAACAAACACCTAAGAGATCGCAGAAAGGAGACCTATCTTATGATACCTCACACGACGGGATCCGTCAAACGGTTTAGGAAATAACACGAACCTTTGTTCTCTGTGACGTCATTTGGAGTGAAATCATCGCTACGTGGTGCAGAAAAGCTACACGTTGGAACTATATAGCACCGATTTGGCAAACGTCACCCGCCAAGCGACTGTTGTATTCTATCGACGGAACAGCTACATGGCAACACTGACATAACGTCATCCGTCAACTATCTGTCAAATTCAACTGACAGAAGTCACAACAAACTGTCACAGCCTACCTACCATACACATAGGACGTCACATAGACGTGTGTAACATCTAGAACCCCGTCGTGTGGGGGCTCATTCTTCTCAGATTGACAAGGCGCATTCAGGAACACCCCCCACTTAAATAAATCCCCCCTTACAAAACTTTTTGCCAAACTTGGCGACTATCCATCTCAAACAAAAATAAATTTTTTCCCCCTTCCCCCTCCACCCGCACTTTTCCCGAAAACCCCTCTGGAAATAACTCGGGAATCACTTGTCCTGGGACACCACGAGAGGTATCACCGAATTCGGGAAGAGAAGCTCTATCATCTGGCTCCAACAGAAATTCAAGATTACACTCCCCTCGGAAGTTATTACTGAAATACCAGAGGAAACAATACCCCGCGGCCCATAACTTTCGAACCGGCGATCTTTGAAAACCAGGAGAGGTCCCATTGGAATCGCGAAACGAAGCCCTATCATCTGGCTCCAACAGATTCAAAAAGACCCCAGACTAAGAATACCCCCAACACCCAAAAATCTAACTTGGCCACTATTCATTTCGACTTCAGGAAAAAAAAAAAAAAAGAGCTCTATCATCTGGCTCCAACAAAAACCTTATTTGCACAGCCAAATACTTGCCAAATAAATCGACATACCAACGGACGAACCAAGACGCAAGCCAGTGTACTCAGGCACAGGAATAATATATAAAAATGGCAGACAAGCTAGCCACAACCTCTAAACAACAAGAGGCAACAACAACAAAATCGACAAGCAATAAAACCTTAACTAAGACCACAACGGGTCCCATCATAAAGAGCAAAGCGGAAAAAGTACTGCGAACCCTTCGCCATAAAGTATTGGACGCTGCGCTCAAAGAACAACATGAGAAGCCCGTAGCCCTGGACATAAACTCACCCCCCCTCGCCTCAACCAGCCCAACATTGGCGGGAGAAAAACAGGCCTCATCAGCAGCACAAACCCCACTGGAGGACATCCAGCAGAGACTCCTCAAGTGGAAGGGAATTGCTGAACAACAAACGTCCCATGAACTTCAACAAACGGATGAGGACGCCAGTTCAGTCACATCCTACCAAGACTCAGATGCAGACTCCATAGCGTCGTCGGTCAGAAAACCAAGAACAAGCCTTTTGTTTACCAACAAGAGAGGTAGAGGAATAGAAATGGACGTCGCAACAAAAGAGGCGAATAAAATGCTGCAGGAAGGGAAGACTGCTCTAGAAGAAGCAAGTAACATGAAGAAAGAGTGTAAGGCCATCGCACTAGAGAGCCTCCAAGGCCTGTTTGAAACAGTGCTCTCCTTATCAGAGTCGAGATCACGTCACAAATACAACTTGGAGAGGGAGCGCGTAAGCAAAGCCAAAGAGCTTGTGAGAGTTGAAAGGGCCCACAATAAGCAAATAGCGGCCATGACTCAAGAACTCGCCACCCTAAGAGAGGAGATCGTGTCTTCCAAAAAAGAGACGATTGACGTGAGAAAGTGGCTAGAGTTCGAAACAAGAGACCCATGCAGACGCATTAAGGAAATATCTGAACATCTCCCTATTCAAACCAAAAAGTGTGACAAGTTACAAGAACTTCTGCAACAAAACATCAAGCAGAGTGACAATAATAACACAGAAACGCTCCGCCAGGAGATACAAACAATGATTAAGACCACTAAAACCATGGCCATAAAAATTGAAGACCTGGAGAAAGGAGTAGTTAAGGTCACAAAACAAACGGAGATGATGTCTACAAAGCTGAAAGAAGACACGCGTGCCGCAACACAACCAGACCTCCCAATTAATCTTGGAGAGGACTTGGAAGACATTAAAAAAGGCATCAGCGACCTGAAAGCTAAAGCGGACATCGCCGCAACATCGTCACTAGCCCCACCACCACCAGTCATCAAGTTGGACGAACACCTCCAACCAATAAGTGAAAGGCTCAAGGCGGTTACTTCGGAGCTAAGGACGATGCGGGAAGAACGAAAAGATACTACCCAACAAATAGGTATGAGTATCGGCACCGAGATGGCTATAACCGAGCTCATCAAAAACCAGGTGAAGGGCTATCCACAACCAACATACGCCCAAATAACGAAAAATAACTCCCCACCACCAAGAAGGCCGAACCACTCCATCATCATTTCATCGACGGACGCTACAAAAACCAGCGAGCACGTCGTGACGATGATTAGAACCGCGTTAGACGTGAAAAACACGGGCGCAAAAGTGGACCGAATAAAGAAAGTTAAGAACCAAAAAGTTATTATCACCTGCAATACCAAGGATGACCTTCAGCTGGTAAGGGAAAAAATCAAAAAAACCAATACCCTAAAAACCGAGTCCGCAAAAACAACAAATCCACTAATTATCATTAAAGACGTCATGGCTTATCACACAGACGCAGAGCTTGTGGCACATATTCTGGCCCAGAACAAGCAGGTGCTGGAAGGCGTGGAGACAAATGAGCGGGTAATTAGAGTCAGATACAGGAAGCGTGCGCGCAACAACCTAGTATGCCACCCAGTCTTGGAAGTTTCCCCCAAAATTCACAAAAACATGCTTGAGGCTGAGAAGCTCTACATAGACCTCCAGAGAAGACCAGTGGCGGACCACTCACCACTTGTCCAATGTGCCAGATGCCTCGGTTTTGGCCACACAAAAACAATTTGCCAGGAAGCGGAAGAGAGGTGCAACTTCTGCGGAGCAGCTCACTCCTGGGAAAAGTGCCCTAGCCGTAAGGAGAACAAGCCGCCAAACTGTTTTAACTGCCAAAAAATAAAGAGATCTCTAGGCGCACCACTGGTAGAAACAAACCACATAGCATACAGCAATGTATGCCCTGAACGCCAGAAATGGGACGCAATAGCAAGAGCCAGAGTCTCCTACCTCTGCTAAAGATGACACAACAGCTCCTCAAACAACAGCAGCCCAAACCAACCAATCCCAAAATAGTATCAAAATTATCCAAGTCAACCTCCAGAGATCGAAGCTAGCAACCGCCGAATTGATGCAGGTGGCAGATTCAGAGGGAATTTCGATAGCACTCGTCCAAGAACCTTATGTGGGAAAGACGGGTGTCCTAAAACAACATCCAGGCACCACAATAGTCCAGTGCACTCTGAATCGCAGAAAACCGAACAAAGCGGCGGTAGTCATCTTTGGCGATAAAATCGCAGTCACCCACGATCCACAAATGGTCACAGAAACCGAAGTACCGGCAACAATAACAACAGGAAAGACGAACATTGGCCTAATATCACTCTACCTAGAGGGGAATGAAGCCATCAGCCCCTACATCGTCAGGTGCAAGACCATTATGAGCAAATTCACCACAAACAACATCATAGTGGGAGGTGACATAAATGCCTGGAGCAACTGGTGGGGAAGTTCATCGGAAAACGACAGAGGCATAGAATACAACGCCTTCCTCGACGAGATGGACCTCCACATCCTAAACAAAGGCAACACACCAACGTTTGAGACGAACAGAAGAGGTAAACTCTATACAAGTATAGTGGACGTCACAGCGTGCAGCAAACCACTGTTGGGGAAAATTAACAACTGGAGAGTGAGCCGAAACAAGATAAATTCGGATCACAACGCCATCACCTTCTACCTCCAATTGGAAAGGGCTCCGAAACCATTGAAGCCCATCACCACCAGGAGATACAACACAAAAAAGGCCAAATGGCGAGAACTCAGAAAAATTTTCAACAACAGATTGGAAAACGAGAATTTGACTCCACATACAATAACAGCCATAGAAAAACCAGTAGACCTGGAAACCGTCTCAAACACCTACAATGACTGCATCAAAGAGGCTTGTGAAAAATCAATACCCTCTGCAAATACATACAAGGGAAACCCCATACCGCCATGGTGGACACCAGCCCTGCAACAGCTCAAACAAGAAGTCTTAAGAAAAAAGCGCAGAATCCGCAACGCCGCTGCCTGTAGAATATTACAGGTGGTAACCGAATATCAAGAGGCAAAACAGCTGTACAACATCACAGCAGAGGAGGCCCAAACAGCGAGTTGGAAAAAGTTTTGTGCAACACAGGACAGAGAAAGCATGTGGGATGGAATATACCGAGTGATCCGGAAAACAGCTAGGAGACAAGATGACACCCTATTGAGAGACGCTGCGGGAAACACCCTTACCCCATACGAATCAGCGGAACTCCTAGCTCAAACTTTTTATCCGGATGACGATGAGAAGACCGACACCCCACATCATCAACTAATAAGAAATACTGTCCAGCCCTCAAATCCCACATCATCGGAATACCCATATGCAGACGACCCACCCTTCACATTAGCCGAACTGAACTTAGTCTTGGCGGAACTAAACCCAAAAAAGGCCCCAGGTCCGGATGGATTCACGGCGGATATCTGTATAGAAGCCATCACAGCGAACAGGGAGGTGTTCTTGGCGATTGCGAACAAA
This sequence comes from Melinaea marsaeus rileyi, assembly GCA_918358865.1. NCBI lineage: Eukaryota > Metazoa > Arthropoda > Insecta > Lepidoptera > Nymphalidae > Melinaea > Melinaea marsaeus. Next base: position 10,374,367 of record OU911094.1, read on the forward strand.
TGCATGACACTGGAATACTTTCCTACTCAATGGAAAAAGGCACATGTGGTGATCCTGAGAAAACCAGGAAAAGAGGACTATACTAAACCAAAATCATACCGACCAATAGGCCTACTCTCAATACTAGGCAAAATTCTAGAGAAAATGATGATAGGCCGAATACAGTGGCACGTCTTTCCAACACTTAACAATATGCAGTACGGGTTCATGCCAAGAAAGAGTACAGAAGATGCACTCTATGTCCTAACGGAACACCTCAGGGGAGAGATAAGCAAGAAGAACATTGCCATAGTAATCTCACTGGACATAGAAGGAGCATTTGACAACGCATGGTGGCCATCACTCAAAAAACAACTGGTAGATAAAAAATGCCCTAAGAACTTATTCGGGATGGTAGGCTCCTATCTTCAAGATAGAAGCGTCCAAGTACATTACGCCAGGGCATCGAGCGAGAAAAAAACAACAAAAGGATGCGTCCAAGGATCCATAGGAGGACCAACCTTCTGGAACCTGATTCTGGACTCGCTCCTACAGCACCTGACTGCCCAAGGAGTAAGATGCCAGGCGTTTGCAGACGACGTGGTCTTAACATTCTCCGGCCCCCCAATCCATGAGCTGGAGCGTCAAGCCAACGAGACCCTTGATATTGTACATGACTGGGGGCAGAAGAACAAGCTAAGTTTTGCACCACACAAGACCTTCGCAATGATGCTAACAAAGAAACTGAAAGTATCAAACCCCCAAATTTACATGGACGGTAAAGAGATTGCCTTGGTTGACGAAATAAAGATACTAGGATTAACCATCAACAAAACCCTGACATTCAAATCACATGTGGCCGCAATATGCAAGAAAGCGGCGGACATCTACAAACAGCTAGCATGTGCGGCAAAGGTAACTTGGGGATTAAACTCAGAAATAATAAGAACAATATACGTGGCGGTGATAGAACCGATACTGACATATGCAGCATGCGCATGGGCCCAAGCGACGGAATACGAAATGATCCAAAAGACTCTAAGATCAATCCAAAGAGGCTTTACTCTTAAAATATGCAAGGCATACAGAACAGTATCACTCACATCTGCACTAGCCCTTACAGGAATCCTGCCGATAGACATCCGAATACAAGAAGTTGCCAGTTTATACAAAATCAAAAAAGGATTGTCAGTGGACTACCTACCGCCAGGCAAGGAGCTCGAAGAAGTAGTTAACTACCTAGACTATCCACACCCGTCTCAACTAACTTCCTTCGACTATGAACTGTTAGAGAACATGGACTCTGAAACCATAACATCCCTTCAAATTATCGGCCCCCAAATATACACAGACGGGAGCAAGATAGAGGGGAAGACAGGAGCAGCTCTCACCTGGTGGGCAAATGGAAAGGAGATAAAACACACCAAATACAGTCTGGACCCAGCATGTACAGTTTTCCAGTCAGAGTTGTTTGCCCTGCATAAGGCCATAGAGGAAGCTAAGGAGAGCTCGGAACCCATCATCAACATTCTGAGTGACTCTAGATCATCGTTAGACCTACTTAAAAACCCTAGACAAACACTCCCATTGGTCAACAAGATAAAAGAAGACCTTTCTATCATAACACGAACTGGAAGACGGATCAGAGTGTTCTGGCTGAGAGCACATGTGGGCACGGCCGGCAACGAAAGAGCTGACGAACTTGCAAAAGTAGCAGCCCTAACACCTAAATTGACTCCAGATTACGAACTAGTTCCGCTGTCATATGCCAAGAGGAAAATCCGAGAGGAGAGCATACTCAAATGGCAGGACAGATATGACAACTCAACTACAGGTTCAGTCACGAAGCATTTCCTACCAGAGGTGAACAAATTATACCGAACGGTAAGGAATACAATTCTGAACCCAGTTCACATACAGTTGTTGACGGGACATGGAGGAATTGCTGAATACCTGCACAGATTCAAGTTAATAACTGACCCCGGATGCGAGTGTGACCCCCACGAAATAGAGTCTGTGTGGCACCTGATCTTGGACTGTCCTCGCTTCCAAAGGGCGAGAATGGACCTGGAACAAAGTTTCAACACCAATCTAACAATGGAATTACTACCCAAACTTCTGGACGACCCAAAAACCAAAAAACCTTTTTTGGACTACGCTGAAAAAATCATGCGCACAGCAGCCAAAAGGCATAAGGACACAACACCACCGCAAACTAGAGAAAACACCCGCACTACCGCACTAATAATTCCAAGACAGGTACCAACACCTAAAACAACCCTCCCTGCCACCAAAAATCACAGAGAGACAGTAGCAAGACTGCTAGAGAATGGAGTAGTCGGTCCACCTGGCATCAAGACCAGAAGTGTGGTAGTATTCATGAACACACCACATGAAAGACTGGGTATCAGCTTCTGCTGCAAAACGGGCCCAAACAGCATAGAGATGTCCCCGGGACTAGCGGCATTGATGAAAGGCAGTCCCACAAAAAGCAAATTAAAACGGAAAAAGCTCGAGGCAATGAGCGTGATTTTAATAGCAAACCAAAAATGTCGTCTATACCGCAAAGACAACAAAACGGTACTTATTTTCGAAGACGAAGAAGTATCAACACAGTTTGCAAGAGCAAGCTCACTACTTAACATCATAGCTGAGGCCAGCGAGCCCCAAGATCCGGCTCGAATAATCAGCGTGGATACAATGACAGCCGGATATTACAAAGGCGAAGTTGCAGACCACCTGGGTATAGTTGTAGCATCCAAGATTCACCAACTCGTGGCTTATGAGAATAGAGGCGAAGATCTCAGCTATTTAAAACCCAAACCAACAAAACCCCAACAAAACCCGGCAGTTCTAGACACCGACCATAGAAACCTGGCAAATCCAAGTGGCTCGGAGAGAGTGCAGAAAAAACATGAGGAGGAGAGAGATGCCAAAAACCAAACAGCAAGAAAATCTCCGAAGGAAAGCATCATCACCTCTATCATTAAAGCAGTCAGCATAGCCTCGAACCAGACCCTTAGGAAAAATCCTATAAAAGAACAGCCAGTAGGAAAACAAACATACAAATCAAAACCAAAAACGACGAAAAAACCAACGAAAGCAGCAAAAGGCCCCGCCGAACTCCCAAAATACCTACCAGTAGTCAGACCACGGGACCACATGATAAATGCCTTCATAGAGTACACCGCCATACTTAAGGCAACAAGAGCGAAAAAGATCAAAGAGTGCCAAAACATCCTGGAAGCACGTCACAGCAAACTAAAAGACCTATTAGATGAAAGGATAAAGTCTGCGAAGGCAACAATTTATAACAACCAGACAGCGGAAGTGATCGAGGGAGAAGAGGCAGAGCAGCACATGGCTGCATTCAGTGAGACAATTGGCATGGTTGAACTTGATTTAGAAAAAACAGAAACATCAGGAGTAGTCACTTACCGAACCCCGACGACTGATCCAATAGTGGTAACCACAAAGAACACTAAGATATGGCTAGACGACAAAATACTCGAAAGAGCGGACAAATTGTCAGAAACATGCCAACAATGGGAGTTACCACTAATAAAGATGATATACGGAGTACCAGGATGCGGTAAGACTACATGGATAATTAACAACTTCAACTCCCAAGACGACCATATAGTCACTACCACTAAAGAGGCTAAACTAGAACTAGCATCAAAAATCTCCGAAAAAGAGGGGGCTGACGCCGCGCGCAGAGTAAGCACACTGGCTTCGATCCTAACAAACGGATTACCGAAAGAAAAAAAGGGGAAATGCCAAAGGCTTATAGTCGATGAAGCACTGATGAACCACTTCGGATCCATCGTGATGGCCCTGCAACTCACCGAAGCCACAGAACTGCTACTCATTGGTGACGTAAATCAGCTTCCTTATATTGAAAGAGAAAACTTGTTCGAAGTCTACTACCACCGCCCAGACTTTATAACAACTGCCATCATAACACAACTTATGTGCTCAAACAGATGCCCGAGGGATGTAGTCTACGCCCTTAGAAAAGCATATGACGGTATATATTCCTCGAGCAGCATAGCAAGATCTATGAACATGAAATCCCTTACAGGTGAAAAGATCCCCATTGACCAACCAAATACCCTATACCTGACCTTCACTCAAGAAGAGAAGCTAACATTAGAAGAAAAAGGGTACGGAAAAGGGAAGGGATCCAAAACACTCACCGTTCATGAGGCACAAGGTTTGTGTTATGAAAGCACAATAGTTGTAAAAAGAACCGGAAAGAGCCTCCCACTCCATGACAGCGTACCTCATGCGCTAGTAGCCATTTCCCGACACACCAGGACGTTTGTCTACTACACGGACCATCAAGAAGATGCGCTGGCGAGGTTCATCAAAGACAGCATTGTTAATACAGACAAGACAATAAATGATTACAACTTGAAATTAGCAATACACAACCAAGACCAGAAGGTCATAACAAAATTAACCAATTGAATAGAATATTTATTTATGTATTTATTAAAGTAATTCTTGTGCCTGAATACACAGGCAAAAATCTCAAAAAAAAAAGAAATCAAAATAATAATTATAAAACAAATTAAAAATGGCATGGACTACAAGTCTATGGTAAATTTATAATAAAAATAATAAAAAAAAAAAAAAAAAAAAAAAGAACTTACTTTGAGATTAAAACCTAACCATGTAACTGCAAGATATAGTCTTAGTCTCTAAAAACACACGTTTAATGTCACACTTAAATTTAGACAATAAGCCTTAATCATTGATTTCTTATGGTAAAGTGCGGCGTCAAGACCTAGTTTATAACAATTTATTCTAAAATGTAAGTAATAGAACTTACTTTGAGATTAAAACCTAACCATGTAACTGCAAAATATAGTCTTAGCCTCTAAAAACACACGTATAATGTTATAATCTAATCACTAAATTCTTGTGGTATTCTGCGACGTCAAGACCTAATCTATAACAATTTATTCTAAACTGAAGGTAATAGAACTTACTTTGAGATTAAAACCTAACCATGTAACTGCAAAATATAGTCTTAGCCTCTAGAAACACACATTTAATGTCGCACTTTAATTTAGACAGTCAGACTGAATCACTAATTTCTTGTGGTAATCTGTGGCGGCAAGATCTAGTCTATAAGAATTTTTACTAAAGTGTGAGTAATAGAAAATACTTTGAGATTAAAACCTAACCATGTAACTGCAAGATATAGTCTTAGCCTCTAAAAACTCACGTTTAATGTCGCACTTAAATTTAGACAATAAGCCTTAATAATTGATTTCTTATGGTAATCTGCGGCGTCAAGACCTAGTTTATAACAATTTATTCTAAAATGTGAGTAATAGAATTTACTTTGAGATTAAAACCTAACAATGTAACTGCGAGATATAGTCTTAGCCTCTAAAACGCACACGTCTAATGTCACACTTAAATTTAGACAGTAAGCTATAATCATTAATTTCTTATTGTAATACGCTACGTCAAGACCTAATCTATAACAATTTATTCTAAAATAAAGGTAATAGAACTTACTTTGAGATTAAAACCTAACAATGTAACTGCGAGATATAGTCTTAGCCTCTAAAACACACACGTCCAATGTCACACTTAAATTTCGACAGTAAGCCCTAATCATTAATTTCTTGTGGTAATCTGCGGCGTCAAGACCTAATCTATAACAATTTATTCTAAAATGAAGGTAATAGAACATACTTTGAGATTAAAACCAAACCAAGTAACTGCAAGATATAGTCTTAGCCTCTAAAAACACACGTATTATGTTGCACTTCAATGTAGGCAGTAAGCCCTAATCATTGATATCTTGTGGTAATCTGCAGCGTCAAGACCTAATCTATAAAAATTTATTCTAAATTGTTAGTAATAGAACTTACTTTGAGATTAAAACCTAACCATGTAACTGCAAGATATAGCCTTCTCCTCTAAAAACACACGTTTAATGTCGCACTTAAATTTAGACGGTAAGCCCTAATCATTGATTTCTTGTGGTAATCTGCGGCGTAAAGACCAAATCTTTAACAATTTTTCCTAAAATAAAGGTAATACAACTTACTTTGATATTAAAACCTAACCATGTAACTGCAAGATATAGTCTTAGCCTCTCAAAACACACGTATAATGTCGCACTTAAATTTAGATAGTAAGCTCTAATTATTGATTTCTTATCGTAATACGCGGCGTCAAGACCTAGTTTATAACAATTTATTCTAAAATGTTAGTAATAGAACTTATTTTGAGATTAAAACCTAACCATGTAACTGCAAGATATAGCTTTCTCCTCTAAAAACACACGTTTAACGTCGCACTTAAATTTAGACAATAAGCCTTAATCATTGATTTCTTATGGTAATCTGCGGCGTCAAGACCTAGTTTATAACATCTTATTCTAAAATGTAAGTAATAGAACTTTCTTTGAGATTAAAACCCAACCAAGTAACTGCAAGATATAGTCTTAGCCTCTAAAAACACACGTTTAATGTCGCACTTAAATTTAGGCAGTAAGCCCTAATCATTGATATCTTGTGGTAAGCTGCGGCGTCAAGACCTAATCTATAACAATTTATTCTAAAATGAAGGTAATAGAACTTACTTTGAGATTGAAACCTACCCATGTAACTGAAAGATATAGTCTTAGCCTATAAAAACACACGTATAATGTCGTACTTAAATTTAGACAATAAGCCTTAATCATTGATTTCTTATGGTAATCTGCGGCGTCAAGACCTAATCTATAACAATTTATTCTAAAATGAAGGTAATAGAACTTACTTTGAGATTAAAACCTAACAATGTAACTGCGAGATATAGTCTTAGCCTCTAAAACACACACGTATAATGTCATACTTAAATTTAGACAGTAAGCCCTAATCATTAATTTCTTGTGGTAATCTGCGGCGTCAAGACGTAATCTATAACAATTTATTCTAAAATAAAGGTAATAGAACTTACTTTGAGATTAAAACCAAACCAAGTAACTGCAAGATATAGTCTTAGCCTCTAAAAACACACGTTTAATGTCGCACTTAAATGTAGGCAGTAAGCCCTAATCATTGATATCTTGTGGTAATCTTCGGCGTCAAGACCTAATCTATAAAAATTTATTCTAAATTGTTAGTAATAGAACTTACTTTGATATTAAAACCTAACCATGTAACTGCAAGATATAGTCTTAGCCTCTCAAAACACAGGTTTATTGTCGCACTTAAATTTAGGCAGTAAGCCCTAATCATTGATATCCTGTGCTAATCTGCGGCGTCAAGACCTAATCTATAACAATTTATTCTAAAATGAAGGTAATAGAACTTACTTTGAGATTGAAAACTAACCATGTAACTGAAAGATATAGTCTTAGCCTCTAAAACACACCTATAATGTCGCACTTCAATTTAGAAAATAAGCCTTAATCATTGATTTCTTATTTTAATCTGCGGCGTCAAAACCTAGTTTATAACAATTTATTCTAAAATGTAAGTAATAGAATTTACTTTGAGATTGAAACCCAACCAAGTAACTGCAAGATATAGTCTTAGCCTCTAAAAACACACGTTTAATGTCCTATTTAAATTTAGGCAGTAAGCCCTAATCATTGATATCTTGTGGTAATCTGCGGCGTCAAGACCTAATCTATAACAATTTATCCTAAAATGAAGGTAATACAACTTACTTTGATATTAAAACCTAACCATGTAACTGCAAGATATAGTCTTAGCCTCTCAAAACACACGTATATTGGCGCACTTAAATTTAAACAATAAGCCTTAATCATTGATTACTTATGGTAATCTGCGGCGTCAAGACCTAGTCTATAACAATTTATTCTAAAATAAAGGTAATAGAACTTACTTTGAGATTAAAACCTAACAATGTAACTGCGAGATATAGTCTTAGCCTCTAAAACACACACGTCTAATGTCACACTTAAATTTAGTCAGTTAGCCCTAATCATTAATTTCTTGTAGTAATCTGCGGCGTCAAGACCTAATCTATAACAATTTATTCTAAAATGAAGGTAATAGAACTTACTTTGAGATTAAAACCAAACCAAGTAACTGCAAGATATAGTCTTAGCCTCTAAAAACACACGTTTAATGTCGCACTTAAATGTAGGCAGTAAGCCCTAATCATTGATATCTTGTGGTAATCTGCGGCGACAATACCTAATCTATAAAAATTTATTCTAAAATGTTAGTAATAGAACTTACTTTGAGATTAAAACCTAACCATGTAACTGCAAGATATAGTCTTAGCCTTTAAAAACACACCTATTATGTCGCACTTAAATTTAGACAGTAAGCCCTATTCATTAATTTCTTATTGTAATACGCGGCATCAAGACCTAATCTATAACAATTTATTCTAAATTGAAGGTAATAGAACTTACTTTGATATTAAAACCTAACCATATAACTGCAAGATATAGTCTTAGCCTCTAAAAACACACGTATAATGTCGCACTTAAATTTAGCCAATAAGCCTTAATCATTGATTTCTTATGGTAATCTGCGGCATCAAGACCTAGTTTATAACAATTTATCCTAAAATGAAGGTAATACAACTTACTTTGATATTAAAACCTAATCATGTAACTGCAAGATATAGTCTTAGCCTCTCAAAACACACGTATATTGTCGCACTTAAATTTAGACAATAAGCCTTAATCATTGATTACTTATTGTAATCTGCGGCGTCAAGACCTAATCTATAACAATTTATTCTAAAATGAAGGTAATAGAACTTACTTTGAGATTGAAACCTAACAATGTAACTGCGAGATATAGTCTTAGCCTCTAAAACACACACGTCTAATGTCACACATAAATTTAGACAGTAAGCCCTAATCATTAATTTCTTGTGGTAATCTGCGGCGTCAAGACCTAATCTATAAAAAATTATTCTAAATTGTTAGTAATAGAACTTACTTTGAGATTAAAACCTAACCATGTAACTGCAAGATATAGCCTTCTCCTCTAAAAACACACGTTTAATGTCGCACTTAAATTTAGACAGTAAACCCTAATCATTGATTTCTTGTGGTTATCTGCGGCGTAAAGACCTAATCTTTAACAATTTATCCTAAAATGAAGGTAATACAACTTACTTTGATATTAAAACCTAACCATGTAACTGCAAGATATAGTCTTAGCCTCTCAAAACACACGTATAATGTCGCACTTAAATTTAGATAGTAAGCCCTAATTATTGATTTCTTATCGTAATACGCGGCGTCAAGACCTAGTTTATAACAACTTATTCTAAAATGTAAGTAATAGAACTTTCTTTGAGATTAAAACCCAACCAAGTAACTGCAAGATATAGTCTTAGCCTCTAAAAACACACGTTTAATGTCGCACTTAAATTTAGGCAGTAAGCCCTAATCATTGATATCCTGTGGTAATCTGCGGCGTCAAGACCTAATCTATAACAATTTATTCTAAAATGAAGGTAATAGAACTTACTTTGAGATTGAAACCTACCCATGTAACTGAAAGATATAGTCTTAGCCTCTAAAAACACACGTATAATGTCGCACTTAAATTTAGACAATAAGCCTTAATCATGGATTTCTTATGGTAATCTGCGGCGTCAAGACCTAATCTATAACAATTTATTCTAAAATGAAGGTAATACAACTTACTTTGATATTAAAACCTAACCATGTAACTGCAAGATATAGTCTTAGCCTCTCAAAACACACGTATAATGTCGCACTTAAATTTAGATAGTAAGCCCTAATTGTTGATTTCTTATCGTAATACGCGGCGTCAAGACCTAGTTTATAACAATTTATTCTACAATGAAGGTAATAGAACTTACTTTGAGATTAAAACCTAACAATGTAACTGCGAGATATAGTCTTAGCCTCTAAAAACACACGTATATTGTCGCACTTAAATTTAGGCAGTAAGCCCTAATCATTGATATCCTGTGGTAATCTGCGGCGTCAAGACCTAATCTATAACAATTTATTCTAAAATGAAGGTTATAGAACTTACTTTGAGATTGAAACCTAACCATGTAACTGAAAGATATAGTCTTTGCCTCTAAAAACACACGTATAATGTCGCACTTAAATTTAGTCAATAAGCCTTAATCATTGATTTCTTATGGTAATCTGCGGCATCAAGACCTAGTTTATAACAATTTATCCTAAAATGAAGGTAATACAACTTACTTTGATATTAAAACCTAACCATGTAACTGCAAGATATAGTCTTAGCCTCTCAAAACACACGTATATTGTCGCACTTAAATTTAGACAATAAGCCCTAATCATTGATTACTTATGGTAATCTGCGGCGTCAAGACCTAATCTATAACAATTTATTCTAAAATGAAGGTAATAGAACTTACTTTGAGATTAAAACCTAACAATGTAACTGCGAGATATAGTCTTTGCCTCTAAAACACACACGTATAATGTCATACTTAAATTTAGACAGTAAGCCCTAATCATTAATTTCTTGTGGTAATTTGCGGCGTCAAGACGTAATCTATAACAATTTATTCTAAAATAAAGGTAATAGAACTTACTTTGAGATTAAAACCAAACCAAGTAACTGCAAGATATTGTCTTAGCCTCTAAAAACACACGTTTAATGTCGCACTTAAATGTAGGCAGTAAGCCCTAATCATTGATATCTTGTGGTAATCTGCGGCGTCAAGACCTAATCTATAAAAATTTATTCTAAATTTTTAGTAATAGAACTTACTTTGATATTAAAACCTAACCATGTAACTGCAAGATATAGTCTTAGCCTCTCAAAACACAGGTTTATTGTCGCACTTAAATTTAGGCAGTAAGCCCTAATCATTGATATCCTGTGCTAATCTGCGGCGTCAAGACCTAATCTATAACAATTTATTCTAAAATGAAGGTAATAGAACTTACTTTGAGATTGAAAACTAACCATGTAACTGAAAGATATAGTCTTAGCCTCTAAAACACACCTATAATGTCGCACTTCAATTTAGAAAATAAGCCTTAATCATTGATTTCTTATTTTAATCTGCGGCGTCAAAACCTAGTTTATAACAATTTATTCTAAAATGTAAGTAATAGAATTTACTTTGAGATTGAAACCCAACCAAGTAACTGCAAGATATAGTCTTAGCCTCTAAAAACACACGTTTAATGTCCTATTTAAATTTAGGCAGTAAGCCCTAATCATTGATATCTTGTGGTAATCTGCGGCGTCAAGACCTAATCTATAACAATTTATCCTAAAATGAAGGTAATACAACTTACTTTGATATTAAAACCTAACCATGTAACTGCAAGATATAGTCTTAGCCTCTCAAAACACACGTATATTGGCGCACTTAAATTTAAACAATAAGCCTTAATCATTGATTACTTATGGTAATCTGCGGCGTCAAGACCTAGTCTATAACAATTTATTCTAAAATAAAGGTAATAGAACTTACTTTGAGATTAAAACCTAACAATGTAACTGCGAGATATAGTCTTAGCCTCTAAAACACACACGTCTAATGTCACACTTAAATTTAGTCAGTTAGCCCTAATCATTAATTTCTTGTAGTAATCTGCGGCGTCAAGACCTAATCTATAACAATTTATTCTAAAATGAAGGTAATAGAACTTACTTTGAGATTAAAACCAAACCAAGTAACTGCAAGATATAGTCTTAGCCTCTAAAAACACACGTTTAATGTCGCACTTAAATGTAGGCAGTAAGCCCTAATCATTGATATCTTGTGGTAATCTGCGGCGACAATACCTAATCTATAAAAATTTATTCTAAAATGTTAGTAATAGAACTTACTTTGAGATTAAAACCTAACCATGTAACTGCAAGATATAGTCTTAGCCTTTAAAAACACACCTATTATGTCGCACTTAAATTTAGACAGTAAGCCCTATTCATTAATTTCTTATTGTAATACGCGGCATCAAGACCTAATCTATAACAATTTATTCTAAATTGAAGGTAATAGAACTTACTTTGATATTAAAACCTAACCATATAACTGCAAGATATAGTCTTAGCCTCTAAAAACACACGTATAATGTCGCACTTAAATTTAGCCAATAAGCCTTAATCATTGATTTCTTATGGTAATCTGCGGCATCAAGACCTAGTTTATAACAATTTATCCTAAAATGAAGGTAATACAACTTACTTTGATATTAAAACCTAATCATGTAACTGCAAGATATAGTCTTAGCCTCTCAAAACACACGTATATTGTCGCACTTAAATTTAGACAATAAGCCTTAATCATTGATTACTTATTGTAATCTGCGGCGTCAAGACCTAATCTATAACAATTTATTCTAAAATGAAGGTAATAGAACTTACTTTGAGATTGAAACCTAACAATGTAACTGCGAGATATAGTCTTAGCCTCTAAAACACACACGTCTAATGTCACACATAAATTTAGACAGTAAGCCCTAATCATTAATTTCTTGTGGTAATCTGCGGCGTCAAGACCTAATCTATAAAAAATTATTCTAAATTGTTAGTAATAGAACTTACTTTGAGATTAAAACCTAACCATGTAACTGCAAGATATAGCCTTCTCCTCTAAAAACACACGTTTAATGTCGCACTTAAATTTAGACAGTAAACCCTAATCATTGATTTCTTGTGGTTATCTGCGGCGTAAAGACCTAATCTTTAACAATTTATCCTAAAATGAAGGTAATACAACTTACTTTGATATTAAAACCTAACCATGTAACTGCAAGATATAGTCTTAGCCTCTCAAAACACACGTATAATGTCGCACTTAAATTTAGATAGTAAGCCCTAATTATTGATTTCTTATCGTAATACGCGGCGTCAAGACCTAGTTTATAACAACTTATTCTAAAATGTAAGTAATAGAACTTTCTTTGAGATTAAAACCCAACCAAGTAACTGCAAGATATAGTCTTAGCCTCTAAAAACACACGTTTAATGTCGCACTTAAATTTAGGCAGTAAGCCCTAATCATTGATATCCTGTGGTAATCTGCGGCGTCAAGACCTAATCTATAACAATTTATTCTAAAATGAAGGTAATAGAACTTACTTTGAGATTGAAACCTACCCATGTAACTGAAAGATATAGTCTTAGCCTCTAAAAACACACGTATAATGTCGCACTTAAATTTAGACAATAAGCCTTAATCATGGATTTCTTATGGTAATCTGCGGCGTCAAGACCTAATCTATAACAATTTATTCTAAAATGAAGGTAATACAACTTACTTTGATATTAAAACCTAACCATGTAACTGCAAGATATAGTCTTAGCCTCTCAAAACACACGTATAATGTCGCACTTAAATTTAGATAGTAAGCCCTAATTGTTGATTTCTTATCGTAATACGCGGCGTCAAGACCTAGTTTATAACAATTTATTCTACAATGAAGGTAATAGAACTTACTTTGAGATTAAAACCTAACAATGTAACTGCGAGATATAGTCTTAGCCTCTAAAAACACACGTATATTGTCGCACTTAAATTTAGGCAGTAAGCCCTAATCATTGATATCCTGTGGTAATCTGCGGCGTCAAGACCTAATCTATAACAATTTATTCTAAAATGAAGGTTATAGAACTTACTTTGAGATTGAAACCTAACCATGTAACTGAAAGATATAGTCTTTGCCTCTAAAAACACACGTATAATGTCGCACTTAAATTTAGTCAATAAGCCTTAATCATTGATTTCTTATGGTAATCTGCGGCATCAAGACCTAGTTTATAACAATTTATCCTAAAATGAAGGTAATACAACTTACTTTGATATTAAAACCTAACCATGTAACTGCAAGATATAGTCTTAGCCTCTCAAAACACACGTATATTGTCGCACTTAAATTTAGACAATAAGCCCTAATCATTGATTACTTATGGTAATCTGCGGCGTCAAGACCTAATCTATAACAATTTATTCTAAAATGAAGGTAATAGAACTTACTTTGAGATTAAAACCTAACAATGTAACTGCGAGATATAGTCTTTGCCTCTAAAACACACACGTATAATGTCATACTTAAATTTAGACAGTAAGCCCTAATCATTAATTTCTTGTGGTAATTTGCGGCGTCAAGACGTAATCTATAACAATTTATTCTAAAATAAAGGTAATAGAACTTACTTTGAGATTAAAACCAAACCAAGTAACTGCAAGATATTGTCTTAGCCTCTAAAAACACACGTTTAATGTCGCACTTAAATGTAGGCAGTAAGCCCTAATCATGGATATCTTGTGGTAATCTGCGGCGTCAAGACCTAATCTATAAAAATTTATTCTAAATTGTTAGTAATAGCTATTACTAACAATTTGATATTAAAACCTAACCATGTAACTACAAGATATAGTCTTAGCCTCTCAAAACACACGTTTATTGTAGTTCTTAAATTTAGGCAGTAAGCCCTAATCATTGATATCCTGTGCTAATCTGCGGCGTCAAGACCTAATCTATAACAATTTATTCTAAAATGAAGGTAATAGAACTTACTTTGAGATTGAAAACTAACCATGTAACTGAAAGATATAGTCTTAGCCTCTAAAAACACACGTATAATGTCGCACTTAAATTTAGACAATAAGCCTTAATCATTGATTTCTTATTTTAATCTGCGGCGTCAAGACCTAGTTTATAACAATTTATTCTAAAATGTAAGTAATAGAATTTACTTTGAGATTAAAACCCAACCAAGTAACTGCAAGATATAGTCTTAGCCTCTAAAAACACACGTTTAATGTCCTATTTAAATTAAGGCAGTAAGCCCTAATCATTGATACCTTGTGGTAATCTGCGGCGTCAAGACCTAATATATAACAATTTATTCTACAATAAGGGTAATAGAACTTACTTTGAGATTAAAACCTAACAATGTAACTGCGAGATATAGTCTTATCCTCTAAAACACACACGTCTAATATCGCACTTAAATTTAGACAGTAAGCCCTAATCATTAATTTCTTATTGTAATACGCTACGTCAAGACCTAGTCTATAACAATTTATCCTAAAATGAAGGTAATACAACTTACTTTGATATTTAAACCTAACCATGTAACTGCAAGATATAGTCTTAGCCTCTCAAAACACACGTATATTGTCGCAATTAAATTTAGACAGTAAGCCCCAATCATTGATTTCTTATGATAATCTGCGGCGTCAAGACCTAGTCTATAACAATTTATTCTAAAATGAAGGAAATAGAACTTACTTTGAGATTAAAACCTAACAATGTAACTGAGAGATATAGTCTTAGCCTCTAAAACACACACGTCCAATGTCACACTTAAATTTAGACAGTAAGCCCTAATCATTAATTTCTTGTGGTAATCTGCGTTGCGTTGTGTAACTGCAAAATATAGTCTTAGCCTCTAGAAACGCACATTTGATGTCGCACTTTAATTTAGACAGTCAGACTAATCACTAATCAAATCACTAATTTCTTGTGGTAATCTGTGGCGGCAAGATCTAGTCTATAAGACTTTTCACTAAAGTGTGAGTCATAGAAATTACTTTGAGATTAAAACCTAACAATGTAACTGCGAGATATAGTCTTAGCCTCTAAAACACACACGTCCAATGTCACACTTAAATTTAGACAGTAAGCCCTAATCATTAATTTCTTGTGGTAATCTGCGGCGTCAAGACCTAATCTATAACAATTTATTCTAAAATGAAGGTAATAGAACATACTTTGAGATTAAAACCAAACCAAGTAACTGCAAGATATAGTCTTAGCCTCTAAAAACACACGTATTATGTTGCACTTCAATGTAGGCAGCAAGCCCTAATCATTGATATCTTGTGGTAATCTGCAGCGTCAAGACCTAATGTATAAAAATTTATTCTAAATTGTTAGTAATAGAACTTACTTTGAGATTAAAACCTAACAATGTAACTGCGAGATATAGTCTTAGCCTCTCAAAACACACGTATATTGTCGCACTTAAATTTAGGCAGTAAGCCCTAATTATTGATATCCTGTGGTAATCTGCGGCGTCAAGACCTTATCTATAATAATTAACATTCATATTTAAGTAATAGAACTTACTTTGAGATTAAAACCAAACCAAGTAACTGCAAAATATAGTCTTAGCCTCTAGAAACGCACATTTGATGTCGCACTTTAATTTAGACAGTCAGACTAAATCACTAATTTCTTGTGGTAATCTGTGGCGGCAAGATCTAGTCTATAAGAATTTTCACTAAAGTGTGAGTAATAGAAAATACTTTGAGCTAAAAACCTAACCATGTAACTGCAAGATATAGTCTTAGCCTCTAAAAACTCACGTTTAATGTCGCACTTAAATTTAGACAATAAGCCTTAATCATTGATTTCTTGTGGTAATCTGCGGCGTCAAACCCTAATCTATAACAATTTATCCTAAAATGAAGGTAATACAACTTACTTTGATATTAAAACCTAACCATGTAACTGCAAGATATAGTCTTAGCCTCTCAAAACACACGTATATTGTCGCACTTAAATTTAGACAGTAAGCCCCAATCATTGATTTCTTATGGTAATCTGCGGCGTCAAGACCTAGTCTATAACAATTTATTCTAAAATGAAGGTAATAGAACTTACTTTGAGATTAAAACCTAACCATGTAACTGCAAAATATAGTCTTAGCCTCTAAAAACACACGTATAATGTTATAATCTAATCACTAATTTCTTGTGGTATTCTGCGACGTCAAGACCTAATCTATAACAATTTATTCTAAACTGAAGGTAATAGAACTTACTTTGAGATTAAAACCTAACCATGTAACTGCAAAATATAGTCTTAGCCTCTAGAAACGCACATTTGATGTCGCACTTTAATTTAGACAGTCAGACTAAATCACAAATTTCTTGTGGTAATCTGTGGCGGCAAGATCTAGTCTATAAGAATTTTCACTAAAGTGTGAGTAATAGAACATACTTTGAGCTAAAAACCTAACCATGTAACTGCAAGATATAGTCTTAGCCTCTAAAAACTCACGTTTAATGTCGCACTTAAATTTAGACAATAAGCCTTAATCATTGATTTCTTGTGGTAATCTGCGGCGTCAAACCCTAATCTATAACAATTTATCCTAAAATGAAGGTAATACAACTTACTTTGATATTAAAACCTAACCATGTAACAGCAAGATATAGTCTTAGCCTCTCAAAACACACGTATATTGTCGCACTTAAATTTAGACAACAAGCCTTAATCATTGATTTCTTATGGTAATCTGCGGCGTCAAGACCTAGTTTATAACAATTTATCCTAAAATGAAGGTAATACAACTTACTTTGATATTAAAACCTAACCATGTAACTGCAAGATATAGTCTTAGCCTCTCAAAACCCACGTATATTGTCGCACTTAAATTTAGACAGTAAGCCCCAATCATTGATTTCTTATCGTAATACGCGGCGTCAAGACCTAGTTTATAACAATTTATTCTAAAATGTAAGTAATAGAACTTTCTTTGAGATTAAAACCCAACCAAGTAACTGCAAGATATAGTCTTAGCCTCTAAAAACACACGTTTAATGTCGCACTTAAATTTAGGCAGTAAGCCCTAATCATTGATATCCTGTGGTAATCTGCGGCGTCAAGACCTAATCTATAACAATTTATTCTAAAATGAAGGTTATAGAACTTACTTTGAGATTGAAACCTAACCATGTAACTGAAAGATATAGTCTTAGCCTCTAAAAACACACGTTAAATGTCGCACTTAAATTTAGGCAGTAAGCCCTACTCATTGATATCCTGTGGTAATCTGCGGCGTCAAGACCTAATCTATAACAATTTATTCTAAAATGAAGGTAATAGAACTTACTTTGAGATTAAAACCAAACCAAGTAACTGCAAGATATAGTCTTAGCCTCTAAAAACACACGTTAAATGTCGCACTTAAATTTAGCCAATAAGCCTTAATCATTGATTTCTTATCGTAATACGCGGCGTCAAGACCTAGTTTATAACAATTTATTCTAAAATGTAAGTAATAGAACTTTCTTTGAGATTAAAACCTAACCATGTAACTGCAAGATATAGTCTTAGCCTCTAAAAACTCACGTTTAATGTCGCACTTAAATTTAGACAATAAGCCTTAATAATTGATTTCTTATGGTAATCTGCGGCGTCAAGACCTAGTTTATAACAATTTATTCTAAAATGTAAGTAATAGAATTTACTTTGAGATTGAAACCTAACCATGTAACTGAAAGATATAGTCTTAGCCTCTAAAAACACACGTATAATGTCGCACTTAAATTTAGCCAATAAGCCTTAATCATTGATTTCTTATGGTAATCTGCGGCGTCAAGACCTAGTTTATAACAATTTATCCTAAAATGAAGGTAATACAACTTACTTTGATATTAAAACCTAACCATGTAACTGCAAGATATAGTCTTAGCCTCTCAAAACACACGTATATTGTCGCACTTAAATTTAGACAGTAAGCCCCAATCATTGATTTCTTATGGTAATCTGCGGCGTCAAGACCTAGTCTATAACAATTTATTCTAAAATGAAGGTAATAGAACTTACTTTGAGATTAAAACCTAACCATGTAACTGCAAAATATAGTCTTAGCCTCTAAAAACACACGTATAATGTTATAATCTAATCACTAATTTCTTGTGGTATTCTGCGACGTCAAGACCTAATCTATAACAATTTATTCTAAACTGAAGTTAATAGAACTTACTTTGAGATTAAAACCTAACCATGTAACTGCAAAATATAGTCTTAGCCTCTAGAAACACACATTTAATGTCGCACTTTAATTTAGACAGTCAGACTAAATCACTAATTTCTTGTGGTAATCTGTGGCGGCAAGATCTAGTCTATAAGAATTTTTACTAAAGTGTGAGTAATAGAACATACTTTGAGATTAAAACCTAACCATGTAACTGCAAGATATAGTCTTAGCCTCTAAAAACTCACGTTTAATGTCGCACTTAAATTTAGACAATAAGCCTTAATAATTGATTTCTTATGGTAATCTGCGGCGTCAAGACCTAGTTTATAACAATTTATTCTAAAATGTAAGTAATAGAATTTACTTTGAGATTAAAACCTAACAATGTAACTGCGAAATACAGTCTTAGCCTCTAAAACACACACGTCTAATGTCGCACTTAAATTTAAATAGTAAGACCTAAACATTAATTTCTTGTGGTAATCTGCGGCGTCAAGACCTAGTCTATAAGAATTAATACTAAAATGTGAGTAATAGAATATACTTTGAGATTAAAACCTAACCATGTAACTGCAAGATATAGTCTTAGCCTCTAAAACACACACGTTTAATGTCACACTTAAATTTAGACAGTAAGCCCTAATCATTAATTTCTTATTGTAATACGCTACGTCAAGACCTAGTCTATAACAATTTATCCTAAAATGAAGGTAATACAACTTACTTTGATATTAAAACCTAACCATGTAACTGCAAGATATAGTCTTAGCCTCTCAAAACACACGTATATTGTCGCACTTAAATTTAGACAGTAAGCCCCAATCATTGATTTCTTATGGTAATCTGCGGCGTCAAGACCTAGTCTATAACAATTTATTCTAAAATGTAAGTAATAGAACTTTCTTTGAGATTAAAACCCAACCAAGTAACTGCAAGATATAGTCTTAGCCTCTAAAAACACACGTTTAATGTCGCACTTAAATTTAGGCAGTAAGCCCTAATCATTAATTTCTTGTGGTAATCTGCGTTGCGTTGTGTAACTGCAAAATATAGTCTTAGCCTCTAGAAACGCACATTTGATGTCGCACTTTAATTTAGACAGTCAGACTAATCACTAATCAAATCACTAATTTCTTGTGGTAATCTGTGGCGGCAAGATCTAGTCTATAAGAATTTTCACTAAAGTGTGAGTCATAGAAATTACTTTGAGAAGCAAACCTAACAATGTAACTGCGAGATATAGTCTTAGCCTCTAAAACACACACGTCCAATGTCACACTTAAATTTAGACAGTAAGCCCTAATCATTAATTTCTTGTGGTAATCTGCGGCGTCAAGACCTAATCTATAACAATTTATTCTAAAATGAAGGTAATAGAACATACTTTGAGATTAAAACCAAACCAAGTAACTGCAAGATATAGTCTTAGCCTCTAAAAACACACGTATTATGTTGCACTTCAATGTAGGCAGTAAGCCCTAATCATTGATATCTTGTGGTAATCTGCAGCGTCAAGACCTAATGTATAAAAATTTATTCTAAATTGTTAGTAATAGAACTTACTTTGAGATTAAAACCTAACAATGTAACTGCGAGATATAGTCTTAGCCTCTCAAAACACACGTATATTGTCGCACTTAAATTTAGGCAGTAAGCCCTAATTATTGATATCCTGTGGTAATCTGCGGCGTCAAGACCTTATCTATAATAATTAACATTCATATTTAAGTAATAGAACTTACTTTGAGATTAAAACCAAACCAAGTAACTGCAAAATATAGTCTTAGCCTCTAGAAACGCACATTTGATGTCGCACTTTAATTTAGACAGTCAGACTAAATCACTAATTTCTTGTGGTAATCTGTGGCGGCAAGATCTAGTCTATAAGAATTTTCACTAAAGTGTGAGTAATAGAACATACTTTGAGCTAAAAACCTAACCATGTAACTGCAAGATATAGTCTTAGCCTCTAAAAACTCACGTTTAATGTCGCACTTAAATTTAGACAATAAGCCTTAATCATTGATTTCTTGTGGTAATCTGCGGCGTCAAACCCTAATCTATAACAATTTATCCTAAAATGAAGGTAATACAACTTACTTTGATATTAAAACCTAACCATGTAACAGCAAGATATAGTCTTAGCCTCTCAAAACACACGTATATTGTCGCACTTAAATTTAGACAACAAGCCTTAATCATTGATTTCTTATGGTAATCTGCGGCGTCAAGACCTAGTCTATAACAATTTATTCTAAAATGAAGGTAATAGAACTTACTTTGATATTAAAAACTAACCATGTAACTGCAAGATATAGTCTTAGCCTCTAAAAACACACGTATAATGTCGCACTTAAATTTAGATAGTAAGCCCTAATTATTGATTTCTTATCGTAATACGCGGCGTCAAGACCTAGTTTATAACAATTTATTCTAAAATGTAAGTAATAGAACTTTCTTTGAGATTAAAACCCAACCAAGTAACTGCAAGATATAGTCTTAGCCTCTAAAAACACACGTTTAATGTCGCACTTAAATTTAGGCAGTAAGCCCTAATCATTGATATCCTGTGGTAATCTGCGGCGTCAAGACCTAATCTATAACAATTTATTCTAAAATGAAGGTAATAGAACTTACTTTGAGATTAAAACCAAACCAAGTAACTGCAAGATATAGTCTTAGCCTCTAAAAACACACGTTAAATGTCGCACTTAAATTTAGGCAGTAAGCCCTACTCATTGATATCCTGTGGTAATCTGCGGCGTCAAGACCTAATCTATAACAATTTATTCTAAAATGAAGGTAATAGAACTTACTTTGAGATTAAAACCAAACCAAGTAACTGCAAGATATAGTCTTAGCCTCTAAAAACACACGTTAAATGTCGCACTTAAATTTAGCCAATAAGCCTTAATCATTGATTTCTTATCGTAATACGCGGCGTCAAGACCTAGTTTATAACAATTTATTCTAAAATGTAAGTAATAGAACTTTCTTTGAGATTAAAACCTAACCATGTAACTGCAAGATATAGTCTTAGCCTCTAAAAACTCACGTTTAATGTCGCACTTAAATTTAGACAATAAGCCTTAATAATTGATTTCTTATGGTAATCTGCGGCGTCAAGACCTAGTTTATAACAATTTATTCTAAAATGTAAGTAATAGAATTTACTTTGAGATTGAAACCTAACCATGTAACTGAAAGATATAGTCTTAGCCTCTAAAAACACACGTATAATGTCGCACTTAAATTTAGCCAATAAGCCTTAATCATTGATTTCTTATGGTAATCTGCGGCGTCAAGACCTAGTTTATAACAATTTATCCTAAAATGAAGGTAATACAACTTACTTTGATATTAAAACCTAACCATGTAACTGCAAGATATAGTCTTAGCCTCTCAAAACACACGTATATTGTCGCACTTAAATTTAGACAGTAAGCCCCAATCATTGATTTCTTATGGTAATCTGCGGCGTCAAGACCTAGTCTATAACAATTTATTCTAAAATGAAGGTAATAGAACTTACTTTGAGATTAAAACCTAACCATGTAACTGCAAAATATAGTCTTAGCCTCTAAAAACACACGTATAATGTTATAATCTAATCACTAATTTCTTGTGGTATTCTGCGACGTCAAGACCTAATCTATAACAATTTATTCTAAACTGAAGTTAATAGAACTTACTTTGAGATTAAAACCTAACCATGTAACTGCAAAATATAGTCTTAGCCTCTAGAAACACACATTTAATGTCGCACTTTAATTTAGACAGTCAGACTAAATCACTAATTTCTTGTGGTAATCTGTGGCGGCAAGATCTAGTCTATAAGAATTTTTACTAAAGTGTGAGTAATAGAACATACTTTGAGATTAAAACCTAACCATGTAACTGCAAGATATAGTCTTAGCCTCTAAAAACTCACGTTTAATGTCGCACTTAAATTTAGACAATAAGCCTTAATAATTGATTTCTTATGGTAATCTGCGGCGTCAAGACCTAGTTTATAACAATTTATTCTAAAATGTAAGTAATAGAATTTACTTTGAGATTAAAACCTAACAATGTAACTGCGAAATACAGTCTTAGCCTCTAAAACACACACGTCTAATGTCGCACTTAAATTTAAATAGTAAGACCTAAACATTAATTTCTTGTGGTAATCTGCGGCGTCAAGACCTAGTCTATAAGAATTAATACTAAAATGTGAGTAATAGAATATACTTTGAGATTAAAACCTAACCATGTAACTGCAAGATATAGTCTTAGCCTCTAAAACACACACGTTTAATGTCACACTTAAATTTAGACAGTAAGCCCTAATCATTAATTTCTTATTGTAATACGCTACGTCAAGACCTAGTCTATAACAATTTATCCTAAAATGAAGGTAATACAACTTACTTTGATATTAAAACCTAACCATGTAACTGCAAGATATAGTCTTAGCCTCTCAAAACACACGTATATTGTCGCACTTAAATTTAGACAGTAAGCCCCAATCATTGATTTCTTATGGTAATCTGCGGCGTCAAGACCTAGTCTATAACAATTTATTCTAAAATGTAAGTAATAGAACTTTCTTTGAGATTAAAACCCAACCAAGTAACTGCAAGATATAGTCTTAGCCTCTAAAAACACACGTTTAATGTCGCACTTAAATTTAGGCAGTAAGCCCTAATCATTAATTTCTTGTGGTAATCTGCGTTGCGTTGTGTAACTGCAAAATATAGTCTTAGCCTCTAGAAACGCACATTTGATGTCGCACTTTAATTTAGACAGTCAGACTAATCACTAATCAAATCACTAATTTCTTGTGGTAATCTGTGGCGGCAAGATCTAGTCTATAAGAATTTTCACTAAAGTGTGAGTCATAGAAATTACTTTGAGAAGCAAACCTAACAATGTAACTGCGAGATATAGTCTTAGCCTCTAAAACACACACGTCCAATGTCACACTTAAATTTAGACAGTAAGCCCTAATCATTAATTTCTTGTGGTAATCTGCGGCGTCAAGACCTAATCTATAACAATTTATTCTAAAATGAAGGTAATAGAACATACTTTGAGATTAAAACCAAACCAAGTAACTGCAAGATATAGTCTTAGCCTCTAAAAACACACGTATTATGTTGCACTTCAATGTAGGCAGTAAGCCCTAATCATTGATATCTTGTGGTAATCTGCAGCGTCAAGACCTAGTGTATAAAAATTTATTCTAAATTGTTAGTAATAGAACTTACTTTGAGATTAAAACCTAACAATGTAACTGCGAGATATAGTCTTAGCCTCTCAAAACACACGTATATTGTCGCACTTAAATTTAGGCAGTAAGCCCTAATTATTAATTTCTTATTGTAATACGCTACGTCAAGACCTAGTCTATAACAATTTATCCTAAAATGAAGGTAATACAACCTACTTTGATATTAAAACCTAACCATGTAACTGCAAGATATAGTCTTAGCCTCTCAAAACACACGTATATTGTCGCACTTAAATTTAGACAGTAAGCCCCAATCATTGATTTCTTATGGTAATCTGCGGCGTCAAGACCTAGTCTATAACAATTTATTCTAAAATGTAAGTAATAGAACTTTCTTTGAGATTAAAACCCAACCAAGTAACTGCAAGATATAGTCTTAGCCTCTAAAAACACACGTTTAATGTCGCACTTAAATTTAGGCAGTAAGCCCTAATCATTGATATCCTGTGGTAATCTGCGGCGTCAAGACCTAATCTATAACAATTTATTCTAAAATGAAGGTTATAGAACTTACTTTGAGATTGAAACCTAACCATGTAACTGAAAGATATAGTCTTAGCCTCTAAAAACACACGTTAAATGTCGCACTTAAATTTAGGCAGTAAGCCCTACTCATTGATATCCTGTGGTAATCTGCGGCGTCAAGACCTAATCTATAACAATTTATTCTAAAATGAAGGTAATAGAACTTACTTTGAGATTAAAACCAAACCAAGTAACTGCAAGATATAGTCTTAGCCTCTAAAAACTCACGTTTAATGTCGCACTTAAATTTAGACAATAAGCCTTAATAATTGATTTCTTATGGTAATCTGCGGCGTCAAGACCTAGTTTATAACAATTAATTCTAAAATGTAAGTAATAGAATTTACTTTGAGATTGAAACCTAACCATGTAACTGAAAGATATAGTCTTAGCCTCTAAAAACACACGTATAATGTCGCACTTAAATTTAGCCAATAAGCCTTAATCATTGATTTCTTATGGTAATCTGCGGCGTCAAGACCTAGTTTATAACAATTTATCCTAAAATGAAGGTAATACAACTTACTTTGATATTAAAACCTAACCATGTAACTGCAAGATATAGTCTTAGCCTCTAAAAACACACGTATATTGTCGCACTTAAATTTAGACAGTAAGCCCCAATCATTGATTTCTTATGGTAATCTGCAGCGTCAAGACCTAGTCTATAACAATTTATTCTAAAATGAAGGTAATAGAACTTACTTTGAGATTAAAACCTAACCATGTAACTGCAAAATATAGTCTTAGCCTCTAAAAACACACGTATAATGTTATAATCTAATCACTAATTTCTTGTGGTATTCTGCGACGTCAAGACCTAATCTATAACAATTTATTCTAAACTGAAGGTAATAGAACTTACTTTGAGATTAAAACCTAACCATGTAACTGCAAAATATAGTCTTAGCCTCTAGAAACGCACATTTGATGTCGCACTTTAATTTAGACAGTCAGACTAAATCACTAATTTCTTGTGGTAATCTGTGGCGGCAAGATCTAGTCTATAAGAATTTTCACTAAAGTGTGAGTAATAGAACATACTTTGAGCTAAAAACCTAACCATGTAACTGCAAGATATAGTCTTAGCCTCTAAAAACTCACGTTTAATGTCGCACTTAAATTTAGACAATAAGCCTTAATCATTGATTTCTTGTGGTAATCTGCGGCGTCAAACCCTAATCTATAACAATTTATCCTAAAATGAAGGTAATACAACTTACTTTGATATTAAAACCTAACCATGTAACAGCAAGATATAGTCTTAGCCTCTCAAAACACACGTATATTGTCGCACTTAAATTTAGACAACAAGCCTTAATCATTGATTTCTTATGGTAATCTGCGGCGTCAAGACCTAGTCTATAACAATTTATTCTAAAATGAAGGTAATAGAACTTACTTTGATATTAAAAACTAACCATGTAACTGCAAGATATAGTCTTAGCCTCTAAAAACACACGTATAATGTCGCACTTAAATTTAGATAGTAAGCCCTAATTATTGATTTCTTATCGTAATACGCGGCGTCAAGACCTAATCTATAACAATTTATTCTAAAATGAAGGTAATAGAACTTACTTTGAGATTAAAACCAAACCAAGTAACTGCAAGATATAGTCTTAGCCTCTAAAAACACACGTTAAATGTCGCACTTAAATTTAGCCAATAAGCCTTAATCATTGATTTCTTATCGTAATACGCGGCGTCAAGACCTAGTTTATAACAATTTATTCTAAAATGTAAGTAATAGAACTTTCTTTGAGATTAAAACAAAACCAAGTAACTGCAAGATATAGTCTTAGCCTCTAAAAACACACGTTTAATGTCGCACTTAAATTTAGGCAGTAAGCCCTAATCATTGATATCCTATGGTAATCTGCGGCGTCAAGACCTAATCTATAACAATTTATTCTAAAATGAAGGTTATAGAACTTACTTTGAGATTGAAACCTAACCATGTAACTGAAAGATATAGTCTTAGCCTCTAAAAACACACGTATAATGTCGCACTTAAATTTAGCCAATAAGCCTTAATCATTGATTTCTTATTTTAATCTGCGGCATCAAGACCTAGTTTATAACAATTTATCCTAAAATGAAGGTAATACAACTTACTTTGATATTAAAACCTAACCATGTAACTGCAAGATATAGTCTAAGCCTCTCAAAACACACGTATATTGTCGCACTTAAATTTAGACAATAAGCCTTAATCATTGATTTCTTATGGTAATCTGCGGCGTCAAGACGTAGTTTATAACAATTTATTCTAAAATGTAAGTAATAGAATTTACTTTGAGATTAAAACCCAACCAAGTAACTGCAAGATATAGTCTTAGCCTCTAAAAACACACGTTTAATGTCGCACTTAAATTTAGGCAGTAAGCCCTAATCATTGATATCCTGTGGTAATCTGCGGCGTCAAGACCTAATCTATAACAATTTATTCTAAAATGAAGGTTATAGAACTTACTTTGAGATTGAAACCTAACCATGTAACTGAAAGATATAGTCTTAGCCTCTAAAAACACACGTTAAATGTCGCACTTAAATTTAGGCAGTAAGCCCTACTCATTGATATCCTGTGGTAATCTGCGGCGTCAAGACCTAATCTATAACAATTTATTCTAAAATGAAGGTAATAGAACTTACTTTGAGATTAAAACCAAACCAAGTAACTGCAAGATATAGTCTTAGCCTCTAAAAACACACGTTAAATGTCGCACTTAAATTTAGCCAATAAGCCTTAATCATTGATTTCTTATCGTAATACGCGGCGTCAAGACCTAGTTTATAACAATTTATTCTAAAATGTATGTAATAGAACTTTCTTTGAGATTAAAACCTAACCATGTAACTGCAAGATATAGTCTTAGCCTCTAAAAACTCACGTTTAATGTCGCACTTAATTTAGACAATAAGCCTTAATAATTGATTTCTTATGGTAATCTGCGGCGTCAAGACCTAGTTTATAACAATTTATTCTAAAATGTAAGTAATAGAATTTACTTTGAGATTGAAACCTAACCATGTAACTGAAAGATATAGTCTTAGCCTCTAAAAACACACGTATAATGTCGCACTTAAATTTAGCCAATAAGCCTTAATAATTGATTTCTTATGGTAATCTGCGGCGTCAAGACCTAGTTTATAACAATTTATCCTAAAATGAAGGTAATACAACTTACTTTGATATTAAAACCTAACCATGTAACTGCAAGATATAGTCTTAGCCTCTCAAAACACACGTATATTGTCGCACTTAAATTTAGACAGTAAGCCCCAATCATTGATTTCTTACGGTAATCTGCGGCGTCAAGACCTAGTCTATAACAATTTATTCTAAAATGAAGGTAATAGAACTTACTTTGAGATTAAAACCTAACCATGTAACTGCAAAATATAGTCTTAGCCTCTAAAAACACACGTATAATGTTATAATCTAATCACTAATTTCTTGTGGTATTCTGTGACGTCAAGACCTAATCTATAACAATTTATTCTAAACTGAAGGTAATAGAACTTACTTTGAGATTAAAACCTAACCATGTAACTGCAAAATATAGTCTTAGCCTCTAGAAACACACATTTAATGTCGCACTTTAATTTAGACAGTCAGACTAAATCACTAATTTCTTGTGGTAATCTGTGGCGGCAAGATCTAGTCTATAAGAATTTTTACTAAAGTGTGAGTAATAGAACATACTTTGAGATTAAAACCTAACCATGTAACTGCAAGATATAGTCTTAGCCTCTAAAAACTCACGTTTAATGTCGCACTTAAATTTAGACAATAAGCCTTAATAATTGATTTCTTATGGTAATCTGCGGCGTCAAGACCTAGTTTATAACAATTTATTCTAAAATGTAAGTAATAGAATTTACTTTGAGATTAAAACCTAACAATGTAACTGCGAAATAGAGTCTTAGCCTCTAAAACACACACGTCTAATGTCGTACTTAAATTTAAATAGTAAGACCTAATCATTAATTTCTTGTGGTAATATGCGGCGTCAAGACCTAGTCTATAAGAATTAATACTAAAATGTGAGTAATAGAATATACTTTGAGATTAAAACCTAACCATGTAACTGCAAGATATAGTCTTAGCCTCTAAAACACACACGTCTAATGTCACACTTAAATTTAGACAGTAAGCCCTAATCATTAATTTCTTATTGTAATACGCTACGTCAAGACCTAGTTTATAACAATTTATCCTAAAATGAAGGTAATACAACTTACTTTGATATTAAAACCTAACCATGTAACTGCAAGATATAGTCTTAGCCTCTCAAAACACACGTATATTATCGCAATTAAATTTAGACAGTAAGCCCCAATCATTGATTTCTTATGGTAATCTGCGGCGTCAAGACCTAGTCTATAACAATTTATTCTAAAATGAAGGAAATAGAACTTACTTTGAGATTAAAACCTAAAAATGTAACTGCGAGATATAGTCTTAGCCTCTTAAACGCACACGTCTAATGTCACACTTAAATTTAGACAGTAAGCCCTAATCATTAATTTCTTATTGTAATACGCTACGTCAAGACCTAATCTATAACAATTTATTCTAAAATAAAGGTAATAGAACTTACTTTGAGATTAAAACCTAACAATGTAACTGCGAGATATAGTCTTAGCCTCTAAAACACACACGTCCAATGTCACACTTAAATTTAGACAGTAAGCCCCAATCATTGATTTCTTATGGTAATCTGCGGCATCAAGACCTAGTCTATAACAATTTATTCTAAAATGAAGGTAATAGAACTTACTTTGAGATTAAAACCTAACCATGTAACTGCAAAATATAGTCTTAACCTCTAAAAACACACGTATAATGTTATAATCTAATCACTAATTTCTTGTGGTATTCTGCGACGTCAAGACCTAATCTATAACAATTTATTCTAAACTGAAGGTAATAGAACTTACTTTGAGATTAAAACCTAACCATGTAACTGCAAAATATAGTCTTAGCCTCTAGAAACACACATTTAATGTCGCACTTTAATTTAGACAGTCAGACTAAATCACTAATTTCTTGTGGTAATCTGTGGCGGCAAGATCTAGTCTATAAGAATTTTTACTAAAGTGTGAGTAAAAGAACATACTTTGAGATTAAAACCTAACCATGTAACTGCAAGATATAGTCTTAGCCTCTAAAAACTCACGTTTAATGTCGCACTTAAATTTAGACAATAAGCCTTAATAATTGATTTCTTATGGTAATCTGCGGCGTCAAGACCTAGTTTATAACAATTTATTCTAAAATGTAAGTAATAGAATTTACTTTGAGATTAAAACCTAACAATGTAACTGCGAAATACAGTCTTAGCCTCTAAAACACACACGTCTAATGTCGCACTTAAATTTAAACAGTAAGACCTAATCATTAATTTCTTGCAGTAATCTGCGGCGTCAAGACCTAGTCTATAAGAATTGATACTAAAATGTGAGTAATAGAATATACTTTGAGATTAAAACCTAACCATGTAACTGCAAGATATAGTCTTAGCCTCTAAAACACACACGTCTAATGTCACACTTAAATTTAGACAGTAAGCCCTAATCATTAATTTCTTATTGTAATACGCTACGTCAAGACCTAGATTATAACAATTTATCCTAAAATGAAGGTAATACAACTTACTTTGATATTAAAACCTAACCATGTAACTGCAAGATATAGTCTTAGCCTCTCAAAACACACGTATATTGGCGCACTTAAATTTAGACAATAAGTCTTAATCATTGATTTCTTATGGTAATCTGCGGCGTCAAGACCTAATCTATAAAAATTTATTCTAAAATGTTAGTAATAGAACTTACTTTGAGATTAAAACCTAACCATGTAACTGGAAGATATAGTCTTAGCCTTTACAAACACACCTATTATGTCGCACTTAAATTTAGCCAATAAGCCTTAATCATTGATTTCTTATGGTAATCTGTGGCGTCAAGACCTAGTTTATAACAATTTATCCTAAAATGAAGGTAATACAACTTACTTTGATATTAAAACCTAACCATGTAACTGCAAGATATAGTCTTAGCCTCTCAAAACACACGTATATTGTCGCACTTAAATTTAGACAGTAAGCCCCAATCATTGATTTCTTACGGTAATCTGCGGCGTCTAGACCTAGTCTATAACAATTTATTCTAAAATGAAGGTAATAGAACTTACTTTGAGATTAAAACCTAACCATGTAACTGCAAAATATAGTCTTAGCCTCTAAAAACACACGTATAATGTTATAATCTAATCACTAATTTCTTGTGGTATTCTGCGACGTCAAGACCTAATCTATAACAATTTATTCTAAACTGAAGGTAATAGAACTTACTTTGAGATTAAAACCTAACCATGTAACTGCAAAATATAGTCTTAGCCTCTAGAAACACACATTTAATGTCGCACTTTAATTTAGACAGTCAGACTAAATCACTAATTTCTTGTGGTAATCTGTGGCGGCAAGATTTAGTCTATAAGAATTTTTACTAAAGTGTGAGTAATAGAACATACTTTGAGATTAAAACCTAACCATGTAACTGCAAGATATAGTCTTAGCCTCTCAAAACACACGTATATTGTCGCACTTAAATTTAGGCAGTAAGCCCTAATCATTGATATCCTGTGGTAATCTGCGGCGTCAAGACCTAATCTATAACAATTTATTCTAAAATGAAGGTTATAGAACTTACTTTGAGATTGAAACCTAACCATGTAACTGAAAGATATAGTCTTTGCCTCTAAAAACACACGTATAATGTCGCACTTAAATTTAGCCAATAAGCCTTAATCATTGATTTCTTATGGTAATCTGCGGCATCAAGACCTAGTTTATAACAATTTATCCTAAAATGAAGGTAATACAAATTACTTTGATATTAAAACCTAACCATGTAACTGCAAGATATAGTCTTAGCCTCTCAAAACACACGTATATTGTCGCACTTAAATTTAGACAATAAGCCTTAATCATTGATTACTTATGGTAATCTGCGGCGTCAAGACCTAATCTATAACAATTTATTCTAAAATGAAGGTAATAGAACTTACTTTGAGATTAAAACCTAACAATGTAACTGCGAGATATAGTCTTTGCCTCTAAAACACACACGTATAATGTCATACTTAAATTTAGACAGTAAGCCCTAATCATTAATTTCTTGTGGTAATTTGCGGCGTCAAGACGTAATCTATAACAATTTATTCTAAAATAAAGGTAATAGAACTTACTTTGAGATTAAAACCAAACCAAGTAACTGCAAGATATTGTCTTAGCCTCTAAAAACACACGTTTAATGTCGCACTTAAATGTAGGCAGTAAGCGCTAATCATGGATATCTTGTGGTAATCTGCGGCGTCAAGACCTAATCTATAAAAATTTATTCTAAATTGTTAGTAATAGCTATTACTAACAATTTGATATTAAAACCTAACCATGTAACTACAAGATATAGTCTTAGCCTCTCAAAACACACGTTTATTGTAGTTCTTAAATTTAGGCAGTAAGCCCTAATCATTGATATCCTGTGCTAATCTGCGGCGTCAAGACCTAATCTATAACAATTTATTCTAAAATGAAGGTAATAGAACTTACTTTGAGATTGAAAACTAACCATGTAACTGAAAGATATAGTCTTAGCCTCTAAAAACACACGTATAATGTCGCACTTAAATTTAGACAATAAGCCTTAATCATTGATTTCTTATTTTAATCTGCGGCGTCAAGACCTAGTTTATAACAATTTATTCTAAAATGTAAGTAATAGAATTTACTTTGAGATTAAAACCCAACCAAGTAACTGCAAGATATAGTCTTAGCCTCTAAAAACACACGTTTAATGTCGCACTTAAATTTAGGCAGTAAGCCCTAATCATTGATATCCTGTGGTAATCTTTGGCGTCAAGACCTAGTTTATAACAATTTATTCTAAAATGTAAGTAATAGAACTTTCTTTGAGATTAAAACAAAACCAAGTAACTGCAAGATATAGTCTTAGCCTCTAAAAACACACGTTTAATGTCGCACTTAAATTTAGGCAGTAAGCCCTAATCATTGATATCCTATGGTAATCGGCGGCGTCAAGACCTAATCTATAACAATTTATTCTAAAATGAAGGTTATAGAACTTACTTTGAGATTGAAACCTAACCATGTAACTGAAAGATATAGTCTTAGCCTCTAAAAACACACGTATAATGTCGCACTTAAATTTAGCCAATAAGCCTTAATCATTGATTTCTTATGGTAATCTGCGGCGTCAAGACCTAGTTTATAACAATTTATCCTAAAATGAAGGTAATACAACTTACTTTGATATTAAAACCTAACCATGTAACTGCAAGATATAGTCTTAGCCTCTCAAAACACACGTATATTGTCGCACTTAAATTTAGACAACAAGCCTTAATCATTGATTTCTTATGGTAATCTGCGGCGTCAAGACCTAGTCTATAACAATTTATTCTAAAATGAAGGTAATAGAACTTACTTTGATATTAAAAACTAACCATGTAACTGCAAGATATAGTCTTAGCCTCTAAAAACACACGTTTAATGTCGCACTTAAATTTAGATAGTAAGCCCTAATTATTGATTTCTTATCGTAATACGCGGCGTCAAGACCTAGTTTATAACAATTTATTCTAAAATGTAAGTAATAGAACTTTCTTTGAGATTAAAACCCAACCAAGTAACTGCAAGATATAGTCTTAGCCTCTAAAAACACACGTTTAATGTCGCACTTAAATTTAGGCAGTAAGCCCTAATCATTGATATCCTGTGGTAATCTTTGGCGTCAAGACCTAG
This sequence comes from Melinaea marsaeus rileyi, assembly GCA_918358865.1. NCBI lineage: Eukaryota > Metazoa > Arthropoda > Insecta > Lepidoptera > Nymphalidae > Melinaea > Melinaea marsaeus. The sequence goes on from OU911094.1 coordinate 10,407,672, forward strand.
TTTATAACAATTTATTCTAAAATGTAAGTAATAGAACTTTCTTTGAGATTAAAACAAAACCAAGTAACTGCAAGATATAGTCTTAGCCTCTAAAAACACACGTTTAATGTCGCACTTAAATTTAGGCAGTAAGCCCTAATCATTGATATCCTATGGTAATCTGCGGCGTCAAGACCTAATCTATAACAATTTATTCTAAAATGAAGGTTATAGAACTTACTTTGAGATTGAAACCTAACCATGTAACTGAAAGATATAGTCTTAGCCTCTAAAAACACACGTATAATGTCGCACTTAAATTTAGCCAATAAGCCTTAATCATTGATTTCTTATGGTAATCTGCGGCGTCAAGACCTAGTTTATAACAATTTATCCTAAAATGAAGGTAATACAAATTACTTTGATATTAAAACCTAACCATGTAACTGCAAGATATAGTCTTAGCCTCTCAAAACCCACGTATATTGTCGCACTTAAATTTAGACAGTAAGCCCCAATCATTGATTTCTTATCGTAATACGCGGCGTCAAGACCTAGTTTATAACAATTTATTCTAAAATGTAAGTAATAGAACTTTCTTTGAGATTAAAACCCAACCAAGTAACTGCAAGATATAGTCTTAGCCTCTAAAAACACACGTTTAATGTCGCACTTAAATTTAGGCAGTAAGCCCTAATCATTGATATCCTGTGGTAATCTGCGGCGTCAAGACCTAATCTATAACAATTTATTCTAAAATGAAGGTTATAGAACTTACTTTGAGATTGAAACCTAACCATGTAACTGAAAGATATAGTCTTAGCCTCTAAAAACACACGTTAAATGTCGCACTTAAATTTAGGCAGTAAGCCCTACTCATTGATATCCTGTGGTAATCTGCGGCGTCAAGACCTAATCTATAACAATTTATTCTAAAATGAAGGTAATAGAACTTACTTTGAGATTAAAACCAAACCAAGTAACTGCAAGATATAGTCTTAGCCTCTAAAAACTCACGTTTAATGTCGCACTTAAATTTAGACAATAAGCCTTAATCATTGATTTCTTATCGTAATACGCGGCGTCAAGACCTAGTTTATAACAATTTATCCTAAAATGAAGGTAATACAACTTACTTTGATATTAAAACCTAACCATGTAACTGCAAGATATAGTCTTAGCCTCTCAAAACACACGTATATTGTCGCACTTAAATTTAGACAGTAAGCCCCAATCATTGATTTCTTACGGTAATCTGCGGCGTCAAGACCTAGTCTATAACAATTTATTCTAAAATGAAGGTAATAGAACTTACTTTGAGATTAAAACCTAACCATGTAACTGCAAAATATAGTCTTAGCCTCTAAAAACACACGTATATTGTTATAATCTAATCACTAATTTCTTGTGGTATTCTGCGACGTCAAGACCTAATCTATAACAATTTATTCTAAACTGAAGGTAATAGAACTTACTTTGAGATTGAAACCTAACCATGTAACTGCAAAATATAGTCTTAGCCTCTAGAAACACACATTTAATGTCGCACTTTAATTTAGACAGTCAGACTAAATCACTAATTTCTTGTGGTAATCTGTGGCGGCAAGATCTAGTCTATAAGAATTTTTACTAAAGTGTGAGTAATAGAACATACTTTGAGATTAAAACCTAACCATGTAACTGCAAGATATAGTCTTAGCCTCTCAAAACACACGTATATTGTCGCACTTAAATTTAGGCAGTAAGCCCTAATCATTGATATCCTGTGGTAATCTGCGGCGTCAAGACCTAATCTATAACAATTTATTCTAAAATGAAGGTTATAGAACTTACTTTGAGATTGAAACCTAACCATGTAACTGAAAGATATAGTCTTTGCCTCTAAAAACACACGTATAATGTCGCACTTAAATTTAGCCAATAAGCCTTAATCATTGATTTCTTATGGTAATCTGCGGCATCAAGACCTAGTTTATAACAATTTATCCTAAAATGAAGGTAATACAACTTACTTTGATATTAAAACCTAACCATGTAACTGCAAGATATAGTCTTAGCCTCTCAAAACACACGTATATTGTCGCACTTAAATTTAGACAATAAGCCTTAATCATTGATTACTTATGGTAATCTGCGGCGTCAAGACCTAATCTATAACAATTTATTATAAAATGAAGGTAATAGAACTTACTTTGAGATTAAAACCTAACAATGTAACTGCGAGATATAGTCTTTGCCTCTAAAACACACACGTATAATGTCATACTTAAATTTAGACAGTAAGCCCTAATCATTAATTTCTTGTGGTAATTTGCGGCGTCAAGACGTAATCTATAACAATTTATTCTAAAATAAAGGTAATAGAACTTACTTTGAGATTAAAACCAAACCAAGTAACTGCAAGATATTGTCTTAGCCTCTAAAAACACACGTTTAATGTCGCACTTAAATGTAGGCAGTAAGCCCTAATCATGGATATCTTGTGGTAATCTGCGGCGTCAAGACCTAATCTATAAAAATTTATTCTAAATTGTTAGTAATAGCTATTACTAACAATTTGATATTAAAACCTAACCATGTAACTACAAGATATAGTCTTAGCCTCTCAAAACACACGTTTATTGTAGTTCTTAAATTTAGGCAGTAAGCCCTAATCATTGATATCCTGTGCTAATCTGCGGCGTCAAGACCTAATCTATAACAATTTATTCTAAAATGAAGGTAATAGAACTTACTTTGAGATTGAAAACTAACCATGTAACTGAAAGATATAGTCTTAGCCTCTAAAAACACACGTATAATGTCGCACTTAAATTTAGACAATAAGCCTTAATCATTGATTTCTTATTTTAATCTGCGGCGTCAAGACCTAGTTTATAACAATTTATTCTAAAATGTAAGTAATAGAATTTACTTTGAGATTAAAACCCAACCAAGTAACTGCAAAATATAGTCTTAGCCTCTAAAAACACACGTTTAATGTCCTATTTAAATTAAGGCAGTAAGCCCTAATCATTGATACCTTGTGGTAATCTGCGGCGTCAAGACCTAATATATAACAATTTATTCTACAATAAGGGTAATAGAACTTACTTTGAGATTAAAACCTAACAATGTAACTGCGAGATATAGTCTTATCCTCTAAAACACACACGTCTAATATCGCACTTAAATTTAGACAGTAAGCCCTAATCATTAATTTCTTATTGTAATACGCTACGTCAAGACCTAGTCTATAACAATTTATCCTAAAATGAAGGTAATACAACTTACTTTGATATTTAAACCTAACCATGTAACTGCAAGATATAGTCTTAGCCTCTCAAAACACACGTATATTGTCGCAATTAAATTTAGACAGTAAGCCCCAATCATTGATTTCTTATGATAATCTGCGGCGTCAAGACCTAGTCTATAACAATTTATTCTAAAATGAAGGAAATAGAACTTACTTTGAGATTAAAACCCAACCAAGTAACTGCAAGATATAGTCTTAGCCTCTAAAAACACACGTTTAATGTCGCACTTAAATTTAGGCAGTAAGCCCTAATCATTGATATCCTGTGGTAATCTTTGGCGTCAAGACCTAGTTTATAACAATTTATTCTAAAATGTAAGTAATAGAACTTTCTTTGAGATTAAAACAAAACCAAGTAACTGCAAGATATAGTCTTAGCCTCTAAAAACACACGTTTAATGTCGCACTTAAATTTAGGCAGTAAGCCCTAATCATTGATATCCTATGGTAATCTGCGGCGTCAAGACCTAATCTATAACAATTTATTCTAAAATGAAGGTTATAGAACTTACTTTGAGATTGAAACCTAACCATGTAACTGAAAGATATAGTCTTAGCCTCTAAAAACACACGTATAATGTCGCACTTAAATTTAGCCAATAAGCCTTAATTATTGATTTCTTATGGTAATCTGCGGCGTCAAGACCTAGTTTATAACAATTTATCCTAAAATGAAGGTAATACAAATTACTTTGATATTAAAACCTAACCATGTAACTGCAAGATATAGTCTTAGCCTCTCAAAACCCACGTATATTGTCGCACTTAAATTTAGACAGTAAGCCCCAATCATTGATTTCTTATCGTAATACGCGGCGTCAAGACCTAGTTTATAACAATTTATTCTAAAATGTAAGTAATAGAACTTTCTTTGAGATTAAAACCCAACCAAGTAACTGCAAGATATAGTCTTAGCCTCTAAAAACACACGTTTAATGTCGCACTTAAATTTAGGCAGTAAGCCCTAATCATTGATATCCTGTGGTAATCTGCGGCGTCAAGACCTAATCTATAACAATTTATTCTAAAATGAAGGTTATAGAACTTACTTTGAGATTGAAACCTAACCATGTAACTGAAAGATATAGTCTTGGCCTCTAAAAACACACGTTAAATGTCGCACTTAAATTTAGCCAATAAGCCTTAATCATTGATTTCTTATCGTAATCTGCGGCGTCAAGACCTAGTTTATAACAATTTATCCTAAAATGAAGGTAATACAACTTACTTTGATATTAAAACCTAACCATGTAACTGCAAGATATAGTCTTAGCCTCTCAAAACACACGTATATTGTCGCACTTAAATTTAGACAGTAAGCCCCAATCATTGATTTCTTACGGTAATCTGCGGCGTCAAGACCTAGTCTATAACAATTTATTCTAAAATGAAGGTAATAGAACTTACTTTGAGATTAAAACCTAACCATGTAACTGCAAAATATAGTCTTAGCCTCTAAAAACACACGTATATTGTTATAATCTAATCACTAATTTCTTGTGGTATTCTGCGACGTCAAGACCTAATCTATAACAATTTATTCTAAACTGAAGGTAATAGAACTTACTTTGAGATTGAAACCTAACCATGTAACTGCAAAATATAGTCTTAGCCTCTAGAAACACACATTTAATGTCGCACTTTAATTTAGACAGTCAGACTAAATCACTAATTTCTTGTGGTAATCTGTGGCGGCAAGATCTAGTCTATAAGAATTTTTACTAAAGTGTGAGTAATAGAACATACTTTGAGATTAAAACCTAACCATGTAACTGCAAGATATAGTCTTAGCCTCTCAAAACACACGTATATTGTCGCACTTAAATTTAGGCAGTAAGCCCTAATCATTGATATCCTGTGGTAATCTGCGGCGTCAAGACCTAATCTATAACAATTTATTCTAAAATGAAGGTTATAGAACTTACTTTGAGATTGAAACCTAACCATGTAACTGAAAGATATAGTCTTTGCCTCTAAAAACACACGTATAATGTCGCACTTAAATTTAGCCAATAAGCCTTAATCATTGATTTCTTATGGTAATCTGCGGCATCAAGACCTAGTTTATAACAATTTATCCTAAAATGAAGGTAATACAACTTACTTTGATATTAAAACCTAACCATGTAACTGCAAGATATAGTCTTAGCCTCTCAAAACACACGTATATTGTCGCACTTAAATTTAGACAATAAGCCTTAATCATTGATTACTTATGGTAATCTGCGGCGTCAAGACCTAATCTATAACAATTTATTATAAAATGAAGGTAATAGAACTTACTTTGAGATTAAAACCTAACAATGTAACTGCGAGATATAGTCTTTGCCTCTAAAACACACACGTATAATGTCATACTTAAATTTAGACAGTAAGCCCTAATCATTAATTTCTTGTGGTAATTTGCGGCGTCAAGACGTAATCTATAACAATTTATTCTAAAATAAAGGTAATAGAACTTACTTTGAGATTAAAACCAAACCAAGTAACTGCAAGATATTGTCTTAGCCTCTAAAAACACACGTTTAATGTCGCACTTAAATGTAGGCAGTAAGCCCTAATCATGGATATCTTGTGGTAATCTGCGGCGTCAAGACCTAATCTATAAAAATTTATTCTAAATTGTTAGTAATAGCTATTACTAACAATTTGATATTAAAACCTAACCATGTAACTACAAGATATAGTCTTAGCCTCTCAAAACACACGTTTATTGTAGTTCTTAAATTTAGGCAGTAAGCCCTAATCATTGATATCCTGTGCTAATCTGCGGCGTCAAGACCTAATCTATAACAATTTATTCTAAAATGAAGGTAATAGAACTTACTTTGAGATTGAAAACTAACCATGTAACTGAAAGATATAGTCTTAGCCTCTAAAAACACACGTATAATGTCGCACTTAAATTTAGACAATAAGCCTTAATCATTGATTTCTTATTTTAATCTGCGGCGTCAAGACCTAGTTTATAACAATTTATTCTAAAATGTAAGTAATAGAATTTACTTTGAGATTAAAACCCAACCAAGTAACTGCAAAATATAGTCTTAGCCTCTAAAAACACACGTTTAATGTCCTATTTAAATTAAGGCAGTAAGCCCTAATCATTGATACCTTGTGGTAATCTGCGGCGTCAAGACCTAATATATAACAATTTATTCTACAATAAGGGTAATAGAACTTACTTTGAGATTAAAACCTAACAATGTAACTGCGAGATATAGTCTTATCCTCTAAAACACACACGTCTAATATCGCACTTAAATTTAGACAGTAAGCCCTAATCATTAATTTCTTATTGTAATACGCTACGTCAAGACCTAGTCTATAACAATTTATCCTAAAATGAAGGTAATACAACTTACTTTGATATTTAAACCTAACCATGTAACTGCAAGATATAGTCTTAGCCTCTCAAAACACACGTATATTGTCGCAATTAAATTTAGACAGTAAGCCCCAATCATTGATTTCTTATGATAATCTGCGGCGTCAAGACCTAGTCTATAACAATTTATTCTAAAATGAAGGAAATAGAACTTACTTTGAGATTAAAACCTAACAATGTAACTGAGAGATATAGTCTTAGCCTCTAAAACACACACGTCCAATGTCACACTTAAATTTAGACAGTAAGCCCTAATCATTAATTTCTTGTGGTAATCTGCGTTGCGTTGTGTAACTGCAAAATATAGTCTTAGCCTCTAGAAACGCACATTTGATGTCGCACTTTAATTTAGACAGTCAGACTAATCACTAATCAAATCACTAATTTCTTGTGGTAATCTGTGGCGGCAAGATCTAGTCTATAAGAATTTTCACTAAAGTGTGAGTCATAGAAATTACTTTGAGATTAAAACCTAACAATGTAACTGCGAGATATAGTCTTAGCCTCTAAAACACACACGTCCAATGTCACACTTAAATTTAGACAGTAAGCCCTAATCATTAATTTCTTGTGGTAATCTGCGGCGTCAAGACCTAATCTATAACAATTTATTCTAAAATGAAGGTAATAGAACATACTTTGAGATTAAAACCAAACCAAGTAACTGCAAGATATAGTCTTAGCCTCTAAAAACACACGTATTATGTTGCACTTCAATGTAGGCAGTAAGCCCTAATCATTGATATCTTGTGGTAATCTGCAGCGTCACGACCTAATGTATAAAAATTTATTCTAAATTGTTAGTAATAGAACTTACTTTGAGATTAAAACCTAACAATGTAACTGCGAGATATAGTCTTAGCCTCTCAAAACACACGTATATTGTCGCACTTAAATTTAGGCAGTAAGCCCTAATTATTGATATCCTGTGGTAATCTGCGGCGTCAAGACCTTATCTATAATAATTAACATTCATATTTAAGTAATAGAACTTACTTTGAGATTAAAACCAAACCAAGTAACTGCAAAATATAGTCTTAGCCTCTAGAAACGCACATTTGATGTCGCACTTTAATTTAGACAGTCAGACTAAATCACTAATTTCTTGTGGTAATCTGTGGCGGCAAGATCTAGTCTATAAGAATTTTCACTAAAGTGTGAGTAATAGAACATACTTTGAGCTAAAAACCTAACCATGTAACTGCAAGATATAGTCTTAGCCTCTAAAAACTCACGTTTAATGTCGCACTTAAATTTAGACAATAAGCCTTAATCATTGATTTCTTGTGGTAATCTGCGGCGTCAAACCCTAATCTATAACAATTTATCCTAAAATGAAGGTAATACAACTTACTTTGATATTAAAACCTAACCATGTAACAGCAAGATATAGTCTTAGCCTCTCAAAACACACGTATATTGTCGCACTTAAATTTAGACAACAAGCCTTAATCATTGATTTCTTATGGTAATCTGCGGCGTCAAGACCTAGTCTATAACAATTTATTCTAAAATGAAGGTAATAGAACTTACTTTGATATTAAAAACTAACCATGTAACTGCAAGATATAGTCTTAGCCTCAAAAAACACACGTTTAATGTCGCACTTAAATTTAGATAGTAAGCCCTAATTATTGATTTCTTATCGTAATACGCGGCGTCAAGACCTAGTTTATAACAATTTATTCTAAAATGTAAGTAATAGAACTTTCTTTGAGATTAAAACCCAACCAAGTAACTGCAAGATATAGTCTTAGCCTCTAAAAACACACGTTTAATGTCGCACTTAAATTTAGGCAGTAAGCCCTAATCATTGATATCCTGTGGTAATCTTTGGCGTCAAGACCTAGTTTATAACAATTTATTCTAAAATGTAAGTAATAGAACTTTCTTTGAGATTAAAACAAAACCAAGTAACTGCAAGATATAGTCTTAGCCTCTAAAAACACACGTTTAATGTCGCACTTAAATTTAGGCAGTAAGCCCTAATCATTGATATCCTATGGTAATCTGCGGCGTCAAGACCTAATCTATAACAATTTATTCTAAAATGAAGGTTATAGAACTTACTTTGAGATTGAAACCTAACCATGTAACTGAAAGATATAGTCTTAGCCTCTAAAAACACACGTATAATGTCGCACTTAAATTTAGCCAATAAGCCTTAATCATTGATTTCTTATGGTAATCTGCGGCGTCAAGACCTAGTTTATAACAATTTATCCTAAAATGAAGGTAATACAACTTACTTTGATATTAAAACCTAACCATGTAACTGCAAGATATAGTCTTAGCCTCTCAAAACCCACGTATATTGTCGCACTTAAATTTAGACAGTAAGCCCCAATCATTGATTTCTTATCGTAATACGCGGCGTCAAGACCTAGTTTATAACAATTTATTCTAAAATGTAAGTAATAGAACTTTCTTTGAGATTAAAACCCAACCAAGTAACTGCAAGATATAGTCTTAGCCTCTAAAAACACACGTTTAATGTCGCACTTAAATTTAGGCAGTAAGCCCTAATCATTGATATCCTGTGGTAATCTGCGGCGTCAAGACCTAATCTATAACAATTTATTCTAAAATGAAGGTTATAGAACTTACTTTGAGATTGAAACCTAACCATGTAACTGAAAGATATAGTCTTAGCCTCTAAAAACACACGTTAAATGTCGCACTTAAATTTAGGCAGTAAGCCCTACTCATTGATATCCTGTGGTAATCTGCGGCGTCAAGACCTAATCTATAACAATTTATTCTAAAATGAAGGTAATAGAACTTACTTTGAGATTAAAACCAAACCAAGTAACTGCAAGATATAGGTCTTAGCCTCTAAAAACACACGTTAAATGTCGCACTTAAATTTAGCCAATAAGCCTTAATCATTGATTTCTTATCGTAATACGCGGCGTCAAGACCTAGTTTATAACAATTTATTCTAAAATGTAAGTAATAGAACTTTCTTTGAGATTAAAACCTAACCATGTAACTGCAAGATATAGTCTTAGCCTCTAAAAACTCACGTTTAATGTCGCACTTAAATTTAGACAATAAGCCTTAATAATTGATTTCTTATGGTAATCTGCGGCGTCAAGACCTAGTTTATAACAATTTATTCTAAAATGTAAGTAATAGAATTTACTTTGAGATTGAAACCTAACCATGTAACTGAAAGATATAGTCTTAGCCTCTAAAAACACACGTATAATGTCGTACTTAAATTTAGCCAATAAGCCTTAATCATTGATTTCTTATGGTAATCTGCGGCGTCAAGACCTAGTTTATAACAATTTATCCTAAAATGAAGGTAATACAACTTACTTTGATATTAAAACCTAACCATGTAACTGCAAGATATAGTCTTAGCCTCTCAAAACACACGTATATTGTCGCACTTAAATTTAGACAGTAAGCCCCAATCATTGATTTCTTATGGTAATCTGCGGCGTCAAGACCTAGTCTATAACAATTTATTCTAAAATGAAGGTAATAGAACTTACTTTGAGATTAAAACCTAACCATGTAACTGCAAAATATAGTCTTAGCCTCTAAAAACACACGTATAATGTTATAATCTAATCACTAATTTCTTGTGGTATTCTGCGACGTCAAGACCTAATCTATAACAATTTATTCTAAACTGAAGTTAATAGAACTTACTTTGAGATTAAAACCTAACCATGTAACTGCAAAATATAGTCTTAGCCTCTAGAAACACACATTTAATGTCGCACTTTAATTTAGACAGTCAGACTAAATCACTAATTTCTTGTGGTAATCTGTGGCGGCAAGATCTAGTCTATAAGAATTTTTACTAAAGTGTGAGTAATAGAACATACTTTGAGATTAAAACCTAACCATGTAACTGCAAGATATAGTCTTAGCCTCTAAAAACTCACGTTTAATGTCATACTTAAATTTAGACAGTAAGCCCTAATCATTAATTTCTTGTGGTAATTTGCGGCGTCAAGACGTAATCTATAACAATTTATTCTAAAATAAAGGTAATAGAACTTACTTTGAGATTAAAACCAAACCAAGTAACTGCAAGATATTGTCTTAGCCTCTAAAAACACACGTTTAATGTCGCACTTAAATGTAGGCAGTAAGCCCTAATCATGGATATCTTGTGGTAATCTGCGGCGTCAAGACCTAATCTATAAAAATTTATTCTAAATTGTTAGTAATAGCTATTACTAACAATTTGATATTAAAACCTAACCATGTAACTACAAGATATAGTCTTAGCCTCTCAAAACACACGTTTATTGTAGTTCTTAAATTTAGGCAGTAAGCCCTAATCATTGATATCCTGTGCTAATCTGCGGCGTCAAGACCTAATCTATAACAATTTATTCTAAAATGAAGGTAATAGAACTTACTTTGAGATTGAAAACTAACCATGTAACTGAAAGATATAGTCTTAGCCTCTAAAAACACACGTATAATGTCGCACTTAAATTTAGACAATAAGCCTTAATCATTGATTTCTTATTTTAATCTGCGGCGTCAAGACCTAGTTTATAACAATTTATTCTAAAATGTAAGTAATAGAATTTACTTTGAGATTAAAACCCAACCAAGTAACTGCAAAATATAGTCTTAGCCTCTAAAAACACACGTTTAATGTCCTATTTAAATTAAGGCAGTAAGCCCTAATCATTGATACCTTGTGGTAATCTGCGGCGTCAAGACCTAATATATAACAATTTATTCTACAATAAGGGTAATAGAACTTACTTTGAGATTAAAACCTAACAATGTAACTGCGAGATATAGTCTTATCCTCTAAAACACACACGTCTAATATCGCACTTAAATTTAGACAGTAAGCCCTAATCATTAATTTCTTATTGTAATACGCTACGTCAAGACCTAGTCTATAACAATTTATCCTAAAATGAAGGTAATACAACTTACTTTGATATTTAAACCTAACCATGTAACTGCAAGATATAGTCTTAGCCTCTCAAAACACACGTATATTGTCGCACTTAAATTTAGACAGTAAGCCCCAATCATTGATTTCTTACGGTAATCTGCGGCGTCAAGACCTAGTCTATAACAATTTATTCTAAAATGAAGGTAATAGAACTTACTTTGAGATTAAAACCTAACCATGTAACTGCAAAATATAGTCTTAGCCTCTAAAAACACACGTATATTGTTATAATCTAATCACTAATTTCTTGTGGTATTCTGCGACGTCAAGACCTAATCTATAACAATTTATTCTAAACTGAAGGTAATAGAACTTACTTTGAGATTAAAACCTAACCATGTAACTGCAAAATATAGTCTTAGCCTCTAGAAACACACATTTAATGTCGCACTTTAATTTAGACAGTCAGACTAAATCACTAATTTCTTGTGGTAATCTGTGGCGGCAAGATCTAGTCTATAAGAATTTTTACTAAAGTGTGAGTAATAGAACATACTTTGAGATTAAAACCTAACCATGTAACTGCAAGATATAGTCTTAGCCTCTCAAAACACACGTATATTGTCGCACTTAAATTTAGGCAGTAAGCCCTAATCATTGATATCCTGTGGTAATCTGCGGCGTCAAGACCTAATCTATAACAATTTATTCTAAAATGAAGGTTATAGAACTTACTTTGAGATTGAAACCTAACCATGTAACTGAAAGATATAGTCTTTGCCTCTAAAAACACACGTATAATGTCGCACTTAAATTTAGCCAATAAGCCTTAATCATTGATTTCTTATGGTAATCTGCGGCATCAAGACCTAGTTTATAACAATTTATCCTAAAATGAAGGTAATACAACTTACTTTGATATTAAAACCTAACCATGTAACTGCAAGATATAGTCTTAGCCTCTCAAAACACACGTATATTGTCGCACTTAAATTTAGACAACAAGCCTTAATCATTGATTTCTTATGGTAATCTGCGGCGTCAAGACCTAGTCTATAACAATTTATTCTAAAATGAAGGTAATAGAACTTACTTTGATATTAAAAACTAACCATGTAACTGCAAGATATAGTCTTAGCCTCTAAAAACACACGTTTAATGTCGCACTTAAATTTAGATAGTAAGCCCTAATTATTGATTTCTTATCGTAATACGCGGCGTCAAGACCTAGTTTATAACAATTTATTCTAAAATGTAAGTAATAGAACTTTCTTTGAGATTAAAACCCAACCAAGTAACTGCAAGATATAGTCTTAGCCTCTAAAAACACACGTTTAATGTCGCACTTAAATTTAGGCAGTAAGCCCTAATCATTGATATCCTGTGGTAATCTTTGGCGTCAAGACCTAGTTTATAACAATTTATTCTAAAATGTAAGTAATAGAACTTTCTTTGAGATTAAAACAAAACCAAGTAACTGCAAGATATAGTCTTAGCCTCTAAAAACACACGTTTAATGTCGCACTTAAATTTAGGCAGTAAGCCCTAATCATTGATATCCTGTGCTAATCTGCGGCGTCAAGACCTAATCTATAAAAATTTATTCTAAATTGTTAGTAATAGCTATTACTAACAATTTGATATTAAAACCTAACCATGTAACTACAAGATATAGTCTTAGCCTCTCAAAACACACGTTTATTGTAGTTCTTAAATTTAGGCAGTAAGCCCTAATCATTGATATCCTGTGCTAATCTGCGGCGTCAAGACCTAATCTATAACAATTTATTCTAAAATGAAGGTAATAGAACTTACTTTGAGATTGAAAACTAACCATGTAACTGAAAGATATAGTCTTAGCCTCTAAAAACACACGTATAATGTCGCACTTAAATTTAGACAATAAGCCTTAATCATTGATTTCTTATTTTAATCTGCGGCGTCAAGACCTAGTTTATAACAATTTATTCTAAAATGTAAGTAATAGAATTTACTTTGAGATTAAAACCCAACCAAGTAACTGCAAAATATAGTCTTAGCCTCTAAAAACACACGTTTAATGTCCTATTTAAATTAAGGCAGTAAGCCCTAATCATTGATACCTTGTGGTAATCTGCGGCGTCAAGACCTAATATATAACAATTTATTCTACAATAAGGGTAATAGAACTTACTTTGAGATTAAAACCTAACAATGTAACTGCGAGATATAGTCTTATCCTCTAAAACACACACGTCTAATATCGCACTTAAATTTAGACAGTAAGCCCTAATCATTAATTTCTTATTGTAATACGCTACGTCAAGACCTAGTCTATAACAATTTATCCTAAAATGAAGGTAATACAACTTACTTTGATATTTAAACCTAACCATGTAACTGCAAGATATAGTCTTAGCCTCTCAAAACACACGTATATTGTCGCAATTAAATTTAGACAGTAAGCCCCAATCATTGATTTCTTATGATAATCTGCGGCGTCAAGACCTAGTCTATAACAATTTATTCTAAAATGAAGGAAATAGAACTTACTTTGAGATTAAAACCTAACAATGTAACTGAGAGATATAGTCTTAGCCTCTAAAACACACACGTCCAATGTCACACTTAAATTTAGACAGTAAGCCCTAATCATTAATTTCTTGTGGTAATCTGCGTTGCGTTGTGTAACTGCAAAATATAGTCTTAGCCTCTAGAAACGCACATTTGATGTCGCACTTTAATTTAGACAGTCAGACTAATCACTAATCAAATCACTAATTTCTTGTGGTAATCTGTGGCGGCAAGATCTAGTCTATAAGAATTTTCACTAAAGTGTGAGTCATAGAAATTACTTTGAGATTAAAACCTAACAATGTAACTGCGAGATATAGTCTTAGCCTCTAAAACACACACGTCCAATGTCACACTTAAATTTAGACAGTAAGCCCTAATCATTAATTTCTTGTGGTAATCTGCGGCGTCAAGACCTAATCTATAACAATTTATTCTAAAATGAAGGTAATAGAACATACTTTGAGATTAAAACCAAACCAAGTAACTGCAAGATATAGTCTTAGCCTCTAAAAACACACGTATTATGTTGCACTTCAATGTAGGCAGTAAGCCCTAATCATTGATATCTTGTGGTAATCTGCAGCGTCACGACCTAATGTATAAAAATTTATTCTAAATTGTTAGTAATAGAACTTACTTTGAGATTAAAACCTAACAATGTAACTGCGAGATATAGTCTTAGCCTCTCAAAACACACGTATATTGTCGCACTTAAATTTAGGCAGTAAGCCCTAATTATTGATATCCTGTGGTAATCTGCGGCGTCAAGACCTTATCTATAATAATTAACATTCATATTTAAGTAATAGAACTTACTTTGAGATTAAAACCAAACCAAGTAACTGCAAAATATAGTCTTAGCCTCTAGAAACGCACATTTGATGTCGCACTTTAATTTAGACAGTCAGACTAAATCACTAATTTCTTGTGGTAATCTGTGGCGGCAAGATCTAGTCTATAAGAATTTTCACTAAAGTGTGAGTAATAGAACATACTTTGAGCTAAAAACCTAACCATGTAACTGCAAGATATAGTCTTAGCCTCTAAAAACTCACGTTTAATGTCGCACTTAAATTTAGACAATAAGCCTTAATCATTGATTTCTTGTGGTAATCTGCGGCGTCAAACCCTAATCTATAACAATTTATCCTAAAATGAAGGTAATACAACTTACTTTGATATTAAAACCTAACCATGTAACAGCAAGATATAGTCTTAGCCTCTCAAAACACACGTATATTGTCGCACTTAAATTTAGACAACAAGCCTTAATCATTGATTTCTTATGGTAATCTGCGGCGTCAAGACCTAGTCTATAACAATTTATTCTAAAATGAAGGTAATAGAACTTACTTTGATATTAAAAACTAACCATGTAACTGCAAGATATAGTCTTAGCCTCAAAAAACACACGTTTAATGTCGCACTTAAATTTAGATAGTAAGCCCTAATTATTGATTTCTTATCGTAATACGCGGCGTCAAGACCTAGTTTATAACAATTTATTCTAAAATGTAAGTAATAGAACTTTCTTTGAGATTAAAACCCAACCAAGTAACTGCAAGATATAGTCTTAGCCTCTAAAAACACACGTTTAATGTCGCACTTAAATTTAGGCAGTAAGCCCTAATCATTGATATCCTGTGGTAATCTTTGGCGTCAAGACCTAGTTTATAACAATTTATTCTAAAATGTAAGTAATAGAACTTTCTTTGAGATTAAAACAAAACCAAGTAACTGCAAGATATAGTCTTAGCCTCTAAAAACACACGTTTAATGTCGCACTTAAATTTAGGCAGTAAGCCCTAATCATTGATATCCTATGGTAATCTGCGGCGTCAAGACCTAATCTATAACAATTTATTCTAAAATGAAGGTTATAGAACTTACTTTGAGATTGAAACCTAACCATGTAACTGAAAGATATAGTCTTAGCCTCTAAAAACACACGTATAATGTCGCACTTAAATTTAGCCAATAAGCCTTAATCATTGATTTCTTATGGTAATCTGCGGCGTCAAGACCTAGTTTATAACAATTTATCCTAAAATGAAGGTAATACAACTTACTTTGATATTAAAACCTAACCATGTAACTGCAAGATATAGTCTTAGCCTCTCAAAACCCACGTATATTGTCGCACTTAAATTTAGACAGTAAGCCCCAATCATTGATTTCTTATCGTAATACGCGGCGTCAAGACCTAGTTTATAACAATTTATCCTAAAATGAAGGTAATACAACTTACTTTGATATTAAAACCTAACCATGTAACTGCAAGATATAGTCTTAGCCTCTCAAAACCCACGTATATTGTCGCACTTAAATTTAGACAGTAAGCCCCAATCATTGATTTCTTATCGTAATACGCGGCGTCAAGACCTAGTTTATAACAATTTATTCTAAAATGTAAGTAATAGAACTTTCTTTGAGATTAAAACCCAACCAAGTAACTGCAAGATATAGTCTTAGCCTCTAAAAACACACGTTTAATGTCGCACTTAAATTTAGGCAGTAAGCCCTAATCATTGATATCCTGTGGTAATCTGCGGCGTCAAGACCTAATCTATAACAATTTATTCTAAAATGAAGGTTATAGAACTTACTTTGAGATTGAAACCTAACCATGTAACTGAAAGATATAGTCTTAGCCTCTAAAAACACACGTTAAATGTCGCACTTAAATTTAGGCAGTAAGCCCTACTCATTGATATCCTGTGGTAATCTGCGGCGTCAAGACCTAATCTATAACAATTTATTCTAAAATGAAGGTAATAGAACTTACTTTGAGATTAAAACCAAACCAAGTAACTGCAAGATATAGGTCTTAGCCTCTAAAAACACACGTTAAATGTCGCACTTAAATTTAGCCAATAAGCCTTAATCATTGATTTCTTATCGTAATACGCGGCGTCAAGACCTAGTTTATAACAATTTATTCTAAAATGTAAGTAATAGAACTTTCTTTGAGATTAAAACCTAACCATGTAACTGCAAGATATAGTCTTAGCCTCTAAAAACTCACGTTTAATGTCGCACTTAAATTTAGACAATAAGCCTTAATAATTGATTTCTTATGGTAATCTGCGGCGTCAAGACCTAGTTTATAACAATTTATTCTAAAATGTAAGTAATAGAATTTACTTTGAGATTGAAACCTAACCATGTAACTGAAAGATATAGTCTTAGCCTCTAAAAACACACGTATAATGTCGTACTTAAATTTAGCCAATAAGCCTTAATCATTGATTTCTTATGGTAATCTGCGGCGTCAAGACCTAGTTTATAACAATTTATCCTAAAATGAAGGTAATACAACTTACTTTGATATTAAAACCTAACCATGTAACTGCAAGATATAGTCTTAGCCTCTCAAAACACACGTATATTGTCGCACTTAAATTTAGACAGTAAGCCCCAATCATTGATTTCTTATGGTAATCTGCGGCGTCAAGACCTAGTCTATAACAATTTATTCTAAAATGAAGGTAATAGAACTTACTTTGAGATTAAAACCTAACCATGTAACTGCAAAATATAGTCTTAGCCTCTAAAAACACACGTATAATGTTATAATCTAATCACTAATTTCTTGTGGTATTCTGCGACGTCAAGACCTAATCTATAACAATTTATTCTAAACTGAAGTTAATAGAACTTACTTTGAGATTAAAACCTAACCATGTAACTGCAAAATATAGTCTTAGCCTCTAGAAACACACATTTAATGTCGCACTTTAATTTAGACAGTCAGACTAAATCACTAATTTCTTGTGGTAATCTGTGGCGGCAAGATCTAGTCTATAAGAATTTTTACTAAAGTGTGAGTAATAGAACATACTTTGAGATTAAAACCTAACCATGTAACTGCAAGATATAGTCTTAGCCTCTAAAAACTCACGTTTAATGTCATACTTAAATTTAGACAGTAAGCCCTAATCATTAATTTCTTGTGGTAATTTGCGGCGTCAAGACGTAATCTATAACAATTTATTCTAAAATAAAGGTAATAGAACTTACTTTGAGATTAAAACCAAACCAAGTAACTGCAAGATATTGTCTTAGCCTCTAAAAACACACGTTTAATGTCGCACTTAAATGTAGGCAGTAAGCCCTAATCATGGATATCTTGTGGTAATCTGCGGCGTCAAGACCTAATCTATAAAAATTTATTCTAAATTGTTAGTAATAGCTATTACTAACAATTTGATATTAAAACCTAACCATGTAACTACAAGATATAGTCTTAGCCTCTCAAAACACACGTTTATTGTAGTTCTTAAATTTAGGCAGTAAGCCCTAATCATTGATATCCTGTGCTAATCTGCGGCGTCAAGACCTAATCTATAACAATTTATTCTAAAATGAAGGTAATAGAACTTACTTTGAGATTGAAAACTAACCATGTAACTGAAAGATATAGTCTTAGCCTCTAAAAACACACGTATAATGTCGCACTTAAATTTAGACAATAAGCCTTAATCATTGATTTCTTATTTTAATCTGCGGCGTCAAGACCTAGTTTATAACAATTTATTCTAAAATGTAAGTAATAGAATTTACTTTGAGATTAAAACCCAACCAAGTAACTGCAAAATATAGTCTTAGCCTCTAAAAACACACGTTTAATGTCCTATTTAAATTAAGGCAGTAAGCCCTAATCATTGATACCTTGTGGTAATCTGCGGCGTCAAGACCTAATATATAACAATTTATTCTACAATAAGGGTAATAGAACTTACTTTGAGATTAAAACCTAACAATGTAACTGCGAGATATAGTCTTATCCTCTAAAACACACACGTCTAATATCGCACTTAAATTTAGACAGTAAGCCCTAATCATTAATTTCTTATTGTAATACGCTACGTCAAGACCTAGTCTATAACAATTTATCCTAAAATGAAGGTAATACAACTTACTTTGATATTTAAACCTAACCATGTAACTGCAAGATATAGTCTTAGCCTCTCAAAACACACGTATATTGTCGCACTTAAATTTAGACAGTAAGCCCCAATCATTGATTTCTTACGGTAATCTGCGGCGTCAAGACCTAGTCTATAACAATTTATTCTAAAATGAAGGTAATAGAACTTACTTTGAGATTAAAACCTAACCATGTAACTGCAAAATATAGTCTTAGCCTCTAAAAACACACGTATATTGTTATAATCTAATCACTAATTTCTTGTGGTATTCTGCGACGTCAAGACCTAATCTATAACAATTTATTCTAAACTGAAGGTAATAGAACTTACTTTGAGATTAAAACCTAACCATGTAACTGCAAAATATAGTCTTAGCCTCTAGAAACACACATTTAATGTCGCACTTTAATTTAGACAGTCAGACTAAATCACTAATTTCTTGTGGTAATCTGTGGCGGCAAGATCTAGTCTATAAGAATTTTTACTAAAGTGTGAGTAATAGAACATACTTTGAGATTAAAACCTAACCATGTAACTGCAAGATATAGTCTTAGCCTCTCAAAACACACGTATATTGTCGCACTTAAATTTAGGCAGTAAGCCCTAATCATTGATATCCTGTGGTAATCTGCGGCGTCAAGACCTAATCTATAACAATTTATTCTAAAATGAAGGTTATAGAACTTACTTTGAGATTGAAACCTAACCATGTAACTGAAAGATATAGTCTTTGCCTCTAAAAACACACGTATAATGTCGCACTTAAATTTAGCCAATAAGCCTTAATCATTGATTTCTTATGGTAATCTGCGGCATCAAGACCTAGTTTATAACAATTTATCCTAAAATGAAGGTAATACAACTTACTTTGATATTAAAACCTAACCATGTAACTGCAAGATATAGTCTTAGCCTCTCAAAACACACGTATATTGTCGCACTTAAATTTAGACAACAAGCCTTAATCATTGATTTCTTATGGTAATCTGCGGCGTCAAGACCTAGTCTATAACAATTTATTCTAAAATGAAGGTAATAGAACTTACTTTGATATTAAAAACTAACCATGTAACTGCAAGATATAGTCTTAGCCTCTAAAAACACACGTTTAATGTCGCACTTAAATTTAGATAGTAAGCCCTAATTATTGATTTCTTATCGTAATACGCGGCGTCAAGACCTAGTTTATAACAATTTATTCTAAAATGTAAGTAATAGAACTTTCTTTGAGATTAAAACCCAACCAAGTAACTGCAAGATATAGTCTTAGCCTCTAAAAACACACGTTTAATGTCGCACTTAAATTTAGGCAGTAAGCCCTAATCATTGATATCCTGTGGTAATCTTTGGCGTCAAGACCTAGTTTATAACAATTTATTCTAAAATGTAAGTAATAGAACTTTCTTTGAGATTAAAACAAAACCAAGTAACTGCAAGATATAGTCTTAGCCTCTAAAAACACACGTTTAATGTCGCACTTAAATTTAGGCAGTAAGCCCTAATCATTGATATCCTGTGCTAATCTGCGGCGTCAAGACCTAATCTATAAAAATTTATTCTAAATTGTTAGTAATAGCTATTACTAACAATTTGATATTAAAACCTAACCATGTAACTACAAGATATAGTCTTAGCCTCTCAAAACACACGTTTATTGTAGTTCTTAAATTTAGGCAGTAAGCCCTAATCATTGATATCCTGTGCTAATCTGCGGCGTCAAGACCTAATCTATAACAATTTATTCTAAAATGAAGGTAATAGAACTTACTTTGAGATTGAAAACTAACCATGTAACTGAAAGATATAGTCTTAGCCTCTAAAAACACACGTATAATGTCGCACTTAAATTTAGACAATAAGCCTTAATCATTGATTTCTTATTTTAATCTGCGGCGTCAAGACCTAGTTTATAACAATTTATTCTAAAATGTAAGTAATAGAATTTACTTTGAGATTAAAACCCAACCAAGTAACTGCAAAATATAGTCTTAGCCTCTAAAAACACACGTTTAATGTCCTATTTAAATTAAGGCAGTAAGCCCTAATCATTGATACCTTGTGGTAATCTGCGGCGTCAAGACCTAATATATAACAATTTATTCTACAATAAGGGTAATAGAACTTACTTTGAGATTAAAACCTAACAATGTAACTGCGAGATATAGTCTTATCCTCTAAAACACACACGTCTAATATCGCACTTAAATTTAGACAGTAAGCCCTAATCATTAATTTCTTATTGTAATACGCTACGTCAAGACCTAGTCTATAACAATTTATCCTAAAATGAAGGTAATACAACTTACTTTGATATTTAAACCTAACCATGTAACTGCAAGATATAGTCTTAGCCTCTCAAAACACACGTATATTGTCGCAATTAAATTTAGACAGTAAGCCCCAATCATTGATTTCTTATGATAATCTGCGGCGTCAAGACCTAGTCTATAACAATTTATTCTAAAATGAAGGAAATAGAACTTACTTTGAGATTAAAACCTAACAATGTAACTGAGAGATATAGTCTTAGCCTCTAAAACACACACGTCCAATGTCACACTTAAATTTAGACAGTAAGCCCTAATCATTAATTTCTTGTGGTAATCTGCGTTGCGTTGTGTAACTGCAAAATATAGTCTTAGCCTCTAGAAACGCACATTTGATGTCGCACTTTAATTTAGACAGTCAGACTAATCACTAATCAAATCACTAATTTCTTGTGGTAATCTGTGGCGGCAAGATCTAGTCTATAAGAATTTTCACTAAAGTGTGAGTCATAGAAATTACTTTGAGATTAAAACCTAACAATGTAACTGCGAGATATAGTCTTAGCCTCTAAAACACACACGTCCAATGTCACACTTAAATTTAGACAGTAAGCCCTAATCATTAATTTCTTGTGGTAATCTGCGGCGTCAAGACCTAATCTATAACAATTTATTCTAAAATGAAGGTAATAGAACATACTTTGAGATTAAAACCAAACCAAGTAACTGCAAGATATAGTCTTAGCCTCTAAAAACACACGTATTATGTTGCACTTCAATGTAGGCAGTAAGCCCTAATCATTGATATCTTGTGGTAATCTGCAGCGTCACGACCTAATGTATAAAAATTTATTCTAAATTGTTAGTAATAGAACTTACTTTGAGATTAAAACCTAACAATGTAACTGCGAGATATAGTCTTAGCCTCTCAAAACACACGTATATTGTCGCACTTAAATTTAGGCAGTAAGCCCTAATTATTGATATCCTGTGGTAATCTGCGGCGTCAAGACCTTATCTATAATAATTAACATTCATATTTAAGTAATAGAACTTACTTTGAGATTAAAACCAAACCAAGTAACTGCAAAATATAGTCTTAGCCTCTAGAAACGCACATTTGATGTCGCACTTTAATTTAGACAGTCAGACTAAATCACTAATTTCTTGTGGTAATCTGTGGCGGCAAGATCTAGTCTATAAGAATTTTCACTAAAGTGTGAGTAATAGAACATACTTTGAGCTAAAAACCTAACCATGTAACTGCAAGATATAGTCTTAGCCTCTAAAAACTCACGTTTAATGTCGCACTTAAATTTAGACAATAAGCCTTAATCATTGATTTCTTGTGGTAATCTGCGGCGTCAAACCCTAATCTATAACAATTTATCCTAAAATGAAGGTAATACAACTTACTTTGATATTAAAACCTAACCATGTAACAGCAAGATATAGTCTTAGCCTCTCAAAACACACGTATATTGTCGCACTTAAATTTAGACAACAAGCCTTAATCATTGATTTCTTATGGTAATCTGCGGCGTCAAGACCTAGTCTATAACAATTTATTCTAAAATGAAGGTAATAGAACTTACTTTGATATTAAAAACTAACCATGTAACTGCAAGATATAGTCTTAGCCTCAAAAAACACACGTTTAATGTCGCACTTAAATTTAGATAGTAAGCCCTAATTATTGATTTCTTATCGTAATACGCGGCGTCAAGACCTAGTTTATAACAATTTATTCTAAAATGTAAGTAATAGAACTTTCTTTGAGATTAAAACCCAACCAAGTAACTGCAAGATATAGTCTTAGCCTCTAAAAACACACGTTTAATGTCGCACTTAAATTTAGGCAGTAAGCCCTAATCATTGATATCCTGTGGTAATCTTTGGCGTCAAGACCTAGTTTATAACAATTTATTCTAAAATGTAAGTAATAGAACTTTCTTTGAGATTAAAACAAAACCAAGTAACTGCAAGATATAGTCTTAGCCTCTAAAAACACACGTTTAATGTCGCACTTAAATTTAGGCAGTAAGCCCTAATCATTGATATCCTATGGTAATCTGCGGCGTCAAGACCTAATCTATAACAATTTATTCTAAAATGAAGGTTATAGAACTTACTTTGAGATTGAAACCTAACCATGTAACTGAAAGATATAGTCTTAGCCTCTAAAAACACACGTATAATGTCGCACTTAAATTTAGCCAATAAGCCTTAATCATTGATTTCTTATGGTAATCTGCGGCGTCAAGACCTAGTTTATAACAATTTATCCTAAAATGAAGGTAATACAACTTACTTTGATATTAAAACCTAACCATGTAACTGCAAGATATAGTCTTAGCCTCTCAAAACCCACGTATATTGTCGCACTTAAATTTAGACAGTAAGCCCCAATCATTGATTTCTTATCGTAATACGCGGCGTCAAGACCTAGTTTATAACAATTTATTCTAAAATGTAAGTAATAGAACTTTCTTTGAGATTAAAACCCAACCAAGTAACTGCAAGATATAGTCTTAGCCTCTAAAAACACACGTTTAATGTCGCACTTAAATTTAGGCAGTAAGCCCTAATCATTGATATCCTGTGGTAATCTGCGGCGTCAAGACCTAATCTATAACAATTTATTCTAAAATGAAGGTTATAGAACTTACTTTGAGATTGAAACCTAACCATGTAACTGAAAGATATAGTCTTAGCCTCTAAAAACACACGTTAAATGTCGCACTTAAATTTAGGCAGTAAGCCCTACTCATTGATATCCTGTGGTAATCTGCGGCGTCAAGACCTAATCTATAACAATTTATTCTAAAATGAAGGTAATAGAACTTACTTTGAGATTAAAACCAAACCAAGTAACTGCAAGATATAGGTCTTAGCCTCTAAAAACACACGTTAAATGTCGCACTTAAATTTAGCCAATAAGCCTTAATCATTGATTTCTTATCGTAATACGCGGCGTCAAGACCTAGTTTATAACAATTTATTCTAAAATGTAAGTAATAGAACTTTCTTTGAGATTAAAACCTAACCATGTAACTGCAAGATATAGTCTTAGCCTCTAAAAACTCACGTTTAATGTCGCACTTAAATTTAGACAATAAGCCTTAATAATTGATTTCTTATGGTAATCTGCGGCGTCAAGACCTAGTTTATAACAATTTATTCTAAAATGTAAGTAATAGAATTTACTTTGAGATTGAAACCTAACCATGTAACTGAAAGATATAGTCTTAGCCTCTAAAAACACACGTATAATGTCGTACTTAAATTTAGCCAATAAGCCTTAATCATTGATTTCTTATGGTAATCTGCGGCGTCAAGACCTAGTTTATAACAATTTATCCTAAAATGAAGGTAATACAACTTACTTTGATATTAAAACCTAACCATGTAACTGCAAGATATAGTCTTAGCCTCTCAAAACACACGTATATTGTCGCACTTAAATTTAGACAGTAAGCCCCAATCATTGATTTCTTATGGTAATCTGCGGCGTCAAGACCTAGTCTATAACAATTTATTCTAAAATGAAGGTAATAGAACTTACTTTGAGATTAAAACCTAACCATGTAACTGCAAAATATAGTCTTAGCCTCTAAAAACACACGTATAATGTTATAATCTAATCACTAATTTCTTGTGGTATTCTGCGACGTCAAGACCTAATCTATAACAATTTATTCTAAACTGAAGTTAATAGAACTTACTTTGAGATTAAAACCTAACCATGTAACTGCAAAATATAGTCTTAGCCTCTAGAAACACACATTTAATGTCGCACTTTAATTTAGACAGTCAGACTAAATCACTAATTTCTTGTGGTAATCTGTGGCGGCAAGATCTAGTCTATAAGAATTTTTACTAAAGTGTGAGTAATAGAACATACTTTGAGATTAAAACCTAACCATGTAACTGCAAGATATAGTCTTAGCCTCTAAAAACTCACGTTTAATGTCATACTTAAATTTAGACAGTAAGCCCTAATCATTAATTTCTTGTGGTAATTTGCGGCGTCAAGACGTAATCTATAACAATTTATTCTAAAATAAAGGTAATAGAACTTACTTTGAGATTAAAACCAAACCAAGTAACTGCAAGATATTGTCTTAGCCTCTAAAAACACACGTTTAATGTCGCACTTAAATGTAGGCAGTAAGCCCTAATCATGGATATCTTGTGGTAATCTGCGGCGTCAAGACCTAATCTATAAAAATTTATTCTAAATTGTTAGTAATAGCTATTACTAACAATTTGATATTAAAACCTAACCATGTAACTACAAGATATAGTCTTAGCCTCTCAAAACACACGTTTATTGTAGTTCTTAAATTTAGGCAGTAAGCCCTAATCATTGATATCCTGTGCTAATCTGCGGCGTCAAGACCTAATCTATAACAATTTATTCTAAAATGAAGGTAATAGAACTTACTTTGAGATTGAAAACTAACCATGTAACTGAAAGATATAGTCTTAGCCTCTAAAAACACACGTATAATGTCGCACTTAAATTTAGACAATAAGCCTTAATCATTGATTTCTTATTTTAATCTGCGGCGTCAAGACCTAGTTTATAACAATTTATTCTAAAATGTAAGTAATAGAATTTACTTTGAGATTAAAACCCAACCAAGTAACTGCAAAATATAGTCTTAGCCTCTAAAAACACACGTTTAATGTCCTATTTAAATTAAGGCAGTAAGCCCTAATCATTGATACCTTGTGGTAATCTGCGGCGTCAAGACCTAATATATAACAATTTATTCTACAATAAGGGTAATAGAACTTACTTTGAGATTAAAACCTAACAATGTAACTGCGAGATATAGTCTTATCCTCTAAAACACACACGTCTAATATCGCACTTAAATTTAGACAGTAAGCCCTAATCATTAATTTCTTATTGTAATACGCTACGTCAAGACCTAGTCTATAACAATTTATCCTAAAATGAAGGTAATACAACTTACTTTGATATTTAAACCTAACCATGTAACTGCAAGATATAGTCTTAGCCTCTCAAAACACACGTATATTGTCGCACTTAAATTTAGACAGTAAGCCCCAATCATTGATTTCTTACGGTAATCTGCGGCGTCAAGACCTAGTCTATAACAATTTATTCTAAAATGAAGGTAATAGAACTTACTTTGAGATTAAAACCTAACCATGTAACTGCAAAATATAGTCTTAGCCTCTAAAAACACACGTATATTGTTATAATCTAATCACTAATTTCTTGTGGTATTCTGCGACGTCAAGACCTAATCTATAACAATTTATTCTAAACTGAAGGTAATAGAACTTACTTTGAGATTAAAACCTAACCATGTAACTGCAAAATATAGTCTTAGCCTCTAGAAACACACATTTAATGTCGCACTTTAATTTAGACAGTCAGACTAAATCACTAATTTCTTGTGGTAATCTGTGGCGGCAAGATCTAGTCTATAAGAATTTTTACTAAAGTGTGAGTAATAGAACATACTTTGAGATTAAAACCTAACCATGTAACTGCAAGATATAGTCTTAGCCTCTCAAAACACACGTATATTGTCGCACTTAAATTTAGGCAGTAAGCCCTAATCATTGATATCCTGTGGTAATCTGCGGCGTCAAGACCTAATCTATAACAATTTATTCTAAAATGAAGGTTATAGAACTTACTTTGAGATTGAAACCTAACCATGTAACTGAAAGATATAGTCTTTGCCTCTAAAAACACACGTATAATGTCGCACTTAAATTTAGCCAATAAGCCTTAATCATTGATTTCTTATGGTAATCTGCGGCGTCAAGACCTAGTTTATAACAATTTATCCTAAAATGAAGGTAATACAAATTACTTTGATATTAAAACCTAACCATGTAACTGCAAGATATAGTCTTAGCCTCTCAAAACACACGTATATTGTCGCACTTAAATTTAGACAATAAGCCTTAATCATTGATTACTTATGGTAATCTGCGGCGTCAAGACCTAATCTATAACAATTTATTCTAAAATGAAGGTAATAGAACTTACTTTGAGATTAAAACCTAACAATGTAACTGCGAGATATAGTCTTTGCCTCTAAAACACACACGTATAATGTCATACTTAAATTTAGACAGTAAGCCCTAATCATTAATTTCTTGTGGTAATTTGCGGCGTCAAGACGTAATCTATAACAATTTATTCTAAAATAAAGGTAATAGAACTTACTTTGAGATTAAAACCAAACCAAGTAACTGCAAGATATTGTCTTAGCCTCTAAAAACACACGTTTAATGTCGCACTTAAATGTAGGCAGTAAGCGCTAATCATGGATATCTTGTGGTAATCTGCGGCGTCAAGACCTAATCTATAAAAATTTATTCTAAATTGTTAGTAATAGCTATTACTAACAATTTGATATTAAAACCTAACCATGTAACTACAAGATATAGTCTTAGCCTCTCAAAACACACGTTTATTGTAGTTCTTAAATTTAGGCAGTAAGCCCTAATCATTGATATCCTGTGCTAATCTGCGGCGTCAAGACCTAATCTATAACAATTTATTCTAAAATGAAGGTAATAGAACTTACTTTGAGATTGAAAACTAACCATGTAACTGAAAGATATAGTCTTAGCCTCTAAAAACACACGTATAATGTCGCACTTAAATTTAGACAATAAGCCTTAATCATTGATTTCTTATTTTAATCTGCGGCGTCAAGACCTAGTTTATAACAATTTATTCTAAAATGTAAGTAATAGAATTTACTTTGAGATTAAAACCCAACCAAGTAACTGCAAGATATAGTCTTAGCCTCTAAAAACACACGTTTAATGTCGCACTTAAATTTAGGCAGTAAGCCCTAATCATTGATATCCTGTGGTAATCTTTGGCGTCAAGACCTAGTTTATAACAATTTATTCTAAAATGTAAGTAATAGAACTTTCTTTGAGATTAAAACAAAACCAAGTAACTGCAAGATATAGTCTTAGCCTCTAAAAACACACGTTTAATGTCGCACTTAAATTTAGGCAGTAAGCCCTAATCATTGATATCCTATGGTAATCGGCGGCGTCAAGACCTAATCTATAACAATTTATTCTAAAATGAAGGTTATAGAACTTACTTTGAGATTGAAACCTAACCATGTAACTGAAAGATATAGTCTTAGCCTCTAAAAACACACGTATAATGTCGCACTTAAATTTAGCCAATAAGCCTTAATCATTGATTTCTTATGGTAATCTGCGGCGTCAAGACCTAGTTTATAACAATTTATCCTAAAATGAAGGTAATACAACTTACTTTGATATTAAAACCTAACCATGTAACTGCAAGATATAGTCTTAGCCTCTCAAAACACACGTATATTGTCGCACTTAAATTTAGACAACAAGCCTTAATCATTGATTTCTTATGGTAATCTGCGGCGTCAAGACCTAGTCTATAACAATTTATTCTAAAATGAAGGTAATAGAACTTACTTTGATATTAAAAACTAACCATGTAACTGCAAGATATAGTCTTAGCCTCTAAAAACACACGTTTAATGTCGCACTTAAATTTAGATAGTAAGCCCTAATTATTGATTTCTTATCGTAATACGCGGCGTCAAGACCTAGTTTATAACAATTTATTCTAAAATGTAAGTAATAGAACTTTCTTTGAGATTAAAACCCAACCAAGTAACTGCAAGATATAGTCTTAGCCTCTAAAAACACACGTTTAATGTCGCACTTAAATTTAGGCAGTAAGCCCTAATCATTGATATCCTGTGGTAATCTTTGGCGTCAAGACCTAGTTTATAACAATTTATTCTAAAATGTAAGTAATAGAACTTTCTTTGAGATTAAAACAAAACCAAGTAACTGCAAGATATAGTCTTAGCCTCTAAAAACACACGTTTAATGTCGCACTTAAATTTAGGCAGTAAGCCCTAATCATTGATATCCTATGGTAATCTGCGGCGTCAAGACCTAATCTATAACAATTTATTCTAAAATGAAGGTTATAGAACTTACTTTGAGATTGAAACCTAACCATGTAACTGAAAGATATAGTCTTAGCCTCTAAAAACACACGTATAATGTCGCACTTAAATTTAGCCAATAAGCCTTAATCATTGATTTCTTATGGTAATCTGCGGCGTCAAGACCTAGTTTATAACAATTTATCCTAAAATGAAGGTAATACAAATTACTTTGATATTAAAACCTAACCATGTAACTGCAAGATATAGTCTTAGCCTCTCAAAACCCACGTATATTGTCGCACTTAAATTTAGACAGTAAGCCCCAATCATTGATTTCTTATCGTAATACGCGGCGTCAAGACCTAGTTTATAACAATTTATTCTAAAATGTAAGTAATAGAACTTTCTTTGAGATTAAAACCCAACCAAGTAACTGCAAGATATAGTCTTAGCCTCTAAAAACACACGTTTAATGTCGCACTTAAATTTAGGCAGTAAGCCCTAATCATTGATATCCTGTGGTAATCTGCGGCGTCAAGACCTAATCTATAACAATTTATTCTAAAATGAAGGTTATAGAACTTACTTTGAGATTGAAACCTAACCATGTAACTGAAAGATATAGTCTTAGCCTCTAAAAACACACGTTAAATGTCGCACTTAAATTTAGGCAGTAAGCCCTACTCATTGATATCCTGTGGTAATCTGCGGCGTCAAGACCTAATCTATAACAATTTATTCTAAAATGAAGGTAATAGAACTTACTTTGAGATTAAAACCAAACCAAGTAACTGCAAGATATAGTCTTAGCCTCTAAAAACACACGTTAAATGTCGCACTTAAATTTAGCCAATAAGCCTTAATCATTGATTTCTTATCGTAATCTGCGGCGTCAAGACCTAGTTTATAACAATTTATCCTAAAATGAAGGTAATACAACTTACTTTGATATTAAAACCTAACCATGTAACTGCAAGATATAGTCTTAGCCTCTCAAAACACACGTATATTGTCGCACTTAAATTTAGACAGTAAGCCCCAATCATTGATTTCTTACGGTAATCTGCGGCGTCAAGACCTAGTCTATAACAATTTATTCTAAAATGAAGGTAATAGAACTTACTTTGAGATTAAAACCTAACCATGTAACTGCAAAATATAGTCTTAGCCTCTAAAAACACACGTATATTGTTATAATCTAATCACTAATTTCTTGTGGTATTCTGCGACGTCAAGACCTAATCTATAACAATTTATTCTAAACTGAAGGTAATAGAACTTACTTTGAGATTGAAACCTAACCATGTAACTGCAAAATATAGTCTTAGCCTCTAGAAACACACATTTAATGTCGCACTTTAATTTAGACAGTCAGACTAAATCACTAATTTCTTGTGGTAATCTGTGGCGGCAAGATCTAGTCTATAAGAATTTTTACTAAAGTGTGAGTAATAGAACATACTTTGAGATTAAAACCTAACCATGTAACTGCAAGATATAGTCTTAGCCTCTCAAAACACACGTATATTGTCGCACTTAAATTTAGGCAGTAAGCCCTAATCATTGATATCCTGTGGTAATCTGCGGCGTCAAGACCTAATCTATAACAATTTATTCTAAAATGAAGGTTATAGAACTTACTTTGAGATTGAAACCTAACCATGTAACTGAAAGATATAGTCTTTGCCTCTAAAAACACACGTATAATGTCGCACTTAAATTTAGCCAATAAGCCTTAATCATTGATTTCTTATGGTAATCTGCGGCATCAAGACCTAGTTTATAACAATTTATCCTAAAATGAAGGTAATACAACTTACTTTGATATTAAAACCTAACCATGTAACTGCAAGATATAGTCTTAGCCTCTCAAAACACACGTATATTGTCGCACTTAAATTTAGACAATAAGCCTTAATCATTGATTACTTATGGTAATCTGCGGCGTCAAGACCTAATCTATAACAATTTATTATAAAATGAAGGTAATAGAACTTACTTTGAGATTAAAACCTAACAATGTAACTGCGAGATATAGTCTTTGCCTCTAAAACACACACGTATAATGTCATACTTAAATTTAGACAGTAAGCCCTAATCATTAATTTCTTGTGGTAATTTGCGGCGTCAAGACGTAATCTATAACAATTTATTCTAAAATAAAGGTAATAGAACTTACTTTGAGATTAAAACCAAACCAAGTAACTGCAAGATATTGTCTTAGCCTCTAAAAACACACGTTTAATGTCGCACTTAAATGTAGGCAGTAAGCCCTAATCATGGATATCTTGTGGTAATCTGCGGCGTCAAGACCTAATCTATAAAAATTTATTCTAAATTGTTAGTAATAGCTATTACTAACAATTTGATATTAAAACCTAACCATGTAACTACAAGATATAGTCTTAGCCTCTCAAAACACACGTTTATTGTAGTTCTTAAATTTAGGCAGTAAGCCCTAATCATTGATATCCTGTGCTAATCTGCGGCGTCAAGACCTAATCTATAACAATTTATTCTAAAATGAAGGTAATAGAACTTACTTTGAGATTGAAAACTAACCATGTAACTGAAAGATATAGTCTTAGCCTCTAAAAACACACGTATAATGTCGCACTTAAATTTAGACAATAAGCCTTAATCATTGATTTCTTATTTTAATCTGCGGCGTCAAGACCTAGTTTATAACAATTTATTCTAAAATGTAAGTAATAGAATTTACTTTGAGATTAAAACCCAACCAAGTAACTGCAAAATATAGTCTTAGCCTCTAAAAACACACGTTTAATGTCCTATTTAAATTAAGGCAGTAAGCCCTAATCATTGATACCTTGTGGTAATCTGCGGCGTCAAGACCTAATATATAACAATTTATTCTACAATAAGGGTAATAGAACTTACTTTGAGATTAAAACCTAACAATGTAACTGCGAGATATAGTCTTATCCTCTAAAACACACACGTCTAATATCGCACTTAAATTTAGACAGTAAGCCCTAATCATTAATTTCTTATTGTAATACGCTACGTCAAGACCTAGTCTATAACAATTTATCCTAAAATGAAGGTAATACAACTTACTTTGATATTTAAACCTAACCATGTAACTGCAAGATATAGTCTTAGCCTCTCAAAACACACGTATATTGTCGCAATTAAATTTAGACAGTAAGCCCCAATCATTGATTTCTTATGATAATCTGCGGCGTCAAGACCTAGTCTATAACAATTTATTCTAAAATGAAGGAAATAGAACTTACTTTGAGATTAAAACCCAACCAAGTAACTGCAAGATATAGTCTTAGCCTCTAAAAACACACGTTTAATGTCGCACTTAAATTTAGGCAGTAAGCCCTAATCATTGATATCCTGTGGTAATCTTTGGCGTCAAGACCTAGTTTATAACAATTTATTCTAAAATGTAAGTAATAGAACTTTCTTTGAGATTAAAACAAAACCAAGTAACTGCAAGATATAGTCTTAGCCTCTAAAAACACACGTTTAATGTCGCACTTAAATTTAGGCAGTAAGCCCTAATCATTGATATCCTATGGTAATCTGCGGCGTCAAGACCTAATCTATAACAATTTATTCTAAAATGAAGGTTATAGAACTTACTTTGAGATTGAAACCTAACCATGTAACTGAAAGATATAGTCTTAGCCTCTAAAAACACACGTATAATGTCGCACTTAAATTTAGCCAATAAGCCTTAATTATTGATTTCTTATGGTAATCTGCGGCGTCAAGACCTAATCTATAAAAATTTATTCTAAAATGTTAGTAATAGAACTTACTTTGAGATTAAAACCTAACCATGTAACTGGAAGATATAGTCTTAGCCTTTACAAACACACCTATTATGTCGCACTTAAATTTAGCCAATAAGCCTTAATCATTGATTTCTTATGGTAATCTGTGGCGTCAAGACCTAGTTTATAACAATTTATCCTAAAATGAAGGTAATACAACTTACTTTGATATTAAAACCTAACCATGTAACTGCAAGATATAGTCTTAGCCTCTCAAAACACACGTATATTGTCGCACTTAAATTTAGACAGTAAGCCCCAATCATTGATTTCTTACGGTAATCTGCGGCGTCTAGACCTAGTCTATAACAATTTATTCTAAAATGAAGGTAATAGAACTTACTTTGAGATTAAAACCTAACCATGTAACTGCAAAATATAGTCTTAGCCTCTAAAAACACACGTATAATGTTATAATCTAATCACTAATTTCTTGTGGTATTCTGCGACGTCAAGACCTAATCTATAACAATTTATTCTAAACTGAAGGTAATAGAACTTACTTTGAGATTAAAACCTAACCATGTAACTGCAAAATATAGTCTTAGCCTCTAGAAACACACATTTAATGTCGCACTTTAATTTAGACAGTCAGACTAAATCACTAATTTCTTGTGGTAATCTGTGGCGGCAAGATCTAGTCTATAAGAATTTTTACTAAAGTGTGAGTAATAGAACATACTTTGAGATTAAAACCTAACCATGTAACTGCAAGATATAGTCTTAGCCTCTCAAAACACACGTATATTGTCGCACTTAAATTTAGGCAGTAAGCCCTAATCATTGATATCCTGTGGTAATCTGCGGCGTCAAGACCTAATCTATAACAATTTATTCTAAAATGAAGGTTATAGAACTTACTTTGAGATTGAAACCTAACCATGTAACTGAAAGATATAGTCTTTGCCTCTAAAAACACACGTATAATGTCGCACTTAAATTTAGCCAATAAGCCTTAATCATTGATTTCTTATGGTAATCTGCGGCATCAAGACCTAGTTTATAACAATTTATCCTAAAATGAAGGTAATACAAATTACTTTGATATTAAAACCTAACCATGTAACTGCAAGATATAGTCTTAGCCTCTCAAAACACACGTATATTGTCGCACTTAAATTTAGACAATAAGCCTTAATCATTGATTACTTATGGTAATCTGCGGCGTCAAGACCTAATCTATAACAATTTATTCTAAAATGAAGGTAATAGAACTTACTTTGAGATTAAAACCTAACAATGTAACTGCGAGATATAGTCTTTGCCTCTAAAACACACACGTATAATGTCATACTTAAATTTAGACAGTAAGCCCTAATCATTAATTTCTTGTGGTAATTTGCGGCGTCAAGACGTAATCTATAACAATTTATTCTAAAATAAAGGTAATAGAACTTACTTTGAGATTAAAACCAAACCAAGTAACTGCAAGATATTGTCTTAGCCTCTAAAAACACACGTTTAATGTCGCACTTAAATGTAGGCAGTAAGCGCTAATCATGGATATCTTGTGGTAATCTGCGGCGTCAAGACCTAATCTATAAAAATTTATTCTAAATTGTTAGTAATAGCTATTACTAACAATTTGATATTAAAACCTAACCATGTAACTACAAGATATAGTCTTAGCCTCTCAAAACACACGTTTATTGTAGTTCTTAAATTTAGGCAGTAAGCCCTAATCATTGATATCCTGTGCTAATCTGCGGCGTCAAGACCTAATCTATAACAATTTATTCTAAAATGAAGGTAATAGAACTTACTTTGAGATTGAAAACTAACCATGTAACTGAAAGATATAGTCTTAGCCTCTAAAAACACACGTATAATGTCGCACTTAAATTTAGACAATAAGCCTTAATCATTGATTTCTTATTTTAATCTGCGGCGTCAAGACCTAGTTTATAACAATTTATTCTAAAATGTAAGTAATAGAATTTACTTTGAGATTAAAACCCAACCAAGTAACTGCAAGATATAGTCTTAGCCTCTAAAAACACACGTTTAATGTCGCACTTAAATTTAGGCAGTAAGCCCTAATCATTGATATCCTGTGGTAATCTTTGGCGTCAAGACCTAGTTTATAACAATTTATTCTAAAATGTAAGTAATAGAACTTTCTTTGAGATTAAAACAAAACCAAGTAACTGCAAGATATAGTCTTAGCCTCTAAAAACACACGTTTAATGTCGCACTTAAATTTAGGCAGTAAGCCCTAATCATTGATATCCTATGGTAATCGGCGGCGTCAAGACCTAATCTATAACAATTTATTCTAAAATGAAGGTTATAGAACTTACTTTGAGATTGAAACCTAACCATGTAACTGAAAGATATAGTCTTAGCCTCTAAAAACACACGTATAATGTCGCACTTAAATTTAGCCAATAAGCCTTAATCATTGATTTCTTATGGTAATCTGCGGCGTCAAGACCTAGTTTATAACAATTTATCCTAAAATGAAGGTAATACAACTTACTTTGATATTAAAACCTAACCATGTAACTGCAAGATATAGTCTTAGCCTCTCAAAACACACGTATATTGTCGCACTTAAATTTAGACAACAAGCCTTAATCATTGATTTCTTATGGTAATCTGCGGCGTCAAGACCTAGTCTATAACAATTTATTCTAAAATGAAGGTAATAGAACTTACTTTGATATTAAAAACTAACCATGTAACTGCAAGATATAGTCTTAGCCTCTAAAAACACACGTTTAATGTCGCACTTAAATTTAGATAGTAAGCCCTAATTATTGATTTCTTATCGTAATACGCGGCGTCAAGACCTAGTTTATAACAATTTATTCTAAAATGTAAGTAATAGAACTTTCTTTGAGATTAAAACCCAACCAAGTAACTGCAAGATATAGTCTTAGCCTCTAAAAACACACGTTTAATGTCGCACTTAAATTTAGGCAGTAAGCCCTAATCATTGATATCCTGTGGTAATCTTTGGCGTCAAGACCTAGTTTATAACAATTTATTCTAAAATGTAAGTAATAGAACTTTCTTTGAGATTAAAACAAAACCAAGTAACTGCAAGATATAGTCTTAGCCTCTAAAAACACACGTTTAATGTCGCACTTAAATTTAGGCAGTAAGCCCTAATCATTGATATCCTATGGTAATCTGCGGCGTCAAGACCTAATCTATAACAATTTATTCTAAAATGAAGGTTATAGAACTTACTTTGAGATTGAAACCTAACCATGTAACTGAAAGATATAGTCTTAGCCTCTAAAAACACACGTATAATGTCGCACTTAAATTTAGCCAATAAGCCTTAATCATTGATTTCTTATGGTAATCTGCGGCGTCAAGACCTAGTTTATAACAATTTATCCTAAAATGAAGGTAATACAAATTACTTTGATATTAAAACCTAACCATGTAACTGCAAGATATAGTCTTAGCCTCTCAAAACCCACGTATATTGTCGCACTTAAATTTAGACAGTAAGCCCCAATCATTGATTTCTTATCGTAATACGCGGCGTCAAGACCTAGTTTATAACAATTTATTCTAAAATGTAAGTAATAGAACTTTCTTTGAGATTAAAACCCAACCAAGTAACTGCAAGATATAGTCTTAGCCTCTAAAAACACACGTTTAATGTCGCACTTAAATTTAGGCAGTAAGCCCTAATCATTGATATCCTGTGGTAATCTGCGGCGTCAAGACCTAATCTATAACAATTTATTCTAAAATGAAGGTTATAGAACTTACTTTGAGATTGAAACCTAACCATGTAACTGAAAGATATAGTCTTAGCCTCTAAAAACACACGTTAAATGTCGCACTTAAATTTAGGCAGTAAGCCCTACTCATTGATATCCTGTGGTAATCTGCGGCGTCAAGACCTAATCTATAACAATTTATTCTAAAATGAAGGTAATAGAACTTACTTTGAGATTAAAACCAAACCAAGTAACTGCAAGATATAGTCTTAGCCTCTAAAAACACACGTTAAATGTCGCACTTAAATTTAGCCAATAAGCCTTAATCATTGATTTCTTATCGTAATCTGCGGCGTCAAGACCTAGTTTATAACAATTTATCCTAAAATGAAGGTAATACAACTTACTTTGATATTAAAACCTAACCATGTAACTGCAAGATATAGTCTTAGCCTCTCAAAACACACGTATATTGTCGCACTTAAATTTAGACAGTAAGCCCCAATCATTGATTTCTTACGGTAATCTGCGGCGTCAAGACCTAGTCTATAACAATTTATTCTAAAATGAAGGTAATAGAACTTACTTTGAGATTAAAACCTAACCATGTAACTGCAAAATATAGTCTTAGCCTCTAAAAACACACGTATATTGTTATAATCTAATCACTAATTTCTTGTGGTATTCTGCGACGTCAAGACCTAATCTATAACAATTTATTCTAAACTGAAGGTAATAGAACTTACTTTGAGATTGAAACCTAACCATGTAACTGCAAAATATAGTCTTAGCCTCTAGAAACACACATTTAATGTCGCACTTTAATTTAGACAGTCAGACTAAATCACTAATTTCTTGTGGTAATCTGTGGCGGCAAGATCTAGTCTATAAGAATTTTTACTAAAGTGTGAGTAATAGAACATACTTTGAGATTAAAACCTAACCATGTAACTGCAAGATATAGTCTTAGCCTCTCAAAACACACGTATATTGTCGCACTTAAATTTAGGCAGTAAGCCCTAATCATTGATATCCTGTGGTAATCTGCGGCGTCAAGACCTAATCTATAACAATTTATTCTAAAATGAAGGTTATAGAACTTACTTTGAGATTGAAACCTAACCATGTAACTGAAAGATATAGTCTTTGCCTCTAAAAACACACGTATAATGTCGCACTTAAATTTAGCCAATAAGCCTTAATCATTGATTTCTTATGGTAATCTGCGGCATCAAGACCTAGTTTATAACAATTTATCCTAAAATGAAGGTAATACAACTTACTTTGATATTAAAACCTAACCATGTAACTGCAAGATATAGTCTTAGCCTCTCAAAACACACGTATATTGTCGCACTTAAATTTAGACAATAAGCCTTAATCATTGATTACTTATGGTAATCTGCGGCGTCAAGACCTAATCTATAACAATTTATTATAAAATGAAGGTAATAGAACTTACTTTGAGATTAAAACCTAACAATGTAACTGCGAGATATAGTCTTTGCCTCTAAAACACACACGTATAATGTCATACTTAAATTTAGACAGTAAGCCCTAATCATTAATTTCTTGTGGTAATTTGCGGCGTCAAGACGTAATCTATAACAATTTATTCTAAAATAAAGGTAATAGAACTTACTTTGAGATTAAAACCAAACCAAGTAACTGCAAGATATTGTCTTAGCCTCTAAAAACACACGTTTAATGTCGCACTTAAATGTAGGCAGTAAGCCCTAATCATGGATATCTTGTGGTAATCTGCGGCGTCAAGACCTAATCTATAAAAATTTATTCTAAATTGTTAGTAATAGCTATTACTAACAATTTGATATTAAAACCTAACCATGTAACTACAAGATATAGTCTTAGCCTCTCAAAACACACGTTTATTGTAGTTCTTAAATTTAGGCAGTAAGCCCTAATCATTGATATCCTGTGCTAATCTGCGGCGTCAAGACCTAATCTATAACAATTTATTCTAAAATGAAGGTAATAGAACTTACTTTGAGATTGAAAACTAACCATGTAAGTGAAAGATATAGTCTTAGCCTCTAAAAACACACGTATAATGTCGCACTTAAATTTAGACAATAAGCCTTAATCATTGATTTCTTATTTTAATCTGCGGCGTCAAGACCTAGTTTATAACAATTTATTCTAAAATGTAAGTAATAGAATTTACTTTGAGATTAAAACCCAACCAAGTAACTGCAAAATATAGTCTTAGCCTCTAAAAACACACGTTTAATGTCCTATTTAAATTAAGGCAGTAAGCCCTAATCATTGATACCTTGTGGTAATCTGCGGCGTCAAGACCTAATATATAACAATTTATTCTACAATAAGGGTAATAGAACTTACTTTGAGATTAAAACCTAACAATGTAACTGCGAGATATAGTCTTATCCTCTAAAACACACACGTCTAATATCGCACTTAAATTTAGACAGTAAGCCCTAATCATTAATTTCTTATTGTAATACGCTACGTCAAGACCTAGTCTATAACAATTTATCCTAAAATGAAGGTAATACAACTTACTTTGATATTTAAACCTAACCATGTAACTGCAAGATATAGTCTTAGCCTCTCAAAACACACGTATATTGTCGCAATTAAATTTAGACAGTAAGCCCCAATCATTGATTTCTTATGATAATCTGCGGCGTCAAGACCTAGTCTATAACAATTTATTCTAAAATGAAGGAAATAGAACTTACTTTGAGATTAAAACCTAACAATGTAACTGAGAGATATAGTCTTAGCCTCTAAAACACACACGTCCAATGTCACACTTAAATTTAGACAGTAAGCCCTAATCATTAATTTCTTGTGGTAATCTGCGTTGCGTTGTGTAACTGCAAAATATAGTCTTAGCCTCTAGAAACGCACATTTGATGTCGCACTTTAATTTAGACAGTCAGACTAATCACTAATCAAATCACTAATTTCTTGTGGTAATCTGTGGCGGCAAGATCTAGTCTATAAGAATTTTCACTAAAGTGTGAGTCATAGAAATTACTTTGAGATTAAAACCTAACAATGTAACTGCGAGATATAGTCTTAGCCTCTAAAACACACACGTCCAATGTCACACTTAAATTTAGACAGTAAGCCCTAATCATTAATTTCTTGTGGTAATCTGCGGCGTCAAGACCTAATCTATAACAATTTATTCTAAAATGAAGGTAATAGAACATACTTTGAGATTAAAACCAAACCAAGTAACTGCAAGATATAGTCTTAGCCTCTAAAAACACACGTATTATGTTGCACTTCAATGTAGGCAGTAAGCCCTAATCATTGATATCTTGTGGTAATCTGCAGCGTCAAGACCTAATGTATAAAAATTTATTCTAAATTGTTAGTAATAGAACTTACTTTGAGATTAAAACCTAACAATGTAACTGCGAGATATAGTCTTAGCCTCTCAAAACACACGTATATTGTCGCACTTAAATTTAGGCAGTAAGCCCTAATTATTGATATCCTGTGGTAATCTGCGGCGTCAAGACCTTATCTATAATAATTAACATTCATATTTAAGTAATAGAACTTACTTTGAGATTAAAACCAAACCAAGTAACTGCAAAATATAGTCTTAGCCTCTAGAAACGCACATTTGATGTCGCACTTTAATTTAGACAGTCAGACTAAATCACTAATTTCTTGTGGTAATCTGTGGCGGCAAGATCTAGTCTATAAGAATTTTCACTAAAGTGTGAGTAATAGAACATACTTTGAGCTAAAAACCTAACCATGTAACTGCAAGATATAGTCTTAGCCTCTAAAAACTCACGTTTAATGTCGCACTTAAATTTAGACAATAAGCCTTAATCATTGATTTCTTGTGGTAATCTGCGGCGTCAAACCCTAATCTATAACAATTTATCCTAAAATGAAGGTAATACAACTTACTTTGATATTAAAACCTAACCATGTAACAGCAAGATATAGTCTTAGCCTCTCAAAACACACGTATATTGTCGCACTTAAATTTAGACAACAAGCCTTAATCATTGATTTCTTATGGTAATCTGCGGCGTCAAGACCTAGTCTATAACAATTTATTCTAAAATGAAGGTAATAGAACTTACTTTGATATTAAAAACTAACCATGTAACTGCAAGATATAGTCTTAGCCTCAAAAAACACACGTTTAATGTCGCACTTAAATTTAGATAGTAAGCCCTAATTATTGATTTCTTATCGTAATACGCGGCGTCAAGACCTAGTTTATAACAATTTATTCTAAAATGTAAGTAATAGAACTTTCTTTGAGATTAAAACCCAACCAAGTAACTGCAAGATATAGTCTTAGCCTCTAAAAACACACGTTTAATGTCGCACTTAAATTTAGGCAGTAAGCCCTAATCATTGATATCCTGTGGTAATCTTTGGCGTCAAGACCTAGTTTATAACAATTTATTCTAAAATGTAAGTAATAGAACTTTCTTTGAGATTAAAACAAAACCAAGTAACTGCAAGATATAGTCTTAGCCTCTAAAAACACACGTTTAATGTCGCACTTAAATTTAGGCAGTAAGCCCTAATCATTGATATCCTATGGTAATCTGCGGCGTCAAGACCTAATCTATAACAATTTATTCTAAAATGAAGGTTATAGAACTTACTTTGAGATTGAAACCTAACCATGTAACTGAAAGATATAGTCTTAGCCTCTAAAAACACACGTATAATGTCGCACTTAAATTTAGCCAATAAGCCTTAATCATTGATTTCTTATGGTAATCTGCGGCGTCAAGACCTAGTTTATAACAATTTATCCTAAAATGAAGGTAATACAACTTACTTTGATATTAAAACCTAACCATGTAACTGCAAGATATATTCTTAGCCTCTCAAAACCCACGTATATTGTCGCACTTAAATTTAGACAGTAAGCCCCAATCATTGATTTCTTATCGTAATACGCGGCGTCAAGACCTAGTTTATAACAATTTATTCTAAAATGTAAGTAATAGAACTTTCTTTGAGATTAAAACCCAACCAAGTAACTGCAAGATATAGTCTTAGCCTCTAAAAACACACGTTTAATGTCGCACTTAAATTTAGGCAGTAAGCCCTAATCATTGATATCCTGTGGTAATCTGCGGCGTCAAGACCTAATCTATAACAATTTATTCTAAAATGAAGGTTATAGAACTTACTTTGAGATTGAAACCTAACCATGTAACTGAAAGATATAGTCTTAGCCTCTAAAAACACACGTTAAATGTCGCACTTAAATTTAGGCAGTAAGCCCTACTCATTGATATCCTGTGGTAATCTGCGGCGTCAAGACCTAATCTATAACAATTTATTCTAAAATGAAGGTAATAGAACTTACTTTGAGATTAAAACCAAACCAAGTAACTGCAAGATATAGGTCTTAGCCTCTAAAAACACACGTTAAATGTCGCACTTAAATTTAGCCAATAAGCCTTAATCATTGATTTCTTATCGTAATACGCGGCGTCAAGACCTAGTTTATAACAATTTATTCTAAAATGTAAGTAATAGAACTTTCTTTGAGATTAAAACCTAACCATGTAACTGCAAGATATAGTCTTAGCCTCTAAAAACTCACGTTTAATGTCGCACTTAAATTTAGACAATAAGCCTTAATAATTGATTTCTTATGGTAATCTGCGGCGTCAAGACCTAGTTTATAACAATTTATTCTAAAATGTAAGTAATAGAATTTACTTTGAGATTGAAACCTAACCATGTAACTGAAAGATATAGTCTTAGCCTCTAAAAACACACGTATAATGTCGTACTTAAATTTAGCCAATAAGCCTTAATCATTGATTTCTTATGGTAATCTGCGGCGTCAAGACCTAGTTTATAACAATTTATCCTAAAATGAAGGTAATACAACTTACTTTGATATTAAAACCTAACCATGTAACTGCAAGATATAGTCTTAGCCTCTCAAAACACACGTATATTGTCGCACTTAAATTTAGACAGTAAGCCCCAATCATTGATTTCTTATGGTAATCTGCGGCGTCAAGACCTAGTCTATAACAATTTATTCTAAAATGAAGGTAATAGAACTTACTTTGAGATTAAAACCTAACCATGTAACTGCAAAATATAGTCTTAGCCTCTAAAAACACACGTATAATGTTATAATCTAATCACTAATTTCTTGTGGTATTCTGCGACGTCAAGACCTAATCTATAACAATTTATTCTAAACTGAAGTTAATAGAACTTACTTTGAGATTAAAACCTAACCATGTAACTGCAAAATATAGTCTTAGCCTCTAGAAACACACATTTAATGTCGCACTTTAATTTAGACAGTCAGACTAAATCACTAATTTCTTGTGGTAATCTGTGGCGGCAAGATCTAGTCTATAAGAATTTTTACTAAAGTGTGAGTAATAGAACATACTTTGAGATTAAAACCTAACCATGTAACTGCAAGATATAGTCTTAGCCTCTAAAAACTCACGTTTAATGTCATACTTAAATTTAGACAGTAAGCCCTAATCATTAATTTCTTGTGGTAATTTGCGGCGTCAAGACGTAATCTATAACAATTTATTCTAAAATAAAGGTAATAGAACTTACTTTGAGATTAAAACCAAACCAAGTAACTGCAAGATATTGTCTTAGCCTCTAAAAACACACGTTTAATGTCGCACTTAAATGTAGGCAGTAAGCCCTAATCATGGATATCTTGTGGTAATCTGCGGCGTCAAGACCTAATCTATAAAAATTTATTCTAAATTGTTAGTAATAGCTATTACTAACAATTTGATATTAAAACCTAACCATGTAACTACAAGATATAGTCTTAGCCTCTCAAAACACACGTTTATTGTAGTTCTTAAATTTAGGCAGTAAGCCCTAATCATTGATATCCTGTGCTAATCTGCGGCGTCAAGACCTAATCTATAACAATTTATTCTAAAATGAAGGTAATAGAACTTACTTTGAGATTGAAAACTAACCATGTAAGTGAAAGATATAGTCTTAGCCTCTAAAAACACACGTATAATGTCGCACTTAAATTTAGACAATAAGCCTTAATCATTGATTTCTTATTTTAATCTGCGGCGTCAAGACCTAGTTTATAACAATTTATTCTAAAATGTAAGTAATAGAATTTACTTTGAGATTAAAACCCAACCAAGTAACTGCAAAATATAGTCTTAGCCTCTAAAAACACACGTTTAATGTCCTATTTAAATTAAGGCAGTAAGCCCTAATCATTGATACCTTGTGGTAATCTGCGGCGTCAAGACCTAATATATAACAATTTATTCTACAATAAGGGTAATAGAACTTACTTTGAGATTAAAACCTAACAATGTAACTGCGAGATATAGTCTTATCCTCTAAAACACACACGTCTAATATCGCACTTAAATTTAGACAGTAAGCCCTAATCATTAATTTCTTATTGTAATACGCTACGTCAAGACCTAGTCTATAACAATTTATCCTAAAATGAAGGTAATACAACTTACTTTGATATTTAAACCTAACCATGTAACTGCAAGATATAGTCTTAGCCTCTCAAAACACACGTATATTGTCGCAATTAAATTTAGACAGTAAGCCCCAATCATTGATTTCTTATGATAATCTGCGGCGTCAAGACCTAGTCTATAACAATTTATTCTAAAATGAAGGAAATAGAACTTACTTTGAGATTAAAACCTAACAATGTAACTGAGAGATATAGTCTTAGCCTCTAAAACACACACGTCCAATGTCACACTTAAATTTAGACAGTAAGCCCTAATCATTAATTTCTTGTGGTAATCTGCGTTGCGTTGTGTAACTGCAAAATATAGTCTTAGCCTCTAGAAACGCACATTTGATGTCGCACTTTAATTTAGACAGTCAGACTAATCACTAATCAAATCACTAATTTCTTGTGGTAATCTGTGGCGGCAAGATCTAGTCTATAAGAATTTTCACTAAAGTGTGAGTCATAGAAATTACTTTGAGATTAAAACCTAACAATGTAACTGCGAGATATAGTCTTAGCCTCTAAAACACACACG
Source organism: Melinaea marsaeus rileyi (assembly GCA_918358865.1). Taxonomy (NCBI): domain Eukaryota; kingdom Metazoa; phylum Arthropoda; class Insecta; order Lepidoptera; family Nymphalidae; genus Melinaea; species Melinaea marsaeus. The sequence goes on from OU911094.1 coordinate 10,452,471, forward strand.
TCCAATGTCACACTTAAATTTAGACAGTAAGCCCTAATCATTAATTTCTTGTGGTAATCTGCGGCGTCAAGACCTAATCTATAACAATTTATTCTAAAATGAAGGTAATAGAACATACTTTGAGATTAAAACCAAACCAAGTAACTGCAAGATATAGTCTTAGCCTCTAAAAACACACGTATTATGTTGCACTTCAATGTAGGCAGTAAGCCCTAATCATTGATATCTTGTGGTAATCTGCAGCGTCAAGACCTAATGTATAAAAATTTATTCTAAATGGTTAGTAATAGAACTTACTTTGAGATTAAAACCTAACAATGTAACTGCGAGATATAGTCTTAGCCTCTCAAAACACACGTATATTGTCGCACTTAAATTTAGGCAGTAAGCCCTAATTATTGATATCCTGTGGTAATCTGCGGCGTCAAGACCTTATCTATAATAATTAACATTCATATTTAAGTAATAGAACTTACTTTGAGATTAAAACCAAACCAAGTAACTGCAAAATATAGTCTTAGCCTCTAGAAACGCACATTTGATGTCGCACTTTAATTTAGACAGTCAGACTAAATCACTAATTTCTTGTGGTAATCTGTGGCGGCAAGATCTAGTCTATAAGAATTTTCACTAAAGTGTGAGTAATAGAACATACTTTGAGCTAAAAACCTAACCATGTAACTGCAAGATATAGTCTTAGCCTCTAAAAACTCACGTTTAATGTCGCACTTAAATTTAGACAATAAGCCTTAATCATTGATTTCTTGTGGTAATCTGCGGCGTCAAACCCTAATCTATAACAATTTATCCTAAAATGAAGGTAATACAACTTACTTTGATATTAAAACCTAACCATGTAACAGCAAGATATAGTCTTAGCCTCTCAAAACACACGTATATTGTCGCACTTAAATTTAGACAACAAGCCTTAATCATTGATTTCTTATGGTAATCTGCGGCGTCAAGACCTAGTCTATAACAATTTATTCTAAAATGAAGGTAATAGAACTTACTTTGATATTAAAAACTAACCATGTAACTGCAAGATATAGTCTTAGCCTCAAAAAACACACGTTTAATGTCGCACTTAAATTTAGATAGTAAGCCCTAATTATTGATTTCTTATCGTAATACGCGGCGTCAAGACCTAGTTTATAACAATTTATTCTAAAATGTAAGTAATAGAACTTTCTTTGAGATTAAAACCCAACCAAGTAACTGCAAGATATAGTCTTAGCCTCTAAAAACACACGTTTAATGTCGCACTTAAATTTAGGCAGTAAGCCCTAATCATTGATATCCTGTGGTAATCTTTGGCGTCAAGACCTAGTTTATAACAATTTATTCTAAAATGTAAGTAATAGAACTTTCTTTGAGATTAAAACAAAACCAAGTAACTGCAAGATATAGTCTTAGCCTCTAAAAACACACGTTTAATGTCGCACTTAAATTTAGGCAGTAAGCCCTAATCATTGATATCCTATGGTAATCTGCGGCGTCAAGACCTAATCTATAACAATTTATTCTAAAATGAAGGTTATAGAACTTACTTTGAGATTGAAACCTAACCATGTAACTGAAAGATATAGTCTTAGCCTCTAAAAACACACGTATAATGTCGCACTTAAATTTAGCCAATAAGCCTTAATCATTGATTTCTTATGGTAATCTGCGGCGTCAAGACCTAGTTTATAACAATTTATCCTAAAATGAAGGTAATACAACTTACTTTGATATTAAAACCTAACCATGTAACTGCAAGATATAGTCTTAGCCTCTCAAAACCCACGTATATTGTCGCACTTAAATTTAGACAGTAAGCCCCAATCATTGATTTCTTATCGTAATACGCGGCGTCAAGACCTAGTTTATAACAATTTATTCTAAAATGTAAGTAATAGAACTTTCTTTGAGATTAAAACCCAACCAAGTAACTGCAAGATATAGTCTTAGCCTCTAAAAACACACGTTTAATGTCGCACTTAAATTTAGGCAGTAAGCCCTAATGATTGATATCCTGTGGTAATCTGCGGCGTCAAGACCTAATCTATAACAATTTATTCTAAAATGAAGGTTATAGAACTTACTTTGAGATTGAAACCTAACCATGTAACTGAAAGATATAGTCTTAGCCTCTAAAAACACACGTTAAATGTCGCACTTAAATTTAGGCAGTAAGCCCTACTCATTGATATCCTGTGGTAATCTGCGGCGTCAAGACCTAATCTATAACAATTTATTCTAAAATGAAGGTAATAGAACTTACTTTGAGATTAAAACCAAACCAAGTAACTGCAAGATATAGTCTTAGCCTCTAAAAACACACGTTAAATGTCGCACTTAAATTTAGCCAATAAGCCTTAATCATTGATTTCTTATCGTAATACGCGGCGTCAAGACCTAGTTTATAACAATTTATTCTAAAATGTAAGTAATAGAACTTTCTTTGAGATTAAAACCTAACCATGTAACTGCAAGATATAGTCTTAGCCTCTAAAAACTCACGTTTAATGTCGCACTTAAATTTAGACAATAAGCCTTAATAATTGATTTCTTATGGTAATCTGCGGCGTCAAGACCTAGTTTATAACAATTTATTCTAAAATGTAAGTAATAGAATTTACTTTGAGATTGAAACCTAACCATGTAACTGAAAGATATAGTCTTAGCCTCTAAAAACACACGTATAATGTCGCACTTAAATTTAGCCAATAAGCCTTAATCATTGATTTCTTATGGTAATCTGCGGCGTCAAGACCTAGTTTATAACAATTTATCCTAAAATGAAGGTAATACAACTTACTTTGATATTAAAACCTAACCATGTAACTGCAAGATATAGTCTTAGCCTCTCAAAACACACGTATATTGTCGCACTTAAATTTAGACAGTAAGCCCCAATCATTGATTTCTTATGGTAATCTGCGGCGTCAAGACCTAGTCTATAACAATTTATTCTAAAATGAAGGTAATAGAACTTACTTTGAGATTAAAACCTAACCATGTAACTGCAAAATATAGTCTTAGCCTCTAAAAACACACGTATAATGTTATAATCTAATCACTAATTTCTTGTGGTATTCTGCGACGTCAAGACCTAATCTATAACAATTTATTCTAAACTGAAGTTAATAGAACTTACTTTGAGATTAAAACCTAACCATGTAACTGCAAAATATAGTCTTAGCCTCTAGAAACACACATTTAATGTCGCACTTTAATTTAGACAGTCAGACTAAATCACTAATTTCTTGTGGTAATCTGTGGCGGCAAGATCTAGTCTATAAGAATTTTTACTAAAGTGTGAGTAATAGAACATACTTTGAGATTAAAACCTAACCATGTAACTGCAAGATATAGTCTTAGCCTCTAAAAACTCACGTTTAATGTCGCACTTAAATTTAGACAATAAGCCTTAATAATTGATTTCTTATGGTAATCTGAAGCGTCAAGACCTAGTTTATAACAATTTATTCTAAAATGTAAGTAATAGAATTTACTTTGAGATTAAAACCTAACAATGTAACTGCGAAATACAGTCTTAGCCTCTAAAACACACACGTCTAATGTCGCACTTAAATTTAAATAGTAAGACCTAATCATTAATTTCTTGTGGTAATCTGCGGCGTCAAGACCTAGTCTATAAGAATTAATACTAAAATGTGAGTAATAGAATATACTTTGAGATGAAAACCTAACCATGTAACTGCAAGATATAGTCTTAGCCTCTAAAACACACACGTTTAATGTCACACTTAAATTTAGACAGTAAGCCCTAATCATTAATTTCTTATTGTAATACGCTACGTCAAGACCTAGTCTATAACAATTTATCCTAAAATGAAGGTAATACAACTTACTTTGATATTAAAACCTAACCATGTAACTGCAAGATATAGTCTTAGCCTCTCAAAACACACGTATATTGTCGCACTTAAATTTAGACAGTAAGCCCCAATCATTGATTTCTTATGGTAATCTGCGGCGTCAAGACCTAGTCTATAACAATTTATTCTAAAATGAAGGTAATAGAACTTACTTTGAGATTAAAACCTAACCATGTAACTGCAAAATATAGTCTTAGCCTCTAAAAACACACGTATAATGTTATAATCTAATCACTAATTTCTTGTGGTATTCTGCGACGTCAAGACCTAATCTATAACAATTTATTCTAAACTGAAGGTAATAGAACTTACTTTGAGATTAAAACCTAACCATGTAACTGCAAAATATAGTCTTAGCCTCTAGAAACGCACATTTGATGTCGCACTTTAATTTAGACAGTCAGACTAAATCACTAATTTCTTGTGGTAATCTGTGGCGGCAAGATCTAGTCTATAAGAATTTTCACTAAAGTGTGAGTAATAGAACATACTTTGAGCTAAAAACCTAACCATGTAACTGCAAGATATAGTCTTAGCCTCTAAAAACTCACGTTTAATGTCGCACTTAAATTTAGACAATAAGCCTTAATCATTGATTTCTTGTGGTAATCTGCGGCGTCAAACCCTAATCTATAACAATTTATCCTAAAATGAAGGTAATACAACTTACTTTGATATTAAAACCTAACCATGTAACAGCAAGATATAGTCTTAGCCTCTCAAAACACACGTATATTGTCGCACTTAAATTTAGACAACAAGCCTTAATCATTGATTTCTTATGGTAATCTGCGGCGTCAAGACCTAGTCTATAACAATTTATTCTAAAATGAAGGTAATAGAACTTACTTTGATATTAAAAACTAACCATGTAACTGCAAGATATAGTCTTAGCCTCTAAAAACACACGTATAATGTCGCACTTAAATTTAGATAGTAAGCCCTAATTATTGATTTCTTATCGTAATACGCGGCGTCAAGACCTATTTTATAACAATTTATTCTAAAATGTAAGTAATAGAACTTTCTTTGAGATTAAAACCCAACCAAGTAACTGCAAGATATAGTCTTAGCCTCTAAAAACACACGTTTAATGTCGCACTTAAATTTAGGCAGTAAGCCCTAATCATTGATATCCTGTGGTAATCTGCGGCGTCAAGACCTAATCTATAACAATTTATTCTAAAATGAAGGTTATAGAACTTACTTTGAGATTGAAACCTAACCATGTAACTGAAAGATATAGTCTTAGCCTCTAAAAACACACGTTAAATGTCGCACTTAAATTTAGGCAGTAAGCCCTAATCATTGATATCCTGTGGTAATCTGCGGCGTCAAGACCTAATCTATAACAATTTATTCTAAAATGAAGGTAATAGAACTTACTTTGAGATTAAAACCAAACCAAGTAACTGCAAGATATAGTCTTAGCCTCTAAAAACACACGTTAAATGTCGCACTTAAATTTAGCCAATAAGCCTTAATCATTGATTTCTTATCGTAATACGCGGCGTCAAGACCTAGTTTATAACAATTTATTCTAAAATGTAAGTAATAGAACTTTCTTTGAGATTAAAACAAAACCAAGTAACTGCAAGATATAGTCTTAGCCTCTAAAAACACACGTTTAATGTCGCACTTAAATTTAGGCAGTAAGCCCTAATCATTGATATCCTATGGTAATCTGCGGCGTCAAGACCTAATCTATAACAATTTATTCTAAAATGAAGGTTATAGAACTTACTTTGAGATTGAAACCTAACCATGTAACTGAAAGATATAGTCTTAGCCTCTAAAAACACACGTATAATGTCGCACTTAAATTTAGCCAATAAGCCTTAATCATTGATTTCTTATGGTAATCTGCGGCGTCAAGACCTAGTTTATAACAATTTATCCTAAAATGAAGGTAATACAACTTACTTTGATATTAAAACCTAACCATGTAACTGCAAGATATAGTCTTAGCCTCTCAAAACCCACGTATATTGTCGCACTTAAATTTAGACAGTAAGCCCCAATCATTGATTTCTTATCGTAATACGCGGCGTCAAGACCTAGTTTATAACAATTTATTCTAAAATGTAAGTAATAGAACTTTCTTTGAGATTAAAACCCAACCAAGTAACTGCAAGATATAGTCTTAGCCTCTAAAAACACACGTTTAATGTCGCACTTAAATTTAGGCAGTAAGCCCTAATCATTGATATCCTGTGGTAATCTGCGGCGTCAAGACCTAATCTATAACAATTTATTCTAAAATGAAGGTTATAGAACTTACTTTGAGATTGAAACCTAACCATGTAACTGAAAGATATAGTCTTAGCCTCTAAAAACACACGTTAAATGTCGCACTTAAATTTAGGCAGTAAGCCCTACTCATTGATATCCTGTGGTAATCTGCGGCGTCAAGACCTAATCTATAACAATTTATTCTATAATGAAGGTAATAGAACTTACTTTGAGCTTAAAACCAAACCAAGTAACTGCAAGATATAGTCTTAGCCTCTAAAAACACACGTTAAATGTCGCACTTAAATTTAGCCAATAAGCCTTAATCATTGATTTCTTATCGTAATACGCGGCGTCAAGACCTAGTTTATAACAATTTATTCTAAAATGAAGGTAATAGAACTTACTTTGATATTAAAAACTAACCATGTAACTGCAAGATATAGTCTTAGCCTCTAAAAACACACGTATAATGTCGCACTTAAATTTAGATAGTAAGCCCTAATTATTGATTTCTTATCGTAATACGCGGCGTCAAGACCTAGTTTATAACAATTTATTCTAAAATGTAAGTAATAGAACTTTCTTTGAGATTAAAACCCAACCAAGTAACTGCAAGATATAGTCTTAGCCTCTAAAAACACACGTTTAATGTCGCACTTAAATTTAGGCAGTAAGCCCTAATCATTGATATCCTGTGGTAATCTGCGGCGTCAAGACCTAATCTATAACAATTTATTCTAAAATGAAGGTTATAGAACTTACTTTGAGATTGAAACCTAACCATGTAACTGAAAGATATAGTCTTAGCCTCTAAAAACACACGTTAAATGTCGCACTTAAATTTAGGCAGTAAGCCCTAATCATTGATATCCTGTGGTAATCTGCGGCGTCAAGACCTAATCTATAACAATTTATTCTAAAATGAAGGTAATAGAACTTACTTTGAGATTAAAACCAAACCAAGTAACTGCAAGATATAGTCTTAGCCTCTAAAAACACACGTTAAATGTCGCACTTAAATTTAGCCAATAAGCCTTAATCATTGATTTCTTATCGTAATACGCGGCGTCAAGACCTAGTTTATAACAATTTATTCTAAAATGTAAGTAATAGAACTTTCTTTGAGATTAAAACAAAACCAAGTAACTGCAAGATATAGTCTTAGCCTCTAAAAACACACGTTTAATGTCGCACTTAAATTTAGGCAGTAAGCCCTAATCATTGATATCCTATGGTAATCTGCGGCGTCAAGACCTAATCTATAACAATTTATTCTAAAATGAAGGTTATAGAACTTACTTTGAGATTGAAACCTAACCATGTAACTGAAAGATATAGTCTTAGCCTCTAAAAACACACGTATAATGTCGCACTTAAATTTAGCCAATAAGCCTTAATCATTGATTTCTTATGGTAATCTGCGGCGTCAAGACCTAGTTTATAACAATTTATCCTAAAATGAAGGTAATACAACTTACTTTGATATTAAAACCTAACCATGTAACTGCAAGATATAGTTTTAGCCTCTCAAAACCCACGTATATTGTCGCACTTAAATTTAGACAGTAAGCCCCAATCATTGATTTCTTATCGTAATACGCGGCGTCAAGACCTAGTTTATAACAATTTATTCTAAAATGTAAGTAATAGAACTTTCTTTGAGATTAAAACCCAACCAAGTAACTGCAAGATATAGTCTTAGCCTCTAAAAACACACGTTTAATGTCGCACTTAAATTTAGGCAGTAAGCCCTAATCATTGATATCCTGTGGTAATCTGCGGCGTCAAGACCTAATCTATAACAATTTATTCTAAAATGAAGTTTATAGAACTTACTTTGAGATTGAAACCTAACCATGTAACTGAAAGATATAGTCTTAGCCTCTAAAAACACACGTTAAATGTCGCACTTAAATTTAGGCAGTAAGCCCTACTCATTGATATCCTGTGGTAATCTGCGGCGTCAAGACCTAATCTATAACAATTTATTCTAAAATGAAGGTAATAGAACTTACTTTGAGATTAAAACCAAACCAAGTAACTGCAAGATATAGTCTTAGCCTCTAAAAACACACGTTAAATGTCGCACTTAAATTTAGCCAATAAGCCTTAATCATTGATTTCTTATCGTAATACGCGGCGTCAAGACCTAGTTTATAACAATTTATTCTAAAATGTAAGTAATAGAACTTTCTTTGAGATTAAAACCTAACCATGTAACTGCAAGATATAGTCTTAGCCTCTAAAAACTCACGTTTAATGTCGCACTTAAATTTAGACAGTAAGCCCCAATCATTGATTTCTTACGGTAATCTGCGGCGTCAAGACCTAGTCTATAACAATTTATTCTAAAATGAAGGTAATAGAACTTACTTTGAGATTAAAACCTAACCATGTAACTGCAAAATATAGTCTTAGCCTCTAAAAACACACGTATAATGTTATAATCTAATCACTAATTTCTTGTGGTATTCTGCGACGTCAAGACCTAATCTATAACAATTTATTCTTAACTGAAGGTAATAGAACTTACTTTGAGATTAAAACCTAACCATGTAACTGCAAAATATAGTCTTAGCCTCTAGAAACACACATTTAATGTCGCACTTTAATTTAGACAGTCAGACTAAATCACTAATTTCTTGTGGTAATCTGTGGCGGCAAGATCTAGTCTATAAGAATTTTTACTTAAGTGTGAGTAATAGAACATACTTTGAGATTAAAACCTAACCATGTAACTGCAAGATATAGTCTTAGCCTCTAAAAACTCACGTTTAATGTCGCACTTAAATTTAGACAATAAGCCTTAATAATTGATTTCTTATGGTAATCTGCGGCGTCAAGACCTAGTTTATAACAATTTATTCTAAAATGTAAGTAATAGAATTTACTTTGAGATTAAAACCTAACAATGTAACTGCGAAATACAGTCTTAGCCTCTAAAACACACACGTCTAATGTCGCACTTAAATTTAAATAGTAAGACCTAATCATTAATTTCATGTGGTAATCTGCGGCGTCAAGACCTAGTCTATAAGAATTAATACTAAAATGTGAGTAATAGAATATACTTTGAGATTAAAACCTAACCATGTAACTGCAAGATATAGTCTTAGCCTCTAAAACACACACGTTTAATGTCACACTTAAATTTAGACAGTAAGCCCTAATCATTAATTTCTTATTGTAATACGCTACGTCAAGACCTAGTCTATAACAATTTATCCTAAAATGAAGGTAATACAACTTACTTTGATATTAAAACCTAACCATGTAACTGCAAGATATAGTCTTAGCCTCTCAAAACACACGTATATTATCGCAATTAAATTTAGACAGTAAGCCCCAATCATTGATTTCTTATGGTAATCTGCGGCGTCAAGACCTAGTCTATAACAATTTATTCTAAAATGAAGGAAATAGAACTTACTTTGAGATTAAAACCTAAAAATGTAACTGCGAGATATAGTCTTAGCCTCTTAAACGCACACGTCTAATGTCACACTTAAATTTAGACAGTAAGCCCTAATCATTAATTTCTTATTGTAATACGCTACGTCAAGACCTAATCTATAACAATTTATTCTAAAATAAAGGTAATAGAACTTACTTTGAGATTAAAACCTAACAATGTAACTGCGAGATATAGTCTTAGCCTCTAAAACACACACGTCCAATGTCACACTTAAATTTAGACAGTAAGCCCCAATCATTGATTTCTTATGGTAATCTGCGGCATCAAGACCTAGTCTATAACAATTTATTCTAAAATGAAGGTAATAGAACTTACTTTGAGATTAAAACCTAACCATGTAACTGCAAAATATAGTCTTAACCTCTAAAAACACACGTATAATGTTTTAATCTAATCACTAATTTCTTGTGGTATTCTGCGACGTCAAGACCTAATCTATAACAATTTATTCTAAACTGAAGGTAATAGAACTTACTTTGAGATTAAAACCTAACCATGTAACTGCAAAATATAGTCTTAGCCTCTAGAAACACACATTTAATGTCGCACTTTAATTTAGACAGTCAGACTAAATCACTAATTTCTTGTGGTAATCTGTGGCGGCAAGATCTAGTCTATAAGAATTTTTACTAAAGTGTGAGTAAAAGAACATACTTTGAGATTAAAACCTAACCATGTAACTGCAAGATATAGTCTTAGCCTCTAAAAACTCACGTTTAATGTCGCACTTAAATTTAGACAATAAGCCTTAATAATTGATTTCTTATGGTAATCTGCGGCGTCAAGACCTAGTTTATAACAATTTATTCTAAAATGTAAGTAATAGAATTTACTTTGATATTAAAACCTAACAATGTAACTGCGAAATACAGTCTTAGCCTCTAAAACACACACGTCTAATGTCGCACTTAAATTTAAACAGTAAGACCTAATCATTAATTTCTTGTAGTAATCTGCGGCGTCAAGACCTAGTCTATAAGAATTGATACTAAAATGTGAGTAATAGAATATACTTTGAGATTAAAACCTAACCATGTAACTGCAAGATATAGTCTTAGCCTCTAAAACACACACGTCTAATGTCACACTTAAATTTAGACAGTAAGCCCTAATCATTAATTTCTTATTGTAATACGCTACGTCAAGACCTAGTCTATAAAAATTTATCCTAAAATGAAGGTAATACAACTTACTTTGATATTAAAACCTAACCATGTAACTGCAAGATATAGTCTTAGCCTCTCAAAACACACGTATATTGGCGCACTTAAATTTAGACAATAAGTCTTAATCATTGATTTCTTATGGTAATCTGCGGCGTCAAGACCTAATCTATAAAAATTTTTTCTAAAATGTTAGTAATAGAACTTACTTTGAGATTAAAACCTAACCATGTAACTGGAAGATATAGTCTTAGCCTTTACAAACACACCTATTATGTCGCACTTAAATTTAGCCAATAAGCCTTAATCATTGATTTCTTATGGTAATCTGCGGCGTCAAGACCTAGTTTATAACAATTTATCCTAAAATGAAGGTAATACAACTTACTTTGATATTAAAACCTAACCATGTAACTGCAAGATATAGTCTTAGCCTCTCAAAACACACGTATATTGTCGCACTTAAATTTAGACAGTAAGCCCCAATCATTGATTTCTTACGGTAATCTGCGGCGTCAAGACCTAGTCTATAACAATTTATTCTAAAATGAAGGTAATAGAACTTACTTTGAGATTAAAACCTAACCATGTAACTGCAAAATATAGTCTTAGCCTCTAAAAACACACGTATAATGTTATAATCTAATCACTAATTTCTTGTGGTATTCTGCGACGTCAAGACCTAATCTATAACAATTTATTCTAAACTGAAGGTAATAGAACTTACTTTGAGATTAAAACCTAACCATGTAACTGCAAAATATAGTCTTAGCCTCTAGAAACACACATTTAATGTCGCACTTTAATTTAGACAGTCAGACTAAATCACTAATTTCTTGTGGTAATCTGTGGCGGCAAGATCTAGTCTATAAGAATTTTTACTAAAGTGTGAGTAATAGAACATACTTTGAGATTAAAACCTAACCATGTAACTGCAAGATATAGTCTTAGCCTCTAAAAACTCACGTTTAATGTCGCACTTAAATTTAGACAATAAGCCTTAATAATTGATTTCTTATGGTAATCTGCGGCGTCAAGACCTAGTTTATAACAATTTATTCTAAAATGTAAGTAATAGAATTTACTTTGAGATTAAAACCTAACAATGTAACTGCGAAATACAGTCTTAGCCTCTAAAACACACACGTCTAATGTCGTACTTAAATTTAAATAGTAAGACCTAATCATTAATTTCTTGTGGTAATCTGCGGCGTCAAGACCTAGTCTATAAGAATTAATACTAAAATGTGAGTAATAGAATATACTTTGAGATTAAAACCTAACCATGTAACTGCAAGATATAGTCTTAGCCTCTGAAACACACACGTCTAATGTCACACTTAAATTTAGACAGTAAGCCCTAATCATTAATTTCTTATTGTAATACGCTACGTCAAGACCTAGTCTATAACAATTTATCCTAAAATGAAGGTAATACAACTTACTTTGATATTAAAACCTAACCATGTAACTGCAAGATATAGTCTTAGCCTCTCAAAACACACGTATATTATCGCAATTAAATTTAGACAGTAAGCCCCAATCATTGATTTCTTATGGTAATCTGCGACGTCAAGACCTAGTCTATAACAATTTATTCTAAAATGAAGGTAATAGAACTTACTTTGAGATTAAAACCTAACCATGTAACTGCAAAATATAGTCTTAGCCTCTTAAAACACACGTATAATGTTATAATCTAATCACTAATTTCTTGTGGTATTCTGCGACGTCAAGACCTAATCTATAACAATTTATTCTAAACTGAAGGTAATAGAACTTACTTTGAGATTAAAACCTAACCATGTAACTGCAAAATATAGTCTTAGCCTCTAGAAACACACATTTAATGTCGCACTTTAATTTAGACAGTCAGACTAAATCACTAATTTCTTGTGGTAATCTGTGGCGGCAAGATCTAGTCTATAAGAATTTTTACTAAAGTGTGAGTAATAGAACATACTTTGAGATTAAAACCTAACCATGTAACTGCAAGATATAGTCTTAGCCTCTAAAAACTCACGTTTAATGTCGCACTTAAATTTAGACAATAAGCCTTAATAATTGATTTCTTATGGTAATCTGCGGCGTCAAGACCTAGTTTATAACAATTTATTCTAAAATGTAAGTAATAGAATTTACTTTGAGATTAAAACCTAACAATGTAACTGCGAAATACAGTCTTAGCCTCTAAAACACACACGTCTAATGTCGCACTTAAATTTAAATAGTAAGACCTAATCATTAATTTCTTGTGGTAATCTGCGGCGTCAAGACCTAGTCTATAAGAATTAATACTAAAATGTGAGTAATAGAATATACTTTGAGATTAAAACCTAACCATGTAACTGCAAGATATAGTCTTAGCCTCTAAAACACACACGTCTAATGTCACACTTAAATTTAGACAGTAAGCCCTAATCATTAATTTCTTATTGTAATACGCTACGTCAAGACCTAGTCTATAACAATTTATCCTAAAATGAAGGTAATACAACTTACTTTGATATTAAAACCTAACCATGTAACTGCAAGATATAGTCTTAGCCTCTCAAAACACACGTATATTATCGCAATTAAATTTAGACAGTAAGCCCCAATCATTGATTTCTTATGGTAATCTGCGGCGTCAAGAACTAGTCTATAACAATTTATTCTAAAATGAAGGAAATAGAACTTACTTTGAGATTAAAACCTAAAAATGTAACTGCGAGATATAGTCTTAGCCTCTTAAACGCACACGTCTAATGTCACACTTAAATTTAGACAGTAAGCCCTAATCATTAATTTCTTATTGTAATACGCTACGTCAAGACCTAATCTATAACAATTTATTCTAAAATAAAGGTAATAGAACTTACTTTGAGATTAAAACCTAACAATGTAACTGCGAGATATAGTCTTAGCCTCTAAAACACACACGTCCAATGTCACACTTAAATTTAGACAGTAAGCCCCAATCATTGATTTCTTATGGTAATCTGCGGCATCAAGACCTAGTCTATAACAATTTATTCTAAAATGAAGGTAATAGAACTTACTTTGAGATTAAAACCTAACCATGTAACTGCAAAATATAGTCTTAACCTCTAAAAACACACGTATAATGTTATAATCTAATCACTAATTTCTTGTGGTATTCTGCGACGTCAAGACCTAATCTATAACAATTTTTTCTAAACTGAAGGTAATAGAACTTACTTTGAGATTAAAACCTAACCATGTAACTGCAAAATATAGTCTTAGCCTCTAGAAACACACATTTAATGTCGCACTTTAATTTAGACAGTCAGACTAAATCACTAATTTCTTGTGGTAATCTGTGGCGGCAAGATCTAGTCTATAAGAATTTTTACTAAAGTGTGAGTAAAAGAACATACTTTGAGATTAAAACCTAACCATGTAACTGCGAAATACAGTCTTAGCCTCTAAAACACACACGTCTAATGTCGCACTTAAATTTAAACAGTAAGACCTAATCATTAATTTCTTGTAGTAATCTGCGGCGTCAAGACCTAGTCTATAAGAATTGATACTAAAATGTGAGTAATAGAATATACTTTGAGATTAAAACCTAACCATGTAACTGCAAGATATAGTCTTAGCCTCTAAAACACACACGTCTAATGTCACACTTAAATTTAGACAGTAAGCCCTAATCATTAATTTCTTATTGTAATACGCTACGTCAAGACCTAGTCTATAACAATTTATCCTAAAATGAAGTTAATACAACTTACTTTGATATTAAAACCTAACCATGTAACTGCAAGATATAGTCTTAGCCTCTCAAAACACACGTATATTGGCGCACTTAAATTTAGACAATAAGTCTTAATCATTGATTTCTTATGGTAATCTGTGGCGGCAAGATCTAGTCTATAAGAATTTTCACTAAAGTGTGAGTAATAGAACATACTTTGAGCTAAAAACCTAACCATGTAACTGCAAGATATAGTCTTAGCCTCTAAAAACTCACGTTTAATGTCGCACTTAAATTTAGACAATAAGCCTTAATCATTGATTTCTTGTGGTAATCTGCGGCGTCAAACCCTAATTTATAACAATTTATCCTAAAATGAAGGTAATACAACTTACTTTGATATTAAAACCTAACCATGTAACAGCAAGATATAGTCTTAGCCTCTCAAAACACACGTATATTGTCGCACTTAAATTTAGACAACAAGCCTTAATCATTGATTTCTTATGGTAATCTGCGGCGTCAAGACCTAGTCTATAACAATTTATTCTAAAATGAAGGTAATAGAACTTACTTTGATATTAAAAACTAACCATGTAACTGCAAGATATAGTCTTAGCCTCTAAAAACACACGTATAATGTCGCACTTAAATTTAGATAGTAAGCACTAATTATTGATTTCTTATCGTAATACGCGGCGTCAAGACCTAGTTTATAACAATTTATTCTAAACTGAAGGTAATAGAACTTACTTTGATATTAAAAACTAACCATGTAACTGCAAGATATAGTCTTAGCCTCTAGAAACGCACGTTTAATGTCGCACTTAAATTTAGGCAGTAAGCCCTAATGATTGATATCCTGTGGTAATCTGCGGCGTCAAGACCTAATCTATAACAATTTATTCTAAAATGAAGGTTATAGAACTTACTTTGAGATTGAAACCTAACCATGTAACTGAAAGATATAGTCTTAGCCTCTAAAAACACACGTTAAATGTCGCACTTAAATTTAGGCAGTAAGCCCTAATCATTGATATCCTGTGGTAATCTGCGGCGTCAAGACCTAATCTATAACAATTTATTCTAAAATGAAGGTAATAGAACTTACTTTGAGATTAAAACCAAACCAAGTAACTGCAAGATATAGTCTTAGCCTCTAAAAACACACGTTAAATGTCGCACTTAAATTTAGCCAATAAGCCTTAATCATTGATTTCTTATTGTAATACGCGGCGTCAAGACCTAGTTTATAACAATTTATTCTAAAATGTAAGTAATAGAACTTTCTTTGAGATTAAAACAAAACCAAGTAACTGCAAGATATAGTCTTAGCCTCTAAAAACACACGTTTAATGTCGCACTTAAATTTAGGCAGTAAGCCCTAATCATTGATATCCTATGGTAATCTGCGGCGTCAAGACCTAATCTATAACAATTTATTCTAAAATGAAGGTTATAGAACTTACTTTGAGATTGAAACCTAACCATGTAACTGAAAGATATAGTCTTAGCCTCTAAAAACACACGTATAATGTCGCACTTAAATTTAGCCAATAAGCCTTAATCATTGATTTCTTATGGTAATCTGCGGCGTCAAGACCTAGTTTATAACAATTTATCCTAAAATGAAGGTAATACAACTTACTTTGATATTAAAACCTAACCATGTAACTGCAAGATATAGTCTTAGCCTCTCAAAACCCACGTATATTGTCGCACTTAAATTTAGACAGTAAGCCCCAATCATTGATTTCTTATCGTAATACGCGGCGTCAAGACCTAGTTTATAACAATTTATTCTAAAATGTAAGTAATAGAACTTTCTTTGAGATTAAAACCCAACCAAGTAACTGCAAGATATAGTCTTAGCCTCTAAAAACACACGTTTAATGTCGCACTTAAATTTAGGCAGTAAGCCCTAATCATTGATATCCTGTGGTAATGTGCGGCGTCAAGACCTAATCTATAACAATTTATTCTAAAATGAAGGTTATAGAACTTACTTTGAGATTGAAACCTAACCATGTAACTGAAAGATATAGTCTTAGCCTCTAAAAACACACGTTAAATGTCGCACTTAAATTTAGGCAGTGAGCCCTACTCATTGATATCCTGTGGTAATCTGCGGCGTCAAGACCTAATCTATAACAATTTATTCTATAATGAAGGTAATAGAACTTACTTTGAGCTTAAAACCAAACCAAGTAACTGCAAGATATAGTCTTAGCCTCTAAAAACACACGTTAAATGTCGCACTTAAATTTAGCCAATAAGCCTTAATCATTGATTTCTTATCGTAATACGCGGCGTCAAGACCTAGTTTATAACAATTTATTCTAAAATGTAAGTAATAGAACTTTCTTTGAGATTAAAACCTAACCATGTAACTGCAAGATATAGTCTTAGCCTCTAAAAACTCACGTTTAATGTCGCACTTAAATTTAGACAATAAGCCTTAATAATTGATTTCTTATGGTAATCTGCGGCGTCAAGACCTAGTTTATAACAATTTATTCTAAAATGTAAGTAATAGAATTTACTTTGAGATTGAAACCTAACCATGTAACTGAAAGATATAGTCTTAGCCTCTAAAAACACACGTATATTGTCGCACTTAAATTTAGGCAATAAGCCCTAATTATTGATATCCTGTAGTAATCTGCGGCGTCAAGACCTTATCTATAATAATTAACATTCATATTTAGGTAATAGAACTTACTTTGAGATTAAAACCAAACCAAGTAACTGCAAAATATAGTCTTAGCCTCTAGAAACACACATTTGATATCGCACTTTAATTTAGACAGTCAGACTAAATCACTAATTTCTTGTGGTAATCTGTGGCGGCAAGATCTAGTCTATAAGAATTTTCACTAAAGTGTGAGTAATAGAACATACTTTGAGATTAAAAGCTAACCATGTAACTGCAAGATATAGTGTTAGCCTCTAAAAACTCACGTTTAATGTCGCACTTAAATTTAGACAATAAGCCTTAATCATTGATTACTTATGGTAATCTGCGGCGTCAAGACCTAATCTATAACAATTTATTCTAAAATGAAGGTTATAGAACTTACTTTGAGATTGAAACCTAACCAAGTAACTGCAAGATATAGTCTTAGCCTCTAAAAACACACGTTTAATGTCCTATTTAAATTTAGGCAGTAAGCCCTAATCATTGATATCTTGTGGTAATCTGCGGCGTCAAGACCTAATATATAACAATTTATTCTACAATGAAGGTAATAGAACTTACTTTGAGATTAAAACCTAACAATGTAACTGCGAGATATAGTCTTAGCCTCTCAAAACACACGTATATTGTCGCACTTAAATTTAGGCAGTAAGCCCTAATCATTGATATCCTGTGGTAATCTGCGGCGTCAAGACCTAATCTATAACAATTTATTCTAAAATGAAGGTTATAGAACTTACTTTGAGATTGAAACCTAACCATGTAACTGAAAGATATAGTCTTAGCCTCTAAAAACACACGTATAAAGTCGCACTTAAATTTAGCCAATAAGCCTTAATCATTGATTTCTTATTTTAATCTGCGGCATCAAGACCTAGTTTATAACAATTTATCCTAAAATGAAGGTAATACAATTTACTTTGATATTAAAACCTAACCATGTAACTGCAAGATATAGTCTAAGCCTCTCAAAACACACGTATATTGTCGCACTTAAATTTAGACAATAAGCCTTAATCATTGATTTCTTATGGTAATCTGCGGCGTCAAGACGTAGTTCATAACAATTTATTCTAAAATGTAAGTAATAGAATTTACTTTGAGATTAAAACCCAACCAAGTAACTGCAAGATATAGTCTTAGCCTCTAAAAACACACGTTTAATGTCGTACTTAAATTTAGGCAGTAAGCCCTAATCATTGATATCTTGTGGTAATCCTAATCTATAACAGTTTATCCTAAAATGAAGGTAATACAACTTACTTTGATATTAAAACCTAACAGACAGTATGCCCTAATCATTGACTTCTTATAATTATTCATGTATCTAAAACGGTTTCTCAGTTTCCGTTCACATAGTTCGAGATGCACTCAGATCAGAGTCCGAACTCTGACAATATTCTAGAGTCTCTCAGAAAACACAAATATTTTTTTTAGCTTAGCTTAGCTCTTGGTTGATCTAGCTATAATTATATATATGAATATATATTTAGTATGTTTAAATAAAAGTGTAGAGCATTTGCTTTTTTTTCGCTACTGCATTTAGCTATTTTGCATATTTAGCAATGAATGGGCAGAGCAGTTAAATGCAAACAACCAACAACCAACCTTTTTGGAATAACATTTCTTTTATCCACAAGAATTGAATCGCTTCCTTACCAAACGTATTTTAAAGTATATCTTTTCATTGAATATCTGTTTATCACGTACGATTATACGAGGTGCAGTGGTTTCACCCGTGAACCAAGTATGGACCTCGTGAAATCCAATGATAGGTATTTTCCAAGGCGCACCCAGGAGGTAATACCTTGCGCCTCGTTGGAATACTTAATGGTGATTCCATCCCCAATGTTACTTCTTACTATTTGATATTTGTTGTCTACGGAAAGAAACACTAACCAGCCAATAAGAAGCAACACCAGGCCTACTAAAACCATAAAATGCGACTTTGCCTAATGCCTAATGCCGATATTCAACACCTACCTACCTACCTACCTACCTACAAGCCCAACCTACCTACCTACCTACCAGCCCTACCTACCAACCAGCCCTACGTATCTACCGTACAAAGCTCAAAGTATAACAAAAAAAAAATTGCACAAAGGCGGACTTATCCTCGGAACAAATAAAACATATCACATGGTAAACTAAAGTGAAAGGAGACATTAAAAATGTCAATAATATGAAAGAAAAAGAATATAACTATAAAAAACTAAGTAACTAAAACTAATTTAATCGAAAGTGCTTCTCATAATAATATCTACCTAACAGCCCTACCTACCTACCATCCCTACCTACCTAACAGCCCTACCTACCTACCATCCCTACCTACCTATCAGCCCTACCTACCTACCATCCCTACCTACCTACCATCCCTACCTACCTAACAGCCCTACCTACCTACCAGCCCTACCTACCTACCAGCCCTACCTACCTACCTACCTACCTACCTACCGTACAAAGCTCAAAGTATAACAAGAAAAAAAAATTACACAAAGGCGGACTTATCCTCAGAACAAATAAAACATATCACATGGTAAACTAAAGTGAAAGGAGACATTAAAAATGGCAATAATATGAAAGAAAAAGAAAATAACTATAAAAAACTAAGTAACTAAAACTAATTTAATCGAAAGTGCTTCTCATAATAATATCTACCTAACAGCCCTACCTACCTATCAGCCCTACCTACCTACCATCCCTACCTACCTATCAGCCCTACCTACCTACCATCCCTACCTACCTAACATCCCTACCTACCTAACAGCCCTACCTACCTACCAGCCCTACCTACCTACCAGCCCTAACTACCTACCATCCCTACCTACCTACCATCCCTACCTACCTAACAGCCCTACCTACCTACCATCCCTACCTACCTAACAGCCCTACCTACCTACCAGCCCTACCTACCTACCATCCCTACCTACCTATCAGCCCTACCTACCTACCATCCCTACCTACCTAACATCCCTACCTACCTAACAGCCCTACCTACCTACCAGCCCTACCTACCTACCAGCCCTACCTACCTACCAGCCCTACCTACCTACCAGCCCTACCTACCTACGTACCTACCTACCTACCGTACAAAGCTCAAAGTATAACAAGAAAAAAAAATTACACAAAGGCGGACTTATCCTCAGAACAAATAAAACATATCACATGGTAAACTAAAGTGAAAGGAGACATTAAAAATGGCAATAATATGAAAGAAAAAGAAAATAACTATAAAAAACTAAGTAACTAAAACTAATTTAATCGAAAGTGCTTCTCATAATAATATCTACCTAACAGCCCTACCTACCTACCATCCCTACCTACCTAACAGCCCTACCTACCTACCATCCCTACCTACTTATCAGCCCTACCTACCTACCATCCCTACCTACCTAACAGCCCTACCTACCTACCATCCCTACCTACCTAACATCCCTACCTACCTAACAGCCCTACCTACCTACCAGCCCTACCTACCTACCAGCCCTACCTACCTACCAGCCCTACCTACCTACCAGCCCTACCTACCTACCTACCTACCGTACAAAGCTCAAAGTATAACAAGAAAAAAAAATTGCACAAAGGCGGACTTATCCTCGGAACAAATAAAACATATCACATGGTAAACTAAAGTGAAAGACACATTAAAAATGGCAATAATATGAAAGAAATAGAAAATAACTATAAAAAACTAAGTAACTAAAACTAATTTAATCGAAAGTGCTTCTCATAATAATATCTTCCTAAAAGCCCTAACTACCTACCATCCCTACCTACCTAACAGCCCTACCTACCTACCATCCCTACCTACCTAACAGTCCTACCTACCTACCATCCCTACCTACCTACCAGCCCTACCTACCTACCAGCCCTACCTACCTACCAGCCCTACCTACCTACCAGCCCTACCTACCTACCATACAAAGCTCAAAGTATAACAAGAAAAAAAAATTGCACAAAGGCGGACTTATCCTCAGAACAAATAAAACATATTACATGGTAAACTAAAGTGAAAGGAGACATTAAAAATGGCAATAATATGAAAGAAAAAGAAAATAACTATAAAAAACTAAGTAACTAAAACTAATTTAATCGAAAGTGCTTCTCATAATAATATCTACCTAACAGCCCTACCTACCTACCATCCCTACCTACCTAACAGCCCTATCTACCTATCAGCCCTACCTACCTACCATCCCTACCTACCTACCATCCCTACCTACCTAACATCCCTACCTACCTAACAGCCCTACCTACCTACCAGCCCTACCTACCTACCAGCCCTACCTACCTACCTACCGTACAAAGCTCAAAGTATAACAAGAAAAAAAAATTACACAAAGGCGGACTTATCCTCAGAACAAATAAAACATATCACATGGTAAACTAAAGTGAAAGGAGACATTAAAAATGGCAATAATATGAAAGAAAAAGAAAATAACTATAAAAAACTAAGTAACTAAAACTAATTTAATCGAAAGTGCTTCTCATAATAATATCTACCTAACAGCCCTACCTACCTATCAGCCCTACCTACCTACCATCCCTACCTACCTATCAGCCCTACCTACCTACCAGCCCTACCTACCTACCAGCCCTAACTACCTACCATCCCTACCTACCTACCATCCCTACCTACCTTACAGCCCTACCTACCTACCATCCCTACCTACCTAACATCCCTACCTACCTAACAGCCCTACCTACCTACCAGCCCTACCTACCTACCATCCCTACCTACCTATCAGCCCTACCTACCTACCATCCCTACCTACCTAACATCCCTACCTACCTAACAGCCCTACCTACCTACCAGCCCTACCTACCTACCAGCCCTACCTACCTACCAGCCCTACCTACCTACCAGCCCTACCTACCTACGTACCTACCTACCTACCGTACAAAGCTCAAAGTATAACAAGAAAAAAAAATTACACAAAGGCGGACTTATCCTCAGAACAAATAAAACATATCACATGGTAAACTAAAGTGAAAGGAGACATTAAAAATGGCAATAATATGAAAGAAAAAGAAAATAACTATAAAAAACTAAGTAACTAAAACTAATTTAATCGAAAGTGCTTCTCATAATAATATCTACCTAACAGCCCTACCTACCTACCATCCCTACCTACCTAACAGCCCTACCTACCTACCATCCCTACCTACTTATCAGCCCTACCTACCTACCATCCCTACCTACCTAACAGCCCTACCTACCTACCATCCCTACCTACCTAACATCCCTACCTACCTAACATCCCTACCTACCTAACAGCCCTACCTACCTACCAGCCCTACCTACTTACCAGCCCTACCTACCTACCAGCCCTACCTACCTACCAGCCCTACCTACCTACCTACCTACCGTACAAAGCTCAAAGTATAACAAGAAAAAAAAATTGCACAAAGGCGGACTTATCCTCGGAACAAATAAAACATATCACATGGTAAACTAAAGTGAAAGACACATTAAAAATGGCAATAATATGAAAGAAATAGAAAATAACTATAAAAAACTAAGTAACTAAAACTAATTTAATCGAAAGTGCTTCTCATAATAATATCTACCTAACAGCCCTACCTACCTACCGTCCCTACCTACCTAACAGCCCTACCTACCTACCATCCCTACCTACCTACCATCCCTACCTACCTACCATCCCTACCTACCTAACATCCCTACCTACCTAACAGCCCTACCTACCTACCAGCCCTACCTACCTACCAGCCCTACCTACCTACCTACCGTACAAAGCTCAAAGTATAACAAGAAAAAAAAATTGCACAAAGGCGGACTTATTCCCGGAACAAATAAAACATATCACATGGTAAACTAAAGTGAAAGGAGACATTAAAAATGGCAATAATATGAATGAAAAAGAAAATAACTATAAAAAACTAAGTAACTAAAACTAATTTAATCGAAAGTGCTTCTCATAATAATATCTACCTAACAGCCCTACCTACCTATCAGCCCTACCTACCTACCATCCCTACCTACCTATCAGCCCTACCTACCTACCATCCCTACCTACCTAACATCCCTATCTACCTAACAGTCCTACTTACCTACCATCCCTACCTACCTAACAGCCCTATCTACCTATCAGCCCTACCTACCTACCATCCCTACCTACCTACCATCCCTACCTACCTAACATCCCTACCTACCTAACAGCCCTACCTACCTACCAGCCCTACCTACCTACCAGCCCTACCTACCTACCTACCGTACAAAGCTCAAAGTATAACAAGAAAAAAAAATTGCACAAAGGCGGACTTATTCCCGGAACAAATAAAACATATCACATGGTAAACTAAAGTGAAAGGAGACATTAAAAATGGCAATAATATGAAAGAAAAAGAAAATAACTATAAAAAACTAAGTAACTAAAACTAATTTAATCGAAAGTGCTTCTCATAATAATATCTACCTAACAGCCCTACCTACCTATCAGCCCTACCTACCTACCATCCCTACCTACCTATCAGCCCTACCTACCTACCAGCCCTACCTACCTACCAGCCCTAACTACCTACCATCCCTACCTACCTACCATCCCTACCTACCTTACAGCCCTACCTACCTACCATCCCTACCTACCTAACATCCCTACCTACCTAACAGCCCTACCTACCTACCAGCCCTACCTACCTACCATCCCTACCTACCTATCAGCCCTACCTACCTACCATCCCTACCTACCTAACATCCCTACCTACCTAACAGCCCTACCTACCTACCAGCCCTACCTACCTACCAGCCCTACCTACCTACCAGCCCTACCTACCTACCAGCCCTACCTACCTACGTACCTACCTACCTACCGTACAAAGCTCAAAGTATAACAAGAAAAAAAAATTACACAAAGGCGGACTTATCCTCAGAACAAATAAAACATATCACATGGTAAACTAAAGTGAAAGGAGACATTAAAAATGGCAATAATATGAAAGAAAAAGAAAATAACTATAAAAAACTAAGTAACTAAAACTAATTTAATCGAAAGTGCTTCTCATAATAATATCTACCTAACAGCCCTACCTACCTACCATCCCTACCTACCTAACAGCCCTACCTACCTACCATCCCTACCTACTTATCAGCCCTACCTACCTACCATCCCTACCTACCTAACAGCCCTACCTACCTACCATCCCTACCTACCTAACATCCCTACCTACCTAACATCCCTACCTACCTAACAGCCCTACCTACCTACCAGCCCTACCTACTTACCAGCCCTACCTACCTACCAGCCCTACCTACCTACCAGCCCTACCTACCTACCTACCTACCGTACAAAGCTCAAAGTATAACAAGAAAAAAAAATTGCACAAAGGCGGACTTATCCTCGGAACAAATAAAACATATCACATGGTAAACTAAAGTGAAAGACACATTAAAAATGGCAATAATATGAAAGAAATAGAAAATAACTATAAAAAACTAAGTAACTAAAACTAATTTAATCGAAAGTGCTTCTCATAATAATATCTACCTAACAGCCCTACCTACCTACCGTCCCTACCTACCTAACAGCCCTATCTACCTATCAGCCCTACCTACCTACCATCCCTACCTACCTACCATCCCTACCTACCTAACATCCCTACCTACCTAACAGCCCTACCTACCTACCAGCCCTACCTACCTACCAGCCCTACCTACCTACCTACCGTACAAAGCTCAAAGTATAACAAGAAAAAAAAATTGCACAAAGGCGGACTTATTCCCGGAACAAATAAAACATATCACATGGTAAACTAAAGTGAAAGGAGACATTAAAAATGGCAATAATATGAATGAAAAAGAAAATAACTATAAAAAACTAAGTAACTAAAACTAATTTAATCGAAAGTGCTTCTCATAATAATATCTACCTAACAGCCCTACCTACCTATCAGCCCTACCTACCTACCATCCCTACCTACCTATCAGCCCTACCTACCTACCATCCCTACCTACCTAACATCCCTATCTACCTAACAGTCCTACTTACCTACCATCCCTACCTACCTAACAGCCCTATCTACCTATCAGCCCTACCTACCTACCATCCCTACCTACCTACCATCCCTACCTACCTAACATCCCTACCTACCTAACAGCCCTACCTACCTACCAGCCCTACCTACCTACCAGCCCTACCTACCTACCTACCGTACAAAGCTCAAAGTATAACAAGAAAAAAAAATTGCACAAAGGCGGACTTATTCCCGGAACAAATAAAACATATCACATGGTAAACTAAAGTGAAAGGAGACATTAAAAATGGCAATAATATGAATGAAAAAGAAAATAACTATAAAAAACTAAGTAACTAAAACTAATTTAATCGAAAGTGCTTCTCATAATAATATCTACCTAACAGCCCTACCTACCTATCAGCCCTACCTACCTACCATCCCTACCTACCTAACATCCCTACCTACCTAACAGCCCTACCTACCTACCAGCCCTACCTACCTACCAGCCCTAACTACCTACCATCCCTACCTACCTACCATCCCTACCTACCTAACAGCCCTACCTACCTACCATCCCTACCTACCTAACATCCCTACCTACCTAATAGCCCTACCTACCTACCAGCCCTACCTACCTACCATCCCTACCTACCTATCAGCCCTACCTACCTACCATCCCTACCTACCTAACATCCCTACCTACCTAACAGCCCTACCTACCTACCAGCCCTACCTACCTACCAGCCCGACCTACCTACCAGCCCTACCTACCTACCAGCCCTACCTACCTACCGTACAAAGCTCAAAGTATAACAAGAAAAAAAAATTACACAAAGGCGGACTTATCCTCAGAACAAATAAAACATATCACATGGTAAACTAAAGTGAAAGGAGACATTAAAAATGGCAATAATATGAAAGAAAAAGAAAATAACTATAAAAAACTAAGTAACTAAAACTAATTTAATCGAAAGTGCTTCTCATAATAATATCTACCTAACAGCCCTACCTACCTACCATCCCTACCTACCTAACAGCCCTACCTACCTACCATCCCTACCTACTTATCAGCCCTACCTACCTACCATCCCTACCTACCTAACAGCCCTACCTACCTACCATCCCTACCTACCTAACATCCCTACCTACCTAACAGCCCTACCTACCTACCAGCCCTACCTACCTACCAGCCCTACCTACCTACCAGCCCTACCTACCTACCAGCCCTACCTACCTACCTACCTACCGTACAAAGCTCAAAGTATAACAAGAAAAAAAAATTGCACAAAGGCGGACTTATCCTCGGAACAAATAAAACATATCACATGGTAAACTAAAGTGAAAGACACATTAAAAATGGCAATAATATGAAAGAAATAGAAAATAACTATAAAAAACTAAGTAACTAAAACTAATTTAATCGAAAGTGCTTCTCATAATAATATCTACCTAAAAGCCCTAACTACCTACCATCCCTACCTACCTAACAGCCCTACCTACCTACCATCCCTACCTACCTAACAGTCCTACCTACCTACCATCCCTACCTACCTACCAGCCCTACCTACCTACCAGCCCTACCTACCTACCAGCCCTACCTACCTACCAGCCCTACCTACCTACCATACAAAGCTCAAAGTATAACAAGAAAAAAAAATTGCACAAAGGCGGACTTATCCTCAGAACAAATAAAACATATTACATGGTAAACTAAAGTGAAAGGAGACATTAAAAATGGCAATAATATGAAAGAAAAAGAAAATAACTATAAAAAACTAAGTAACTAAAACTAATTTAATCGAAAGTGCTTCTCATAATAATATCTACCTAACAGCCCTACCTACCTACCATCCCTACCTACCTAACAGCCCTATCTACCTATCAGCCCTACCTACCTACCATCCCTACCTACCTACCATCCCTACCTACCTAACATCCCTACCTACCTAACAGCCCTACCTACCTACCAGCCCTACCTACCTACCAGCCCTACCTACCTACCTACCGTACAAAGCTCAAAGTATAACAAGAAAAAAAAAATACACAAAGGCGGACTTATCCTCAGAACAAATAAAACATATCACATGGTAAACTAAAGTGAAAGGAGACATTAAAAATGGCAATAATATGAAAGAAAAAGAAAATAACTATAAAAAACTAAGTAACTAAAACTAATTTAATCGAAAGTGCTTCTCATAAGAATATCTACCTAACAGCCCTACCTACCTACCATTCCTACCTACCTAACAGCCCTACCTACCTACCATCCCTACCTACTTATCAGCCCTACCTACCTACCATCCCTACCTACCTAACAGCCCTACCTACCTACCATCCCTACCTACCTAACATCCCTACCTACCTAACATCCCTACCTACCTAACAGCCCTACCTACCTACCAGCCCTACCTACCTACCAGCCCTACCTACCTACCAGCCCTACCTACCTACCAGCCCTACCTACCTACCTACCTACCGTACAAAGCTCAAAGTATAACAAGAAAAAAAAATTGCACAAAGGCGGACTTATCCTCAGAACAAATAAAACATATTACATGGTAAACTAAAGTGAAAGGAGACATTAAAAATGGCAATAATATGAAAGAAAAAGAAAATAACTATAAAAAACTAAGTAATTAAAACTAATTTAATCGAAAGTGCTTCTCATAATAATATCTACCTAACAGCCCTACCTACCTACCATCCCTACCTACCTAACAGCCCTATCTACCTATCAGCCCTACCTACCTACCATCCCTACCTACCTACCATCCCTACCTACCTAACATCCCTACCTACCTAACAGCCCTACCTACCTACCAGCCCTACCTACCTACCAGCCCTACCTACCTACCTACCGTACAAAGCTCAAAGTATAACAAGAAAAAAAAATTGCACAAAGGCGGACTTATTCCCGGAACAAATAAAACATATCACATTTTTTTTTTTTTCAAAATATCTTTATTCAAGTAGGCATTTACACGCACTTTTGAATCGTCAATTATTACAATACAAAAAAAGGTCAGTGTAGTCCGTCCGTAAACAAGCTACCACCGGCTCGTAATGCTGCTCTGTTGAGAAGAGCCGGCCAGAAACTCAACAGTTGCTCTTTTCAAAAGAAATATAACAATAGGTGATGTATATTATAATATAATATAAATCCTGCAAATGATTCAACAACTTAAGTTCCACATATTTCGATCCACTAAAAACTCTTGAACGTTATAATAAGCTTTATTTAACAATAAACTTTTGATTTTAGATTTAAAACTAAGAAATGGAAGGTCTAAGATATCTTGTGGAACTTTATTATATATGCGTATACTCAAACCCATGAAGGATTTATTAACTTTTTGAAGCCGAAACTTTGGCGTTACGAGTTTGTTTTTATTTCTCGTATTTATCGCATGTCTGTCACTGTTTTTTATATAACTATTTAAATTTTGACGTATATATAAAATGTTATTAAATATGTATTGGGAAGCGACTGTAAGAATACCTATTTCTTTAAAAACATCTCTCAGAGAATCTCTAGCTTTTAAGTTATAAATAGCCCGCACAGCTCTTTTTTGTAAAATAAATATAGAATTAATTTCGACAGCACTGCCCCATAATAAAATACCGTAAGATAAAATACTGTGAAAATAACTAAAATAAACAAGTCGAGCCGTATTTATGTCCGTTAATTGTCTAACTTTTCTAATTGCAAAGACGGCGGAGCTGAGTTTGGCTGCGAGTGTTGAGAGATGGGGGTTCCACTGGAGCTTTCTATCTAATGTTAAACCTAAGAATTTTGTTGAGTCAATCAATTCTAACACTTCATTGCCAAGGAGCAAGTTACAATTTTTACTTTTTACATTAGGAAGTGTAAACTCTACGCATTTAGTTTTCTTAGCATTTAACACTAAATTATTAATTTCGAACCAATGCAGGACTCGTGACAAAGTACTGTTTACTTCGTCATAATTAGTCCTATCACGCTCAACTTTAAAAATAAGCGAGGTGTCATCAGCAAAGAATACAATGTCACACAGACCCTTAACAAAAAAGGGCAAGTCATTAATATAAAGTAAAAACAAAAAGGGGCCCAGAATAGATCCTTGCGGAACACCCATCTTTAGGTGAGAACCAGACGATTTAGAATTATTTACGTAAACTGTCTGGATTCTTTGATTCAGGTAAGAGGCAATAAGATCAACCGCAGCGCTACGTACACCGTAGTGGTTTAGTTTGCATAGTAACGTCCGATGGTCCACACAATCAAAGGCTTTGGACAAATCGCAAAACACCCCAATTGCATTCTGCGACTTCTCCCACGCGTCGTAAATGTGCTTAAGAAGCGCAGCACCCGCATCAGTCGTTGATTTGCCTTTGGTGAAACCATATTGTTCACTATGCATGATCCCACTGCTATACATAAACTCTGAAATCTGATTTAAAATAATTTTCTCGAAGACCTTACTCAAGGTCGGTAAAACCGAGATAGGCCTATAATTTTCGGGATCCAATCTATCGCCACTTTTAAACAAAGGAACTATTTTACTGTTTTTCATCAAATCGGGAAATATACCGGTTTCGATACATTTGTTAAAAATAAAACATGGTAAACTAAAGTGAAAGGAGACATTAAAAATGGCAATAATATGAATGAAAAAGAAAATAACTATAAAAAACTAAGTAACTAAAACTAATTTAATCGAAAGTGCTTCTCATAATAATATCTACCTAACAGCCCTACCTACCTATCAGCCCTACCTACCTACCATCCCTACCTACCTAACATCCCTACCTACCTAACAGCCCTACCTACCTACCAGCCCTACCTACCTACCAGCCCTAACTACCTACCATCCCTACCTACCTACCATCCCTACCTACCTAACAGCCCTACCTACCTACCATCCCTACCTACCTAACATCCCTACCTACCTAACAGCCCTACCTACCTACCAGCCCTACCTACCTACCATCCCTACCTACCTATCAGCCCTACCTACCTACCATCCCTACCTACCTAACATCCCTACCTACCTAAAAGCCCTACCTACCTACCAGCCCTACCTACCTACCAGCCCTACCTACCTACCAGCCCTACCTACCTACCAGCCCTACCTACCTACCGTACAAAGCTCAAAGTATAACAAGAAAAAAAAATTACACAAAGGCGGACTTATCCTCAGAACAAATAAAACATATCACATGGTAAACTAAAGTGAAAGGAGACATTAAAAATGGCAATAATATGAAAGAAAAAGAAAATAACTATAAAAAACTAAGTAACTAAAACTAATTTAATCGAAAGTGCTTCTCATAATAATATCTACCTAACAGCCCTACCTACCTACCATCCCTACCTACCTAACAGCCCTACCTACCTACCATCCCTACCTACTTATCAGCCCTACCTACCTACCATCCCTACCTACCTAACAGCCCTACCTACCTACCATCCCTACCTACCTAACATCCCTACCTACCTAACATCCCTACCTACCTAACAGCCCTACCTACCTACCAGCCCTACCTACCTTCCAGCCCTACCTACCTACCAGCCCTACCTACCTACCTACCTACCATACAAAGCTCAAAGTATAACAAGAAAAAAAAATTGCACAAAGGCGGACTTATCCTCGGAACAAATAAAACATATCACATGGTAAACTAAAGTGAAAGACACATTAAAAATGGCAATAATATGAAAGAAATAGAAAATAACTATAAAAAACTAAGTAACTAAAACTAATTTAATCGAAAGTGCTTCTCATAATAATATCTACCTAAAAGCCCTAACTACCTACCATCCCTACCTACCTAACAGCCCTACCTACCTACCATCCCTACCTACCTAACAGTCCTACCTACCTACCATCCCTACCTACCTGCCAGCCCTACCTACCTACCAGCCCTACCTACCTACCAGCCCTACCTACCTACCAGCCCTACCTACCTACCAGCCCTACCTACCTACCTACCGTACAAAGCTCAAAGTATAACAAGAAAAAAAAATTGCACAAAGGCGGACTTATTCCCGGAACAAATAAAACATATCACATGGTAAACTAAAGTGAAAGGAGACATTAAAAATGGCAATAATATGAATGAAAAAGAAAATAACTATAAAAAACTAAGTAACTAAAACTAATTTAATCGAAAGTGCTTCTCATAATAATATCTACCTAACAGCCCTACCTACCTATCAGCCCTACCTACCTACCATCCCTACCTACCTAACATCCCTACCTACCTAACAGCCCTACCTACCTACCAGCCCTACCTACCTACCAGCCCTAACTACCTACCATCCCTACCTACCTACCATCCCTACCTACCTAACAGCCCTACCTACCTACCATCCCTACCTACCTAACATCCCTACCTACCTAATAGCCCTACCTACCTACCAGCCCTACCTACCTACCATCCCTACCTACCTATCAGCCCTACCTATCTACCATCCCTACCTACTTATCAGCCCTACCTACCTACCATCCCTACCTACCTAACAGCCCTACCTACCTACCATCCCTACCTACCTAACATCCCTACCTACCTAACATCCCTACCTACCTAACAGCCCTACCTACCTACCAGCCCTACCTACCTTCCAGCCCTACCTACCTACCAGCCCTACCTACCTACCTACCTACCATACAAAGCTCAAAGTATAACAAGAAAAAAAAATTGCACAAAGGCGGACTTATCCTCGGAACAAATAAAACATATCACATGGTAAACTAAAGTGAAAGACACATTAAAAATGGCAATAATATGAAAGAAATAGAAAATAACTATAAAAAACTAAGTAACTAAAACTAATTTAATCGAAAGTGCTTCTCATAATAATATCTACCTAAAAGCCCTAACTACCTACCATCCCTACCTACCTAACAGCCCTACCTACCTACCATCCCTACCTACCTAACAGTCCTACCTACCTACCATCCCTACCTACCTACCAGCCCTACCTACCTACCAGCCCTACCTACCTACCAGCCCTACCTACCTACCAGCCCTACCTACCTACCAGCCCTACCTACCTACCTACCGTACAAAGCTCAAAGTATAACAAGAAAAAAAAATTGCACAAAGGCGGACTTATTCCCGGAACAAATAAAACATATCACATGGTAAACTAAAGTGAAAGGAGACATTAAAAATGGCAATAATATGAATGAAAAAGAAAATAACTATAAAAAACTAAGTAACTAAAACTAATTTAATCGAAAGTGCTTCTCATAATAATATCTACCTAACAGCCCTACCTACCTACCATCCCTACCTACCTAACAGCCCTATCTACCTATCAGCCCTACCTACCTACCATCCCTACCTACCTACCATCCCTACCTACCTAACATCCCTACCTACCTAACAGCCCTACCTACCTACCAGCCCTACCTACCTACCAGCCCTACCTACCTACCTACCGTACAAAGCTCAAAGTATAACAAGAAAAAAAAATTGCACAAAGGCGGACTTATTCCCGGAACAAATAAAAATAATCACATGGTAAACTAAAGTGAAAGGAGACATTAAAAATGGCAATAATATGAATGAAAAAGAAAATAACTATAAAAAACTAAGTAACTAAAACTAATTTAATCGAAAGTGCTTCTCATAATAATATCTACCTAACAGCCCTACCTACCTATCAGCCCTAGCTACCTACCATCCCTACCTACCTATCAGCCCTACCTACCTACCATCCCTACCTACCTAACATCCCTACCTACCTAACAGCCCTACCTACCTACCAGCCCTACCTACCTATCAGCCCTACCTACCTACCATCCCTACCTACCTACCATCCCTACCTACCTACCTAACATCCCTACCTACCTAACAGCCCTACCTACCTACCAGCCCTACCTACCTATCAGCCCTACCTACCTACCATCCCTACCTACCTAACAGCCCTAGCTACCTATCAGCCCTACCTACCTACCATCCCTACCTACCTACCATCCCTACCTACCTAACATCCCTACCTACCTACCAGCCCTACCTACCTACCATCCCTACCTACCTATCAGCCCTACCTACCTACCATCCCTACCTACCTAACATCCCTACCTACCTAACAGCCCTACCTACCTACCAGCCCTACCTACCTACCAGCCCTACCTACCTACCAGCCCTACCTACCTACCAGCCCTACCTACCTACCAGCCCTACCTACCTACCGTATAAAGCTCAAAGTATAACAAGAAAAAAAAATTACACAAAGGCGGACTTATCCTCAGAACAAATAAAACATATCACATGGTAAACTAAAGTGAAAGGAGACATTAAAAATGGCAATAATATGAAAGAAAAAGAAAATAACTATAAAAAACTAAGTAACTAAAACTAATTTAATCGAAAGTGCTTCTCATAATAATATCTACCTAACAGCCCTACCTACCTACCATCCCTACCTACCCAACAGCCCTACCTACCTACCATCCCTACCTACTTATCAGCCCTACCTACCTACCATCCCTACCTACCTAACAGCCCTACCTACCTACCATCCCTACCTACCTAACATCCCTACCTACCTAACATCCCTATCTACCTACCAGCCCTACCTACCTACCAGCCCTACCTACCTACCTACCTACCGTACAAAGCTCAAAGTATAACAAGAAAAAAAAATTGCACAAAGGCGGACTTATCCTCGGAACAAATAAAACATATCACATGGTAAACTAAAGTGAAAGACACATTAAAAATGGCAATAATATGAAAGAAATAGAAAATAACTATAAAAAACTAAGTAACTAAAACTAATTTAATCGAAAGTGCTTCTCATAATAATATCTACCTAAAAGCCCTAACTACCTACCATCCCTACCTACCTAACAGCCCTACCTACCTACCATCCCTACCTACCATCCCTACCTACCTAACAGTCCTACCTACCTACCATCCCTACCTACCTACCAGCCCTACCTACCTACCAGCCCTACCTACCTAACAGCCCTACCTACCTACCATACAAAGCTCAAAGTATAACAAGAAAAAAAAATTGCACAA
This sequence comes from Melinaea marsaeus rileyi, assembly GCA_918358865.1. Lineage (NCBI taxonomy): Eukaryota > Metazoa > Arthropoda > Insecta > Lepidoptera > Nymphalidae > Melinaea > Melinaea marsaeus. The sequence goes on from OU911094.1 coordinate 10,486,624, forward strand.
AGGCGGACTTATCCTCAGAACAAATAAAACATATTACATGGTAAACTAAAGTGAAAGGAGACATTAAAAATGGCAATAATATGAAAGAAAAAGAAAATAACTATAAAAAACTAAGTAACTAAAACTAATTTAATCGAAAGTGCTTCTCATAATAATATCTACCTAACAGCCCTACCTACCTACCATCCCTACCTACCTAACAGCCCTATCTACCTATCAGCCCTACCTACCTACCATCCCTACCTACCTACCATCCCTACCTACCTAACATCCCTACCTACCTAACAGCCCTACCTACCTACCAGCCCTACCTACCTACCAGCCCTACCTACCTACCAGCCCTATCTACCTACCTACCGTACAAAGCTCAAAGTATAACAAGAAAAAAAAATTGCACAAAGGCGGACTTATTCCCGGAACAAATAAAACATATCACATGGTAAACTAAAGTGAAAGGAGACATTAAAAATGGCAATAATATGAAAGAAAAAGAAAGTAACTATAAAAAACTAAATAACTAAAACTTATTTAATCGAAAGTGCTTCTCATAATAATATCTACCTAACAGCCCTACCTACCTATCAGCCCTACCTACCTACCATCCCTACCTACCTATCAGCCCTACCTACCTACCATCCCTACCTACCTAACAGCCCTATCTACCTATCAGCCCTACCTACCTACCATCCCTACCTACCTACCATCCCTACCTACCTAACATCCCTACCTACCTAACAGCCCTACCTACCTACCAGCCCTACCTACCTACCAGCCCTACCTACCTACCTACCGTACAAAGCTCAAAGTATAACAAGAAAAAAAAATTGCACAAAGGCGGACTTATTCCCGGAACAAATAAAACATATCACATGGTAAACTAAAGTGAAAGGAGACATTAAAAATGGCAATAATATGAAAGAAAAAGAAAGTAACTATAAAAAACTAAATAACTAAAACTTATTTAATCGAAAGTGCTTCTCATAATAATATCTACCTAACAGCCCTACCTACCTACAATCCCTACCTACCTAACAGCCCTACCTACCTACCATCCCTACCTACCTACCAGCCCTACCTACCTACCAGCCCTACCTGCCTACCAGCCCTACCTACCGACCAGCCCTACCTACCTACCAGCCCTACCTACCTACCAGCCCTACCTACCTACCTACCTACCCACCTACCGTACAAAGCTCAAGGTATAACAAGAAAAAAAAATTGCACAAAGGCGGACTTATTCCCGGAACAAATAAAACATATCACATGGTAAACTAAAGTGAAAGGACACATTAAAAATGGCAATAATATGAAAGAAAAAGAAAATAACTATAAAAAACTAAGTAACTAAAACTAATTTAATCGAAAGTGCTTCTCATAATAATATCTACCTAACAGCCCTACCTACCTATCAGCCCTACCTACCTACCATCCCTACCTACCTATCAGCCCTACCTACCTACCATCCCTACCTACCTAACAGCCCTAGCTACCTATCAGCCCTACCTACCTACCATCCCTACCTACCTACCATCCCTACCTACCTAACATCCCTACCTACCTACCAGCCCTACCTACCTACCATCCCTACCTACCTATCAGCCCTACCTACCTACCATCCCTACCTACCTAACATCCCTACCTACCTAACAGCCCTACCTACCTACCAGCCCTACCTACCTACCAGCCCTACCTACCTACCAGCCCTACCTACCTACCAGCCCTACCTACCTACCAGCCCTACCTACCTACCGTATAAAGCTCAAAGTATAACAAGAAAAAAAAATTACACAAAGGCGGACTTATCCTCAGAACAAATAAAACATATCACATGGTAAACTAAAGTGAAAGGAGACATTAAAAATGGCAATAATATGAAAGAAAAAGAAAATAACTATAAAAAACTAAGTAACTAAAACTAATTTAATCGAAAGTGCTTCTCATAATAATATCTACCTAACAGCCCTACCTACCTACCATCCCTACCTACCTAACAGCCCTACCTACCTACCATCCCTACCTACTTATCAGCCCTACCTACCTACCATCCCTACCTACCTAACAGCCCTACCTACCGACCATCCCTACCTACCTAACATCCCTACCTACCTAACATCCCTACCTACCTAACAGCCCTACCTACCTACCAGCCCTACCTACCTACCAGCCCTACCTACCTACCAGCCCTACCTACCTACCAGCCCTACCTACCTACCAGCCCTACCTACCTACCTACCTACCGTACAAAGCTCAAAGTATAACAAGAAAAAAAAATTGCACAAAGGCGGACTTATTCCCGGAACAAATAAAACATATCACATGGTAAACTAAAGTGAAAGGAGACATTAAAAATGGCAATAATATGAAAGAAAAAGAAAGTAACTATAAAAAACTAAATAACTAAAACTTATTTAATCGAAAGTGCTTCTCATAATAATATCTACCTAACAGCCCTACCTACCTACAATCCCTACCTACCTAACAGCCCTACCTACCTACCATCCCTACCTACCTACCAGCCCTACCTACCTACCAGCCCTACCTGCCTACCAGCCCTACCTACCGACCAGCCCTACCTACCTACCAGCCCTACCTACCTACCAGCCCTACCTACCTACCTACCTACCTACCTACCGTACAAAGCTCAAAGTATAACAAGAAAAAAAAATTGCACAAAGGCGGACTTATTCCCGGAACAAATAAAACATATCACATGGTAAACTAAAGTGAAAGGAGACATTAAAAATGGCAATAATATGAAAGAAAAAGAAAATAACTATAAAAAACTAAATAACTAAAACTTATTTAATCGAAAGTGCTTCTCATAATAATATCTACCTAACAGCCCTACCTACCTACAATCCCTACCTACCTAACAGCCCTACCTACCTACCATCCCTACCTACCTACCAGCCCTACCTACCTACCAGCCCTACCTGCCTACCAGCCCTACCTACCGACCAGCCCTACCTACCTACCAGCCCTACCTACCTACCAGCCCTACCTACCTACCTACCTACCCACCTACCGTACAAAGCTCAAGGTATAACAAGAAAAAAAATTGCACAAAGGCGGACTTATTCCCGGAACAAATAAAACATATCACATGGTAAACTAAAGTGAAAGGAGACATTAAAAATGGCAATAATATGAAAGAAAAAGAAAATAACTATAAAAAACTAAGTAACTAAAACTAATTTAATCGAAAGTGCTTCTCATAATAATATCTACCTAACAGCCCTACCTACCTACCATCCCTACCTACCTAACAGCCCTATCTACCTATCAGCCCTACCTACATACCATCCCTACCTACCTTCCATCCCAACCTACCTAACAGCCCTACCTACCTACCAGCCCTACCTACCTACCAGCCCTACCTACCTACCAGCCCTACCTACCTACCTACCGTACAAAGCTCAAAGTATAACAAGAAAAAAAAATTGCACAAAGGCGGACTTATTCCCGGAACAAATAAAACATATCACATGGTAAACTAAAGTGAAAGGAGACATTAAAAATGGCAATAATATGAAAGAAAAAGAAAATAACTATAAAAAACTAAGTAACTAAAACTAATTTAATCGAAAGTGCTTCTCATAATAATATCTACCTAACAGCCCTACCTACCTACCATCCCTACCTACCTAACAGCCCTATCTACCTATCAGCCCTACCTACCTACCATCCCTACCTACCTTCCATCCCAACCTACCTAACAGCCCTACCTACCTACCAGCCCTACCTACCTACCAGCCCTACCTACCTACCAGCCCTACCTACCTACCAGCCCTACCTACCTACCTACCGTACAAAGCTCAAAGTATAACAAGAAAAAAAAATTGCACAAAGGCGGACTTATTCCCGGAACAAATAAAACATATCACATGGTAAACTAAAGTGAAAGGAGACATTAAAAATGGCAATAATATGAAAGAAAAAGAAAATAACTATAAAAAACTAAATAACTAAAACTTATTTAATCGAAAGTGCTTCTCATAATAATATCTACCTAACAGCCCTACCTACCTACAATCCCTACCTACCTAACAGCCCTACCTACCTACCATCCCTACCTACCTACCAGCCCTACCTACCTACCAGCCCTACCTGCCCACCAGCCCTACCTACCGACCAGCCCTACCTACCTACCAGCCCTACCTACCTACCAGCCCTACCTACCTACCTACCTACCTACCTACCGTACAAAGCTCAAAGTATAACAAGAAAAAAAAATTGCACAAAGGCGGACTTATTCCCGGAACAAATAAAACATATCACGTGGTAAACTAAAGTGAAAGGAGACATTAAAAATGGCAATAATATGAATGAAAAAGAAAATAACTATAAAAAACTAAGTAACTAAAACTAATTTAATCGAAAGTGCTTCTCATAATAATATCTACCTAACAGCCCTACCTACCTATCAGCCCTAGCTACCTACCATCCCTACCTACCTATCAGCCCTACCTACCTACCATCCCTACCTACCTAACAGCCCTACCTACCTACCAGCCCTACCTACCTACCAGCCCTACCTACCTACCATCCCTACCTACCTACCATCCCTACCTACCTAACAGCCCTACCTACCTACCATCCCTACCTACCTAACATCCCTACCTACCTAACAGCCCTACCTACCTACCAGCCCTACCTACCTACCAGCCCTACCTACCTACCAGCCCTACCTACCTACCTACCTACCTACCTACCGTACAAAGCTCAAAGTATAACAAGAAAAAAAAATTACACAAAGGCGGACTTATCCTCAGAACAAATAAAACATATCACATGGTAAACTAAAGTGAAAGGACACATTAAAAATGGCAATAATATGAAAGAAATAGAAAATAACTATAAAAAACTAAGTAACTAAAACTAATTTAATCGAAAGTGCTTCTCATAATAATATCTACCTAACAGCCCTACCTACCTACCATCCCTACCTACCTAACAGCCCTACCTACCTACCATCCCTACCTACCTAACAGCCCTACCTACCTACCATCCATACCTACCTATCAGCCCTACCTACCTACCATCCCTACCTACCTAACAGCCCTACCTACCTACCATCCCTACCTACCTAACAGTCCTACCTACCTACCATCCCTACCTACCTACCAGCCCTACCTACCTACCAGCCCTACCTACCTACCATCCCTACCTACCTAACAGCCCTATCTACCTATCAGCCCTACCTACCTACCATCCCTACCTACCTTCCATCCCTACCTACCTAACATCCCAACCTACCTAACAGCCCTACCTACCTACCAGCCCTACCTACCTACCAGCCCTACCTACCTACCAGCCCTACCTACCTACCTACCGTACAAAGCTCAAAGTATAACAAGAAAAAAAAATTGCACAAAGGCGGACTTATTCCCGGAACAAATAAAACATATCACATGGTAAACTAAAGTGAAAGGAGACATTAAAAATGGCAATAATATGAAAGAAAAAGAAAATAACTATAAAAAACTAAATAACTAAAACTTATTTAATCGAAAGTGCTTCTCATAATAATATCTACCTACCAGCCCTACCTACCTACAATCCCTACCTACCTAACAGCCCTACCTACCTACCATCCCTACCTACCTACCAGCCCTACCTACCTACCAGCCCTACCTGCCTACCAGCCCTACCTACCGACCAGCCCTACCTACCTACCAGCCCTACCTACCTACCAGCCCTACCTACCTACCTACCTACCTACCTACCGTACAAAGCTCAAAGTATAACAAGAAAAAAAAATTGCACAAAGGCGGACTTATTCCCGGAACAAATAAAACATATCACATGGTAAACTAAAGTGAAAGGAGACATTAAAAATGGCAATAATATGAAAGAAAAAGAAAATAACTATAAAAAACTAAGTAACTAAAACTAATTTAATCGAAAGTGCTTCTCATAATAATATCTACCTAACAGCCCTACCTACCTATCAGCCCTACCTACCTACCATCCCTACCTACCTATCAGCCCTACCTACCTACCATCCCTACCTACCTAACATCCCTACCTACCTAACAGCCCTACCTACCTACCAGCCCTACCTACCTACCAGCCCTACCTACCTACCATCCCTACCTACCTACCATCCCTACCTACCTAACAGCCCTACCTACCTACCATCCCTACCTACCTAACATCCCTACCTACCTAACAGCCCTACCTACCTACCAGCCCTACCTACCTACTAGCCCTACCTACCTACCAGCCCTACCTACCTACCTACCTACCTACCTACCGTACAAAGCTCAAAGTATAACAAGAAAAAAAAATTGCACAAAGGCGGACTTATTCCCGGAACAAATAAAACATATCACATGGTAAACTAAAGTGAAAGGAGACATTAAAAATGGCAATAATATGAAAGAAAAAGAAAGTAACTATAAAAAACTAAATAACTAAAACTTATTTAATCGAAAGTGCTTCTCATAATAATATCTACCTAACAGCCCTACCTACCTACAATCCCTACCTACCTAACAGCCCTACCTACCTACCATCCCTACCTACCTACCAGCCCTACCTACCTACCAGCCCTACCTGCCTACCAGCCCTACCTACCGACCAGCCCTACCTACCTACCAGCCCTACCTACCTACCAGCCCTACCTACCTACCTACCTACCCACCTACCGTACAAAGCTCAAGGTATAACAAGAAAAAAAATTGCACAAAGGCGGACTTATTCCCGGAACAAATAAAACATATCACATGGTAAACTAAAGTGAAAGGAGACATTAAAAATGGCAATAATATGAAAGAAAAAGAAAATAACTATAAAAAACTAAGTAACTAAAACTAATTTAATCGAAAGTGCTTCTCATAATAATATCTACCTAACAGCCCTACCTACCTACCATCCCTACCTACCTAACAGCCCTATCTACCTATCAGCCCTACCTACATACCATCCCTACCTACCTTCCATCCCAACCTACCTAACAGCCCTACCTACCTACCAGCCCTACCTACCTACCAGCCCTACCTACCTACCTACCGTACAAAGCTCAAAGTATAACAAGAAAAAAAAATTGCACAAAGGCGGACTTATTCCCGGAACAAATAAAACATATCACATGGTAAACTAAAGTGAAAGGAGACATTAAATATGGCAATAATATGAAAGAAAAAGAAAATAACTATAAAAAACTAAATAACTAAAACTTATTTAATCGAAAGTGCTTCTCATAATAATATCTACCTAACAGCCCTACCTACCTACAATCCCTACCTACCTAACAGCCCTACCTACCTACCATCCCTACCTACCTACCAGCCCTACCTACCTACCAGCCCTACCTGCCTACCAGCCCTACCTACCGACCAGCCCTACCTACCTACCAGCCCTACCTACCTACCAGCCCTACCTACCTACCTACCTACCTACCTACCGTACAAAGCTCAAAGTATAACAAGAAAAAAAAATTGCACAAAGGCGGACTTATTCCCGGAACAAATAAAACATATCACATGGTAAACTAAAGTGAAAGGAGACATTAAAAATGGCAATAATATGAATGAAAAAGAAAATAACTATAAAAAACTAAGTAACTAAAACTAATTTAATCGAAAGTGCTTCTCATAATAATATCTACCTAACAGCCCTACCTACCTATCAGCCCTAGCTACCTACCATCCCTACCTACCTATCAGCCCTACCTACCTACCATCCCTACCTACCTAACAGCCCTACCTACCTACCAGCCCTACCTACCTACCAGCCCTACCTACCTACCATCCCTACCTACCTACCATCCCTACCTACCTAACAGCCCTACCTACCTACCATCCCTACCTACCTAACATCCCTACCTACCTAACAGCCCTACCTACCTACCAGCCCTACCTACCTACCAGCCCTACCTACCTACCAGCCCTACCTACCTACCTACCTACCTACCTACCGTACAAAGCTCAAAGTATAACAAGAAAAAAAAATTACACAAAGGCGGACTTATCCTCAGAACAAATAAAACATATCACATGGTAAACTAAAGTGAAAGGACACATTAAAAATGGCAATAATATGAAAGAAATAGAAAATAACTATAAAAAACTAAGTAACTAAAACTAATTTAATCGAAAGTGCTTCTCATAATAATATCTACCTAACAGCCCTACCTACCTACCATCCCTACCTACCTAACAGCCCTACCTACCTACCATCCCTACCTACCTAACAGCCCTACCTACCTACCATCCATACCTACCTATCAGCCCTACCTACCTACCATCCCTACCTACCTAACAGCCCTACCTACCTACCATCCCTACCTACCTAACATCCCTACCTACCTAACATCCCTACCTACCTAACAGCCCTACCTACCTACCAGCCCTACCTACCTACCAGCCCTACCTATCTACCAGCCCTACCTACCTACCAGCCCTAACTACCGACCAGCCCTACCTACCTACCAGCCCTAACTACCTACCAGCCCTACCTACCTACCTACCTACCTACCTACCGTACAAAGCTCAAAGTATAACAAGAAAAAAAAATTACACAAAGGCGGACTTATCCTCAGAACAAATAAAACATATCACATGGTAAACTAAAGTGAAAGGACACATTAAAAATGGCAATAATATGAAAGAAATAGAAAATAACTATAAAAAACTAAGTAACTAAAACTAATTTAATCGAAAGTGCTTCTCATAATAATATCTACCTAACAGCCCTACCTACCTACCATCCCTACCTACCTAACAGCCCTACCTACCTACCATCCCTACCTACCTAACAGCCCTACCTACCTACCATCCCTACCTACCTACCATCCATACCTACCTATCAGCCCTACCTACCTACCATCCCTACCTACCTAACAGCCCTACCTACCTACCATCCCTACCTACTTATCAGCCCTACCTACCTACCATCCCTACCTACCTAACAGCCCTACCTACCTACCATCCCTACCTACCTAACATCCCTACCTACCTAACATCCCTACCTACCTAACAGCCCTACCTACCTACCAGCCCTACCTACCTACCAGCCCTACCTACCTACCAGCCCTACCTACCTACCAGCCCTACCTACCTACCTACCTACCGTACAAAGCTCAAAGTATTTATTTATTTATTTATTCACCTTCACGCCATATCCCTTGCGGGGTAGCCAGAGACGACGGAGCGCCAAACGCTACGGTCTCTGCATACCTCTTTCGCCTCGGCCACAGACATCAACTTCTTCATACATGCCCTCCGGGGGGTCCTCATGCTTTTTACGTGACCTTCCTCCAGTATCGTAGCTACTGTATTTTCGAAGGTCACTCGAGGCCTCCCCCTGTCTCTCTTACCGCTCACTTTTCCCATATAAATCTTTTTTACCACTCTTTCATCACTCATTCTTTCAACGTGCCCAAACCACCTGAGCACGTTCTTCTTCATTCTCACCGTGACATCTTCGCTAGTACCTGCCATTCTGTGGATCTCTTCATTGCGGATTCGATCAGTTAGACTGACTCCGCATATTCTGCGAAGAGATCGCATCTCCACAGCATTCATCTTTCTTACATTCTTCTTCTGTGTTACCCACGTTTGGCTGCCGTATAACAGTGTCGGTAGCAAAACTGCATTGTGTACAGCCAAACGTGCAGCTATACTGACGTTTTGCCGTCTCAACAATGCAGTCAAAGCACCATTGACTCTGTTACCAGCAGCAATACGCCTTTCCACATCCATTTCGTATCTTCCGTCTCTGCTAAACATACTTCCCAAATATACCACTTCATTCACTTGTTCTATTATCTTATCATTCACGTTGATCTTACATTCTGTTCTTTCTTCATTTCTTTCAAATATCAGAACCTTCGTCTTATCTACATTCAGGTTAAGACCATTAATTTCACACCCATCTTTCAGAGTGGAGACCAATGCCTGCAAATTGCATTCTGATGATGCAATGAGCACTGCATCATCTGCATATAGTCTATTTGTAGCTCCGTCCTCCACCTTCCGCCGTTCGGAACATGGCGTGTTGGTTGGCGGTTCCCAACGCCGCATTTGTTCATATTATATTACATATTATAAATATACATTTTATTTATAAAGTATAAGAAAGTATAAGAAGAAAAAAAAATTGCACAAAGGCGGACTTATCCTCGGAACAAATAAAACATATCACATGGTAAACTAAAGTGAAAGACACATTAAAAATGGCAATAATATGAAAGAAATAGAAAATAACTATAAAAAACTAAGTAACTAAAACTAATTTAATCGAAAGTGCTTCTCATAATAATATCTACCTAAAAGCCTTAACTACCTACCATCCCTACCTACCTAACAGCCCTACCTACCTACCATCCCTACCTACCTAACAGTCCTACCTACCTACCATCCCTACCTACCTACCAGCCCTACCTACCTACCAGCCCTACCTACCTACCAGCCCTACCTACCTACCAGCCCTACCTACCTACCATACAAAGCTCAAAGTATAACAAGAAAAAAAAATTGCACAAAGGCGGACTTATCCTCAGAACAAATAAAACATATTACATGGTAAACTAAAGTGAAAGGAGACATTAAAAATGGCAATAATATGAAAGAAAAAGAAAATAACTATATAAAACTAAGTAACTAAAACTAATTTAATCGAAAGTGCTTCTCATAATAATATCTACCTAACAGCCCTACCTACCTACCATCCCTACCTACCTAACAGCCCTATCTACCTATCAGCCCTACCTATCTACCATCCCTACCTACCTACCATCCCTACCTACCTACCAGCCCTACCTACCTACCAGCCCTACCTACCTACCAGCCCTACCTACCTACCAGCCCTACCTACCTACCTACCTACCGTACAAAGCTCAAAGTATAACAAGAAAAAAAAATTGCACAAAGGCGGACTTATCCTCGGAACAAATAAAACATATCACATGGTAAACTAAAGTGAAAGACACATTAAAAATGGCAATAATATGAAAGAAATAGAAAATAACTATAAAAAACTAAGTAACTAAAACTAATTTAATCGAAAGTGCTTCTCATAATAATATCTACCTAAAAGCCCTAACTACCTACCATCCCTACCTACCTAACAGCCCTACCTACCTACCATCCCTACCTACCTAACAGCCCTACCTACCTACCATCCCTACCTACCTACCAGCCCTACCTACCTACCAGCCCTACCTACCTACCATCCCTACCTACCTAACAGCCCTACCTACCTACCATCCCTACCTACCTACCATCCCTACCTACCTAACAGCCCTACCTACCTACCATCCCTACCTACCTATCAGCCCTACCTACCTACCATCCCTACCTACCTAACAGCCCTACCTACCTACCATCCCTACCTACCTAACATCCCTACCTACCTAACAGCCCTACCTACCTAACATCCCTACCTACCTAACAGCCCTACCTACCTACCAGCCCTACCTACCTACCAGCCCTACCTACCTACCAGCCCTACCTACCTACCAGCCCTAACTACCGACCAGCCCTACCTACCTACCAGCCCTACCTACCTACCATCCCTACCTACCTAACATCCCTACCTACCTAACAGCCCTACCTACCTACCAGCCCTACCTACCTACCAGCCCTAACTACCTACCATCCCTACCTACCTTCCATCCCTACCTACCTAACAGCCCTACCTACCTACCATCCCTACCTACCTAACATCCCTACCTACCTAACAGCCCTACCTACCTACCAGCCCTACCTACCTACCATCCCTACCTACCTATCAGCCCTACCTACCAACCATCCCTACCTACCTAACATCCCTACCTACCTAACAGCCCTACCTACCTACCAGCCCTACCTACCTACCAGCCCTACCTACCTACCAGCCCTACCTACCTACCAGCCCTACCTACCTACCAGCCCTACCTACTTATCAGCCCTACCTACCTACCATCCCTACCTACCTAACAGCCCTACCTACCTACCATCCCTACCTACCTAACATCCCTACCTACCTAACATCCCTACCTACCTAACAGCCCTACCTACCTACCAGCCCTACCTACCTAACAGCCCTACCTACCTACCAGCCCTACCTACCTACCAGCCCTACCTACCTACCTACCTACCGTACAAAGCTCAAAGTATAACAAGAAAAAAAAATTGCACAAAGGCGGACTTATCCTCGGAACAAATAAAACATATCACATGGTAAACTAAAGTGTAAGACACATTAAAAATGGCAATAATATGAAAGAAATAGAAAATAACTATAAAAAACTAAGTAACTAAAACTAATTTAATCGAAAGTGCTTCTCATAATAATATCTACCTAAAAGCCCTAACTACCTACCATCCCTACCTACCTAACAGCCCTACCTACCTACCATCCCTACCTACCTAACAGTCCTACCTACCTACCATCCCTACCTACCTACCAGCCCTACCTACCTACCAGCCCTACCTACCTACCAGCCCTACCTACCTACCATACAAAGCTCAAAGTATAACAAGAAAAAAAAATTCCACAAAGGCGGACTTATCCTCAGAACAAATAAAACATATTACATGGTAAACTAAAGTGAAAGGAGACATTAAAAATGGCAATAATATGAAAGAAAAAGAAAATAACTATAAAAAACTAAGTAACTAAAACTAATTTAATCGAAAGTGCTTCTCATAATAATATCTACCTAACAGCCCTACCTACCTACCATCCCTACCTACCTAACAGCCCTATCTACCTATCAGCCCTACCTACCTACCATCCCTACCTACCTTCCATCCCTACCTACCTAACATCCCAACCTACCTAACAGCCCTACCTACCTACCAGCCCTACCTACCTACCAGCCCTACCTACCTACCAGCCCTACCTACCTACCTACCGTACAAAGCTCAAAGTATAACAAGAAAAAAAAATTGCACAAAGGCGGACTTATTCCCGGAACAAATAAAACATATCACATGGTAAACTAAAGTGAAAGGAGACATTAAAAATGGCAATAATATGAAAGAAAAAGAAAATAACTATAAAAAACTAAATAACTAAAACTTATTTAATCGAAAGTGCTTCTCATAATAATATCTACCTAACAGCCCTACCTACCTACAATCCCTACCTACCTAACAGCCCTACCTACCTACCATCCCTACCTACCTACCAGCCCTACCTACCTACCAGCCCTACCTGCCTACCAGCCCTACCTACCGACCAGCCCTACCTACCTACCAGCCCTACCTACCTACCAGCCCTACCTACCTACCTACCTACCTACCTACCGTACAAAGCTCAAAGTATAACAAGAAAAAAAAATTGCACAAAGGCGGACTTATTCCCGGAACAAATAAAACATATCACATGGTAAACTAAAGTGAAAGGAGACATTAAAAATGGCAATAATATGAAAGAAAAAGAAAATAACTATAAAAAACTAAGTAACTAAAACTAATTTAATCGAAAGTGCTTCTCATAATAATATCTACCTAACAGCCCTACCTACCTATCAGCCCTACCTACCTATCAGCCCTACCTACCTACCATCCCTACCTACCTAACATCCCTACCTACCTAACAGCCCTACCTACCTACCAGCCCTACCTACCTACCAGCCCTACCTACCTACCATCCCTACCTACCTACCATCCCTACCTACCTAACAGCCCTACCTACCTACCATCCCTACCTACCTAACATCCCTACCTACCTAACAGCCCTACCTACCTACCATCCCTACCTACCTAACAGCCCTACCTACCTACCATCCCTACCTACCTAACATCCCTACCTACCTAACAGCCCTACCTACCTACCAGCCCTACCTACCTACCAGCCCTACCTATCTACCAGCCCTACCTACCTACCAGCCCTAACTACCGACCAGCCCTACCTACCTACCAGCCCTAACTACCTACCAGCCCTACCTACCTACCTACCTACCTACCTACCGTACAAAGCTCAAAGTATAACAAGAAAAAAAAATTACACAAAGGCGGACTTATCCTCAGAACAAATAAAACATATCACATGGTAAACTAAAGTGAAAGGACACATTAAAAATGGCAATAATATGAAAGAAATAGAAAATAACTATAAAAAACTAAGTAACTAAAACTAATTTAATCGAAAGTGCTTCTCATAATAATATCTACCTAACAGCCCTACCTACCTACCATCCCTACCTACCTAACAGCCCTACCTACCTACCATCCCTACCTACCTACCATCCCTACCTACCTAACAGCCCTACCTACCTACCATCCATACCTATCTATCAGCCCTACCTACCTACCATCCCTACCTACCTAACAGCCTTACCTACCTACCATCCCTACCTACTTATCAGCCCTACCTACCTACCATCCCTACCTACCTAACAGCCCTACCTACCTACCATCCCTACCTACCTAACATCCCTACCTACCTAACATCCCTACCTACCTAACAGCCCTACCTACCTACCAGCCCTACCTACCTACCAGCCCTACCTACCTACCAGCCCTACCTACCTACCAGCCCTACCTACCTACCAGCCCTACCTACCTACCAGCCCTACCTACCTACCTACCTACCGTACAAAGCTCAAAGTATAAGAAGAAAAAAAAATTGCACAAAGGCGGACTTATCCTCGGAACAAATAAAACATATCACATGGTAAACTAAAGTGAAAGACACATTAAAAATGGCAATAATATGAAAGAAATAGAAAATAACTATAAAAAACTAAGTAACTAAAACTAATTTAATCGAAAGTGCTTCTCATAATAATATCTACCTAAAAGCCCTAACTACCTACCATCCCTACCTACCTAACAGCCCTACCTACCTACCATCCCTACCTACCTACCATCCCTACCTACCTAACATCCCTACCTACCTAACAGCCCTACCTACCTACCAGCCCTACCTACCTACCATCCCTACCTACCTACCAGCCCTACCTACCTAACAGCCCTACCTACCTACCAGCCCTACCTACCTACCTACCTACCTACCTACTGTACAAAGCTCAAAGTATAACAAGAAAAAAAAATTGCACAAAGGCGGACTTATCCTCGGAACAAATAAAACATATCACATGGTAAACTAAAGTGAAAGGACACATTAAAAATGGCAATAATATGAAAGAAATAGAAAATAACTATAAAAAACTAAGGAACTAAAACTAATTTAATCGAAAGTGCTTTTCATAATATCTACCTAACAGCCCTACCTACCTAACAGCCCTACCTACCTACCATCCCTACCTACCTAACAGCCCTACCTACCTACCATCCCTACCTACCTACCAGCCCTACCTACCTACCTATCGTACAAAGCTCAAAGTATAACAAGAAAAAAAAATTGCACAAAGGCGGACTTATCCTCGGAACAAATAAAACATATCACATGGTAAACTAAAGTGAAAGACACATTAAAAATGGCAATAATATGAAAGAAATAGAAAATAACTATAAAAAACTAAGTAACTAAAACTAATTTAATCGAAAGTGCTTCTCATAATAATATCTACCTAAAAGCCCTAACTACCTACCATCCCTACCTACCTAACAGCCCTACCTACCTACCATCCCTACCTACCTAACAGTCCTACCTACCTACCATCCCTACCTACCTACCAGCCCTACCTACCTACCAGCCCTACCTACCTACCAGCCCTACCTACCTACCAGCCCTACCTACCTACCATACAAAGCTCAAAGTATAACAAGAAAAAAAAATTGCACAAAGGCGGACTTATCCTCAGAACAAATAAAACATATTACATGGTAAACTAAAGTGAAAGGAGACATTAAAAATGGCAATAATATGAAAGAAAAAGAAAATAACTATAAAAAACTAAGTAACTAAAACTAATTTAATCGAAAGTGCTTCTCATAATAATATCTACCTAACAGCCCTACCTACCTACCATCCCTACCTACCTAACAGCCCTATCTACCTATCAGCCCTACCTATCTACCATCCCTACCTACCTACCATCCCTACCTACCTACCAGCCCTACCTACCTACCAGCCCTACCTACCTACCAGCCCTACCTACCTACCAGCCCTACCTACCTACCTACCTACCGTACAAAGCTCAAAGTATAACAAGAAAAAAAAATTGCACAAAGGCGGACTTATCCTCGGAACAAATAAAACATATCACATGGTAAACTAAAGTGAAAGACACATTAAAAATGGCAATAATATGAAAGAAATAGAAAATAACTATAAAAAACTAAGTAACTAAAACTAATTTAATCGAAAGTGCTTCTCATAATAATATCTACCTAAAAGCCCTAACTACCTACCATCCCTACCTACCTAACAGCCCTACCTACCTACCATCCCTACCTACCTAACAGTCCTACCTACCTACCATCCCTACCTACCTACCAGCCCTACCTACCTACCAGCCCTACCTACCTACCATCCCTACCTACCTAACAGCCCTACCTACCTACCATCCCTACCTACCTACCATCCCTACCTACCTAACAGCCCTACCTACCTACCATCCCTACCTACCTATCAGCCCTACCTACCTACCAACCCTACCTACCTAACAGCCCTACCTACCTACCATCCCTACCTACCTAACATCCCTACCTACCTAACAGCCCTACCTACCTAACATCCCTACCTACCTAACAGCCCTACCTACCTACCAGCCCTACCTACCTACCAGCCCTACCTATCTACCAGCCCTACCTACCTACCAGCCCTAACTACCGACCAGCCCTACCTACCTACCAGCCCTACCTACCTACCATCCCTACCTACCTAACATCCCTACCTACCTAACAGCCCTACCTACCTACCAGCCCTACCTACCTACCAGCCCTAACTACCTACCATCCCTACCTACCTTCCATCCCTACCTACCTAACAGCCCTACCTACCTACCATCCCTACCTACCTAACATCCCTACCTACCTAACAGCCCTACCTACCTACCAGCCCTACCTACCTACCATCCCTACCTACCTATCAGCCCTACCTACCAACCATCCCTACCTACCTAACATCCCTACCTACCTAACAGCCCTACCTACCTACCAGCCCTACCTACCTACCAGCCCTACCTACCTACCAGCCCTACCTACCTACCAGCCCTACCTACCTACCAGCCCTACCTACTTATCAGCCCTACCTACCTACCATCCCTACCTACCTAACAGCCCTACCTACCTACCATCCCTACCTACCTAACATCCCTACCTACCTAACATCCCTACCTACCTAACAGCCCTACCTACCTACCAGCCCTACCTACCTAACAGCCCTACCTACCTACCAGCCCTACCTACCTACCAGCCCTACCTACCTACCTACCTACCGTACAAAGCTCAAAGTATAACAAGAAAAAAAAATTGCACAAAGGCGGACTTATCCTCGGAACAAATAAAACATATCACATGGTAAACTAAAGTGTAAGACACATTAAAAATGGCAATAATATGAAAGAAATAGAAAATAACTATAAAAAACTAAGTAACTAAAACTAATTTAATCGAAAGTGCTTCTCATAATAATATCTACCTAAAAGCCCTAACTACCTACCATCCCTACCTACCTAACAGCCCTACCTACCTACCATCCCTACCTACCTAACAGTCCTACCTACCTACCATCCCTACCTACCTACCAGCCCTACCTACCTACCAGCCCTACCTACCTACCAGCCCTACCTACCTACCATACAAAGCTCAAAGTATAACAAGAAAAAAAAATTCCACAAAGGCGGACTTATCCTCAGAACAAATAAAACATATTACATGGTAAACTAAAGTGAAAGGAGACATTAAAAATGGCAATAATATGAAAGAAAAAGAAAATAACTATAAAAAACTAAGTAACTAAAACTAATTTAATCGAAAGTGCTTCTCATAATAATATCTACCTAACAGCCCTACCTACCTACCATCCCTACCTACCTAACAGCCCTACCTACCTATCAGCCCTACCTACCTACCATCCCTACCTACCTTCCATCCCTACCTACCTAACATCCCTACCTACCTAACAGCCCTACCTACCTACCAGCCCTACCTACCTACCAGCCCTACCTACCTACCAGCCCTACCTACCTACCTACCGTACAAAGCTCAAAGTATAACAAGAAAAAAAAATTGCACAAAGGCGGACTTATTCCCGGAACAAATAAAACATATCACATGGTAAACTAAAGTGAAAGGAGACATTAAAAATGGCAATAATATGAAAGAAAAAGAAAATAACTATAAAAAACTAAATAACTAAAACTTATTTAATCGAAAGTGCTTCTCATAATAATATCTACCTAACAGCCCTACCTACCTACAATCCCTACCTACCTAACAGCCCTACCTACCTACCATCCCTACCTACCTACCAGCCCTACCTACCTACCAGCCCTACCTGCCTACCAGCCCTACCTACCGACCAGCCCTACCTACCTACCAGCCCTACCTACCTACCAGCCCTACCTACCTACCTACCTACCTACCTACCGTACAAAGCTCAAAGTATAACAAGAAAAAAAAATTGCACAAAGGCGGACTTATTCCCGGAACAAATAAAACATATCACATGGTAAACTAAAGTGAAAGGAGACATTAAAAATGGCAATAATATGAAAGAAAAAGAAAATAACTATAAAAAACTAAGTAACTAAAACTAATTTAATCGAAAGTGCTTCTCATAATAATATCTACCTAACAGCCCTACCTACCTATCAGCCCTACCTACCTATCAGCCCTACCTACCTACCATCCCTACCTACCTAACATCCCTACCTACCTAACAGCCCTACCTACCTACCAGCCCTACCTACCTACCAGCCCTACCTACCTACCATCCCTACCTACCTACCATCCCTACCTACCTAACAGCCCTACCTACCTACCATCCCTACCTACCTAACATCCCTACCTACCTAACAGCCCTACCTACCTACCATCCCTACCTACCTAACAGCCCTACCTACCTACCATCCCTACCTACCTAACATCCCTACCTACCTAACAGCCCTACCTACCTACCAGCCCTACCTACCTACCAGCCCTACCTATCTACCAGCCCTACCTACCTACCAGCCCTAACTACCGACCAGCCCTACCTACCTACCAGCCCTAACTACCTACCAGCCCTACCTACCTACCTACCAACCTACCTACCGTACAAAGCTCAAAGTATAACAAGAAAAAAAAAATACACAAAGGCGGACTTATCCTCAGAACAAATAAAACATATCACATGGTAAACTAAAGTGAAAGGACACATTAAAAATGGCAATAATATGAAAGAAATAGAAAATAACTATAAAAAACTAAGTAACTAAAACTAATTTAATCGAAAGTGCTTCTCATAATAATATCTACCTAACAGCCCTACCTACCTACCATCCCTACCTACCTAACAGCCCTACCTACCTACCATCCCTACCTACCTACCATCCCTACCTACCTAACAGCCCTACCTACCTACCATCCATACCTATCTATCAGCCCTACCTACCTACCATCCCTACCTACCTAACAGCCTTACCTACCTACCATCCCTACCTACTTATCAGCCCTACCTACCTACCATCCCTACCTACCTAACAGCCCTACCTACCTACCATCCCTACCTACCTAACATCCCTACCTACCTAACATCCCTACCTACCTAACAGCCCTACCTACCTACCAGCCCTACCTACCTACCAGCCCTACCTACCTACCAGCCCTACCTACCTACCAGCCCTACCTACCTACCAGCCCTACCTACCTACCAGCCCTACCTACCTACCTACCTACCGTACAAAGCTCAAAGTATAAGAAGAAAAAAAAATTGCACAAAGGCGGACTTATCCTCGGAACAAATAAAACATATCACATGGTAAACTAAAGTGAAAGACACATTAAAAATGGCAATAATATGAAAGAAATAGAAAATAACTATAAAAAACTAAGTAACTAAAACTAATTTAATCGAAAGTGCTTCTCATAATAATATCTACCTAACAGCCCTACCTACCTACCATCCCTACCTACCTAACAGCCCTACCTACCTACCATCCCTACCTACCTACCATCCCTACCTACCTAACATCCCTACCTACCTAACAGCCCTACCTACCTACCAGCCCTACCTACCTACCATCCCTACCTACCTACCAGCCCTACCTACCTAGCAGCCCTACCTACCTACCAGCCCTACCTACCTACCTACCTACCTACCTACTGTACAAAGCTCAAAGTATAACAAGAAAAAAAAATTGCACAAAGGCGGACTTATCCTCGGAACAAATAAAACATATCACATGGTAAACTAAAGTGAAAGGACACATTAAAAATGGCAATAATATGAAAGAAATAGAAAATAACTATAAAAAACTAAGGAACTAAAACTAATTTAATCGAAAGTGCTTTTCATAATATCTACCTAACAGCCCTACCTACCTAACAGCCCTACCTACCTACCATCCCTACCTACCTAACAGCCCTACCTACCTACCATCCCTACCTACCTACCAGCCCTACCTACCTACCTATCGTACAAAGCTCAAAGTATAACAAGAAAAAAAAATTGCACAAAGGCGGACTTATCCTCGGAACAAATAAAACATATCACATGGTAAACTAAAGTGAAAGACACATTAAAAATGGCAATAATATGAAAGAAATAGAAAATAACTATAAAAAACTAAGTAACTAAAACTAATTTAATCGAAAGTGCTTCTCATAATAATATCTACCTAAAAGCCCTAACTACCTACCATCCCTACCTACCTAACAGCCCTACCTACCTACCATCCCTACCTACCTAACAGTCCTACCTACCTACCATCCCTACCTACCTACCAGCCCTACCTACCTACCAGCCCTACCTACCTACCAGCCCTACCTACCTACCAGCCCTACCTACCTACCATACAAAGCTCAAAGTATAACAAGAAAAAAAAATTGCACAAAGGCGGACTTATCCTCAGAACAAATAAAACATATTACATGGTAAACTAAAGTGAAAGGAGACATTAAAAATGGCAATAATATGAAAGAAAAAGAAAATAACTATAAAAAACTAAGTAACTAAAACTAATTTAATCGAAAGTGCTTCTCATAATAATATCTACCTAACAGCCCTACCTACCTACCATCCCTACCTACCTAACAGCCCTATCTACCTATCAGCCCTACCTATCTACCATCCCTACCTACCTACCATCCCTACCTACCTACCAGCCCTACCTACCTACCAGCCCTACCTACCTACCAGCCCTACCTACCTACCAGCCCTACCTACCTACCTACCTACCGTACAAAGCTCAAAGTATAACAAGAAAAAAAAATTGCACAAAGGCGGACTTATCCTCGGAACAAATAAAACATATCACATGGTAAACTAAAGTGAAAGACACATTAAAAATGGCAATAATATGAAAGAAATAGAAAATAACTATAAAAAACTAAGTAACTAAAACTAATTTAATCGAAAGTGCTTCTCATAATAATATCTACCTAAAAGCCCTAACTACCTACCATCCCTACCTACCTAACAGCCCTACCTACCTACCATCCCTACCTACCTAACAGTCCTACCTACCTACCATCCCTACCTACCTACCATCCCTACCTACCTAACAGCCCTACCTACCTACCATCCCTACCTACCTAACAGCCCTACCTACCTACCATCCCTACCTACCTACCATCCCTACCTACCTAACAGCCCTACCTACCTACCATCCATACCTACCTATCAGCCCTACCTACCTACCAACCCTACCTACCTAACAGCCCTACCTACCTACCATCCCTACCTACCTAACATCCCTACCTACCTAACAGCCCTACCTACCTAACATCCCTACCTACCTAACAGCCCTACCTACCTACCAGCCCTACCTACCTACCAGCCCTACCTATCTACCAGCCCTACCTACCTACCAGCCCTAACTACCGACCAGCCCTACCTACCTACCAGCCCTACCTACCTACCATCCCTACCTACCTAACATCCCTACCTACCTAACAGCCCTACCTACCTACCAGCCCTACCTACCTACCAGCCCTAACTACCTACCATCCCTACCTACCTTCCATCCCTACCTACCTAATAGCCCTACCTACCTACCATCCCTACCTACCTAACATCCCTACCTACCTAACAGCCCTACCTACCTACCAGCCCTACCTACCTACCATCCCTACCTACCTATCAGCCCTACCTACCAACCATCCCTACCTACCTAACATCCCTACCTACCTAACAGCCCTACCTACCTACCAGCCCTACCTACCTACCAGCCCTACCTACCTACCAGCCCTACCTACCTACCAGCCCTACCTACCTACCGTACAAAGCTCAAAGTATAACAAGAAAAAAAAATTACACAAAGGCGGACTTATCCTCAGAACAAATAAAACATATCACATGGTAAACTAAAGTGAAAGGAGACATTAAAAATGGCAATAATATGAAAGAAAAAGAAAATAACTATAAAAAACTAAGTAACTAAAACTAATTTAATCGAAAGTGCTTCTCATAATAATATCTACCTAACAGCCCTACCTACCTACCATCCCTACCTACCTAACAGCCCTACCTACCTACCATCCCTACCTACTTATCAGCCCTACCTACCTACCATCCCTACCTACCTAACAGCCCTACCTACCTACCATCCCTACCTACCTAACATCCCTACCTACCTAACATCCCTACCTACCTAACAGCCCTACCTACCTACCAGCCCTACCTACCTACCAGCCCTACCTACCTACCAGCCCTACCTACCTACCAGCCCTACCTACCTACCTACCTACCGTACAAAGCTCAAAGTATAACAAGAAAAAAAAATTGCACAAAGGCGGACTTATCCTCGGAACAAATAAAACATATCACATGGTAAACTAAAGTGTAAGACACATTAAAAATGGCAATAATATGAAAGAAATAGAAAATAACTATAAAAAACTAAGTAACTAAAACTAATTTAATCGAAAGTGCTTCTCATAATAATATCTACCTAAAAGCCCTAACTACCTACCATCCCTACCTACCTAACAGCCCTACCTACCTACCATCCCTACCTACCTAACAGTCCTACCTACCTACCATCCCTACCTACCTACCAGCCCTACCTACCTACCAGCCCTACCTACCTACCAGCCCTACCTACCTACCATACAAAGCTCAAAGTATAACAAGAAAAAAAAATTGCACAAAGGCGGACTTATCCTCAGAACAAATAAAACATATTACATGGTAAACTAAAGTGAAAGGAGACATTAAAAATGGCAATAATATGAAAGAAAAAGAAAATAACTATAAAAAACTAAGTAACTAAAACTAATTTAATCGAAAGTGCTTCTCATAATAATATCTACCTAACAGCCCTACCTACCTACCATCCCTACCTACCTAACAGCCCTATCTACCTATCAGCCCTACCTACCTACCATCCCTACCTACCTTCCATCCCTACCTACCTAACATCCCAACCTACCTAACAGCCCTACCTACCTACCAGCCCTACCTACCTACCAGCCCTACCTACCTACCAGCCCTACCTACCTACCTACCGTACAAAGCTCAAAGTATAACAAGAAAAAAAAATTGCACAAAGGCGGACTTATTCCCGGAACAAATAAAACATATCACATGGTAAACTAAAGTGAAAGGAGACATTAAAAATGGCAATAATATGAAAGAAAAAGAAAATAACTATAAAAAACTAAATAACTAAAACTTATTTAATCGAAAGTGCTTCTCATAATAATATCTACCTAACAGCCCTACCTACCTACAATCCCTACCTACCTAACAGCCCTACCTACCTACCATCCCTACCTACCTACCAGCCCTACCTACCTACCAGCCCTACCTGCCTACCAGCCCTACCTACCGACCAGCCCTACCTACCTACCAGCCCTACCTACCTACCAGCCCTACCTACCTACCTACCTACCTACCTACCGTACAAAGCTCAAAGTATAACAAGAAAAAAAAATTGCACAAAGGCGGACTTATTCCCGGAACAAATAAAACATATCACATGGTAAACTAAAGTGAAAGGAGACATTAAAAATGGCAATAATATGAAAGAAAAAGAAAATAATTATAAAAAACTAAGTAACTAAAACTAATTTAATCGAAAGTGCTTCTCATAATAATATCTACCTAACAGCCCTACCTACCTATCAGCCCTACCTACCTATCAGCCCTACCTACCTACCATCCCTACCTACCTAACATCCCTACCTACCTAACAGCCCTACCTACCTACCAGCCCTACCTACCTACCAGCCCTACCTACCTACCATCCCTACCTACCTACCATCCCTACCTACCTAACAGCCCTACCTACCTACCATCCCTACCTACCTAACATCCCTACCTACCTAACAGCCCTACCTACCTACCATCCCTACCTACCTAACAGCCCTACCTACCTACCATCCCTACCTACCTAACATCCCTACCTACCTAACAGCCCTACCTACCTACCAGCCCTACCTACCTACCAGCCCTACCTATCTACCAGCCCTACCTACCTACCAGCCCTAACTACCGACCAGCCCTACCTACCTACCAGCCCTAACTACCTACCAGCCCTACCTACCTACCTACCTACCTACCTACCGTACAAAGCTCAAAGTATAACAAGAAAAAAAAATTACACAAAGGCGGACTTATCCTCAGAACAAATAAAACATATCACATGGTAAACTAAAGTGAAAGGACACATTAAAAATGGCAATAATATGAAAGAAATAGAAAATAACTATAAAAAACTAAGTAACTAAAACTAATTTAATCGAAAGTGCTTCTCATAATAATATCTACCTAACAGCCCTACCTACCTACCATCCCTACCTACCTAACAGCCCTACCTACCTACCATCCCTACCTACCTACCATCCCTACCTACCTAACAGCCCTACCTACCTACCATCCATACCTACCTATCAGCCCTACCTACCTACCATCCCTACCTACCTAACAGCCTTACCTACCTACCATCCCTACCTACTTATCAGCCCTACCTACCTACCATCCCTACCTACCTAACAGCCCTACCTACCTACCATCCCTACCTACCTAACATCCCTACCTACCTAACATCCCTACCTACCTAACAGCCCTACCTACCTACCAGCCCTACCTACCTACCAGCCCTACCTACCTACCAGCCCTACCTACCTACCAGCCCTACCTACCTACCTACCTACCGTACAAAGCTCAAAGTATAAGAAGAAAAAAAAATTGCACAAAGGCGGACTTATCCTCGGAACAAATAAAACATATCACATGGTAAACTAAAGTGAAAGACACATTAAAAATGGCAATAATATGAAAGAAATAGAAAATAACTATAAAAAACTAAGTAACTAAAACTAATTTAATCGAAAGTGCTTCTCATAATAATATCTACCTAAAAGCCCTAACTACCTACCATCCCTACCTACCTAACAGCCCTACCTACCTACCATCCCTACCTACCTACCATCCCTACCTACCTAACATCCCTACCTACCTAACAGCCCTACCTACCTACCAGCCCTACCTACCTACCATCCCTACCTACCTACCAGCCCTACCTACCTAGCAGCCCTACCTACCTACCAGCCCTACCTACCTACCTACCTACCTACCTACTGTACAAAGCTCAAAGTATAACAAGAAAAAAAAATTGCACAAAGGCGGACTTATCCTCGGAACAAATAAAACATATCACATGGTAAACTAAAGTGAAAGGACACATTAAAAATGGCAATAATATGAAAGAAATAGAAAATAACTATAAAAAACTAAGGAACTAAAACTAATTTAATCGAAAGTGCTTTTCATAATATCTACCTAACAGCCCTACCTACCTAACAGCCCTACCTACCTACCATCCCTACCTACCTAACAGCCCTACCTACCTACCATCCCTACCTACCTACCAGCCCTACCTACCTACCTATCGTACAAAGCTCAAAGTATAACAAGAAAAAAAAATTGCACAAAGGCGGACTTATCCTCAGAACAAATAAAACATATCACATGGTAAACTAAAGTGAAAGGAGACATTAAAAATGGCAATAATATGAAAGAAAAAGAAAATAACTATAAAAAACTAAGTAACTAAAACTAATTTAATCGAAAGTGCTTCTCATAATAATATCTACCTAACAGCCCTACCTACCTATCAGCCCTACCTACCTACCATCCCTACCTACCTATCAGCCCTACCTACCTACCATCCCTACCTACCTAACATCCCTACCTACCTACCAGCCCTACCTACCTACCAGCCCTACCTACCTACCATCCCTACCTACCTACCATCCCTACCTACCTAACAGCCCTACCTACCTACCATCCCTACCTACCTAACATCCCTACCTACCTAACATCCCTACCTACCTAACAGCCCTACCTACCTACCAGCCCTACCTACCTACCAGCCCTACCTACCTACCTACCTACCGTACAAAGCTCAAAGTATAACAAGAAAAAAAAAATGCACAAAGGCGGACTTATTCCCGCAACAAATAAAACATATCACATGGTAAACTAAAGTGAAAGGAGACATTAAAAATGGCAATAATATGAAAGAAAAAGAAAATAACTATAAAAAACTAAGTAACTAAAACTAATTTAATCGAAAGTGCTTCTCATAATAATATCTACCTAACAGCCCTACCTACCTACCATCCCTACCTACCTAACAGCCCTACCTACCTACCATCCCTACCTACCTACCTACCATCCATACCTACCTACCAGCCCTACCTACCTACCATCCCTACCTACCTGACAGCCCTACCTACCTACCATCCCTACCTACCTAACATCCCTACCTACCTAACAGCCCTACCTACCTACCAGCCCTACCTAACTACCAGCCCTACCTATCTACCAGCCCTACCTACCTACCAGCCCTAACTACCGACCAGCCCTACCTACCTACCAGCCCTACCTACCTACCAGCCCTACCTACCTACCTACCTACCTACCTACCGTACAAAGCTCAAAGTATAACAAGAAAAAAAAATTACACAAAGGCGGACTTATCCTCAGAACAAATAAAACATATCACAGGGTAAACTAAAGTGAAAGGACACATTAAAAATGGCAATAATATGAAAGAAATAGAAAATAACTATAAAAAACTAAGTAACTAAAACTAATTTAATCGAAAGTGCTTCTCATAATAATATCTACCTAACAGCCCTACCTACCTACCATCCCTACCTACCTAACAGCCCTACCTACCTACCATCCCTACCTACCTACCAGCCCTACCTACCTACCAGCCCTACCTACCTACCATCCCTACCTACCTAACAGCCCTACCTACCTACCATCCCTACCTACCTATCAGCCCTACCTACCTACCATCCCTACCTACCTAACAGCCCTACCTACCTACCATCCCTACCTACCTAACATCCCTACCTACCTAACAGCCCTACCTACCTACCAGCCCTACCTACCTACCATCCCTACCTACCTACCAGCCCTACCTACCTACCAGCCCTACCTACCTACCAGCCCTACCTACCTACCTACCTACCTACCTACTGTACAAAGCTCAAAGTATAACAAGAAAAAAAAATTGCACAAAGGCGGACTTATCCTCAGAACAAATAAAACATATCACATGGTAAACTAAAGTGAAAGGAGACATTAAAAATGGCAATAATATGAAAGAAAAAGAAAAAAACTATAAAAAACTAAGTAACTAAAACTAATTTAATCGAAAGTGCTTCTCATAATAATATCTACCTACCATCCCTACCTACCTAACATCCCTACCTACCTAACAGCCCTACCTACCTAACATCCCTACCTACCTAACATCCCTACCTACCTAACATCCTTACCTACCTACCAGCCCTACCTTCCTACCATCCCTACCTACCTACCAGCCCTACCTACCTACCTACCTACCTACCGTACAAAGCTCAAAGTATAACAAGAAAAAAAAATTGCACAAAGGCGGACTTATTCCCGGAACAAATAAAACATATCACATGGTAAACTAAAGTGAAAAGATACATTAAAAATGGCATAATATGAAAGAAAATGAAAATAACTATAAAAAACTAAGTAACTAAAACTAATTTAATCGAAAGTGCTACTCATAATAATATCTACCTAACAGCCCTACCTACCTACCATCCCTACCTACCTAACAGCCCTACCTACCTACCATCCCTACCTACCTACCAGCCCTACCTACCTACCTACCTACCTACCTATCGTACAAAGCTCAAAGTATAACAAGAAAAAAAAATTGCACAAAGGCGGACTTATTCCCGGAACAAATAAAACATATCACATGGTAAACTAAAGTGAAAGGACACATTAAAAATGGCAATAATATGAAAGAAAAAGAAAATAACTATAAAAAACTATGTAACTAAAACTAATTTAATCGAAAGTGCTACTCATAATAATATCTACCTAACAGCCCTACCTACCTACCAGCCCTACCTACATTAAACGGGAAATAGGACATAAAGGACACCAAAATATATCTAATACACTAATACTAATATACTAATAATACTAGGACAAAAAATTAAATTCAATATAAACAAAATTCTGAGGGTAGTGCGCGTGATTGTAAGAAAGCAAGGAACACTTTCCAGCGTTGAAACGTATTCAATATTTGATTATGAAATAACAGAAATAATTAATTACTAAAAGTTTCTACAAGAATAAAGAAACATTTATAATTACTCACAGTACAACAGCAATATGTTCTTATCCCGTACCACTATCACTGTCCAACTCAAGCACTAGGTACAAAGTAAAGCGTCGAAGCGGGTTGTCCGTCATTTATACAAGTACTCAAAAAGTTGATCGTTTGACTCGATTCCGGAAAACTACTAGGTATATCGCACGATCTCGTGACATGGCGTGACAAAAAATTATCACTTACCCACAATATATATCAAAACACTATCCATTTATAAAAGGATAGCGGGGTAGTCTTAAATCTACCTTATAATATTTATTTTATTTTTTAATACAAACAATTTGTAAATATGTAACAAATAGATAATTTAATAATGAGACCTTTAAGGCTCAGCGGCGACATCTATATTATTGTTTTAAAAAGTTATCAAATTAATCTTGATACATTTCTCCCTAATTCATTATAGGTTTATGGGTATACCATAGGATATTTGATGATTAATTCTCTAACTCACTTATTATAATTATAGTAACACAGTCCTATGGGATCAGATGTTTAACAGACAGTTCACTTTACCTTAAAAAGGAGCTTTGACAATTGTTTGATTTATTTTGATTCTGTTATTGATTAGAAGAGATTATAATAAATGTAATGTAAATTTTTCATTACTAACATTAAAGATATATTTAAAAAAAATTAATAGTATTGAGACATATGAATGATGTTTATGATTAACTTAACACTTTCACTGCCAGCTCCGTAGCGTGTACGGAGACGCAAGTTTCACCCCAGGGCCGTAGCATGTACGGAGCAATTAAAAGTCAATTTTTTATAGTATTTAATTTGCTCAACATTTTTTTTACTATTTTTCCGTTTATTTAAATGCCTTTACGCAAACTTTTATATGAAAAATTGAAACAGCACACAGGGCTCAATTTCTGAAAATCTGGTGGCAGCGAAAGTGTTAAAAATATATTTATACCGTTTTGAGATCTTTGTGACTATAAATATCAAAACAAATCAAATTGTAGTGATTTTAAATATGTATAATAAAGTTGGTTCGTATTTCTTTTATTTAGTTGTGTCATGAATTTATTAAGAAACTTTATTATGTAAATTACAATCTTTTCTCGGAAGTTAACATATTGATACGAAAATGATAATAATAAATGGGATGCTGTTATTCGGTTTTATTGATGTAGTGGTTTAAGTGATGAGAGCAAATTAACTTTAACTTAAAACAAGAAATGAATTTCATAAAGCGATATAACACTGTAATAAATTCTTAATGTGCTACCCACATTAAGGTTCTCTTAAAAAAAACTATGATTGATTTATTTAATAAAAAAATGTTATATTGGTAAAACAATGCATTGTTAACATAAAAACTGTCCTTAGTCTTACGTTCTTAAGTTAAATGTACCTAGTCTGCCAATAGAATACTCCATCAGCGAGTGGTCGTTAAGATAATGCAGAAGATGAACTCTATAACTCCAATTTTTTATGATGTTTGTCTGTGATTAGGTTCATTAAATATCTGTTAACAGGAAATTCACAACACTTCAATGTTCATTTGTATTGTTATATTAATATGTACGTTCAAATCTAATGATAAATATTTGTAACATTTAACTATTTCATAACTCAAAAACGGCTTCACGGATCCCAATGGTAATTAGCGTGTAGTAAATACTTTTTTTTGAGGGGATTGGTATATTAAGCAACACATATTTTTTTGTCCTCTGATTTTTATTTTCATTATATAGTGAAACTTTACATATGTACATTAAAAAACCTTACTTAATTTACAAGAAGCAATTCTATATACCTGGCATAAATAAACTTACACAACAAACAAGTTTTGGAAAATATCACAAATGGATCTACACATACAACTACGTAAGAACATGGATGACATTGTCAATATGTTTGAGTCCCGTATGGATCACTTTGACAAGGAACTTGCACTTTCACAAGCTTCAAAAACTTCTGACACTTGTAAGGAACTCCCAGGACTTGCTGTTGAATACTCCGCCTTCAAGAATCTTGTTTGGAAAACCCTATCCATGTTGCGGCAGCAGTTGCAATTGTTGTCAGAAGGATTTCATAAACACGAAGCAAAATCAAGATGTAAAATTCTCCTATTTCATGGTTTACAAGAGACTACCGATGAGAAGACAGAATCCATAATGAAGTCTGTAATGTTTGATTGCATGAAGCTGCCAGGTTCAGTAATAGAGAGTATTGATATCTGTCATCGACTTGGCGCTAAAAGGGACCGACCACGTCCCATATTAGTAAAGTTTCTTGGTTCAAAATATAGAAATCTTGTTTGGAATTCGAAAACTGCACTCAAAGGAAGTGGCTGCACATTATCTGAGTTCCTCACCAAGCCCCGGCAGGAGGTTTTCATGACTGCACGCAGGCATTTTGGGATCAAGAACTGTTGGACTTCAGAAGGAAATATAGTCATAGTCTTGCCGGATAAAAGTATGAAAAAAATTATTTCTTTAAGTGAGTTACAACCGCTCCTCGACAGATTTCCTACTTCCACTGATTCCTCTGTCCCAAATCAGGAATATAAACAATCTTCCAGAACTCGCCGGGCTCTTAAGGTAACTAAGTAGTAAAGTAAATTAGTTGCTTAAAGAGCTGTGTTCACTTTGCGATCGGCATAGTGTCTTTATAATTTGTAAACATATTTAGTGTTACACTGCATTCTCTTTCATTTGCTACATTACTTTAAAAACTAATACAATGTTGAGTTTAAATAAATTAATATTTTCTTTTTATTTCAATTGTTTTGACATTTGTCAGTTAGTTGACACTAGCGATCTTTGGAAGCGTTCGGAAAGTTTTAATTGAGACGTCTTACCGGGTTTTAAAATATTACTATTTTATTTTTGTTGGTTTGTTGTTTTAATCATAAAATGTATAGTTGTTATGTTTTTCTTTTCTCTTTTTGTTATTATTTTAATGTTAATCATTTACAACTATTTTTTTTTCTTTTTATTATTTTTACTTTTACCTAATTATTAGTTTACTATCGAGACTTTACCAGATTTTTTTTATGCTATGCCGTGTATGTAGTAAGATTGATTTTAGGAAGACTATAATTTTGTTGATTTTTTTTAATAGTCTTGCATATTTTATATAAATATTTATTTTATATATATTATATTAATTTATTTTATTTTACGTTACATTTATTTTTTGCATTTGTAAATTTTTAATTGTTTTAAAAGTATTGCGACAAAGCACTTTCTATTTTTTTTCTATGATCTGCATTAGAAACTTGTAGTTTACAGAAATTACGAAAGTTTCTTTCAATTTCAAATGATATACTATTTATTAATGGAATTAGAAAGTTGTTCCTGGAAAGGTTGGATTTCATTTGGCGCTGTTGTTGAATTTAATTAGTATGTAAACTAACCAAGTACTTTACCAATCAAACTTTAATGTATACTGATTATCTAATTTTCAACACTATTACATACAAGAATTAATATTTTATTGAATAAATTAAATTAAGATTTGGAACTTTTTCAGTTTCAATTCAATCAACCACTTAAATAATAACACTCATTTCATTAGATAAATGATAAGTGATATTTTATATATATATTGTGTATTTGGTCTTAGTTCTTATCCTATTACTTCTACAACTCCAAGCAATGAAATCAATAAAATCTCGCTATTCTATTTAAAGTAAATTGATTTTAAATGCTAAGCTAACTTTTTATATCTAACATACATCATATTTTACAGGATCATCAAGGTAGTGAATGGATTCACATTAAAAATGTTTTTTTTAAATTTTCGTTCGTTGTTTTGTTTATCTTTATTGTTTTAGTTTAATATGATGTTATCCATAGTTTAATTATTCTGTTCTGATGTTTACATCGAAAAATATACACTTATATATGTAAGATAAATGCATGATGTAAATAAACAAAAATAGATGAGTAATATGTGTAGCGAACACATATATTCATAAATCTCAATTATTAATATTTCATTCATTTCATTAGTAACTAACTTCAATCCACCAACTTTCGTTACTTATTTTGTATACAAAACCTTTAGTGGCTTTAGTATGGCTTCTATGTTGTAACTTATATAAGTGACAGTTAGATATTTTAAGAATATGTATGTAAATGTGAGTGTTTTTGATGGTGTGTATTAGACTTTAATGAAACTTTTATTAAAATTTGGTATTAAATCCTCCATTTCATTCTAGGATCCGCCAACCTTGCGCGGCGGGTGTTGAGCTGGGCCCCTCTCCTTTCATCTGAATAGCTACAGCAAATATTGATTTATTAGGACTAATTGTCACCTTCTAGCTAAGAACATTGCTCGCACGCGCAGGGCAGCTCTAATGTATTGTCTATGGCAGGAGTGATTTTTTTTTGTAACATTTGAATGGCTGAACGTTTTTTCAATCTGCTTTCGCTATAACATCCGCGTTCGGCTCCAACATGCATGAGAAAATTTTTAGCTAATTATCGCGTCGTATTCTGGAGACAACTAAACACAAAAAAAAAGTCTCCCAAACGGTTAAGAGTTTTGCTTACGCTCAGCACAATTAACTTCTTAACCAAATTTTAATTCATATGTCTCTCTAAAATTTGGTGCTTGAAAAGTCCGCTCCGTGCTCCATATTGTACCTCCAGCCCCAGGCCCGAATAAGTTCTATTACAAATGAAAATGTATTCCTTTAGACCTTAATTTTTCATCTGTAAAGAGAATCTTTCTCTGCCTTTCAACCGCATATCCTTTGATGATCACAGAGGTTCATTTCCTGTTTTACTGTACGGGAGTTGCGACAAAATCCTTGATCTTTATTTCGCACATTAAATCAGTTTTAATATCTCTGATAGAGGAAGCGCTGCTGTTGTATCTGGTGGTGAAACTTACGACTGATGTCAAGCTTTGAAAAATTTTAAAAGGAGAGGTGTTGTTGATGTATCTGGGTGAATCTTACGGCTTTTGAAGTCTTGGAAATGTTTGACCGCACTAATTTGTGCAGAGCAATCCTGCCTTTTTTTCAAATTGTAAAAATTTATGGAATATAAAGAAATGTGAAACGTCGAGAAATCGATCGAGATTTTTTTACATAAGTAAATAAAATTCTTCCACTATAATTATTTTTATAATTAAGTTCATAATTTTACCAATATTTATGCCCAATAAAATGAACTGAGAAAATTCTAATATAAATATATATACAAATATATTTAGATATTTAATAATATGTTATGTATATTAAATGTAGGCTTCTTTGCATAAATATTTTCTATTCTATCAAATTCAAAGTTCTAGTAATGACGTAGAAGGTCTGTCCCGTATCTAATGTAATAATCTGAAAGTACTGTAAGTGGACAGGAAACTAATTAAAACCTTTTATTATTGAGCTGAGCGAAGCGAAGCTCTTACTGGTCAAAAGTGTGTTTCGATGTTCGCCTACTCCTCCTAAGCCATTTGAGCTAGAGCTTTAAAATTTTGCATATGCATTCAAAAAAGTGTCTCACTCGTTTAGCAGTTCTTTGGTGACATTCCTGATTGTAGATTTTGATTAAATGGTAAAAAAGTGTCCCATTGATCAATATATATATATTTTTTACTTAGCAATTCTTTATAACATAGCTTTGCTAAAATAATTGTGACAGGCGTCAAAATATAATAAATAGATATTGCACAGGACCACTCAGTATTCTTTTGTATGTTTTAGTGACGTGTTTCACTGCTACTCGTAATTCCTATAACCTCAACGGTTATTTTTATTTGTTATACAAGTATTTTTTTTGTTATACAAGTTCCACTTTCACTCTTGAGAGATAATCTGATTCAGAATTCCATTCAGAATTATATAATAAAAGGTTTTAATTAGTTTCCTGTCCAGTTACAGTTCTTTCAGATTATTGCATTAGATTGCAGACCTACGTCATTACTAGAACTTTGAATTTGATAAAATAGAAAATATTGTATGCAAAGAAGAATACATTTAATATACATAACATATTATTAAATATCTAAATATATTTGTTTATATATTTATATTAAAATTTTCTCAATTAATGTTATTGGGCATAAATATTGGTGAAATTATGAACTTAATTATAGTGGAAGATTTTTTTTACCTATGTCAAAAATCTCGATCGATTTCTCGCCATGTCATATTTCATTGTGATCGTTCCATGAAGCAGGATTGCTCTGCATAAATTGGAGCGGTCAATCATTTTCAAGACTTCAAAAGCCGTAAGATTCACCCAGATACACCAACAACATCCTCTCCATTTAACATTCTTCAAAGCTTGATATCAGTCTTAAGTTCCACCACCAGATACAGCAGCAGCGCTTCCTCCATCAGAGATATTAAAGCTGATTTAATGCGAGAAATAAAGATCAAGGATTCTGTCGCAACTCGCGTACAATAAAACAATAATTGAACCTCTGTGCTTATCAAAGGATACGCGGATGAAAGGCAGAGAAAGATTCTCTTTACTGATGAAAAATTAAGGTCTAAAGTAATACATTTTCATTTGTAATAGAAGTTATTCGGGCCCTGGGGCTAGAGATACAATATGGAGCACGGAGCGGCATTTTCAAGCACCAAATTTTAGAGAGACATTTGGATTAAAATTTGATGAAGAAGTTAATTGAGCTGAGCGTAAGCGAAGCTCTTAACCGTTTGAGAGATTTTTTTGTGTTTAGTTGTCTCCAGAGTACGACGAGATAATTAGCTAAAAATTTTCTCATGTATGTTGGAGCCGAACGCGGATGTTATAACGAAAACAGATTGAAAAAATGTTTAGCCATTCAAAAGTTATAAAAAAAAAACACTCCTGCCATAGAAAATACATTAGAGCTAGCATTATAGCATTGCGAGCAATGTGCTGAGCTAGAAGGTGACAGTCAGTCCTAATACATCGATATTTCCTGTAGCTATTCAGATTAAAGGAGAGGGGTTCAGCTCAACACCCGCCGCGTACGGTTGGCGGATCCTAGGTGCATGTAACATTTCGTAATACATGTCAAAAATTATTAATTCTCTCTAATGCGTATTCCATGTATTTACACCATAAAAAATCCAATTACAGACAGCAGAATTTATTGTCGAATTTAAATATCGTTCCACTAACCTTCATAAAACATTTAATAAATTATAATATTTTTATTATCACGGTAAAATATTAATAATTTGGAATACTTTTTTTATTAATATTTTTTTTAATGTTTCTTGTAGCACTGGATTAAAGTGTAGTGTTAATAATTTTTTAATCATCAGTCAACGTGACATAATAAATCTGGTAAATGACGAATGGCCGAATTGCTGAATCACCGTTATATTTTCTTGTTAAAATATTGAAAAATAGTGAGATCGCTCAGTGATTTTTTGACTCACGCGCACGTGTCGAACATCAAAGAAAGTAGCGCGTGCGAAGGAAAAGTACACTTTAGATCAATTTGAGCATCAGAGTATTTTTTTCTTCTTTCTTATTATTCGAATGAATTAAAAGAAAATTAAAGCTTAAATTACAAATTTATTATAAGTTATTTTTTAATTTTTATTAAAAGAAACAAAACAATGTCGCGACGTGCTACGCGACAAGAACCCGCTTACATTACCCGAAATGCAGACGGAATGCGTTTGAGAAGTAACGTCATGCCAAATTTACCGCTGCAAGCAAACGAACGAGCGATACAAACGTTAAAGGCTAAGTTCGTACACGATCTTTGCAAGCTTAATTTAATTGTGTATAATTTAAATGTGTAAAAACCTAAAGACGAGATCGAGAGCGCAACGTACTTGTGCAATTCATGTCGCAGCTCGAGGACGTCGCAAATGTTTAGGGCCGCAAATTCAATGGATCCAGGAGAAGTGCCACCTCAGCTGCAAGGATTGACAGACATTGAAGAGATGTTGATTGCTAGAGTCCATCCAATCTTACGCGTGTACCAGTTAAGAGCAGGCAATGGTACTGGACAATATCGATACACTGGTCACGTACTCAATATCGAACAAGAATTGCAACCGCTCGTAAGAATCCTGCCACAGAGATTTACAGATATAATTTTTGAGAGTCATGGTCAAGTCATTGAAGGTCGGTCGGAACTACTTAGAAACGCTGGGGATGTACAGCCATTTGTAGTAGAAGATACGTTAGATATTTTCGCAAATTACATAGAGAACGGCAATGCAAAATTACTCAAGTGGTATGTGAGAGATCGCGGTGCAAACGATTCTGATCTGAAGAAACACTATCCTGACATATACTTTGGCAAACTGACGACAAAATTAAAGAACTGACTCCTAATGATGTGTTTATTGCGTGCGAACGACGTCACTCTTATGTTGCATATTTTAAGTCTTACGAGGAACTGCAAGTTTTCGATCCACTTACAGCAGAATGGTCGGGCGTAAATGTTGGGCAAAATCGAAGCGCCGGAATTTGCAAATATCATTAAAAAAGTTTTGAAAATTTCGACAGTCAATATGTTGCATGGAGAACAGACTGACAAAACTAACGATTACGTCACGCACTATTCGAAATATTTATCTGTTTTTTTATATTATTTTTTTTATTAATCTGTAACATTCGTTAAGAACCGTTGTTTTGTTAATTTGCATTGCTTTTTAGTTTAAGCACGCGAGTTTGAGATCACTCAGCTCCACCCGCTTGCGCGGCCCTAGTATAATTTATACATAAATGGTATAATTAACACATTAATGTATTAATCCTTTAAAACACCTTTTGTTTTATTGCAAGTCGTAATTTGTATAATTTTATAGTACATCAAATTTAACTGCTGCGGAACTTAACAGTTACGAAACCGCACTGACTCATTTATGGATGTTAAAATAGAAAGATAACTTTACTGAGAGATATTAATAATGACATACAGGTTTTCCTTAATTTGTTGATTAAACACACAACTGGGGGAATTCTGAATCAGATTATCTGTTATAAGTAAAAGTGGAACTTGTATAACAATTAAAAATAACCGTTGAAGTTATTATAATTACGAGTAGCAGTCAAACACGTCACTAAAACGTACAAAAGAATGCCCTTGCAATAACTATTTATTGTATTTTGACGCCTGTCACAATTATTATAGCAAAGTTATGTTATAGAGAATTGCTAAGTTAAAAAAATATATATTGATCTATGGGACACTTTTTGACCATTTAATCAAAATCTACAATCACGAATGTCTCCAAAGAACTGCTAAACGAGTGAGACACTTTCTTGAATGCATGTGCAAAATTTTAAAGCTGTAGCTCAAATGGCTTAGGAGGAGTAGCCGAACATCGAAACACACTTTTGACCAGTAAGAGCTTCGCTTCGCTCAGCTCAATAAAATTGTAATAATAATATCAAATACTTTGTCGATTATTCAGTTTTAAGATAGTACTAATGTTTAAGATTAATATTTCACTTAAGATAAAGAGCTCGTAAAAGATGGATTTTCTAAATAAAGTGTATCTGAAAATTGAGGCAATAATTCTTTTTACCATTTACGACTACGCCAATTAATTAAAACGCAGTTTCAGGATCATACAGTTCAGTTCAGTTGAGTTTTCATATGTATGAGGATGATATATTTAAAACGTTGTATTTCGACTCCAATTTCATATAAAATTTTTGCTAAAGGCTGCTGATGTCGTAAATTGGAACGCGATATGAAAAGCCCAAAATATAGCTTAAGGTTTAAGAGAGCCCTTTTACGGACTCCATTACGGTATTATATTAGCGATAAACGCTCCCCCTATTGTAAGTATATTTACTCTTTTACCAAACGAGACTCGGTAATTGAGATACGAGGGTACATGTATTATCTGACCGTGACTTGTAATATTTATAGGTGATGTTTTCATTCAATGAGGAAGGCCAAAATGTTACTGATATACTATAGTATATTATTATATTATTTATCTTAATATATAAAGCACAAAGACACTCACTCACTTACTCATTCATCGCTCTACACCCCAAACCGTAATACCTAGAAAGCTGAAACTTGGACACAAGACTCCTGACATATTGAATAGGTGCAATAAGAAAGAATTTTGCAAAGGTCCAAACCGTTCCAAAGTTACAGCTAAAAAACTGCAAAAAATATAACGCGCCTATTTGATACCTCCTAGGTGGTGTGGAAACTCAAACAAAATGATTGATCACTTTCGCCGTCGTCGCGAAACACGGCTACCTTGATATATAAAGCACAAAGACACTCACTCACTGACTCATTCATCGCTCTACAGCCCAAACCGTAATATTTAGAAAGCTGAAATTTGGACACAAGACTCCTGACAAATTGAGTAGGTGCAATAAGAAAGGATTTTTCAAAGGTCCAAACCGTTCCAAAGTTACAGCTATAAAATTATAAAAAATATAACGCGCCTGTTTGATACCACCTAGGTGGTGTGGAAATTCAAACAAAATATTTGATCACTTTCGCCGTCGTCGCGAAGCACGGGTATCTTAATATATAAAGTACAAAGACACTCACTCACTGGCTCATTCATCGCTCTACAGCCCAAACCGTAATACCTAGAAAGCTGAAATTTGGACACAAGACTGCTTACATATTGAATTGTTGCAATAAGAAAGGATTTTGCAAGGTCCAAACCGTTCCAAAGTTACAGCTAAAAAACTGAAAAGTTTACGCCCCGCTCCCTCTCTTCTCCCAATGTATTGCAGTAGAAATTAAAATTATTTGGCCAGTCACTGTGTTTATTCGATTTGAGAAACAAGAGTGTACCTATAACCCAATAGGAATGAAACTCTGTTTTTGTCAAACTCAAGGCTTTCTCGCAATGATAGCGAGTCATGATGGGTTGGAGGATAGAGCGTGTATGTATGAAGGGTCATGGCTTCAATACTCGCGAAAGTCAGTTTTTTTTTGTTTATTTCCGTCGCGAAGCACGGGTAATCTGCTAGTAATATATAAATAAAAAACTTTAGAACTATGTATCTTAACAAATACAAATAATTATTATTAAAAGGGAAAAATTATAATATAAATCTGTGTAAGGTCTGTTTAAAATCAAAAATCAGCAAACTTTCTTGTGAATCTAACCTTTTGCACGAATGGGTTGTTAAATGTTAATAAATAATTTAAACAATAATAAACTGTCTGGGTATTATTTTATTAGCATTGACTGGTATTGTCAGAAATTTCTCCTCTCGTTCTTGAGGAACTAT
Organism: Melinaea marsaeus rileyi; assembly: GCA_918358865.1. Lineage (NCBI taxonomy): Eukaryota > Metazoa > Arthropoda > Insecta > Lepidoptera > Nymphalidae > Melinaea > Melinaea marsaeus. The sequence continues at coordinate 10,526,443 of OU911094.1, forward strand.
GTAAAAAAACATAAAAATTTCTTTATATGTATGTATAAAAGTCCAACAAAGTTATGTATCAAGCGATGTTTGTAATAGATGTTATAATTTAGTATCAGTAAATAAATACTTTATTCGTCGCTTTATAAAAAAATACCTAAATGTAAACGCTTACCCTAATTAAATGTTATTCAGTATAAATTTTAAGCTCATGTTTTCAATGGCACACTTTACTTTGAATATACTAGTATATAAATAAATATAAAATCACTTTAAGAGATCAAGTCATAGCAATTTAATTTTTTTATTAACAAGGAATCGTTGGGTTACAGCCGTTCTATGAATCTAAGAATTTGTCACCATTTTGTATTACAATTTATATTTAATACAAAAGTTAATACATATAGTACTTACGTCTACAAGACTGCATTTAAAGACTTATCGTAAGCTTTTAAAATATTTGTTCTAACTTACAATGTTCTGAACATTTTAACAATCAAGGAAGGCTATACCAATTACAATAATATATTTTCTTTTGCAGACATTCTATTCATCAAAATTAAGAGCCAAAACCATATTTTCTTAATTCTTAATTTTCGTAATTGAATATTTTACCTATTTATAATGTGATTTTTCATTGATAAAGACAAATTGTTCCCAGCGTCAGTGTCGCTTTAATGCGTTATCTCGCAGTTAATGGAACACAAACACATCTCCATCTCCCACTTTTATTAATCTGAAATGTTTTCGTTTTTCCTCTCTGTACTTCAATTTGTAAACAAATTTATCAAGTTTTATCTTTCGCTTTTTTCTTTTGTATTTGTTTTCTTTTTCTTGACAATGAAATAAATATTTTAGAACTCATTTTGTATGGAACAAAAGCCCGTCCATTAAGAGGTATGAAAATTCAACTGTAATGTTTTAAATCTTTTACTTACTTATCAAACATTGTTTTTTTTGTTTCTGGCGCCTCCGAGGCAAATAAAGCCTCATTTAATAATACGCAAATTGCTTGCACAGCACCCAAAATTGTTCGTATTAGATTTCGAACATTATAATTATTTAATTCTCAGTAATATCGGATTTGAATTTAAGACATGTTTTACTGACGTAGTTTTTCTGTTTGCAAGACACGTTTTCCCGGGATATATAAAGTAAAGTGTGTTTTATAAAACACTGTGGAGGAGATGAAAACAACCACTGTATTTATTAATTCATTACATGGTTTTTATCATCCCTCGATGATGAATATGAGTATTTTTTTTTTATTATCTCTGATATTTGATTTTGATTTGATATGAAACTTTTGTCTGCTGTTAATAAGACGCATGCAACTGCCTCTATATATAGAGAGTATCTCCACAATAGCTTTGCTATGTCATCCACATAGTATCGCAGTTGTTTACGATGTTATAAATAGAATAAATCCTTAATTAATAGTTATAGTGACAGCGTTAAGGAAAATTCCCTTTTTCTTCATATTTTAGAATGTCAAGTTGGATTTCACCTATTAAAACAAATAAATATTAATTGACATATTAAGTGCATTAAATTATATATTTAAATTATTTATCATTTAAATTATTGATTTAAATTCTCGTTATTACAAAAATTTCTGCATGTTAAAATTTCCAGAAACGAGAAAAAATTGTTTATTATTTTACTTCAAATCAATAATTATCTATTCCTTCAGGCTATTTTGTTTATTCTGAGACATTAAAATAAATTGTGGAGTTTTATATGCAAATAAAGAAAAGAAGAAAGAAAAAAACAAACAACAACAAAAGAAACAAAACATGATACATTGGCTTACAAATTGACACGAAGAGGAAAAAAACATAAGCATTTAAGATGAATAAGAACGGCGCTGTGTTTGTGTTTTATTACACACTGAGATATCACACACCGCGTGTGTCTTTGAGATGACACTTAGAGCGATTTGTTTTTATCAATGGAACGATAGATTATTACTAAGTTATGTGTAGCATATCTACTTGAATTGTAGACAATTCTGTAATAAGATATATACATTGTATGTGATTCTAAGGATTATATTATAGGTAGGAGTATTATAAAATTCAGATTGGACTATATTGCACATGATCTGAATATATTTTAAAACGTTACTTAAGACTTATTAGGAATCTTAACAATTACACATTTATATAAATTCATACTTTAACTAATCATACATCGATTTTATTTAATCTAGGCGACTTTTAAGGATCCGAAATAACGTAAATATCATTAAAGCTACTTCATGCGCCGATCAAAGCTTAATACACATACCCTTTTAACTCAATATACATAATTTATATAAACTAATATAACGGTTTTTATTTTCACTTTTAATTTGAAACACTAAATTAAATTAATGTTGGAAAAAAGAATAAAGAAGCAACTAGTATTTAAAAAAAAACAAAAAACAAACTTTGATCTCGACAAAAATCATAAGATCCGAAACCATACAAATAAATTAAAGGCCACGAACTGCCTCATTGCGTATCCTTTTTGATTCACTTGTGTTTCGGTTTCTTTAAATTACAATATTATTACAATACCTTACGTACTGTTGGGCAGCGGTTGTCTCTGAGTGGGGTGAACTGAACGTAGTTCAATCCCCTAGGGACACAAGTTTGCGTGTTTATTTACCACGAAGAAAACTTCATTTGTCGTCGTCACCACTCTTCGAGAGCACTCCTCTTATTGCCGCGCCAAGTATCAGAATACCTGGTCTTGATATTTCGAGCGATTGTTATTTTCGTGGACATCTGGAGAGCAAGGTCAAGTTGACCTCGAAAAAATTGGGAGTGATCAAAAGAGGGAGGCAGTATTTCAAACCTGGCCAAGGACTTGCGCTCTATAAGGCGCAGGTCCGGCCACACATGGAGTACTGTTCTCAATTTTGGTCCGGATCACCCCAATATCAGCTTCTACCATATGCCGCGTACAACGCAGAGCCGTTCGGATTGTCGGGGACCCGGTGCTCTGTGAACGACTGGACTCTTTGGCTTTGCGTAGAGACGTGGAATCGTTGTGTGTCTTCTAAAGCATTTACCACGGGGAGTGTTCCGAAGAACTATTCGATCTGATACCTGTCGCCGAATTTCATCACCGCACAGCTCGCCATCGCCGGCAACGCTCTTGTGAATCCTCGGATATTGTAAGAGTTCATGGGCGGCGGTGATAAAAAAAAACAATACAATACACTATATTACGATAAAGGTCTAAAGGAAGGTCTTTTAACATTTATTATTATAAAAAAACATAATTCTTATTCAGCTGATTTGAATGGAAATTTTAATTTTTGTTTATTTCATTTTAATTAAATAAGATAAGCGGAAAAGGTAATTAAAATTGCTTTCAGATATCAGCAGCCACACCCCACAGTGGGATACCAAAAGATAATTATAATAAAATAACTATAATAAACAACCTTATCACTAACTTACTTACTTGTTTTTAGTCTCAAATAACAAACTTTGAACTAATTGTTAAAAAACTATTAATTTTTCTCTCGCCAAACTCAAATTTTACATCAGAGTTTTTTTTCCTAGCCGACACATGTTGCAGTTTATTTTACTAAATTAGAGTTCTTCTTTACTGTTTATTAAATTGTACTATATAATTTCTATCCTTAAATTTCAGGATCTATGTAGGAAAACCTTATGAGAAAAACGTAACATATCCTGAATATTTATCTAATTATAACAGAAAATTAAAAAAAAAATGACGTTTAAAAAAATATATATTTATATGTACGTACTTACGTATAAGTTCAACAAAGCGATGTATGTAATAGATGTTACAACTTTGTTTATTTGAGGTTTGCGTCATCCAACTTAATATACAGTAACTAAATACTCACTTAATTCGACGCTGCATAAAAAATACGTAAATGTAAACGCTTGCCCAAATTATGTATAACACAGTATATATTTTAAGCTCATGTTTGTAACGACACGTTTACTTTGAATATATGTACATAAATATAAAGTCACTCTAAGAGATTAAATCATAGCAATTTATCTTTCGTATTAACAAGGATTCGTTAGGTTACAGCCGTTCTATGAATCCAAGAATTTGTCACCATTTTGTATTACAATTTATATTTAATACAAAGTTTATATACAATAGTACTTACGTGTATACAACTGACTTACCTTACAATCAATTCGCTTCAAAAAATATTGTACATCAAATATGCGAAAAATATAATTTGTTGCCCCCGTCAATCTATCATCAAATAATAGGTATCATATCATCAAACAATAGGTATCATTAGCTATGAATTTATGTTATGTAAGCTAAAAAAGTACGTCAGTACTTGTTCCATTGCTACATTACCATTGCTCCAAGAGTACGAAGAGATAGATTAAGTAATTACTACAATCTGTTTTAACTGGAGTCAGCTTACTGATATAGCGGACACCAGCAATTTTGCTTGCGTGTGATTTGTGTGCATTTACAAATGAAAAATCACCCCGCAAGCACCAAATATAAGAAATAAAAACCGATACCTTTATGAATGTGTTTGTACCAAAAGTACAAAATCTAAAATATTTATTATATTACCAAGGAAAACAAAACAAAAAAAAATTAAATACATAACAAGATAAATTAGTTTACAAATTGAGGTGAAGAGAGGAAAAACGAAGACATTTCAGATTAATAGAAGTGGGAGATGGAGATGTGTTTGGGTTTCATTAACTGCGAGATATTGCATTAAAGCGACACTGACGCTTGGAATAATTTGTCTTTATCAATGAGATATTTCATTATAATGAGGTAAGATATTCGATTGTCATTGTAATTTTCACGAAAGAACTTTGTTCGTTTTATATTGTTTTCACTTTTCTCGTATGGATGTATGGATGTCTGTGGACAGGAAAAATTTTCATTACTGTCGAGAGATGGCGCTGTTTACAATTTACTGATTTAGTTTATTTTCATATTTAATTATATTACTATTTTGTATTATTACTAATCACTCTTTTTTTTAATTTATTAGTAATTATAAATAAACCTGTATTTATCATTTTCTTTTGTTCAATAAATAATAATCATTCTACTTAAAAATCAATTGTTTTTTTATTAACATTTATAATGTGGTCAAAGTTCGTGATATCGAAATACCCTGGGTATTTGCATCTTCATTGGTACTTGTAAAATTATTTAAATAAAATGAGGTTTTAGCTTATAATTTTGATGAATAAGGTAACTTTAAAAGAAAATACATTATTATAAATGATATATGGCCTTTCTTGATTGTTACTATGTCCAGAATATTGTAAGTTAGAAAATATTTTAAAAGCTTACGATAAATCTTTAAATGCCGATGTACACGTAAGGACTGTATATATAAAAACTCTCTATTAAATATAAATCGTAATACAAAATGGTGACAAATTCTTGGGTTCATAGAACGGCTTTAAACTAACGAATCCTTATTAATACCGAAGTTAAATTGCTATGACATAATCTCTTACAGTGAGTTAAATTTATGTACATATATTCAAAGTAAAGCGTGCGATTGCAAACATGAGCTTAAAATATATACTGAGTTACATCTAATTAGGGTAAGCGTTTACATTTACGTATTTTTTTATAAAAGGTCTAATAAAGTGAGTATTTAGTTACTGATACTAAGTTGATAATGCAAAACTCAAATAAACAAAGTTGTAACATCTCTTAAATACATCGCTTGATACATCTCTTTGTTGGACTTTTATATGTATGTAAATATAAATAATAACTAAGTATACATTTTTATATTGTTGTTAACGTTAAAATATGTTGTTATAATTAGATAAATATCCAAGTTATGTCAAGTAAACCTTTTTTAGGTTTTTTTACATCGGTCCTTCAAAACGAGAGGAGAAAATTCTTACAATACAATTTAATGGCCTAAATTGATACCTAGATAGTTTATTTTATTTAAATTAATTATTAACATTTAACAAACCCTTCGTGCAAAAGGTTAGGTTCACAAGAAAGTTTACTTTTTTTTAATTAAAAAAATTTACACGGCACTTTGTATTTTCTATTTAAAAACTGTATTTTTAATGATACAGAGTACAAACGAGCCGATCGTCCACTTGATGTTAAATGGTGCCGTCTTCTATGTATATTCTAAGCAAATACTTTGCCGCTGCAATAGAAAGAGATAAAGGAGAATAAAGGGAAAGAAAAAAATAAAATTCGATATATGGGTAACATTTCGGCCTTTCTCATTGAATGAAAACATCACCTATGAATATTACAAGTCACAGTTAGATAATACATACTCCGTCGTATCTCACCGAGTCTCGGTTGGTATAAGAGTAAATTTACTTTCAATAGGGGGACCGTTTATCGCTAATGTAATAACGTAATGCAGTCCGTAAAAGGGCTCTTAAAGCTTAAGCTATATTTTCGGGTTTTCATAACGAGCCCAAATTTCCAACAGCAGCAGCATTTAGCAAAATTAGGAATACCTTAAAACTGAATGATCAATTTATTCGACAAAGTATTTTATATTATTTTTAGAATTTCTTAATTAAGTTATTAACTAACTAAGCTTGTGAGAATTAAAATTAACTATATTACACTACGTGAGGTTTTGTCAAACAGATGTTTAGAGCAATAACAGCGTCAAAGGAAGCTGCATGCATTTGAAATGAATTTGAATAATCTATATACTTAAATGTAAATGTAATATTCATATTGTTATATTGTGAATAGAAGATATGTTAGAAGTCGACTGTGTTATATTTAAACACATTAATCAGGATAGCGTAGTTTTGTTTTTGAAATAAGGAAACGTAGTCCCTGGGAACAAATACTTGAAAAACAATACACCATACACATTGATAAAATACATGTTTTCTTCATAATAGTCGATGTGTTATATATTACCATAAATTTTATTTTTTACTTTTTCTACATGCTCATAATTATTTTACTTTTCTTAAGTCAAAGTTTTTTGTTTAATTCGCTTTAATCAAAAATATGTACCTATTATTTGACATGAAACTGTAGTTGCTCTATTCTAGGGATGTAGAAAAAAATTCATAAGAAACAATATGGATTCTTAAAAAGTAGTATTATTTTTTAAACTTTTAGGTTAATAATGACTAATTAGATTTTTTCAAAACACCGAATATGTAAAGGACGTATATATAAATTGAAATGTAACAGATATAAATTTAGAAGCAACAAGAAATTAAATTACAAAAGAAACCTCTGAAAACCACAAGACATTACTAAAAGTACCCGACGCTTTGTTACAAATCTTATAACATCCGCTATCTGCCAATGGAATTCCTGCTATAATCGGTCCAGCCATATTAGAGGTTATACAGACAGACAGGCAAGAAATTAAGATTTTTTATATCTAAGTACCGTATATATTCTCATATGCATATAGTGAAAAACTGTTAATATGAAATTACAAACAGACACTTAAATTTTATTTTCCTATGTATAAACTTGTGGATAGTAATAATCGATAGAAACAAAACCTTTACAAAATAGTTTGGCTTTGAGTTAAAACAAGACTCGTTAAGGTGAAAAACTGCGGTAAAGGATTTATAAAGACCATTTGGATGCAAATAATGAGTCTTTCGCTTCACTAAATCTCTGGAGAATGAATACGGATTCTTTAGAGAGAAAACAAGAAAATAATACTCTCGAACTTGTCTTCAAAGTGCGTCAAGGAATAAAAAGAAGTCTAAACTATTTTATAAGAGAGCAAATGTTTTTTCGTGAAGTTCTTAATTTTAAATATCTTTATGACATTGTAAATAAAAATAATGAATTCAATGTCAACTGAACTGAACTTTAAATAGTGATGTCAACAGGTTTGAATATACATAACTTTTTATCCAGGTTTCATCTGTGATGTGTCACTATGGAAGGTTATTTTATAAGCAAGGTACAAAGGAAAAATAAAGAACGATAAAGATAAACAACAGACTAGTATAATATAATTATGATGTTATCACGCCCTTTTTAGGTCATTAAACTACTATTAGCACATACAGATCAGTCTTGCTAATAGTTTGTTAAGATTAGAAAGATTTAAAGATCTATAAATTTTTAACATTTCTGAGTAAAAAAATATACATTTGCACTAATATATTATGTCCATTATTATATAATTACAGGGACCTCTAAAAGTACTTGTAGACATTGATTTAATATAATTTGATATCAATTATTATTTTGTCTAACAGCTGAGAGAAATATATTATTGAAAGAGAAACTTTGAGATCCCAAAGGTATCAATAACCAAAGTTACGAAGTGTATAATGAATAGGTATAGCAGTATCTGTGGGTTTACTGGTTTTATGTAAATCTCTTCAAAGTTTCAAATACAATAATATTTTAACAATATAAATTAAAGCTATTTTATAACAAATGTTAAAAATCAAAGTAGAAAAAAAATCTGATTTCAATTGTAAAAAGGCAATATTATTATTGTGTGAAAATTGTAAGAGCTGTAAAACAAGCTGCTACATAATATCCAAAATGCTTTATTCTTTAAAAACACCAAAAATAACAAAGTAACAACTCCTTCTTTATGTTCTGGGATTACACTAGCTTCATTTTAATTAAAATGTTTATTATGTTCAGAGTTTTAACTTTGTATATTATTCTTATTTAAAAACTACTTTTAATATAATAAAACACAGTAATGTTGGTTTGTGATTAACAGCATATAGAATATTAACATGTTATGTTCACGAATAAAAATAAATAGGAAAATATGAGAATATTGTCATCTGTCAGCCTTATATTTGGCGGAAGATCAAAACACGTAAATTGGTGGATGTTTTGTTATTTTTTTTTCATTTCTATCAAACTATTTTTAATTCCACTTTGTTATTGTGTATTGTGTATATAATCCTGATCTCATAAATATGTGTCAATAAAGAATATTGTCTAATTTTTTTCTTTATTATCTATTTCCACACACTAATTCTGATTATTCATAGTTTTGTTGATATTGAATTGTGATGACAAATTTTAAAAGTTAATGAGTACAGAGTCGAAGTAAAACTTTCATTTAAGTAATAAACTAAGCATAAAACTAAGGCCAACAAAATCACAAATTTAGGAATTCGTATTAAAACGTAAATATGAAAGTGTGTGAGAGTATATAGTAGCTGTTCAATGCAATGGTCTGGTCGGGTTGAATAGTGCCGGAAGGATGCGCTGTCCGTTGTCGGCTCTCGCAGCACAGATTCAAAGCCTTTATTTGTATACATAGTGCTCTTTATATCACGGTGTGCGTTTTGCTACTTACTAATATATTCAATATTGTATAAGTATTTTATATAACATGGTTTTGAATAATTTATTTCTGATATTTATAGATTGGCCATAAAACCGACCACAAATGCATTTTTTTTAAACTATCTTTATTGACCGGATCGATTAGAAAAATCCTTAGCATTCTATCTATTTTTATACATAATTTAATAAATTACATTCCCGACTAACTCAAAACTGAAAACCGTTGTATCAAACCTTCATTGCAATGTAAAGGAAATACATACGTGACCGACTTAAATTAATTTTAATGTCAACTTATAGTTAATAAGTAATCTTAAAGAATGCTTTTTCAATCCTAAAACTTCTCTACATCATAATGAGAATATTACATATTTTGTGAAAAAGTATAAAGGTGTTTCAGACTCTCAGACTATACGCACCTATGGAGTTTATTTAATAACTTCGGCTGAGGATAATATAAGAATACTTATCTTAAGCTATACCTAAGATTTGTTACATAACTATATTTTGAGAATTAAGAATAAAGGTTACACTCTATAGAAACGTCAGAAAATCTAAGTGGAAACTAATCTACTGATAGTTATAAAGTGCAGTTAAGTTAGACGTATGGAGCGGGATTGTAATGAACCCCACGTGGCCACAACTTTGCTTCATCAAGAAGTAAATAAATTACAGACACTATCTTATATCAAACATAAGATATATTTTAAAGCTATAGCTGTAGCTATCAATAGACACAACTCTAAAAGACTGCTTATAATTTTTAATAATTCTATCAAATAAAATATTTATTTTACAACAAGCGTCATACATCATAGCATAAAAGCTTAATTATTTTTTGAAAAACACCAAAAAATATGTGGTTAAAAATTACACCCTTATGTTGCGAGATTTCGTGGTTCCCGTCCTAATTAAAATGTTAATATAATATTAACAAATTACATCAAACCTTGTTATAAAACAAGGTTTGATGTAATTTGTTTTTATTATTTTTGATAAGGAACTGTTTATTTTTGTTTATATTATTTAGTACATTTGTGAACTAACAAGCACTTGTTATAAAGAGGTAAAGTTTAGGCAGTGTAGCTTGTAACGTATTTATAATCTCTGAAACTACTTCAATCCAATTTAAGAAAATATTACACTTATCTATAACATGGGCCCTCAAAATTAAAATTTATTAAAAAAAGTGTATTTTGAGGAAAACAATTACTAATTAAAGACATACTAGACTCATATTCTTACAAGTTAATACTTGTTAAGTAATGCAGAGTTAAATAATAAATGTTACAATATATTTTATCAACTGTGAATACATGCGTGTTAGATATTAATGAAAAAAATCTCAATTCTCGATTAGACTATATTATTTACTATATTTATGTAAATAAATAAACAAATGTTCTTAAAGGGTTCGTAATACAAAGAGAATGGAAGTTTTTAATCCATTATGTTAGTTTCCCGTCTACTAAATTAGTTTGATTCATTAGCCGTAGTTACAATAACCCTCTGACAAAAGTTGTAAATAATTTATACCTAATTCTATTAAATAATGATTTCATATGTAATTATATTTTCACTCAACACACACAATTATTTACAAAATTAACTACAATTTAATTATGATTAATAAATTTTATGTCCTTTATACCAATTATCTTGTGATCGCCTCAGTGTGTCTATTTCTTCCACTCTGTTCTGTTATAATCCATTTCAGTGGACAATATACAGGGTCGCTATTCACTGTTCCTGAGTGAGGTTGTAAGACACTGCATTGATTTACTTTCATAGATAATATTAAAACCACATTTATAACAAAAACAGGACTATGTAGAGGGAACGATATATGATGTAATATTGACATTATTATGAATGAGAGATAACTGATATCTATTCGTTAATCATAATGAAAATACCCAATAATCTATTATAAATTTGTAATAAGCTAAATATTTCACGTGTCTATACACTTCTTAAATAAACTATTAGCTTTTAGATTCGGTGTCTTTTAATCAGTGTATTTAATTTACATATTACGATATTTAGTATTAAAACATTCATACATTGACTGTTACAACAACTAACAACACTATTATATTAATCAAGAACTCGTAAAAACACTTAATATTTCTTAATAAAAATAGTATTAAAATTATTAATTAATTTGTTAAAATGGTTTCTGTCATATTTTTTTTAAGACAATAATATTATATTAAAATATTATGTTGTGGACGAATTATTCTTATATTTCTAATAATTATTTACTATACGATATAACGTATAACTAAATAGTAATATAATTAAGTTTAAAGATAATAATAAGTTTTCAAGACTTGCTATAATGCTCATAACCATCTCCTTACATGTCTAGTATTTATATGTTTCATGTATGACTATGTTTGTTGTAAATTGCACTAAAGCACTCCATCTTGGTGTTTAGGAGGTCTCTTGTGTTTATTTGGTTCAATAATATCAAATATGTGAAGAAAGGTATTATCCTTATAAGACTCAATACATATTATTATTGCGTTGATAAAATTTATTTTTTATATCTCTATCTTAAAACTAATATAAATGTTCCTCTTGCAATTTTATAATTATATATTTAGCAAGAAAAATAGTTTTATGTCTTTCTGTAATATTATTAATTATCTGAGTATTTTAATAATAGAAATAATGGTACGCGACAGGACAGGGCAATAAATATGTTACCTTTTATTTTAGAAATTAGAAATATTGAAATAAATAATATAATTTACCTAACACTTCTTACTATGTATGTATGGCTGATATAAATGTAAGATAAAAGAACCAACGTAGAAATCAACCTCCAAGGTATCCTCATAAGAAATTAAATCTTGAAGCATTTTTCATTAACTCGTCCGATTAACTTATTTCCTCTAGAAATTATTATAACAAAATAAACCAAAATGAATTAAAAATGAAAAAAATACTTTAATAGATAAAAAAAAAATAATAAACATTAGTATTTAATTATTGGTAATACACGTGGTATTTCAAAGTTAGTTCAATTACGGAGACCTTTAATATGACGTAATATGTCTTGTATTTATTATTATTATCCAGTTACAAGATGTCTCTAACTTTCTAATTTACAAACTATTCTGACTACTGTCACAATAATAGTATATACGAATAGTTAGTTCATAACTGTAATATATGATAACTATAGTTCAGAAAGACATATTTGCAATTGAGACTGTAAAAATTAATTTATTGATGTAAAAGGAATTGTAGCCGAAAGCAATCCTATTTGTTTAACCCGATAGATAAGAATTCTACAAATTAATTTTGAAACTTTGACGTATAAATGTAAATCTTACACAAAAATATATTTTCTATTATTCCTTTTATTAAGAATTATATTTTTTAAGATACATAGTTTTTAAGTTTTTATAAGATGGGATAATGGGGAAAATATCAACTATGAATATTACAAGTAACGGTCAGATAATACATGTACCCTCGTATCACTATTATCAAGTCTAGCTTGGTAAAAGAGTCCTCTATACAGCTTTATGTAGTAGCATAAGACTAGTTTAGTAAGAACGTTTAGATTTATCTATACTTATAATAAATCTGTAGAGAGGTCAATTCTGTACATGAAATATATTTACAAAATAAGTAGCAGGGGGTGATTAGTGTTCGATACTGATGCCAAAAATGCAGTTAAAAAAATTTTTGTCTGTCTGTCTGTCTGACTGTCTGTTTGTATGTTATTTATAGAAAAAAAAACTACTCGACGGATTTTAACGAAACTTAGTACAATTATTCTTTATACTCCTGGGCAGGTAATAGTATACTTTTCATCACACTACAATGAATAGGAGCAGAGCAGTGAAAGGAAATGTTGAGAAAATGGGAGAAGTTGCTTGATTTTTTAAGCTTCCGTCGCGTGTGCAGCCTTAATGGTTAGAGCTACATAGAAACTATGTATAACGGAAATATTCTACATAAAAATACACGAAAAATATTCCAAGACAGCATATATCTACCTTTTATAGTTAACTCACAATAACACGCATAACTCTCGATAGCTTAGCAGTTCGGAGATTTCTTATTATATTTGTTTACTTTTACGTTTATAAAACCAATAATGCTCACCATCATTCCTAATTAAAAAAAAAATAAACATTAGCACCAATTCAATAAAAAAAGAATCATTGAAATCGGTATAGAAACACCAAACTTATACTTACTTACATGAAATACGCCAACAAGACATCGCACGTGAATAGTGAATCAAGCTATAAGGATTATTTTTGCGTAACGGTTGCCGCGCTCGACGGGGCTCGCGGCGGCAGAGTATAAAAGGGGCGGGAGGCGAGCGCAAGCGTCATTCAATATTTGGCTGTTGATGCGTTCAGAGTGTTGAACTTTATTGACAGACAATAATTGTTATTTTATAAACCGTGCTTATCAGCGCGACTTTTTGTCTTTAAATAGTTTATTTTAATTTCTTTTGTTGTTATTTTCTAAATTAGTTTTAGTTTTGTTTAAATTCTTAACTATTAATAGTTCCTATTTTATTTCTTTTTAAGTAGATTTAGATTCGATTTTTAGATTAGATAATAGATAGATAGATTAGATTATTGTTAGATTTTTAGTTACTGATAGGTTAGTTTTGGGCATTTTATGTTTAGTTTTTGTTGTATTGAGTAGATAAAAGCGTAGGTAGGTACTTTTATTAATTATAGTATTCATAGGTATTTTTTATTTATTTTTAAGTGAAGTAGGTATAGGTAGATATTGCCTACTATCTACCTATACTGCACACGTGTTTTAGCTTTATTTTCATTTCTTTTTTTTTGTACCTAAGTTGTAGGTAGGTAGGTACATATTTCTTAGTTTAATTCTATTAGAATATTAGGTATTTAAGTTTAAATAGGCACTTAGATTTATATTTTTTTATTATATAGCAGCTGTACTTAGAACATCTAAGGTTTTTTTTGTATTAGCATAGGTACTTTGATTAATTACAGTAGTTGTAGGTATTTCTTATTATTCATTTTTAAGTGAAGTAGGTAAGTGTAGATAGTATTGCACACGCATTAAGTATAGCTTTATTTTCATTTTTTATTCTTTTGTAATTTGTAGGTACCTACGTACATATTTATAATTCGATTAGAATATTATTTTAGTTTTAATAGGCACTTAGATTTATATTCTATTTATTATATACTTAGCTATAGTTAGGACCTCTGACGTAAGTTTTTTGTTGGGTAACTAAATAGAATTTAAGTTACCGTCGATTAAAAATAAAATAAACGATGCCACCTAAAAAACGACCATCTTTATCTCGAACTTCGAGTCAAGCTAGGAGAATGAGAATGACGCGTTCTCAAGAATCGGAAGAGGAAAGAGCACATCGGTTAAACTCTATGAGAGTTAGTGCCTCAACATCTCGAGCTAATGAAAGCTCTCCAGAAAGAGAGATGCGATTAGCAGCTGAAAGAGCGAGACGAGCTACAACACGGGCTTCTCAAAGCTCTTCTCAACGAGAGCTAAGGCGTTCCATTGACCGGGAACAACATGCGTTATCCCGAGAAGCTGAAACTGCTTTACAACGAGAATTGCGACTCACAGCTGACCGCGAACGGCATACATTATCTCGCGAGTCTGAAACCTTCACTGAGAGGGAATTACGGCTTACAGCTGACCGCGAACGTCATATTTTATCTCGCGAGTCCGAAACCTTCACTGAGAGGGAATTACGGCTTACAGCTGATCGCGAACGTCATATTTTATCTCGCGAGTCCGAAACCTTCACTGAGAGGGAATTACGGCTTACAGCTGATCGCGAACGTCATATTTTGTCTCGAGAATCTGAAACTTTTACTCAATATCAAGACCGTTTGACAAATGATAGGGCGCACCATAACATGATTCGATCTCTTGAAGATGAACATGAGCATGAACAACGACTAGAGTCGGGACGCGATTATTACAATTCTTTGAGACAAGAACAATTGATTACTTTATCTAATGAAAGATTAAGAATTGAAAATATTCGGTCGCTTGAAACAGAAGAACAGCGAGAGGCCCGTCTTACTGCAGATAGATTTCGACATGGTCTTAATGACTTAGATATACACGTGGTAGATCAATCTACAAATTCGGTGGCGTGGTCCGATAAATATAAAAGTGGGTTTGCTTATAACCTCACAATTGATTACAGATCATCTTCTGAAATAGGCGATATGAACGTAGTATGTTCCTTTTGTAATGCTTCGAAGTGGAGGAAGGCGTCTGCTGGTTTCTGTTGTTCTGGAGGTAAAATAAATTTGCCTTCGTTCGAAGACCCACCGGAACCTTTAAAATCACTACTTTTAGGGGAACATTTGCAATCCAAACAGTTTTTAGATAATATTCGCACTTATAATAGTGCATTCCAAATGACATCCTTTGGTGCTAAACAAATCTCAGAAGGCCCTTTCATGCCTACTTTTAAGGTACAAGGTCAGGTTTACCATTTGATAGGGTCCCTTTTGCCTGAAGAACAACCTAAATTTCTTCAAATATATTTTGTATCCGATTACAACGAACAGTCGAATATAAGAAATCAATATTTTCCGAATTTAAATACTGAACTCATTTCACAACTTCAGAACATGTTACATCAGGTTAATTCGTACGTATGCAGTTTTAAAT
Source organism: Melinaea marsaeus rileyi (assembly GCA_918358865.1). NCBI lineage: Eukaryota > Metazoa > Arthropoda > Insecta > Lepidoptera > Nymphalidae > Melinaea > Melinaea marsaeus. Next base: position 10,542,373 of record OU911094.1, read on the forward strand.
CGGCATTAGAAGCCCTTTCTCAAGATGGTAATAACAATTATAAAATTGTTATAAATGCCGATAAGCGTCCAACTCAGGAACACCCTGGGCGTCATAACGTTCCATCCACGAATGAAGTTGCTGTAGTACTGGTCGACCAGGAATGTGATAGGCGTGATATCGTTATACGTTCCAGAGACAATCGTTTGCAACGTATTTTCGAAACCCACAGGGCTTACGACAGTTTGCAATATCCTATGATATACTGTCGAGGGGAAGATGGTTATAATTTCGCTGTATACCAAACCGATCCGCGCACAGGCGCACCTAATTATAATAAAAAGGTGTCATGCCTACAATTTTATTGTTACCACCTGCAAGTGAGACGGAATAGATTGGTATACTTTCAACGTTTTCGTGGCTTTTTTTACTGGTGGTCCACGCTACATGCATGAACGTACTCAAGACGCTTTTTGTTACGTAAGAAAATATGGACGTCCCGACTTATTTGTTACTGTAACTACCAATCCCAAGTGGGATGAAATCACTCGGGAGCTTCTTGAGGGTCAGGCACCGCATGACCGCCATGATATTATTGCAAGAGTGTTCCATTTAAAATTAAAATCAATGATAGATCTTCTTACCAAAGATAACATTTTTGGAGAAGTATTGTGTTATATGTATAGTGTTGAGTGGCAAAAACGCGGCTTACCTCACGCACATATCTTGCTTTGGTTAAAAGATAAGGTTCGACCTCATGATGTAGACAGATTAATCAGTGCTGAAATTCCAGATCCGACTGCAGATCCCCTGTTATACGACATTGTTAAAACTCATATGATACATGGTCCATGTGGTGCATTTAACGCAAATGCTCCTTGCATGCAAGACGGTCGTTGCACTAAAAGGTATCCAAAAGCATTAGTGGATGAAACTGTAACAGGACATGATGGATACCCATTATATCGTCGCCGTTCAAGAGACAATGGTGGTTTTACTGTTGAAAAGCGAATGTCTGGACAACAGGTTACTTTAGATAATAGGTGGGTCGCTCCGTATTCGCCTGTATTGTCCAGAGCATTTCAAGCTCACATAAATGTAGAAATGTGTAATAGTGTAGAGTCAATTAAATATATTTGTAAGTACATTAACAAGGGCAGTGACCAAGCTACGTTTGCGTTAAGAAATGAACATGATGAAGTTACTAGATTTCAGTCAGGCAGATATATCAGCTCTTCAGAAGCTGTGTGGCGGATCTTAAGTTTTAATATTCACGAAAGATACCCACCTGTGACCCATCTGGATGTTCATCTGGAAGGCGGTCAACGTATATATTTTAACGCCGAAAATGTTACAGAACGATTAGAGAACCCTAGACAAACATCTTTATTGGCATTCTTTCGACTTTGCCAAACTGATAATTTCGCAAAGTCTCTTTTGTATGAAGAAGTTCCATCGTATTATACCTACGATAAACAACGAGGTGTCTTTAACCGTAGACGCCGAGGCAGGCCTGTAGATGGCGAGACAGGTATTTTCAAAGAACATGTTCTTGGTAGAGTGTATACTGTTCATCCTAACAACGCAGAGTGTTTTTATTTGAGATTATTATTACATACAGTGCGAGGACCAACATCATTTATAGATTTGAGAAAAGTAGACGATGTTGTTTATCCAACTTATCATGCAGCTTGCCAAGCGCGTCATTTGCTTGAAAATGATCAACATTGGGATGACGCTTTAGCAGAATCCTGTGTTAGTGATAATCCACGACGGTTACGCCATTTATTTGTAACATTACTCACATTTTGTAATTTATCTGATCCTGTCCAATTATGGGAAAAATATAAAGAAAAATTTGCAGAAGACTTTCTTCGGAATTTATCTCACAATAATGAAGGCGCAACTAATGATAATTTTCGAGATCTGGCTATAAATCAGTGCTTATTAGCTCTTCAGGAAGACTTAACAGCAGTAGGCGGTAAATCACTTTGTGAATATGGTTTGCCAACGCCAACCTCAGTCGGAGAGGTTACCAATAGGGAATATTCCGCAGAGATTGGTTACAACCCAATGGAACTGCTGGTAACATTAGAAAACGGTGTCCCAATGATGACTGCAGAACAACGCTTAGTCTATGATCGCGTGTGCGAGAGTGTGCAGAATAATTTAGGAACAATATGGTTTTTAGATGCACCTGGAGGAACTGGGAAAACTTTTTTGACTAAATTAATATTAGCTTATGTTCGAAATCAGCGTAAAATCGCTCTTGCCGTGGCTTCATCAGGTATAGCTGCAACATTGCTACCAGGAGGTAAGACTGCTCACACTATGTTTAAAATACCAATTAATTTAGATGGCACGGAAAGTCCAACCTGTAGTATTTCAAGAAATAGCGACAAAGCTAAGGTATTGCGTGAGTGTAATTTAATCGTATGGGATGAATGTACGATGGCCCATCGAAAAGGAGTAGAAGCAGTAGACAGAACTCTAAGGGACATAAGACAAAATGATCGACCAATGGGCGGTATTACGGTTTTATTTTGTGGTGATTTCCGACAAACCTTACCGGTAATACCACGGGGAACCCGAGCTGATGAGATTAGGGCTTGCCTGAAAAGCTCTTATTTGTGGCGTGATATACAATCGGTGCATTTGACTATAAATATGCGAGTGAGAACTGGAGACAACGCAGATAATCGTGAATTTTCTGATACATTATTGAAGATTGGTGAAGGTACCTATCCACAACTACACCAAGGAAAACTTATTCTGACACCTGAGTTATGTTGTATAGTGCAATCCCAACAACATCTTATATCTTCGGTTTACGGTGACATAACAATTATATTAAATAGGGACAATTCTTGGCTTTGCGAAAGGTCCATTTTGACTCCTCGCAATGACCAGGCATCTGAAATTAATAATAAAATACTGTCTAATATACAGGGAGAAAGCAAAGTTTATAGTTCAATAAATAGAATGGTTGATGAACAAGAAGCCACTAATTACCCGATAGAATTTTTAAATTCTTTAAGTATGCCTGGACTACCTTCTCATATAATTTGTTTAAAAATTGGCATACCGATAATTCTGCTCCGAAATTTAAGACCACCTCAACTTTGCAATGGAACTCGGCTAAAAGTAACCCAGTTGCAACAAAATGTAATCGAGGCTCAAATTTTAACAGGTTGCGGTGCAGGAGAAACTGTCTTTATTCCCAGAATTCCCATAATACCAAATAATTTTCCATTCCAATTTAAAAGAACGCAATTCCCAGTATCGGTGTGCTATGCCATGACTATCAATAAAGCTCAAGGGCAGACTTTTCGTGTTGCTGGAGTAGATCTCGGTGTTAGCTGTTTCTCGCATGGTCAATTATACGTCGCTCTTTCCCGGGTTAGCAATTCTAGGAATCTTTACGTTCACGTGCCGGACGGGTCGACTCTTAACATAGTCTACCCAGAAGCTTTGCGCTGAAACATTTTAATTTGATCTAAAAATATTAGCAATATATTATCTTAATAAAAAACAAGGAGTTACACGCTGACCGAGTCGTGGGTATAGCGTGGGTATATTATAATATTCTGCGGTTACTTATATTTTTCAACAGTTTTGTGGATTGGCATATTATATTACTATTGCCCTTCTAAAATACGAAAGTGAATCTGCCTGTTACGTCAAAACTATGAGGGAGGACATCTGCTAATTTTTTTTCGAAAAACGACGGAAACGCGGACGAAGTCGCGGGCAAAAGCTAGTTAATAAAATATAAAGACGCACGAATATATGTGAATACGGGTTGAGACCTGGGCGCTTCGATCCTGACTGATGAATTGTAGGATCGCGCGAGAGAATCTTAGAGGAAGCCCGGCTACAGAATAGGTGGCCAACCTGTCGACAGATGTTTGCCCACGTCCAGCGGAAACAATACACGGCCAGCTGGTCGGCACAGGTACGCCTGCCTCTAGCGATAACAATAGACAGCCAGCCGGTCATTAGTTATAATTGTAAAGTGATTACATTGTGGATAATGATAAAAGATGGGCATTAATAATTAGGAAAGCCTACCCTACATACTGATCGAGTTACTTTAGCCTTAGGCTCGCTTTTATCAAAACGAGGGAAGCAGGTATGCTGCCATCCTGGAAATGTACCGTGAAGGCTGGTTTCAGGCCGTCTGTCGAAACCTTTGAGCCGTAGTTTAAAAGTCGTATCCCCCATTTGTAAAACCTCGTGAGGTCCGGAGTAGGCTGGTGTAAAAGAACTGTGAAGAGCATCATCATGGTGATGGTCTTAGATCGTTAGCAAATATCTTCAACCATCAGTGTCACAATTTAAGAAGTCACGTGGTAGCAGCAACGACCCGTCGTAAACTAGAGTTACAATAGAACCAAGGGAAGACTGTCTAGCCAGCTTCTGTCTGCGTGACACGTGATTACGTTTTTCAGCTGGCGGTGGAATCTCTCCACTAGGTCATTGCATGTCGGATGGTAAACTGTAGCACGCCTGCGCTGGAAACCGCCAATATGAAGTAAGTGTTTGGAAAGGTCGAACTCAAATTACCTTCCACGGTCAGTCACGATGACTGTGGGACATTCGAATCTGGAAATCCAGCCTTGCAGCAACGCCATTGCCACTGTTTCAGCTGTATTGTCTTTAAGCGGTATTGTTACTCTCGTTGATTCTGTTGCAAAATCAGTCTAATAAAGATGAATGCTAGAGTGTTATCTTATTTTTTTATTACTATTTATAAAGGAGTGTAGCATTAACTTTTATTTATTTCTGTTAACTTCAAGATCAGGAAGGTTATATCCAAGAGAAGCGGTTACAGCAGCGGAAGCGCAAGATCAAGCAAGCAAGTGGTGATTGAATCGAAAACGGAAGCGGTAGAAGATAATGGAATGTCAATATTTAATAGAAGGATAACGATTTAATAAAAAGTATATATCAAAATCTTCGGTTTGATTATTATTATGTTAAGATAACAAAAGATTGTGTAAATTATATATCCTGCCACTCGAAAATATTACTTTCATTATTATATCCGTACAGGATGCTGAAAATGCTTTTATGTTTTTCTATTTGCGTACCTTCATGTTTGAATACGTGCTGGAGATAACTGCAAATGGATATTAGTCTTTTTACAAATAAATGTACGAGAGCTTTTCACTCCGCTTTCCGATATCAATGGACTAATACAATAAAAAATAACGCTTAACAATTAGTTCTAAAATCTCTCAAAGATAATTAAATAATATTATAAAATGAATAAACCTAAAGAAGTTTACAAATTCAGTAATAAAATATGATTCCAAGGACATTACAATTCAATAAACACAAAGTAATCAGAGATAAATAGTTTTTTTGTATAATTGACCTAGTGTACCTACGTAACCGCTCCTGTAACGGAAAGGACCTCGCTGACATATCAATACAATTGTATTCAATGGAGCTGAGACGAAGGTAGAGGGATGGATATCTACAGTTGTTTTACTAAGCCACTCTTGGCTTTATAAAAAAATAAATTGGAATTTAAAATAGATAAAAAGAGATAAAATCATATAATAAATATATCATATAGGGTTTTTTAATATACTTGTAATATACTTAAATTGATATCGTCCATAGCTCTGAAAACAGTCTCTTGTCTGTTGTCCCTTGTGTTTACTTGGATCAATAACATTAAATATGTTAATATAGATATTATCTTTATCCGACTTTTTAAACTTCGTATATTAAGTTCTGTTCATTCTGATGATAATGTATCAGTATGACAATAAAATCGATGAACAATTAAAGACAGTGTTCAAGTATCTTAATTAGTTTTATTTAAAAAATGGCTAACAAAAGGATATAGTATTTGAGTGATATAGTACGAGTATATAAGAATCATTTAAGTAAAGCTGGAAACCAACGCGTTATCGCAAGATATCACGTGAAGAAATCATATTTAACTTATTTGACTTAATAGACGCCAACTACTAGATGTTACTATGAAGTATGTAATTTATTATCAGCACATTTACATTTTCTCATCTAAAGCTGGAAACACTCCATCCTTTGTCGTACAAGTACCTGTATTATAGGTATATTAAATATTAAATGATGCAATATATTTTATAAACTATGAATACATGTGTGCTATTTCTCATCGAGGTCTCTTCCGGTTGCGAGCGTTTCTTTTTCGTTAAGAACATTTCATGTATAATAAAAGCCTTTTGGTTTTGGTATATTATCAAGTAGATATATTAATTATTAAAAGAGATGTCAATATAAGTTTGTGGGAGTTTAGAAATTAATATAAAATGCGTCTTTAAAAACAATGTCTGGTAAAATCTTATTGCAATATCCATGTCCAAATTAGGAAGTAAGATGATATCTATTGAACCAGTGCACTGCACGTCTCCGGCTGAGGAGTATCGGAAGGACATGATGTCCTTCACTCGCTCCACCTACTCGTATGCTAAGTTCTTTGAACCTTGACCTATTACTAACATACATTTACTCTTGTTTTATATTCTAAAACATAATTATCAAACAATCTAATAATAAACTTTACAGAAGAAATTTATAACAGGTCTGAAAAAATTAACTTGCACACATAAGGTTTATTGCTTTATAAATAGTATAAAACATGATCTCGCTTTCGTTCTCGTTCAATGAGCTTCGACGGCTATCTAGGAAGCAGGACGAGTTTAATAAATAAAACAACCAGATCTATAACGACCCCTTTGTATACCTTTGTGAATATGCCGATCGTCTAATGACGTCATAATTTACTATTCATATTTTCTTTATAAAAAATATGTTTAATAAATATACATAGAGATAAGATACTTAGAACCTCATATTTTGTTAATAATCTGAAAGTTAAATTAAGACTATATAAAAATATTCAAATATGATGATAATTTATGCTTTAAAAGAATAAACTTTTTAGTATTTTCATACATTTCTAATCTATTATGTAACAGTTTATAATCCTATACAGGGTAATGTAACTGTAGTATTCATGTTAAATCTATTGAAAAGTGTACTTATTTCCGCAAGTTTTATTGGAGTTCCACTTTGATTATTACTTAGTAGAAAACTGCAGAGACTAAATAAAAATAAGTATAAATATATACCTTTCACATTATAATTTAATCAAACAAATTAAAATATAATATAGTAGTAATATTAAAATAAATATAATATTATAAATGAGTCACTAGGTGAAGCCAATTACACATTCGTTTCAACAAGAAATAGTTTGAAATTTAAAGCACTAAGTGCGTTTATATAAAGAGATAACTTTATATTATGTTGAATATAAATAGATGCCATTACAAGTAATATGGTAAAGTATAATATAATGTACGTTTGATAAGATTAAATAATTACCTCTCATGTTACATCTTCACACCGTATTCTTCTAAACACCCTCTAAGCATATTATATTGTTATAAGGGATATCTCTTTTTTTTAAATAAAACAAAAGACAAATCTATCCTTTATTAAGGTTTTAATGTAATTATTTACAAGCTTTTTAACTGCAACTGGTTTACAATACAATAACAAATGTTATTTACTAGATATATACAATGTATTTATTATGTAATTAGGTCGGTAGGTTAATTATACCATATTCTATGAAGTACAAACATTGGTAACGATCGCAGAATCGCTCTTACAAAATATAGAATTAAAGTCGGTCAGAATTAAATTTAATATAAGTATGTCACGCGGTCATTAAGGATGCTAAAGGAAACGAAATCACACGAATACCGTGAGATGTGATTTGGCTAACTTCGTGCTACGACAAAGTGTCTCATGGAGCAAGGCTGAGACGACGGGACACTTCTTGTGCTCTTGTGCTCGATTACTTTGTCCAGCTCACAAGATGTCCGAGACGATGGTGCCGCCAATTTCTGTGGATCCGAAAAACATATATAGTATATATCTAATTATTATAAACTTACTAACCTTTTCTTTTACGATCTTTTACGATCGTCAGGATATTTACTGAAGCTCCTGAACTGTTAACTACCGAAATAGGCGACACGCTTAGTGTTTACGAGATTAGGTTAGATTTAGGATTTAAATAAGTATTAACAATAAAGAGTGGTTTAAATATTAATAAATAATAAAAAAAGGTTGTGCACCATAACAAAAATACCTCATTTCATGGCAGTATAAATTGCTTAAAACCGGGGATGGTTTCATTATGTCTGAACATGGCAATCTTGGTAATCAAAACTTTAAACGGGTATTTTTGATTAATTTATAAATTTCCCATCCCATGGCTTATATTTTATATTTTAACTTATTAGCTATAGTATAGTACATACTTATCATCACTACATATTAAAAAACAAAGTTGCCGCCCGCCGCGATGTCCGTCTGTTCGCGATAAACTCTAAAATTACGAGTAATCCCATCAGACGGTCCGATTCTCGCTTACAAAACATTGTGCGACTTCGGTCAAAGATAATGTACTCGTAATTGCATTTTTATAATTATCTGACGAAGTACCGACAATATAAAATACATTTGTCATGGATATTATTTAATTTGAGATCCGTATCAGATTAACAATGATAAAGTTGCACACTACCTCCTAGACTACCAACTAAACTGTCTACGATTATCAGTTAGACGTTTTCAATAAAATAATATTTGTCATTAGGTACGTATGTGATATTTTTGTCATTAAATATAAATAATTCAACGTGAAGTTGCATCTAAAGCAGACTCACGACCGTGTCCGTGACGACAAGCATTTATTACTTACCGAAACGAACTACGTAACCTTTATTTTGTGTCTATTTACATCTATTGTAAAGTAAATTAGGCTTAAGTCTTTTAAAGAGTACGTTCGAATCTATATCTCCACGGGGACTTACGCTTATAAGAGTTTAGACTTAATAAACGACGAATGAACTAAGGCAAACTTTTTGCCTTGAGTCGAAACAAATTGAAGCGAATATGAAAATCAGACATACCTTATATTTCTGCTTCATCCAATTGTTGATTAGTCATCTCGTCGCGAATCACCTTCTCGGCCAACTCCTATTTCCTCGTGGCATATTCGGCGAAGTTGCTGGCCTGATCGCTGGAGTAGTCGATGAGTCGTCAGATCGTAGTACCACGCTTTATCTGAAAAGTTTCCAATAAGACCAGTTTTAGTCAGTTCATTGCTGTACAGGCGTAGTTTAGGTAAGAAATCCCACTTCTGATGTGACAGAAGGGTTAAGAAAATATTAAAATGTCAAAACCATAATGATATATTATATTTAGCTATAATACATTACTTAATCTTAGGTATAAATCACATAATAATTAGAAGTAAATAATATTTAATTACTTGAGTATATTAATAATAATAGTTATTCCAGCAATATAACCTCAATACAGTTCAAATACACATTATAATTACAATATACCTTAGTAATACAATAACCACATACCTGACCCGGGAGTCCGAGAGACCGAGTCCAGAAATCGACAGATCGACAGGTGCTCAACCTATTCATAGACCGCTGACGCCGGAGCCTCTTGAAGCGAGTAATGTTTCAGTATTAAAATTTTAAGTTTTAAACCTTGTAAGTTTAGTTCGGGAAAACAACTCAACCGTCATTACTCTTTACTAACAAATACAACTAGATAAATAATTTTGCCCCAAAATAATATTAAATTAAAAATGAAACTACCTTCAATTAACTCATCAAAAAAAGAAAATTAGAAAGTAAACAAATTATTGGACAATAAGTTCTCAGGATCAGATTCAGATACCCGCGATAAAAAATACTCCACGTTATAAATTCTCCTGAAACCAAAGAAATAGCACTAATCACTCCGTAATCTATTCAAATACCTCACAAGCAAAATAGCCGGCGACTCTAATTGTCAAAACATGACAAATGTTGACATGCAACGTAAAGCAATAAAGCAAATTGCTTGAAATATAACTAAGAACACTTGTTATAGGAACACTCAGCGGAGGATAATTAAAAAGTTAATCTCGATTGTATTTTCGATACGAATAACTAGAGACTAGAGTAAATTAAAAATATTTTCAAACAAAATAATTTTGTAATATTAAACAAAACTGAATTACTTTGGAAACAAATAAGCATCATTAAATGCTGATATTTTAAGATAACTAAATATCAATTTATGACATTTATGTCAATTTATGACATAAAAACACAATCTAAATAAAATAGTATATATCGGATTTGAACCGCTGATTAAATTTAATACAAGGGTATATGAGAAATCTAAACCAAAACCAGTAACTAAAATGTGGTACAAACATTATTTCATGCAGTAATAATAAAAACTTACCGAGTAACCCGGCTGGAGCTTAAGTGTGTCAGACTTCTTCTTGTGAATGTTTCTTCTGGCCTACTGGCCATGGCAGCGTCACCGGTGAAAGTGTCTGAGACTCGGCTGTGGAGCTGTATAAATACGTTCACCCCACTCGCCTCAGCCGGGTGGCGTGAGTGAGCAAGTAACGTCTACCCACATTTTAGTTTAAACAATTATAAATCAAAGATTAAATAATTACAAAGAAAATTCACCTAAATCTATAAATTAAATAGTAATAAAGACAATTGATTCATCGCCAGTTATCAAAACGTCATCTATTTACAACAATAACTAGTGTTTTCATAGAATTAAGTTTAGGCAATAATTTTAAATTCGTTTTTAACAAAAAGTTACCTAAAATTAGTAATAACTTCTTAAATCGATACAACACAACACAACACCATAATACATCACATGATCCGCTTCTGATAACGTCAATAACATAACTTCTAACAATAATAAAAATACTTATAAATACGAGTACTTATAGTCAATTTGCTGCAGTATAAATTCGTAAGACAATAATTAATTTAGTTTTAACGTAAGAAGATGATAAACCGTAACCTTATTTTATTTCTTTCTAAAAATAATAATAAATAAGCTTGCGGCGACATATATATATTTTGTCTTTAAACATAACGCCTAAAATATTCATATTTTTCACATTATTGGGACATTGAGACATGGGACAAGTTATTATAACATACCTACATATTTTTTATTATTAAAACATTGTATTGAGAAGTTATAACGTGTCTGCATTTTGAATAACTGATTTCCTTTTACTAAAATACACCTATTCAAATACATAGTTATTCGACACGGACTGTTAAGAGTTTGTCAAACAAGTGATATATGCAGTTTACGGTGTTCAACTGGAAAAATAAGTGAAACCACATGTAATAAAGTCCTTTAGCAAGGCTTCTAGAAGTAAAGTGGTTTATAGATTGTATTCGGTGATGGCTGACTCTTGCGTTATGCTCGTGAACGGGTGCTGCTTGCGGTGACTGGTTGTGTAGCAGGCCTATTTTTATTTCTTATTATTGTTATCATTATTATTAATTTTTTTTTTGCTATTATTATAATTATTGTAATAATAATTATTATTTTTTTTCATTATATTGCGACGGTTCTAGTTGTTCCAAAATAGCTTTTAAGATTGACATTTGTGAAACAGTGATCACAATATAAAAAAAATATATATCCGGCTGAGTTTGTTGTGTGGTTCTTCTCAGACTAGGACGCGTTTGGAACCCTCATAGCTTTAACATTAAGTTGGACAGTGCTTTTACAGAAGGGCTTATTACGATAAATCTGGTATCGAAATAGGCCCTCCTGACACTTCCATTTTGACGTACACAAGTGATCACTGATAATGATTCAAAGTGGAAAAGATATAAATAAATAAATAAATAAATAAATATAATTCAGTACTTAATTGTAACCCAATGCTCTAAGCCAGGTAGTATTTAAGATAATAATGTTATCAGAAGGTTAGTACATATTGATAAAGCATAATTTTGTTTACTTTATATGTGTTTTTTCTTAGTTCCTCTCTGTTTAATGTAATTTAAATGTTAATAACACTGCTTAATATTTCAATAGTCATGTTTGTATTTTCAATACAAGTTTATGTAATCTTTTATATATAAGTATCTCTTTGTATATCCTTCCAACAGTAGGTAAATAAAGATTGTATTTAGATAATTCAATTTAAAATATAAATATAAATTAACGTAAATATTATATTAAATTGATTTGTATAACGTTACAGGATTTAGTACTCGCTTTACAAAATGACGAATGTATAACAGTCACTGTTCTTAACCCTAGATAACTAAACTGTTTTCATTGTTACATTATTACTACACCTTCGTCCAACGGACTACGGACTAAAACAATGAAATATAATAAAAAATATTTAATTAAGATAGGAACTTGTTTCATGGCACAAAAGTAAGGATTATAATGAACAAATTAAGTACTAATTAATGTTATAATATCAATTTACACAGTGACCACACATATCAACATTATGTGGACCACAAACAGCTTTTCTACATCTGGTGCAACGGTGCTTGGTCATTCTCCGGGCCTTTGATGGTCATAGGTAGCAAATTTTACGCGCGTTTGACGTAGAAGGAACAGGAGCTTCTATTGTTGAAGATTTTCTAAGAATATCCTCAATCATGACCCTTATATTACGCCTCAAACTCACGGTTTGTTATCGTTGCCGAAGCCAAGGTTCCATTAGCTGATCTCCTAACTTAATTACAAAATCGTGCCAACTCATTGGCTTTTTCTTATTTCTCATGTTGTTACAGACATGTATAGCGTAAGAATGAAGAGAACATATATTGAGAATGTTATAAAAGATACACACCGGCCATCTCTTGGTTTCCCGGTTAGAGCTTATATTTGCACACATTTGATCGACAATTTCCACTGCACTTTTGGTGCTATTATAAAAATGTATTATTTCTGGTTTTCATGTCGTTTCATTAATAATAGGTTGATCATGAATAGTTGACAATAAAAATACAACTTTGTTGGATTAGGCTTTAAATGAAACTAATATCTTTCTCTAAAATGTCATCCGTTTCCGATGTTCAGCTGTCAGATCTCTCCTTCAATTCGCTTTCCGATGCTGACTCAAGCCAATGACTAATCTGATCCTCTTGATTCCTGAAATCCATCTAAAATAAATATAAAAAAGTGAAAACATCTCTACATTTTTCCGTACCGTGTATCTAAACCGAACCATAAAATTTACTTACTACTAAATTTAGCATTAAACTTTCTATTTAAATCAATCCAATAAATTAAATTAGAAATTTAATAAATACTATTCTACATTTATCGATAAAAAGCAGATCTACAATATGTAAAACAATAAATATAAGAATTTATTAATGTACGCACCGTAACAATAAAGTTGTTGTTATTACTAAACCTTCGTCCAGCGGACGACGAAAAGGTCACAGAGCACATCCTATGATGCGCGTGGACCCAATAGCGTCACGGGCTGCACTGTTTATTCAAATTAGTAAGGTAATGAAAGAGTCAAGGTCAGGGGACGGAGCGAAGTAGGTGATTTCGAATTTCGTCAAGTGGCACGTCGTCGCCTCGACGAGTGATTAGTTATACAGGGTTAAGGATGACACACTTATTATTCGTTCTTTGAAAACTGTACTCTGCCTGTCTATAGTCTGTACTCATTATGAATATTTTCAATTTACCCACATACTGGTTGTGATTATTTTTAATTTACCCACATACTGATTGTGATTATTTTTAATTTACCCACATACTGGTTGTGATTATTTTTAATTTACCCACATACTGGTTATGATTATTTTTAATTTACCCACATACTGGTTGTGATTATTTTTAATTTACCCACATACTCATTATGAATATTTTCAATTTACCCACATACTGGTTATGATTATTTTTAATTTACCCACATACTCATTATGAATATTTTCAATTTACCCACATACTGGTTGTGATTATTTTTATTTTACGCACATACTGATTGTGATTATTGTCAATTTACCCACATACTGATTGTGATTATTTTCAATTTACCTACATACACTGTGATTATTTTCAATTTACCCACATACTGATTGTGATTATTTTAAATTTACCTACAAACACTGTGATTATTTTCAATTTACCCACATAGTGATAGTGATTATTTTCAAGTTACCTACATACACTTTGTGATTATTTTTAATATACTCACATAAGATTTGTAATTTTTTTTAATTTTTTCAATTTACCCACATGCAGTTTGTGATTATTTTAAATTTACCCACATACAATTTGTGATTATTTTCTATTTACCCACATACCGCTTCTGATTATTTTTTATTTTCTCACATACAGTTTGTGATAATTTGTGATTATTTTAAATTTATCTACATAGAAATTGTGATTTTTTTGTGGTTATTTTCTATTTACCCACATATAGTTTGTGATTATTTTAGATGTTACCCTCTCTTCTTTAGATTTTAATATCGTTTCATTGGCCTAAAATATCTCCTTGACTTTGAATAAATATTATTCTATTATTTAAAAATATATTGTATTTTTTGCGTCTTTGAATGGTACAGTCTGAGAATATAAAGGTAAGAAAAAAAAATGTTTATGTAAAGTGGTTTATTTTATGCTTGCTAATTCAAGTTTTGAGATATCTATTATTTATCGTGTCACGTTAAATAACACTAGGGCTTATAGTGCCCTAACCCTTAAATGCATGATTATTGCTTTTTAAGCTAACTATTTATTTTTAGGTGTGGGATTAGCCTTATAACTAGGGAAAAATAATAAAAAAAATATTTATTCATAGAAATACTATATTTTCGGTAAAAAATGGGTTGATAGAAATTTACATCTTTATGTAATCAGTAGTAACCTTACAGGTACAAATGTCCATTGGATTATTTATATTTAGTTCTTGTGGTATTCATAAAAACAATTATTGTTTTTATTGAGGCAAAGATTAACATTACATTTTGAACAATGTATAGTAGAATAACCTTTACAGTGCGGGTATTTACACCGCAGGGATCCACCAACGAGAGGCCAATGACTTTGTCCATCTCTGCGAACATCTTTTGGTGGGGCAATTGCTACAGCACTTCTTTTCTTCTTTGCTTGTATCTCGTTTTCTAGAACATTAGAACTTGGCCGACCTCTTTTATTTTCATAGGCTACTCCTATATTACATAGTGTGTAAGCCAGTTCATTTCTAAATGCACCTAAATTGGGGATATCTTTTTTAGGTACATTTTTGGCAGTTAAATTTTTTTTATATATTATCCACGCATTTATTACTGCCAGATCTAAAAGGTGAAAGAAAATACGAATGTACCATTTTCTTGATTTGAGCCTTATTCTATACCTTCCAAGAAAACTATCCATAAGGTCAACCCCGCCCATGTGGGCATTATATTCACTTATAATTTTAGGGCATGGAATCTGTATTTTTTCTTTTATTTTCTTGTCATATCTAGATACATTATTCAACGGTAAAGCTCCAACATAGGACGAGAGTAATGTGACAACCTTATTGTCTTTCCAAGTTACTACACTCATATCCACACCTTGAAATGTAGTCATTCTTTCTTCATGGAAACCTCTTGGGGTAGATGTACGCATCAGTTGTTTCTTGTCAGGTATTTTTGAGTTAGGTATTCTGTTTTGTTGAACTGTACCTACTGAATGTATTCCTTGAGTTGCCAAATAGTACACTAATGGCACAGCTGTATAAAAATTGTCGTAGTAAATAATATGATTGACATGTCTTGGTATACCTCGAGCTAAGCGAAGGACAATATTGCTAGTGGCGCCCAAGTCTGGTTCATTATCAGGTTTATTTGTGAGATCCTGGGCAGCATATAGCTCAAATTGATATGCAAATCCTTGTAGACTACATAAAACAAACAATTTGAAACCCCATTTATGTGGTTTGTTAGGTAAGTACTGTTTGAGGAAGTGCGCCACTTTGGTTGCACACATTTGTTCATCTATAGACAAACGTTGTTCCATAGCAATTGATGAAAATTTACTATTTAATTCATCAATAACGGGACGTATCTTGAATAGTCGATCATGGCCTGGCTCACCAATTGCCTTGTGGTTGTCGTTGTTGTTGAAATGTAATGATTTTTTTATTTCCTCAAACCTGTTATTTGTCATAACAGAATATATTGGTTCGTAGCCATACTTTGGAGACCAGTATGATCTAGTACTGGGAAAATGCTGGACTGACATATATATAAGCACTCCAAAAAATTTTCGCAAATCTGATATGTTGTACGCTGTAGATTTTTGAGGATTTTGTTGTGTCGCATACAAGTTTGTTTCTTCCACTATGCTTTTCATAAAATCTTCAGTAAAAAAGTAATTGAAGCATGTGTATGGAGAATCCAAATGTAAAATCTCAGGTCCTAAATCACAATTACCTTGAAAAGTGATTTTGGATTCATCAAACTTCATATTTGTTTTTTTCCAGATCAATTTTCGTTTGTCTAGCAATCCTGGAAACATATGTCCAGTAGGAACCCTCATGCTTTGCACCTGGATGTTTATTTCTTCACTTTCTATTATGGCAGGGTCACTTTCAGGATTTTGTGGACTTTCTGTGTCCTCCTCATCACTTTGTAACATATCTAGTACTTGTTCTCTATTGTGGTTTTCAAGAACATTTTCCTCCTCTTGGTCGGACACCTCCAAATCATCATTCGACAGCCACCCATCTTCAAGTAATGCTAAATATTTTTCAATATCTTTGTCATTCATTGTGACAAATATCAGCACCTAAAACAGACAACAAAACAAAACTAGTCAAAATAGTTATTCATAGCTCCTATAGAATCTCAATAACCATGATTGCATGATGATGTAAATTTACATCAACACTATTTTGGGTTTTATTCTAAATATTTTACTATGTATGAACGAAAATAATAATATAAATCATAATACTTACGTCTAATCCATCAAATAAAAATTACTTTATTTATAAACAGTAACTATTTATATATTTTTTTTTCATCTAAACTATTCGAAATCACCATGCAACAATACACAAGCCTACGCACTTTTTGTAATGATATTTTACAACAGACACTGACAGCTAAACTTTTTTTTTCGTTCAGAAACATTACTCATGTTCCATAGAAATTACCACATACAAAAATTGTGATCTTAGGGCTTTGAGTAAACGAAAAAATGAGTAAAATTACGGTTGAAGGAAAATTCCATCATTATGCATTTAAGGGCTAAGTCGTCAGGATTGGTAACTTCCGGACCCAATGAAAGGGTAAAATAATTTCAAAGGATGAATTTCGTCCGTTTCGATTAGCATTACATGAATATTGACTCTAGGTCGAGTCGACACACCTAAGTATATAATCTTACATATGTAAATAACCTTGAACCTTTCTTAACATTCGACTCTCTTCCACCATGAAAGGTTGAAAATTTCACGGAAAATAAATATATCCAAGAGATGTACATATGTCTCACACTTTAAATACGATATTAGGTAAAAATTCGTTCTTTTAGTTGCTTTTGCCTTAAATATTTTTTATATATTTAACTTGAATGATAATAATGATAAAAATAATAACAATCATAGAAGTAAGTCACTACTGAGATGACGTATGATATAATTGCATAGAAGAAAATGACATATTGCAACAACTCCAAATAATTATAATAAGGGCAGGTAGAGAAGGATAAGCTTATAATTATATAATACATGTTTATAAACTATATATTAATAATAATTTCTTACATAATAGATTAGCAAAAATGTAAAAGAAATTATAAATTAATAAGTTTATACTCTTATAGATTTAAGTAAAGTAACATTCAAATAAGTAACAGAATTATGCGATAATAATTAAAGTTTAAAAAGTTGAGAGTTATGACAAGCTTCTAAGTTTCTTGTTCAGTAAACTGTAAATATATGCATTATTTATATTTTTTAGAAATATTAATAATAATCCTTAAATATAACTATGACACGCTTGTCATGAGGCGACGATAGGTTTATTTATATTCATAAGGTATACAAAAGGGTTATTACAGATGGTCGATCAGTTGTTCTCTTCATAAAGCTCGTCCTGCGTCCTAGATAGCCGTCGGAGCTCATTGAACGTACTCACACACACCCCACTATTAAATAGTTAGGTAGAATTTTTTTTCTTTTTATAGAAAACGTTAATATAAGTAACAAAATGTTTAATACATTTAACTTCAAGCAAGGGATCTAATGTGGCTATTACTGTGAATTTATATTTTTAAACAAAAATGAATTCATCGGTATAAGTCTATCTAAATTAGAATATAACAGAAGACGATATATTCTAATTTGGATAGTTAAGGCGAAGGTAACCAAGTAGGAGCGAGGAGATGTTTTGGAGGCTGATGATAACTTACTTCTTTACTCAATTACTTAAATATATAAAACAAATAATATAATAAATAATAAAATAGACTAACTAAATCAAAGAATGGTTAAACTTTTTTAGGTATCCAACATTTATTTTACATATTTTTTATTGTTTTAGGATATTTGTGGTGTTTCGAAGTCAGGCAAATGTTGTTTATGCTTTTTGAATATTAATGGCAATACATTTATAAATGGTGATATTTATTTCATCCACCTACTATGGAAAAATGGAAAACAATTTATAAAAGTTAGGAAGGTTTAACTCACGTAGGACGTAAGTGGAGTGAGCTTGGTTATTACTTACAAAATAAAATGGGAGAATAAACCGATCATTAGTTGAGATTTACATTATCGAGCTAAATGCTCAACAATGCTGTTAGTTATTATTTAAAACAATGTTAGTTTTAATTACCATTATATTTGACATTATAAGTATTATGATTGTAAAATACCTTTTTTTTTTTTTTTTTTTTTTTTATACTTTCTAGGTTAATGCTTGACTACATTCCACCTGATGGAAAGTGGAAATGTAGTCTTAGATGGTAAAGCGCATTAACTTAGTAACCTATTCACTCTTCTCTTGAAGACGCCCACATTGTATTCGGACGGATTACAGCATTAATTAAGATCACAAATAAAGAAATCATATATGACTTCTAAATTCAAAAATATTGTATAATTCTTTGTAGATCCTAAGTCTATAGACGCAATATAAATCCTATCGCGACACTTCCTAATGGCTCTAAGGGTTACAACGACAAACTTCACAGGGGCTATTGACTTTATTTAAGATCTCTATACAGCTTTTAAATGTTATCAGAATGCTGGTTGATTTGACAGGTTATACTCACCTTGGGATTGGGAACGAATTAAGTAGATGTTAAAAGTATTATCTGTGCCTTCACAGAAGGAACAGCAAACAAATAAGGATAGATGGGAAGAAAATTGAGTTAAATTAAACTCTTGACGAACATAAAAAGAACTCTTGTGCGCATCGTTTGGGTTGTTGTGGAATATTTCAACTATTACCATAACTTTGTCATACTAAAACCTCTGGATTGATTTTTAAATATAAATTTTGATTGAAAATTTTCATAATTCTGTGCAAAGACCATACTCCTCGAAGCTAAGCAGACGCTAGTTACCCTTTATTTTAAAAGGTAACTTGCAGAAATAGTATTTTTAAGAAAACCTCTCTATTTTAAATTAGACCACCGCTGGCGCCGCGCGGAATGTAACAAACTATACCAGCACGAAAATTCTGTTAGAACATAACAGTATTTTATTTTAAACTAACTTATATTAGATATTGTATACATATAAAAATACATGTCTATTGACTACATAATTTGATGGTAGTCTCAATACTTTCTCATAGTCACGTACAAAGACATTGCTTTCATTATTGATAGATAATACATAAACAAGCATTCGCTTCGTAGATATTTTTATATAGTAACGAAACAAAATTACAATGAAATGCTCATAAGCAAAGCATGACAATTGCTATTTTCAAGTAACTTCACTAGTTTAAATACTTTACAGACGCTATATTTCTACTGAAACTGTATAGATAAATTCAAATTTAGGAAATTTTATAAACCCGTCTTGACAGACCGAAATAAGATACACAACAACTAAGTGATATCGGAAAGTCCATCACTAAGCCGGCTATAATTCAGTATCGTGTCATGTTGGTTAGTAACATATCAACAGTGAAATATTTTTATAATGGTTAACTTCATATTACTATTCCTACGTTATCAGACTAAATAAAATGGTGATATGATTTCATGTTCTTTGACTTCAAGACAAATAAACACATATACATTGATATTGTTTTTAAAATGTATTTTATTATGAACTCTAAATGCATGTATGCATGGTGTTTCTAAATATGATAAATATTTTTAAGAACGGATTTTACGGAATTCCTATCTCAACGGATTTCAACTTTTTTCATTTCGCCAAGTTTTAAACTTGCAGGAGATATACACTTTACGCGGGGTAAGAGCGGGGTATAGCAATGGTTACCATAGCAACGGTTACGATGACCACGGATAATATGACAAACGTTACCATAGCAACCTAAGTTCACATCCAAATTAATAGTGTTCCCAGCCAAGCGGGAGGGAATAAGCTAGTATCTAATATATGCAACATCAACAATATCACAATAATTATTTATAAAATCTTGGTATTTACGAACAATAATTCGGGATCAACACAATATGATGTATACTGTAACTGTAACTATAACTGTAACTGTAACTGTAACTGTAACTGTAACTGTATGATGCACATATATGATTTTTAAATAAATATTGATAACAAAAATAATAGTAAAATATAAAGTATATACATATATTGAGTTTGGCGATTATTTATAATACTAGGCTAGAATGTTTAAAATAAAATATTGTTTAATTAAAATTAAAAACCTTATATTTACTGGTATATGTTATTGGTTATAAAATTAAATGTTCTTAAAAACTGTCCACTCTTATTAAAAATATTAATGATAAATTCTCAGATTGTAGATAAAAAAAGGAAATAAACAGTGGTACAATTTGGAGGCTTAAGGGGGATATTTTCCTAGCAACCATTTAATATAAAGTTGAAGTATTAAAGTAAATTTAGTAGCTTCATAAATAAGACAAAGTAAGCAATTTTTTAATAACGTGAATTTGAAGGGTCTGGAGATAAACACAACATCAGTTGGTACAAAAAGATTTGTATAGGTTTTGTTCCGTATTTTATTAGTAAGTATGTATTTTTATTTTACATCTCCTGTGTGCAAAAATGTTATATAATATTTTTGGTCTAATGTGGTGGTAATGGTTTTAGATTTAAAAGTTTTCAGACAGTTTTCATAATTCTGATGTTTAGATATTTGGTCATTTCATTTGTCTCCATCCAATTTGTGTTTTTTTTTTCTAATAGGATATAAAATATGAAAGCTTTAGTGACTGGTTACATCAAAATTATTATCATAACATTTTGCAATGAAAGTTAAAGTTTTAAATTAAAATCGTTTCTTCTTACTTTGTTGTAGCTTTATGCCTCTTCACCTTTTTTTAGATTTAAATTTAATATGTATTTTTGTTGAATTTTCCGGGCTTTTAAAAAAGGTAAGAAAAAACTTTACCGTGTCTCTTTAATCGAATAATGATATGTATTTTTCTCAGACATTAATAAATAAAAAATATACTTATTTCAATAATAATAAACTGTTTAAGACTCTTACTTGTAATAAATATAATTTAATACACCGAAAATAGTTCCTTTAGTTTTTGAAGCAAGGGGTAGAGGCATAAAATCAAGTAGTGAATTTATAAAAGCTATTTCGATGCAAATAATGGACCTTTTGCTTCCTGAAATCCCTGGAGAATTGATACGATTTTTTTTAAAAGATAAAGAGAAAAAAATACTATCTTGGAAGGATATCGTTAAAGTGCGCCTCTCAAAAGTTTAAACTATTTTATGCCAAAGCTGAGGTTGTTTCTCCGCGCTGTAATAAAATGCTGAATAATGACGCACCAAAGTCATCCTTCCTGTCGATGACTGTCCATATCTAAGCTTTCATAAAAGGTTAGGTTTTTAATTTCTAAAATAGAAAATCTCTTAGTTATGAAATTAAATAGTAAATTATCCCTCTTTTGTTTTTTCTAAACCATTTACTTTATTTTTACATTGTATTTAAATATAAATTGAAAACATTGTTGAAGCTAAATATATTATCGCTACGTTTTTCACTTTAAAATCTATTACATTAAATAAATATGAAGATAAAATATGAAATGATAGTCAATTAAGACAAATAAAATATAAATGATTATGGCTGAGAAATTATAGCAACACTATATGTTTTAAAGTAATAGCTTTCGGAATTCTAATATTGAAAGAGAAACTTTGAGAGCCGAAAGGTATCAATGACGAAAGTTTCGAAGTACGAGTAAATAATGAAAACAATATATAAAAGTATCTCTGGGTTTATCGATGTTATATGTATCTTTTCTAAGCTTTCTTTCATTCATCTTAGATATTAGTTATCACGAGATCAAATTTATGGATGATTATGTATTAAGATAATGATTACTTTGTATTAAGAACATCCAAAACGAACCATTCAAATATTTGAACAACAGAACTAACAATTTTAATAATACATGAACCCGAATATACTTTATTCATTGAAAACACCAAAACTAATCAGAGTGAGAATTAGTTCTTTGTATTCTGGTGTTATAATAGTCTCGTGCTAATGAAAAGTAAAATATATGTTCAATGTTCAGTAATATCTGTTTTCTTTGTTAAATTATTCTTATATTTATTGGGCGTGTTATATACGTGTCTTTGTTTCGTTTAAAATTAATTAATCTATTATTATTTATTCTAAATTTACCCACATACAGTTTGTGATTACTTGTGATTATTTTTAATTTACTCACATACTCATTGTGATCATTTTTATTTTACACACATACAGTTTATGATTATTTGTGATTATTTTCAATTTACCCACATACAGTTTGTGATTACTTGTGATTATTTTTAATTTACTCACATACACATTGTGATCATTTTTATTTTACCCACATACAGTTTATGATTATTCGTTATTGTTTTCAATTTACTCACATACAGTTTGTGATTATTTGTGATTATTTTAAATTTACCCACATACTGATTGTGATAATTTTTAATTTACCTACATACAATTTGTGATTATTTGTGATTATTTTAAATTTGCCCACATACAGTTTGTGATTATTTGTGATTATTTTAAATTTACTAACATACTGATTGTGATTACTTGTGATTATTTAAAATTTACATACCTACAGTTTGCGATTACTTGTCATTATTTTCAATTTACTCACACACAGTTTGTGATTATTTGTGATTATTATCAATTTACACAAATACAGTTTGTGATTATTTTATATTTACTCACATACAGTTTGTGATTATTTGTGATTATTTTAACTTGATCCTCATACAGTTTGTGATTATTTTTAATTTACCTACATACTAATTGTGGGATTATTTATCAAGGAAGGATAATACTTTTAAGAAATTATTTAGAATTTTAAAAGCATTTTTAGTTATACTTTGAAGTCATAACACGAGATCACATAAGGGTACTGTTTTTTCCATAATTAAGAAAAAAACATGAAACAAGAATATTCACGTCCCGTCACGGCCTTTATATCTTAATAATAATATTATCTCTATAGATTTCAGTTACAAGTTGAGAACTGCAGATGAGAAAGTATATATAGCTTACTGTTTTATGATCATTACTTTTATCAGTACAATTAATAAAATAATGTCCATACGAGTCTTTCGCTGCATCGAGATATTAAAGAATTATTGAAGCAATTATAATATTTAAATTATGCATTTGGATGAATTATAAATCTTTTAACTTATTTCAATTATTCATTGTTTACTGAACTGAAACTGAAAATGGACTTCGCTCTCCCAAAGATGCATTACATATTTAATAGTATTAGTGAATCCGATGTAGAAATAAATTTGCTAAACATTTTCCCGAGATTTATATACTATCACACAGATTTTTTCTCTTATACTTAGACTGTGTTGACCTCTAGAGTCAATATTACACGTAATGCTAACCGCAGCGGGCAAGTTTCTTCCGTTGAATTGTATTACTATCACTTTTATTATTGGATCCGGAATTTATCAATTTCTTATATTCAATTCGATACTTTACTTAGGTATAAATAACTTTTTCAACTATTACTATTTTTATACCCAATTCAACAAACTGAATATATTTACACCAAATTCTTATCTTGTTTGTCTTAACTGCTGGAAGGCGTCCGTCTCTTGCATCCGGACGCTTTTATGTTAAATTAACACAAAGGCTTTAAAGACAAACAGAAGTTTCAAGCGATTTCGTCCTACATATGTAAATAATTTAGCTATTGAATTTGGCTCTATCTGCTCTATCTGTCTATATATCTATTGTTATATTATATATTTTCACAAAAAAGATTACTTAAATGAATAAACCTTTTGAAACTTATAGAAAATACTACAATATCGTATTGCATTTCATTTACGTAAAAACCCCAATTTCAAACTTTGGTATGTAGGTGTCATAACTCAGTGTAATATGAATGATATATCGCGGTGGTGTTGAATTGTTTATGAGACAAACACAACGCTTACGAATAGCACCGCTTGAATGAAGGCTGTTGGGTATAAATACTGCCTGATGGGATATGGGACTTAGGTTTATGGCCTCTAATGTTGTTTGAATTATATAGTTTCTGGCTCTATTCTATTGATGATATCATATAACAATCATATAACAATCCTCCGTACTGTACTGATTAGACATCTCTTGTGTTCATTAACAATGCTGTAAATCATTAAAGGAGTAATTTATTTTATTTTGCATAGAAGCACCTAACAGGTGAGGATAAAGAAATGTTTATTTAACAAAATATTTCAAAAAAGAAAGAGTTTCTTATTGATTTCTCGTCACAGACCTCTATTTTTAGATATACGAGTATGTTAAATTTGGCATGTTAAAAAGTGTATCTCTATATGCAATTAAAAAAAAGTTTTGTCCATCACAGCACCGATACATACATACATTAATTAGTTGAAATATTATTAACTACTCACACTCACATTAAATAATTCTTTGTTTTAGAAACAGCTTAGATAATATTTTTAAATCTTATTACTATTACTTAAACTCTTAATTATTAATTAATGAATTATGACTTAAAGTATTTATAACGTTTTTAAATAATAATGTAGACTAATATAGTATAAGTGCTATGTAACATGAAATAAATGAGTGTTAATAATGGCTTAAAATCGAAGCAAGTGGTTATTTTTGGTGAGACATTAAGTAAATCCCCTCTACAAATTGTGGTCTTTGTCAGGACTTTTATCCACGAGGACATTTCTATTTCAAAAATCTAATTTAACAAGAATAGCGACATTTGATTCCTCAATTTGCATTTATTCTTTTATTGTTATTTCCTTTTGATGTCATTTGCACTTAAGGTATAAAAGTTACTTTAATATAAAACACAAAAAGTTTTAAAGTTATCTTGTATTCATTAGATTTTATGTTTTCTTTTTTATGTTAACGATGGAAAGGGAAAAAAATTTATATATTGTAATAAATTTCAATAAAATGTTTGCAGCCTCTTACTTACTAGTTTGTATCAGAATCAAATTCAATTTAGGGAATAACCAGTCTCATGTAACACAATACTGCCATATCATATAAATTAATAAGTCAATCCGGTTTTATTAGGCCTGTGATCTGATTATCAAATTTGTTTAAAATTGTGTATAGAAAATTCTCTCTAATGATAAATATATTTAAGTAATATTTATTCGGAATAGTTTTAACTAAAAATGTTGTATCTAGTTTGTTATTACAATGGGACCTCTTAAAATATATTATCAATAATTAATACTTAATTGTGTTAAGATCAAATATTGTAAGCGTTCCAACTTATTAGCAGTTATGACTTTGATCTCGAACAGCAGAGTTCTAAAACGTAATTCTCTATTGTCTATACCTTCACCTGGACCATCACCCACCTAGTTGCTTGATTTGATTTATTTATATTTGATTTATAATTTGGATTCATAGTCTTCTGTTAAAGTATAGGCAACAGAATACTATACCTCTTCTAAAAATTTCGTAGCTTGATATAAACATTTTTGAGACACACGAGTATAATAAATTACTTAATACTTATACTATATACATTTGTACAAAAAACTACAATATCATTGTCTACTATATTTTTAAAATTATTATAATGCATTTATAAATTTGTTATACAAATATTTATATATAAAAACTGCCTGTGCGGTTACGCCTCAATAAAATAGAGTTCATGGCATTTTGCAAGATCAAAATATAGATAAGCGGAGTATTAAAATGAGTAAAAAATCACAAACCTTTGTTGTTTCATGTTATAACTTATCACCATTTTTACGGAAAAATTGCGTTATTAAATCAAGTTATGGAATGGAAAATTATAATAATTTATCACTTAATTTATATTCTGCCTATTTAGTTGTTTTGAAAGAAAATTTTAGATAATCATAAAAAATCTTGCAAAATATTTCCAGATCATGTTTAAGGACTGTAAAGAAAAATAATTTATATATGGTATATTTTGTCTGTTATTAGAAGAGCGAGGAAAAAACGAAACACTCGGAAGAATGGCAATCTTTTTTGTGTGTGACAGAAGGATTAGAGAAAGTCCTTAAAGTAATTGTTTTCCTTATTGCTTAATTTAGAGAATAATGCAGCGTTTATTAATAAAACAATACAGTAAGTAATATATCACCAACTACATACGAAGTATAATATAAAATTTATTAAATCAATAATATTATGCAAACAGTCTGATAAGCATAATATATATATTAACATATTTAATGTTATTGATCCAAATAAACACAAGACAAGAAAAACATTCTGAACACAGATAAAGTGTATTCGGAGTGCTGTTGGTACAATTTACAACAAACATTCATCTCACACTTCCAGTGACGTAAGCCCTACATGAAACATCTAAACACAACTAGAAGTATAATGTTATAGTTAGGGACATTATTGTCGTTAAAACTTATTATTATATTTAATCTTAATTATAATTTTTAGGCATATGTTAAATCAACGCATATTATAAAAACTTGTTCCATCTAACAGAGTATTAGCAATGAGGACTTGAATATTGCTGTAAGATTTTATCAGGAGTTGTTTTAAAAACGGATTGATATGAATATAGATTTCTTTTATTTAATTTCTTTTTGGTATTTTGGTAAAGTTATACGTATTTCAATAATAAAAATCATTTGTGTTACATTTGTTTTATAATATTATTAAATTGTTGTTCGCTTCCATAGTTGTTAATAACTATAACATATTTTACAACGTAGCATACATTAGTATTTACTTAATAATATATCACAGTAAAAAGACTATTATTCTAGAAATGAATCGTTTGAATGAAAAGGAAACGCTCGCAGGCTGAAAGTGAAAGGAACCTCGATGAAAAACAGTACCTATAGTTTTATTCGTAGATGATAAAATATATTACACCATTTCATATTTAACATATTTAGAACACAGATACCTATATGACAGTGGCTGAAATTTCTAGCTTTAACATAAACATAAACACAACTAGATATTATATAAGGTTAAAGTTAGGAACATTATTGTCTTGAAAACTTATTTTTATCTTTAAACTGAATTATATTATTGTTTAATTATATGGTATAAATATAGTGAATAATTATGACAAATAATAGTTTTTTTTTCTGCGAAATAGTAGATTGATTTAAAACACTATTTTTCTAAGATCCAAGGCAATTGTTTGGAATAACAATTATCTTGTGACGAACAGAAAATAATTAAAAGTCAACAATTACTTTTGAAAAGGAACATCAAAAAATTTCATGAGTACTTTATTAATATCATAGTATTGTTTGAACTGTCAATTGAATGTTTTGTTTAAAATGCACCGAATCTAAAACTTATTATGTTTAAGAAACATTTGATATTTTTGCAACTCCTGAATCGATGTCCATTAAAAAATTCAATAGTTTGAAATGTTTTCAAAATATGGAAAAAATATCACCAAATCACCAAATCAATTATATCAAAATAATATTTACAGGTCTTTGTACTGAATGGAAACGTGATTCCTGAACCTTACCTGAAAGTAATTAATTACTTTGATAATTCTATCATAGTTATTCTATATCTTATTACTTGAAATTTAAAACAAGGGTTATTTAATATGATTCCTGATGAAAGATATAATGCTTTGAAAACTATCATCGAATTCCTTTTATTTTCAACACGTCTACTATCTAGTACTTATCACAGAGCAATCGACTGCAATGTCTGACAGTGTACTATTAGTCTTTATTGTATAATGCTATTATTAATGATTTGTATAACTGTGGTCATATCCACACATATACTTAGTACCAAAAAATATACAAAATGTGGAATCTACACATGCGGAGGTTGTGATTAAGTGATTAATATTTGCTTTCCTATAGATAGAGCCGAATGCAAGAGTTAAGTTATCTACATATATATCGAATGAAAACTCATTAAAACTTTTGTTTATTTTCAAAGCATTTGTGTTTACTTAAAAGTTTCCGGATGTAAGAGACGGAAGCTTTCCAGCAGTTAATAGAAACAAGAAAGGAATTTGACTTAAATATATTCTTTTCTACATAGTCTTTTTATTTTGATATAAAATATTTGTATGAAAATTTGTTAACACCTAAGTAAAGTTTTGAATAGAATTTATCAATATGCCGGTGATAATAATGTAAAACAACGGACGAACTTCTCCGCTTCTGTTAGCATTACGTGTGATATTGACTCGAGAAGTCAATAATCTAAGTTGCAATCTTGCATATGTAAATAAACTTTTTCCTTTCTCAGCATTCAATATCCTTCCGCCATTAAAAGGCAGAAATTTCGAGGAAAATATTCATGAGATATATGTCGCATAATTTCGACACGATATTAAAAGTCCCTTCTGTGAGATACTTTTGTTATTGATTGAATTTTTTGTTTGATTTTATGTTCGTTTATTCTGAAACTGAAGTGTATGTAATAAAAGTTGTTAGAATGTTTTTACTATACTTTTTGATTATTATTATCGATGCTATAATATAAAATTACGGAAACTTTCAGAATATCTGTATCGACATACAATAACACCGGATGCTTCAACAGCGCAGTGCGTGCTGGGCACGCACACCCGTGCTCCTTCGAACAACGCGGGATGTGTAACTTGTACTAGTTGCTAAGTTTCAATAGATGACTCAGTACTGTTTGTCTGTTTGTGCTTTCACGCATCACGGAAACTTAACGGTTTTTCATGAAATTTTGCTATAGTTATAGCATAAAGACCAAGATTCTAAGACGAGAATTTATAATGAAGTCACAACATATAGTTTAATTTAAGATATAATTCTTTAATATATTATAATGATATCGACTTTATTCATAAATGTACTTTAACATGTTTTATTTCTTATTACCAGAATCATTTTGTCTACAAACATCATTTCTTGACTTCA
Organism: Melinaea marsaeus rileyi; assembly: GCA_918358865.1. NCBI lineage: Eukaryota > Metazoa > Arthropoda > Insecta > Lepidoptera > Nymphalidae > Melinaea > Melinaea marsaeus. The sequence goes on from OU911094.1 coordinate 10,571,810, forward strand.
TTTTACTTTCACTATCAACAAACATCATTAAAGTAAGGAGTTAATAAATAATTATATTATACATTTAAACAAGATAAATTATTACATTATATCATAATTTTATCCCCAAAACTATCAAAAGAAAGGTAATTAAATAGTAATCTAATTTAAGCAACTTTGAGGAAAACATTATGTTCAAAGTGTAGTATAGTAATTGTTTATAATTTAATCTTAAATCAATTATTCATAACTAGGTATATGTATTATTATAAAGCTAAGGCTAATAAAATTACAATTTTAGACATTCGTATTAAAACGTAAATATGAGAGTGTGAAGTATATAGGAGCTGTCGAATGCAATGGTCTGGTCGGGTTGAATAGTGAAACTCTCGCTCCACAGATTCAAAGCCTCTATTTATATCTATAATGGTCTTTATATTACGGTGTGCGTTTTCATTATATAGACTAGTCATATTAAATACACCAAGAATGTATCCTATTTAGAATTAACTAATTCAATTGTCGCATATTTAATTTGTAAATTTATTAAATTGTAACTTACTTAGATATAAATACTTCAAGTATAGTAGTTCAAGCGTCAAGGTTGGACATCGATAGGACAAGTCAGTCACAATATATAAGGATATATTGTGACTGACTTGTCCTATCGACAATTTATTACAGAGATATTTACATAACAAAAGGTTGTTATGTAAATCTCTTGCAAAGTTCTAAATTTCCCGAGTTCTTACTCGAAACAGTTCCTTTTGCGACAAAGAGACCTTTATTTTAAGCGGTATTAATTAGTGGTTTAAGTAATTACCAGGGTCAGAAATCATGAACTTAGTTACCTAATTTCTTCCTGGTTCTTGTCATTGCATAGTTTTTTTTGGAAATCTTTTATAAATAATTTTTAGAACTGATTACGCAGCTTTCATGTAATTTAAAAGTAAAACAATACAAACAATCAGTTTTATGCCAGAGCTGCCCCTGACTGTATATTACATTAAATACAATTTACAATCACTGGGAAATATTCCTACTTTTTATGCTATTTTATTTCCTACTTTTTATATTTTATCTATGTCCTGATACCGAAAGTAGTATAAAAATATTTTGATTAGGAAATAGTATGTTATAAGATTATATAATTATCTAAATGCTCAGAATTTTGATAACTAAATAAATTTAACATTAATGTATTAAGTAAACTACCTTGTTACATAATAGTAATTGATTCAAATCTTCTAAGAAAATATTAATGTAATAATGACCGGTATTAACATATTGCTAAAACATTAGTTTAATTTAGTGCTAAAAGATTTAGTTTAGTCACGTTGTTTGTCCGCGATGGACTCCTAAACTACTTAACCGATTTAAATAAAATTTACACACCACGTGCAGTTTGACGTAACTTAAAAGAAAAGATTGTTTTCATCTCAATTCACAGTCGTAATATTATTTTATTGCAAATAATTTTTTTATTATTCTAATGGCAGATATCACCATCCTTACTCGAAATTATAGATTCTAAAAGATTGTATATTTTTTTTCATATTACTAAGTCTATAATCACAATGTAAATCCTATCGCGACACTCCCTAATGGCTCTCGAGAGGTACAACGGAAACTTCACAGGAGCTATTAACTTTATTTAAGGGCTCTATAAACCTTTTAAACGATATCAGAATGCTGGAAGGTTAGTCAAGTTATACTCACATTGGGATTTGGAACGGATTCCATTTGATTGAATGATAATTTTAAATAACCTTAATATCGTAATACACATTTTAAAGTAAAGAAGATGGCGGAGGAGCACTTAGTTCATCCTTAATATTCCGGACAAGTCATTTTAAAAATCCCAAAATCATCAAAGTTATTGCCAAGCCTGGGTTTTAATAATTTATTTGAGGTATTAAACTCAAAAGGAAATGATTTTTGATTCCAGATACCAAAGACAATTTTATATAAAAGCGAAATTCCATCATTTGCATTCAAGTAGCTTCTATAAATTCACTACCTGCTTTTTACTTCGAAGGCTGAACTATTTTTTAAGCATTGTTTCTAATGCTTGACGTTTTAGAAAAATATATTTCATTAAGTAAAAGTATTAAACAAATCTTTTACAAGAAAAAAAAATAACAACAAAAAAAAATAGAGAATATTATTATTTATTGTAATATTTTTGTACTAAATTTTTTGTAGTATTGCGTTGACCTTTATATTAAATTTAACATTTTATTCAATAAATATTTTATAAACTATCTATAAATATTTTCTTTCAATGTTATAGTAAGTAATACCTAACTTATATGAAAATTAATCGAAAAAAAATTAACAAAACCATAACTACAATACAAAAATCGTTCTTTATTGCGGGAAAAACTTCAAAGTTATCCAGTTACTATCGAGTTACTGTTTTAATAGTTCTAACTTTAGCAATGTTTCAACAATTTTGGACTTTACGACAACAACAAAGTAAAATTTAATATAATTGATAATATATACAAAAAATAAAATGTCAATGTTTAGTTTCTTATCGCAGTCAAAAGTGACCACAATACAATAAGTTATACATCATAAATTGTTACAACAGTATAATTGGTGTAAAAATTTATCATAACTTTACTTAGATACTTATAAACTTTCTGTTATGACTACAATCACTAAGTTAAGATTGTTGATTGAGTGTTGATTGATTGAGTTCGTACTCAATTGTATATTGCTAAATCCATCTCATTAAATAGTTGTTATTAAACACATTTTTTGTTTGTAAATTAGTTTAATAAATGGCATAATTAATTAAAATAATTTCCAAAGTGAGATATGTATTAATCCTTATCCGTAATATTTTGTTGCAGGTTCTGAAAAGTGTTTAATCATCGAAAAGAAGAGGCATTTAAAGTAGAACACGGTGGAAGAAAAAATATTTTTCTCCATAGCAATAAACGGTCTATTTCCAACATATCTGCTTCCTTCCGGAGTATCCTTACTCCATCCACTTTCTCGAGATTTAAGAGAGACTAATTCCTTTTTTTTTAAATTGTAAAACATCTATATTTTATATTACTTAAAGAATTACGTAATATAAACCATGTAACTTTCTTCTACTACGCCTACTGTCTTGTTTTATTTTTGAAAGCAACTTTCTAAACACAATCTTGTTTAACTCTAACTCAGCTACGTTGTCATTGTTTATTGTCTAAAGTATTAAAAAGTAATTCAAATATCGTCGATCAAATTATTTTTTTGTTTATCATGTATATAAGTTTCATTGTTGTTTTTAATATTTCACACTATTTGTACAATACATATTTATTTATTCACTAGTTCAAACAACAAAGTTCTTACAATAACAATATAAAATATTACCATTTAAAATATCTTAATTATATATATTACATCTTGGACTGACTTAAATGTGGAAGATTATAAGGGACACGGACGCAGTGTGTGTGTGAAGAATCATAGAAGTAAGTCTCCACTGACATGACGTATGATAGAAGTACGTAGAAAAAAATTACATATTTTGTCTACTTCAAATAATTATAATAAGGACAAGTAAAGAAAGATAATAATTATATAGCATATGTTTATAAACTATATATTGTTAACATTCTTTTACATTGTAGATTTGGTAAAATGTTAAAAATAAAAATTGAAAAGTTTATACCCTTTTAGCTTTAAGTAAAGTAACTTTCAAATTATGTGATAATACTAATTAAAAGTTAATAAAGTTGCGAGCTAAAACAAGCTTCTAAAATTCTTATGCAATAAACACTAAATATTTTCATTTTTTATTCAGTTACGATAGAAGTCAAGTCTATTTGATATGTACATTTTACTATATATGAGAAGTATTCTGAGTGTGAGAATTGTAAGTAGAGAATCACAGTTAATATTAAATAATCTTTATTCAACAACAACAATAAATTAAAAGGTTCAACATTTTCTTTTAATAATCCTTTTTGTTGGATTATACAACGACTTTGAGTATCACATAAACCAGAAAGCCAACAAAGCTTATAGTTAGATATCACCAACAATTTCACATTTCGTGGTTGGAGTTCAGAAGGATTAGTGACCATTGTGTGTGGTGTTACGACACTGGTAACAGACTCTTCATTAGATGTTTCTTGAAGAGAACCAACCTACTAAAAATATATAACAATGCTTTTAAATACCAACTTCATTTTCCTTCTTAAGGTTTTATTAAAACTTTGTTATAATATAATGCTTCAAAAATGTTTATTAAAATTTAAATACAATGTAAGATTGTTCAGACAAAAAAGAGGAATAATTTATTATTTAATTTCATAACTAAGAGATTTTCTATTTTAGAAATTGAAAACCTAACATTTGTATGGAAGCATAGATACAGACAGTCATCTAAAGATGCATGATTGTGGTGCGTCATTATTCAGAAATTTATTACAGCGCGGTGAATCAACCTTAGTTTTGTCATAAAATAGTTTGATCTTCCTCTGTGAGAGGCACTTTGACGATATCCGTCTACAATAGCATTATTTTCTCTTTACCTCTAAGTAGAATTTGTATTCATTCTCCAGGAATTTTAGGAAGCAAAAGATCAATTATTTGCATCCAAATAGCTTCTATAAATTCACTACCTGATTTATTTGCTTCTCCCTTTGTTTCAAATCTTTATAGAAACTATTTTCTGAATATATTGTTTCTGTGATTGACACACTAAAAAATTTTATTTATTATAAGTAAGAGTATTAAACATTTTCTTAAGAAATTTCATGAAAAAAACAAATATGAATAAAAGCAAAAAAAAAAAAATCCGTGCCCGCGGGGTGACACGCGTGGGTAGACCTCGTGTTTAACTCGTTTAAAATATAACTCACTATCTAAGAATAACACATGATGCCGTTGTTTACATCAAAAATTTTCAAGCAAAAAGCGGTTTTTATTTTTTTTCTCAGAAAAGATATCTTTTTTGGAAATACTTTTGATACTTAAATTTAGAGTAAAAAATGACCTTTCTATTAAAAATATTTGCGAGGAGGGAATGTTTACCAGGGAGGGAATGTTTATATATATATATATATATATATGCGTGCGTGCGTCCAGATTAGATTTTTGTCAGCACGATAGCGGCCGCAGTTTCGCTCGGATCGCTTTCAAACTTTGCACAAAAATCAACCATCCAAAAATGAAGGTCAAGTTCGTTAACCAGAGAAATCCGCCCACAGGGGACGCTAGGGTCTCACTTTTTCTGATTTCAGTTTTTCGACCATAACTTTTTCCCTATACAAAGAAGATCAATCACGTTCATATTATATGATGTCTTTGATGAATATCTATAACTAATGTAGATAAACCGAAAACCTAACTTCAATAACTTAGGGGTGGGGGTAAAAAAACCGTAAATTTTTGGAAAAAAATTCATAACTTTTTTCTGGTAAACATTCTTACATTACAAGTATTTTTAATAGAAAGGATATTTTTTACTCTAAATTAAGGTACTAAAAGTTTTTCCGTAGAAGGTACTGTTTCCGAGAAAAAAAATAAAAACCACTTTTAGCTTGAAAATTTAAGGTAGGCCACGGCAACTTTTTTTCTTTTTTATTTTTTATCTCGGAAAAGGTATGTTTTTTGGAAATATTTTTGGTACTTAAATTTAGAGTAAAAATAACCTTTCTATTAAAAATATTTGCGAGGAGGGAACGTTTACCAGAAAAAAGTTGCCGTGGTTTTACCTACCTTCAATTTTGAAGCTAAAAGTGGTTTTTATTTTTTTTCTCGGCAACGGTACTTTTTACGGAAAAACTTTTGGTATCTAAATTTAGAGTAAAAAATAACCTTTCCATTAAAAATACTTGTAATGTAAGAATGTTTACCAGAAAAAAGTTATGAATTTTTTTCCAAAAATTTACGGTTTTTTTACCCCCACCCCTAAGTTATTGAAGTTAGGTTTTCGGTTTATCTACATTAGTTATAGATATTTATCAAAGACATCATATAATATGAACGTGATTGATCTTCTTTGTATAGGGAAAAAGTTATGGTCGAAAAACTGAAATCAGAAAAAGTGAGACCCTAGCGTCCCCTGTGGGCGGATTTCTCTGGTTAACGAACTTGACCTTCATTTTTGGATGGTTGATTTTTGTGCAAAGTTTGAAAGCGATCCGAGCGAAACTGCGGCCGCTATCGTGCTGACAAAAATCGAATCTGGACGCACGCACGCATATATATATATATATATAAACTTTTTGACCAATGGTCATTTCGGACTCAGGGGGTCATAAGAAGACCTCCTGTGAAGAAATTTTCCCAAAATTCGAAAGTCGGGTACAAATGAATGGGCAGACCGAATTCTTCGAGGTCTACCCAACAATATTATTTGATTATTTCAATATTTTTGTACCAAATTGTGTCAATGCAATGCAATTATTATCATTTTACTTAGATATTTATAAATTTTCTGTTATAATTACAAAGACTAAGTTACATGTGTAAAATTTCTAGTAAGATTCTGAACGATATTGTTATTTTATTGTAGTCCCTGAAGAAAATGTTTAATGGATGCGAAGAAGAGGAACTTAAAGTAAGACCTGGTAAAAGAATATAGAATAATATACTTTGATAAAGCAAACGGTCTATCTCCGGCATAGCGTAGGAAGCCTACTTTCTAGAAAATTTGAGATTAAAACCTTTTATTTCTAAAAGGAAGATATATTTTTTATATTACTGATATAATTGATGATATTTATAATTCCTTTTCGTTTATATTTTTCTAATTATAATAATTTATGAAATCATATGAATAGTGTTAAATAGAAACCAACGAAAGCTACATGAAACTTTTCTATTCCAGAATAAATATTATGTTTTCAAAATATTACAAAGTTTTAAGCCCCTCCTATAATATTTATTATGAAAGTTTTAAGTCTCTCTAAGTTGATACTCCTAGTACTTAGGATACAAAGTACCAGGTAATGAGGTAAAAAGCCCTACGAGGTTGAAATATCGTATAATAAATGTTATTTTTCGCAATACCATCGCTATGTAGATAAACAGAAATGATGATACGAGTATGTCGGATAGCCCCAACAAGTATAAGTCCTTACTTTTCTGATAAAAGTTTCCTGTAATTCTGATGATGTTTGTGCAAAATGACATTTTCATCTATTACATAGTTAGGAGTTGAAAGCGTAACAAAGAAATATATATTCACCTACATAGATAATAATTATGATAATTTAAATAATCTAATCATAATAAACATACAAAATCTACACATAACATAACTTAAATTATCCAATAGTAAAAGACTCTTCAAGCAGGCTTAAGTGTTGCATATTTTGTCCGTTACAGGCTACGGTTGTAGCCAATTATTACTACTACTACGTTTGTAGCCAATTATTGAAATGAAAAAATAATAGTTTTTGTGAACAGTTTTTATGTACACTGTGATACTATTTTCTTTATACAAACCCCAAACTAGAACAGTGAGCGTTTGTTTAGAAGATTGTTGAAAACTTTTTTATTGATATAAGGCTATTTGGGTTTGATTACTTTCTATTGATGGAATTGAGAGGTCTCTTTCATTTATTGGAGTGTATTTAGTTTTGAAATAATAAGGGGTTATTGGATTGCTTTCAATCATTCAGAAGGAGAATACTGATACCTCTTTATATTTGTAAGTAGATATTATTATATCCGGACTATTATTATATTAGTATGTACTTAAATAAGATATATAAATACCTTCATGTCAAGATCGATATCTGAAAGCTTTATATGCTATTAAATAGGCCAAGAAAGTGATAAAGAAGTAAATTTCAAAGTCACTAATGTTATAGATATGGATGAACTTGCAAAAGATTTTGCAGTTACAGAGATCTTAAATACTTGAAAAAATATTTTTGTAATGTAAGATTTTATGACCATAATTACTTATAATTATTTTTTTTTAATGTTGATTTACTTAGAAATCCAATAAATTATTATATTTAACTGAAATTTGAAGAGAAATTTCTAGTATATGACCTTTTGCCTTGCAATGTATTTACATTCATTCAGTAGGTGTAATATAATGCGAAACTAGGAGGAGAAAATATATTGTCTTTGGCGACGTTACGACCGACCATGAACTGAGGATTTCAATTTAGAATAATACGAGTAGGTTCCGATTGTAGCTAAAATTCTGAGTACAAATTAGACATAGTTACAATTAGAAATAGTTACAAGAGATGTCTGATAAGTGCAGTACGGAGGAAAGGATTGTACTTTTACTTTTACTATCCTAATTGTATTGTATAATTGATACAATGTATTTATCGGATTTAATTATAACTAACGCCAACCGTGCACGGCGGGTGTTGAGCTGAGCTGAGAAGAGGACTTCTTTCTTCTTTTCTTGATAACTTTTGAATGGCAAAACATTTTTTCAATCTGTTTTCGCTATAACATCCGCCTTCAGCTCAAACATACATGAGAAAATTTTTAGCTAATTATCTCGTCGCATTCTGGAGACAACTAAACACAAAAAAAGATATTTTTTTTTTCTTTTTTTTTATGTTATAGGAGGGCAAACGAGCTTGCGGGTCACTGTTAATGTGTGATCACCGCCGCCCATGAACTCTTGCAACATCCGAGGATTCACAAGAGCGTTGCCGGCCTTGGAGAAAGGAATATATGACTTTTTTGAAGGTACCCATGTATCGATCTGGAAATACCGCCGAAGGAAGTTCGTTCCACATTTGAGTGGTACGTGGGAAAAAAGTTCTTGAAAACCCCACAGTTGCAGAACGCCACGCATCCAGGTGGTATGGATGGTAAAGGAGGCGATGGCGAGCTGTGCGGTAGTGAAATTCGGCGGTAGGCATCAGATCGAATAGTTCTTCGGAACACTCCCCGTTGTAGATGCGGTGGAAACGCACAAAAAAGCCACGTCTCTACGCAATGCCAAAGAGTCCAGCCGTTCGCAGAGCAGTGGGTCCCCGACAATCCGAACGGCTCTCCGTTGTACGCGGTCAAATGGTGGAAACTGATATTGGGGTGATCCGGACCAGAGATGAGAACAGTACTCCATGTGTGGCCGGACCTGCGCCTTATAGAGCGCAAGTCTTTGGCCAGGTTTGAAATATGGCCTCGCTCTATTGATCACTCCCAATTTCATCGAGGCCAACTTGGCCTTGCTCTTCAGATGACCACGAAACCGACAATCTCTCGAAATGTCGAGACCCAGTATTCTGATACTTGGCGAGGCAATAAGAGGAGTGCTCTCGAAGAGCGGTGATACGACAAATGGGGTTTTCTTAGTGGCAAACGCGCAAACCTGTGTCTTTAGGGGATTGCACTGAACGTGGTTCAGTTCACCCCACTCAGAGGCCATCCCCAGGGAGGTATCTATTGAAGACACAAGTTTCATCCGGCACTCATCGACGTTTTCCCGAGAGAGACCTGCACGACCGGAATATACCGCATCTCCAGTGCTGTCATCCGCATAACAATGTATATTGGAAATATCCAACATATCATTGATGTGCAGGAGGAACAGAGTTGGAGATAGCACGCAGCCTTGGGGTACACCAGCGTTTACTGGCTTGGGGTCCGAGCAAAAATCGTCGAGAACGACCTGTATGCTCCACCTAGTGAGAAAGCTGGTGATCCACTTGCATAAACTCTCGGGAACCCCAAAGGAAGGTAGCTTCGAAAGAAGCCCCTTGTGCCATACACGTTCGAAGGCTTTTGCCATATCCAGACTAACTGCCAGACCCTCTCCCTTGCTTTCAATAACCGTTGCCCAACCGTGAGTAAGGTAACAGAAGATTACCAGCTGATCGACGATAGCGAAAGCCATACTGCCGGTCATTGATCAACTGGTGATCCTCAAGGTACGTTAGGACCTGTCGGTTTATGATAATCTCCATTATTTTGGAGAGAAGGGAGGTAATGGCGATAGGCCTGTAATTAGCTGAGTCCGAGCTATCACCTTTTTTAGGGATCGGATGGACAAGGGCACACTTCCATGAGACCGGGACTACGCCTTTAATGTAGGAGTGCCGAAATCTCTGAATCTCTGAAATCTCTGCCGAAGTGAGGTCTCCCAAACGGCTAAGAGTTTCGCTTACACTCAGCTCAATTATTATACGAGAAATCCTTAAATATGATAATACACTTTCTAAAATAATAAAAAAACACAAATATTCACAAATTTTAAAGCAAATTTTGTCGAAATAATATTAGAGAAAAGTTTTATTTTGTTCTGTCGTCTTGTCTTTGTTTTCGCTTCAAATAATTTTTCCTTCAATCTGACCTCAATATAATATTTCAAGGTTACGGTTTTATTCTTATTTTGTCGTAGAATATATAAACTTATTTATTTACAATGTTTACATTCATGTGGAAGACTGATGAAAAATGTTTACAATTATTTTTAAACCAGGGATGGTTATTATTTTTACTTGAGAGAATAGCCGAGTATTTTTAATAAAATATTACGTCAAATAAATCCTTGTTTTTCATAAAAGGCAAGTTGCACTCTGAGAATTAGTAGAACGTCAGTTTAGTTCAGTAATATTAAAAATATATATATTTAAAACCTTAAATTTCTCTCGGCGTGGCTCCAGTCTTAATAAATTGGTTATCATTTTTATCACTTCTCCTAATTTTAAATAGTGAGTTCTTTCAAAAACACTGATACGGGTAATTTTTTATTTCTTATCAAATGCAAACCTGTTTTTTAAGTAGTATCTTAAATATATAATACAAATTGCTTTTTAAAGAACTGAACACTTAATTAATTATCTCGGTACAGCGTCCTTTCTCACGCTATAAATCTTTCTCGCAGACTATTTTTTTAATGCACCTTCCTAATGTTATTCTAAAACTGCGTTTTTATAATAGTAAAAAAATGTGAATTTTACTAATTAATTTCCATTGTTCAGTAATATTAATTTAGATTATTAAATTATATAATCACAGGGGTAAGTAAATATATGTTTCATCTGATAGTTTGTGATCATTGTCTATAGGCATTGGCAAAATATAGGAAAATTTCATTACTTACGGATTTATGTAAAAAGTTACTCTTTTTAGACATAACTAAATAACGTATGTCATGTAATATATAGAATCATAAATCCAAATCCAATCCTAAATGTACTGAATCTATTCTTCGGTGTAATGGTTCGAATTTATTTAACCCTATTACTGTTTAATCTCTTGCCACCATATTATCATTTATTATACTAATTAATAGCAGTGAAATTCGTCATCTTCTTTTCTAAAGAACTACTTTTACTAATATCCATCCACCTTGAAGATAAACTAATGGTTCTAGCAATTACATAACAACTTGCCAACAGTTGTAAATTAGACCCTTCAGTAATTGTCAGTGTTAATTGCGACGAGTGAAGAGGGACGATCATACAATGATGTAAACTGCGTTCATTTAAATGATGATTAAAATAGTACTCTATTACTTTAAAATGGAATGGGACTCTATGGCATAATGAAATTAAAAACATACTTCTTTTGGATAATAAAAATATATTAGATACAAGTTTTTCGGTTACATTAAGTTGTTTTCATAACATAGTTTATTAGTCTCTTATTTATTAAATTACAGCGTACATATCACGTGTCATGTTGCTGTGTATCTTTGGTAATCCGTCATGTCGTAGAACGTCCTCTTCATAATGACTATCCTTCGTCACAAACTTACTTCATATTACAGAGTACACTAAAAGATAGACGAGCGAAACAAAGTAACTATGTTAAAAAAGTAAAATTATTTATATACTAAGAATTACAACATAAATAAATTTTAAGCATTCATGGGCTTTAATAACTTTTGTAAGCTCTTTTTTAAAGTTTATTTAGAAATAAATTTTCTAACATATTGTCCCCACGATATTCACGTAAAAAATTGACTTCACAACATGACGTTATTTGTTGATATGGATGTTATATCCATGGTTTTATTGTCTAAATGGATATATGACAGATGACTACGATTTTATAGTTATTAAAAACATGAAAGAAATATCTGTATCAAGTTTTATAAATGTATTTAATTAAATATTTTCTCCATTAAATATAATTACCATTAATAGAGATGGTGTCTCATGTAATACAAACCAGAACTCGTTACACTGTCATTAAAGTACATCACTTACATTACATGTTACTGTAAGAAAAACCTATAAAAGATAAATATTAAAAGTTAAGGAAGTAAAATAACAAGATGGGGATACAAGAAATAAAAGATTGTAATCTACGTAAGATCTTAGACATTATAGAAACTTTTCACCTGTGGATGTCCTTCTATATAGCAATTATTTAAATTGTTTTTTAAAACTAAGCTTATTTTTATTATGAGCGTCTCCTATTTACAAATAACGGAGCTAAAACTGTCTGTAATATAATGTAATCTCATCTTTTAATGAATGTAATAAAGTTAATCGATGTTGCGAGGGACAGTTTGTACCCAATTTTCTGTTAGAACTCCATAATAACATTTGGTTTATAAATGTAAATCTCAAGTTCCATGTTTATGTTCATTTTGTTTCAATTTTGTTATATGTTATTTGTTCATCTGTTAAGATATTAATAAATAGATAGATATATCATATGTAGATATCAAAGATAATAAATTAATTAATCATTACTTTAATATAGAACCTGTGAAGCTGTATATAATTTTATTTAATCAGTATTAATGCTTCCTAACTATAAACTTTGACAGATGGGCAGATGATTTCTTAAAAAATAGTCAAAGTATTTCAGAAAATGTTTTTTTAAATGGTATGATTTGAACAAGATCTTTTTGATAAAAGCAATAATATTAAAAAATAAATATCGTACTGTGCGACAAACATATATACATTTTTTTAGTAAGATTTATTCACGTTTTGGTACAAGTACACAAAGTCGAGGTATGCAATATATATGTAAGGGCAAGCTGCCAAAAAACTACGCTGTTAACTAATTAGGCTTCATATTGCTGTTCAGAGAAGATACGAGAGAAGATATGAAAATAACATTTAAAACAATTGTATGTAAATATATATTTTTTAATAATTTATTTTATTTTATTTAGTTAATTAAATGTAATTTTATATAATACAATTTAATTTGATAATTTTAGGTAATGTTATTTTTATGAAGTTAAAATAGTCTGTAATAAATTTTTGCATGTCACGCCGTTGACTAAACATGTACACATATATTAACGATATTGTGTTATGTATGCCATGTTTTCTGCAAATAAAAGATTATTATTATTATTATTATTATTATTTATTCTTTGCTATTTTTGTTATATAAGATATAATATATGTGTTCAATCTATGGTATATATATAAACAAAATATAATCTTGAGTGTCTGCTTAATAAAGTATTATTATATAAGGGAAAAGTAAAATGTAACAACTATAGTCCGACATCGATTTCAAGAAATGCCTTCAATTGGACAACTTGAGTAGTATAAAATATAATACATCTACTGATTTCTTTGGTATTATAAAGAATACGAATGACTTACACGAGTAATAATCAGTTAATTATATTTCAATGTGTCATGATACTTGTTTATCTAATAAATTATACAAATATGAATTAATTCAATGTTTTATTTAATTTTAAATCGTAAACAAAACATGTAAGTTATATAAATTTCAGTGCAGACGTAAAATAAATTCAACATACAAACCATTGAACCGGTACTATCGGAACAGCAATGATTGTTACTGATATGTATTGCTTCGATTGCATTACAATATAGTTTACTTGGTTACAACAATATTGTGCTTAATTGAATGATGTTTTAGAAACTCTAATACCTATTCAATTTAGTCTATCGCGGTAGTCTTTGTATTAATAATCAAAAATACGACGTATCCATTATTTTTTCTTTTACGGATTTATAAAATTAAATTTCTTTTAAATAAGGTAACACACCAATAGCGGAGTGTGATATGTTGTTTGTCAGTTATTAAACCAACATATCGTAATCTCGTTTTAACTTTCCCGTAATCTCACCTCGGGTCATAAAACTTCATTTCACTAATATCAAAGGATTTGTAACTAGTTTTTGATACCAATTTTAATTACTATATAAGTATAAGTTATAAAGTCAATATATATCAAATTAGTAAGTAATGATAACAGATAATAACATTGCATCAAGACAAGTGATTAATGCTAAAATATAAAGTCATCTTAAATATTATAACAAACACTGGGGGATCCAATTCTTTTAATAAATGATATTGCTTTTGACTTGCAATCAACGGATATCTCTGCAGGTACATATTTCACAAACATTGCGTATTTAATGGACTACAGAATAGGTACTGTACGGCTAGAATACTACCAAGAGAATATTAACCTTTGTGTTCCATGAAATATGGGGCTTATTCAATTATCATTTTACGCAAATCACAATTACCTAGAATACCGTATGTCATGCATGCACCTGAATACAAAAGAAGACGTGAAATATGTTTTTAAGTTGTACTTCCACAAAATTTGTAAGAAACATTTTAAAAACATTGCTAAGCTTGCATTGCCTCTCTTTAAAAAGAAAGTTATGCAATAACTCATATATTAAGGTAAATGAACTTACAAATATTTACTAACAATTCTCAACTTCATAATATCATAATAAAGAATTATGATTTGTTGTGCTTACAATCTTTTAATACTTTAATTCATTGTATTAATACCTAGTTACTTAAAAAAAATACAAATATTTAAAATATTTCTTATTTAAATCTGCAAATTAAATGGATACTTTAGATTCAAACGATTAGAAACCACACTGAATTGTTACACGTTTTGAAAAGGGATTGAAATCTGTATGTTGAAATAAAAGATAAAATATTTGGTTCAGTTGAGGTTTTCCCTTTTCATGTTTCCCTCGGGTGTAACTTTTCATCCATATGAGATTTCATTTGATACTATTATAATCTTTTTCACAATCTACATGTATGTCTACATCTTTGTTATATTTTATTGCATTAAAAACCTGAAATTACTAATTTGTTTCCTATTGATGTGAAGTTCTGCAGCAACCTAAAGCTTACGGGCACATGCAAGTAATACTGGTAATGGGTATACTTCACAATTAGGTAATAGCAAGTTACAGACGAGTGGTCAGCTGCAGCGGGCCAGTGAAACTATAATTAAGGGCAAACTGCCAAGAACAGTGTTCTGCTAAGTATAACTATATCCTATGTCGATATTCATTTGGTATTAAGAAGGATTCCACATACCCTGTAGAATACCTATGATATATATTTTAATATGTTACATCAGCGTACTTCAACTGAAACTTAAATTAGTAACTTTAATAATAATTAATATTTTGTATAGCAACACATTCTGACTGTATATCGTACACTTTCTTTGAGTAAAGAAATGTATAAATATGTTAAATTTTAATGGATTACAATTTATACTAAATCAAGATATAAGAATCGTTTCTCATTGATTTATTAAATAACTGAATGGTACTTTTAATAATTCATTACTATTTACGAAAATCCACAAAAATGCTTCCCAAGTTGAGAAGCCATGATAAGATAGATAACAATAAACAAAAAATACGTACATTGAAACAAAGTGTCTAATAATTAAATGATCAACATGGGATAAGACAATATTTCTGTTAACAAGTGAGTCTGAAGCTCTATCAAAAGAATGTAATAATTCTTCGACCCTTATGAATCAGTGTTTCTGATATGAGTTATTTATAACGGCCATGATATATGGTATCTGGAGTACGACCAGTAACTTACAAAGAACATGAAGATTTTTACAACATTAGTGATTGAACATGTTATAAGGAACTACTTAACTCATATAAAACAATTAGATCTAGTAATATGACTCTGTTTTTATCTACGAATAAATTTATATTAAGTTATAACGCAATTGTATATGAATACTATGTATACTTTATATAAAGTATACATAGTATTCTGTATTACTGTATACGTTTTATGAATATTCATATATATGAATATTCATAAAACGTATACAGTATACAAGCATCCGTAAACAGAGTTCACAACTTATTTGAGTAATATTTGTGCATAGCGGTAAAATATCCTCATAAACATTCGTCCTCACCACTCAAATAATACCATCATAAACTATCAGTCTGACAGCTAATAGTGATAACATAGCCTTTATGTGGTTTATAATGACGGTGTGTTATCATGCAGAAAATAAGAAACACTACGTGATCATTGTGTTTAAAATTCCGAGTGTAAAGGAGGCCTTAAAGTTTTGTGGTAAAATAGAAATACAAACATTTTCTTTTGTATAATATTAATGTGTATTTTATGGTTAACATTGATCAATGAAGGGAAAGGAAGTCTGGTCGATGTATCGTAACCTTATAGTTTAGTTTATAAATTATTAAATTTACCTTTCACTTTTTGTTATGTATATAAAAATATTTTATGTCTATAAAGTTTAAATTTTTCTGAATCTATTGAAGTCACAAGCAAAAACCAATATTAAAATCAAATGAGGGTTTTGAAAAAGTAAAGAAAACAAAGAGAATTATAACCACTCTGGTGATTGTAGATAGAATATTTATATTAAAGAAATAGATATAAAATTTTTAATTTTCTGCTGGACTTGAAAATCATATTTTCTGCAAGGCTGAATATTAACAAGTAACTAAATAAATGTAAAGGTTATAAAAGTTAGTTAAAGTGGACTCGACTGCACTTTGAAGTTAACGATGACAGTTTAACTCGATTCTGACAACAATTTCACTCTCCAGTTGTTATTAGGTACGCTATTTGCAGAGTTCTGAGGCAAGCATCGGAATGAAGTTTTACGATTTCCAGATCATATAATAATTTCTTGTTTCTTTATGGATGCAGATTGTTTGACACTACCTGTATTAGGCGGTTTCTATGAAAAAAAACATAATTAACAGTATTGCAAATTGTAATTAATTAAAAACAAAATAAAAATTAATGGAATTCAATCAATTAGGCAGAAGCTATTATACTTATATACAATAATATAAGAAATATTTCAGACATAACAATATAATGAAGCATAAGCAACCATATCCCTAGCACTATTTTGCACGATATTAATTGAATAACTTTATTAAAACCAAGGCTTAAACAAAAAGTCATCTTCCTTAGCAAGCTTGTTATACTAGCTAGTTTACAACCATCATGAAGTTAAACAAAGTGAACCGCAACATTTTCCCAAATGTCGTTTGTGAATAATTTTAATTTTATTAAGATATTATTTCTCTATTTAATTTCATATTAAGGAAGATGACTTTTTGTTTAAGCCTTGGTTTTAATAAAGTTATTCAATTAATATCGTGTAAAAAGTTGTCGATAATAGTACTCTACACTAATATAACAGACAGTGAAATAAGACCGCTATAATATAAGAAACTATAAAAATATTAAGGCATTGGTGAAATTTGTTAGATAGTTGGTATTTCTTATTGAATTTATTAACCTCGTTTATTTTAAGATTAGATACCTTTCTTTTGATAACTTTGGAGATAAAATTATGATATAATGTAATAGTTTCTCTTCTTTAAATGTATTATATAATTATTTATTAAGTACTTACTATAATGATGTTTGTTGATAGTGAAAGTAAAATGAAGTCAAGAAAGTTTATAGAAAAAAATATTTTGTTGATAAAAAATATAACATGTTAAAGTACATTTATGAATAACTCGATTTCCACGATGACTTAAGAATTATATCGAAAATCAAACCATATGTTGTGGCGTTATTCTAAATTCTTAGACCCTTGGTCTTTAGAGATTTACATAAAACCTGTTAACACACAGATATGGTAGTGCTACACCTGTTCATTATACACTTCGCAACTTTTGTTATTAATACCTTTGGGCTCTCAAAGTTTCTCTTTCGATAATAGCTGTTAGATAAAACAATAATTGTTATCAAATTAAATGATATCAATCTACAAGTATTTTTAGTTTATGAGGCCTTTACAATAATAGACGTTAAACAGTGCAGAGCTATACTTTTAAAACCAGAAATGTTACATACTTATAGATATTAAAAAAAATCGAATCTTAATAAACGATTAGCAAGAAAGAATCAAATTGCCTAATAGTAGCTCGCTGACCTAAGAAGGGCGTGACAAAAGCATAGCATACGGATAATATGAAACAATTAAATTATGTTTATGCTGTTTATCTTCGTTTTTCTATATTTGTCCCTCGTACTTTATTTATAAAATAAGCTGGATGGTCTTCCATAGAAACACATTACATGTGCAACGAGTTTGGAAGGAAATCTATAGATATACCTGATGACATCGATATATGTATAAGGTTCAATTCATTGTCATTGATTTTTTTATTTTCTAAACATATTTACAATGTCACATATTTACTAAGAATTAAATAATTTACGAAAAAACCTTTATTCTATCATAAAATAGATTATACTTACCTTTTATTCCTTGACGCACTTTGAAGACTAGTTTGAATCCGGATTCTTTTTCCAGAGAATTATTGAAGCGAAAGGCTCTATAAATCCTATAACTGGGTTGTTTTATACCTTAGCAAATCTTATTTAACTTCAAAGCCATACAAACTATCTTCTAAAAGTCTTGTTTCTATAGATTGTTACTATCGAAATATTTTAATGTAAAAGATTTAATGATATATTTATTCATAAAGCGAAGTGGTATTGGCAGATAAAACAAAACTTGGTAAATGTTTCCTACACAACGCTAATTATTATACTTTTATTATTATCAGCAAAAATAAAATCTTTTAGATCTTGTATTACTGGCATTGGCCCTAGTTTTGTTATAAACAAATGTAGCTTGACTGTCCATGCTGCAACTTTGAGATTTAGCGGATTAGACATCAAAGAATTGATTTATAAATGAGCTGGGTTTTTCAGATCCAGACAAAAATAAGTTGTAATACACAGAAATCAAGACCGGGATCCATTAATACAAAAGGAATTACTTAAAATGTCTATGGAAGCTATTTTTTTTATGAGATGACATTGTTATTTAACTTTCATTACTACAATTTTTGTAACAATATGTTTGCTTTTTCACATTACTATTATAAATTCTTGATAAATTAAAATAGAATATCATTTGAAAAGTCAATCTATGTCTATTCAACTTTTATTATTTAGTAAATTATTAAATCATAATATGCATAAGTATTAAATGTTTTCTTATAAATAACCTGATCTTTACAAACATATCATAAAGTGATGATTCTAAAGATTTACTTTGAATATATTGGTTAACTAATATAAGTTTCAATACTGCCTGTATTTGAAACTTATATTAGTATCCTAACAATTCAATTTATTTACTATATATATAGAACTAACTAATATAATTAACTAATGTAGAATAACAAAATGTTATCGACTAGGATCCATGGATTGAGTCTAACCAGTTATTAGTAAAACCACACATTACTGATTATAACTTGATATCGACGTTTTTGGACTGAAATGAAACAGATTGGAGGCTTCCATTCCATTATCTCTTATTAATAGCACATTTGATGAACTTTAGCAACGTATCAACAACCTTGTTATATAAATTAAAATAACTGATAAAAGTAAAAATATTTTTTTGGCATTTTTGTTTCTTATCGTGGTCAAACGTGACCACAATACAACAAGGTATAAATTATAAATTGTTATAACAGTATAATTGTAAAAATTCTCGTTTATCATATTTTTATTTACACGTTTATAAACTTTGTGCTATGACTACAATCATTAATGCTTGTGCTTACTCAATTGTTTATTTGGTAAATCTATTTCATTAAATAGTTTTCTAATCAAATCTCTGTTTGAAAATTAGTTTAATAAATGGAGTTTTTAATTTAAACAATTTCCAAAGTGAGATATATATTAATCCTATTCTTCGTTTATTCATAATATTTTCCCATATACATATATTATACAATTGTATATCTATATTGAATTTATAAACATAATACAAAAAAGCAAGTTGATACTTATATTTACGATTTAAAATTTCTGATAGTATCTGAAAGATTCTGTTTTGTTGCAGGTTCTGAAAAAAGTTTAATCTTCGAAAAGAAGAGGCATTTAAAGTGTGACACAGTGGAAGATAAAATATAATAATAATAATAATAATAATAATAATCTTTTATTTGCAGAAAACATGGCATACATAACACAATATCGTTAATATATATGTACATGTTTAGTCAACGGCGTGACATGCAAAATTTTATTACAGACTATTTTAACTTCATAAGAATAACATTAACTAAAATTATCAAATTAAATTGTATTATATAAAATTACATTTAATTAACTAAATAAAATAAAATAAATTATACAAGATTAAATTAAGTCAAATAATTATATGTCAAATAATTATTTATATATATTTTTATATCAAAATCACATATTACAAAATTCTTTTACGGAGTAAAAGCATTTGTCAACCAACCAGTCACGAAGTTTCACCTTAAATCTTAAGTATGGCAAATTTCTAATCGCAGAAGGCAATTTGTTATAGATGACTATCATCATGTGATAGCAGTTTTTAGAACCAAAAGCAGTCCTAATTTGAGGGTAATAGATTTTATTCTTATCCCTTGTATTAAATGATAGCACATTTCCACGAGTCTCGTAGTAGTCATGGCCAAATCTTTTCATAAAACACCCAAGTTCGTATATATAAATGCCTGGCAACGTAAGAATTTTAAGATGCCTAAAATTTGGTTTACATGATTGCATCGGATCCATATTACAGATTGCCCTGATGCACTTTTTTTGTATGAGAAATACTTTATTTATGTCTGAGCCATTTCCCCAAACCAAAATCCCGTAACGAAGATTTGATTCAACGTAACCATGATATGCCAATAGTGCTGTGCTCTGATCAGCAATCCTTGAAATTTTTCTTAAGGCATAGACAAATTTATTAATTTTTTGACATAAGGTTGCTATATGAGGACCCCAGGAACAAAATTCGTCTAAACGTACACCTAAGAAACTTATTGCTGTAACTTGTTCTATTCGTTCATGGGCACATGTTATTACGTTACCTTTAATAGACATTTTCCTATTCCTAAGCATCATATATTTGGTTTTTTTTAGGTTTATACACAAATTGTTCATTTTTAGCCATTTGTGCACATCTTTTAAAGTGTTGTTTATTTCTATACAATTATTATAATTTTTTATACACGGTACGATGATTGATACATCGTCTGCAAACAAAATACATTTGTGTTTTGTGCAATTAGGAAGATCATTAATATATATTAAAAATAATAGTGGCCCAAGAACACTACCCTGGGGTACGCCAAAAGCATTTATTTCGAAAGACGAGTTAAAATTTGTTAATATCTTTTTCTCGTTCAATTTCGATATTTGAACAAACTGTTTTCTGTCTTTAAGATAGCTTTCCAACCATTTATTGCATACTCCACGTAGCCCATAGCATTCGCATTTTTTCAATAATAAGTCATGCGACACATAATCAAAAGCCTTTGTCATGTCGCAGAACATAACACAGGCTGGACTACCGCTGTCAATACACGATATAACGTTTTTTAGTAACATAAAAAGTGCCAATGTCGTTGATTTCTCTTTTTGAAAACCATTTTGCTCATTTTTAATTGTCTTGCATTTCGTAAGGAAAGTAATAATACGTTTGTGCATAATTCTTTCAAACACTTTAGAGATAACTGAGGTAAGTGATATAGGACGATAATTATTGATATCAGTAATATTACCCTTTTTATGAACTGGCTTTATAATGGACGTTTTTAAATTTGACGGAAAAGTGCCACAGATAAAAGACAAATTAATCAAATAGCACAATATTGGCGACAACTCTTCAACAGCAACTTTTAGTACCATAGTACTTATACCATCCTGTCCGACCGATTTTGTGTTTTTTAAGGATTTTATAGTATTAGTAACCTCTTGTGTGCTGCAAGGCTCCAAAATTGATTTGCTGACTTCATTTCCTGTCAGAGTCATTTTATTGTGTTTCATTAAGTCACACTTATTTTTTTTGTCGACAAAGAGGTCGTTGAACTTATTAGCAACATCAACAGGATTTTTAATACTCATACTATCAATCACTATTTCTTCCAGATCTTTAAGTTGATTGAAGTTATGATCGCATCCTTTAATAACAGTCCAAGCAGCTTTGCATTTGTTAACTGACGAAGAAATATATTTTCTGTTTGTCTTTTTTTGGGCTTGATTAATACAAGATTTTAATATTTTAGTGAACTTCACATAATTATCTTTATCTTCTATTTTATTCGTTTTGTAGCTCTTATATCGCAATTTTCTTTTTGTTTTTGCTGATTTTTTTAATCCACTTGTTATCCATTTTATAGTTTTGGGTTGATTTGTAATTTTTATCTGTATTTGAGGAAAACAGAGTTCATAGAATAACAAAAGTTCATTGAAAAATATGTTGAAGATTTTATTGTAATTTTGTTTTACAGTGTCAGTATCAGCATGATCGGTGATGTCTGTTATTTGTTTCCATGTAATAGCTTTCATGCAGTCCTTAAATTTTTTTACGTTATCCTTACTATAATCTCTTACAGTAATAAAATAATACATGAGAAGTTGTGGCTTCGATTTTATATTAAAAGTTATAGTTTGACAAGTATTATGGTCAGACAACTCTGATTGAAACACACCTGCTGTAACTTCGTCTATGGTACTCGCTATATGGTCAATACATTTGTTATGTCTAGTAGGTTTATTTATATGGCATTTAATATTATAATTATCTAATAACATTATTAATTTCTTTGTCACATTATTGTCAGATAGTAGGTCAATATTCAAGTCACCGGCGATAATAACACTTTTTTTCGTATTTTTGAATGCATTCAGTGTTAAGTCCAAATTTTCAAATAATATATTTACGTCAGAGTTCGGAATACGATACACACATAGGATGATGCAACGCAGTTCAATTAGTTCAACAGCACAGCACTCAAACGTATAGACTTGAGCGAATTTTTTTACATCTTGTATTTCTTTAGTTTTTAAATTTGTCCTTGTGAAAATACACACACCGCCACGTTTTACATCTCTAGAAAAATTAGCTGCTAAATTGAAGTTATGAAGTTTGACATTAGCTTCAGAACCACTTTTTATAAAAGTCTCAGACAAACAGACAACATCCACGCACACGCTACTATCATTTAATTCATTTAAGTATATTTCGAATAAATTTTGTTTATTTAAATATCCCGCTATATTTTGGTGCAAAATGGTACAAGAATCGTTTTTATAATTATTGAAAAAAGGGACGAAAGGAATTTTTAGGTGTAATACTTACCCTGTTTTGGCCATGGTCCGAGTCTTCAACTAGGTTATAGTTATATAGTTATATAGGTTATAGTTTTTAACAGCAATCAAAAGGCCCATTTCCGGCACAGCTCCTTCCTTCGGAAGAATCCTTACTCCATCCTCTTTCTAGAGATTTAAGAGGGACTAATTACTTTTTTTCTAAAAAAATTGAAAAAAAAAATATTTTATATTACTTCGTTTGTTAATTAATTTAAAAGCGTAGGAATGATATGAAATAGAAACTAAATACAAATACATGAGACTTTCTTCTACTACGCCTTCTATCTTGGTCTTTAAAGCAACTTTCTAAACACAATCTTGTTTAACTCTAACTTATCTGCGTTTTCATTTAAGTTTCCCTACTGTTTATCATCTAAAGTATTAAAAAGTAATTCAAATATCTTCGTTTAAATTATTTTTTTGTTTATCATGTTTATTACAAGTGTCGTAGTTTTTAATACATTTGATCTTTTTGTTTTCTTTATTATTTTATACGTTTTTTTTGTTGTTTTTAAAGAACTAGCAATCCCATTGACATTTGTGTAAAACACTGCATTATTATAATATTATAACGCTCTACGTAATGATGTAGTGACTTATCCCATCCGCCGCCATCACACTATTTGTAGGTACAATACATACTTATTTATTTACTTGTTTAAACGACAAACTTCTTATAATAACAATATAAAATACTACCTTTTAGAATATCTTTATTATATATATTACATCTTGGTACTTACTTATATGTGGATGATTAAAAGGGAGCATGGATAGTGTGTGAGAAACATCATAGAAGTAAGTCACCACTGAGATGACGTGTGATAGGAGTGCGTAGAAGGAAATGACATATTGCGCCAACTCCAAATAATTATAATGAAGGCAGGTAGAGAAGGATAAGTTTATAATTATATAGTGAAATGTAGTAGGAGCAGGTGATGGACATCATATTCTTCCGGTAATCTCCAGACGGAGATGTCCGGTTCAGTGCTTCTGCAGATGTAGTCTTACTGCCTTATTATAAGAAATATCTTTTTTTTTTTCTCTAAACTAAGGAATTTTTTATTTAATAAATGCTTTTAGGTATCTTTTGCGTTTTCTACTATTTGATAAGTAAGATAAAGTATTGCTGTAACTTTAACAAAAGTATTTACAATCCTCTGGCATATATCCTGCAATGAAAATAAAAGGCATTGTAAATTTAGTTCTTAGTAGTGAGATTCTAAAGTCTATATTTTAATAGGTATAAACATTTGTCGATAGTTGTAAGTATAACTATTATAAACTCAGTATGTCTGTTGCTTCAAACCTACCTTTTATTGTGTGTTAGAAGTGGAAACAAGGTAAAAGAAAACTTTACTGAATCATAATTTTTTCTTTGTTCTAAGGCTTTAAAAATATATGCAGTGTGCTATTTTATATTACAATATTAATTAACAAAATTAACAAAAAAGAAATAAACAAATTGTAAGTAAAATTTATTTATTTCGATGTTTCTGGGAACACCGACTATTCTACTTGTTATATAATTATATTTTTATTAAATCTCGTTAAATTCTTTTAAGCAACATTCAATATTAATGAACAGAATTGTTATTTTAATCTTATTCTCATTTATAAAAATAAATACAAATATTTAACTATATATTTAATTTGTAAAGTATTACTATTTTTTAATAAATAAAGAAATGAAGCACTCGTTTATAAAAGACGTTACCCGAAATAAGCTAAATAGAATTAGACGTTCCTTACAAAAATGCACTTCACTTCTTTGTTTGAGAACTAAGTTTTAAATTATGAAAATCTTTCACAGAGAGACAAGAAAATAAACAAATTGTTTTAATAGTTTACAACTCCAAGCGGGCTAACTTTAATTGATGAGTTGGAAAACATTTTTTATTGTCAAAGCAACCACCGACTTGACAAAGTTATTGTTAAATTTGAAAAGAGCCAGCTTTGACTTAGCGGAGTTGTTTGTATTTCTTTATATTTTATATAAAACTAGCCGTAGGGCTCGCTTCGCTCGCCGTTATTTTTATTTTTTAATTTGGTGACCTTATTGACCTTACAGCGTCGCCAAAACATAACCCTGGCATCGTTAGACTATAAGCTTTCATTTGATACCCTGCTTATAAAAATCGGATAAGCGGTTTAGGAGGAGTAGTGCAAGAAAGATAAAAAGTAATCGATTTTATATGGTAAGATAATCGAGTGTTAGTCAACATTTCGGCTAATATGAATCTCTTTTTATGTCACATATTGTAAACCAGTTTTTTATGATATAGGTATAAAGTAAAGTAAGGTAAGTATAGTATTACTAACACGCCATACTAATATGTAAGATTATACTTTTTAATCAACATTAGAGCCTCATGGTCTATTGACGCATAAATCTAAAGGACACTGTTGGTATAGTTGTAACTAAGATCGTATATGTATTTATCCAGCAATTCTTACAGTCAGATAAATAGTTATAACTAAAAAAAAAATTGATTTTTTATTAGTATTATAACTCAATTTCCTTTTAAAAGATGTGTTGATTGTAGAACGAAGTAATTTTCCATAGATAGAAGTGACACAAGTAAAGGTGCTTCATATTCTTCTAAAAGTGGGTAGAATTTAAAATGATTGAAATTTAAAAAATAATAATTTAAAACTTTAAATGAATTAAAAATGCATTTCACAATGAATCCTTCTAGCCGTGGGAATAGACAAATAAAAATATCGAAAATAAAAATATTTATTTTTAAAATTCTAGTTCAAAACCCACCTCAGGTTTCTTACTTTACATTGGAAACCGACTTTAGAGCATATAATTTTAAACTTCTTATTGCGTCTACGTTCTTCTCTACATGGAAGAGCTATTAATACAAGACAATAACTAGGGGCGCCAACAAATCCTCAATTTTGACTTGTTGCACTCCCAAAATCTCGGGTGACGTTTGCATATTGAGCAAAGCGAGCCCAGTGTATTGATTCATCGTTTCCCATTGACTTCAATGGGATATCAGTTTTTTGACATGATGTCAGAAAAAAAAAATTTTTTTTTGAGGTCATTTTTCAATTTTTTTACCAGCCAGCACCAGCCAACACCTAATGTGTGTGTTTTTGATTGAAAAGTTTCATAATTTACCGTCAAGTAGTTTTCGATCCAATTCGTGACAAAGAATGTAAAAAGTCTCCAGTTTAACGCTCCGCTCACTTCGTTTGCTTCGCTCAATAAATAACTCAGACAAGGTATGAACCAACTAATATGTAAGTTAACTTAAACCATTGATCATTGCAACTTCATAACAGGATTATTTGTATTGGTCTATTCCAGTTAGAAGCAGCTAGACACTATTTGTCCCCATAAGCATCACAAGTTCTTTATAAAGCATGTCTTTACACTGTTATATATTTTAAGTATATAATATAAAATGTTCTTCTAGAATACCTATATTTGAATTACGTATTAGTGAAATGAATTCTATATATTAACAATATGATGATTTGTTTGTCTGAAAAAATAAGTGAAATCACATGTAATAGCGGTGTCACTTGGCAGGGTTTCTAGAAGTAAAGCGATTTATGGACTGTATTCGGTATAATTCAGTACATATTTTATTTCCACCCAATGGTCTAAGCCAGAAAATATTTAAGTATAAGATAATAATGTTATTACAAGGTTAGTATATACTGATAAAATATAATTTTCTTTACTTTATATATGTTTTTTTTTCTAAGCTCCTTTCTGTTTTATGTAATTTAAATGTTAATAACACTGTTTAATATTCCGATAGTCATATTTATATTTTCAATACAAGTTTAGGTAATCTTTTATATATAGGTACATAATTTGTTTTATTTACTTGTTTAAAGTACTAATATCTATTTGTATATCCTTTAACAGTGGTTAAATAAAGATTGTATTAAGATAATTCAATTTAAAATTTAAATATAAATTAACCTAAATATTATATTAAATTGATTTGTATAAAGTTACAGGTAACGCTTTACAAAGTGACCAGTGAGGAAGAAAATGTCATGATTAAGGAACGCGGCAGCCTTAAAGGGTTACTTTATTTGGTGATATCTTGAGTAATTTTGAAGGATCAGTAAGACAGCCTCAGGTAAATGAACTTGAATGACGTATTAGTGAAATGAATACTATATATGAACAATATGATGATTTGCAAATTCAGTTAGACTGGATGGTAAATTAATTGAAAGAAATGCTATGTTGTACTCGCATACCTTTTTTTATATGTATGTAAGTCACAAAACGGAAACCATTAGCGGTCGATCTTAGTAGAGTATCATAACCCGAGATACTGTTTTACATAAATATTATTTTCCTATTATAATTATCAAATCAGATTACTCGATATAACCCTTAATTACGTATGTTATTAAAGTCTATTATGAGTAGTAGTAGAAGTAGATGTAACATTATCAATACCTTCTTGATCTAAAATTACACAAGAAAAATACTATATTTATATAAATAAAGATAATAAGTAAAATATTTTAATAATAAATATTCTAAAAGGGTTTGCAATACAAAGAGAATGGGAAAAGTTTTTAATCAATTATTTTAGTTTTCTGTTCTCTGAATTATTTTAAGTCATTACCCGTAGTTATAATGACCCTCTGGCAGCAGTTTACGTACTAAGGAATGATTTCATAAGTGATAATTTTTTCACTCAATAATTAAAATTAACAATTATTAATAAAATAAACTTTATTTGTTATTGGTTTCTGTGACTAATTACATATTATATAGATTGAGTACGGTACAGCTGAAGGCTTGATATTTTAAATGTATTCACTGAAGCGTGCTTTTGAATAACGAACCAAATACCAATTTAAATGAAAAACAAAGAAAAAAATGTTTATTCGTATCAACATGTTTCTATGAACATGTTCTATAAATATTATTATACTAACAATTGCCTGCGGCTCTGTCTGTGATTATGAAATGACTGTTTTTAAAGTAATCTTAACATTGTACCAAGACAAAAATATATATTAAACTTATTGTCTTTCTTACTTTCTTTTTATTCGGAGTATTATTTGGAAGGTCTTAAGCACTTTTAATAGGACTTTCATTGTAAGGAAGAGGTTTTTGTAGCCTTATATATAAATTACATTTCATTTAATACTTATCTACAATACTACCGCGTATCGAAAAGTCCTTAAAAATAAAATTTAAGCTTACTTATATATTATAGATATACCTAAGTTTTAAATATTTTAAGGAATATCCCTTGATTAACACGTAATATACCGAAGTAAAACTGAAGTTAAGAAATTTCTAAAATACACTTTGTAGCTTTTAAAGTTACTAACGGGACAACAAAATTTCCAATATTTTCAAAAATATATTTGATTCCAGATGATAGAATTTAAAAACCTGATACAATACTTTGCACTCCTTGCCTTAACATGCCTGAGTCTAGATGCTGAAAAGTGACGATACATACTCGTACCAATTCAATACTTCTCACATACAGACAGTGGGATGGCACATTTGAACGTCTTTTTAATATCCAGATATTACCGTGTATCAGTACTCTATGTAAATATATACAATACATATTATAGTTTATCTATTATATGGTTTTAATGACTATTTATTACATAATGTTAATTTTAAACTTGTCTATGAGATGACTATTAAAGTCCGAAGAATCCAATAAATTATAAATATATTCCATTTCAATAAAGCGACTGTCGAAAGTGATTTGGTTACAAATATTAGAGATAAATGTACGGGTCATTGGAAGGTCAGAAGTACTTAACGAGGATGACAGACGAGTAGTTAACAGGCTGTTACACCGTCAAGTGATATATGAGCCTCGAAGTGCCTCTGTCACTTTAGTTCCAGTACTTCACAAAAAGGAAAAAAGATAAAAAGAATACGGAAATCCGATTCACAAGTGGTCTGCCGGAAATGGATAGAAATTTATCGAGCAAGCCTTTTTATGTGGAGTAATAGATCTCGACCTCTCTTCTATAGATAATAATATCGTTTAATTCTCCACACACAAGAAATTTTAAATAATTATTACTCTGTTATAATTTAAAAATATATTGCATTTTTTGCGTCTTTTGAATTATATACTCAGTGAATATTACGGTTGTATTTTTTTTTTATAATAACGTTAATTTTATGCTTACGATATTCCTGTTTTTAAATATTTGTATATAGTTCTTCTTATTCACGTTATAAATGACACTAGTTCATGTATTGGCATTGCATTGCTAAGATTTCACCGTTTGCTCGGGAGAAAAGCCAAGTATTTTTAATACAATTTTACGTATAAATCTATCTGTCTTTCCTAAAAGACAATTCACACTCTGAGAATTAGTGTCACGTCTTTTTACTCGATATCCAGCATTATTTTAAATTAAAAAATAAATGTATTCAAAACCTAACTTTTCTAGCCTGAATAAATAATTTATTATTTTCATCACTTCTCTTAATTTTAATTAGGGATATCTTTCAAAAATACTGATTCAGATTATTTTTTTCCTATCAGAAGCAAATCTGTTTTTTTTTGTAATTACTAAATATATAATACAAACTGCTTTTTAAAGAACTGAACAATTAATTATCTTATCTCGGAATAGCGTCCTTCATCTCTTGCGCTATAAATCTTTCTCGCAGACTATATTTTTTAATGCACCTTCCTATTTTTATTTTAAAATTGCACTTTAAATAAAAAAGGTTTATCCTTCTTTCTTTTTTTAGTAATTCATATCCATTATCAAGGTGAATTAATTTTGATTATTTTATTATATAATGTATAATCACAGGGGAAAATAAATATATGTTCCATCTGACAATGGTTACTATCATTGTCTATGTGCTTGGGAAATTATAGGAACTTTTCATTATTTAGGGATTTATGTAAAGAGTCTATTTTTTAGACATAACTAAATAACATGTAAAATCTAGAATCATAAATCCTAAACATGCTGAATCCATCATCGGTGTGATGGTTCGAGTTTATTTAACCCTATTACAGTTTAATCTTTTGACTCTATATTATTTTATATTATAATAATTGATAACAGTGAAATTTGTCATCTCCTTTTCAAAAAGAACTACTTTTACTAATATCCATCCACCTTCAAGATAAACTAATGGTTCTAGCAATAACATAACAACTTACAGTTGTAAATTAGGCCCTTCAGTAATGTCAGTATTCATTGCAATGAGTGAAGAGGGACGACCATACAATGATATGAACTGTGTTCATTTAAATGATGATTATAATTGTTCTCTATTACTACTATTTATGCATCACAGGTGAAGGATATAGAACTTTATAGCACAATGAAATAAACAACTTCATTTCATTTAGATAAATAAATTATTATTGAGCTGAGCGAAGCGAAGCTCTTACTGGTCAAAAGTGTGTTTCGATGTTCGCCTACTCCTACTAAGCCATTTGAGCTAGAGCTTTAAAATTTTGCATTTGCATTCAAGAAAGTGTCTCACTCGTTTAACAGTTCTTTGGTGACATTCGTGGTTGTAGATTTTGATTAAATGGTTAAAAAGTGTCCTATAGATCAATATATATTTTTTTAACTTAGCAATTCTTTATAACATAACTTTGCTATTATTATTATTGTGACAGGCGTCAAAATATAATAAATAGATATTGCACAGGACCACTAACAAGGGCATTCTTTTGCACGTTTTAGTGACGTGTTTGACTTCTACTCGTAATTCTAATAACTCCAACGGTTATTTTTAATTGTTATACAAGTTCCACTTTCACTTATAACAGATAATCTGATTCAGAATTCCCCCAATTGTGTGTTTAATCAACAAATTAAGGAAAACCTGTACGTCATTATTATTATCTTTCAGTAAAGTTATCTTTCCATTTTAACATTCATAAATGAGTCGTTGCGGTTTCGTAACTGTTGAGTTCCGCAGTAGTTCAATTTGATGTACTATAAAATTATACAAATTACGGCTTGCAATAAAACACAAGGTGTTTTAAAGGATTAATACATTATTTATTTATTTAGCTTCACGCCATACCCCTTGCGGGGTAGCCAGAGACGACGGAGCGCCAAACGCTACGGTCCCTGAATACCTCTTTCGCCTCGGCCACAGACATCAACCTCTTCATACATGCCCTCCGGGGGGTCCTCGTGCTTTTTACGTGACCTTCCTCCAGTATCATAGATACTGTGTTTTCGAAGGTCACTCGAGGCCTCCCCCTGTCTCTCTTACCGCTCACTTTTGCTATATAAATCTTTTTTACCATTCTTTCATCACTCATTCGTTCGACGTGCACAAACCACCTGAGCACGTTCTTCTTCATTCTCACCGTGACATCTTCGCTTACATAATAATTATTAATTTATTAATATACATTAATGTATTATTATACATTAATGTATTAATTATAACATTTATGTGTAAATTATAATATATAATAAAAGGTTTTAATTAGTTTCCTGTCCACTTACAGTACTTTCAGATTATTACATTAGATACGGGACAGACCTTCTACGTCATTACTAGAACTTTAAATTTGATAGAATAGAAAATATGTTATGCAAAGAAGCCGACATTTAATATACATAACATATTATTAAATATCTTAATATATTGTTTATAAATATATATTAAAATTTTCTCAGTTAATTTTATTGGGCATAAATATTGGTAAAATTATGAGCCTCATTATAAAAATAAATATAGTGGAAGAATTTTATTTACTTATGTAAAAAATCTCGATCGATTTCTCGACGTTTCACATTTCTTTATATTCCAAAAATTTTTACAATTTGAAAAAAAGGCAGGATTGCTCTGCACAAATTAGAGCGGGCAAACATTTTCAAGACTTCAAAAGCCGTAAGATTCACCCAGATACATCAACAATACCTCTCCTTTTAACATTTTTCAAAACTTGATATCACTCGTAAGTTTCACCACCAGATACAACAGCAGCGCTTCCTCTATCAGAGATATTAAAACTGATTTAATGTGAGAAATAAAGATCAAGGATTCTGTCGCAACTCGCGTACAATAAAACAGGAATTGAACCTCTGTGCTCATCAAAGGATATGCGGTTGAAAGGCAGAGAAAGATTCTCTTTACTGATGAAAAATTTAAGTCCAAAGTAATACACTTTCATTTGTAATAGAAATTATTCGGGCCCTGGGGCTGGAGGTACAATATGGAGCACGGAGCGGACTTTTCAAGCACCAAATTTTAGAGAGACATTTGAATTAAAATTTGGTTAAGAAGTTAATTGAGATGAGCGTAAGCGAAGTTCTTAACCGTTTGGGAGACCTTTTTTTGTGTTTAGTTGTCTCCAGAATACGACGCGATAATTAGCTAAAAATTTTCTCATGTATGTTGGAGCCGAACGCGGATGTTATAGCGAAAACAGATTGAAAAAATATCCTATCCTGACATATACTTTGGCAAACTAACTAACGACAAAATTAAAGATCTGACTCCTAATGATGTGTTTATTGCATGTGAACGACGTCACTCTTATGTTGTATATTTTAAGTTTTACGATGAACTTTAAGTTTTCGATCCACTTACAGCAGAATGGTCGGGCGTTAATCTTGGGCAAAATTGACAAGCGCCGGAATTTGCAAATATCATAAAAAAGTTTTGAAAATTTCAAAAGTCAATATGTTGCATGGAGAGCAGACTGTCAAAACTAACGATTGCGTCACGCGCTGTTTGAAATATTTATCTGTTTTTATATTGTTTTTTTTATTAATTTGTAACATTTGTTAAGAACTGTTGTTTTGTTAATTTGCATTGCTTTTTAGTTTAAGCACGCGAGTTTGATAAGGCTCAGCTCCTCCCGCTTGCGCGGCCCTAGTTATTTATTTATTTATTCATGTACCAGATTTCGTAATAACAAAATATTCAGAAACAGGAAAAACATTGGATGAGCTTATCTCTAAAGAGAGATCTCTACCAGCTACCCATGAGAGTGATAAAGTTCAAGTTCAAGTATTAATGTTTTACAATAAATGGTTTTTATGTTACTATTCATGGAATCCCTCAAATATCATATATCATATGAACTTCAATAAACATTATATATTTAAAACAGTCTGTAGTATTACATAAAAGTTCTTTACCATCGAATGTATAATCTCTTAACAATAACATTTTTGTATTAAGCAAAATTCATGAAATCAAGTTAAAATTCTTTGTATATGACTGAAGTAAACTCAGTTAAGTTATATTTACGAAAAGGTATTTCCTCTTCAGGATCACGTGACGATGTTGAGATATTATATGGCATATACATATATACTGAGAGAGGTCTCAAACATTTCAGTTTCTATATTTTTGTATTGTTTTATATGTACCCAAAAATATCATTAATTTAAGTTCAGAAATATGCACTATGATATGATAAACAATTAATAATATATATAATTTGACTTCTTATAAACAGTAGTTTCCTTAATTTAAATCCCTAAATGGAAATGAAGGTTTAGCTTTAAGTCCCTTTGTAATATTATGATGAAAATTTCAATAAATATTTAATATATTACATATACACATAATATTTTTATTTCAAAACAAAATAGTGGTAACTGTGATTTTTTAAAAAACTGAAACTCGCCAACGACTTTTGTACATACATTTTTATATTGCGAATGTCGGACGTGACGACGCTGGCGGCAGATTGAAAAAATATTATTCTATGCGTGTTGAATTCTCACAGTATTACGAATATTGTATTAAGAATAAATGTATGTCCGGTTTTAACGACACCTAACCTAGATCTTAACCATTTGTCACACGCGCATCTATATTGTAGTTTTAGAATAATATTTTAAATCGTTACAGTTTAACAAACTAAGCATTTTTAGTCCAATTCGTCTTAAACGTAATACAAGTTACACATCTAACACAAAGTCTTAACAAACTTAAATAGCTTTAAACGAGCTGCATTTATTGTGAAGAGCCTTAAATAAATTTGTAGAGCGTCTGCAACTACGACAAGCAAGGAAAGGTAAACTTAATATATGTATCGGAGATTAAATGAAATATAAAAATATTTTTTATGGTTTTGAAATGTTTCTTATATAATTCTTTTAGTCATCCGTTATAATAAATGATATAAATCTGATATTTAAGATTGCAATTGTTTGATTGTTTTCAAAATATAACGACGAGGTAAGAAAAAGATTTATTATACATGTACCCACACTCGTATTTGAAGTAAGCAGATCAATTATTTAAATCACTTTCTTTGCTGAGTTCATTTGTTCTTTGGATAATTTTTTTTTTTTTACAGTTACAGATATTAATATATACAATATAATATTACATTATTAATTTAAAGAACATCTTAATTTTTTATATCAGGTACATTGCACATATGAAAATATATATATTTTTATTTCCTGATAAACTAAGTGAAGGTATAATTACAACTTTAAAAGTGAATTTCATAATAAGATATGTATACATATATTATACACGTATAATATTTGAATGACTAATTCAATACAAAAACAATATTGGTACTGCACGTGTAAATTATGACTTAACCAGATTTATTTCTTTAAATAAAATATTAGGAAGACAAAATAGATATCTTAAAGCAGGAATATCGCATAAGCAAAATGGACCATTTTATTGAAACTATTTTCACTTACTGAATAATAATCTCTAAGTATTCAAATGATAAAATAAAAATGATAATATATTCTATAGAAGTGATATTGGGTGAGATCTTTTACTCCACATAATAGGCGCGTTCAGTAAATATCAATCCATTTCCTCCATACTACTTGTGAATTATATTTCTGTATTATTTTTACTTTTTTCCTTGTTGTGTGGTACCGGAACTAAAGTGACAGAGGCACTTCGCAGCTCATATATCACTTGAAGCTGTAAGGGCCTGTTAACCGATGCTCCGTATATTTATCTCCACTAATTTCTATATTTCTCTTTCGTTACTCGAGTTTTCCTAGTGAAATATCGCGATAGTTCATTGATATGTTGTATTTACAGAGTAATTTTATTATAAAACAACATGAATTATTGAATAGCAATTAAAAAAATGTAATATACAGACTATAATATATTTTCTATATATTTATATAAAATACGGACATGCGTAATAAAGTGATAATAAAAACACACATTACAAATATGCCATCCCACCTTTACGTGATAAGTATCAAATTGGTAGAATAAACTACCATTTTCAGCAGCAAGACTTAGTAATACTTACTAAATACTTATACTTTATAAATTCAAGGAAGATACGATGCGTGTAAATCTCAACTAATGACCGGTTTATTTTGTAACTAATAACCAAGCTCAGTCCATTTACGTCCTACGTGAGTTAAACCTTCCTAACTTTTATTGATTGTTAGCCATTTTTCTATAGTAGGCGGGTGTATTAAATCACACCATTTATAAATATAGGGTCAAAAATATTCAAAAAGCATAACCAACATTTCCCCGACTTCGAAAACCCACACTCTGCTTTTACATTCTTTGAGAGGCAGATATTATATGATCTAAAATCGTTAAGTGTATGATATACATGCACGAAATACATCTTACATTTAATATATTTAGTACATTTGTTTTAATCTGTTTAGTTTTAACTGAAGTGAGTCTTAAGGAATCTTAAATTATTCTTCTTATATTTACCTTACCATGACATGATATTATTTAGGTATTTATGGTTTAGTGTTAAAAAGACAAGGCAGGTGTTTATTTTTGGCGAGAAGTTAGGTAAATCCCCTAATTTGTCAGGACTTGTACCCACGAAGCCGTTTCTGTTTAAGAATATAATTTAACAGTAATTGCCACATTAAAACCCTTTGTTTGTTTGTTTGCATTAAACATTTTGTTACTAATATTAGCGTTTTCTATAAAATAACCTAACTTTATATTTGGTCACATATTTTTTATTAGTTATTAAGTTATTAATTCTTAACGTATCGTAGAAAAAAATAAAAACTTTTTCTATATTGCAATGTTGTTTTTACAAAAATAAGCCTTATTTTATTATGAGCATCTCCTATTTATAGAATATACAAAATAACGGTGCAATAACTGTCTGTTATAAAATGTAATCTCATCTTTTAATGAAAGTAACAAAGTTAATCGATGTTGTTAGGTTGTTAGGGAAAGTTTGTAACCAATTATATGTTCGAACTCCATAAATTACATTTGGTGTAGGGTAAATGTTTAGAAGTTATCCTAAACAATATTATTAATACTAATCTCAAGTTCCATGTTCTCAATGTTCTATAAATATTATTTTCTGATTTTGTTGCAATTTTGTTAAATATTATTGGTTCATCTGTTATAAATAGATAGATAGATATATGATATGGTGATACCGAAGTTAATAAAGAGATTAATGATTACTTTAATATAGAACCTGTGAAGCTGTATAATAATTTTATGTAATCAGTATTAGGTAATGCTTTCTACCTGCAAACTTTTCACATCGACAAATGATTTCTTAAATAATAGCCAAAGTATTTCAGAAAATGTTTTCTAAATTGGTACGACTTGAACGAGATCTTTTTGATAAAAGCAATAATATTAAAAAATAAATGTCGAACAGTACATAGGTACTGTGCGACAAACATATAGATGTTTTATGTTAGATTTAATCACGTTTTGATATAAGTACACGAAGTCGAGGTATGCAATATATAGATAAAGGCAAACTGCCAAAAACTACGCTGTTAATTAATTTGTCTCCATGCTGCTGTTCAGAGAACATACGAGAGAAGATATAAAAATAACATTTACAATAATTTTGAGTATTTTTTTTTTATTCTTTGTTATTTTTGTTATATAAAGTATAATGTATGTATTAAATCTATGGTATATATTTATAAACAAAAGTTAATGGGGAGTGTTTGTTTATTAAAGTATTGTTTCAAGTAAGAAGTAAAACGTAAAAACTATACTCCGACGTCGATTTCACGTAAGACCTTCAATTAGACAACTTGAGTAATATAATATATAATACATTTACTAATTTCTTTAGTATTATAAAGAATACGGGTGACTTATAATCGGTTAATTAGATTTCAATGTTTCTTGATACTTGTTTATAAAATTAAACTAATGCATATGATCTATTAAACTATGTAAATATGAAATCGTTGTTTTTTTTATCTTTAAATCATAAAAAAATGTTTTATGAATTTCGGTGCAGACGTAAAGTATGGTAAATATTTATAAACAAATGAACGGTTAGTATCGGAACACCAATGATTGCTACTGTTATATATTGCTTTGGTTGTATTACAATTTAGTTTATCTGTTTACAACAATATTGTAGTTATACGAATATTGTTCTAGATATTTTAATTTCTATTCAATATCATCTATCGTGGTACTTATATCCTAATCTTGGCTAACGCTTTAACTTTTCTGTAATCTTTCCTCGGAGCTTGGGTTAAACTTTACTTCACTACTCTCTAAGGATTTCTTACAAAACAATTTTGTGTGTTATTAATAAACACATAGTGGGTGGATTTCATCAATAATGTTAAAACTATTGAGCTACTTTTAAAGATTCATTAAAGAAACACAATAAATTACCTTAAATGATGTAATTGCCATATACATTATAATTTATGAACCTTCTCAGCGTCTTTCAATGTTTAAGCCTAATTAAATTATTTAACATGAATAATAATAATAAATAAAGAAGCGGTTCATTGATTTTTTACAATATAAAAACCAAAATCATGAAGATATCATAAAGTACAAAGAAAGTTAAGACTACCCCTGTTTTAAAGGTCAAGTTTAAGTGTCAATAGTGATCGATATCGTGACATGATAACACAGATTTAACTGCATTATAAGATAATTTTTAATTAAAATTATTTATAGTAATATTGAACAATGTCAGCATAACAATTTAATGCATAATCAAACGGCAAAAACTATATTACGAGAGCATTTTATTATTATAGTTTTATTGAGAAATACTATTAGGCTTTATATCTTATATATATTCACGTGGACTCATGATGCATAACTTTTTGTATTTACCACAAGTTTCTTGTAAATAATAGTAACTAAGGTTCAAATTAAGCTGAAGATAAAAACATAATTCTCTAAGAGCCTAAGAACTATTTTAAAATTCTGAAACCTGGAAAGAAAACCTAAACTTTAGCACATTTCTGAAATCATTAAAAATTTATTCTCCCAACTTTTGCTAAAACTTACGAAAATGGACTAGAAAAACTTTACATTACATTTATGTGTAAATTTATTTATGATGAAAATTGGTAAAAACGTTTTTATTTGATTACTTTGATATCCAAACTTGGGAACTATTTCTGTGAAATTTTCGTAGGGAATAATGAACTATTTGCTCACGCTCTAAATTAAATAAGTGTTAATTTGGAGACATTAATGAAATAAAAAATGTGATTTAAATATAACTTATATATAAAAACACGTGGTGTCTGTAATATAATATCTTATATAATTTATATAGAAGTCAGACTAATTACATTGCTACAAGTCATTATGATAAGTATAATTCATTTACTTAATAATAAACAATTCTAATATTTATTGTAACACTAGCTTTTGCCCGCGACTTCGTCCGCGTTTCCGTCGTTTTTCGAAAAAAAATTAGCAGATGTCCTCCCTCATAGTTTTGACGTAACAGGCAGATTCACTTTCGTATTTTAGAAGGGCAATAGTAATATAATATGCCAATCCACAAAACTGTTGAAAAATATAAGTAACCGCAGAATATTATAATATACCCACGACTCGGTCAGCGTGTAACTCCTTGTTTTTTATTAAGATAATATATTGCTAATATTTTTAGATCAAATTAAAATGTTTCAGCGCAAAGCTTCTGGGTAGACTATGTTAAGAGTCGACCCGTCCGGCACGTGAACGTAAAGATTCCTAGAATTGCTAACCCGGGAAAGAGCGACGTATAATTGACCATGCGAGAAACAGCTAACACCGAGATCTACTCCAGCAACACGAAAAGTCTGCCCTTGAGCTTTATTGATAGTCATGGCATAGCACACCGATACTGGGAATTGCGTTCTTTTAAATTGGAATGGAAAATTATTTGGTATTATGGGAATTCTGGGAATAAAGACAGTTTCTCCTGCACCGCAACCTGTTAAAATTTGAGCCTCGATTACATTTTGTTGCAACTGGGTTACTTTTAGCCGAGTTCCATTGCAAAGTTGAGGTGGTCTTAAATTTCGGAGCAGAATTATCGGTATGCCAATTTTTAAACAAATTATATGAGAAGGTAGTCCAGGCATACTTAAAGAATTTAAAAATTCTATCGGGTAATTAGTGGCTTCTTGTTCATCAACCATCCTATTTATTGAACTATAAACTTTGCTTTCTCCCTGTATATTAGACAGTATTTTATTATTAATTTCAGATGCCTGGTCATTGCGAGGAGTCAAAAT
Source organism: Melinaea marsaeus rileyi (assembly GCA_918358865.1). Classification (NCBI taxonomy): domain Eukaryota; kingdom Metazoa; phylum Arthropoda; class Insecta; order Lepidoptera; family Nymphalidae; genus Melinaea; species Melinaea marsaeus. The sequence goes on from OU911094.1 coordinate 10,611,587, forward strand.
GGACCTTTCGCAAAGCCAAGAATTGTCCCTATTTAATATAATTGTTATGTCACCGTAAACCGAAGATATAAGATGTTGTTGGGATTGCACTATACAACATAACTCAGGTGTCAGAATAAGTTTTCCTTGGTGTAGTTGTGGATAGGTACCTTCACCAATCTTCAATAATGTATCAGAAAATTCACGATTATCTGCGTTGTCTCCAGTTCTCACTCGCATATTTATAGTCAAATGCACCGATTGTATATCACGCCACAAATAAGAGCTTTTCAGGCAAGCCCTAATCTCATCAGCTCGGGTTCCCCGTGGTATTACCGGTAAGGTTTGTCGGAAATCACCACAAAATAAAACCGTAATACCGCCCATTGGTCGATCATTTTGTCTTATGTCCCTTAGAGTTCTGTCTACTGCTTCTACTCCTTTTCGATGGGCCATCGTACATTCATCCCATACGATTAAATTACACTCACGCAATACCTTAGCTTTGTCGCTATTTCTTGAAATACTACAGGTTGGACTTTCCGTGCGATCTAAATTAATTGGTATTTTAAACATAGTGTGAGCAGTCTTACCTCCTGGTAGCAATGTTGCAGCTATACCTGATGAAGCCACGGCAAGAGCGATTTTACGCTGATTTCGAACATAAGCTAATATTAATTTAGTCAAAAAAGTTTTCCCAGTTCCTCCAGGTGCATCTAAAAACCATATTGTTCCTAAATTATTCTGCACACTCTCGCACACGCGATCATAGACTAAGCGTTTTTCTGCAGTCATCATTGGGACACCGTTTTCTAATGTTACCAGCAGTTCCATTGGGTTGTAACCAATCTCTGCGGAATATTCCCTATTGGTAACCTCTCCGACTGAGGTTGGCGTTGGCAAACCATATTCACAAAGTGATTTACCGCCTACTGCTGTTAAGTCTTCCTGAAGAGCTAATAAGCACTGATTTATAGCCAGATCTCGAAAATTATCATTAATTGCGCCTTCATTATTGTGAGATAAATTCCGAAGAAAGTCTTCTGCAAATTTTTCTTTATATTTTTCCCATAATTGGACAGGATCAGATAAATTACAAAATGTGAGTAATGTTACAAATAAATGGCGTAACCGTCGTGGATTATCACTAACACAGGATTCTGCTAAAGCGTCATCCCAATGTTGATCATTTTCAAGCAAATGACGCGCTTGGCAAGCTGCATGATAAGTTGGATAAACAACATCGTCTACTTTTCTCAAATCTATAAATGATGTTGGTCCTCGCACTGTATGTAATAATAATCTCAAATAAAAACACTCTGCGTTGTTAGGATGAACAGTATACACTCTACCAAGAACATGTTCTTTGAAAATACCTGTCTCGCCATCTACAGGCCTGCCTCGGCGTCTACGGTTAAAGACACCTCGTTGTTTATCGTAGGTATAATACGATGGAACTTCTTCATACAAAAGAGACTTTGCGAAATTATCAGTTTGGCAAAGTCGAAAGAATGCCAATAAAGTTGTTTGTCTAGGGTTCTCTAATCGTTCTGTAACATTTTCGGCGTTAAAATATATACGTTGACCGCCTTCCAGATGAACATCCAGATGGGTCACAGGTGGATATCTTTCGTGAATATTAAAACTTAAGATCCGCCACACAGCTTCTGAAGAGCTGATATATCTGCCTGACTGAAATCTAGTAACTTCATCATGTTCATTTCTTAACGCAAACGTAGCTTGGTCACTGCCCTTGTTAATGTACTTACAAATATATTTAATTGACTCTACACTATTACACATTTCTACATTTATGTGAGCTTGAAATGCTCTGGACAATACAGGCGAATACGGAACGACCCACCTATTATCTAAAGTAACCTGTTGTCCAGACATTCGCTTTTCAACAGTAAAACCACCATTGTCTCTTGAACGGCGACGATATAATGGGTATCCATCATGTCCTGTTACAGTTTCATCCACTAATGCTTTTGGATACCTTTTAGTGCAACGACCGTCTTGCATGCAAGGAGCATTTGCGTTAAATGCACCACATGGACCATGTATCATATGAGTTTTAACAATGTCGTATAACAGGGGATCTGCAGTCGGATCTGGAATTTCAGCACTGATTAATCTGTCTACATCATTAGGTCGAACCTTATCTTTTAACCAAAGCAAGATATGTGCGTGAGGTAAGCCGCGTTTTTGCCACTCAACACTATACATATAACACAATACTTCTCCAAAAATGTTATCTTTGGTAAGAAGATCTATCATTGATTTTAATTTTTAATGAAACACTCTTGCAATAATATCATGGCGGTCATGCGGTGCCTGACCCTCAAGAAGCTCCCGAGTGATTTCATCCCACTTGGGATTGGTAGTTACAGTAACAAATAAGTCGGGACGTCCATATTTTCTTACGTAACAAAAAGCGTCTTGAGTACGTTCATGCATGTAGCGTGGACCACCAGTAAAAGAAGAGGGTAAAATAACTAAACGACCCATATTCACAGTATCGTTATCTTGCTGCATGGCATCGCGAAGGTGCACGTATTCTTCAGCGCCCAGCTGCCTTTGATTAGATCGTATATAAACTAATCTTTCGGTTTCAATTTTTGCGTACATGTCAACAATAAACTGATTAAATAAGCCACGAAAACGTTGAAAGTATACCAATCTATTCCGTCTCACTTGCAGGTGGTAACAATAAAATTGAAGGCATGACACCTTTTTATTATAATTAGGTGCGCCTGTGCGCAGATCGGTTTGGTATACAGCGAAATTATAACCATCTTCCCCTCGACAGTATATCATAGGATATTGCAAACTGTCGTAAGCCCTGTGGGTTTCGAAAATACGTTGCAAACGATTGTCTCTGGAACGTATAACGATATCACGCCTATCACATTCCTGGTCGACCAGTACTACAGCAACTTCATTCGTGGATGGAACGTTATGACGCCCAGGGTGTTCCTGAGTTGGACGCTTATCGGCATTTATAACAATTTTATAATTGTTATTACCATCTTGAGAAAGGGCTTCTAATGCCGATTTAAAACTGCATACGTACGAATTAACCTGATGTAACATGTTCTGAAGTTGTGAAATGAGTTCAGTATTTAAATTCGGAAAATATTGATTTCTTATATTCGACTGTTCGTTGTAATCGGATACAAAATATATTTGAAGAAATTTAGGTTGTTCTTCAGGCAAAAGGGACCCTATCAAATGGTAAACCTGACCTTGTACCTTAAAAGTAGGCATGAAAGGGCCTTCTGAGATTTGTTTAGCACCAAAGGATGTCATTTGGAATGCACTATTATAAGTGCGAATATTATCTAAAAACTGTTTGGATTGCAAATGTTCCCCTAAAAGTAGTGATTTTAAAGGTTCCGGTGGGTCTTCGAACGAAGGCAAATTTATTTTACCTCCAGAACAACAGAAACCAGCAGACTCCTTCCTCCACTTCGAAGCATTACAAAAGGAACATACTACGTTCATATCGCCTATTTCAGAAGATGATCTGTAATCAATTGTGAGGTTATAAGCAAACCCACTTTTATATTTATCGGACCACGCCACCGAATTTGTAGATTGATCTACCACGTGTATATCTAAGTCATTAAGACCATGTCGAAATCTATCTGCAGTAAGACGGGCCTCTCGCTGTTCTTCTGTTTCAAGCGACCGAATATTTTCAATTCTTAATCTTTCATTAGATAAAGTAATCAATTGTTCTTGTCTCAAAGAATTGTAATAATCGCGTCCCGAATCTAGTCGTTGTTCATGCTCATGTTCATCTTCAAGAGATCGAATCATGTTATGGTGCGCCCTATCATTTGTCAAACGGTCTTGATATTGAGTAAAAGTTTCAGATTCTCGAGACAAAATATGACGTTCGCGATCAGCTGTAAGCCGTAATTCCCTCTCAGTGAAGGTTTCGGACTCGCGAGATAAAATATAACGTTCGTGGTCAGCTGTAAGCCGTAATTCCCTCTCAGTGAAGGTTTCGGACTCGCGAGATAAAATATGACGTTCGCGGTCAGCTGTAAGCCGTAATTCCCTCTCAGTGAAGGTTTCAGACTCGCGAGATAATGTATGCCGTTCGCGGTCAGCTGTGAGTCGCAATTCTCGTTGTAAAGCAGTTTCAGCTTCTCGGGATAACGCATGTTGTTCCCGGTCAATGGAACGCCTTAGCTCTCGTTGAGAAGAGCTTTGAGAAGCCCGTGTTGTAGCTCGTCTCGCTCTTTCAGCTGCTAATCGCATCTCTCTTTCTGGAGAGCTTTCATTAGCTCGAGATGTTGAGGCACTAACTCTCATAGAGTTTAACCGATGTGCTCTTTCCTCTTCCGATTCTTGAGAACGCGTCATTCTCATTCTCCTAGCTTGACTCGAAGTTCGAGATAAAGATGGTCGTTTTTTAGGTGGCATCGTTTATTTTATTTTTAATCGACGGTAACTTAAATTCTATTTAGTTACCCAACAAAAAACTTACGTCAGAGGTCCTAACTATAGCTAAGTATATAATAAATAGAATATAAATCTAAGTGCCTATTAAAACTAAAATAATATTCTAATCGAATTATAAATATGTACGTAGGTACCTACAAATTACAAAAGAATAAAAAATGAAAATAAAGCTATACTTAATGCGTGTGCAATACTATCTACACTTACCTACTTCACTTAAAAATGAATAATAAGAAATACCTACAACTACTGTAATTAATCAAAGTACCTATGCTAATACAAAAAAAACCTTAGATTTTCTAAGTACAGCTGCTATATAATAAAAAAATATAAATCTAAGTGCCTATTTAAACTTAAATACCTAATATTCTAATAGAATTAAACTAAGAAATATGTACCTACCTACCTACAACTTAGGTACAAAAAAAAAAGAAATGAAAATAAAGCTAAAACACGTGTGCAGTATAGGTAGATAGTAGGCAATATCTACCTATACCTACTTCACTTAAAAATAAATAAAAAATACCTATGAATACTATAATTAATAAAAGTACCTACCTACGCTTTTATCTACTCAATACAAAAAAAACTAAACATAAAATGCCCAAAACTAACCTATCAGTAACTAAAAATCTAACAATAATCTAATCTATCTATCTATTATCTAATCTAAAAATCGAATCTAAATCTACTTAAAAAGAAATAAAATAGGAACTATTAATAGTTAAGAATTTAAACAAAACTAAAACTAATTTAGAAAATAACAACAAAAGAAATTAAAATAAACTATTTAAAGACAAAAAGTCGCGCTGATAAGCACGGTTTATAAAATAACAATTATTGTCTGTCAATAAAGTTCAACACTCTGAACGCATCAACAGCCAAATATTGAATGACGCTTGCGCTCGCCTCCCGCCCCTTTTATACTCTGCCGCCGCGAGCCCCGTCGAGCGCGGCAACCGTTACGCAAAAATAATCCTTATAGCTTGATTCACTATTCACGCGCGATGTCTTGTTGGCGTATTTCATGTAAGTAAGTATAAGTTTGGTGTTTCTATACCGATTTCAATGATTCTTTTTTTATTGAATTGGTGCTAATGTTTATTTTTTTTTAATTAGGAATGATGGTGAGCATTATTGGTTTTATAAACGTAAAAGTAAACAAATATAATAAGAAATCTCCGAACTGCTAAGCTATCGAGAGTTATGCGTGTTATTGTGAGTTAACTATAAAAGGTAGATATATGCTGTCTTGGAATATTTTTCGTGTATTTTTATGTAGAATATTTCCGTTATACATAGTTTCTATGTAGCCATTAAGGCTGCACACGCGACGGAAGCTTAAAAAATCAAGCAACTTCTCCCATTTTCTCAACATTTCCTTTCACTGCTCTGCTCCTATTCATTGTAGTGTGATGAAAAGTATACTATTACCTGCCCAGGAGTATAAAGAATAATTGTACTAAGTTTCGTTAAAATCCGTCGAGTAGTTTTTTTTTCTATAAATAACATACAAACAGACAGACAAAAATTTTTTTAACTGCATTTTTGGCATCAGTATCGAACACTAATCACCCCCTGCTACTTATTTTGTAAATATATTTCATGTACAGAATTGACCTCTCTACAGATTTATTATAAGTATAGATAAGTATTAATTAATTATACGTGTGAGACACTGTTAACATATTTACATGTTCTCACACTACCGACCTAAGTATTCGCTGTAAGACTAATTTTGTTCATTATTTCACTTCAAGATAACGTACAATGATCAGTTGTATTGTTATACAATATATTATGCTATTAGATATCTTGTTCTGACAAAATGTAATAACTAATATACGCTTTGATGTTTAACACAAAGAAAATACATCTTGTTATAATGTTTGCTGAAACAAAACATTAGCATGTTTCATAATTTTCACGTTTTAGTTAATAACTTGTTATAATATGATGCAAAATAGAAGTAAAAAAAGTAAACGTGTTAACATTCGACAAAAATATTCATTTACATCTAGTATCACGTAGCTTAAATGGACTGAGCGCGGTTCTTATATACAATATAAAAGGAAAGAATAAACAAGTATTTCTCATTGTTTTCAGACACGCAACCTCTGACTGTCATAATTCACTTTTAAAAACAAACTACAAATTTTTATTACAATTTAAATAACGTTGTTAGTATAAAATTGATGTAAATGAATAGTTTTAAAGTAATATCATATATGCTAACAACATTATATGATATGCATATTCTAGATTCTAAAAGGCTTTAAAATTCTTTGAATGGTTTTAAATTTCTAAACACGATATAACTCTTATCGCCACACTCCCTCTAAGGCTTGTAACGAAAAACTTTACAGGAGCTATCAAATTTATTTAAAAGCTCTATAAATCTTTTAAACGTTATCAGAATGCTAGGCAGGTTATACACACCTTGGGATTTGAAACGATTTACATTTGAATGAATAATAAATATAATTCTAATGCTATTTTATAATCGCATACAGTTTTTTTTTACTTACATTTAAGTCACAAAACGGAAACCATTAGTGCTGGAACTTTCAGTTAGTTGAGTAGCATCTATAATTTTTCCTATAACTATTATAATATCAGGATTATTGAGATAACTCTCAAATTTTGAAAAAAGACAAAAAAAATACTTACATTGAATCAAAGTGTATAATAATTGAAATATCAACACGAGATAAAACAATATTTCTGTTATATACAAGTGAACTGTGTCTGAAGCTCTATCGAGAGAATGTAGTAATTTTTCGTTCCTTATTATCAGTGTTTCTGATACGAGTTATTTATAACAGCCATGATATATTTTATCTGTGGTACGACCAGTAACTAACCAGCAAAGACCAGCAAAGAACGTGAGATTCTTAAGAACGATAGTAATTGTACTTGTTATAAAGTATGGGAAACTAGTTGTCTTGTATAAAACAATTACTTGCAGGAATCTGGATCCGTTTTAACCTAAAAATTAATTTGTATTAAGTGATACCCACTTATGTGAAAATACTACACTATGTGTCGTTTATATGGGATGCCTATATATTGTATATATTTATATACAATATATGGCTACATCCGTAAACAGAGCACACAACTCATTTGAATATTATGTAAATAGAAGCAAAATAAACCATACGAACATATAATCTTCATAAGCTACTTTATAAACAAAGATTCACACAGAACGTTGACTAAACTCCTCACGTCACAATATTTAAAAGTACCTCTAATGCTAAAATAGAGGAAATAGCTATAAATAATCTCTTGGAACCCTCTGTAATATTTTTGTTTCTTTACGATGTATGTTAACAGAACGACTTGTTTACGTTCGAATAGAGTACGCTGGAAGTTAAGTGATGCAAGGCTGGAAAAATACATCGAACCCGATATAAATAATCGAGCTGCCGTGTAAATATACAAGTCATAGTTGGCAGGACGCAAGGACGGTTTTCAAGACGTCGTGGGTTCGAGTCCAATTCGGCTATTTTTAATTCTTTAATTATAAGAAAAGATAGTAAAACCGTACTTGGTATGAGTCCTGCCTACGAGTAGTTAGTTTAATAAAGCGACTTAATATTTTCAACATTTTGCAACCAGGGTTGTTTTACGAAAATTGAAAAGCTCAGCCAGATCTCTCTTGCATTCTTCTCGCTAGTATTTTAGCATAAACTTTACTGCCCAAGCTAATCAAACTGATAGCCCTATAGCTTGCAAAGTCTATCTGTGAACCTTTGCCTTTATACAAAGGTACGATGACTGCACCTCGCCAATCGTCTGGGACCTCCCCGGATTTCCAGCATAAATTGGAGAAAAACCAGAACAAGTCCAAGACGCGTGGCCCACCATATTTGATCATCTCGATTGTTATATTCTCTTAGTCACAAAGAAAAAAACATATTCTATACAAGAAAATGGCACTTCATACATAATGTAAAATAAGGGCATAAACCCGATTATGTCTCGTTATTGAGGCCAAACTCCGAAAATATATTATTACATAGCATCAACACATTTTCTACTTATCGAAGCTAAATATCCTCCATTTTTCTGACTATGATTATGTAATCAAGAGATATTTTTATATCACGTTTCCTAAATTAATGTCAAATAGATATTTCTTAAATACGAGTATATTATAAGCGATAATTATACACAGGTATTAATTAACACGTAGTAATAACAAAAACGGCTACGTTCAAGTCGAATTTGGGTATAAACGTTATTTATATTTTGTGAATTGAAATATATTAGTTTTTAAGATTTAATATTGTAATTAGAAACATCAATTATAAAGAAGGTAAGTCACTCGCTAAGTGTAGACAGATTTATAGGCACTTACTATAAAACATATTACGGGTACATAAACCAAACCAAATTTTTCGGCTCTAGATAATAGTTATGATAGAAGTAAAGTTTATTTGGTATGTACATTTTCTATATCAGACGTATTCTGAGTGCGGCACGAGAAATGTAAATAAAGAATCACATTCAATAAAAACAAGAACTTATATTTATTTGAATGTACATATGTAAGATTCCTGATGTAAGAGAACCTAACATATAACAATGGTTTTAAATACAAACTTAATTTTCTTTTCTTTCAATGTTACTGCAGAGTCTTCAAGTACTATGTACAGTCACGTGCAATGAAAAGTATACACGGGCAGATTTTCAAAAAAATATTCACTCTGAAAATTTCAAAAACAAGTAGCTACTTAACAATCCATACTACACGTATATAACAACCAGAGTTTCTCAAAATAATGTATACATTTTTGATTTTTTTTTGAAATTTTCAGCGTGAATATTTATTTGAAAATCTGCCCGTGTATACTTTTCATTGCACGTGACTGTACGTGCCGAAGGATGCATACAATCAGTTGAAAACACTATCTGTGAAAGTGACGTAGATATTTCTAGAATGAAGTAAAAGGCAACCGGCTCCAGATGTTTTCAATTTAAAATGTAGTCAATTCATCTTGTATTCAATTCCTAGTATCGAGGAGACATTTTGCATTTAGAGCTAGCTCGGCAAAACAATTATCAAAAAGTTATAAATTCAGAAAAGATTTCGAATGTTTTATTTTCATCACACGCCATAAGTTATAGCTAAGTATTCAAAGCTGCCAACTTATCTATCTTTGTTCATATTTTAATCAAAATACATATAATTTTAAGTCCTAAATATTCCCAGTTACTTAGTCAAGCTCTTTTCTGCTTTTGTGCATATTTCGGAAACAATTAAAACTAATGATAAAATATGTTTTTATTAAATTAATTGATATGGGAGTTGCAAAAATTAAAAACGTTTCAGTATTACAAAAGTAATGAATATTTTTTATTTCATATATTTTTATTTATTTATGTAACTTTTCTCACATCCACTTTTTGCTTTGCTGTGATTCTAACATTTGATATGCCTGGATAAATGTGATAATTATCTGACTGATTTATTAATTCACCGACCAAGATAAACCTAATTTAATGTTCCCGCAATTAGGATTGTTACAAGTTATTAAATATTAAAAGTTTAAAAAAAAAAAAAAAAAACATAAAATATATGACAGAAATCCACAATTATATGATAAATCCGTTAAACTAAACCAGATTAAAACAGTTAATTGTACAATTTCATATTGTAACGTTGAAGTGGGTGTAATTTTGTTGGATTATAACCTTATTAAGATTTTGTCCGTTTTGTGAACAAAAGCTTATCTTAGGGAAGAGTATGTATTGTTTGATAGGACCGCACTTAGGCGTTGTGTACACAGAGATTTTGTTTAACATGACGTAAAATTAATCTCACTGGACTCTATCATAACACATATAAAAGACCATAAAATTTTACAAAATAACGCTAAAGAATAATATAAGGGAATGAACAATGAAATTATGAAGTCAGAAGATTACAATTAGTGGAGTGCCTGGAGCATTCAAATCCGTTAAACCTCGGATTAGAGTTATAGTGAATGAATTAATATGATCGATGTGGGATATTGTTTTTTAAACTATAAATTGCAATGTTTACCCAAAATTTTTTTGTGCACTCCATTTTTTTAATGTTTAAACAAATTATTATAAAAAATTAATGTTTGACCATATATTTTCACTTTAAACAGTATTTTTTTAATTATATGTTAAATGTTACCTGAGTAGACATATAGGAACATTTTTCAAAGATACCTGTGTATATATATAGCAGTAGGGATCTCGAAAAGGTAGAAAAACGTGGAGGGGAGAGCGGAGCGACAGCTGCTGTGCACAATGGAATTTCTCGGCCAGTTTAATTATAAATAAATCTATTATGTACATTAAAAAAAATAAGGTGATTAATTACGACCAATGAAAAGAAAAAAAATATTAGTACAAAATCTGTAAATTTAAATATATTACATTGTTGTCTACATCAAATATTTTCTTCTACTTCATCTATCTGTATAATAGGTGAAGTATTGGAACAACTATTTCCGCTGCACTGTAAACATGCTACACTGCAGTATAAAACACTTTTTTTGCATCCACACGCAGCTCCACATCCCTTTTTGCAATCACAAAATAACATTTGCAATAAATTATCCGGAGCAGGTAATTGATTCATTGTTATTGGGATGTACATGTTATTGGAATACTTCCATCCCCAATTTTCAATAACTACGTCATTTCCTAGCCATATCTGAATTTGTAGGTACACTCTTTTAAGGTGCTCAAACGCTGCATCAGTTGTTGGAGGCAGCGATGACAAAAGAACACTCGTAGTTTTGGCTGTTGCTTTTATGAAAGAGTTGAACCTTAATGTATTTCAATCATGAGTTTTAGACGGCGCGCCATATAAACTCAAAATACATGCTACACCTGCTTGCAATATATTATTGGTGTCTTCATTGATATTTTCAAATACTTTTACTGAGTCGTGTAAATCAATCCGTTTCTCAAAATTTTTGGCAAACTTAATTTTTCCTTTATTGAAGAACGCAGAAGTAGTGTCACAACCCGTAAAGGCATGTAAAAAAAGAATATGTTCTTTACAATTTGGTAATGATTTTTCTAAACATTTCGATGAAAATATCTTAACTGAATTTTTCAGCAAATTACATACAATAACAATCCGAATGATATTTTGCTGCAAGTGTCTGTAAGTCAATCCTTTTATGGATATCTCGATAATAAACAGTTTTCTGGACAGCTATAAAATTCATGATGGATTCATTTAAAGTTGGAGTGTTGATGTATGAAATCTGCCTACGCCGAGCTTTATTTAATTTTGCTTCTTTTGTTTTATCAGCTTCTTGTCCGCAAAGAAAACAGTTTTTTTCCCAATTGAAGTTATTGAAATTCATGCTACTTCGACGTTTTTTTTTCGGAGGCGATAATGAGAGATTTTCACGGACCTTATTTTTATACATTCCAATATACTTTTTATTAATATATTTTTGTCGACAACTTGAATGAGTATAAACAAATTCAGTTTGTAGATGAGGTAACAATCCATCTTGTCGTTCAGTTGAAGCAGCTTGTAAAGAGGTTATTCCTCTACTAATTTTTATTATTTCACCTAAACTTGAATTTGTTTCGGAAGGTGAACCCAGGTGTATACATATTATGCAGCTATTTTCATCAACCATGCTGTTAGCCGTTGGTTTATCCATTGTTCGAAATCTAATAAAAAACAATTAGTAATTAATTAATTGCATTTGATTCGTTATTATTAGGGCCAGGAAACTCGCAGTCTTTCAAATGAGCATTCATATGTTTAACCTCAAATTTGTACAAGAAAAAAATGACAACTTCCTGGCCCTAATTATTATCATATATTTTTTTTTTATTGAAGCTGATCTTTCATTTTCGATTTATTAATTATTTAATTACCTTCCAGTATAAAAACATAGAAAAATTTTTCACTAAAAAACCAAATTTTCACTGAAACTGAACTAGCCGAGAAATTCCATTGTACATTGCAGCTGTCGCTCCGCTCTCCCCTCCACGTTTTTCTACCTATTCGAGATCCCTACTGCTATATTTATACAAAGGTATCTTTGAAACCACTTAATGGTGCATCATCAAATGGGTGATATCATATCTTTTCTTTTTAAAGGAATAACAAATTGTTAAATAATGGGAGTCGTAACAGGACGATTAACGATCACCAGGTAGCTTGGTTTGAGAAATTAATTTTATTCTGATTGTACATTGGAATTTATTATGTTTTAAACAAAATTAAGGCTATACTTAAAAAATCCAACTATCCAATCAACTCCTATTCGATATTAGAATTAATGAATTATGTGACTTTCAAGTTACAAATTTGGTCATATATATATACGAGGGGAGGTCCAAAAGTTCGTGGAATGAAAGGGATCTAAATAAAATAAAACAACAAAACTATTTTTCCTTTTCAATATAATCACCCTTAAGCTCAATACATTTATGAGACCTATAAATTAATTTTTCTAAACCACTATAAAAAATGTTTTATCTTTTCCGACAAAATGAGCCGAAATTGCCTCCCTTACCTCATTGTTGTCGGAAAATTTCCTTCCCTTGAAGTCTTTTTTTAAATTGGGGAGTAAAAAAAAGTCACTCGGGGCTAGGTCTGGACTGTAGGCTAGGTGAACTAGGAATTCGAACCCATGCGTGTGCAGAGCAGCCATTGCAATTCTGCTCTTGTGAACCGGCGCGTTGTCTTGCAACAGCAACACACCCTTTGTTAATTTTCCTCGCCGCTTTTCCTTGATGGCATCCATTAATTTTTCTAATATCGTTGTGTAGTATTCTCCGGTTATAGTCCTTCCCTTTTCTTTGTAATCAATTAAGATTATCCCCTCACAATCCCAGAAAACAGTAGCCATCATCTTTCCAGCCGACTCCGTCACCTTGAATTTCTTTAGCGGTTGTGTCCCCTTTTTATGCCATTGCATGGACTTTTGTTTGGACTCAGGCTCAAAGTGATGAACCCATGTTTCATCTCCCGTAACAATTTGGTCTAAAATCTGTGCAGGTTTATCTCCACACAACTCCAAAAAATGCTTTGACGCATCGACGCGCTGCTCTTTCTGAAACGGCGTGAGCATTCTCGGTACTCAACTGGCACTGACTTTTGTCATACCCAGGTGATCATGTAGGATTCGCAAAATGGTGGTATCTTGTACTCCAACTAATGCAGATTATTGTTTTTTCTTCAAACGGGCATCCTCTAGTACAATTTTCTCCACTTTTTCGACGATGTCCGATGTGTTATGTAATATATGTAATATATATGTTATAATTTCTTATTACCAATAATATTAATTGAAACATATTTTCTATGCAAGCGAGCAAATAAAATAAAATTTCTTATTTAGGAAGTAAGATTCAAAGAGATCTAATAACTGTTTGTAAAATTCTTTCCAATATTATTAATCTTGGGATAAAGGCTTGAGCAGGAAAAGGATTGGTACTAAGGACGGTTTTATGACAAATTAATTTTTATTGAATAGACAATTTCTTCGGGACAGAAATCCAACGATTTGATCTACTAAAATTATTTTAAAAGGTTTTCAATAAATGTATAAAGATCCATTGGAAAGTAGAACGAATTAAGTGTTCCTAAGTTGGTTTAATCTTTTAAGAATAACACTTTATATTAAATAAAAGATTATTAAACATTTTGCTTCACTTAAATGTTTATGTTTATGAATAACCTTACATAGAATATTGTGTTTCTATTAACAGTTGTATGAAAACACTCGCTTTAGAAGATCTTATTGTTGTTGATATATCAAAGTTACAATAATAATGTCATATATTTTTTGCAGTTGTCAAAAGAAAATCATCAATTAGTAATTTATTTTTTATCTTTTAAACCAATTTTGTAATTGTAAGTAATCTCTCCATCTTTATTAAATAAAACCTTAAGCCACAGAATTTATTTTTATTTGATATCGTTGTACTGCTTCTCAAAAATTATTGTTCAAGAAAAAACACAAATATATTTTTTGAAGAAACATTACATCTAGGATATACTCCATCGTCAATTGAGCTACCGTGTCGCTTCCTCCACCACCACCAAGTTCAACATTCTTATTTATAATATTGGAAATCATTTCTCTCGAACGTAACTCTTAATGACTATAATATTTGTAAATATTTGACTGAACATGTTGTACTATATTTGTCAATATATTATAAATAATTATCTACTTGATAATATACAAAAACCAAAAGGCTATTATTCTATACATTAAATGTTCTAAACGAAAAGGAAACACTTACCGTCCGGAAGACACTTCGATGAGAAATAGCACACACGTATGTAGTTGATAAAATATATTGCACCATTTAATATTTAATACACGTATAATACAGGTACTTGTACGACAATGGCTGGAGTGTCTCCAGCTTTAGATGAGAAAATCTAAATGTGCTGATAATAAATTACATACTTCATAGTAACATCTAGTAGTTGTTGTCTATTAAACAAATAAGTTAAATATGATTTCTTCATGTGATATCTCGTGATAACGCGTTGGTTTCTAGCTTTACTTTCATGATTCTTATAGAACTATTGATTACTCTATTGACCTTATTCATGGAGTACTTTGGTAATATAATAGTATTGTTAGAACTATCGATGTATGAATGATTTAAACACAACATTTTGCAATCATGTTAGTATTACATTATGTATAATTCTTTTTAAATAGTCTGAATAATTTCGTTTCGTAATAAATTTCGTTTTAATTCTACGAATGTCGTTTATTAAGTCGTTAATGTACTAATGACTTAATAAAGTAATTGACTTAATAGTGGACTGAAACTTAAATTATCTTTTAAAGTGAGATCGTTGTCAGAGCTACAGATAATATAGATTTAAGTTGGTTCAATGTATATTAAAAAGCCCGTTATATTATATTAAACACAATTTTCATGATATATATTATATATGACACTACTTCTCTCCATTTATACATTTTTTATTATATAATAAAACATTTTATAATTTCCAATTTGTTGTTTTTCTTTATAATTTTTTACTAAAGCAATCTATGTTTTAGTAAAACAATTGAAGCTATCCCTCTACCTTCATCTCGGCTCCATTGGATACAATAGTATTGATACGTCATCGAGGTCGCTTCCGTCACAGGAGCGGTAATATACACTATAGGATTTATAAAAGAAGACTATTTATATCTGATTACTTTGTGTTTATTAAATTTAGATATCCTCTGAATCATATTTTACACGTACATTTATAAAACTCTTTAAGTTTATTCAGTTTATTATATTATTTAAGTATCTTTGATTTTATAACTTATTAATGAATGTTATTTTTAAACTCTTACTTCTCTTTTGATATTAGAAAGATAACAGCTTAATTTCTCGTACGTGTATTTATAAAACCACTAAACTAATAACCATTTGCAGTTTACTCCAGAACGTTTTCCAACACTAAGGTACGAAAATATAAACATATAAACGGATTGCATCCTATAGAAATATAATAATAAAAGTAATATTTTAGAGGCTGGCAGGATATATAACTTTTTGGCCATCAATGTTTTTACTGATCGTGTACAATGTACATTAATTATTGTAACCAAAGTTTTTGATATATATTTTTTTATTTTAATCGTAAGTCTCCGACATTCCATTATCTTCTACTGCTTCTGTTTTTGCTTTAATCGTCACCGTCGCTAAAACACTACATTCACCATGAGAGCTTGCGCTTCCTTTCTTCAACCGCTTGCTTCGCTTAGATATTTCCATCCCAATCTTGGAGTTAACAGAAATAAATAAAAGTAAAACACATTTCAGTTATAAAACTTTCTGTGGTATTTATAAGAATAAAAAAATAAGACTTAAGCATTAATCTTGTTTAGACTGATTTCGCAATAGAATCAACGGGACAAAATTGACTCGCCTCTAACCGCTGCTTTTCATTCCTTAAATACATACATATAGCGCGCAATAATAACAACTAGTGGTCGCCCAGTGGTCGAAATTCGACCATATAATAAATTTAAATTGTAAGTGACTTAATATACATTATTAAAATATAATATTCAAACTATAATTAATTACTTCAATTCAATTCAAACTGTAATTAATAATGATTAAGGTTCTACTGTCGAAAACTAAACTACTATAACCACAGATTTGACCGAGACTCTTATTTGCCAATTTCTTTTTTGAAAAAATTATATGAAATTAAAAGAAATGTTCAATTCATGTTCAATTCTAAGTAGTCTGTTAAATTGTTGTAAACTTCAGACCTAAGACTTGTTTGATTTTGTCGAATGAAATGTAATTGTGAACCCTCTATTCTCACATACATATCAACAATCCACTGCAGAAATAGTTTTTGTAACATGCTGAAATCATCTCTAATTGCTAGTCGATAGGCTGTATACTGAAGCATGGTTAATTTATTTCTGGGTGCTCTTGAATTAAATTTAGTTAGTGTATTATGAGCAATATTGACATGCCACCCAGTATCACCATTGGGAAAAAGCAGTGGGTACGCTAAAGGGTCTAATGATGAGTCCAAAACTGAGATATTCTTAATTATACCATTAACTTTTGAAAAACAAATCATATTTCATTCAAAAGGTGGCTTACCATCAACTGTATTAAATATTACTGCTACATCAGTTTGAACTGCATCATTAAATCGGCGTAGATCTAAATAATGATTTACTTTAATGAGCATACAAATTTCTTTGTTTTGATTTTTGACTCTCTGACAATGATCTTTCATTGCAATGAATGACCGCACAAAAGGATTACTGCGTTCCAATTCCAGTGAAATTTCATGCATTATGTTGTTGTTACATGTTTGATTAACATGTTCTTGTAATCTATAATTAATTGCAGTGTCAACATCATAAAAATATAATTGTGCATAACATGGTGAGCGACCATATGCGGCAGTCATTGGGCCTGATCTGTGATAAAAAACATCATGTATTTTGAAATGATACACTCCACTTGTAACTGCCTCAGCAACTTTGGCTTCTGAGCTAACCATAGCAAAACATGAATTATATTTCCTAATATTTTCAAAATAATTTTTTGATTTACTTTTTATTGAAGGTTCATTTGAAATAAGTCCATCATATAATATTTTAAATCAAATATTCATTTTGACTTAAGGGTGGTAATATTGCTTTACCCTTGTGACAACATGAAGTGAATGCAGTTTGGTCGCCTAAAGTCACTTAAGTTTCCAAATGTTAATGTCATAACTTAAAAACACATTTGGAATGACATTTAGAGCACACTTAAATGCATCTCTCAAAATCATATTACTATCTAAAACTACTGATGAGGAATTATTCCTTCCTCTTAGAGAAATATTCCTTCTTCTTTGTCTCTCACTCCGACTTGTTAATGTTCTATGTCGAGGCATAATTAAAGTTCTTTCATAGATTACTGATATCAAGAAGAGAAAAAGTTTTTACACAAAATCACTTATTTATCCTAAAGTATATGCAATTACTGAAATCGTAAACTACAATAATTGCTTTGAACCAGCAATATCAAAAATTTTTGTACCTGAATGTTGTTATTGCAGATTGCTGCTACAGAGCTTTCTTTATGCATATAATGATAGTCCTTGAAAGACGACGATACGTTTAAATGTATCTTACTGCTACACAACTCACATAAATTTGTATAAACACTCAGTATTTCACGTAGTATTCGTCAAATAAAGCTTTAATTAACTTTAAACATTCAATAAAACCACAACAAACAAACTTTTCAACTACGTCTATAATAGAGAAACGAAACAATTAGACCACAGAGTATGTATGCGTGTGTCAAATGCATGCTGGTTAGTATAATGTTTTATTAACTGATTTAATTTATTTTTTATGCATTATTATTAAAATCTTTTTTTATATTTAATTAAATGATACAAATAAAACTTTTTTTTGAGTACTCTATCTATGCACAAAATGAAAAAACAAAAGAAACCATTTGACCACAGAGTATGTATGTGTGTGTCAAATGCATGCTGGTTAGTATAATGTTTTATTAACTGATTTAATTTATTTTTTATGCATTATTATTAAAATCTTTTTTTATATTTAATTAAATGATACAAATTAAACTTTTTTTTGAGTACTCTATCTATGCACAAAATGAAAAAACAAAAGAAACCATTTGACCACAGAGTATGTATGCGTGTGTCAAATGCATGCTGGTTAGTATAATGTTTTATTAACTGATTTAATTTATTTTTTATGCATTATTATTAAAATCTTTTTTTATATTTAATTAAATGAGACAAATTAAACTTTTTTTTGAGTACTCTATCTATGCACAAAATGAAAAAACAAAAGAAACCATTTGACCACAGAGTATGTATGCGTGTGTCAAATGCATGCTGGTTAGTATAATGTTTTATTAACTGATTTAATTTATTTTTTATGCATTATTATTAAAATCTTTTTTTATATTTAATTAAATGAGACAAATTAAACTTTTTTTTTGAGTACTCTATCTATGCACAAAATGAAAAAACAAAAGAAACCATTTGACCACAGGGTATGTATGCGTGTGTCAAATGCATGCTGGTTAGTATAATGTTTTATTAACTGATTTAATTTATTTTTTATGCATTATTATTAAAATCTTTTTTTATATTTAATTAAATGAGACAAATTAAACTTTTTTTTTGAGTACTCTATCTGTGCACAAAATAAAAAACAAAAGAAACCATTTGACCACAGAGTATGTATAGGCAAATATATTTATTTTTGATATGTCAATGTCAGTACTCTAAGTCTGTAGTAAGTATGTGTGTGAATTTGCATGGTAGTGTGTGTAATATTTCTATGTCTATAGACAAAATGAAAAACAAAAGAAACATGTGTGTGTGAAATGCATGGTAGTGTGGGTAATGTTTTATTTATTGATTTAATGTACTTTATAAGTATTATTATTGAAAAATATTAGCGTTCTGCACTTCTCCTGTACATAAACTATAAGTGTGCCAAATTTTATGCTTCTGCGTCCGCGCAATTTTCGTAAAAAGGGGTCCAAAGTTTTGGCATCACGTATTAATATATAGATAATGACACGCAAATACATTTGCTCCGTAATACCATTCAAACCAATACTCTGTAATACTGTCTTTGAGTTTTTATATTTCTTTTGATGTACCATTACATTATTTATTCTAACATACATTTTCTTTTTTAATCCAATGATTCAATTTTATCTAAAGTTAAGTAAAAAATATAAAGAAGGAACAAAGTTGAATAATACTTGAATGAAGTATTACATAAAAAGTTACAAAGCTTCTTGTATCTCATCTGAACCACATAACATACATACATACAATACATCGTAAATAAGTTATGTCAGTTGATTGAATGAGACTTAGCTCGCTCACTCACAGCGAATATCGACGTATACATACTACTGTTATGATTGACGTACACTATACGGTCATACTAAATATTTTATTTTGTTACTCATTAATATAATTTTTATATATATTAGGTATTTTTTATTTTCGTTAAATGTATGTAAGTGATCTTTATCGAAAACCCACTGAATTGTTCAGTCTGGCTGGAACACCTTGTAATATACATATTAAATCTTAATAAAAAATATTACCCGAAGAAGCATGTTTCCGTTGAAATTATTTACGAGTTTAATAGAATAGAGTGTAGATTTGATAAAAAGTAGGTGGTGATAAATTACTGTGACTTAGTATAATGCTAGATAAGATTTAATAATAATAATTAGCAATTGTTTATTAAATAAATAATTGTAAGCGTTAAGTTAAAATATAATCATCTATGAAACCATTATTTAATAGAATTAAGTGTATATTGTTTTAAGACCTTTGTCAGAGGATTCTTATGACTACGGCTAAAGACTGATACTATTTTAGTGGATATGAAACTAGTATAATTAATTAAATAAATTCTCGTTGTATTGAACTCCGATTTGGAAAATATATTACTAAAATATTTAATTTAGTACCTTTGTTTATTTTGTCACTTATAGTATATTTTTGTGTAATTCTGAAACAGGAAAGTAATAAGTACTACTAATAAAACTACTACACCTCTACACTACTTCAACTCAATATAAACCTTGAAAAAAAAAAACACACTTGATGGTTATCTCAATGAACCTTTTATAATAGTTACAGGATTATGTTTCTTAGAGGATGTTACTCTACTAATTATAATTTAGTTATCGCATCCTGAATGAAAACACTTACATAAATCAATATCAATTCAACCAATACAAATAATCAAATAAACACAGCAGTCCTATTGTAGATCATTAAATTATGATATAAAAGTACAGCATATTGGCTTAAGTATCAATATAGTATAGTATTATGTATATATTTTATCAATACAGTATTAAGACAATATTAGGATTATATGGACTTTTAAATATTACATTTATCCACTTTTACTTTACCGATTTTATCTCAGAAATAAGGCGTTTATCCAATAAGAAAGATGCCAATTGCTAATAGATAAGTACAAGTAAAACCACATAACCTGCACAAAATCTGTAACTTTGTACTATAATAATGTGGACATTGAAGTACCATTGTAAATGAAAGATCAAAAGACAACTGACTATCGATGATTACACAGGCACACAAAAAAAAAAAGTCATGAACCAGAGGGGAGACCCCATTATTCTTAGGTTTTTGGGATCGCTGAAACGGAATATGACAATAAAAACTAATTTTAAATGCCCGTTTTCCCGCTAACACCCCCTTACTATCTCTTAAGGGGTGAAAATTGAAATCTTTGTATAAAATCAAGATAGATGTGTATTTCTATGTTTTTTGGGATGCTGAAACCGAAAATGATAACTAAAAATTAATTCAAGACCTCCATAACCCATTAACACTTTCTTACTACCCCTTATGGGGAGTGAAGTTTTCCATTTTTGTATAAAATAAAGATTAATGTGTATTTCTATGTTTTTTGGTATGATGAAACCGAAAATGACAACCAAAAGTGAATTTGATACCTCTTTTACTCAATACCACCCCCTAACCACGCCTAACGGCGGGGGGGGGGTAGTTTCAATTTTGTATATAATCAAGATGTATGAAGAAATTTGAACGATTTACAGTAAATGACAGATTTATCAATTATCAAGCTAGTTTGAGATTACTCTTAGCTCTTATATTGGAAATTCAAATGCTTTATCGATCAGAAGTATCTGATATATATTTATGATTTAATTCTACTCTTAGGTAACCCAGGAACAACGGCGTGGACGTAGTAGATTTCTGTTCCCTTTTGGGGTGCTGGATTAAAGTAAGTCCCCTTGCCTCTCACTATCCGGGGTGCTGAATTAAAGTGAGTCCCCTTACCTCTCACTATTCAGCGTCTACCTGTTTCTACGATAACGAACTCTCTTGTTGTCAAAGGTTCTTCTAAGTGGTTTCCGTTTATTGGTTCTTTTCTGTTCTGGCAAATCTCTTTTTAAATTCTTACAGTAGTCTGCTAACATATTGGCATCCCATTTACCCTGATAGCGCTGTTTCATTGTCTTAAGATCCTGATGGAACTTTTCACCTTGCTCCTCACTGTAGTCTCCTAAATTGTCAGGCCAATAGTTCCTTCTATTTCGGAGGCATAGAATTAGGTTCAGCATCTTTTAAGCGTTTTACAAGACTGCCGGATGGATAATAGTATAAGTAGAATTAAATATTACAGAAAACAAAAAAAAAACAAAAAATTAAAAAACTTGTTAAGAATAGGACAAAAATCATGATTCAGTCTTAGCATCATAATAACAAATATATGCATACGATAAGGTTACCATATACTTTATAATCATTTTTTCTGTCAGCATCTTGAAAAACATAGAAATTCACATCCATCTTGATTTTATATAAAAATTGAAATTTCACCCCCTTTATGGGGTGGTAAGGGGGTGATAGTGGTCATGAATTTATTTTTAATGTTATCATTTTCGGTTCCAGCATCCCAAAAAACGTAGAAATATACATCTATCTTGATTTTATAGAAAAATTGAAATTTTCACCCCCTGTAAGGGGTGGTAGGGGGGTGATAGTGGTCATGAATTTATTTTTAGTTATCGTTTTCGGTTTCAGCATCCCAAAAAACGTAGAAATACACATCTGTCTTCATTTTATAGAAAAAATTGAAATTTTCACCCCCTGTAAGGGATGGTAGGGGGTAATAGTGGTCTTGAATTTATTTTTAGTTATCATTTTCGGTTTCAGCATCCCAAAAAACGTAGAAATACACATCTATCTTGATTTTATACAAAAATTTCAATTTTCACCCCTTAAGAGGTAGTAAGGGGGTGCTAGCGGGAAAACGGGCATTTAAAATTAGTTTTTATTGACATATGCGGTTTCAGCGATCCCAAAAACCTAAGAATAATGGGGTCTCCCCTCTGGTTCATGATGTTTTTTTTGTGTGCCTGTGTTATTTATTAAGTTATGAAACTTGATCACCTAAACTGTATTTTTCTATTTGTATGCAATAACCGAATAACATAAAAACCTTAGTAGAATTGTATAAACCATTCCGACCGATTTTTAATTACGGGGCATATTTTTGAAAATCTTTGTTATGGGCTTTTATAGGAATCATTCTATAAAATTGTTTCAGATTTGTTTTTCTCAATTAATTCCCTTAATCGATATCGATACACAGACGACGTAGCGTGTAATATTACAAACCAAACTCATTATCGGTTTATCCTCCAGTGATGCCGTGTGTATCAAATAATATTTTCTTTTCCATGTTATAATTAATCAATAAAAAACATAATCTAATCTCTAGAATACAATATACATAATGCAAATATAATATTACGAAAAGCGTTCTAAAGTCCTAAAGTTTAAAGATGGCCGAGTAAAAGCAATTATAGTGATACATCAGATTCAAGAAAATAAATCTAAAAACCAACAAGTTATGACGAGATCATCACCTAAGGAAACTATAATTATTCTTAACTTACTCGTATTTGCTTAATAGAAGTCAGCAAATACCAAATGTCACTTTGAAGTATGTAATTTGTTAAAAGCACATTTATATTTTCTCGTTTTAAGCTGAAATATTCCAATCATTTTCGTACAAGTACTTGTATTATAAGTGTGTTAGAAGATACAATATATTTTTTCAACTACATACAAGCAGAATACATGTATGCAGTTTCTTATCGCCGTCCCATCAGTCGGCGAGCGTTTCCTATTTCTTTGAGATAATTCATTTATATGTTATATTGTCAAGTATAATACAACTCATAATTCTAGTCAACTATTTAGAAACAGATATTAAGAGCTACAACCGTTAAAAATATATTTCTAATGTCACATATATGGATGTCCCTCTCAAACTATTTTTGTTATTGAAATACGTTTAACTTCACCAAAATACCAATAAGAAGTTAATATTTGTATTCATATTAAGAGATTAAGCATATTTATTTTTTGTAATAAATATTTCTTGCGTATTGTTTAATTGTTAAATATTTCGTTGTAACAGCAATGAAAATTTGTATCTACAAGATACAAATTTTCAGGTAAAGTTACTCCGCAAAAAAATGATAATATCAATTTTAACATTAGAAAGGATTTTTGATATTTAATTCATGAACATACTTGATAGTCAGGTCACAGGATTAATAAAACCCCGGATTGGTTTATTAGTTTAAATGTTATGACAATATTCTGTTCTTGGAAACTTGGAATTCCCTAAATTGATTCTGATACAAATAAGTAAAATTAATACACTGATACAAATAAATAAAATATGTTATTCATTATCCCTTTCCATGGTTTATATAATAAAAAAATTAAACATATTTATAAAAACCATAAAACAAAAAAGTTTAAAGGACTGAAAATTTTTGTGTTTTACATAATAAGTAAATCTTATATCTGAAGTGCAAATGACATCAAAAGGAGAAAACAATGAAAGATTAATATAAAATGAGGGATCTAATATGGCTGTTACTGATAAATTAGATTCTTAACAAAAATCGCTTTGTGAATATAATTCCTGACCAAGACCGCATTTCAAAGCGAGGATTTCCCTAATATCTCACCATAAATAACCTCTTGTCTTATTTTTAAACATTAAGCCAAAAACACTTATTTACTTTATGTTACATTAAGTATTAAGATTTACAGCATTGTTAATGAACACAAGAGATGTGTAATCAGTACAGTACGGAGGATAGTATAACGTACTCTGAGACAAAGCGCTCGGTCGCGTTCAATCAACTGACATCTCTTATTGACGATGCATGTGACGTGCACTGCTGCATTTACTGATATTCACTCCACAGGAGATTTACTATCCTATTAGTGTAGTACAATGGATAAAATCTATGTACATTTTATAATCAATAATATTTATTTATTAAACCATGAAACAAATTTACAAAATTATAAAAAAAATAAGCAAATGGTTTTGTCAAAATAACATTTTAGATAAGTCTTGTTTTTTTCCTCAGTAAAAACAAAAACTCCTTCTAATTTTACTGTCGTGGTAGAAGATAACTATATTTATATTAAACAAAAGAAAATAATTTTTTATAATAATTTCACTGTCTTGTCTTTGTTTTAGCTTCAAATAAATCTTTCTTCAAGTATAGTCAAGTCAATGAAATATTTCAAGGTTGAATATTTTTCTTGCTGTATTTTTAAGTTTGTTCTAGAAAATGTAACATTAATTTTTACTTCCTTGTAACTTTAAAGTATTTTTAAACAAATCCTATTATTTCTGGTTGTAAGAAAGGTAAATAATTTTTAATAAGTTATTTCTTCATATAAATTCTCGTTTTTATTTAAAAAGTAATACATATTTTAGTAATCACTCATGTCTTTTCACCCGATATCCAGCTTTTTCTTTTCGAATATTGTAAAATACTTTTAAAAAATAGCTGTTCCCGTGGAGTCGTTTTAGTTTTAACAAATAAAATATTGGCATATCTTTCATAAGGGGAAATTCGTCCAAAAAACTCATTCTAGAAACAACATAACACTCCAAAAAAAAATTTAATTTAGATTATAAAAATATATTACAATAAAAGTCTAATATATATATATGGTAATTTATTTTTCTGTAGTAATAAGTCGTTATTATATCATCTGTTTATTAATATCTGATTTATTAAACTATATCGTACATACCTCGTGTCATGTTGCTGTGTAACTTTAGTAATTCGTCATGTCGTAAAACATCCTCTTCATAATTGATATCCTTCACACAAACTTACTCCATATTACAGAGTACATAAAAGATAGACGAAGAAAACAAAGAACTATTTAATTTAAAATAATAAACTTATTTCTATACTAAAACACACAACATCATTAGGTTTAGCTTTTTTTCAAGGTTATGTATAAGAAATATTTTTTTTAATAACTTGTATTTACGACAGTTACTTATTAGACTTCAAAGATGACGTTATCGGATGATATGGATATTATGTAAATTTTTTGATTGCTAGAATGTAGATAATACCAATAACTTATTTATTTTGTTATTACTTACACTAAAAAGAGTTCTGTATCAACTTGAACAATTTAAATTAATTTAAATTAATTTAAATGCAAATTAGAACATAAAACATGACCAATGAATGTCCTGTGTACACTGAATACTGGGGCTTACGGACTTTCGTAGATGCTGTATTACCGGTCATAAAAATGTCTCCTCTGCGAGGACTTCCTTTCAAATAGTTAAAGTCCAGAAAGCTATACTATTATGGCAACCTGCCACCAACAGCTTGCTAATACCTCTCAATTTCAATGGAGTAAGAGTAAAAGTATATCTGGAT
Source organism: Melinaea marsaeus rileyi (assembly GCA_918358865.1). Classification (NCBI taxonomy): domain Eukaryota; kingdom Metazoa; phylum Arthropoda; class Insecta; order Lepidoptera; family Nymphalidae; genus Melinaea; species Melinaea marsaeus. Next base: position 10,637,867 of record OU911094.1, read on the forward strand.
AAATGCAAAAACAACACAGATCTAAATATTTTATCAATTGTACAGATATATAAAGAGATACTTGTTTCATAATTTATAAATTCTTCTTCCCTTTAGTATTAATTGTAAAAGTCAGTATAAACATAATATAATAAAATGAAACATGTTACGATTCAGAAACTTCTAATTAGTTATTTTGTCTGAATATAAAACCTCGTATTACTAAGCAACTCGGCCACCGCAGATGAATATTTAATATGATAATATCGTATCAAGTATTCATGAACTATTCATGAACAAGTTCATTGACTAACTGGAATAACGGACGAAGCTCGAATAATGGGGAAGATGTTTAATAAAACCACTGTAATGACACCTATATTTAAATGATTTTAACAACCAATTATATATTATTAATGCGTTTACTAAAGAAGGATATTACAGATCACGTCACCGTCACAACCGGTCAATACTTCACATTAAAATCTTATCTATTTATTTCATCTTTTATTTAGACTTTTATTGATAGGATTTGATTGAGAATATGTTAAAATGAATGCATTTTAGTTGACATTTGTTTAACTATATTTTTCAATGACATAAATCAATCTATAAATATAAGTAAAATTTAAGAATAATTAGTTTACAATTATCAATTTTTTTCCTGTCTTTTTATTCTTTCTAATCTCTGAAACGACTGGAGCGATGTTAAAAAGTCTCTCATTCCTTTCATTAGCGGATAGCTGATGTTACAAGGAGTAACTTAGGTTACTCTTGTTTAACAAAAAAATATTCTGCTTTCACGAAGTCGTAGGTATAGCAGTTTTTATAGAATGTATTACGTTTTTTTAGTAACTTAAATTTACATCGCAAAAAACGATGAATTAAGTACTTTTATATATACCTATAGGTTTTTCTATCAATATAAAAAAAAATACCAACTAATATAACCGGATCTCAGTTGCATAAATATTTTTTATGAGTGGTGAGGTATTGGATTTGAATTTACATAAAACATTTGGATGCAAATAATGAAATTTCATTTTTGTAATACCTCTAGAGAATCAATGAGGATTGCTTAAAAAAGGAAAAAGGAAAAACATTTTCTTTTGTATTCGGATTCTTAACTTAGCGTACCATGTTATAAGCGCGTTGTATTATTTAATTTAATTTGAATATAACGCAGTGGCACTCCAAATCTTCAAATATTTTAAAATAGTAATTAATAGTGCACTCCGTAACTGTAGATTTACAATTTTTGCAACAAAAGACGGAAGCTAATTAAGTCAATAATTAATTAATTATTAAATTAAGAAATTAGTAATTAATTACAAAGAATTACTTGTACTATTAATTATATAAAAGTATTGTTTTCAAAGTAACCGCCTAATACAGGCAGTGTCAAATAATCTTTATTCATAAAGAAATAAAAAATTATTATATGACTTTAAACTCGTATCACGTAATTGCAGATAATAAAAACTAATAACAACTAATAACCTAATAACAACTGGAGAGCGAACTCCCTGCTATTTAAATTGTTGTCAGAAATCAGTTAAACTGTCATCGTTGACTTCAAAGTGCCGTCGAGTCCGTTGTAACAAACTTATATTACCTTTTATTGCATTTATTTAGTACTTGTTGAAATTCAGCTTTATAGAAAATACGATTTCCTCATCGTAAAGATTTAAATTTTATAAAAATCTAAAAGAAACCAATGTTAATTGTTTATACTACCTATAATAATAAACAATGTAATACCTAGTTAAAAAATAACGATCACAGTGTTTTCTACTTTCCGCATAGTAACATATCGTTATAAAGCACATAAGGCTATGTTATCACTACTAGCTGTCAGTCTGATAGTTTATGATCGTATTATTTGAGTGGTAGAGCCAAATGTTTATGAGGTTCATTATCATTAATTTTTGGCTGAATTCTCAATTTTCATAAAGCCCTGGTTGTAAAATGTTTAAAATATTAAATCGCTTTATTAAAACAAATAGGTAGGCCTCCAAAAACGATTTTATTAATGCAATTATATTTGAATTAGATATTGGTTTAGGTATATATTTTATAATTTACCCACGTAAATTTTCTTAATAAGCTTATTTTTACTGTCTTGTCTTACGATTATAAAACGAAAAATACGGACTCGAACCGGCGACTTCTTAAAACCGTCCTCTTGCCCTGCTAATTGTAACCTGTATTTTTACACAGCAGCTCAACTGTCAATGTAGGTGTCGATAAACTTTTCAGGAAATAAATAATTTCAAATTTTAATATTTTAATAAGGTAGTTCATGTAATATGCCCCTCATGACTTTCATCACATAACTTTCAGCCTTATAATAGACAATTCTTTTTTCGAACGGAAACAAGTCGTTCTGTTGAAATAAATCCTATTCACATGAAAAAAGAAGCGGAAATGTAACAGACTCCCTGGATTTATTTAAAGCTACTTGCTCTATTTTAACATTACGGGTACTTTTAAATATTGTGACGTAAGGAAGTAATCAACGTATGTATTAATGAATTTTAAATAAAATTATATTTTTCACTATTCTTTGTGAATCTTTGTTTATAAAGTAAGTAAGTATGAAGACAATATGCTAACATAATTTATTCTGCTTTTATTTATAATTATTCAAATGAGTTGTGAATTTTGTTTACGAAAGCCTGTATACGTTTTATGAATATTCATATATAAAGTAAACATAGTATTTATATACAAGTAATTACTTAATAAGTAGTTGAGGTAATTGTTTTATATAAGATAACTAGTTTAACGTAGTTCATAACATGCACAATCACTGTCGTTCTTAATAATCTTCATGTTCCTCGCAAGTTACTGGTCGTACTCCAGAGACCATATATCATGGCCGTTATAAATAACTCGTATCAGAAACACTGATTTATAAGTGACGAAAAAATTATTACATTCTCGATAAAGCTTCAGCCTCACTTATTAACAGAAATATTGTTTTATCTCGTGTTGATCTTTCAATTATTATATACTTTGTTTCTATGTATGTATTTGTCTTGTGTTATGGAACATTGTTTATTCTCAACTTTTGAAACATTTTTGTGAATTTTTCGTAAGAAGTAAATAAGATAAGTACCTATCATTACATTATGATTTGAACACTGTTTGATAAATACAAAATATGATGTATGATATTACTTATAATATAATAACATGGTGTCGGTAATATAATCTTATATAATATATATTAAAAGACAGACTCTAGTGGCATTGTTACAAATAATTATAAAAAGTACTATTCAGTAATTTTATAAGAAACAATTCTTATTAAGTAATTTATTTATTCTTATATTATTGTTAACTTATATATAAGTCTATTTATTGTCTATGTGTAAGACAATGTTAACACATTATTACATACTCACACTACCGACCTACTTAATCACTATAAGTGATGCTAATGCGGCATATTATTACACTATAAGAAAGTGTACGATATATGGTCAGATGTGTTGTTACAAAATATTGTGCCATTATATCAATTTGTATTAACTAATATACGATTTGACGTTTAACACAGACGAAGGACACTTTGTTATGACGTCTTCTGAGACAAAACATTTACATGTATCATTTAAATTATTGATGACAATATTATACAAATTTAATCGTTTACATTGTATATAGAACCTTTCTAAAGACCTAATAAATATCGACATTATGGCCTTTATCAGAGCACTGATGTTGGCAGTTTACTCTAATTTATAGTTGCACTGGCTCGCTGCAACTGACCACTTTTCTACAAGTTACTATTACCTAATTGTGAAGAATAAACATTACCAGTATTACTTGCATGTGCCCGCAAGCTTCACCCTCCAGAATCTTTTACTTTTACATCCTAATTCGGAACATATTTGTAGAATGTTTTATCAAGAATTGGTTTCTAAAATATTTTTTATAACTAATATTAAGATATTATGTACTTTGTCATGGTTCGTAAAATAAATTATGTTATACAAATTACTTTTTTAGGTCGGAACGTTATTGGATAAAAAAGTAATCAAGTATATATTAAGACGGCGACCCTTGTTACACATTTCACTTAAACACTATTACTTAACATCATATAATTCAATTACTTTGTTACAGCAGGTGGAGGTGAGTAACGTCTAGAATTTACGATCGACCTACAACATTGTGTGGAAGCTTAATGAAAAGGAAACATTTATTAAATTGTACAGGACAGAAAAGCTAAGAATTCATACTAGACTAAACAATGTTCTATTGTGTTCAAATTGAACAATTAACATTAAATCTATCTCTTATATTTCTTAACTTTAATGAATACTTATGAAAACCTCTTTTCTCCCATTTACGGTACGTCGTTTGTCTTTCAGTTTTTGAATCTTACTAATAAATAATTTCATTTTTTTCAACAAACAAAGCTATCATTTAGATAATGTTATTTATCTTCCCCGCGGTCGAAAATTGTTATACATATTTAGAGATGGAAAAAATCACAAGTCCTTTGTTATGTTATAACAATATTATCACAGTGTGAATGTTTTAGATAAGAAAAACTCAACAACTACAGTATGAAAGTTTAAAAAAAAATATGTTGATCCCGTTTTGATAAGTTATCTAATTTATAGATTCTATATTTTAATTGTATAGAAGTGCTATCTACGGTATAAATGTTAACGAGATCAGTGATGTCCAAAATCTTCTCATAAATTAATTCTAAATTAACTCTAACTTTTTTTAAAAATTGAAGCTTCTTATTTCAATACTACGAGTACTGTTTAATTATCATTATGATGAACAAATTTGTTGCTCCAAAGGTTTTTAATAACTTACTGAATCAGTTTTATATCATATATCAAAATAGATACATAATATTATTTCAGTCAAGAATATCTGGAATAAAACTATCAGATATATTTAGCAATAATGTAAATCAATAACATAATGAATACTGTACATAATCATATATCATTGTTAAATAAGCTGTACATTGCTGAACAGTTTATTTGACAATCATATTTTATTATTTTATTCGTGTCAAATAAACCATTAAAAATAAATGTTGCAAATAGTAAAATATAATATATCTTTTAGTAAGTCGTAATAATCTTAAATCAAAGTAATTTCTATGCTGCAAAAGGGATTTGGATGTTTGATGATAAGTAACCGAAGAAGAAAACCGAGAAATTGAAACTACGCGTAATATAAAACGTTGTTAAAGTTAAATAGTATGTGAAGTTCGATTGTCGACAATTCAAAGCTTGTTATACTAACCATTATACAACTATCACGAAATTTTACAAAGTGAGAACATTTGACGTAGATTCGTTTAATTCTTTTAATTCTATTTCCCTAAGCAGGTGACTTTTTGTGTGGGTCTTTAATAAAGTTTTTTCTTTGACATAAATTTGTCTTTAGGTTTAGACACACATAAATAATGATTTTTATAAACTAATTTAATATATTGATATTGAGTTAGTTAGCTTAGAGGGAGTTTACTTGTAGAGTTAGGCTTGCCCACTAGCGGCAATACATATAACTTATAAACCAAATATAAATAAGATAAACATACAGTTCATTTGTTAGTTTTAAAAGTATCTTATTACAAAGAAATTATAAATAATAATTGTTACACTTATATTCAGTTCTTTGTTATATTATACTAGAGCTCCTTCACTATCATGTAATTCTATTACTTTGCACAGCAGATGTGAGTGAAGTCCGCTATTTATAATTAACCTACAATATTGTGGGAGTTTAATAAAAAGGAAACAAATTACGCAATTGCAATCCACAATTGTGGAACGAATATTAATAGTAATAATTTATGTATAACATGGGAATGGATCCAAAATATATACTACATATACATATAAGTATTGTTATATGTATATAAATATGACTTACATAAATTCATTCAGAATAAAATTTTCTACAGTATTCGAACATTATTTTTATTTGGTATAGTGTTGTTTGTTCCATTATGAGCCGCCGGCGGTGGTGCAGTTTAAAATAGCAAGGTTGTCTGGAAAATACAATTTCAGCAATTTGTCTGTCACCGAAAACAAAAAAAATATATATATCAATAAATATTTATTAGTGACCTCTCGAAGGAAATTCTTTCAATAAGATATTAGGTAAACTTATTGGGAACTTGCCCTTTATATTACCTTCAATATTTTATTACGATAAAGTTCATTAAACTGAAGGACGATCGACTTTACTTATTGTAGATACATTATCAATCCAAATAAATGTAGGGCGATTTTAAGACCAGTCCCTTAAACTACAAATCAGTAATCTATCATGAAGATATAGATGTCAAAAAGTTACAAAAAATTACGATATCTATATATGTAATACAATTAGCTATAAATTATAAAACTACGACTTTTAAAGAGGTAGAGGTAGATTATACGTAAAGCTATAATGACTTTGCAACTAAATTCAGTAGACAAAAAAATAGCACAATGAATTTCAAACTTTGTAGGCCAGCCAAATTTAAACTCATATATTTCAATTAAAAAAATAATTGTAGAAAAACATATTTTGTTAACTTTTTTAATTTTAATTGTAATTTTGTATCCGTGCTGTATTATTTACTAAAAACAGCTTAACTATCTACTCGTGGAATCTTATAAGAAAAATACTTATTCAAAATACAATATCACGTACAACTAAATTTAGCTCAAAAGACGTAACGAGGCGATTTTAAAGTCCGCAGTCCGTTGACAAAACCTCACAATTTGCATACAGAGTATTTACATATGGTTACGATGGCTTTTTCTCTGTTGGGAATAACTTTGTATATTCAGACACGAGGCACGACTTTAGTTCCTCCGGTGTTGTATTTTATATCAAGCATTGGGGTTTATTTTAAATTATGATGTTTGTTTTTTATATGAAACAAATGGAAGTCGGTCTTCAAAACGCCTTAAAGTTTATGAAATTATTATTTATGTTTTGAAACTGAATATAATATACGAAATAATGAAATATATTTTGTTTATATTTCTGGTGTAGTGAATTCATTGCGGCACGTATTTGGATTAACTCTACTTGAGAAGAACCTTAACATACTAACAACTTTGTAAAGGAACTCGTATATTTGCCTTTAATACAGGAAAATAATGTAGAAAAAATCCGGTCATAAATAATTCTTTGTCCTCCTGTATTCTACACATCATCAACCTTCCTTATTACTTTTACGTCTCATTGTTAGATTCGGTCGGTGCTACGAGTATGTTCGCAACTTACCTTGTATGGCTGAAGTCATAAGTGGGTTATAACACAAAATGAGGTAACTTTTTAATAACATGTTTAGTTTTTCATGCACGAAAAAGGAATGTTAATATGTAAGTTAATCACTTCACTTATTGTCTAGCTTAAAATGCATATTTTCATCTTTTTTTTCATGTATTAAATGATATCATTTTTATATCTCCATTCCTCTTTTCCTATCTGTGAGTTCTCAGCATCCTTTTGCATGCCTTCAATAGAATTATAATTATATCATTGTAATTTTTCCTCACTTACACGGAGGAATACACCATTTAATTATTACCACGATGATGGGTATTTTAATAAATAACTTAAGTGACGCACCATATTGTTTAAGTATAAGTTTAAAATAATATATAATTAATTTTGTTAAATTATTAATTAGTAAATTTTTAGAGACAACACAAACATTTTTATAAATGAAATATCATTCAATGTAATGTCTGGTTCATTTGACTCGATGTGAAAAGAATCCAAATGATTAGAAAAATTCTCAGACTGCATTCCTGTCTTGGACATTCAGTTAAATTCGTAATGAACAAAATTTACAATAAATTTTATTGAATTGCTATACTGAGTAACACAATTAAGATTAACAAGTAATTCACTTTTAAAAATATCAAAATATTTTCCATAGCTCGATATTATTGATGAAGACAACATGATAACAAACAAAAAAATGTTTACGCCCGATCAAGGTTCTTTAGATTTCTCAACGCTTTAGTAACACGAGAATGAGATCGAAATACGTACTTCTTATATACTACGATGTTTAATGTATAATATTATTATTTAAAAGCAATCCTAACGTTTCAGAAGATTATTTCATCTTGTTATAATGAATATATTACAAAATAATCACTATCATAATATTAATAAAGATGTAGAAGTAATTATGAGCAATAAGAGTTTTAGTAATTGTTAGTACTAAAAGGAAAGGCACAATTTTATATAATCACTAGCTGACCCGGCAAACGTTGTTTTGCCATATAAATAATTTCCTAGTAATTTCTAGTGTAGACAAAAAAATAGCTTACTTATTGTAAGTATGTATGTATGTTAGAATGTGTATATTATGTATGTAAAAATGTAGTATATGCGTGAAATAAGCATGGAGCGCTGTGAACGATGAGGGAATATAAAAATAACAAAAGGCAAACATTATTTTTAAGTTATTATAATTTATTCCTTAAAATTATATATCATTAATTAAACAATTACGACAGTAACACTATTAAACAATATTAATCTCTTAATGCTATAGCGTGAACAATATTTTTTGTTAGTCCATCTTTAGCTAACACAAACAAACTGGATGGATTACCCACTCGAGAGCATGCCACGTATAATTGTCCGTGTGAAAAACATGGTGTTCTCAAATCTAATCCACAAACAGACATCGTTTGACCTTGGGATTTGTTGATAGTCATTGCAAATGCCAATCTAATCGGAAACTGAATACGTTTGAATTGAATTGGCACATCTGTAGGTATAATAGGAATCCGTGGTATGAGTATATTTTCACCTCTGAACTTGCCATTTAAAATCCTGGCTTCGATCACGTTTTTCATTAATTTTTGAATGACTAATCGCGTACCGTTGCACAGCCGAGGCGGGTTCAAATTACGAAGCAAGATAATTGGAGATCCAACCTTTAATTGTAAATTATGTGGTGGCATGCCTGGCAAATCCAGTGAGTTCAAAAACTCTGTGGGAAAATTTACTGCTTCGCTGTCGTCGCAAACTGTATCAATAGATTTATATGATACCAAGTTCCCTGGCAACAACATTTGTATCTTCAGATTTAAATTGTCAACGTCTACATTTTTTGCCGCTAAAATTGCTCTTTCTGCAAGCCACTTATGATTTATGTACTGTGTGTGTACATCGGGAAATATTTGTTCAATGAGAGTATCTTGCGAATCAGCGATTGTGCAGAAATCGGTCGGTAATTTTACGTATCCAGTTTCATCTATAGCAACTTTTCCATCACCGATATCTAAGAGTTGTTTTGAAAATGTTTCAGCGGATGGATCTTGAAGCATTTGAACGCGCATATTTATTTTTAGCTGTAATTTTTCAACATTACGCCACATCATCAGCGTATGTTGAACGTGGAATGACTGGAAGTGTTTGTCTGAAATCACCTGAAAGGACCAACAGAGTTCCGCCAAATAGTTTGTCACTGTTTTTAATATCTTTCAATGTCCTGTTCAACGCCTCAAGTGAATGTTTGTGTGCCATAGTACATTCATCCCAAATAATAATTTTACACCGTTTCAGCACAGTGGCCATGGACGATTGTTTCTTAATGTTGCATACGCATGCGTCAGGGTTATTCTGAATATTTAGTGGCAGATTAAATACTGAATGAACTGAAAGAATTTATGTGGTTCGCTTGGCATTGGCAGCAGTGAGCCCATTTTATAATAAACTTGGCCTCTGATTTTGACTGTAGAATTGAATTGTTGACCATTTGCATTAGTATTTCGAACTATTTCTGTTGCTCCGAACGATGTCATTTGAAAGCATGAATTGAATCTTCGAATTGACTTCAGGAACACGAATCTGGATCCGTGCCGATAAGTAAGCCGTTCAATGGTTCAGGTGGTGTTTCAATTTCAGGTAGTTGCACTTTTCCTGACGCGCAACACATCCCAGCTGGCTCATTTTTGAATTTCAGAGCATGACAATGCGGACATTCCTTGTCCATAGTACTAATTACCACTTTTGAATGAGCATAATATTCAATATCGGGCTCATACTGGAATGCTAGACGCAGGAATGAATCCGATATAAATGCTCGATATACCTGTTGTCGTTGTTGATCATTTGTTCTTCGTCTATTGACTGTGAAACGGCGTGATTGTCGTTGTTCTAACCTTCTGACTTCATTGCGTTCAGCTCGTGTATCTTCTGGCTCTTCTTGATGCAATTGCTCCATTCTGATACGTGCATCAGTATTTTGTTGCTGGATTTGTTCTTATGTTCTTTCGGATCTGCTATTTCGCAAGTTTCGAGCTTTACTTGTACTGCGGCTCAAATCAGCCCCTTTGCGTTTTCTTGGCATTGCTCACTGTACAAAACAAACATAAATAGAATTAATGAAATTATTTAATGATGAAAAATGTTAAAAGTATAATTAGGGCCAGGATTTTTGCCGCAGTTTTGAAATGATTAGTCTTAATTTATGAAATTATAACAACAATATAAGTTTTATGGAAAAATTTTTCAAACAAAAGTAAAAAATTAATTTTTATGAAAACATTGTCTCTTATAATTTTTTCATACAACCAATATTTCCATTGACATTTCAAAATAAAGATTCATAATGATTGATTTTTTGGAAACTATGAAAATCTTAATTGTTCAATTACATTTTTTTAATAAAATTAAATTAAAATTACAGTTTTATAAGATCAACAACATTTTCGATATAAATAAAAAAAAGTATACTTACAACACAAAATCGTGTCGTGTCACGAAACACGAAAGCTCGTGTCACGTGTTGAGTACTTTTGAGTTTATAAAATCACTTGATTAACTAATCGTGCAAAATACAGTCAAAATTGATAATTTAATTATTATTGATAAAATAGGAATAATTAAAAGTAAATATGAGAGTTACACTGAGATAACAAAATAATAATTGTCAACGTTACTACTACACTTGATGCATAAACAATAATGATGGCCGACAACTGTGTAGGGAGTGAGAAAGAAAGGAGACCGGCTTCGTTCTCATCCCTACTCCGTGCTGTTTACTGGATCAGAAGTGACACCTGTAGACATCTGGCGGGGATAACTAATTAAATGACGATTGATCAGTTTTCGACCGGAAAGGAAAAATGATTAAATTACTAAAATGGCTATTAAAAAATAAGGGTTGATCATAGAAGGGTGAAAATTGAGGATTGTATGTATTTTTGTATGTTGTATCATAAAAAAATAGAAATTAAAAATTTTGTCTAAAAAATAAAAAATAAAATTAAGGGTTGTACTACCCCTAACATTTAGGGAGATGAAAAATAGATGTTGGCCGATTCACATAGATACCGGATAAGCACAAAAAATTTCATCAAAATCGGTCAAGCCGTTTCAGAGGAGTATGGCAACGAAAATGGTGACACGAGAATTTTATATATTAGATTTTAATAAATCAATCAAAATTATAAAATACATTTATCAAACCGAAAAAAAATACGGTTAATTTTACGGTTAATTTCTTACTTCATAATCGTTTAATATTTTATTTTATGTAACAGATTTTAAGTTAATGTTTAACTTAAACGGATGGACGACATGTTTATTTAAAAAGGATTTTTAAACAAAATGCGATATACGATTGTGTACAATAATTTAAGAGTCGATAACAAACTACGTATTTAAATTAATTACTAAGGTTTATATTTTAAAGATATATATTTTAAAGAAAGTATAATACAGTCAGTCATCTAAAAGACGCATCTCGTTAGACCGTCATTATTGAGCTGAGCAGTTTATTATAACGCGGTGAAACAACCTCAGCTTTGGCATAAAGTAGTTTGAAATTCCTTTGTGAGACGCACTTTGACGATATCGGTTCACGATAGTATTATTTTCTCTTTACCTTTTAAAAGAATGTGTATTCATTCTCCAGGGATTTCATTTGCATCCAAATGGCTTGTATAAATTCACTACCTGTTTTTTTCGCCTCCGCCTTCTCTTGCCTCATGCTCAGGCTTTGTACTATTAAAATAGTAATAGTATTAGTAGTAGTTTAGTTGATAATATTAATTATAAGTAAAAGTACAAAACAGATTATTTATTACAATAGTCTTTGTAATATGGCGTTGCTCTTTGCATTAAATTTAATATTCTCCTTATTAAATATTATATTATATAATGTAACTAACTCAAAATTTTATTATGTAGTAGGACTGCTATTAAATTTATATTAAACTTTATTGAATACAAGCTTTTGCCCGCGACTTCGTCCGCGTTTCCGTCGTTTTTCGAAAAAAAATTAGCAGATGTCCTCCCTCATAGTTTTGACGTAACAGGCAGATTCACTTTCGTATTTTAGAAGGGCAATAGTAATATAATATGCCAATCCACAAAACTGTTGAAAAATATAAGTAACCGCAGAATATTATAATATACCCACGCTATACCCACGACTCGGTCAGCGTGTAACTCCTTGTTTTTTATTAAGATAATATATTGCTAATATTTTTAGATCAAATTAAAATGTTTCAGCGCAAAGCTTCTGGGTAGACTATGTTAAGAGTCGACCCGTCCGGCACGTGAACGTAAAGATTCCTAGAATTGCTAACCCGGGAAAGAGCGACGTATAATTGACCATGCGAGAAACAGCTAACACCGAGATCTACTCCAGCAACACGAAAAGTCTGCCCTTGAGCTTTATTGATAGTCATGGCATAGCACACCGATACTGGGAATTGCGTTCTTTTAAATTGGAATGGAAAATTATTTGGTATTATGGGAATTCTGGGAATAAAGACAGTTTCTCCTGCACCGCAACCTGTTAAAATTTGAGCCTCGATTACATTTTGTTGCAACTGGGTTACTTTTAGCCGAGTTCCATTGCAAAGTTGAGGTGGTCTTAAATTTCGGAGCAGAATTATCGGTATGCCAATTTTTAAACAAATTATATGAGAAGGTAGTCCAGGCATACTTAAAGAATTTAAAAATTCTATCGGGTAATTAGTGGCTTCTTGTTCATCAACCATTCTATTTATTGAACTATAAACTTTGCTTTCTTCCTGTATATTAGACAGTATTTTATTACTAGGGCCGCGCAAGCGGGTGGAGCTGAGCGATATCAAACTCGCGTGCTTAAACTAAAAAGCAATGCAAAATTAACAGAACAACGGTTCGGAAATGTTACAGATTAATAAAAAAAATAATATAAAAAAAACAGGTAAATATTTCAAACAGCGTGTGACGCAATCGTTAGTTTTGTCAGTAAGTTCTCCATGCAACATATTGAACTTTGAAATTTTCAAAACTTTTTTAGTGATATTTGCAAATTCCAGCGTTTGTCGATTTTGCCCAAGATTTACGCCCGACCATTCTGCTGCAAGTGGATCAAAAACTTGCAGTTTCTCGTAAGACTTAAAATATACAACATAAGAATGACGTCGTTCACATGCAATAAACACATCATTAGAAGTCAGTTCTTTAATTTTGTCGTTAGTTAGTTTGCCAAAATATATGACAGAATTTCTTTAGATTAAAATTGTTTGCACCGCGATCTCTCACATACCACTTCAGTAACTTTGCATTGCCTTTCTCTATGTAATTTGCGACAATACCTAACGTATCTCCTACTACAAACGGCTCTACATCCCTAGCGTTTCTAAATAATTCCGACCGTCCTTCAATGACTTGACCATGACTCTCAAAAATTTGATCCACGTTTTTACTCAGCAATACGCCTATAGGTTCATGGTTCTCTTTATTTTGAATCCTAATATCTTTCTTCACCAAATCTTTACTATCTTTCTTTGCCTTGTGTTTTCTTTGATAAACATTATTAAGTGTATGCCGTCAGATTTGCTGTCGAGGTGTACGGGTCATGTTTAATGCAACAATATATGAATAACAATAATAGTAAATAGAATGAACTGCATTGCCGCCAAAATAATGCCGGTCGATTGAACATGCTCTGTTTGTTTGTACTAAAATTGGCGTACGTTGTCCCGGGGTAGCCGATAGTGGCGAAGAGTGCTCAGATGAGGCTGTCAGTTGAGTGTTTTGAACCGGGACGGTTGACAGTGGCGTAGGATGCCCAGATGATACTGTTTATTGAGTGTGTTGCCCCGGGGCGGCCAACAGTGGCGTAGAATTATTTGATCATGCTAATATAAGTTAAAGACACCCAGCAGGCATTGCTGCAATAGTGTGGAAAATTTTAGCGTGATAGGACGAGTCGTTCAAATTTAGAACTTTATTAATACAACATTATATATCATGTTTTGTGCACACAAAATTACGAATTTAAAAAAGTGACGTGCAATACAATTTAAACTTATTTTTTATTAGTGACAAGCTTAGTAGTAATGATTAATATTGATTCTCGATATGATTAAGTATTACGACGATAAAATCTGAAAAATGAGCTAAATAAAAGTGATATGGACATAAAATTTGTTATTCGTCTATAATCTATTAAGTCGCTCATTCTCTGCACGCTTAGGTGACCAAGTATGAATGGTTGTTGATTGCCATCAAATGTTGAAGGTTGAATGAGAAGGCTTTCAAGTGTTCAGCATCTTTGATCACGATTCAAACAGAGGAATCGCAATCTTGGATGTTGTGCAAAACGCTTGTCTTTGAAGTGCATAATGTACTTGACCCAATCTTTGAAAGATATTGGAAATTGTCTCGTACTATAATTACTTGCAGCTTTTCCAGTTGGGGAGAGATGTGGAAATGCCTGAGTAATGTAACCCTGTTCTGTGTACTCATAACTCCAATACTTTCTGCCTACGAACCCTGAATTCGCGGAATTTAGTTGCTGTATGGCGTCAAACCAGAATCACAGGCACGTCTGCAAATCTCTGTGGCAGGATTCTTGCGAGCGATTGCAATTCTTTTTCGACTTTGAATACGTGACCATTTATCGATATTGTCCAGCACGATTGCCTGCTCTTAGCTGGTACACGCGTAAGATTGGATGGACTCTAGCAATCAACATCTCTTCAATATCTGTCAATCCTTGCAGCTGAGGTGGCACTTCTCCTGGATCCATTGAATTTGCAGCCGTAAACATTTGCGACGTCCTCGAGCTGCGACACGAATTGCACAAGTAGGTTGCGCTCTCGATCTTGTCTTTAAGTTCTTGTCTTGAGCATTTTCGACACACAATTAAATTAAGCTTGCAAAGGTCGTGTACGAATTTAGCCTTGAATGTTTGTATCGCTCGGTCCTTTGCTTGGAGCGGTAAATTTGGCATTACGTTACTTCACAAACGACGCATTCTGTCTGCATCTCGGGTAACGTAAGCGGGTACTTGTCGCGCAGCACTTCGCGACATTGTTTTGTTTCTATTAATAAAAATTAAAAAATAACTTATAATAAATTTGTTAATTAAGCTTTAATTTTTTTTTAATTATTCGAATAATAAGAAAGAAGAAAAAATTATTCTGATGCTCAAGTTGTTCTATAGTGAACTTTTCCTTCACACGCGCTACTTTTGTTGATGTTCAACACGTGCGCGTGAGTCAGAAATCACTGAGCGATCTCACTTTTCAATATTTTAAATATTCTAATAAGATAATAAAGATAAGATAATATAACGGTGATTCAGCAATTCGGCCATTTGTCATTTACCAGATTTATTATGTCACGTTGACAGAAAGTGCTACAAGAAACATTATAAAACAAAAACAAAATATTAAAAAAAAAGTATTCCAAATTATATATATTTTACCGTGATAATAAAAATATTATAATTTATTGAATATTTTATAAAGGTTAGTGGAACGACATTTAAACGGTACGGTAATAAATTCTGCTGTCTGTAATTGGATTTTTATGGTGTAAATACATGGAATATGGAATAGAGAGAATTATAAATTTTTGACATTTATGACGAAATATTACATGCACCTAGGACCGTGTCCGCCAACCGTGCTCGGCGGGTGTTGAGCCGAGCCCCTCTCCTTTCATGTGAATAGCTACAGGAAATATCCATTTATTAGGACTAATTGTCACCTTCTAGCTCAGCACATTGCTCGCATGCGCAGGGTAGCTCTAATGTATTGTCTATGGCAGGAATGATTTTTTTTTTTACTTTTGAATGGCTAAACATTTTTTCAATCTCTTTTAGCTATAACATTCGCGTTCGGCTCCAACGTACATGAAAAAATTTTTAGCTAATTATCTCGTCGCATTCTGGAGACAACTAAACACAAAAAAGGTCTTCCAAACGGTTGCTTCGCTTACGCTCAGCTCAATTAACTTCTTAACCAAATTTTAATTTAAATGTCTCTCTAAAATTTGGTGCTTGAAAATTCCGCTCCGTGCTCCATATTGTACCTCCAGCCCCAGGGCCCAAATAAGTTCTATTACAAATGAAAACGTATTACTTTAGACCTTAATTTTTCATCAGTAAAGAGAATCTTTCTCTGCCTTTCATCCACATATCCTTTGATGAGCACAGAGGTTCAATTCTTGTTTTATTGTACGCAAGTTGCGACAGAATCCTTGATCTTTATTTCTCGCATTAAATCATCTTTAATATCTCTGATAGAGGAAGCGCTGCTGTTGTATCTGGTGGTGGAACTTACGATTGATGTCAAGTTTTGAAGAATGTTAAAAGGAGAGGTGTTGTTGATGTGTCTGGGTGAATTTTACGGCATTTGAAGTCTTGAAAATGATTGACCGCTCCAATTTGTGCAGAGCAATCCTGCTTTTTTTTTCAAATTGTAAAAATATATGGAACACAAAGAAATATGAAACGGCGAGAAATATATCGAGATTTTTGACATAAGTAAATAAATTTCTTTCACTATAATTATTTTTATAATTAAGTTCATAAATTTACTAATATTTATGCCACATAAAATTAACTGAGAAAATTTTATTATAAATATATAAACAAATATATGTATTTAGATATTTAATAACATGTTATGTATATTACATGTAGGCTTATTTGCATACAATATTTTCTATTCTATCGAATTCAAAGTTTTAGTAATGACGTAGAAGGTCTGTCCCGTATCTAATGTAATAATCTGAAAGTGCTGTAACTGGACAGGAAACTATTTAAAACCTATATTATATAATTTATAATTTATTATATAATTTATACATAAATACATTAATGTATTAATCCTTTAAAATACCTTTTGTTTTATTGCAAGCCGTAATTTGTATAATTTTATAATACATCAAATTTAACTACTGCGGAACTCAACAGTTACGAAACCTCACTGACTCATATATGAATGTTAGAATGGAAAGATAACTTTACTGAAAGATAATAATAATGACGTAAACGTTTTCTTTAATTGGTTGATTAAACACACAATTGGGGGTACTCTGCATCAGATTATCTGTTATAAGTGAAAGTGGAACTTCTATAACAATTAAAAATAACCGTTGAAGTTATTAGAATTACGAGTAGCAGTCAAACACGTCACTAAAACCTACAAAAGAATGTCCTTGTGAGTGGTCCTGTGCAATATATATTTTGACGCCTGTCACAATTATTATAGCAAAGTTATGTTATAAAGAATTGCTAAGTTAAAAAAATATATATTGATCTATGGGACACTTTTTGACCATTTAATCAAAATCTACAATCACGAATATCACCAAAGAACTGCTAAACGAGTGAGCCACTTTTTTGAATGTATATGCAAAATTTTAAAGCTGTAGCTCAAATGGCTTAGGAGGAGTAGGCGAACATCGAAACACATTTTTGACCAGTAAGAGCTTCGCTTCGCTCAGCTCAATTAATTTCAGATGCCTGGTCATTGCGAGGAGTCAAAATGGACCTTTCGCAAAGCCAAGAATTGTCCCTATTTAATATAATTGTTATGTCACCGTAAACCGAAGATATAAGATGTTGTTGGGATTGCACTATACAACATAACTCAGGTGTCAGAATAAGTTTTCCTTGGTGTAGTTGTGGATAGGTACCTTCACCAATCTTCAATAATGTATCAGAAAATTCACGATTATCTGCGTTGTCTCCAGTTCTCACTCGCATATTTATAGTCAAATGCACCGATTGTATATCACGCCACAAATAAGAGCTTTTCAGGCAAGCCCTAATCTCATCAGCTCGGGTTCCCCGTGGTATTACCGGTAAGGTTTGTCGGAAATCACCACAAAATAAAACCGTAATACCGCCCATTGGTCGATCATTTTGTCTTATGTCCCTTAGAGTTCTGTCTACTGCTTCTACTCCTTTTCGATGGGCCATCGTACATTCATCCCATACGATTAAATTACACTCACGCAATACCTTAGCTTTGTCGCTATTTCTTGAAATACTACAGGTTGGACTTTCCGTGCGATCTAAATTAATTGGTATTTTAAACATAGTGTGAGCAGTCTTACCTCCTGGTAGCAATGTTGCAGCTATACCTGATGAAGCCACGGCAAGAGCGATTTTACGCTGATTTCGAACATAAGCTAATATTAATTTAGTCAAAAAAGTTTTCCCAGTTCCTCCAGGTGCATCTAAAAACCATATTGTTCCTAAATTATTCTGCACACTCTCGCACACGCGATCATAGACTAAGCGTTGTTCTGCAGTCATCATTGGGACACCGTTTTCTAATGTTACCAGCAGTTCCATTGGGTTGTAACCAATCTCTGCGGAATATTCCCTATTGGTAACCTCTCCGACTGAGGTTGGCGTTGGCAAACCATATTCACAAAGTGATTTACCGCCTACTGCTGTTAAGTCTTCCTGAAGAGCTAATAAGCACTGATTTATAGCCAGATCTCGAAAATTATCATTAGTTGCGCCTTCATTATTGTGAGATAAATTCCGAAGAAAGTCTTCTGCAAATTTTTCTTTATATTTTTCCCATAATTGGACAGGATCAGATAAATTACAAAATGTGAGTAATGTTACAAATAAATGGCGTAACCGTCGTGGATTATCACTAACACAGGATTCTGCTAAAGCGTCATCCCAATGTTCATCATTTTCAAGCAAATGACGCGCTTGGCAAGCTGCATGATAAGTTGGATAAACAACATCGTCTACTTTTCTCAAATCTATAAATGATGTTGGTCCTCGCACTGTATGTAATAATAATCTCAAATAAAAACACTCTGCGTTGTTAGGATGAACAGTATACACTCTACCAAGAACATGTTCTTTGAAAATACCTGTCTCGCCATCTACAGGCCTGCCTCGGCGTCTACGGTTAAAGACACCTCGTTGTTTATCGTAGGTATAATACGATGGAACTTCTTCATACAAAAGAGACTTTGCGAAATTATCAGTTTGGCAAAGTCGAAAGAATGCCAATAAAGTTGTTTGTCTAGGGTTCTCTAATCGTTCTGTAACATTTTCGGCGTTAAAATAAATACGTTGACCGCCTTCCAGATGAACATCCAGATGGGTCACAGGTGGATATCTTTCGTGAATATTAAAACTTAAGATCCGCCACACAGCTTCTGAAGAGCTGATATATCTGCCTGACTGAAATCTAGTAACTTCATCATGTTCATTTCTTAACGCAAACGTAGCTTGGTCACTGCCCTTGTTAATGTACTTACAAATATATTTAATTGACTCTACACTATTACACATTTCTACATTTATGTGAGCTTGAAATGCTCTGGACAATACAGGCGAATACGGAACGACCCACCTATTATCTAAAGTAACCTGTTGTCCAGACATTCGCTTTTCAACAGTAAAACCACCATTGTCTCTTGAACGGCGACGATATAATGGGTATCCATCATGTCCTGTTACAGTTTCATCCACTAATGCTTTTGGATACCTTTTAGTGCAACGACCGTCTTGCATGCAAGGAGCATTTGCGTTAAATGCACCACATGGACCATGTATCATATGAGTTTTAACAATGTCGTATAACAGGGGATCTGCAGTCGGATCTGGAATTTCAGCACTGATTAATCTGTCTACATCATTAGGTCGAACCTTATCTTTTAACCAAAGCAAGATATGTGCGTGAGGTAAGCCGCGTTTTTGCCACTCAACACTATACATATAACACAATACTTAAACTGATTAAATAAGCCACGAAAACGTTGAAAGTATACCAATCTATTCCGTCTCACTTGCAGGTGGTAACAATAAAATTGAAGGCATGACACCTTTTTATTATAATTAGGTGCGCCTGTGCGCGGATCGGTTTGGTATACAGCGAAATTATAACCATCTTCCCCTCGACAGTATATCATAGGATATTGCAAACTGTCGTAAGCCCTGTGGGTTTCGAAAATACGTTGCAAACGATTGTCTCTGGAACGTATAACGATATCACGCCTATCACATTCCTGGTCGACCAGTACTACAGCAACTTCATTCGTGGATGGAACGTTATGACGCCCAGGGTGTTCCTGAGTTGGACGCTTATCGGCATTTATAACAATTTTATAATTGTTATTACCATCTTGAGAAAGGGCTTCTAATGCCGATTTAAAACTGCATACGTACGAATTAACCTGATGTAACATGTTCTGAAGTTGTGAAATGAGTTCAGTATTTAAATTCGGAAAATATTGATTTCTTATATTCGACTGTTCGTTGTAATCGGATACAAAATATATTTGAAGAAATTTAGGTTGTTCTTCAGGCAAAAGGGACCCTATCAAATGGTAAACCTGACCTTGTACCTTAAAAGTAGGCATGAAAGGGCCTTCTGAGATTTGTTTAGCACCAAAGGATGTCATTTGGAATGCACTATTATAAGTGCGAATATTATCTAAAAACTGTTTGGATTGCAAATGTTCCCCTAAAAGTAGTGATTTTAAAGGTTCCGGTGGGTCTTCGAACGAAGGCAAATTTATTTTACCTCCAGAACAACAGAAACCAGCAGACTCCTTCCTCCACTTCGAAGCATTACAAAAGGAACATACTACGTTCATATCGCCTATTTCAGAAGATGATCTGTAATCAATTGTGAGGTTATAAGCAAACCCACTTTTATATTTATCGGACCACGCCACCGAATTTGTAGATTGATCTACCACGTGTATATCTAAGTCATTAAGACCATGTCGAAATCTATCTGCAGTAAGACGGGCCTCTCGCTGTTCTTCTGTTTCAAGCGACCGAATATTTTCAATTCTTAATCTTTCATTAGATAAAGTAATCAATTGTTCTTGTCTCAAAGAATTGTAATAATCGCGTGCCGACTCTAGTCGTTGTTCATGCTCATGTTCATCTTCAAGAGATCGAATCATGTTATGGTGCGCCCTATCATTTGTCAAACGGTCTTGATATTGAGTAAAAGTTTCAGATTCTCGAGACAAAATATGACGTTCGCGATCAGCTGTAAGCCGTAATTCCCTCTCAGTGAAGGTTTCGGACTCGCGAGATAAAATATGACGTTCGTGGTCAGCTGTAAGCCGTAATTCCCTCTCAGTGAAGGTTTCGGACTCGCGAGATAAAATATGACGTTCGCGGTCAGCTGTAAGCCGTAATTCCCTCTCAGTGAAGGTTTCAGACTCGCGAGATAATGTATGCCGTTCGCGGTCAGCTGTGAGTCGCAATTCTCGTTGTAAAGCAGTTTCAGCTTCTCGGGATAACGCATGTTGTTCCCGGTCAATGGAACGCCTTAGCTCTCGTTGAGAAGAGCTTTGAGAAGCCCGTGTTGTAGCTCGTCTCGCTCTTTCAGCTGCTAATCGCATCTCTCTTTCTGGAGAGCTTTCATTAGCTCGAGATGTTGAGGCACTAACTCTCATAGAGTTTAACCGATGTGCTCTTTCCTCTTCCGATTCTTGAGAACGCGTCATTCTCATTCTCCTAGCTTGACTCGAAGTTCGAGATAAAGATGGTCGTTTTTTAGGTGGCATCGTTTATTTTATTTTTAATCGACGGTAACTTAAATTCTATTTAGTTACCCAACAAAAAACTTACGTCAGAGGTCCTAACTATAGCTAAGTATATAATAAATAGAATATAAATCTAAGTGCCTATTAAAACTAAAATAATATTCTAATCGAATTATAAATATGTACGTAGGTACCTACAAATTACAAAAGAATAAAAAATGAAAATAAAGCTATACTTAATGCGTGTGCAATACTATCTACACTTACCTACTTCACTTAAAAATGAATAATAAGAAATACCTACAACTACTGTAATTAATCAAAGTACCTATGCTAATACAAAAAAAACCTTAGATGTTCTAAGTACAGCTGCTATATAATAAAAAAATATAAATCTAAGTGCCTATTTAAACTTAAATACCTAATATTCTAATAGAATTAAACTAAGAAATATGTACCTACCTACCTACAACTTAGGTACAAAAAAAAAAGAAATGAAAATAAAGCTAAAACACGTGTGCAGTATAGGTAGATAGTAGGCAATATCTACCTATACCTACTTCACTTAAAAATAAATAAAAAATACCTATGAATACTATAATTAATAAAAGTACCTACCTACGCTTTTATCTACTCAATACAAAAAAAACTAAACATAAAATGCCCAAAACTAACCTATCAGTAATTAAAAATCTAACAATAATCTAATCTATCTATCTATTATCTAATCTAAAAATCGAATCTAAATCTACTTAAAAAGAAATAAAATAGGAACTATTAATAGTTAAGAATTTAAACAAAACTAAAACTAATTTAGAAAATAACAACAAAAGAAATTAAAATAAACTATTTAAAGACAAAAAGTCGCGCTGATAAGCACGGTTTATAAAATAACAATTATTGTCTGTCAATAAAGTTCAACACTCTGAACGCATCAACAGCCAAATATTGAATGACGCTTGCGCTCGCCTCCCGCCCCTTTTATACTCTGCCGCCGCGAGCCCCGTCGAGCGCGGCAACCGTTACGCAAAAATAATCCTTATAGCTTGATTCACTATTCACGCGCGATGTCTTGTTGGCGTATTTCATGTAAGTAAGTATAAGTTTGGTGTTTCTATACCGATTTCAATGATTCTTTTTTTATTGAATTGGTGCTAATGTTTATTTTTTTTTTAATTAGGAATGATGGTGAGCATTATTGGTTTTATAAACGTAAAAGTAAACAAATATAATAAGAAATCTCCGAACTGCTAAGCTATCGAGAGTTATGCGTGTTATTGTGAGTTAACTATAAAAGGTAGATATATGCTGTCTTGGAATATTTTTCGTGTATTTTTATGTAGAATATTTCCGTTATACATAGTTTCTATGTAGCTCTAACCATTAAGGCTGCACACGCGACGGAAGCTTAAAAAATCAAGCAACTTCTCCCATTTTCTCAACATTTCCTTTCACTGCTCTGCTCCTATTCATTGTAGTGTGATGAAAAGTATACTATTACCTGCCCAGGAGTATAAAGAATAATTGTACTAAGTTTCGTTAAAATCCGTCGAGTAGTTTTTTTTTTCTATAAATAACATACAAACAGACAGACAGACAGACAGACAGACAAAAATTTTTTTAACTGCATTTTTGGCATCAGTATCGAACACTAATCACCCCCTGCTACTTATTTTGTAAATATATTTCATGTACAGAATTGACCTCTCTACAGATTTATTATAAGTATAGATGTGTAAAAAACAGCAACTATATACATTTCTTTATTTTTCTTTCTTGCGAACAAAACTTCAAAGTTATGTAGTTAGTATTGAGTTACTGCTTTAATAATCTTAACTTTAGCAATCCAATTTCACTTAGATATTTATAACTTCCTATTATGAGTACTATTGAAATGTTGAGTGTCTCAAGAATTGCTTAGTAGAGATAGATTTTATTGAAATAATCTAACAGATTTATTCTTTGCTACGTTTTGTCATCATTATAATTGTCTCAATACCCAAATCTACATTTACCCTGAATACATAACACGAAAAAATATTAAATCATTGACAAGGAGGAAGAAATATTTAGAAAAGGAATATTTTCAAGAAAAAATATAGTTTTAGAATGCAATAGGCGGTCAATCTCCGTTCAGGGCAGTGCCGGAAGTATGTTTTGCCTAGATTACAGAATTTGAACTTAATTCTCTTTTCGTCTTATAGAAATAAATAATATAAATCATAGAATAGACTAGTATATTTTTTTAAAAATAAATATAATATTTACTGATAATAATATCAGAAGTTATCAACATTTTAATTAAAACAATCCAAGGTTACATTAAACTGATGTCTCAATTATTCTGATATTTCAGTTATGATTGGAAATCACAATGTTTTTATTTGTAAGTGAAATACATTTTTATATTTTCTTTAATCTCTGGTACTAATTTAAAGTTTTCTTTTGCTTGCCTGTCGTAATTGTAGACGCTGTAGATTATATAAAGCGCATCACAATTTATGCTCGTTTAAAGCTATTTAAGTTTGTTAAGACTTTGCGTTAGATGTGTAACTTGTATTACGAAGTTTAAGATGAATTGGACTAAAAGTGCTCAGTTTGTTACACTGTAAAACGCTGTAAAATATTATTCTGAAGCTACAATACAGATGTACGTGTGACAAATGTTAAGATCTAAAAGTATCTTTAACAGAATATACATTTATTCCTAAAACAATACTGTGAGAACTCAACACGTTTACAATAACAATTTTTCAATCTGCCGTCAGCGCCGTCACGTCCGACATTCGTTGGACGAAATGTAATTCCTGACAACCGCAATATACAATATTCAGTCCGTACAACCCAATGTGTCAGTTTTTATGAAACAACTTACATGTATAAGACAATTAAAATTTTTACATAAAAGGCATTGCGGGTTTTGGTTGCAACCAATCACTTTTAACAATATTTTGTTTGTACATAAATATAAGCAATATAGTAATATATTAATTATTGATTGGTGTTATCATCAAGACTTAGCTGCGTTGATTGAACTGAGATGTAAATGAGTCTGCGTGATACTAATTATCTATGAGTTGCATTGTGACTAGTGAGAGGGTCCTTTACAATTAACGATTGTTTCAATATTTTATCTATTTTAGTTCAAATGTTCGTTTTATATATCAAAGTTGTTTTAATACGTAATTAATAATAGATGAAATTAAAATATTCACTGATAGTTTATTGTATAACTAGATCTTCTATTTGCTAACACTAGATTTTAAATAAATAACACATGAGAATAAATTATTTTAAATTTATTTTATATTTAGGTCGCAACGTGGTCGCCTAGTTTAAAATCCAAGTTGAATATTGGTTATTGTTTGGGTTTGATTCGTAAAATGAATATAAGTCCGCATCGAGGGAGCAGTAATGGTTTTCTCCTGAGTTACGATCTGGATATAAACAATAATATACCTATCGATGCCTCACTTTCAGTTAAAATGAGTTTCAAAATTTGTTTTGTAGTTTGTATTATAACTGCAGTTAAATTATTTCACAAATCTGCAATATAATTGTATCACGTGCTATTGTTGATAGAATTGTAGTTGTTTCTGTTCGAAGTGATATCATAATTATGTTTAATAATAAAAATTTAAGAGTACATCCTTTTTAAGATTTATTAAACGTAAATCTGTTATATAATATTTTTTGAAATTTAAACACATTTACATAAAATTTTCTGAATTAAAATTTAATAAATAGTGTTACATAATATTTTTTTGTAATTTACCGTCTTATTTTTTGTAATGTGCCTGACTAGTAGAACCCATTCAAGGTCTTTATTTAACTACATTCAGAGAATGACACAGCGGAGTAAACTCCAACTAATAGGGCAATTTCAGTCATATAAAGAAATATAATAGTAATGATGAATCACTATATAATATAATGTACTTCTATATTTATTCTAAGACTGACCATAGACCAGTCTATTAATTACTACTACTGCTACTACCACATTAGACATTTATCGCTGTTGGCATTAGTTAGATTTACAATTCAAAGGTCGGGTACATTAAGTAACGTCTTGTGGTTTTCACAGGTTTCTTGTGTAGTTAAATTTCTTTTTGTTTCTATGTTTATATCTTTGGTAGACTTAAATTTGTTTTGTCTTTTTTATATTGAACTTCTGGTAAAAATTAATTATCGTTTTAAATCAAAGGCTTAAAAATAATGATTTAAAAAAATATTTAAATATTTGTAAATACAATTTTTTCATCGTAACGAATCTAAATTTTCCATCTCCAATCATCGGAGAACTAATTTATTTGAATTCGTTAAGTAATATTCGAACATTGTAACTTATTAAATTTTCCTCACATCTACCAATAAAATACACAAAAAAGACTTATATTTATATAATATTATGAAAATTTGAGACCTTCACAAAAGCTTTTACAATAGGAATTTAAAAAAAATAACATAAAATAATAAAGTGTTTCCTATTTGCCTCATAATAACACTCCGTCGTTATAAAGCACATAAAGGCTATGTTATCACTACTGCTGTCAGTGTGATAGTTTATGATCGTATTATTTGAGTAGTAAAGCCGAATGTTTATGAGAATCATTATCATGAAAATTTTGGCTCAGCTCAATTTTCATAAAAACCTGGTTGTGAAATGTTGAAAATATTGTAACACTTTATTAAACCAAAACGCTCACATCAAATACGATTTATACAGTATTTTACAATTACCTACGTCTTCAAGATAAAGTTTACTTTGTGATATAAATGATAGATGGATGTAATTGGCGTCCAGTAGTAGTATTCTATTTTACACAAATACAAGTTAGCCGTTAAACAGGTAATGTGGAAATAGAACAGAACTTAAGACAATAAGTTTTATAACTTTTTTTCTGTTTATTTGTTCATTTTTCATGCATCAAGGAAAATGTACTGTATACATTTTTTTTAATATCTTATGATTATGAATGATTATGAATCATTTCCTCGGTCAACATTTACATAGATTAGTTAATAAACAAATAACTTCACTACCATAAGCCAATCCTTATCATTTAAATCCACGTGTAGGATGATTTTCACCTCGGGAGTTCTTCTCACTTGAAAGGAAAACTACAAATTTATTTAAATTATAATTAAATTTAATAAAAAAAATCATATATCATAGGTTTTTACAAATAAGAGAAGTAATTTAGAGGGGTAGACGAAGTCACAGGAAATAGCTAGTCTTTTGTTTATTTTCGAGCATTTTGATTTAACATTTACAATAGAAAGTAAATAGTCCTCAAGATTTTTCATAAATAAGCTTAGGATATTACGTACAAGCTTTTATTTTATATATATTGAAAAATCCGTAGACACCAGTTTGACTCGAAACTGCGACGTCCAGAAAACCTGCCTATCGCTCCGCCAAATTGTAACTTGTAAATATAACCGGCAGCACAATAATCAATGTCACTGTTGATGAATTTTTATATCTATTTAAAAATTGTAAATTTTATTATAACAATAAAATACTCCATGTGATAAGCATTTCATACACATGCCTTGTATCACGTAACTTTCAACGTCATAAAAGACCATTCTTTACTCGAACGTAAACAGATCGTTCTGTTGACGTAAATCATATTGCCATGGGAAAAGAAACGGAAATGTCACAGACGACTTCACGGCTTTATTTATAGCTACTTGCTCTATTTTAACATTATAGGTACTTTTAAATATTGTGACGTTAGGATATATACTAACGTCTTCGGTAAGAGTCAATGATTTTTATTTAAATCATATTGTTTACTATTCTTTGTTTGTTTGTTTATAATATAACCTGTGAAGACAATATTTTGAATGGTTTATATTGCTTCTAGATATATGTTTCAAATGACTTGTGAACGGATGCTTGTATACTGTATACGTTTTAAGAATGTTATTATATATAAAGGATAGGTACATATATATTATATACAAGTAAATGCGTTATAACTTAATTTTAAAAAATCTAAGTTAAAAATAGATCCAGATTAGTGCAGGTAATTGATTTATATAAGACAACTAGTTTATCATACTTTATAATATGTACAATCGTTCTTAAAAATCTTCATGTTCCTTGCAAGTAAATTATTCTTAAGTTTTTTTAATAAGCTTAACATATTACATACAAGCTTATATTTTTATACATAATGACAAATGTGTAGACATCAGTTTGACTCGAACCTCTCCAGAAACTCTCTATTACTCTGCCAATTGTGACTTGAAAATATAACCGGCAGAACAATGTCACTGTTCATGAATTTTTCGTACTCCAGAGACCATATATCATGACCGTTATAAATAGCTCGTACCAGAAACACTGATTTATTAGGGTCGAAAAAATATTACATTCTCTCGATAGAAATTCAGGCTAATTTGTTAACAGAAATATGTTTTTATCTAATGTCGCTCTTTTAATTATTATACACTTTGTTTCAATATACGTATTTTTTTGTCTTATGTAATTTATTTTGTCAGGGATTCTTACCTTAGTACTAAGAACTTATTTGGACACAGCATACAATGTACAATATTGTGGTATTTTATATAAGTTTCAAAAGGTTTATCCATCTAAGTTATCTTTTTTTTTGAAAATATATAATATATGCGTTATATATTTAACAAGGTTTGAAATTTATTTGAAACCTGCCAAACGACTTCCATTTTCTTCCATAGAATATTCTAAGGATATATAAATAAAAATAACCATAAGGGCCTAAACTGGGTATAAAAATAGCTTAACCACTAGTAGAATTTTATCACTTGCAAATTACTTTATATTGTATATGAAATTAAACCAATTAAAATATATATTGTATTCGTAATAAAGTTCTTGACTATGATGTACTTTCATGAAACCAGTAATTAAGCTTGGACGTAAGGGAAATAAATTTCTGAGAAAGGTCTCTTAACATTTCAAAATTTACTTTCTCTAAGAGACTACTCAAATCGAGAGGAATGTTAAACTTTGAAGAGATTTACATAAAACTGTAAATTAACAGCAACTTTCATTATTGATATCTTCGGGCTCAAAAAGTTTTCCTTTTAATAACTGATTCTATCAATTGTTAAAGAAAATAATAATTCAGAATAAATTCAAAATAAATAAAATCTAAAGCAAGTAACAATGCAAAATCTCCGTTTATGAATGTTAACATTAACCCTTAAGTTGAAAATTACTTCAAAACTTAGTTTTTAACATAATATTCTTTAAACATTGGAAATTGGATGCAGTTGTCCCAGTTGTTCCTTTACTGAAGGTTTAAATAAGTGCAGATGGATATATGTATGGTATTTTACAAGTACTATGTAAAAACAATTGAAGCAAAAATTTTGACTTCAATCTTGGAGTTTGATAAAACTTCAAATGTTTAACATTGGTTATTATTTTTATTTACTTTCAAAAATATATATTTCAATAAACATGTGTTTTCTGTAAAATAAGTGATATTATTTTCCAGGAAACACTCAAATATTGATTGATAAATTTTGTCGATCTTATTATCATAATACATTACTCCTTCAAATATTAGTCAGTAATCTATTTAAAGGTTTTATTAACTATTCTCTCAGAGTAATAAACATGTTTTTTCAAATACATTGCAAAAGGAATTTTTAAAAATTTTATTAGTGTGATTGGTTTAGAAAATGTAATAGATATTACGATCTCTGAGTCGTAACACGTAATAATCGTAATGTATCCAATAGCTACTGGGTCAGAATCGAGTTCAAACTATTAGCATTGACTTCGTAGTACAGTCGCGTCCGCTCGAACTAATATTTATTGCTTTTATTGCACTTTTATTATTATTATTGCTCTAATTTGGTATTTAAACATAATATTAGGAATATGTTATTAATTATATATTATTACAAAACTGCGGTTTGAATGCTAGCTTTTTAATCCTTACTAGTTCACTACAGCTAGTATGTAAATGAGAAAGATGGTGAAAGAGGAAGAAGACATTGATGGAGTGTGTGAAAAGTAATATGACAAATCGCTGTCGAGTTAAGCAGAGTACGGAGTCTCCACTGAGATAATTGACATACTAATAAATACATAATAAAATAAATGTAAATCATATATAAACAATAAACGACTATAACTCCATATATTATTGTTTTGTTAAAGGTTTGTCGGTAAGCCTTAAAAATGTTATTTGTAACTCTTTAACTTTTTTTAAATTTAACTTTTGTTTAGTTTGTAAACTTGCGACAAATACAAACGCTTTTAAATAAAATAAATAAAGTCCTCATCATTATAAAAATGGGAAAGTCTTCAAATAACATCAATAATATGAAGCTAAAAGTTTTGAAAACTGAATTGCAGTACTAATTGCGTTGTTCAGTAAATCAATTCAGTAAGCAGCTTTCTGTAAATTTTGTTAAGAACATATTTATCTAAAACGTCCAAGACAGAAATGCATTCTAAGAAGTTTTCAAGTCATTTGAATTCTCTTCACATAGAACTCGCCAAATGAACCGGAGGGCATTGAATATTTAATTAACAACATTTTTTAAAATATCTGTAAGCAAGGCACGATATAAATAACAAACCAATTTTTTTATTTTCTATTAATTCTTTGAATTGAAATTTTGTAACATGATGTGTTATCTTATTTTAATATATAAAAATATCCATCATCATGATAATAATTGGTGAATTCCTTCATATAAGTCACACATATTGTCACTAAAATAATATCATTAAATAAAGATAAAATATACACGAAAACTATATAATATATAGATATGTTAGAGTAAATTACATGATTAACTCACAGATATTGTCATTTCTTTTACATGAAGTATTTCACATGTTACAAAGAAAATACCTCATTAAAGTAGTGACTCCTATAAACTTCGGAGATACTAGAAAATGCGGCAGCATTAGTTATTAAGGAATGTGTTTTAGGGATTTCTTTTTTCACAAGGGGACAATGTTTTGGACTTTTGATTTTCACTTAGTCCCTGTATAAAATGCAGATATAACATTTACTGTACAAACATTTAGAAAATTTGGATTTCCTCGGGTAGATTCAATCCAAATACGTCCTGCAGTCAATTCACTCCACCAAGACTCTGTCACCCTTAATCATATATTTTATTTATAAAATATACAATATTAATAATATATAAGGTGTTAGGAATGAATAATGCCTATATAGAGAATAAATTTCACATTTATATGACAAGTTATAGGATCTAATTTAAATATGGGTTTGTTTTTTATATCGATTTGTATTTGTTTAGTATACAAAACAAGAATCACAATTTAAAATAAATCCCAATGCTGAATATAAAAGTCCAACACCAAAACGGTCAAAATCCTGCCTCGCGTTTGAATATATAAAATTATTCCCAACGGAGGAAAAGTCATCGCAAACATGTGTAAATATCTGTATGTAAATCATGGACTCTTGCCAACTGAGTGAGAACTTTATAATCGCCTCATTAGGGGTTTTGAGCTAAACTTTGTTCCCTTAGCTTTTCTATGTTAAATAACATTATTTATATTATGTATGTTATAATTTATACTGAAAAAGCCTGATTAAAATTTTAAATCAACGCGATTAAATTTGTAAACAGACATCGTCAATGAGCATAGTCAAATGGCCGCGGGATATGATTTGGTGCTTCTAGGATATAATTAAATATGTTGGACAATTAATAAACATTACTTAATTTCGTTTCTGTTGGGATCCGTTAAAATTTAAGTACATTTAAATAGGATTTTGAATAAAAGAAAGTATTTTTATTTAGCAATATATAATAAAATATAAAAAAATATTATAAAAACAAGAGCCATTTTATTTTATGGTATATTTTAACAATTACAGATAGCAGAGACCTCAGATAATTATTATTGTATTTTTTTAAAAGGAGTAAATCCGAAAACATTTATATGACTAAAAATCATACATACATACAAGATATTACGGATCACTATATTTGGTTCATATTTGTCTCATCTGCAAGTCCGTAGAATGCTGAATATTGTTGGGAATGGATTTGCCAAACTAATATTACCTCCGTCTGAACTGAGCCAGCGATATCAGTTACTCCACTTTGATGAAATAAATTGTTTTTTTTTGATAATTTCGAATTAAAATAATAAATTATTATAACTATACTTAAGAGGATAATTACACGTATCATGATTTATAATGATCATACATTCCGTTTTGTTCAACTTAACATACACAGTTAGATTCATTCTTTCGTTCTTTGTAAGTGTGAAAGCATCATAGAACTAGTTAATTCTGTAATATATTATTTATATTTTATTTATTCTATTCCACATGTCACGTTACTGAAAATTAAGTATGGTAGCACCTTTAAGCACTTAATATATTTTAATTATATAACATGATAAGTGACAATGTGGTTCAAATATTAACAATCTATTATATTTTAGTGCTGCTACTTAGTTAAAAAAAACTTCTCAGGTTTTTATACGTCAAGAAGGTAACTCTACTTACTGACTGTACCTTCATTTTATAATAAAATTATTGAAAGTTCTTGAAAGGTTAACCTACATTTTGCATATCAATAGAATAATGCATCTTGAGATTTGCTCGTCACAATGAAATAATATAAAGATTTTCTTATCTCGGTCCGACCTATCAATTTATGAGCCATTGTCATAATATTTGAAAAAGATGCTTAAAAGTTAAAACTTCTAATTCAAATTAAAGAATTGATAATTTTATATAATTTTTGGTCAACTGTGGTACATAATCTCAATATTAAGGCGAGTAAGGAAACGAAAGGTACACAATTTTGCCTTCCAGAGATCATAAATTTTATTTTTATTGGTTGATTGATGAAATAATTAAGTGCTTTTAATTTATTTAAATTAATTCTGATATAGTTAGACTAAAATTTGATCCGTTACTTACGTATCAGGCTTATTTTTTTAGATTTTATTGTGGGAAATTATGTCAATCGAGCGGAACACCTGATGTTAAGTGCTGCCCTCAATTATTGACATAAATTGCAAATCCGTTGTGATCGTTCAAACATGAAAGATGTTAGGACGGTATTAGATAGAAGTCGAGGCTTCAACTCTCTTACCTCTTAGAAAGCTTAGCTCTAATAACTAATTCACACAAACCTTTTTTGAGAAGGTAAGATCCCTGTTAAATTAATTATATGAATCTATGAATCTATAGACTATTTAACTGAACGTGTATATTATTATTACTGGCTAATGTGTCCAATTGATGATCAAAATCTACTTACAATATCCAACATTTAAGCTAATTAAAATACTCACCAATAGATTTTTGTAAAAAAAAATTACAAGATAATCTTCTAGTGAGCCTTATGCAGACATAATACTATATTGAATTTTAGAGAGCTTTCATTACAAAGAGAATATATTGTAGTTTTCTTTACTAATATTATATTTAATTATTTCATTAATATTTTTAATTTGATTTTTTGACTAACATTTAAGTTACACATCTTTAATAAGGTACTAAGACTTATTAACCGTGCTGCAAAAGGACCTTAATTAATACAACCAAATAAAATAAATGTCATATCAAAGAAGTACGAATTAAAGAGATCTTGTAAATATTTATAAAATTCTATGCTGTATATTATTAATCTTGGTTTAGAGGCTTCAGCAGAATAGATACTGAGGGCGGTTTTATGCCACATTTTCTTTATTAAATACAATATTTCTTCAGGATGGAAATGCAACGATTTAATCGACTGAAATTAATGTAAAAGGTTTTCCGATAAATGCCTAAAGATCAAGTGAACGTAGATTGAATAAAGTTTGTTTAATATTGGAGCGATTTCAAGAACAATACATTTAATAATTGTAAAATTATTTTATATTTCATACGAATTACAAAACACAATAATTTTACAGTTATTATTACAATATGATTGAATATTTTACTTTTCTAAAAGGTTTATGTTTATGAATAACATAACATACAATATTGCTATTCTATTAATAGTTGTATGAAAACACATTCGCTTTAAAAGATCTTATCTTTGTCTTTAGTTTGTCTATATCATCAATTAATATAATATAAAATAAAACAATCTAAAGTAATCTTAAACAGCGAAATAAAAAACTTATTCAAGAATAACTTTGGAGCAAATGCTGTTACCTCTGGGATATCCTGGATCGCCAATTGAGCCACTGCGTTGTTCTATGTATAATCATTACCATGACTGAGGCGACCTGATCAATGTTTTTAACTTTACAGTATAGAATATCATTGAAAAGATGTCACAACCGAAATATATTGTTTAAATAGATAGACATGTTTTTGTTTCAATTATTCTGCAAATCAATGAAACTCTATTTTATAATTGAAGTTATTTTTTATGAAAGGTTCATAAAATTTTAACACAATGTGTCTATTATACAACAAAATAGTTCAAGCTTTATGAAAAATATATTTTTAGCAATTTAAAAAGTAAAGAGTGATTATTGTACTTTTCTCTTCAATAAGAACAGATCAGTTGTGAGGAAAGCAGTATCTATAGAAGGAATTTACAATGAAGAGTCAATGTTTATTGACGATTACCGGTAACAGAATTAAATTTCCCGCGAAAATATTTTATGACCTATATTTATGTAAAAAAAATGAATCAACAAATATGGTTTCTTATTATTTTTAAAGATAAAAGCAACAGATAAAGGTATTATAAGATATTGTTACAGAAATATACGATAAATTACGTAGTAAGCTTCAATGCAGTTTGTTTTAATTGACGATTAGTCCGTTATGAATATAATTCAAAGGACTTGTAAGAGACAATGCATGCACATCTTGAATGATATAGTTTTATTGAATGTGACACAATTTATATGAATACCTGCATTCCCTCTTTTGCTCAAATACTTCAATATTGTCTACTTGTAATAAATTTCGTAGCTCAAGGCACTATGAGGTAAAAAGGACAAAGAAAGCTTTCCATTATCGATCATAGGTTGAACTCTTTATAGATAAAATATTAAACAATATAAAAAACAAGAATTGAAGAGTGTAATTTTCTTCTCCATAAAACAAATCAGTTATTTACGACGAAACCACAATCTATAGAAGGGATGTGGCTTGAAGAGAAGCGCGATGACCAAAGAACAACCGTACAGAAGATGTATTTATATATACCCGTTGAAGCTCATTATTAATTAGTTCTTTTATATCGTAAGTATCTTCTTTTTTTTTAGTAATTCTATAGCATAAAATTTTCCTAAAATTCCTTTATGGTGAAAAAAAGAAGTGACCAATTAAAAGCGATGTTTGTTATTTTTAACATTTATTTTTTAAGCAAATAATAACTTGCTTGCTTGAAGGAGTCATTACTAAAGGTACTTTTCATAAAAACCAAATTGTTTCGACGGTTCGAAGTTGATGTTATTTTATAAATTTTATATTTTTTACAGCTTTTTTGAAACGTTTGTGATAGATAAAGGCAGTGAAAAGTCTTTAAATTTTTAATATTATTTACTAAAAGAAATAACCAAGACATGATGTCAAAATATTTTTCTACAAACGAGAACAATATATGTATACAAATGAATAACAATATCTGGAAACAAAAAAGATATGTACAAAATTTCATGATTTTCCGTCAAGTAGTTTTCGAGCCTATTGTCACGACAAAGAATGTGAAAAAGTCCCCAGTAGAGCGAGAAAGTTTAATCTAACTATTTGAATTTATGTTGTAAATTCAAATAGTTATCCAAAAAACAGAAAAGCTAAGGTGGTAGTATCAAATAGCTGATATTTATAATTTTATTAGAGAAGTTGTAAACTTTGTTACAAAATTTAAACTTTTAAACAAATGTTACTTTAGTTTTTGTTCATATTTTTCATTTAAAAATTTGTTCATATTAATAGGATATTAAACATATTTTAGGTAATTTTATATTACGTAATATTTATTACAGTTACTATTGTAATATTTATCTATTGTATTATTAAAAATAAATTATGTATATTATTAGTATTATAAATGTACATATATTACTGGCTCAATAATAAGAATATAAAAAATATATTAGACTACTAATCCAACTTATTTATATAAATATTTTACACACCCGTGTTAGATTCTACTTTATTTATATCTATAAAAGGTTTACAAAAGAGGTCATCATAGTTGGTTGAACAGTCTTTCTCTTCATTACTCCCGACCTTTGTCCGATGTATCTATTAAGCTTTTGTGACCATGTTCATGAACACTGAAGCAAGACCAAGTGACAATATTTTGATGCAGATTGCATAGTCACCTTGTGGATAATACGGACATTTATATATATAGGAGTTAGTCCAAAACTGAGCAGCGCAAAAATCCGATAAAATATATTAATACAATGTATCAATTAACAAATAAGATAATCGTACAAATATCTAATTGAATGTATTATTAATAAAAGTGGGAAGATAAGGGTCTTAATTTCCAAATTGAATTTCAGGTTCTCCTAACTCAGCAAATTAATGACATTCTATTTCAGAAGAATTTAATTTACTTTCTTCTATACCTTTCTTTTCATAATTTTGGGAATAAAATTATTATATAATGCGATAATTTAACTTGTTTAAATGTATCGTATAATTATTTATCAATTACTTAATTTAATGATGATTGTTGATAGTGAGTGTAAAAAAAAAATTATAGACAAAATGATTTTGTTGAAAAAATATAAAACATGTTAAAGTACATTTATGAATAAAGTCGATATCACAAAGATTTAGTAATTAAATCGAAAATTATTAAACCATATGTGACTTGATTATAAATTCTCATCTTAGACTTAGATTTTTCACCACAATTCACAATATCGACAAAACAATGAATAATCAGTATAAGTGTAAAGTAGAAATAGATAACAAAGAAAAAGAAAACATATGTTAAATATATTATTTTATTCTAATAACAGAAATAAATATATTCATATGACAAAAGACAAAAAAGTGCATAACACAAGTGGAAATAAAAATATTTTGATAACAGTACATTCAAGATAACAATGACTAAAACAAAAAATACACCAATATATGTGTATTGATCATCCATCAACTATAAGACTGACAGATGATAATATTATCATGTCTTCCTATTTATTTTTATGTGTTAATATTACATGTTAATATTATATATTGTGTTATTCACATACCAAACATTACCGACTTTTATTATTTTTAGACACTAAATATTTTTTTAATAAGTTTGTAGTGAGGAATAAAATACAAAGTATTTTGTAAAAATGTTCTGAACACAATATATATTTTAATTAACATGGAGCTAGTATAATCTCAGAACACAAAGGGGTAGTTATTACTCTGATTATTTTTGATGTTTTTAAAGAATAAAGTATTTGGGAGATTATGTCGCAGTTTTTACAATTTTCAC
Organism: Melinaea marsaeus rileyi; assembly: GCA_918358865.1. Taxonomy (NCBI): domain Eukaryota; kingdom Metazoa; phylum Arthropoda; class Insecta; order Lepidoptera; family Nymphalidae; genus Melinaea; species Melinaea marsaeus. The sequence goes on from OU911094.1 coordinate 10,675,070, forward strand.
ACAATACTAATATTAATGTCTGGCTGTTAATATTTACTACAATTTAAATCTGTTTCTTTAATATTATGTTTTCAACGTATTGTTATAAGACAGCTTCAATTTATGTTCTTAAAATATTATTGTATTGTATACAAATGTCAAAATAAAGTGATTATTTCTTCCTTCTCTGATATGAATACTTCTTATATTATTATTTATTAAAAAATAATAAAAAATTACCTCGAAAGCATTAAAAGTAATTCACATTACGTAAAATTACAACACCATAATTATAATATATGTTTAAAATGAATTTCAATTTGAATTGTGACCAAATCCAAATATCGCATTAAATAAATTAAATAAATATTATCTCTTCTTATTTAAATGATTCACAGAATTTAACCTCTAATTAATCCAACCTTATACCAAATGAGTTTGAAGAAAACTCTCAGCTTTGCTAAATTAACATTCTCAAAAAGAGAACTGAACTCGAGGGAAAAGTGATGCTTTGAAGAGATTTACATAAAACGAGTAAACCCACAGATACTGCTACACCTGTTCATTATACACTTCGTAACTTTGGTTATTAATACCTTTGGACTCTCAAAGTTTCTCTTTCAATACTAGAATTCTCTCAGCTGTTAGATAAAATAATATTGTTATCAAATTACTTCTACTTTTACTTTACTTTTAGGTTATGAGGTTAGGCTATAATAATAGATATAATATACTAATACAAAGGTATACTCGTATTCTTAAAATCAGAAATGTTACAAATTTAAAGATCTGTAAATCTTTTTAATCTTAACAAATTAAATCATAATTACATTACATTTTCGTCTTTTTTTGTTTGTCCCTTTTACTTTGTTTATAAAATAAACTTTTTTATCTTCCATAGCGACACATTACAGGTGCAACCTGGATCGAAAGGTATATTTGTATATTCAATAAATGTACATATATTCAAACCTGTTGACATCACTATTTAAAGTTTAGTTCATTGACATTGAATTTATTGTTTTTATTTACAATGCCATAAAGATATTTAAAATTAAGTACTTTACGAAAAAAACCTTTCCTCTGTTATAAAATAGTTTATACTTGTTTATTTCTTAACGCACTTTGAAGACAAGTTTGAGAGTATTATTTTCTTGTTTCCTCTCAAAAGAATCCGTATTCATTCTTCAGAGATTTAGTGAAGCGAAAGGCTCATTATTTGCATCCAAATGGTCTTTATAAATCCTTTGGCTAAGTTTTTCAACTTAACGAGTCTTGTTTTAACTCAAAGCTATGGAAACTATTTGTTAAGGTTTTGTTTTTATCGATTATTACTATCAACATGTTTAAATACAAAAGATTGAGTGATTTATTTATACGTAAAAAAATCCTAATATTTTTTTTATTTTATAGTAATAGTAGATAGTAGTGGATAATTCTCTGCACCGTACTCATAGATAGACAAAAAAAATATAATAGCAATTATAACAAGATCATAATCAATGAGAACAAATATTATAGTAAATAGTTTAATTATACATCGGCGAGGGATGATAGAAAGTATATAATGATTTAAAAAAAAATATAATTTCTTATAACTCTATCTAAACATGGTGTTGACTGCTTCATAGATTTTGTATTTAATTTTAATCCGTTATAAATTATTTCATAATATACTTCTGATCATTCAAACAGAAAGAAATGCTAATCTTTTAATAGTCTCGAAACCTAACACAACCTATTAAAAATTAATAGATGACTTGCATACATAAATCAATTTTAAAGTTAGGAATGAAAATGTCTGTAAGTAAATAAAATTCATTGAAACAAAAGTTACTTTTTACGCATTTCTTTTATCGCACTTTTAATTTAACGCAAAAAAAAATATGTTATATTGTTAGTTTTAGCTGATTGGAAATTCTATCAAACAAAGGCTTGTTATCTGTGTTCTGACAACTCTACTAGGTACACTGATTTAGATTTAATCAATACATTGACGAATCGTATTCGTTAGTCTATAAGTACAGGAAAAGTTTTAATACTGATGTAAAAATGATTAGCTATATCAAATTATATGGTTAATAATCATAAATAAAAGCATAGTATTAGTTGACACATGTATCTTTTCAAGTATTATTTTAATTACAACAAATACTATTGCTCCCAAGTATAGTTGTAGTAAGCTGACCATGTGGGTTTTATATTTTCTTTCAAATTGATAGTAATATAAAATAGTCATAAAGATCGAAAATTAGACAAATCCTCATTTATTGTAGTTATTTTACAAAATTAATGTTCCTTGAAATATTTCGAAATTAGTTACTAATTAAATTTGCAGTTGGAGTATGCTGATTGCATTGCATTGAAATTTTCTTAGTACAGAAACTTATAATGTAAATAAAACACTTGTTAGAACCAAATGTTATCGAAATATTTACATTTACTAGAGCACTGACCTTGGCAGCTTGCCCTTAATTATGGTTTTACTTGCCTGCTGCAGCTGACCACTCTAACTTATTATTAACTGATTGGGAAGTATAACCATTACCAATATTACTACCATTTGCCCGTAAGCTTCAGTACTTTCGAAGTTCACATCAGTACTGGACAAGTTATCAAGGGGATTCATAGTTGTAAACCAGCTGTGTCTCATAGGTTGCACCGAGTCACACTTTAAGTAAATAAAACATTATAGAGAATTTAACTAAAACTTCAAAGGGTTATAAAAATATTGTTTAGATGTTCTTAAGCATTTAAACTATAAATAATCGATATGATTTTTGGGTAGACCTCGAAGAATTCGGTCTGCCCATTCATTTGTTTGGGGGTAAAAAAACCGAAAATTTTTGGAAAAAAATTCATAACTTTTTTCTGGTAAACATTCCTACATCACATGTATTTTTAATTGAAAGATTATTTTTTACTCTAAATTTAAATATTAGAAGTTTTGCCCGTAAAAGGTACCGTTTCCGAGAAATAAAATAAAAACCACTTTTAGCTTGAAAATTTAAGGTAGGTAAAACCACGTCAACTTTTTTCTGGTAACATTCCCTCATCTTAAATATTTTTAATAGAAAGGCTATTTTTTACTCTAAATTTAAGTACCAAAAGTATTTTCAAAAAAGATACTTTTTCCGAGAAAAAAAATTAAAACCGCTTTTTCCTTGAAAATGTTTGATGTAAACAACGGCATCATGTATTATTCTTAGGTAGTGAGTTATATTTTAAACGAGTTACACACGAGGTCTACCCACGCGTGTCCCCCTGCGGGCACGGATTTTTTTCATATTCTTTACCATTTTTAAATATATATAGAATTACATTACATACAAATAACTAAATATTTAAAATTTTGCAATTAATATAGTTGTATTGTTGTATACTCAGATTCAGATACTTGGAGAATTTAAATTGCTCATCTCACTCCACACACCATACATCTAGACCATCTAGATCTTTGTAAATATTTACTGACTAAAAGGCTGCGTCCACTAGTTTTGTCTAAAAAGAACAAGTTCTAGTTACGTTAGTCTTTCTGTGTAGTTTTAGAAGATAGTTATCGTAGTTGTGAAGAAACGTGCTTGGAATATTGAAGTAGTTTTGGATCTAGAATATCATAAACAATTACATTGATAATAAACGGTATATTTTGTTAGCAGACAGCAGGTTCGTGTAACTAAATAATAATAAATATTTTAATTCTAGATTACTATTATTAACCAATTCCGATTATTGAGCGTGTGTATTTTTTGTATGTTTTAAAAATGCTGTAAATTGCAAAGTATTAAAGCATGTCACATGAAGAGAGACATTTAGAGAACATTTCACAGAGGTCATCATCTTCCTGCCCTTATCCCATTTTGGGGTCGGCACAGTATGTTTTTTCCTTCCATACTCTCCTGTTACTCGTCATCTCTGTGCACACTCCCTTCTTCTCCATATCGTCTTTCACGCAATTCATCCATCTTTTCTTCGGCCGTCCTCTACCTGTCCATCCCTCCACTACCATACCTAGCACTCTTTTGGTCACGTGCCTTTCATCCCTCCTCATAACATGACCATACCATTACAGACTGACATTTCACAGAAGTTAAGAATTAAATTTAATAGGACAAGTATTTTAATTCAAATAATGCTCAATTTCTTGAATATGTCGGATGTCAATATTTGGACTGAAAAATAGAATATTTTATTATTAATACTGTAGAAAGTTGTGTTTTTTTTATTTATTAGTATAAATGTATAAAATTATTATTATTAATATATACTGAAAAGTTGTATATTTTAAAGTTTTATTAACAACAAAAACATCTGAATTTTTAATCAGACTTTATTCAAAACAAAATATCGCGTACGACAAATACACAAATTATCATCAGAAAAAACTCAAAAGGTAACTAAATTTAGTTCAAAAGCCGTAACGAGGCGATTTTAAAGTCCGCACTCCGCTGACAAAACTCCATGATTTGCATACACATTGTTTACACATGTCTACGATGGCTTTTTCTCTGTTGGGAATAATTCTGCATATTCAAACACGACGCACGACTTTCAATTCCTCTGGTGTTGGATTTTATATTTAGCGTTGGGGTTTATTTTAAATTGTGATTCTTGTTTTTTAAATGAAATGGAAGACGGTCTTCAAATATCTTGTTTTTAAATTGAAATTGAAATGAAATCATGATAGTTTATGAAATGATTATTTATATTTTAAAACTGAATATAACATACTTTGAAATAATTAAAAATTGATTTAAACACGACGATATATTTTTAATGTGTCAATATAGTCGATATACTTATGCAATATACAATAACGACGCCCCTAATCTAGTTTTAATGCGAGTTAAGATTATTCAGTTGAAGGAATGAAAACACGAACAATGCGCGGAATGCCGTCCCCTTACTCACATGTTATATTTTGTGTTATTTTATAATGAAAAATCATTTATATAAGATTAACGAAAGTACTTTTATTAAATAATGCCTTAAAAAATATATTTTCTATTTTTAATAATAAATTAGTGTGTATTGAATTTGTTATTATTAATGTATCATAAACGTAAAAATATAAAAATGGTACTTAAAAATAGATCAGTTTAAAGAAATATATTGCAGCCAAGTCATGTTATATTTTTTATTGTATCTTTTTATGGGATTGGGTGAAAATAACGACACAGGAATGTAGGACACAGAAAGAGAGGGAGTTTGTTCCGTAAATAAATTAAATTTAGTTTTTTTTTTAATTTATATCGAATATTTATTGAATCCTCATTTTTATTACAATTGCTTCACTAAATTAATATTCTAAATATTTAGAACTAAGTTAATAATTTAATATGAAATTAAGTTACGCAGATGCTATACATTAAAATTTTCATTAGATCTAACTTTCTACATTATATGTGGAACCATCCTTAAGAGCAAATGAATATCGACATGAATAGTTATAATACATTTAGCAGAGCACTGTTCTTGGCAATGTGCCCTTAATTATATTTTCACTTACCCGCTGCAGCTGACCATTCCAACTTGATATTACCTAATTGTGAAGTATAACCATTACCAATATAACTTGGATGTGTCCGTAAGCTTCAGTACTTTGGAGCTTCACCAGAACTGTGTGCATGAATATAAGCCAAGTTTTATAAGCAATAAAATATGACAAAGATATATATGATTTTAAAAAATATTAATTATTATTAATGGTATCCGGAACAGAGACAACAGACACGTACGAGTTACGAATGAGAAATCACACCCGAGGGAAACAATGAAAGAGGAAACCTCGACTCTAATATTTTTAATTTTTTTTCAACACACAGATTTTATTCCCTTTATTTCAATATTTTGTGGTTTCTTTTCGTTTGATCTAAAGTCTAAAGATCTAACAATAATTCATTTAATATGAAGATCGACTTAATTAAAAACTGTTTTAATTATTTTTAGTTTGCTATTAAAAAAAAACAGATCAGATTGAAATAAATAAGAATATTACAATAATACAAAGATTTTTGTAAGCAAAACAAATTAAGTGTCTTTATTAAGATATTATAAATTCAAGACACATTTGAAAATAATAAGCGTATTCAGTTCAACTTAATATATGAGTTAACGCAAAATTTTCTTTTGAAACGTTACTTACAAAATTTATGGAATAAAAACTTAAAAACATATCTCAGGGTTCCTTTTGTTTTCAAGTTGCAAGCTTGAGACATACGGTAGCGTAGGTAATTGTGATTTGTGTAAAATTTTAACTAAATAATCCCTATATTTCATGAACACAAAGTATGATATTCATTAAAGAGTATTCTAGCCGTACAGTATACTGGTGCCCATTAATTACACAATGTTCGTGAATGAATGAACAATGAACCTGGAGAGATATCCGTCGATTGCAACAGCCGCAGGCGATATCATTTTATTTATTAAAAGAGTTGGAGCCGTCAGTGTTCCTGCGATAGGTTTTGTAATTACTTTTCATTGAACGAATATATGTATCTAACTAATGGGAAATGGTTTTGTTAACTATTATTGTACCATTAAAGAATATTCATAAATCTAATCTAAAATGCAATTTTTGCAAGTTGCACTAAAAGTTATGAGAAGACATTTTTATTGTTTTGAGGAATCCGCTTAAGTTCAGCTTCTTTTCAAGATATAAGATTTTAATTTTGTACATTAACTTTTAGAAAAATTTAATTTCTAATTTAATTTAAACATCAGGTAATATTTTTTAATGAAGCTTGTAATTTTATTAGGAATATCTCATGCAGTAAATAAATAGTTTCTATTTATTGAATTCTTGAATTAATTTGGTATATTTAAGCATCGATAAGAAAAATCAAATATTCCGAAGATTGTAAGCCTCATCGTCATCATATTTGTATTTCTTTCAGAACACGAGTAAGTCAGACACGAGGTCGACCCTCGTCATAAGAGCTCAATATTACAATGTGAATTCGATTTCCTTTTGATATCAAGTCAATAAAATATAGTATTTTATCAACATATATTTTGTCTTTTAATAAAAAATATGTTTATTTTTTAATTGTATATAAAACTTTAGGTATAATACAACTTTTAAATTTTAAGTTCATTTTGTATTAATACTGTTTTTATAACACATATTTATTATCTTATATATTATATTTATAAAACGATCAAACCTTCCTCACTAATTTCCTCTCTATTATTGAAACGGGGGTAGTTTTAACTTTCTTAGAACTTTAGGTTCTAAGAAACAAAGGTTCAAAAGATGATATCATGATTAGGGGAGACCGGGGATGGTTGACTATAGGGGCAGGGAGACTAATTGTCAAAAACGCGAGTTAGGCAAACTTTTTGCAAAGATCGACTAGGTGAGCGTATCCATTATTCCCCCGCGCACAATCATCAGAAAAACCGCGGAGCAGACCCAAACCGTTTGTCTGCTAGAGCCTATTGTTCAAAAACAAGACACTTAAGTAACTATTTTTGCCTTAATTCTATTTGTTATAACTCTTTTCATTGTGTTTTGATTGCTTGTCAAACTGTTTAATACGAATGTTTGATTTCCGAACTTTGTATGCGTCCTTATTATTTTTAATTACGACACCATTTTAAGGTTTTGGCACGTAGTTAAAAATTACTAGGTCGTTTGGGGCTGGTTGACTCATTTATAAAGGGGTTGGTTGACTATCTAGTCAACCTGCCCCATACAATTTTGGATATACTAGATATAAATTGATATAAAAATTATTGTTCTTAACCTAACATTTCCAGTTTAGAATGATGCGAATCTATAAACGAACGTCAAATCGACGTGAAGACATACTGGAGAGGGTATGTCGACAAGTTATTTTCGCCGAAGTATCAATTCCAGCAAAAGAATTTGCTATACGATATAAAATATCGCCATGTAGTAAATATGAAAAAAAAAGAATGCAATCCCGGACTGTCTAGATATCAATTGTCCTTGGAAAGCGTTGGCTACATAAAAAACAGACAAATATTCAGTGACGAGGAAGAGCATGCATCAGAAAATTGTCCATAAGGGAGCTGATGATGTTTATTATGGATTAACGCCTTACGAGTCCCGAAAATTTGCATATGAATTTGCAAAAAAAAATCTATTCCTGAATCATGGGATAAAAAAAAGATTGCTGATGAAGATTGGTTAGGGAGTTTGCTTAAACGCCATCCTATTCTCTCTATTCGGTCTCCTCCAGCTACTATTTCGAGCCACTTCTTTCAAAAACAACGTGCAGTTGTTCTTTGATTACCTAAGAACCGTTTACCTACGTTTAAATGTAAGCCCTGAGTATATTTAGAATGTAGATGAAACAGGACTGACAACGGTTCACATTCCTGATAGAGTAATAGCTCATCTTGGCACCAAAAAATTGGGAAAAATTACGTCTGCTGACCGAGGTTTCGCTAGTGAGAGTCGCAGTTGCTATCTCGGCCTCGGCAATATGGTCCTTCCGTTCTTCGTTTTCCCACGTGTTCACTATAAATACTATTTTGACTATTTTAGACTAAAGGACTATCAAAGACTATTTTAGACTGGAGGTGGACCGATAGGTTCTTAGCGGTGTTTAATGTTGTTGGAGATGTTCTTAAAAATTATGATTGCATTTACTTTAGTATTTAAATCTTATTCCTTCGTAGTCTTGGTACTCATTACTTCTTAGGTCAACTTACCCCTAGTGACAAGTCAACCTGCCCCAGGTACGGGGTAGTTTGACTCGTTTTTCCCGTTCTATAAAATCGAGCCTATATACTATGTTTTAATAGGTATCGAGCTTATTGTAATTTCTTTCTAGAGCTGAATAGTGTCACTATCAATGGAATTGCTTTTCGTAACAATAATGATTAAAGCAATAAAAATATTAACTTTTAAACTGAAAATTGGTCAACCAGCCCCGGTCTCCCCTACTGTTTTTTATTTTGTACAAAATCAACAAACCGCTTGTTTTTTTATATTATATTTTAATTAACTTACTTATAGATTAAAAGACAGACAAGAGTTGTAAATAGATTAATGTCATATTATAAAGAGTATATGTTTATTTCATTTAATTAAACAAATATTACATAAGGCACCACGGTAGATTAAACTGAAGAGAGATTAAAGTTTCCAGAATATTCGATTAACCACAATATTGTTGTAACCAGTTAAACTGAATCGTAATACTATAAAAACAATATATAACAGTAATAATCATTGCTGTTCCAATACTTCTAATACTAAAAAGATCGAATTCGTATTAGTTTAATTTCATAAAACATTTAAATCTGATTAACCGATTATTGATAATGTAAGTCAACCGCTTCCTTCGTAATATTAAAGACAAAGTTAATGTATTATATTTAATGTTATTCAAGTTGTCAAATTGAAGGCCTTCCGTGAAGTTAATGACAAAAGATTTGATGTGATTAAAAAATGTTATCTGATTTGATAAAAAAAAATATTTTAAAGTTATTTCTAATTCTTTTCAACGTACCAGTGAACATCGGGTCAAATTAACTAAAAAGTAGTTTTTTGGCAACTTGCCCATAATTACAGTTCAATTCTAAGACATTTAGTAAAATTAGTAGTTTTGTGTGTTGAGGCAAAATACCTAATAGGTAGTTGAAATTTTATAAATCAAATTAGAATTTGAAACACTTAGTAGTCACTTTTGTATTTTAAGCTATGTTTAAATAATTTGTGATAAAGAATATTAAATTTATATACCAATTTGCATACTTCACTGAAAAATAAAATAATAATACCAGTATTAATATACCTTTTTCTTTTAATTGTTTTGATTAAAATTATTTAGATAATCAGTCTTATAATTTGCAAATACGTATATCAAATGACTTGGAATGAAATCGTAGCTAGATTTATTTACAATAAAGTATTCAAGTATTAAAGTATTCTTCGTAGCTTTGAATTTAACTAAAATTTACTGTTTATTATTTATTTACTGTAAATTATCAATTAGTTGTTAATCCGTTCCTTGCCATGATTGTTAAGAAATTTATATTCACTTCATTGACTTATAATATAATGTTTTAATATTTTATACCACTTTACTCTACAATATATCAGAAGCAGTGTCTCATATCCACTAAATGTCAGCAATATAACGTAAGCTGTAGCCATCGCGTCGTGTTGTAGTGAATATCCAGTCTCATTACAATTATGAACACAATATGTTGTATTTACGGTCAACTGGACAGACTTTATTGTAAAAATGGCTCCATCACGGCGTTTTAACCCCATTTGTATAATTTATTTTTATTATAACGCTGTTTAATAATTTCGAATAATTTTCACTTATTGAGCAATATATATTTGGTCTCAAAATTCTATATTTATATTTTGTAGTCATAGTAACTTTATAGGTTTATTTTAACTAATAGTATATTTATGAAATTATTTGGTTAAGGTATTTGAAATAACTTTACAAATTAATTCTGTTTTAAATTTATTTTTGTTGACAACTTTATAATCAGAAAAAACATCCTGAGTACAAAGTGGCCCCTGCCAAACCACTTGAAGTTTTATTGTTTAACTGAATTGTATTCGCTTAAAGTAAAAAAACAAAAATAAAATTATTTTCAAAGTTAACTAATATTTGATTGCAGCGTCTCCAATCTTAAAATTATAGGTAAATGTATAATATTGGTGATATTGTAATTGTTGCTAATCCAGTATCTTTTATTAATTTATAGTGACCCTATTCTACTGCCAGGTAGTTTTGTACGAAATAAGTAGTATTAAATATTGTTATTTTATTTACCAATACTATATAACATTATTATTAGAATTATATAGGAAAAGTGAGCGGTAAGAAAGACAAGGGGAGGCCTCGAGTGACCTTCGAAAACACAGTATCTATGATACTGGAGGAAGGTCACGTACAAAGCATGAGGACGCCCCGGAGGGCATGTATGAAGAGGTTGATGTCTGTGATGGAGACGAAAGAGGTATGCAGGGACCGTAGCGTTTAGCGCTCTGTCGTTTCGATAAATAAATAATAAATAAATATATATAACATTAAGATATTATTACCTGATATATTCAGAAATAATAAAGAGTCCATTATTGTATTCGATTATTGTATCCACAAAACACAATTTGTTTCAGAAACTTGCAAGGTCAAATGTAATTTGGAAAGGTTCTATTGAATTTTATTCAGTGAAGTTTGTTTGTGACCCCTACAAGAAAACATATCACGTTTAATACTTGTTTCTGTTTTAAGTCTAACGAGATGACTATTCTCATTATAGTAAGCGATAGGTGTCTAAGCATTTAAATATTAGAAACATAAGAGTAGTTGCAGATCTACTATTAAAAGTGGAAAGTTAAAGAGACATAGCTTTTCCGGTTTACCTTTTTGAACAAATTTTGATCTGATTTTATTATCTGTTAAAAAGTATTTTAGATTGTTATTTATAGACATAATAAATCTGTAATTGATTGGAGTCTGTGTTTTTGTAGTACTATTATATTATCAAGGTAAGTAACATTAAACATCTTAAACATCTTCAAGTCGATTTTTTAGTTTAATTATAAACTAAATAACTAAAATGAAATTGACTCCAACGTTGGTATGGTTTGGTAAAAAATTAAGTAAAATAATAAATTTTATTGCTCAAAAGTGAGGCTTTGAAAACTATGTCATATTCGAAGTAAAAGAATACTCTGAAGAACAAGCCACCTATATTTTTATCTACTTATAGGTATAATTTTAGATCAAATTTAATTTTTCCTGAGATTTTTAAATACAACATTAAATATAATTATGCTGTCGGAATTTATAAAGATTGTTGAAACAAAATACCAATTATGCAGTTGAACAAATTAAAAATTAAATTTAAATTTCATATAGTAGTCACTTTTGTATTTTAAACTATGATTAAATAACTTTTGATAAAAAAAGACTAGAATGTAAGATTTTTTATACAAATATTTATCATACTTCTCTAAAATTATTAAAATATTCAGTTCCTATTATTGAACTGTTCCTTTAATTACTTTGACTAAATTATATCGATAATTAGCCTCATTATTTGTAATAAAGTGAAGTCATACAATCTGATAACTTGAAATAAAATCATAGCAATATGTATTCAAAATAAAGTATTTAATTTATAAGAGTAATTATTTGTCGCTTTGTAACTAATAAATATTTTAATTATTTTATACCTTTACTTATAAAGGAACACTGAGTAGTCGTCAGCTTAAAATAAAGTAAATTAATATTTAATATCACTTATCGCTATATTATATTAGAAACAGTAGCTGATATTTACTAAATATCATCAATACAACGTAAGCTGCAGCCATCACGTCGTGTTGCCGTAAATGTTCTGTCACGTTACAATTATGAACGCAATATGTTACGTTATGGTCAACTGACTTTATTGTGAATATGGCTTCATCACGGCGTTTTAACTCCAATTGTAAATTTCAGTTTTATTATAACGCTGTGTAACAATTTCAATTAATTGTCACTTTTATATCAAGTTTCAGGGAGTGATTGTGATATTTATTTTGTCTAGGGACGCGAATCGGACCTCGATTTTAAATGGTTGCGCTCGCAAAAGTTCGGTAATTCGGTTCGACGAATTGAGCGAAGCGAGTAACCCATCTTCAATTCAGCGTTCAAAGCTGAAACCGACAGGCTAAAAATATAGAATTGTCTATGGGACTGTAATTTTTTGGTGAGTATTCATCAATGTCATTTTTTTTTCTCTTTTTTTTATAAACCATCGCAAGTGTCATCTCAAAGATACACGCGGTGAGTGATACCTCAGTGTGTAATAAAACACAAACACATCGCCGTTCTTATTCATCTTAAATGTTTACGTTTTTATCCTCTACGTCACAATTTTTAAGTGAAAAAGTATTTTGTCTTTCTTATTTCTTTTCTTTATTTTCATAAAACTCCACAATTTATATTAATGTCTAAGAAGAAAAAAAAATAATCATATATCAAAAAAATAATAATAAAACTTTGCATAAAAATAAAAAAATCTATTTTGTTGTTAAATAAAAAGTCTTATTATAACGCAAGGATTTTAATCTTACTTACAATTTCCAAAAAGTTATAATATACCACAATTCATTACACACTGGTATTTTTTTATTGTAGACAATGTGTTGTATGAAAAATTAACTAAGTAAAAAACTATTTAGGTGTCTATAAAATGATGAACTGCTCTGTCCTATGGCGGTTACCATATTGAGACTATAACAACTATGTGTCTTGACGAGCCGCAAAAAAGACAAGTCATTATTATTAAATTAATATTCAAATATTCTTCTGAAAGCCTTTCTTAATACTTAATTTTACGTGATAATCTACGTGAAAGCCTTAATTGAAAACAAAGCAATACAATTTTTCAGTCACTTTTATGAGCATAATTCAATTTTATAAACAAAGGCTTGTTATCTGTGTTCTGACAACTCTACTCCTCTGATTAAGCTTCAATCAATATATTGACGAATAGTATTCCTAAGTCTATATAAAATGAACATTGTTTGAATGGAAATACTTGTCAAATGAAATTAATTTCTCAATCTCCGTAACAGTGAAATATTTTGTTGGTATCTATTCTTACACTTTGAAAAGCTAATTAATTCCATGCAGATAACCATAATTATAGCACGTAAGTACATTCAACATGTAAAAAGCCAATTAAGCTTTGAATATTATTAGAATCGCATTTTTCATCAAAATCGGTAACCCACTCTCCTCGCCACAGGATACAAATTAAAGTACGAGCCTGACCACGAAACCTCTATAAGCCATAATGAGAATTTCAATTCGCATAAAGCTTTGAAATAGAGAAGATCACATGTATATATATTTTATTGTTTTCTAGTATTTTTAATTTATCTAGTAAGAATAAAAAATAAAAAACTTATATAAATTTCATAGTATAAATCTATTATACTGGTTAAAAACCAGTTTTTGGTACTTTTTAATGCTCGCTACATCGAATAAGATTTATAACCTTATATATAATGAAAATGCAAAGTACTCGTATTCATCGTCGAGGGATGTTAAGAACCATGTAATTTAATGAATACAGCAGTTGTTTTCCAGCTCCTGCGCATGTGTTTAAGAAGGCGCTCCAGTTTATTAAGAAGCTCTTCAGTTAGGTCTGAGTAATAAACATCTGCATAGATAGATATTATTGTTTGATAGATATTTCTGAAAATAATAGCTTCAAAGGCCGGAAGGATGTTGAATTCGAGTAGTCAATTTATGGGAGCCATTGGAATGAAAATCACAAAGTCTTGGTTTTGATAATCGTCTAAAAAGTGAATACCAATTGTCTTTAAGGAAAATATTTTTCGTATATTGACATTCTTAGCTACAAAAAGATTTATTTACCCAGAAAAGCGTTTACTGTTTTACATGGTGTACTTTTTACAAAATGACGATTATCCGTCGATCTCATCGGGGAATTCGTATCTGGGAACTGGGCACTGGGAATCTTAATCCTGGCAAGTTTTTACATTCAATGAAATTTTCGTTATAAAAAATATATAACATTAATTTTGTTTAAGATTTAAAACTTTTTTTGTTTTTGCCCTTAATATCTAAGACTCTAAAATGACACATGAAGCACTTATATTCTAAAATCGATTCCTACGCAAAATCGGAGTCATAATTGTCCCTTTTAATTTTTGAGATCACTAAATTATTCCAACGTTTCTGAGACCAAATTATTTTACATATGTTCAGATTGTTTTCTTTTCCAAGAATAAATTATTTGTACTTGTTCTATAATCTCATTTTATTTAGTTTAAGAACACAATATAAAACATTGTTTCCTCTGGGATGAGTTGTTAGCTTTTCTGTCTTGGACAATTTATAAACGTTTCCTTTTTATTAAGCTTCTACACAATATTGTAGGTCGATCGTAAATTCCGGACGTCACTCACTTACATCTACTGTACAAAGTTATTGAATTATATGGTAAGTAACGGTGTTTAAGTGAAATGTGTAACAAGGGTCACTGTTTTATTATATACTTGATTACTTTTTTATTCATTAACGTTCGGATCTAAAATAATAATTTACATAACATAAGATAAATATATTTTACGACCATAATATTTCAATGTTGGTTACAGAAATACGTTTGAAACTAATTCTTAATAATACATACTACAAAAGTAATTTATATTTTATATGACATACAATTGTGTGCAAAGTTTTCTGTAAAATAAAGGATTTTTTACCTCATTTAGAAAAACCTCACAGGGAGATTCAATGACTTGCAAAGAAACAATAAAGGATTCTGGAGGGTGATTAAAATAAATATATTACAGAAATATTAGAAATGTTATTAATATAATAGCCAATTAATAAAATAAACAAATAGCCATCTGCATTAACCATTTAAATAAACTGATACCCCTACTAGTAAGAGGAATCTAACGAAACTTCCCTATTTATCGCCCATTACAGGAGTAAAGCATTAATTTTTCACACTTGTGGTGGCTTCTAAATAATAAAAAAAATGTTTTGCATCACTAATAAGAACTGTATATAAGAAGTTCTACCATTCACAAAAGTTTACACGAGATTTGGTACCATTTTATTTACCAGTTTGATAAACCTGGTGAATACGAAACAACCAAGTGTATTCGAAAAGTCCATCACTGGACCTACTCGTACAATTACTTCTTCTTATATCTTGTTGCTAATCATCAAACATATCTGATATTTGTATAATGGTTAACTTCACTTTACTCTTCGTTGTGCCAAATATTTAAATTTATAAAGATTAGACAAACAAATTGCACCTATCATTTAAAGTCATTTTGACACCTTCTGTACATCCCGAACTAAAACAGTGGGGATTTACTTAAAAGTTGGAGTGTATTTCGTTTTGAGTTTATAAGGGTCACTGGATTTTTCTCGATATCCGAAGAAAAATAATGTGAACATATTCGTAAGTAGATATTATTATATCCATATATTCTACTTTAAGTACTTTCATGTTAAGATCGATATCTTAAAGTTTCATAGGCCACGAAAGTGATAAAAAAGGCAATTTTCTAAATAGAGTCTGCGCGACATACTAATGTCATAGATACGTATATAGATGAAAACACACTAATATAACATAATGAAAGAAATTACTTTTATTTAATATTTGGACTCTTTTATGTTATCAATAGTAACAAAATATTTATGGTATTGTCAACCAACAGATGTACCGTCTCTTTTGCTTCTCTCGTCTATAAATTTTTTTTGAAGGTAGTGAGATAATCTCGTCGAGAGCACTAACACACATTTTGTCATTATCGAAATGAAAATATGAAATTATATTAGTATTATATGATTTTATGAGCATAATTACTTATAGCTATTATTATTTTGTAGATATCGAATTTAATAAAATAATAAACTAACATATTTAACTCAAATCTCAAGCCACTTTGTGGTATAATGACTTTTTCCCTTGCAATGTATTTACATTTATTCAGTAGGTGTAATGTAAGGCGAAAATACGAGGGGAAAATTTATTGTCTTTACCCATAGAACGACTTACCACTATGGTCACAGCTAATTTCCATTCCGAGGAATATTATTTATCTTATTTCTGAATAGAGTATAGTTAGAATCGTGAATCCAGATTCAAAATCTATAGATTCTAGAAACTATAGCAAAAATTCTGAATACGAAGTCCTTTAAAGTATAAACCTGCATATCTTGAATTTTGGATGTTATAAATTAGTAATAACATATTTGTGTTAACACACAGATATGTTAGTACTATTTTTTTTTGTTATTATTTATTATTAAAAATATTTATTTATTTACAACATTTATAAAATATCAACAAATTAATTAATAGTAAAAGATAAAGTATAGAGTTTTTTCTAACCAAATGCGGTAGCTTCAAAAACAAGACAAAGTAAACAGATGAATTTGAAGGATCCGGAGACAAGCACAACATCGGTCGGTATAAAAAAATATTTGTATAGGTGTTACGCAAGCATAGCCAAGAGCAATTCTTATAGTAACCACCAACTTGGTTACACACGGTTAAATGCTGACGCCACGCCTCGAGTATTCTAAAGACGACACCATACGGATTGCATTCTCACCATCGATGGGAATCGAGGATAAAATATATTCATTCTTGTGTCAATCGCTGACTTACATTAAAACTAAGGTAAGGTACCTTAGTTTTAATTATTTGTAATTTTTATTTTAATATATTTTATTAAGTAAATTGTTTTTTTTGCGTCCTTCTCTGCCACCAAACTAAATTTAGGTTTTATTCCGTCTTTTATTATTAGTTAATAATTGTGTGTTAATAATAATATTAATAGTACTGTATATTTTATTTTACATCTGTTAGCCTAATTGTATAATAAAACACAAACACAGCGCCGTTCTTATTCATCTTAAATGTTTACGTTTTTCTCCTCTTCGTCACAATTTGTAAGTCAATGTATCACGTTTTGGTTCTCTTGTGTTTGTTTTTGTTTCTTTTTTCTTTTCTATATTTGCATATAAGACTTCACAGTTTATATTAATGTCTGAGAATAAATGAAGTAGTCTGATTATCTACTTCTTTGAACCTTGACCTATCAGTAACATTAATTTACTCTTGTGTCATATTCTTATACATAATTATCAAAATGTAACTTTATAGAATAAATATTAAAAATTATTAATATTTATATAAAAGAAATTAACAGTAAGCTCCTGTAACAATAAACTAGCATAAATAAGGCTCTTTATTTTATAAGTAGTATAAATAAACCCAAGTTCCCGCTCCTGCAACAACAAACTAATATTATGAACAGTGCGGTGTGTATGTATGTGTGTACATTCAATGAGCTCCGGCGGCTATCTAGGACGCAGGACGAGCTTAATGAAGAGAAAAACTGATCGACCATCTGTAATGCCCCCTTGTAAACCTTTGTGAATATAAAAAAACCTATCTTCGCTTAACAAGCGTGTCATAATTATATATATCGATAATTCATATTTTCTTTTAAAATATACATATATTGGATGAATATACTTTTAGTTTGCTGAACAAAAAACTTAGATGCTTTTTATAAGTCTCAACTTTTAAACTTTAATTGGTATTATTGTTTATCTTAAATACCTTATCGTAGTAATATAAAAAAATATATAAATTTAAAGTTTAAATAAAGCCACTACGTGAAGTCAATTTGAGTTATATTAGACATTCATATTCAACTAGAAATAGAATCCGACTTCCAAATCACTAAGTACCATTACAAAGAAAAACATAATTTGTACTCCGTATTAATCATAACAAGGTCTCTGATATGGGACAAAATGAAAATATTAATGTTAAAAATGCTAGTATTTTGTTTTATATTCAAATACGAATCGAGATCACTGCGTAAGAGGAATGAAAACATTTTGGATTTGTTGAGATATTCAAAAATTTTATAATTACGATAGCAATACTGCCTGTGATATTATAAGACAATATTTTTGGCACACTTATAAAATACAATATAAAATATTAAATAAGATGCTTCTGATGCAGAAAACTGAAAAGATAAAACACATCTAAGCAATAATAAACCTTATTATATACTCATACATGCTAAACAAAGAAATAGTTTAATATACTTTAGATGATAAACAGCGAGGAAACTTAAATGAAAACGAGGATAAATGAGAGTTAAATAAGATTGTGTTTACGAGCTCGTTTTAAAAAAGAGACCTGTTCCTTACAGAGCATGTAAAAATGAACTCAATATTGACTATAAAATCATGTCCCTAATGGTAGAAACATGTGTCCCTGAGTTGATTCCACCGGATCGGATCTATTTCGGCGCTCTTACCTTAACAGCCGAGATCCGGTCTCATAGATGCGTGCCCTTGGTACCCTTGTACATCCGACCCTTATAAAAGGTGATAGCTTGGAATCAACTATTATTACTACTATCCTGTACATTCCACTTGCATTGTGTCCTGTCGTTTATTTTTATTCTAAGTTTATAAAAGGATCGTAAAGTTTTAATATTTTTGATGTTGATTAGCATTCTTGGTCTAAGGATTATTTATTATTTTAACATATTTTTTCTTTTTGACGGCACTAATTAAAATTTTAAAAAGTTTTTAAAATATATAAAAAAAAAGATTATAGCTGCAGCCCATGAATGTTAATAATGATTATAATTTATTCCTGTATAAGTTGACAAATTATAAACTGCATGTTCTGCTTTATAGAGTTTGCGGTATAGGATTTTACAATAGACAAAAAATAATTGTGCGCGATGAGTATTTAATTTGATCCTGAATACTTTTATATTTAAGTTTAAATTTTGTTTACAAGTGATAAATAGCGCTACTTGTAATAACGTCTTACTCTAGTATTTAAAAGATTAAATACATTATATACTCGTAAACATCCGGGGATTAAGTAACTCACACTTTGACAGTGTGTGCACTTAACATGACACTCGCCCTCTCGGATGTGAGGTTGATGATATTCTTATATATTTTATGTATCTACAAATAAACTGTCACCATTTATATATTAATTATGTGTTTTGTTTTGTTTGTTACTCACCCTCGTAATAATTAATATTAGCTATAGTGGTCTTGTTGTGTCCTCTCTTTGTTACATATTTATTTATGAATCTTACAATAATAAATTTTATAATAATAAATTTATAATAATATAATTTATAATTAGAATATAATTTATAATAAATCACTGCCAGAAATAACATGTTGTCCTTCTACTTATCTAGATATTTATAACAGGAAGCTACTGTAGAAAATTACAAGTGATCAATAAACGTTTGGAAGGTTTTCCTCACGTAGCGACGTAAATGGGCTGAGCGTGGTTAATAAAGAAAAGAATAGACAGTTATTATTTGTTGAAGACCTTGAGTCTGACAGAACCTCACTTATTAGACTGTCAGTGATATAACAATCGCTCAGTCAAAAATAGACTAATATTCATTCTATACAAGTTTTTTTCTGAAAATTGGAAAAATTCAAAACTTAATTTTTCTTACAAAATGTGGAATTCAGTTTAAATGCTTACTATGCTAGTCCCTAGTTGCTATGGCCTGACAAAAACTTGTAATTGAAATGGTATATACTAACTATAATATATTTAACGTATAAAAATAAAATTATAAACTATATGTAATATAATCTAGGAACTAATTAAATTAAACATAATACTTGTTCTGTAGATTGTTCTGTCATTGGGATTTGTTTATACGATTACTATAAGATCTCTGTTAAGTCAATTATACATATATATATATATATGTTATATGAATCTAACCCTGTAATGATTGCCTGTATGCCGACTAAAATAACAGTCTATATATGTCTCATTAACAGCACAATATATTGCCGTATAGAACAGGCAGTAATATATTATTATAAGGGATATATCGCTTTTTTAAAATAAAACAAATAACAAATGTATGCTTTATTAAGGTATCTATGTTATTTATAAACAGATTCACGCAGTCACACTGTATTCGCTGTTTCGCTTGTGCTTGATTACCTTATCCAGAAGATGTCTGACGATGGCACCGTCCATTTCTGTGGACAAGGTATATATAGTATATATCTAATTACTATAAACTAACTAACCTTAGTTGTTATCTTAATAAAAAAAAAATTGAACTCTATTTAATTTATTTAAATTTTTTATGTTATTAAATTCAAAAATATATTTAAAATGGAACACAAATTAAAAAGTAAAATGCAATCGTGTTGTTCCGTCAACCCTTCTTTATATATGATACAACATAAATATATTGATTTACACTTTTATAAAAATTTTACTCACTTAGCAATTTTATGATCGTCAGAATATTAACAGAAGCTGTTACGTACGTACTGGTACGTACCGCATCTCGATTTTAATTATATATTAAGTTTTTAATTATACTGGGGCATTAGCACAATAATTGTATTGTGATAGGTGTAATATACTCTATTATATAATCTCTTATATTTAAAAGGGAATCGTGCTTCCGCAGAATGTTGCGAGTAGAATGTCGTTAGACGGTCTAATCGACTTCGATCAAAAAAAGTACCGACAATATAAAATACATTTGTCATGGATACTATTTAATTTCAGAGACCCGTATCGGCTTAATAAAGATTATATTGTACAGTACCTACTAGATTATCAACTAGATCTTTTCAATATAATAAAAGATTACTTGGAACTATAGTTATTGATTTGATACATTGGCGGAAGCGATTATTATGATATTAATATTATTGTTTTTATACCAAAAATGTTAACACAAAAGTGTAAGTTACATTTGTAACTATTGTGTTAGTATTAAACTTTATGAAATGCTTAAAGCTGTGATTATGACGAAATGTTATAAATGGCCGCCTTCGACTCTGAACATCATAAATTAAATATAAATACGACAACGCCCCAATTGAATTTTAATATCATACCAACTGGACATCTGGTAATAATTAATTATTGTGTTTGTTTACATCTATTGTAAGATAGTAATTAAGCAAAGAATTGTGAACTTTATAATTCTTTAGCCATCTTTATTTGTAAATGCAGAATATGTCTTAACCCTTTATAACTAATCACTCGTCGAGGCGACGACGTGCCACTTGACGAAATTCGAAATCACTTACTTCGCTCCGTCCCCTGACCTTGACTCTTTCATTACCTTCCTAATTTGAGTAAACAGTGCAGCCCGTGACGCTATTGGGTCCAGGCGCATCATAGGACGTGCTCTGTGACCTTTTCGTCGTCCGCTGGACGAAGGTTTAGTAATAACAACAACTTTATTGTTACGGTACGTACATTAATAAATTATATTTATTGTTTTACATATTGTAGATCTGCTTTATTCTGCTTATCGATAAATATAGAATAGTATTTATTACATTTCTAATTTAATTTATTGGATTGATTTAAATAGAAAGTTTAATGCAAAATTTAGTAGTAAGTAAATTTTTGTTTCGGTTTAGATACCGGGTACGGAGAAATGTAGAGATGTTTTCACTTTTTTATATTTGTTTTAGATAGATTTGAGGAATCAAGAGGATCAGATTCGTCATTGGCTGGAGTCAGCATCGGAAAGCGAATCGAAGGAGAGATCTGACAGCTGAACATCGGAAACGGACGACATTTTAGAGAAATATATTAGTTTCATTTAACGCCAAATAGAACGAAGTTGTATTTTTATTGTCAACTATTCGTGATCAACCTATTATTAATGAAACGACATGAAAACCAGAAATAAAACATTTTTATAATAGCACAAAAGGTGCAGTGGATACTGTCGATCAAATGTGTGCAAATATAAGCTCTAACCGGAAAACCAAGAGATGGCCGGTGTGTAACTTTTATAACATTCTCAATATATGTTCTATTAATTCTTACGCTATTCATGTCTGTAACAACATAAGAAATAAGAAAAAGCCAATGACTGGGGGCGATTTTGCAATGAAGTTAGGAGATCAGCTAATGGAACCCTGGCTTCGGCAACGATAAGAGACCGTGAGTTTGGGGCGTAATATAAGGGTCATGATTGAGGATATTCTTGGCGATTCTTCAACAATAGAAGCTCCTTTTCGTTCTTCGTCAAACGCGCGTAAAATTTGCTACCTATGTCCGTCCATCAAAGGCCCGGAGAATGACCAAGCACCGTTGCACCAGATGTAGAAAAGCTGTTTGTGGTCCACAAAATGTTGGTATGTGTGGTCACTGTGTAAATTGATATTATAACATTAATTAGTACTTAATTTGTTCATTATAATCCTTACTTTTGTGCGATGAAACAAGTTCCTATCTTAATTAAATATTTTTTATTATATTTCATTGTTTTATTCCGTAGTCCGTTGGACGAAGGTGTAGTAATAATGTAACAATGAAAACAGTTTAGTTATCTAGGGTTAAATAATTTGTAACCCGCGCGTGTGACAGTAGGGTTAGGAATTATTTAGTACAAGTAAATTAGGTTTTAGTCTTTTAAAGAGTATGTTCGAAACTAAATCTAAACGTGGACTTATTGCTGTAAGTGGAAACAAAGCGAATGTGAAAATGAGACATACCTTATATTACTGCTTCATCCAACCGTTGATCAGTCATCTCCAGGCCAATCACCTTCGTGGCCAACTCCCATTATCTCGTAGCATATTCGGCGAGGTTTTTGGCGTGATCGCTGGAGTAGTCGATGAAAGTCAGATCGTCATAGTACCGCGCTACACCTGAAAAGGTTTCAATACGACCAGTTTTAGTTCTGTCAGGTCATAATCGGTTTTGAGGTCTTCAAGGTTGCGACAACACGCTTGAATTGTATCGGTCCGGTCATCAGGGTCGAACGCAGGTAAATATGTCAGATACTTCTCATACGTAGGGAATATTAAGTACTAGAATAAAGCATTAAATGGCAGTGGTTTGAATTAACTGGGTCATCATTTGCTGCATCATATTTTGCATAAACTATAAAGGCAAAAATTCTACTTACATCGAATCCCGATTGTTATTTGTACCCCCACGGAGTCATGGCAGTCAAGCGTCGTAGCGTCTCTCCTAGTAGTGCTGCCATCAACCACACCATTATTTCGACTAAATGATTATGGCTAGGTCGAGAATTTTGCTTGAAGATCGGTAAAGTGTGTGCTAGATGTCGCATCACTGCACTAGACTCCAGCGAAGTGGTTGCAGGCTGATTCCGCTGCTCATCATTCGACCACAGGGCTCCTCAATGTTAAAAACAGTTTATTTCAATATAATTTAGTAATACAATAATCACATACCTGATCCGCAGATATTAGCAAACGTCTGATCGACAGGTGCTCCGCCTTTTTATAGACCGCTGACGCCAGAGCCACTGGAACCGAGTAATGTTTCAGTACTACCCTCATATTTTAATATAAATAATTGTATAATTTTAAGTTTTAAACATTATAAGTTTAGTTCCGGAAAACAACTCAACCGTCATTACTTTCAAAATCCAGTGAGATTATTGTACAATAATTACATGCTTCAACGTGCAACAACGCATTCTCTGGAAGCAGATCATAAAATATCGAACACTCTGTACTAACAAATACAACTAGATGGCAAACTACCTTCAACTATCTCTTCAAAAGAAGAGAATTAGAAAGTAAATAAATTATTGGACAAAACTTATAGATTTTCTAAAATATTCTAATGAAAATCAAAGACGAAAAAATATTTTCTAAATTCTCATAAAAATGTAAATAGACCTTCAGTGTAAAAATAAAATAAGAAACTTAATCACAATGTGTGATTTAATACACTATGACAATATAAAACTAATGTAACTTATGTAACACTATTCACTAGTAATGTACTAAATATACATAAATATTATTAAAACTTGTAAAAGCAATCTAAAATATTTTAAAACTTGGTTCAAAATTTCAAAACAAAAGTGGTTTTAAAGGACATCAACTATTTCAAGTAATTCATCATCGGCTGTGTCTCTGCGACCCTGCAATTACTGTGTTTGTGTAACAGCGGGTCACGCGGTACCAAATATCACATTTAATATTCATGTCACTTAAAATAAATACAACAGAAAACATACTAATAGCAACTAGACTTAGCGGTAGGTTACTTGGAGGAAAAGTATACATGTATGGTGTTGAACAAATATATATAAATGCGTAACTCACCATATATCTTAATATTTTACGACAACTGTACGACACCCCGAAGCTTTAAGTATACCCGCAATAAAGAAATATTCCTCGTTATAAATTGTCCTGTAACCAAAGAAATACTCTAAAGAAATGGTACTAATCACTCCGTAATCTATTCAAATACCTCGCAAGCAATACAATAGCCGGCAACTCGAATTGTCGAAACATGACAAATGCCGACATTATGCAACGTAAAGCAATAAAGCAAATTATGAAAAGTAAAGAATACCTAATTTTAGTGTGAATTCAACTTACATGACAATAAGCAAACAGTGTTGCTACACATGCAGAACGTCAGACTAACTGTGGGTAAATTAAGAATATTTTCAAAGAAAAATAATTTAACAATATTAAACTAAACTATATAACTTTGAATCTGAAATAAATAAGCGTCATTAAATGATGATATTTTAATAAATATATCGAAAAGACATCGTTAGTAGCATCCAAACATGAAATCGATGATAACTACTTTTAAATAATAAAACACTGAATTTGAATAAAACAGTATATATCTGATTTGAACTGCTGATTAAACTCCTAAAAAGGCCAGTACTGATGGCCTCATCAAGGACAGTATTGGCATTGGATTTTTCCATAACAAATAAATAATAAATAAAACAAAAATAAAAAAATGATTATTTATAATTTATTAGTTTGTGCAATTAGTATTTATTAATACTAGGTTATATGAAAAATAAAATCTAAACAAACACCAGTAACTAAAATGTGGTACCAACATAATTTCGTGCAGTAATAATAAAAACTTACCGAGTAACCACCTCTGGAGCTTAAGTGTGTCGGACTTCTTCTTGTGAATGTCTCTTCTGGCCTACTGGCCATGGCAGCGTCACCGGTGAAAGTGTCTAAGACTCGGCTGTGGAGCTGTATAAATACGTTCACCCCACGCGCCTCAGCCGGGTGGGGTGAGTGAGCAAGTAACGTCTACCCACATTTTAGTTTAAGCAATTATAAATCAAAGATTAAATAATTACAAAGAAAATTCACCTAAATCTATAAATTAAACAGCAATAAGAACAATTGATTTCTTATAAAATACCTAAATCTATAAATTAAATAGTAATAAAGACAATTGATTTATCTCCATTTATCAAAATGTCATCTATTTACAACAATAACTAGTGTTTTCATAGAATTAAGTTTAGGCAATAATTTTAAACTCGTTTTTAACAAATAATTACCTAAAATTAGTAATAACTTCTTAGATCGATACAACACAACACAATAATACATCACATGATCCACTTCTGATAACGTCAATAACATAACTTATAAAAATAATCAAAATATTTATAAATACTTATAGTCGTTTTGCTACAGTTCGTTAGACAATAATTAATTTAGTTTTAACGTAATACGATGATTTATGGATATTTATGACGAAATATGACGAAAATTATCGGTTAACGAATACATATAATACAATACCAAACAACAGAGTATTATCTAAATTATTTTAAATCATAATTGAAGAACGCTTTGTATTGTAATACAAATTACAATACGAAAAAGAAAAATGTATTTTCTATATCATGAAACTCAGTGTAGATTAAATAGATGTATGAGAGTTACATCACGAATAAGTGATGCAAGCAATCGAACCTGCTAGAGCTTGGTGAAATACATACAACTTCCCTTCTTCAATTATGATTCAATATTATTTATATTATAATTGATATAGACTTTTAATCATTATGTTGGTTTGTTGTCAGTATTTTATGAATAACTCTTAACAACTGTTTGTGATTGATCACAATTAATATAATATTATATTGTCTTTTATGAATATTATTAACTACAAAATTGTTTTAAGTAATAACAATTTTACGATGTAATGACCGACCATAATTAAACTTTCAAAAGTCTCAAATTGTTGAATGTAATGTGAAGGATGTCATGATTAAAGAAAAGTAGCGAATAATACCTTTCATTAGAACAAACCTTGACTATACGAGATAATTTAACTTCTCTAGTTAAACTTTGAATACGTTTGTAGAATATCGCGAAATTTGAATTGCCGCTGGTTATCATCTTTTGTATACGCCAAGTTATGATCTCAGATTTACTCAAAATCAATATTCAAACTATATCTTATCAAAACTGTGATAGTTTTGATAATTATAACTATAACAAAATGATATATAAATATATTGTTATAATTTGTTTGTGGCTTCTTTGTATGGTAAGGTATCTCAAGTATAAGAAATACCCCATTAATTCTTAACTTGTTAAGCTTTAACTTATTTTTGATTTATATTAATTCCATATTTTTTACATCTTTTGTTAGATATATTATTAAATGGGTAAATATATTTAAATTACACCAATGTTATTTTACATGCAAATGTAAAAAGTTGTCCCTAAAAGCAACATATTCAACTCGTAAAAGATTATTACATGATTAGAGATGTAACATTCCGTTCCTTTGTAATGTGGTCCTTAAATTTTTATAATTTTGTTATATAAATGAATCTTAAGTATTTTTGAGAAGTTTGGAGTTGGGAAATTACTGTTATTCTGAAAATCGTCCTTCTCTGAGAATATCAACCTAATATATGATGTCGCAAACACATAAATAAGTTTTTCAAAGACATCTAATTTCTGCTTTTCATCTTGGAAATATCGCTGCTATATTAAAACATGAATTAAATATTAAAATATGTATTATAAAACAAACGAAACAGATATAAGTATAAAAATGTTAATTAAACGTTTTATTTTTAAAGACAATACGAAGTAGAAGGTAGTCAAGTTTTACGCACCGCGAATGACTTTTTTTAAAAAAAGATTTTATTTAAAATATAATCACTTTAATTGACAAGTAATTACTTAGACTACCTTAACAAGACTAACTTAATATTAATACAATGTCTTAAATACTATCGAGTCGGCCACCCAGAAGGGTATTGTTCCCATCATTCGAATATGAGCGTGCGAACATTGCGAGATGCCGACTCAGCGGGATGGGCTGGTGTGACTGTCGAGTCAGCTGTTTGGACTGACGTAACTCCTCCCTCCTTAAGATCGAAGTTTTCCGGTAAAACAGAAGAACTTCGAAGACACATTTTAAATACAAAATTACGATTATTGAAAATTAGAATACATATAATAACTATAACTATGGTATACAGTCCGATTGTCCAAACACTGATATTTCTCACAATTTTATGGTTTTCACTATTTTCACTATTTTCACTTGTTTCTGTTTTCTTTAACGTTAACGCAAGAAGTTTCAGATCTGTAAGATCAATGCCTTTTATATTGGTTGGTTTCAGACTCGGAGTTTCAGGAACATGTATTGATGGTAGATTTATTACTGGTAATGTTGAGTGACTTTCATTTTCATAAATTATCTGATGTCGTTTCAGATTCATAGATCCAATTTTCACTTCACAAAGATCATCTAGGGTGAGTATGTAAGTGCCTTTGACCTTTGTTCGGGATATTTCGTCAGAACAGGTTCTTTTAATTAATTCTTCTTTTCTGGTAAACAGGATCCATGTGCTAGTTTTCAGTGGTTGTAAAATAATGTCTTCAGTGATTACCGGAACGGGGGTACATGTTGCATTTTCAGCATAGTTCATCAAGTCGGTGATACAAGGATCGTTGCTGAATTGAAGAACTTCATCTTTGTAGCAAAGGAAACTCTCTTTGTCGATCTCCTTGCAGGGGTGAGCTAATAATCTAGTTTTCAACCCTTTTGCTATAAGGTAAGGATATTTAGGAACAATAATAACGGTGGAATCATGGGACAACACAGGTAAAGGAATCAGTTTGTAATAGATATAAGTGTCATTTTCAATTATAGGTATTTCCAAAAGATAGGTTATATAATTTCCTTTGAGATATGCTTTTATTGAAATCGTTTCTTCTAACTTTACTAAATTATTTAATGTAGGAATATATGCTATATTTTCTAACTTACTTATGTTTTCTAATGTACTTAAAAGTATGTTAGAATTTATTATTGATTGATGTAATACTCCTAATCTACTTAATGCAAAACTGGTTTCTATTTCATTTAATTTTATATAGATAGTTTGAAAGTTATGAATTAACAAATTGTATGTACTAATGATTTGAGTTTCTATGTGATTGAGAACGTTTGTTTTAATTATTTCTGAAAGATTATATTTCAGACCTTGAATTTCTAAATTGATATTATTAATATTATCATTTAATTGAAATGTAGAATTCGTTATAGTGTGTATCATTTCAGTGATCAACGTCATTTTATTTTTATTTTTATTTTGTTCAAACTTAATCTCACTAATTAATTTTTCATATCTAATAGCATCATTATTATCTAGATTTCCTGTAATTATTTTAATTATTGATCCTAAGGGGTTGATTAGGCCTCGTTTAACTCTAAAAGTGGGAGAAATCTGTTCTAATTTCATTACTGTTAAGTTCTTTATGTAATTAGCTTGAATTCTAACGTCTACAAAGTATTCAATAAAAATATCATCAAAATTATCAACTAACTTATCTAACTGGGTACATTTATAAAAATTTTCTTTTATATCTTCTACTATAGGTCTTAAGTCTAATGTTTTGACGATTGTCCATTTATCGTTACTCACGATGGCAACGCCATTTCTTAAGGGTAGTACTCCAGGATTTTCATTTACCTCCTGAAGTTGAAGGGCCTGGGTCCACATCACCGGGACCAGGGTCATAACCAGCAGGTGGTACCTGTGGAGGTCGTTTAACGTTCCTTATTGGAATCTTAGTATTCCGATCATTAGTCATTATAACAGGGACAGTATTTTTAGAAATCTCATTGGTTACTTGAGCTTTTACGTAACGTGGTTTATCTTTGCTTTTACGTTTATTAGTGCTTTTTGCAAATATTGTATCTCCGGGCTTTATTCTAAAATCTGTTTCACCACCTCTCTTTTCAATATATTTTTCTTTAGCCTGAATTGTTTTATTTATTAAATGTTTATACAAAAATTTCGTTCTTTTCATATGTTCCTTAATTAATTGTTGCATGTATTGTTTCTCAAAATCTACATGGAATGTATTTTTAGCTTCAGTGTGTCCAAATAAAACTTCGAAGGGTGTAAAACCAGTTGTAGAATGTATTGAATTATTATAAGCCATTATTGCATACGTCATTACGGAAGCTGCGTCGGTATATTTTTGTTCGTATTTGGCAATCCTATAAATTTCTATAATAGTTGAATGGAATCTTTCTATAAGACCCATGGAATTTGGATTATTTGCAGTTCCTATGTGAATTTCAATTTTATACATAGCTAAAAGTTCCTTTAATAATGCGTTATTAAATTCAGTACCAGGATCAGCACTAATTTTAAGAGGTACACCGTAAAAAGAAAAGTACTTAATTAAACTTCTTACTATCTCTGGTGTTGTCCTATTAGCAATTTCAAAAGCTTGGCCAATTTTACTAAAGGCATCGATTATGGTTAAATAATATTTTCCTTCAATAGAAAATATATCTATGAAGATTTCTTCTAAGGGTTTAGTTTGAGTTTGGGTTAATTGTAATTTTGGTTTTATTGGGTTTCTGTCGTATTTCATCTTTTTACATATTTCGCAAGAATTAATGAAACTTGATATAGTTTGTTCCATGTTATGCCGGAAATAATTTCTCTTAATATGACCTACAGTTTCGCGAATACCTCTATGGCAAGTTTTTCCTTCGTGATATTTTTTAACTATTTCCCTTTGATCATTTTCGTCATCTATAAAACTTACGCGTTTTGTACATTCTCTAAATTGCACACATTCTTTTTTAAATAGGGCTATAACTGTTTCTGTAAATTGCCTACGATGTATTTCATCTTCGAAATAAATAAAATATTTGGTCTTATTTTTAATATATTCTTTTAAAAATTGTTTAACTAAATCTGGTCTGTTTGTAGGTAAATGAACTTCTAAAATACGTTGCTTGGGTCTAGATAAATCTTTAACTGTTAACCTATCTATAAACCATGTAAAAACTAAAATTTGATTTGGTTTAGTATCTATTGCTTCCTGTAATATGGGGATACCTTCGGATTCAGTATCACGTGCTGAATGAACTGTATCAGTTTCAGAAGCAGTTAAAGTGGAACTAGAAGGACATGGTATTGAATAAGGTGAACCATTTCTAGTTCTTACTGAAAGAGTTTCTTCTGAGTCTTCGTCAGGGATATTAATAGTAGGAATAATTTCTTCTGGTTCAGGATCAAAAATGTTAGAAGGTTGAGATTCAGGAAAAATGGTCTTTTTTAATCTTTCTAATTCTTTTAAGCTTTCAGTTACTTTTCTTATTTCTTCCAGATCATCATCTTCTGTATCTACATTTACTTGTGTTGACATATTTTCTTCTTTATCTGTTGCGTTAATACGGATTCGAGATAAAGCATCAGCATTACAATTGCTTTTGCCACTCTTATGTATTATTTCAAAATCATATTCAGATAATCTTAATCTCCAGCGTGTTAACCTACTATTGGTATCTTTTAAAGAATTTAACCATGCTAAAGGCTTGTGATCAGTAATTATTTTAAATTTTCTACCATATAAGTAGGGGCGGAAATATTTCACTGCCCATACTATTGCTAATAATTCCTTTTCTGTCGTACTGTAACGTGTTTCAGCACTTATTAATGTACGGCTTGCATAAGCTATAGGTTTATCACTGCCAACCGGACCTTGGGATAAAATAGCTCCTACTGCAAAATCTGATGCATCTGTAGTGAGGATATAAGGTTTGCTAGGATCAGGATATTGAAGTATTGGTGCATTAACAAGGAGTTCTTTACATTTTTGGAAGGATTCTAAATATTTCTGATCTGTTACAGGCATCGTCTGTTGTTTCTTAAGTCGGGCTGTCATTGGTTGAGTTATTTTTGCAAAGTCTTTTATAAACCGTCGGTAGTAACCTATTAGTCCTAGAAAACTTTTAATTTCAGTTGTTGTCTGCGGTAAGGGATAATTAAGAATAGCTTTAATTTTATCATTGTTCGGTTTAAGTCCGTCACTCGTAATGGTATGTCCTAAATAAAGTACCTCTTTTCGTAAAAATTCTGATTTGTCTAACTGAACTTTTAAGTTTGTCTGTCTGAGTCTATCAAATACTGTTCTTAATTTCTGAATATGTTCCTGTAAACTAACTGAATAAACTATTATATCATCTAGATAAACTAAGCAGTGGATTCCTTGTAATCCTCTTAAAACATTATCCATTGCTCTTTGAAAAGTTGCAGGTGCTGTCTTAAGTCCAAAAGGCATACGAGTAAATTCAAAGTGTCCTGCGTTTGTACTAAAAGCTGTCTTCTGTCTATCTTCTTTTTTAACTTCTATCTGATGGTAACCACTTGCTAAATCTAACGTGGTAAAATAAGAACTTCGTCCAAGTTTGTCAAATAAGTCAGTTATATTAGGTAAAGGGTATTTGTCATCGATAGTTATTTCGTTTAGTTTTCTGTAATCGATAACTAAGCGGAATTTTCTTTCGTTACTAGCGTCAAGTTTCTTTGAGACTAGGTGAACAGGTGCACTCCAAGGGGAATGGGATAGAATTACTATATTATTTTCTATCATCTTGTCTACTTGTTTATTAATTTCGTCATTAATTACTTGGGGTTGTCTGTAAGGTCGTATATATATGGGATCTTCATTATGTGTTCTAATTTGATGTTTCACGTCATTTGTAAAAGTCAAGGGTAGTTTTTCACAATGAAAAATATCTTTATATTCTATACAGAGTTGTTCGATAGCTTTCTTTTCTTCTGAATTCATATGGTCTAATCTCAGTTTAGTTAAGTTTTCTGTCAGTATTTCGTCTAGTTCTAAATCTGTATTGTTATCTAATTTATTAATAATGCATTTGCTTGGGTTATATTTTGTTACTATAAAAGGACTGGTAATAGTCAAGTTTAGTTCTTTCTCAAGGGTGTTTTGAATAATAGTGGTTGCATATCCGTCTTTACAATTTACTAAAGCGGCAGGCATTCTAACACCATTACAAAATTGTTTAAAATTTAAAATAGCATTTCCATTTCGTAAACTTGTTGGTAATTTAACTCTCTGTTCACAACGGGGATGAAGACGAATAACGTTAGTGGGGTTATATATAATAGGGATAGCTGTTGTATTGGTATATAAAATTTCTTTCTTCATATCTATTGAGGCATCTAATTGTTTTAAAAGGTCACTTCCGATTAATCCGTCGTAACGTCCATCTACGTCATAGATGTAAAATTTATGTGTTTCAGGATTATGAAAAATTTGGAATAAGGGGATAACTACAACTTCATCATGTCGACTAGAGGCATGAGTACTAATAACTTCAAAGGCTTCTTGATATTTGAAGTCGTTAAAATATTCATTCGCTTTTTTGGGACTAATAAATGATCTTGAGCTGCCCGTATCTATCATAAAGTTAGCATTAATTTCAGGTATATAAATATAAGGTAATGTAAGGGTGTTACAATTTAAATGTATTATCTCGGGATTTGGTAAGGGGTATCCATATGAAAATTTTCAAATTCTTCTACAATATTATTATATGTCATATCATTAACATCTTCTTGTATTGTGGGATCATAATGGTCACAATATTCAGTCACGGGGTCATTTAGGTCATAATATTCGTTTCAGGGTCTTCAGGAATTCCCTGTTCGACAATATGTTCGTTTAGGCGGAAACCTTGTGGTTTAGTAGGTGGAGCAGTTCTCATGCTCACATCCGTGCTATGCATAGGTCGTTGGGGACGGTAACCAGAGGGATGTTGTCCTTGGTTTTGATTAAGTGGTGGTCTGTATCCAAATTGATTTTGATTATACTGGGGTCTATATCCAAATTGGTTTTGGTTTACCTGGGGTCTATATCCAAATTGATTTTGGTTTACTTGGGGTCGATATCCAAATTGGTTTTGGTTTTGTATGGGTAGCTTAATTTGCTTACTAGGAGGTATACCAAATTTAAATTTAGGGGGTTGTTGATAGTTCATATTTTGAAATGTATAAGGTTTTTGCAAAGGTTGCTGCTGATGTTGGCCTTTTGATTGAAATGGATGATTATTATTTTTAAAGGTGTTAAAGAAAGGTTTCATAATATTTCTTTCAATATAGGGGTTAGAAGATGTAGCATGTCCAGCATTAGTATGAGGGTGCTTCATCATTTTATTACGTGAATTATATTGATGCATAAAATTTACTTCTTCTAAAACAATACTTAAAGCATTTTCAAGGGTGTTACAAGCTTTAAGTCTAACGATTCTTAATAAATCTTCAGGTAAATTATACAAAAATACATTCATCGCCAAATTATCATTTGTTCTTTTACTTTCACGCAAACTACTATTTGAAATTAAATTTACTTTCGCTATTAATGTGCTTTTAGTGTGTTGTATTCTATTACAAAAATCTAGATAAGATTCGTTACTATTAATTTTTAAAGTTTCTAACTCAATCGCGATACATTCTTCGGAACGCGGATCACCGAAATGTTGTTCAAGGGCGGATTTAAGGCTGCCCCATGTTATTAAATCTTGTCTTTCACTAATTAAACTAGCTGCTCGTCCTATTAATTTTGAAGTTATGACATGAAAAACATAAAGATCTTGGTCGGGATTTCCTTCTACTACACAGGTTTGTATTACGTATTCACATTTCCTAATAAATAAGGATAATAATTTTTCATCACCATCAAACTTAGGGATGATATTACTAACTTCTACTGGGATCTTAACAATGTTTTCCATTTTTAATAATTTGATTTATTTTAAATAAAAAAATATTAATATTGTATATAAAATAATTATTTTATAAAATAATTATATATTTTTTGTTCTTAATTAATTAATATAATATATTTATTTTTCTTTTTATAATATTATAATTCACTTTTACTTTAATTCCATTCAATTTTAGTATTTCTCTTTTAATTCACTTAAAACCAAAGTCAATAAAATCTCTAAGAACCTTTTAAATTTTAAAAAGGGGTCTACAATTTAAATTGACACATATAACTAGGGTTGAATAGGAAATGAATAGGTAGGAATAGCTTTAGGGTCTACTCACCAAATCATATCCCTCGTGAGCCTGAAGGTAGCGATCTTTCCAGAAGCCAGACGCAAGCGCTCGATGAGACTTATTTATTTTTGGTTCGGATTCCGTAGAAAACGCTTGAAAACGTTTGTTCCAGGATAATCTTCAATTTTCCGGACGCGGAATCCTACCGGCTGCGCCAGTCAAGTTTTACGCACCGCGAATGACTTTTTTTAAAAAAAGATTTTATTTAAAATATAATCACTTTAATTGACAAGTAATAACTTAGACTACCTTAACAAGACTAACTTAATATTAATACAATGTCTTAAATACTATCGAGTCGGCCACCCAGAAGGGTATTGTTCCCATCATTCGAATATGAGCGTGCGAACATTGCGAGATGCCGACTCAGCGGGATGGGCTGGTGTGACTGTCGAGTCAGCTGTTTGGACTGACGTAACTAGGTACAAATTATTCTGAATTAAAAATATTGTTTTACTATAAAATATTACATAAAAATATTAATATTTTCTATGTTATCTGAAACTAAAATATTAAAATTTAGTATCCATATGCCATTTTATTTCTACTTTTTTTATCTTTACATAAAAAATTTATTCAAAAACGAAAAGCATAAAAATTGGATGGAGATCATAAAATGACAAAATATCTAAACATCAAATGTAGTTAAGCACTTTTAAATCCTGGAATATTTTAACATAACAAATGTACCAAAAATATATATAACACCAAAAAAATGTCTTCATTCTAGAGCTGAAAAATAGAAAATACTCACTAATTATCTTACAAGGAGACTGAACAAAACTTATTCAAATATACGAGTATTTTGTAACAACCGATGTTCTGTTTGTTTCTGGACTCTTTCCTATTAACATATCAATAAAATTTTATGTACCTTGTCTTGTTTATGAAGCTGCTGAATTCGGTTAGTAAAAACTTTATCCTTTTTCCTTACTATGTATTATTTCATTAATATTGAAACAGGTTTTGTGCGTGATTTAGTAAAGCAATAAATAAAGTTATTTGGTATTTATATGCACAATGGTAAACAACTATACAATATTTAATTCTATGAGAGCTCAGTTATCGTTATTAGTAAACAACAAATGAAAATAAATCACACTAGCTAATTTTATAAATATTAAAAATATGTATATTTAATATTAATGATAACATAAAAAATATAGTATTAACATATCTCTGTAACCATTTACAATTCCAGATATGCAGGTGCATATTTTAAAGAACTCAACTGTCACAACAATCTTCTAATGTTAAAAATCTTAAAGCTTACTCATAATGTGATATATATATATAGATTAAAGTTAACATAGTATCCACGTTAAACCTCATAATACTTGTTTTATCTAATCTGAATAATGTTTATGATATGAGGAGTTTGGTACGAATAATATGTAATCAGATATATGAAAAACTTTAGTATGTTAGTCTAATGCACTTTTATGTATGAGATTTATGTATGAAGACAGTAAGAACTTGGTCCAGATATCTATTAATAAATACGTAATGAAAATGCACTTTGTGGCATTAAGTATGTGTAACAGTGTTAATGAAGTGAAATACTTCTATATTTTTTGAAAGCGCAGCAACACCAATGGAACCCTCAGATAAATCTGCATTACAAAATGTTCTTCTTCGAAAAAAAACGTCTTATTCCGTGAAAAGAGTACTTTTTTTTAGTCAGTCAGTCATGACTATCTGATTGTTTTAATGAGGTTTAGAGCATTCAACTCTTTTGTTATTATTATTTTTTTTTTTGGTTATTTCTTTGTTTTGTTTATTTCATAATATACCGAGGGGAATATTACAATTTCGTTTAATTAATTTCTAAATATATTATATCTTTATTATAATATCTTTATTATAATATCCTTAATATCTTTATATTCTCAAAAGCGATAAAACATATTGTGACTTCAGTTTTCCTCTTTTTCAGCCATTCATTACATATATTACAGTTAGTTATCTGGAAAGTCTGTGTAAGAGAAATTGAATGAATGCCGTTCAACGATAAAAAAAATCATTGCTTTTTTAATAAAAACTGTATTTGTCATTTTTAAAAGCCGAATTCCCTTTCAATATCAGTTTTGTAAATAAAATAGAATATCCTCGATATGTGAGTAATATATTTTATGACAAGATCAGTTACCACCAGTTTAATTTGATTGGTGTATCTTTGCAGAGGTACTGTTTATATACATACAAATAGTATGTATATAAACAGTATCTTAAAGATGCGTATATATAATACACTTTAAGACCATGCGAAACATACTTTCATATATTTAATATATTTTAACTCTATACTAAATGGTTTTCTGGAAGTTCAAACAATTCGATAAAATTGTACAGCTGTTCTTATTTTTCTTTCGTCTTTATCTGTAATCTGGATATAAAATAAAGTATATTTATTTTTATTATTTTTAATAAGAGAGGATTTTTTTATCACATTGTTACTAATGGTAGTAAATTTAATATTATTTTTCTATATGAAACAATATAATTTAAAGCCATGTGTCCTAATATTATCAATATTTTGCAGGTAAAAAATGTAGCAAGCTTTTGAGGTTGTCGCATTATTTACCTGCAAAACATATACTATTCATCTTTCTATTAAATAAAGTATTATAATATTTACTGTAATATATATTTACAAAATATATAAATACCTTCGTTCAAGATTGAAATCTTAAGGCCTTAAATGTTATTAAATAGGTTACGAAAGTGATAAAGAGGTTACAGAGGTTTTAAAAACAATGATTAAAATCATAATTAAAGAGATTAGTTTTATTAAATATTTGTGTGTATTTCTATTTGTATATTTTAGAATAGCAGATATAATGTTCTTAATATAAGTCGTTAAATCTAATATATAAGACTCTTTTATGTTATCAATAGTAAAAAATATTCATTGTATTTTCAACCATCAGATGTACCATCTTTTTAACTTCTCTCGTCTATAATTATTTTAAGGTAGTGAGATAAGATCGGGTAGGGCACTAACCATTTTGTCTTTATTGAAATGAAAATATGAAATGATATTAGTATTATATGATTTTATGAGCAATAATTACTTATATTTATTTATTTATCTTCACCGCATATCCCTTGCGGGGTAGCCAGAGACGACAGAGCAGCAAACGCTACGCATACCTCTTTCGCCTCGGCCACAGACATCAACCTCTTCATACATGCCCTCCGGGGGGTCCTCATGCTTTTTACGTGACCTTCCTCCAGTATCATAGTCCCTGTCTCTCTAACCGCTCACTTTTCCTTTATAAATTTTCTAACCATTCTTTCATCACTTATTCGTTCGACGTGCCCAAACCACCTGTGCACGTTCTTCTTCATTCTCACCGTAACATCTTCGCTAGTACCTGCCATTCTGTGGATCTCTTCATTGCGGATTCGGTCAGCTAAACTGACTTCTGTTTTACCCACGTTTGGCTGCCGTATCACTGCTTCATCTGTATCAATATGTTCACTGTATCAATACGCTTTTCCACATCTATTTCGTATCTTCCGTCTCTGCTAAACATACTTCCCAAATAAACCACTTCATTCACTTCTTCTATTATCTTACCATTCACGTTGATCCTACATTCTGTTCGTTCTTAATTTCTTTCAAATATCAGAACCTTCATCTTATCTGCATTCATGTTTAGACCATTATTTTCACACCCATCTTTCATTATAGTTATATTTACTTATATCTATTTTTATTTAATAAAATATAAACTAAAATATTTAACTCTAATCTCAAGCAATTTCTGGTATAATGACCTTTTCCCTTGAAATCCAGTGGGTGTAATCTGAGGCGGTAGTAAGAGTTGAAAATTTATTGTCTTAGCCCATATAACGATCGACCATGGTCTGTGAATTTCCATTAAGAGAAATATTGATCATATTCCTCTGAATAGAGTATAGTAAGAATCCTGAATCCAGATTCAAAATCAACAGAGATTCGAGAAACTATAGCTAAAATCCTAAATACAAAATCCTTTAAAGTATAAATAAACCTGCATATCTTTAATTTTGAATGCTAACACAGATAGATATGTTGTTACTATTATGTTTTTTGTTACTATTTATTATTAAAAATATTTATTTATTTACAACATTTATAAAATATCAACAAATTAATTAATACTAAAAGATAAAGTATAGAGTTTATCTAACCAAATGCGGTAGCTTCATAAACAAGACAAAGTAAACAAATTTTTAATTACAGGTGAATTTGAAGGGT
Source organism: Melinaea marsaeus rileyi (assembly GCA_918358865.1). NCBI lineage: Eukaryota > Metazoa > Arthropoda > Insecta > Lepidoptera > Nymphalidae > Melinaea > Melinaea marsaeus. The sequence goes on from OU911094.1 coordinate 10,714,060, forward strand.
CCGGACACAAACACAAATATTTTTTTATACCGACCGATGCAGTATAAAAAATATTTGTATAGGTGTTACGCAAGCCTAGCCAAGGGCAATTCTTATAGTAAGCACCAACTTGGTTTCACACGGTTAAATGCTGACACCAAGCTTCGAGTATTCTGAAGACGACACCATACGGCTTGCATTCTCACCATCGATGGGAATCGAGGATAAAATATATTCATTCTTGTGTCAATCGTTGACTTACAAGCACCTTATCTTAGTTGTAATTATTTGTAATTTTTATTTTAATATATTTTATTAAGTAAATTATTTTTTTTTGCTGCCACAAAACTTAATTTAGGTTTTATTCCGTCTTTTATTATTAGTTACTAATTGTGTGTTAATAATAATATTAATAGTAGTGTATATTTTATTATACATCTGTTAGCCTAATTGTATAATAAAACATAAACACAGCGCCGTTCTTATTCATCTTAAATGTTTACGTTTTTGTCTCCTTCGTCACAATTTATTACGTTTTGTTTCTCTTGTGTTGGTTTTTGTTTATTTTTTCTTTTCTTTATTTGCATATAAAACTCCACAATTTATATTAATGTCTGAGAATGAAGTAGTCTGATAGAAGAAATAATTTGAGGTCTGTATTCAAATAACAAACATTCATTTCTCGTTGTTGGAAATTTCAAATATGCTGAAATTACAGTAATTTCTAGTTATCAGTACAATTTATCACAAACTTAAAAACGTCGTTCAGTTTAATAAATTATATCCAACATCAATAACCAACTCAACTGTAATACTAACAAATAGTGCACATCGACGTCATTTCATTTATTAGTATCAGAAGTAAAGCTTTAAATTATTTACTTAAAAAATATTTTTAACAATTTATTTTCTTCCTTATTTGATATCAATTCTATTAATACAGCTTTCTGTTTCTTTTTTAAAATGTTATTAATTAAAAACCTTAAACTCATACATGTTATGAGGAACTAAAAAGTATTGATGCTATAAATTTGGCGATAGGTAATAGGGCGCCGTAGCTAATAAAATATGAACCTAATTATATATCTACTATAATATTGATCTTATTCTCGTAAATTTGGAATTCTATATAGGTAATTGGTTTGTGTAGTCAATGTGGAACTCAATGAATTAATTACATGGAAATAATGCGGAAATATTTGAATCAATAATTTAAATATTTTAATATATAATTTAATGCAATCAATACTTATTTATTTTATTAAACCAAACTTGACATTCTAGAAGATGCTCGGAGAAACAGGGATTATTCCTTAACGACGTCAGTTTAACTATTAATTAAGGATTTATTGTATTTATAACATTATAAATAACTGCGATATTTTTATTATATAAAAAAAAACACGACTGAGTTTTTTGTGTGGTTATTCTCAGACCAGTGTGCGTTAAGAACCCTCGTAGCCTTATTTTAAGTTGGAGAGTGTTTCTACAGAAAGCCTTATTTCGATAAATATGGTATCAATTACTCCGCCACTGGTAGAACATAAGACTTTAATAAAATGTATTATTAGTATAATAAAAGCTCGATCCATAGATACAAGGTGCTTTTTATATCACGGTGTGCGTTTTGTTACTTCTTAACATATTCAATTGTATACAATTTTTTAATAATGTTTCGAAAAAACTTTTCTTTGAGTTTTATTGACTAGCCATGTTGATTACAGCAGAAGTGTAATTTATAAAAAATAACTTCCCCACCAGGTCTGAGGAGAAACGTTAGCATACTTCCTATTTTTCTTTAACCCTAATCCCCTGCATTATAAACCAAACGCTAATTAAAACCTAATGTTAAGTATATCCATAAGTTAATACTTATGAATACACGAATGTGTACAGATAATGTCACATTTCATTTGTAATATTTATATTGTAATGTACTGAGTTGAGAGCATTGATATATGAATAGTTTTTGAACAGAAAAGCTGCTTTTCTCAAACTTTTGAAAAGTGACTTTAAATAGCTAAGAATTTATTAAGTTTCATGAAACTTGTGACACGTCACTCCCGTGCTGAATTTTTAGCAATTTAAGTCACTATATGCTTTAGTATCATTTATAAGAGACACTTAGGAAGATAAATTATATATATATATAAGATAAGACGAACTGCAAAGTTCAGTAGAATTAAACTATATTATACTCTATAGAAGTGGTATTGGGTGAGATCTATTATTCATAAAAAGATTCTATCCATTTCCTGCAGACCGCTTGAGAATCGTATCTCGATATTCATTTTACCTCTTATCCTTTTTCTGCGGGAGCGGCACTAAAATGACAGAGACACTTCACAGCTTGAAGGTGTAACTCCAACTGATACTTTAATGATGCGTCAATTTATCTCTTATAAATTTCTAAAATATTTTTAATCGGATTTCTTTAGATACTTCAGTTTTTCTAATGGAATATCGCGATAATTCATTGTTATGTTGTGTTGTATTTACAGAGTAGTCTTATTATTAATAAAGATTTATTATTAAATACTAATTAAAACAATCTGATATATCTATTACTGTACAAATTACACATAGTTGACTGTAATATATTCTATACATTTATATAAAATATGGATAAGCAGTAATATCCCGATAGTAAAAAATACACCTTATAAACGTGACATCCCACCGCCCGTATGTGAGAAGTATCGAATTTATAGTATAAACTGCCAGTTTCAGCATCTAGACTCAGTAAATCTGTATACTTTATAAATATAGGGAGTATCGAAGCAAGACATGAAAAGTATTGCACAGGGATTTGAAGTCACATCATGTTTGATCAAATACATTCTTGAAAGTATTATTTAAATTCTAAATAATTAATACCAAATGGGGTAAAAAGATGAGATGTTAGTTATAGAATATTTCTTGCTAATAATTAAACAATACGCAGGAAATATTTACTACAAAAAATAAATATGCTAACCCTCAATAAGACGCTATTTAATATATTTAATACACCAAAACATATTTAAGAACACGACAACATCTGTCACAGTGGGAAACTAAGCAACAAGTCATTGTTGTTCCATGTGATAACTTGTGACCATTTGTATCAAAAAGTCTATACCAGGAAGCATAACGTTACTTAATTATAATTTATAGAAAAGAAAAATATAATAATATTGTCACTTCATCCCTATTCTGTAGTTTCGTTTTGAGAACACATTTGAGATAATTATTAATAAATCACGCAAGTTGTTTCAAGATCATGTGAAAGTAAAGTCAATAGAAATAAATATGTTATAAATGATTTATTTTGGTTGTTGTTTCTTTGAGAAGAGCGAGAAAGAAAACAAAATCTCGGTGATGAATGGTGATTACTAAACAGATCTGTTTTGTGTGACAAGGATTAGAGACGTTACCATGATGTAAATGTAATCTTTATCGCTTTGTTTTGAGAATAATGCAGTGTTTATTAAAAAAAACAATATAAAGGTAATATATTCTTAAAAAGTGAGAATATATTATATACTGATACGTAATATGATATAAAATTTACTAACGCAACAATTTTATTCATTGAGTTCAGACTCAATATATGATCCTTATCAGTAAGGATCATATCTATCTTAACATATTTGATATTATTGAACCAAATAAACACAAGAGACATCCTAAACACACAGGTGAAGTGTATTCGGAGTGCCTTTCGTGCAATTTAAAACACACATTTATCTCATACTCCCTAGTGACGTAAGTCATACATGAAACATCAAGAAAAATAATGTTATGATTAGGAACATCATTGTCTTGAAAACTTATTTAAATTATATTATCATATACTAAATAGTTATGAAAAATATTAGAATGTTCTTTCTACAAGACAATATTTGAAATCAATCCAATTGTTTTGAATAATAATTAAATGATGACGGACAGAGTGCGTTACGACAAAATAATTAAAAGTATTAACAATTACTTTTGAAAAGAACCATCAAGAAGTTTTATAAGTATTATATTAATATAATAGTATTGTTTGTCAATGTATAAATGTCTGTAACAACATATTTTGTAATATAGATTTCTATATATTTAATTTATATTTGATTTTAAACCTAAATTAAATATATAAATAATAGCACATTTCATTTTAAATGTATTGTTTGAAATGCAACGAATCCAATACTTGTTATCTTTAAGAAACATATTGATATTTTTTGCAAGTCCTAAACTATGTGTATTAAAAAAACGTTATTGCAATAGTTTTAAATATTTAAAAAAAATGGAAAAAAGAACACCAAATTACTATTATGTCAAAATAATACTTATAAGTCTTTGTACTAAATGGCAACAGTGGTACCCGACCCTTACCTGAAGGTATTAAATTTCTTTGATAGAACCACCAAATTGAAATTTCTAACAAGGGTTATTTGTAAGACGCCTGATGAGGGATATAATACCTTGGAAACTTTCATCGAATTCTATTTATTGTTAACATATCCACTATCCAGTGTATAAGCGCAGTTGGAAAAAGATAGAAAGTTTTAAAACATGAACGGGTGTTATATTGTCTTAACATTTTAAGTATTATAATTAAAATATAAATGTTAGTGTCATTGGCGTTTTATGACTTAATAAGATTTTTCAATATTCTAAAATCTTAAGTTTAGAAATCTGTTTTGTTTAAGTTAAAGCACACTTTAGAAAGTAGGCACAGGGATGTTGGCATGGCATATATCGGCTAGAATTTTGGAAAATACCACCCAACCTAAATTTTAGGATAAGCTAAGCCGTGGGCAGAAACTAGTATTATAAATGCGAAAGTTTGTAGGATATATATATGGACCCGTATTTACTTATATATCAGAATAACACATAAGCTAAAATGTATAAAGATTTTGTATTATTTTGCCTTAACAACGATAAATATCACGTAAGTTAGAAAAATCCTGCCCTCTTGTAGCTATCTTGACGGGCGAAGGCGGGAGGATGAACTAAAGATAAATGAGCCGATAAAGACGCGGATAAAGACTGCTCAGATGATAATATAATATAGACATGCTACTTTTTAAACTGACAGAATTAAACTGTGGTACGCATAATAATATTTGTTGTTATTGGAATTAGATTCTAATAATATTTTTATATTAATTTCCTAAACGTGTTGTGAGTTAGGTAACAGTTACAATATACTAGAATAATATTTTCTACAACATTTACTTTCGATTTTAAATCCCGCAAATGCAAATAAACTTGGTAAAAGTAAGTAAATATTTTATAGGACTTAACTGAATGAAATGTAGTTTATTGAATTATTAATAGCGAAAGTAATGGCTGTATGTGACTACTTTTGAGTCTTGAGACTACCATCAAATTATTTAGTTATAGGAATTGTATTTTCATACTGCCATTTATAAACATTTTTTGTACAATAACTTATACAATTAGCGGACTTAATGCTAAAGCATTATTTACCTTTCAAACGAAATCGGATACAGAAAAAATATATTATATACAAAAGTTAAAATTATGACATGCAAAATAAATATAAAATATCGAATATATACATGTATTGTTATGTATATATACAATTCTCACTTATATAAGTTTGTTCAAAATATAATATTCTACCTTATTTTAACACTTTCACTACCAGCTCCGTAGCGTGTACGGAGACGCAAGTTTCACCCCGTGTTTCACCCCAGGGCCGCAGGGCCGTAGCATGTACGGAGCAATTAAAAGTCAATTTTTTATAGTATTTAATTGGCTCAACATTTTTTTGACTATTTTTCCGTTTGTTTAAATGCCTTTATGCAAACGTTTATGTGAAAAATTTAAACAGCACACAGGGCTCAATTTCTGAAAATTTGGTGGCAGCGAAAGTGTTAATTGAATTTCTGTACTGGTATAGTATTGTTTGTTCCAATCGCGTCGCGGCGGTGGTACAATTTAAAATAACAAGGTTTTTATTGCTGATTGTATATCACGACATATTAAGTTTAATTATAATTACATTCTAAGTCAACTACGTACAAGATAAGTATAAGTTATCAAACCCGCCAGAATTCTGATAATATTTAAAAGGTTTATAAGGTTCTTAAATAAACTTCTTCTAACTAGCTTCTGTGAAGTTTTCCGTTGTACCTCTCAAAACCAGTATAAATTGTGGTTAGACTTAGAGCCATACAAAGAATTTCACGATTTTTTTAAATCATTTGAATTTACATATGATTTCTGTATCTGTAATACACATATTTTTTCCTGACTTAATTAGTATGAGAAACAATTAATAAATAAAAAAATATGGTATTCTATGCATATAATTCGATTATACAATCATAATACAATTATAATGTCAAGTCATATTAAACTTCGTTTTAAATAATAATACATTTAAAATCAGTATGCGTGTAAATCTCAACTAATGACCGGTTTATTCTCTCAGTTTATTTTGTAATTAATAACCAAGCTGAGTCCTTTGAATTCCTGTGTGAGTAAAACCTTCCTAAACTTTATTGATTGTTTTCCATATATCTTTAGTGGGTGGATGAAGTTAATTTCACCATTTACTACTAATGCCATTAATATTGTAAAAGCATCTCTATAAACACCATTTGCCTGGTTTATCGTATTAAAATAAAAAATAACTAACTAAAAACCCATTATTAACCTAAAAAAATATAGATACCTAGAAATAAGTTTAATAATATATATTTTTTTATTTCATAATTTGTATTTTGAAGTTGAAATCTTATTATATACAGAATTTACGATAATCCTTTGTAATACTTAATGTTTATATTTTTAATATTAACATGTTTACATTTTCACAATATTTATATAATCAAAATGATCTAGAAAACAAACTTTAATTTTAACATAAGCTGCATATATTGTACATATTATGTTAACAAGTTTATAAGCTGTGTGATCTCTGGGATCCTCTTATAAAGGATGTGTAAACTTTCTTCTAGTTTCCTCAAAATTGTAAGCCTATTAATAATATGTATAATAAAGTAGTCCATATAATGTACATAAGGAACTTGTGCAATTAAAATTATTGTATCGTTAGAAGTTATTCCTTTTTATATATTTTTTTCTTATTATATCACAACATTTTTATACAGTTTAAGAATAATTAAGAATAATAAAATGAAATCACCTCCAAACTCATACCGGCTTCATAGAAGTGTGAACGGAGTACTGCTGCAATCAATAATATTGTATATAGCGAAGGCCTATTACCATCGAAGCTTTTAGAAACACTGACGTCAGCCCCGCTGACGTCACAATTTCCATCACCCGACTCACTCATCACAAATAATGAAATAATTGTTACACAGAAAACATTATTTCAAATAATAATCACTAAATTAAACTTTATTATAATTAATTAAAATAAAAATAAAATAACAAATTCGGAACTCACCAGATATAATTGATTTTGATTTTAACACTGACACTTTTTGTTTCAAACAAAGCTCCAACAATAATGGCACCGGCCATCTTTGTTGGCGCTTTAAAAGACAATCGTTATTCAATGAAAATACTTACATTTATTTAAAAAAAAAACTCTTAATCGTTATTAAAAATCACCAATGACTATTTGTAAATTCTATATATAATTTCTGGACAACGATTTAATAATAACACAGGCACACAAAAAAAAAAATCGTCATGAACCAGAGGGGAGACCCCATTATTCCTAGGTTTTTGGGATCGCTGAAACCGAATATGACAATAAAAACTAATTTTAAATGCCAGTTTTCCCGCTAGCACCCCCTTACTACCTCTTAAGGGGTGAAAATTGAAATTTTTGTAAAAAATCAAGATAGATGTGTCTTTCTACGTTTTTTGGGATGCTGAAACCGAAAATGATAACTAAAAATAAATTCATGACCACTATCACCCCCTACCATCCCTTACAGGGGGTGAAAATTTATTTTTTTTTCTATAAAATCAAGACAGATGTGTATTTCTACGTTTCTTGGGATGCTGAAACCGAAAATGATAACTAAAAATAAATTTATGACCACTATCACCCCCTAATACCCCTTACAGGGGGTGAAAATTTCAATTTTTCTAAAAAATCAAGATAGATGTATATTTCTACGTTTTTTGGGATGCTGGAACCGAAAATGATAACTAAAAATAAATTCATGACCTCTATCACCCCCTTACTACCCCTTAAAGGGGGTGAAAATTTCAATTTTTCTATAAAATCAAGATAGATGTGTATTTCTACGTTTTTTAGGATGCTGGAACCGAAAATATGTGAATTTCTATGTTTTTCAAGATGCTGAGAGAAAAAATGATTATAAAGTATATGGTAACCTTATTGTATGCATATATTTGTTATTATGATACTAAGACTGAATCATGATTTTTGTCCTATTCTTAACAAGTTGTTTCATTTTTTGTTTTTTTTTGCTTTCTATTTAATTCTGTTTATACTGTTATCCATCCGGCAGTCTTGTAAATCGCTTAAAAGATGCTGAACCTAATTCTATGCCTCCGAAATATAAAGGTTACTATTTTTCGGCCAATTTAGGAGACTATAGTGAGGAGCAAGGTGAAAGGTTCCATCAGACAGGATCTTAAGACAATGGAACAGCGCTATCAGGGTAAATGGGATGTCAATATGTTAGCAGACTGCTGTTGGAATTTAAAAAGAGATTTGCCAGAACAGAAAAGAATCAATAAAAGGCAACCACTTAGAAGAACTTTTGACAACAAGAGAGTTCGTTATCGTAGAAACAGGTAGACGCTGAATAGTGAGAGGCAAGGGGACTCACTTTAATTCAGCACCCCGGATAGTGAGAGGCAAGGGGACTCACTTTAATCCAGCACTCCAAAAGGGAACAGAAATCTACTACGTCCACGCCGTTGTTCCTGGGTTACGCTAAGAATAGAATTAAATCATGAATATATATCAGATACTTCTGATCGATAAAGCACCCCCACCCCCTCCCCCCCGTAAGGGGTAGTTAGGGGGTGGTTTTGAGTAAAAGAGGTATCAAATTCACTTTTGGTTGTCATTTTCGGTTTCATTATACCAAAAAACGTAGAAATACACATCTGTCTTGATTTTATAGAAAAAAATGAAATTTTCACCCCCTGTAAGGGATGGTAGGGGGTGATAGTGGTCATGAATTTATTTTTAGTTATCATTTTCGGTTTCAGCATCCCAAAAAACGTAGAAAGACACATCTATCTTGATTTTTTACAAAAATTTCAATTTTCACCCCTTAAGAGGTAGTGAGGGGGTGCTAGCGGCAAAACTGGCATTTAAAATTAGTTTTTATTGTCGTATTCGGTTTCAGCGATCCCCAAAACCTAGGAATGATGGGGTCTCCCCTCTGGTTCATGAAGTTTTTTTTTTTTGTGTGCCTGTGTAATTTGATTTATTTGCCACAAAACGTTTTAGTTGTTATGTGGCGGTATTAAGATTCGCGTAGTAACACGAATGTTCCATTTTAAATCAATTGTCCAAAAATTCTGTTTACAAAAGTAATATTCATAATAAATTGTAATAGGCATTTACAACAACATAAAACGGATTAAAAGATCCGCAGATCCGGCCACATATGGAGAACTGTTCTCGTCTCTGGTTCGGATCACCCCAATATCAGCTTCTACCATTGGACCGCGTACAACGAAGAGCCGTTCGGATTGTCGAGAACCCAGCGCTCTGCGAACGGCTGGACTCTTTGGCATTGCGTAGAGACGTTGCTTCTCTGTGCGTCTTCTACCGTATTTACTACGGGGAGTGTTCCGAAGAGCTATTCAATTTGATGCCTACCGCAGAATTTAATCACCGCACAGCGCGCCATCGACTACTTTACCATCCCTACTACCTGGATGCATGGCGTTCCTCCACTGTGCGGTTCTCAAGGACTTTTTTCCACGTTCCACTCGCTTGTGGAACGAACTCCCTTCGGCGGTATTTCCAGATCGGTACGACCATCTTCAAAAAAGGCGTTTACTTCCTATCTTAAAGGCCGGCAACACTCCTGTGAATCCTCGGATGTTGCAGGAGTTCATGGGTGGCGATGATCACGTCCATCCGTGACCCGCCAGCTCGTTTGCCAAACAAAAAATCTGATTAACTGCATCGGATAGACTAATCAAAAATTAACAATACCACATTTCCTACCACGTGAGTTCCGTTCACAAAGTAATCGTTAAAAGTCTAACTTAAAAAAATTAACTTAAGACTAAAATTATTTTACGCCGACATATACTATACCTATATATACTAGTTATACCTAAATAGTATACCTAGTATCACTTATGGGGTGAAAGTTAGGAAGACGAATTATATATATCTCAAAAAAGGAAACATTGCAAAAATAAAACCATACACATTATAAAAAATATTTAAAAATACATACTCAGAACATTATAAACGACATTATACTCTATAGAAGTGATATTGGTTGAAATATATTACTCTACAAAAAATACAAGAAATTTTAGTCTATTTCCTGCAGACCACATGTGAATCCTATTTCAGTATTCTTTTTATTTTTCTGCCTTTTCGTGCGGTACTGGAATTGAAGTGACAGAGACACTTCACAGCTCACTTTAAGGTGTAACGGTCTGATAACTCCAACTGAAGTTCCAATGACCCGTGTATTTATCTCTAGTGATTTGTCAAAATATTTTTAACCGGATCTCTTTCTATAATTAAGTTTTTTTTAATGGAATATCGCGATAATCATAACACCGATTTGTTTACAGAGTTATTTTAATTTTCAACATTTACAAACCTCAAAAGAAAATAATAAATGATATGGACTGTGATTTCATCGTTCGTGAGCGGTTACCTCTAAAACTAATCATTTGTTTTACACGGAAATCTCAGTGTGCCAAATTCCAAAAAATACATCTATAGGTTTTAAAATTACCGATGTCGTAAAACAACAAAATGAACGGTTAAGAGATTCGCTTACGCTCAGCTCAATAAACCTCATAATGTGTTTCATAAACGTTACATTACACCTGTACACCACACGTTTAACAAACAAGTGTTGGAACTTAATGTAATAGTTTAGTTTGACTATATTAAAAAAAAAAACAATACTTTTTATAAACTTTAAATCATTCATATTTTTATGATTAAATATAGGCCATATACATTTTGACATAATATGCTCGTTCTCTATTCTGTACTCTTTAATAGGAGTATACGAGAGAAGACTTATACGAGATATTTCAAACTCAAACTCAACTTTACCAGAAACGCAAAAACATAACATTTAAATGCAAAATAAAACAGCAGCATATTAAGACAGCATTTCATCATTATTATAGTTTTCTTAATAAATATTATTATATTCAAGTAGATTTATGTACACTCATAAGTAATCTTATGAACTACAAGAATGAAGTAAATAATGCTAACTAAAGTTCAAATTAGGCTATTAATAAAAAGTTATATCTGTAAGAGTTTAACTACATTTTTAAAATCGTAAATCCTTGAAAGAAACTCTGAACTTAATCAGATTTGTGAAAACATTAAAAATGTATTCATAACTTTTGTATAAATGGAATGAAAAACTTTGGAAAATTAGATTTATGTATATTTATTTTATTTTATAATAAAAACTTGTAGTAATGTGTTTAATTTCATAATTGGAGGTAATAATAATTAACAGCAACATTTCTAAATACATGTCTCGGTGTATTCATTAAAATTTAGCTAAATTAACAGTTATATACAAAACCTATCGCAGCAACACTGATAACTCCAATTCTTTTAATACATAAATTGCAAGTGTGTTGCAATCAACGGATATCTCTGCAGGTTCATATTTCACGAACATTGTGGAATTAATGAACTCCAGAATACTGTACGGGTAGAATACTACCGAGTTAATATCATTCCTTGTGTCCATGAAATATGGGGCTTTTTAAATTATCATTACAAATTACAATTACTTAGAGTACCGCATGTCAAGTACCTGTATGATACCTTAAGCAAAAGAAGACATCAAATATGTTTTATGTTGTTCTTCCATAAAATTTCCATGTTTCCCTCGGGTGTGATTTTTCTAAAATTTTTTCACTCTCGTTTGGTTACATCTTTGTCATCTTTTATTGTCTATTAAACTGGCTTATGGTTATGAATCAGTTTTCTAATTTGTATCGTACTGATGTGAAGTTCCAAAGTGCTAAACCTTACGGGCACATGCAAGTAATACTGGTAATAGTTATACTTCACAATTAGATAATAGCAAGTTATAGACGAGTGGTCAGCTGCAGCGGGCCAGTGAAACTGTAATTAAGGGAAATTGACAAGCACAGTGCTCTGATAAATGTAACCATATATTATGTTGTTATTTATTTGCTTATAAAAAGGGTTTTAGATACAAACATTAAATATAATACAATTTTTAATGTTTTACATCAGCATACCTTTATTGCATATTAAATTAGTTTTAAGGAAAATTGACTATAAAATAGAAGCTATATAAAATTAGTTAATACAATTTGTCAGAGCAAGAGATATAATGGCGTAATTTTGTGTAACAACACATTCCGACCCTATATCGTACATTTTCTTGTAGTGAAATAATGTGCCACATCAGCCTCACTTACAGTGATTAAATAGGTCGGTAGTGTGAGCAAGTATAATAATGTTTTAACATTGTCTCACACATAGATAACAAATAGAGTTATATATTAATTGAAAATAATAAACAAGTACTTTTAATAAGTATTTATAGCAATGTAACTAGAGGATGACTTTTGATGAAAATTACATAAGATTATTACACTACCGACACCGCGAGTTATTATTTTATAAGTAATACTATATATCATACTTTAAAATTATCTAATATTGTTTTATTCAAATAAGCACATAATTTATTTACAGAAGGATCATGTGGTGTCCTGGTCTAGTATGTTACTGGGTAAATAAAACTTAAACAATCGATTCACCAAGAGACGCGCAGACGTCCGCACGCGCCGGCAGTCGTATAAGCAATGCCCCCCTTCACCCGCGTCCGTATGCGCGTCTCTTGCCCTTTATTCATACGTCACACCTCCCTTTACATAAGAATTTGATCAATCATCTATAATCACATTAAGGATCATTTTAATAACATATAAACCTAGTTAATTAATTTACGGATCAATTAATAACAATATGAAATTTTTATTCTTATTTAGGATATTATTACTTTTACAAAATTATTATTATTTATTATTATTTCCCCGTTTATTTCCCCGTTCTTCTATCAGATCACTTCCATCTTCTGAGTCTTTTGTTTGTTCGCCAATTTCAGGATGTTGAATCTGCCATTTTCCTTCCACCTTTTTGAGATGTATCAGATTTCTTCTAAATTCATGGCCCGTTTCATCATTCCTAACGTTATATTCATTTCCACTAGAATTTAGTACTGTATGTGGAACAGGGTTAAATGTTGTTGTGAGCTTATTTTCTTTGACCATATTTTTAACATAAACTCTCTGACCTTTCTCTATTTCATAAGTAGTTGCTTTTCGTTTCCGGTCTTCGTATGTCTTCCCCTTCTCTTTCATTAATTTATCTCTATCTCTAATTTCACAATCAACCTCGCTCCTATTTCCAATTATTGATGGAATTTTGTCTCTAAATTTCCTACAAAAGAAAAGTTCACCCGGAGTTTTACATGTTGTACTATGTGGAGTGCTATTATACATTATCAAATAGTCTAAAAGATCAGATTGCCAATCTGATTTCATACATTGACTAATTTGTAACCTTTTAAGGATATCTCGATTTTGGCGTTCGACTTCCCCGTTTTCTTGAGGAGTATACGGAGTAGTGCTAAGTAATTTAATACCTAGTTCTAAACAAAATTCTTTGAACTCGTGACTAGTAAACTGTTTTCCATTATCAGCGGTGATGGATAATGGAATACCAAGTCTTGAAAATATTTCTCTCAGGACTTTTACCGTATCGTGTGAAGTTATTGATTTCATTGTTTTAATTTCTTTGTATCTGCTATAGTAATCAATGACTACTAACAGATAATGACCTGAGGGAAGAGGGCCTAAAAAATCCATCACAACGTCTTGCCAGGCTTGATCTGGCAAATCCCGTCTTTTCAACGGTAAGGGTGGTTTACTTGCGGAGACAAGTGTACACCCTCGGCAACTTTTGACTTTCGCCTCTGCGTCTTTATCAATTTTAGGCCACCATACTTTTGTGCGCAGTCGGCCTTTCATTGCTACGATACCTGGGTGACCTTCATGAGCCGCGTCTAATACCCGTCTTCTAAGTTTTACAGGAATTACAATTTTGTAACCTCTGAGGAGAATGCCATTATGAAAACAAAGTTCTGTTTGAAAGACACGATAGTTGTTGACTCGAGAATCCCAAACATTTGTATTTAAAGCTTCTTGAGTCAACTGTATCTCTTCGTCAGATTCAGAAGCCTCAATTAGCGTTTGCATTGGTATTGCCTGTGGCTTAACGTATTGTACAAGTTGATTTATATGACATTCATCTTCAGAGGATTTTGTACAAGTGGGTTGGCACAAACGGGATAGGGGATCGGCAATATTAGCTTTTCCGGGCCTATAGACAACCGTGAAGTTGTATGACTGCAAACGCAATACCCAGCGCTCAATTCTGGCACAGGGTTTTGATCGTGGCCCAAAAATAACTTCGAGTGGTTTGTGGTCGGTAATTAAGTCGAAGTTTTTCCTGCCATAAAGATAGACGTGGAAATGCTCAACCGCCCACACTAGTGCCAGAGCCTCCTTCTCCATCTGGCAATATCGTTTTTCAACGTCAGATAAACTCCTATTCCCGAACGCTATTATACGGGGTCCTTTGGAATCGGTTTGTACTAATACCGCTCCAAGACCCACTGGGCTAGCGTCTGCCAGGACCTGTGTTTTATCTTCAGGGTCATAATACCCTAAGGTCGGAATGTTATTAAGTTTAGTTTTAAGTTCGTAAAAAGCAGTTTTTTGTTCGGATTTCCAATGCCCTGATATGTCTGCTTTCTGACCAATCTTAAGAGTTAAGAGTTGCCTGATTGGTTCCGTCAACGTTGAAAAGTTAGGGATCCATTTGTTTACATAGTTCACGAGTCCAAGAAAACTTTGTATTTCCTCGATCGTTTTTGGTTCTCGAAACATACTAATACTTTTTATGTATGTATTTAGGGGTTTCACTCCTTCCGCTGATAGCTCGTGACCTAAAAACTGTACAAATTTGACGTTGAAAATGCATTTCTTTTGATTAAGTGCTACATTATAGCTCTTAAGAACTTTGAGGGCATGGTTTAGTCGGGTTTCGTGCTCGGTTTCATTCTGGCCAAAAACTATTATGTCATCAATAAAATTCAGGGTTCCTTCGCACGGTAGTAATATTTTTTCTAGCGTCTTTTGAAAAAGTTCTGGTGCGCAAGAGATACCGAACATTAGTCTTTTATAACGAAAAAGGCCCTTGGGTGTTATAAAAGTTGTAATATGACGACTGTCTACGTTTATCTCAAGTTGATGAAATGCATCTTTAACGTCTAATTTCGAGAATATCCGAGCTTTTCTGAATTTTGGAAGGAGTTGTTCCATAGTAGGGAGAGGGTAATGTTCTCGAAGTACCGCTTTGTTAGCAACTCTCATGTCTACACAAACGCGAACTTCGCCATCGCTTTTTAGTACTGGGACTATTGGAGAAACCCATTTAGATGGTTTATCCACAGGCTCTATAATATCTAGTTTTGTCAATTCCTCAATTCGCTTATTAACTTTTCCCTCGAGAGGTACTGGAATTCTTCGGCATGGCTGACTGACGGGGGTAATTGTACGATCAATAGCGATATCGAGCGTTACGCCTCTAAATTTAGGAAATTTTTCACTGTTCTGTTGTTGACTTACCGTATTAATGTTTAATCCTAGTTTCAATACTTTGAGGTCTATGGCTGTTTCTTTCCCAAGCAGGTCTCGAGTGCCGTCTTTAATGACATAGAATGTACTTAGCTTCGCTTCAGAACCAATTTTAACCATAGCTTCAAATGAACCAAGGACATTTAATGGCACGTTGCTACCATATGCCATGAATATTTTGTCAGGATTAGCGACTTGATTAAAAATTTGTACGTCGCATTTTTTTAAACCATTCCAGGTTTTGTCGGTAATTATATTAGAATTACTCCCTGAATCGATTAACAACTCAACATTGTCAACTCCGCCCAAACTACATTTTATCTTCTCATCCTCACCAAGGTAAAATATGTAGTTTATGTTAGACGACGATGATGATGAGCTGGGCTTTTTCTCGTCTTCGTTAGTTTTTGTTGAGTTTTTTAGGTTGAAAGACTGTTTACTTCTTTTACTGGGTATAGGTAGTTTAAATCCATCTCGATGAGTCGATTTGCGTTTATATGCTCTTGTTCGACATCGTGCCATGTAGTGACCGATATAGCCACATTTTGAACATTTTTTATCTTTAGCGGGGCAGGATGGACTATCTCCGTTGTGTTTTTCACTACCACAACGAGAGCAACCGTTTTTTTGAAAATCATCGCGTTTAAACTCTATTTTATTTACTGTTGATGGAGTTCGTTGGTCATTATTACTTAAATCAGTTAATTGTCTTTGTACGGATTCTATTGTATTAGCTTCGGCTATAACCTTGTCCAAGGTAATAGCATCACCTAAAGTTAACATTTTCTTCTTAAGTTCTACAGAGTTACATTTTTCAATAATCTGATCTACAAGTTCATCCTCTTCATTAGTGAATTGACATTTTCTACTTTGTTGTCTCAACCTTACAAGAAATTTATCAAATTTTTCACCTGATTCCTGTTTAAGTAGCCTAAATAAATGGCGTTCAAATACCTTGCTTTGCTTTGGTAAGAAAAACTCGTTTAATTTATCTATCGCCGTTTTATAGACATCAGTTGTTTCCCTAATATCCTTATCAGAAATGTGTGCTCCCGGATTGTTATAATAAATTTCTTGTAAGGCTGTTCCTCCCATGTGGAGGAGAGTGGCTCTTTTTTTAATAGGCGTATCAACGCCTGCTGCAAGAAGGTATATTTCTAGGGATCTCGTCCATTTGTCCCAACGTAATCCTAGTGACATTGGATCACCATCGCATTGTAATGGTTCCATAGGAGGTAGATTGGACATTTTGGGTGACCTGGAACAATGTCACCATGCTTGTATTGCACCCTTGGCGCCTTTGGGTTCGGTGTTTTTAGCATTATAAGGTTCTAGTGAAATGCTAATTACTGATCTTATTCCTACCTGATTTTATGATATCGGCAGTTTATATTAAATACACGATATAATATCATATCATATTAATAAACATTAAATCGTTAACGTATTTACTACTTGTATATTTATGTTAGCAACGTTATTTAAAATTTTATTATATTATAATTAATATTAATGACATCTAATTATGGCTCGTAAGCCACTTAGCCTATAGCCTTAGCGTAAGCGTAGCGTAGCCTTAGCGTAAGACCTGAGCGCTATTTATAAATGGAGTAGGCAGTACGGCTTGAACGTTAATCCTGCAAAATCTCAGGCTATCATTATTGGTAGCCCACGAATGATTGCAAGGGTTGATTGGCAAAACGTACCTCCTATTGTATACAACAATATTGCTATACCATATTGCTCTAATGTTAAAAATCTTGGCATCTATTTGGATCAGAACCTATCTTGGAATACGCAAACCAAAGAACTCAGTAAAAAACGTTTGCGGCCATGAGTGCTCTATTACGATTACGTTATTTTCTTCCAATTCCTACCAAAATTATGTTAGCCCACTCCCTTCTTCTCTCTATTTTAGATTATGCTGATGCAAGTTATCTAAATTTAACCGAGGACCATTTAAATAAGCTTGAGCGACTCCAAAACAATGCTATACGGTTTATATTTGGTTTACGCAAATATGACCATATTTCCGAATTTCGACAAAAACTCAAGTGGCTCCCTATACGCTATCGCCGGGATTCACATGCTCTTTCCCTCCTGTACTGTGTACTATTTCACCCAAAAACTCCTACATACTTGAAGGAAAACTTTAAGTTTTTAGGAGCACCATCTGAAGTACGATCATCACAGTCCTTACTTATCAGAATGCCTGTAAATAGCACCAAATTCTATAAACAGTCTTTTACGGTACATTCCATTAAATTGTGGAATGACTTACCACTCAATATTCGGAAATCAAAATCGTTATTAGTTTTTAAAAAATCTGTTAAGGACTACTTTTTATCCAAGGATATCTAGGACGACAATTATCGTGTATGTATATTATAGATATTGTTTAGTTTATATCTTAATATATATTGTTAATAATTTTATTTATGTAACACGTCTATGTATTCGTGTGTAGTTATTTTTAAGTAGGTTTATTTATTTTTGTACATTTACGCCACCTACTGCTTCATTGGATCATAAGGGTATTTCAACATTAATATTGGTTGTCTGGAAGAAATCGCTTATAGGCGATAAGACCGCCTTTTGTATCTCCATCGTTTTCTATTTTTTTCTATTTTTTTTTTTTGTTATATAATTTTTTTACTTGTTTTTATGATATGTATGGTGTGCAATAAAGTCTATAAATAAATAAATAAAATATATGTCATTTGTAAAACATATACAGTATACAGGCATCCGTCAACATATGTTCACAACTCATTTAAATAATAGATACATAGAAGCAAAATACATACAAAAGTGGCCGCCATAAGACGCAGATTGATTATTTCTTAATAAGAAGAAATAAAATCAATTGCGTCAAAAACTGCAAGGTACTGCCGGGCGAAAGTGTAATCTCACATCATAGGCTCCTCGTCATGGAAATTAAACATGTAGTGCGTAAAAATATGTTCAAGAAACGACCCCCACCTAAAATAAAATGGTATTTGTTAGAGAAGGAAGAATGTGCGAGTAAATTTAAAAACAGAGTGACTGATAAAATTAGAAATATGAGTAGTGCAGAAGAACAATCCTTGAACGATAGTTGGAGCGAAATGGCGGGATGGATAAAAACTGTGGCAAAGGATGTATTAGGCGAAACGAAAGGAAAAGGTGTGATAAATAAAGAAACGTGGTGGTGGAATGAAGATGTGCAAAAGGTTCTGAAAGAGAAGAAAGATACGTTTAAGCAATGGCAGGAAGTACCGGATGATAATGGAAGTATGAAAGAGGAGATGAAAATGTTATATAAAAGATGTAAGAAGAGAGCGAAAGTAGCTGTAGCCATTGCTAGAGCTGAGGTGCAAGAGGAGTTATATAGGTCGCTAGAGTTTCCTGCAGGTCAAAAGGAACTCTACCGGATAACAAAGCGTAGGGAGAAGAATGCTAGAGATGTCATACATGTAAAATGCATAAAAGATGATACTGGAAAGGTAATGAGAGATGAGGATATAAAAAAGAGATGGAAGGTATATTTTAAAGTATTGATGAATGAAGAAAATGATTGGAGTGGAGTTTTAAAAAACCAGCCCGTAAATAAAGGTTTAGTGAAAGAAGTGACTGATGATGAAGTGAAAGCGGCTGTGCAAGGTATGAAGAATGGAAAAGGTGTAGGGCCGGATGGGATACCAGTGGAGGTATGGAAGGTTTAAATGAATATGGGTATAAGTGGCTGGCTTTATTTTTCAATAAGTTGTTGCATGAAGAAATGATCCCTGATGAATGGTGCAATAGTGACCTAGTGCCCATCTATAAAAATAAAGGAGATATACAAGACTGCAACAGTTATCGGGGTATAAAGCTCATGTCACATACTATGAAAGTGTGGGAGAAAGTGATAGAGAGAAGGATACGAGACGAGAGTGGTGTTTCGGAGAACCAGTTCGGTTTTATGCCTGGTCGGGGTACGACGGATGCTGTATTCGCTCTTCGTCAATTGTGTGAGAAATACAGACGAGCTCACAAGAACCTGCATATGGTGTTCGTTGATCTCGAGAAGGCGTACGACCGGGTTCTCCGTAATGTGATATGGTCGGCTTTGAAAGAGAAGGGTATACCTGGGAAGTATGTGGAGTTGGTTCGTGCAATGTACAGTCGATCTAGTACACAAGTCTGGTCGGCCGCTGGAAACACCGACAAGTTCAATGTGACAGTGGGTTTGCATCAAGGGTCGGCTCTGAGTCCCTACCTCTTCTTGTTAATAATGGATGCTCTGACATTGGACATACAGGAAGAGGCACCCTGGTGCATGCTTTTTGCTGATGATATTGTTCTTGTCGGCGAGGATGGAATTGAGATGCAGAGTAGACTGGTAAAATGGCAACAAAAGCTGGAGAGTGTCGGCCTGGAAGTGAGCAGAACTAAAACAGAGCACATGTTCTGCGATTTCGGCGGTGTCTCCAGTTTTGTTCCTATTTTGTTCGACGGAGTACCGTTACCAGTCTGCTCAGAGTTTCGCTATCTTGGTTCTCTGATTCAAAGCGATGGCAATATTGACCGGGATGTAAAGCACAGAATCAACACAGGATGGATGAAATGGCGACAGGTCACTGGAACGACATGTGATGCCCGAATTCCCCTTAAACTAAAGGGGAGAATTTATAAAAACATCATTAGACCTGTCGTTATGTATGGATCTGAGTGCTGGGCGATGAAGGTGATGGACGAAAAGCGTTTGCATGTAACGGAGATGCGAATGTTAAGATGGATGTGTGGGGTGACAAGAAGGGATAGAATAAGAAATGAGTATATTAGGGGAAGCTTAGGAGTAGCGCCAGTCACAGAAAAAATTAGAGGTAGCCGTCTGTCATGGTATGGGCATGTTATGAGGAGGAATGAAAGGCACGTGACCAAAAGAGTGCAAGGTATGGTAGTAGAAGGATGGACAGGTAGAAGACGGCCGAAGAAAAGATGGATATATTGCGTGAAAGACGATATGGAGAAGAAGGGAGTGTGTACAGAGATGACGAGTAACAGGAGAGTATGGAAGGAAAAAACATACTGTGCCGACCCCAAAATGGGATAAGGGCAGGAAGATGATGGCAATAAATTTATTAAAATACAGGCTTTTTAAATTTTTAGAGAAATTATTACTTCTTCAGTCAATGACTTAAATATATAAAAAAAGATAATATAAAAAAAGAAAAACTAAATCAATTCGAAGTCAGGCAAATGTTGTTTATGCCTTTAGAATATTAATGGCAATACATTTATAAATAGTGAGATTAAATTCATCCGCCTACTAAAGAAAAATGGAAAACAATCAATAACAGTTAGGAAGGTTTAACTCACACAGGATGTCAATGGACTAAGCTGGGTTATTAGTTACAAAATAACTAGTATAATAAAATCATCATTAGTTGAGATTTACACTCATCATGTATTTATATTAATTAATATTTAAAACAATATTACTATTATACTTGGTATTATAATTATTATGATTGTAAAATGGTATCATATATGGATATAACAATTTGCTTTTTATAAAGTGCCTAAATATCTAAATCATCTGATGCCTCAGAGCAAGTTAAAATCAATTAAAAAAGTTAACCACAAATACAGAAATATGTGAATTCTAAATTCTAAAAGATTGTATTAATTTTTTTCATGGTACTAATTCCATAATCGCAATATAAATTCTATCGCGACACTCCTTAATGGCTCTAAGGGGTACAACAAAAAACATCACAGGAACTATTAACTTTATTTAAGGACTCTATAAAGCTTCTAAACAATATCAGAATGCTGAAAGATAAGTCAAGTTATACTCACCTTGGGATTTGAAACGAATTCCATTTGATTGAATGATAGTTTTAAAAAAACTTAATATCATAATACACATTTTAAAGTAAAGGAGATGGCGGAGGAGCACTTAGTTCATCCTTAATATGCCAGACAAGTCATTGTAAAAATCCCAAAATCATACAAAAATATTGCCAAGCCTGGACTTTAATAATCTTCTTTAGGAATTAAATTAAAAAGGAAATGATTTTTAATTCCAGATAATAAGAGAATTTTATATTAAAGAGAAATTGATCAAAATATCACACCAGATCAAAGTGAGTCTAAATACTTTATTTATACATACAAAGCTGTACAAAAGAGGTCATCATAATTGGTTGATCAGTTTTTCTCTTCATTAATCCCGGCCTGTGTCCGATGTATCTATTAAGCTTCAGTGACCATGTTCATGAACACTAAAGCAAGAATAAATGACAATATTAAAATATAAGGCTATTATTTCTTAGTACGTAAATAAATAAATCAATATTTTGTACTTGTTTCATTTCTGTGATTTAAAAAAAAACCTATATAAGTATGTAATAAAAAGTATTTTCTAATTAAATGTCTTATAAATATACATATATTTAGGTCGTGCAAAGGCTCAGATAGAAACTTGTATCGTATGTTATAACTTAATTAGCTTCTTCAGTCCGTATTATAAATATGTATATATATATATAAATTCATTACAACCAATAAAAAAAATTGCAATTCATTACATCAACGCATTGGTTATACGACATAAACTAAAAGAAAACAACTTAAAATGTTACAGTTTTCTCTGACCAATTATCATAACATAACATGTGATGGTTAGATAATATATTGCTTTTTAAATATAGAAGTGCAATTTCTTTATAATCTGCTAAAGTTACGACACTTGCCATATGTATTTTAGATATACAAATAAAAAAATGTATAAACACGTTGAGTATAAAGTTCAAAGCTTTCAATGTATAGCTGCAGTTCCAGTAGGTACATGTACATAACACAGAACGGTATTGTTTGTTGTGGGTTACACTAACTACGTTTCACAGACGATTACGCTTTATAATTCACCCTGAAGATAGTTGGTGTCAAAAGACTGTAAGAATAAAATATGCACAACTTAAACCTGCTATAAGTGTCTTTCACTAGAACAATTTAAATAAATAGCTTTTATATAGATTTTGTATTTATGTGACTATTTATTAAATAAGCCTGACTGAAATATTATCATCGAATGTGTATTGGTTTGTTATGACTTCAAGCCTTAGCTATGTAATAAATAAAAATTTGACCAAACATCGTCAAGGTCCAATATTTATGTACGTCAGTCTCTTCTATCCCAAAAAAAAGTGTTGTTCCGGAGGGATAAAAAAATACTTTTAGAAGGCCGCCCCAGTTTCAGTATCAAGATTATTTTTTTTGTATCGAGGATATATTAAAAACTGGTACTTATTAAATAATAATAAGTTTCAGTCTTTTAGAGATCTCCGTCACTGGCTGGAAATTCGGATTTTACCTAATTACTAAGCATCAGGAGGATTATCTAATTTTGGATGCGTCAGAATTTTGAAACACAATATTTACTTGCATAAAATGAACATCAAATTGGTTATCAGGAATATATATGTTTTTTCCTTCAATTCTATTAGAAGAAAAGAGAATTAAATTCAAATTCTGTTATCTAGTCAGAACATCTTTCTGGCACTAAAGTGAACGGAGATTATCCGTTTACTGCAGTCTAAGACTATATTTTTTCTGCAAAAAATATTTTTTTAAATATTTTATTATTTTTTATATTTCTTCTTCCTTCTCAACTATTAAATATTTTTTCGTGTTATGTATTCAAGTTGAATATAGATCTGTGTATTGAGAAAATTATAATTATTACAAAACGTAGCAAAGAATAAGTCTGTTACATTATTTCAATAAATAAATCTATCTCTACTGAACAATCCTTGAGACACTGAACATTTCAATAGTCCTCCTAATAAAAAGTTATAAATATCTTAATGAAATTTGATTGCTAAAGTTAAGACTATTAAAGCAGTAACTCAATACTAACTACATAGCTTTGAAGTTTTGATCGCAAGAAAGAAAAATAAAGACATTTATATAGATATTGTTTTCTTACAAATGTTCAATAAAGTTTAATATAATTTTAACTATCATTTATAAAATATCTTGAAAAAATCCTATAACATAATAAAATATTGAATAAGTTATATTATATAATAAAATATTTAATGAGGAGAATGTTTAATTCACATTACATTCAATTTCAACGCCATATTACAAAGACTGTTCTAATAAAAAATAATTTTGTACAAAAATATTACTTTAATAAAATAATATTAACTTTCTTGCTACTATTCTCACATTTCCTATTGTTCTTTTCATTTGGCTTAGGAAGAGGCAAGAGGAGGTGGAGGCGAAAAAAACTGTTAGTGAATTTATACGAGCTATTTGTATGCAAATGATCGGACTTTTTCTACATGAAATCTTTGGAGAATGAATACAAATTCTTTTAAGAGGTAAAGAGAAAATAATACTATCGTGAATGAATATCGTCAAAGTGCGTCTCACAAAGGAAGTTCAAACTACTTTATGCCAAAGTTGAGGTTGTTTCACCGCGTTATAATAAACTGCTCAGCTCAATAATGACGGTCCAATGACATTCCTCTTTTAGATGACTGACTGTATTATACTTTCATAAAAGGTAAGGTTTGATATCTTTAAAATATAAACCTTCGTAATTAAATTAAATACGTAGTTTGTTATCGACTCCTCAACTATTGTATACAATTGTATATCGCATCCATTTTAAAAACCTTTTTAAATAAAACATGTCGTCCATCCGTTTAAGTTAAACATTAACTAAAAAATTTGTTACATAAAATAAAATATTAAACGATTATGAAGTAAGAAATTAACCATATAATAAAAATATAATGGTATGTTATTGGGAAAAGTAATAATGTTATATTTTATTTTATTCGACTTACCTTTTATGACACATTGTCTAAGACATGTATTATGATATTAGAATCTAATTTTTTCAATAATTTAATTTATTTTGTTAAATGTATTTTATTATTTTGATTGGTTTGTTAATATTTAAAATAATAATTGTATACTAACATAGTTTGTAACAATAATAATTTTACTACCAACTGGAACAAAATCATGTTCAATGAAATGTTTATTAATGGAAAGCTTATGGACTACTATTGAAAGATAAACTTTAAGAGCTGAAAGTTATCAATAACGAAAGTTACGAAGGATAATGAATGGATATAGAAGTATCTGTAGATTTACGGGATTTTTTAATAGCTCGTCTAAGCATCCTTTAAACCGAGTTCAGGTCTATTTTAGATATTGTTAATTTTACTAATATGTTTTAATATGTTTTTAGTGTACAGTATGAAATACCTTGATATTTATTATTGACAATGATAACTGCATGTTCAGTAAATGATAATCACGCAAAATATTATATACTCAAATATTTAAACAACAATTTAAAATTATTTTTTAATATGGCTGCTACATGAACCCGAATAGCCGTTTATTTTTAAATGAACAAAAATAATCATAGTAATAATTAGTACTTTGTGTTCTGGCATTATTATAGTTTCGTGCTAATGAAAACATAAAATATATGCAATGGTGAGTAATATATGTTTTTGGGTTATTGAATTGGTTTTAAATATTAATCCATTGTGTATAGCTCTGAAACAGTCTCACTTTAAAAGATAAATTTACTTTCAGTCCACTGCAGTTAGTTTGAGTAATTAGTGCACTAACAACATAATAAACCACATTCGTAAAATTGAAATTAAGTGTATGACAAAAACATCAAGACTGAATTGAAGAACTATATATGATATAATATTTACATTATAACAAGTGAAAGACATCTGATATCTATTGGTTAATCAAAATGAAAATCATACATAGTAGTACGCCACATTTAAAAAAAGAACTTTCAAATAAGACAAATATTTGACATCATTTATTAGAGATTTCTTAACAATAAGAGTTTTTGGATTCGATGCTTTTTAAACAGTGTATTTAATTCAATACATATTATTAAATTTTGTGTTCAGAAACAAAGGTGCAATTCTAACAATACTATATAATAATCCAGTGCTCTTAAAATCTCTTAACCTTGTAATATTTTTTTTAACAATAGTATTATTTTAAAATATTATCTTATGCACGGATTATTCTAATATTCATAATTATTCACTATATTATATGATATATAATTAAATAGTAATATAATTAAGTTTAAACATAAAAATAAATTTTCAAGATAATAATGTTCCTAGCCTATAACCTTATATTGCTAGGTGTGTTTATATGTTTCATGTATGACTTACATCGTACTTACGTAAATTGCACTAAAAGCACTCCGAATGCACTTCATCTTGGCGTTTAGGATGTCCCTTGTGTATATTTCTTTCAATAATATCAAATATGTTAATATAGATTATTAGGCTGAATAAATTATATTATTGCATTGATAAATTTTATATTATACTTCGAATGACGTATCAGTGTATAATGTATGCCTACTTATTAAGTAGGTATTACCTCATAAATTGTTTTAATTTAAAAGAACGCTGCGTAGTACTCAAAACGAAGCGATAAATTTAACAATTATGTTAAGGGATTTCTTAAATCCTTCTGTCACACATAGAACAGATTGACATTGAGGTTTTGTTTTCTTTCTCGTTCTTTTATAAGATATAACAAGCAAGATAAAACATTTATAAAATATTATTCCTTACTGTCCTTTAACGTGACCTAGAAAACGTTTGCATATTTCTTTTTTAATGTGTTTCCATAAGTACTGAGAATAGGAACTGTTATGTTTTTTCATTTTATAGATTATAATTAAATGACGCTATTGTTCCTGTCTGTCTATTAAATAGAGATGATCATAAGTTCTCACATGGAACAATTAAGGCTTGTTGTTTAGTTTACTCATTATGATACGTGCTCTTAGATGTTTTGTGATCTATTAAATTGATTAAACAGTGTTTACGGAGAGTTAGTTTATTCAGTTTTTATATAAAATTTTTAATACGTATCTTTTTTACTTAAAAATGTAATACACAATGACATTGCAGCATTAGTAATATATTTAGTTGAACTTTGAACTTTGCAAAGAAATAGTAATAATCAAGTAATAACTGCTATTAGCAAAAAACCTTGATTTACCTTGAGAGCTTATTTATTATTGGTAGCAGATAACAACATACAGGGTGTCAAGGAAACAATGGATAACCTCTGAAAGGCTAATGGTAGAACTAATTGCAAGCTTAAAAAAAATGTTTTGTGTAAAATTTTTGAAGAAATATTTTTGATTTGGAACATTGAATAGCTCTGGTGAAAAAAATAAATAAAGGCAACAGTGACCAATCTCTTTTAAATATTCCTGGTTTAATGACGTTTCTAAGAAGATGTAATTTGTCGTTATTGTAATGAAAAGATATTGAACTATTGTTATTAATGTGTAAAATGGGATAATTATTTAATAATAGCAAAACGAAAAACATACGAAAAACCAAAAAAATATGATTTTTAATTGATATTTATTGCATACACATTACAATAATTTAGAGCAACTGTTCAAATTGTCTGCCCCCCTCCCCCATCCTGATACAGGCCCTACATCTACGAATAAAGGATCTTCGAAGAAATCGCGCGGAACGTCGATCATTGATTTTGTTTGCAGCGGCCTGAACACGGCTGACCATCTCGTAGATCTTCTAATAAAGTTACTGGTTGCCGGTAAACCTCTCCTTAACTTTCTCCTGTTAAGTTACCTGGGAGTTCAAAAGGGCCTATAATTTTAACATTAATAATCCCAGTCCAATTGTGTAAATTTTACACACGTGCAAACTCTACTTCCAAGAGACTTTCAACTTAGAGTTCTATTTTGTCTTCAGATGTTAGAAAAGATTGACGAAGATCCTGCGGATCTTCGTCAATCTTTTCTATCAATCAAGTCAATCTTTTCTTCAATAAAATTCTGTGGAGTGATGAATCTACTTTTACTTTAATCTACGACTACACGAATTTACACAACCTACAAGATTATACTTTTTCTACGGGTAGTTAAAATTCTATGTTTAGTCAAAAATAGATATCACTTGATAGAAGTATATTTCTATTTTACGCCAAATTATAACAAATAATAAATATTATACCATTCTCACATCCTTCTTAATTTTTTCCGTTGTGTGAATTTGATTTAAAGTAAAATATAAATTTTCGAAAATGAGACAAAAATGAGCATAACAATTGTTAGCTCTTGGTTATGTAGCTCCATTACTTTAAATTAAAATATAGTTTTGTATATAGAGTTGCAGTGGAAAAATAGCGTCTGAAAAGTGCTTCAATTTCGGTGCAGCGATGTAACTTGTTCCGTTACGAGACGGCGACGGTGATTCAATATAAACTAGCAAAGTTACCTGAAAAAGACAATTCCGGTGAATCTTCATACTTTGTTTAAGAGCTTTTCATTTTAATTTTGTTTCACACCTACATAATAATATTAATTCCTCTTATATTGTATTAATAACTACGCTCAGTCCATTTACGTCGCTACGTGAGTAGAACCTTCCAAAGGTTTATTGATCACTTATAATTTTATGATCTCCATCTAATTCTTGTGCTTGTTTATTTAATTAACTTTTGTATATAAAAACAAAAAAGAAATACATGATATATGGATATTAAATATTATTATTTAAGTTAACACAGAAAATATTTATTTATCTTTTTATGTGCAACATTTTATTGTTAAACAATATTTTTTTAAAGTGATAATAATTTGTAACTTCGTTCCGTCTCAACTTGTCTTTAAAAATAAAATGTTAATTAAATATTTTTATACTCATATATTTTTGTGTGTTTCTATCATAATACATCATCCAATAATTTCAAATTGCCACCTTTATGTAGCAGCCATACTCCGAATAATTTAGAAGTCTTTGAAAAACTTATTTATGTGTTTGCGAAATCATATATTTGTATTAATATTCTCCGCGAATGACGATTTTCAGAAAAAAAGACAGTGAATTTCCAAATCTAAAGTTCTCTATACTAAATACTTTAGATTCATTTTTTTTATCAAAATTATCAAAGTTTGAGCTTATTATTATAATATTAAAGCTGTAGAGATAATTGAACATGTCCTTTCGTAAATTAATATCAACAAAATATTATATTTCTCCGGAGGATAAAAACTCACAACGGACGATGATCCACTTAGTAGAGTTTATTTTGTTGCCTTTAGGGATAACTTTTTATATTTCCACGTAATTTAAAATTGGTTTAATTAAATATTTGTAACCATGAAATAATACGACTACATAATGTGTTGCTATACTCGATATAAATAATTAAATTAAGGCTTTAAAGGAATGATAAACAAAATATAACCGTATATCTGTTTATAATTTAATGTCATAGTGTGATAGTTTTGTCAAAATATATTCTGACAATTGATAATAAATGGTTAACTGAACTGTTACTATTTTCTATCTTACACATACTAGACCTGGGGTGACTTGTGGAATTTTAATATTTTATCCACTATATTAAACAAGTGTAGTTATTTATATAGTAGTATCGAATGCTTTTAATAGTGAGACATTACAAAGACAATAGTGAACATTCTCAAACCACTTTACGTGACAAAGATAGAGGAGATCTTTAGAAGAAAATGTTCGTTTTACCAGTTTGAAACTAATTTCCATATATATCGTTTAAATTTACAAAGATTATTGTCAAATCATAAAAATTTGGCCAAATCTTTAATTGCAATGGCCAGTGCCAGAAGTGTAGCAGTTGTACAAGCTAAGTATTAGATTCCCTTTTTTATTTCGTTAAAATAATTATTGTGTTTCACTTCATATATTATTGTTGAAAATACTTTTTCTAGTCCCGAAAAGTCTCTTTTTATTTGAGTAGTCTTTCATAAATATATATATTTTGTATTTATTTATTTAGTGATAACAATTTATTATGAATTCAATTAAAAACTTATAAGAAAGCATTGTTTCATTACTTTTATAATCTTAGAGCAAAAGATAGATAGGACCAAATATATACTATATTTCAAACTGTTGTTAGAAAATTTAAAACAGCTGATAACTTACAATGATGCCATTTATGTTTTAAATCTTAAAATATAAGTAGAAAGTACATATATATATATATATATAATTGTTGACAATATTATTATCAATTTATTAAACATTTCAAATCCAATTTATTAAGATTTTTTAAGTTATAGCATATAGACCTTAAAAAAATGGAGTGAAATAATATTTAGGTGAGTAAAAAGTATTCATTTTATTTTAAAAGTTCCTTATGCATTAAAAACATTCAATTTATTACTATTTGTTCTATTTTGGTATTCAAAAAATTGGTTCCCTATTTTACATTTTTTTACGTTTAGTGTATTGAAAAAATACTCTATACATATAAAATATAAGAGTTTCTTCTAAAAAGTTAAACGTTAGATACTCTAATTATACCTTTAACCGTTAGATACTCTTATTAATTCTCAACTCCTCATAAGTCTACAGTACTTTCAAACAAATTACATTGAGCTTTGGGACACATAATCTCCTTCACGCTTCGTTAATGCTCTAGTCAGCCATTTAAGAAAATGTTTAACGCGAGAGTACAAAATATCGTTTTAATGATAATCTACATACATTATATCATTTATGAAAATGACTGAAATAACATATTTCTTTGTTATATAAATCTATACGTAGTTTAAATTTAGGAGGTCTGTTAAAAATTATTGCGAATTTTGATTTTATTTAATCCTCTATAGAATATGAATTTATAACAAGGGTTTTTTCCTTGGTACTAGGAATTGAATACAAGACGAATTGACTACATTTTCTATTGAAAACATCTGGAACTAATTGCCTTTTAGTATGTATGTAACTACGTGACATAGACATTGCTACATTTAACTAAAAGGCAAGGCAAGGCAGTTACAAATAGTGTTTTCTACTGATTGTATGATACATAAATTTTACTTGAAGATTCTGCGGTGATAGTAAAAGGAAAGGAAAGATAGAGTTTGTTGTTATATAAAAAAACATTGTTATATATTTGTAATACTTATAGTCAACATGTAATCTTTAAAAATATCAAATGTTATTATTTTCGTAAAACTACGCACGATGGCCACTAATCCTTTTGAAATCCCATTTACGTGAAATTGTTGGATATAAACTCAGGTGGCTTTGTGATTTTTGTTGATTGATGAATAAATATTTAAATTCATTTTAATAACATGGATACTTGTTTTCTATCCTCTCACATCACACACAAAATTATAAAGAGTTCGACCTTTGATCGTCAACGGAACGGAAAGCTTTCTTTGTCCTTTTTACCTCATAGTGCCTTCAGCTGCGATATTCATTACAATATAGTGCCTTCGTCCACAAGTTGGCAATATTGAAGTATTTGAGCAGAAGAGAAGAAGAACGCAGATATTCATATAAATTGTGTCACATTCAATAAAACTATACCATTCAAGATGTGCATGCATTGTCTCTTCAAGTTCTTTGAATTCTATTTATAGAGGACTCGTTAAATAGAACAGACTGCATTGAAGCGTACTACGTAATTTATCGTATATTTTATAACAATACCTTATTATCTCTTTACCTGTTGGTTTTAAAAATAATAAGAAACAATATTTCTTGATTGATTTTTTCACATAAATATAGCTTACAAAATATTTTCGCGGAAAATATAATTTAATATGTATTATTTTTTACATATTCAATCATTATTAATTAAATTCTTCAATACTCTTTTGCGAGTTTCGAAGTAAATATCAATTTTATTCTGTAATCGGTAATCGTCAATGTCTCGCTTCAGGATAAATCCTATCTATAGATATTGCTTAACTCACAACTGATCTGTTTTTATTAAAGAGAAAAGTACAATCACTTTTTGCATTTTAAATCATTAAATACATTTTTCATAAATACATTGTGTTAAAATTTTATAAACATTACAAAAAAACGTTTAGTTTAATTATAAAATAGAGTTTCATTAGGCATTTATCGGAAAACCTTTCAGATTAATTTTAGTCGATTAAATCGTTGGATTTCCGTCCCGAAGAAATATTGTATTCATTAAAGTTAATGTGGGATGAAACCGCCCTCAGTCCCTATCACTTTTTCTGCTGAAGCCTCTAAACCAAGATTAATAATAAAGGATTTTATAAACATTTACAAGATCTCTTTAATTCGTTATTTTGCAGCACGATGAATAAGTGTAACTTGATGTGTAACTTAATTATTATTAAAAGAATCAAATTACAAGATACTGATGAAATAAATTAATATTACTAAAGAAAACTAGGGTATGAGTATTGTCTTTATTTTAATATTTATTTTTGCAATGAAAGATTTCTGAAATTTAATTTAGTATCATATCTACATAAGGCACACCAGAAGATTTACGAACGTTAAATAGTATTCCTCACAAGATTGTCTTACAAAAATCTATTGACCAGCAGTTTAATTAGGCTGACTGTTGGAAATTGATATATTATATCATATGTATGATAGTCTATTGGTAGCTGGTATCAGTTACAGAAGTCTTAAACACACATATAATATAATTAAAGAGTTTACTTTTATTGATATTTGGGTGTATTTCTATTTGTATATTAAGTGGTTCTTATATATAAAATGTTTGTGAGGTTTAATTAATTATTTAAGTGGTTAAATTTTATATATAAGAACCTTTTTATGTTATCAATAGTAAAATAAAATCCTGGTATTTTCAACCATCAGATGTACCGTCTTTTTTGGTTCTCTCGTCAGAAAAATGTTTATTATAAGGTAGTGAGACAATCTCGTATAAGGCACTTACACCGATTTTGTTATTATCGAAATAAAAAATTAAATGATATTAGTATTATATGATTGTATGAGCATAATTACTTATAGCTATTTTTATTTTGTAAATATCGAATTTAATAAAATAATAAACTAACATATTTAACTCAAATCTCAAGCCAATTTCTGGTATAATGATCTTTTCCCTTGGAATGTAATTTACATTCCTTCAGTAGATAGTAGTAGTAGTAGTAGTAATCTATTGCGGAAATATGAGTTAAAAATTTATTGTCTTTGCCCATATAACGACCGACCATAGTCTGTGAATTTCCATTCAGAGGAAAATTGATCATATTCCTCTGAATAGAGTGTAGCTAGAATTCTAAATCTAGATTGAATATCTATAGAGATTCCAGATATATAGCTAATAGTCTGAATACAAATTAAAATGCTCTACTACAAAATCGTACATACTTTAAGTAGATAAAGTTCACATATACTTAGTAATAATCTAACGTTCCATTGATAAAGACAAATCGCTCTAAGTGCCACCTCAAAGATAAACGTGATGTGCGATATCTCAGTTTGAAATAAAACACAAACAAATCGCCTGTCTTATTTATCTTAATTTTTAGGTTATTTTCCTCTACGCCGAAATTTGTAAGACAACGTATTATGTTTGTTTTTGTTTTGGCTTTCTTTTTTTTCATAAAACTACACAACATATATTAATGGCTAACAAGAACCGAAATAGTCTGATGGTATATTATTAAGGTTTGTATTAAAACAACAAACATTCTTGCATCTATAATTACTCGTTCCTTCGAATTCTGATATAGATATACATTAGTAAATAATATTTATCTTATATTATTGAGAATATTATTAGATTCTTTGTTATATAAGAAAAAGTCTTAGTATAGCTCTAGGATTTTATTCTTACTTACAATTTTCTAAATATTATGAAATATCACACATGTTGTTACACATATTTGGTAACGTTTTAATGTTGATGAAACCAATAATTATACTACACGATTTATGAATATAAAACTATTGTGTCTCTTAAATTATTAGCTGCCTTGTTCTAAGGTGATAACTAAGTCGATCGAGAGTTGTAACGACAACTCTGTCTAGACAAGCAGTAAAAAAGGTTTTAGTGATATTATTAAATCAAAGCACCAATTGGACACAAATCCATACTTACTTACTAAAAACTATGACCATCGTTCAATTTAATAAATTATATTCAACATCAATAACCAACGCAACTGTAATCATAACAAATAGTGTATCGATGTCATCCCATTTATTAATGCGCTTTAATTACATATTACAATGAATAAAAATAGACAACAAAAATAAAAATAACAACAAGAATAAAAATAGACTCAAAATATTTTATTGAAATATACATCAAGTGTGTAATTGTTAGAAGACGAGATTTGGTGTTTTGATGGAGTTTAAAATATCTCAATGAGTAAACTCTAAATTATGAAACGAAGCTATTCTGAACATTTGTACGTTTGTAAAGGTAGAATAAATAAAACTGAACACACTTCAATGGTAGTAATAACAATTAAAGTTATAAGAATGAATAAAAAATTTAGAGGAAAAATAAATGTATTAAAAAACTCTAGACAAAAAATATTATCAAACTCGAATAAAACAAGTTTTCGCTTGAATTTTATTCTCAACAAGCCCAATTCTATGTTCCAATAAACAGTCATATCACGCACGAAATAAGAATCCCTGTTTCAAGATGGCGAGTAGATCCTTCAATAAGTGATCGGCAAGTATCGTGAAATGTGGATGACCTATTTTTATACGATTTATAGAGCCTCGGTTTTCATATAAAATAAATGGATATTTAACTTTCGTATTAAAATATTTTAATAAAGATAAAAGATAAGATTGCAGTGCTTTCCTCAGAACTCTGCTTATAATGTACCTAATAATATTTGGAGAATGAACTCCGTGCTATGGAAATTGTTGTCAGAATCGAGTTAAACTGTCATCGTTAACTTCAAAGTGCAGTCGAGTCCGCTTAAAGTAACTTTTATTACCTTTTATTGCATCTATTTAGTTAAAATTCAGCTATTCAAATAATGCAATTTCCTCATCGGAAATTTTCTGTCTACGATCATCTGATTTATTTAATTAATAACGGTATTAAAAAATCTCTTCTTTCTCTATAGCATGGTCAAAGTTGTCATTTATTTTTTATATTGGCTTGCTAAATATTTTTAATATTACTTGTAGCTTCTAAAAAAATTTTTGTAAAATTTTAAACTTAAAAAAAATAGTTTAGAAAAAAACATTATTTATAACATAACAATTAGTGAGAGGTAAATATTTCTATTCATCATGAAGTTGCGATACAATAAGGAACATTGGTTAAGTAATATTCGAACATTGTAACTTATTAGATTTTCCTCCATCGATCAATGTTAACAAAGAAAATATTCATAAATATTATACACTTTTTATATATAGTACAATGAAAATTTCACCGTCTTTACACTAGGAATTAACAAAAAATAACATAAAATAATAAAATGTTTCCTATTTTCTACACAATATCACACCGTCGTTATAAAGCACGTAAAGGCTATGTTATCATTCACTACCAGCTGTCAGTCTGATAGTTTATGATCGTATTATTTGAGTGGTAAAGCCGAATATTTATGAGGATCATTATCATAAAATTTTGGCTGAGCTTCTCAATTTTCGTAAAATCGTGGTTATAAAATGTTTAAAATATTATGACATTTTATTAAACCAAAAAGGCTGGACTCACACCAAATTCTATTTCACACAGCCCGTGAATACGCTTATATAGTATGTAATATGCATCGGGTAGTATTCTATATTCCGTAGATTAGTTAGCCGTTATACAGGTCACGTGGCAATGAACCAGATGTAGTCAATATCTATATGACATACATTATTGCAGAAAATAAAATAATAGCGTTTATATTTTTGTCTGTTTAATTGTTTCTTCGCGAATCATGGAAAAAAGTTCCTTCCAGTTTTTGATGAGATTTGTTATGGTTATGAGTCATTTCCTCGATCGATCTATTTTAAAGTCACGTTATTATTAAATTGGCAAAACTTAATACCACGTGAGTTACATCATCCTCTCGCTACTTAAGTGTAACTTTACCGCAATTTAAATTTAACTGCCAATAAATTTGTTTTAAGTTTGACTTAACTGGGAAGACAATAAATAAAGGCTTAAGTTTGTTTTTAAGTTATTGTACCTGTTTTAATGAAGTTAAAATTATTTCCAGTAATGTTTTTTATTTGTTTTGAATGCTTGATGTTAATTGACAGTTATCGCTAACTACAAATATGGTTTATTTAATAAATAGGCGTGTATGTGCATGTGTGCGTTTGTTACGTACGTGACAACCCTACGATATTACGACACCGCGTTCGCCGAGACCACCTACTACGGCCCGTTCCGGCAACCCTTGCGCAACATCGTACCACATCCATTCATCGTCTTCAGAAACTCTGTGTGCCTTATTGCTTAAGTTTAGTTGTAACATTATTTTATAATTTTTAATATATCATTCATTCTGTGTTACCACTTCAACACATGAAGTCGCATTTAGTTTAAATATAATAAGTCATTTTTGTGAGTTAAAATAAATTCACTTTTATAGTAAAATCGGTTTTTTTGAGTCCTTCGGCTGCGAACAACGTAATTGGCGCAGTCGGTAGGATGCTCAGAGCATAGTTCTGCGAATAAAGGTATTCTTACATTGATACCGCTACGCATCGCAAGCTATCGATGAGACTATCCAGTCCCTCTACTGAGCATCGTGAATCTACGAGCGTTTGTGGCCAAGGACGTACTCAAAAATCAGTACTAAATAAAACCAAATGTAAGTACCTTGAAACTTTACTTAAGTGTTGCTTCCTTCCTTTTCTTTATTATCCTATCCAAAATTTTCCACCCGAGAAAAATCGTGGAAAAATCTGCCACATATAGGCAGACCTTGCAAAATAGTAATTTAGATTTAAAAAGAAATTTAGAGTATAGTGAATTAAAAATAGAGAATAAAGTAATTAAAATGTCTTTAGATATCGATGTTATTTATAAGGCCCTGCGCCCGGTCCCCGAATTCGACGGGAACCCTAATATTCTTACTAGATTCATTAAAATTTGTGACCAAATAGTGATACAGTGTTTAAAAAACGAACCAGGTTATGAGTTTAGTAATTTATGTTTAATTAACGGGATTTTAAATAAGATTACTGGCCCTGCTGCGAGAACTATTAACTCGAATGGGATCCCTGACAGTTGGGCAGGAATAAGAAATGCACTTATTAATAATTTTGCTGATCAAAGGGATGCAACAGCCCTATATAACGACCTTTCGTTACTCTCTCAAGGTAACGATACTCCTCAGGAATTTTACGATGAATGCCAGACACTTTTCAGTACAATAATAACATATATCTCACTACATGAAAATATACCTACTACCATAGAAGAAAAACGCGATCTTTACCGTAAACTCACCCTAAAATCTTTTATTAGAGGTTTGAATGAGTCTCTTGGCTCGCACATTAGGTGTATGAGACCTGAATCCATTGAAAAGGCTCTGGAGTTTGTGCAAGAAGAGATTAATGTAATGTACCTACAGCGTCGCAGCAGTAATAGTGATAGGAAAAACTTAAATTTGTATGCCAATAGTTCTCCTAAAGTACCTTTGTCCATGCCTCTTACTATGAATAAACCCAATATGCTAGCCTTATCAAATACTAGCCAGCAGAAAGCTTTGCCCTTCCAACCACCGCCGCAACCATGGAAACCTAATTTCCAGTACGGTGTACCTCAACGACCTGCTTACCAGGTAGGCTATCCCCAACAGTGCTCGCCTTACAATATGCAGTCTCGAATGCAACAGATGTTCCGCGCACCACCACCTAATTATAACGCGCAGAATGGTGGATTTAGAATACAAGCTAGGCCTCCCCAATCTCAACAAAACTTGGGACCTAAACCTATGAGCAGCGTTAGCCATTATGTAACTAAGCCTTTTTCACCTCCGATTAGAGGACATGATTGGTCAAAATTTGGCAATCCACCCCCTTCTAACTACTTCAAGTCTAGGGAAATTAACTATAACTAGACATATGACTATAACGACTCAAATCCTGACTTAGACTACGACTATTATCCTAATGAGTACTATTACACACCCAATGACTATGAAAATTACTATTATTATGACACAAATATTCCTGACTACACTTACGAACCTAGTTCATCGCACATAAAGCAATTACCTGTAACAAAAACCGAGCCGCAACCCTCATATTCAGAAGAGCAGGATTTTCACAAGGAACGTTTTAATACGGGACAAAAATAAAATTGAACCTTCAATCTAAAAAAGAATTAAGATATATACAAATCGCGGACCCCCCTCTTAAATTACTAGCAGTCACCGGGGCTAATCAATCTTTTTTAAGTCCCGACGCGATTAAACAATACTTTATTCACGTACCACTTAACGACGACTCCTTTGAGGTAACAAACTCTCATATTACCTCTCATCATGACCACTCTATCACAATTATTCAATTTGCAGAATTTAACGAACAAAGGAACGTAAAATACTTGTAATATCCTATTAGTCCAAGGAATTGTTTGATTTCTTTACTAGTCTTTGGGATGGGGTATTTTTGGATTGCACATATTTGTCTGGATTAGGTTTTATTCCATCTCTGGTGATGATATGACAATTCCTTGGACTAATAGGATATTACAAAAATTCATCCCGGACTTCGCAAAAATTACAAAACCAATGACTAAATGTCTGAAAAAAGGCTGTAAAATTACCCTAGACAATGACTATGTTAACTGTTTCGAAAAATGTAAGACCTTGTTAACTAACGACCCCATATTACAATACCCCGACTTCGACAAAGAATTTAATTTGACAACAGACGCATCCAATCTAGCAATAGGTGCTATACTATCACAAGGACCTATAGGTTCCGACAAACCCATTTGTTACGCCTCTCGAACTCTCAATGACAGCGAAATAAACTATGCTCCCATAGAGAAAGAACTCCTAGCTATAGTTTGGGCTACCAAATATTTTAGACCCTACCTGTATGGACGAAAATTTAAAATACTAACTGATCATAAACCCTTACAGTGGCTAATGAATGTCAAGGAACCCAATTCCCGACTGACTAGATGGAGACTGAAACTAACTGAATATGACCATACTATAGTATATAAATCCGGCAAATCTAACACCAACGCCGACGTTTTATCTCGAATAGAAATTAACAATGAAACGACTGACTCAGTAATAGTTAACGTATCCGAAAGACCGCCCTCTCCTTCTGGTTCTACTACATTAACCGCCCACACTAGTGCTGAAAACCCTATCATTGAAATTCCCATCACCGACGAACCACTGAATAAATTTCATAGACAAATACATATAACTATAGTAGGCGACATGAAACGTAGACCAACAACGACAAAACCTTTTGAAACTCATACTAAGACACTCGTACAGGTATCAGAATCTAATCTAAAACAAGATACTGTTAATATCATTAAAGAATTTGTTAATCCAAAAATTAAAACAGCTCTTAAAATTAATCCTCCGTTAGGCATGTACTCTATACTACCTATAATTCAAAATTATTTCCGTAGTTCTTCTATGAATCTAGTCCTAACGAAGATAGAACTAGAAAACGTATGTGAGTATCTTAGACAACAGGAAATAATTAAACACTATCACGATGGAAAGACAAACCACCGAGGCATTAATGAGTGTTATCTAGCCTTGTCTAAAAATACTATTGGCCTAAAATGAAAGATGAAATTTCTAAATATATAAATGAGTGCATAGTATGTGAACAGACTAAGTACGACAGAAACCCCATTAGACCTATATTTAATATTGTACCCCCGGCTACTAAGCCCTTTGAATTAGTACATCTAGACTTGTTCACTGTACATAATGAAAAATATTTAACTTTTATAGACTCTTTCTCTAAATATGGGCAGGCGTACCATTTGAGAGACGGTACTGCAATTAGTGTCTTTCAAGCCCTCCTAACTTATAGCACACATCATGGACTCCCGCTAACTATTACGACTGACAACGGGACTGAGTTCACAAACCAATTATTTAATGAATTTATCAGGCTAAATAAAGTGAATCATCATAGGACTTTACCTAATTCCCCTAATGTCAATGGACTCATAGAACGTTTTCATTCTACTTTGTTGGAACACTTACGGATATTAAGATTACGCAATAAAGATGAATTTGTCATAAATCAAATGCCCTATGCAATATTAATATCACCTTGCTAACTCTTCAGCTGACGCTATCTCTAGACATAAAACTTGAACACCTAGACAATGGACCAGGACTTCTTCCTTTTAATCTTGGAAATGCCAAACTCATAACTCACTATCATTCCTTTATTCAATATGTAGAATTAAACGATTTCGAGAATCGCCTTGACTCCATCGATTCACAGTTAAACTATTTTAGAACTATCCTAGATAAAGATACTTACACCCTGTATGAATTACAAGTTGACTATATATCTAACAGATTAATTAAAATACAATCCCAAATTAAAAGTTTGGAACCCAATCGAGTTAAACGAGGCTTAATTAATAGTATTGGCTCTATTATCAAAAGCATAACTGGTAACCTGGATCAAACAGACGCTGAAAAGTATAATAATGCAATAGAAATCTTAGAAAGTAATAATGACAAGTTAGTATCTGAATTAAATGACCATATTAGCCTAAATAAAGCGTGGATGATAAAACAAAATTCCCTTTCTACGAATATACTTCAGAACCAAGTTAAGATTAATAGCACATTAGAGTTAATATTAAAACACGATGCCTACGCTAATACTACGTTGATTAAATTTGCAAAGTTTGCCCAATTATTGATTATTATCAGTGAGAATACGGAAGACCTAATGTTAGAGTTAATTAGATTAGAAGATATGGTAGCATATGTGCGTGCATCGAGCACCCACCATAGAATGTTAAGTATTAGTAATTTAGAAGATATGTTAGATAAATTAAGACACATTTATAATTCCAAAGAGATATTACAGGCAGATTTCAGAGAATATTATAGTATTATCAGACCCGGTTATTATTATGTAGGAAAACGAATAGTAATCATTTTTAAATTCCCGATTATTTCTCCAAGACAATTCAAACTATTTAGACTTTCCATCATTCCTAATAAAGACCATTACACCTTTATTCCACCATATCCTCTCATAGCAACCGATAGTAAAGCTTTCATGTACATGGAGGCTGAATGCCCGAAGTTTAATCAGCAATATCTCTGCGAGGAAAACGTCCACCATCAGGCCCGAGAACAGCATGATTGCATCCAGACTCTCATTACCAGCCAGTCTATGAATAGATCCTGCCGACCCGCTAAAGTTACGCTAGTTGAGAAAACAATGGAGCAATTAGACGATCAGTACTACACACTCATCTTCCCACGCCCAACGAAAGTAGAATTAAAATGCAGCAGCCATGAATTCATCACCCTATTCGGAAGTTATCCAGTCACGATTCCGCAGACGTGTTCACTACGTACCGACGAGTTCACCATCGCCAACATTCAAAATAAAATCAAGGGACAGCCGCTGAAAATAACTGAAATTCCTGAACATTATACAACTACAGAGAACATTACAATCCCTCACCTGAAACTGAAAACTATAGATATACAAGGACTACGCAGCATTGAAGACAGGGTCCTGAATGAGCAACCTACGAAACTAAATCATCTTCATGAAAGTGTATATCATACAACTATTGCATTTTATATACTTTTATTTAGTGCACTCGCAATTAGTATCGCCTTACTCACTCGACGGTATATTCACCATGTAAAGAGGGATGAATCGTTTAAGCACGACGACGGCACCCATAACCACTCTGCGGAAGAGCCTGAGCGAGCCAGGAACGAGACATCATTGCGAGCGACATTTGCACTCAATGCTTTCAAATAGTCGCTGATCTACGGGGGGAGGTGTTACGTACGTGACAACCCTACGATATTACGACACCGCGTTCGCCGAGACCACCTACTACGGCCCGTTCCGGCAACCCTTGCGCAACATCGTACCACATCCATTCATCGTCTTCAGAAACTCTGTGTGCCTTATTGCTTAAGTTTAGTTGTAACATTATTTTATAATTTTTAATATATCATTCATTCTGTGTTACCACTTCAACACATGAAGTCGCATTTAGTTTAAATATAATAAGTCATTTTTGTGAGTTAAAATAAATTCACTTTTATAGTAAATTCGGTTTTTTTTGAGTCCTTCGGCTGCGAACAACGTAATTTATTTAATAATATGTTATGTATATTAAATGTAGGCTTCATTGCATAAAATATTTTCTATTCTATCAAATTCAAAGTTCTAGCAATGTAGTAGTAAATGGTATAATTAATGCATTAATGTATTAATCCTTTAAAATACCTTTTGTTTTATAGTGCAATTTTATAGTACATCAAATTTTACTGCGAAACTCAACAGTTACAAAACCGCACTGACTCATTTATGAATGTTGAAATGGAAAGATAACTTTACTGAAGAATAATAATAAAAATGACGTAAAAGTTTTCCTTAATTTGTTATTAAATATACAATTGAGGGAATTCTGAATCAGATTATCCGTTATAAGTGAAAGTGGAACTTGTATAACAATTAAAAATAACCGTTGAAGTTATTAGAATTACGAGTAGCATTCAAATACGTCACTAAAACGTACAAAAGAATGCCCTTGTGAGTGGTCCTGTGCAATATCTATTTATTATATTTTGACGCCTGTCACAATTATTATAGCAAAGTTATGTTATAAAGAATTGCTAAGTAAAAAAAATATATATTGATCTATGGGACACTTTTTGACCATTTAGCTAAAATCTACAATCACGAATGTCACCAAAGAATTGCTAAACGAGTCAGACACTTTCTTGAATGCATATGCAAAATTTTAAAGCTCTAGCTCAAATGGCTTAGGAGGAGTAGGCGAACATCGAAACACACTTTTGACCAGTAAGAGCTTCGCTTCGCTCAGCTCAATTAATATTACACTCGTCGACAATATAGTCTTAATATAACTTGACAAATAACAGAATTCAAACAAAGTTTTATAATATATAGTAAACTATCAATAATTTATTAAATTTGTCTTTGTAGTCGTGATAAAAATTAATTGAAGAATAATAGTTAAAATTTATTTTTAACGCAATTAAACTGTGTCTTAACTTCAAGTATGCTGTTATATATGTTTATTGTCTCCACGATATATAACGCTGTAAAATATTATTCTAAAGCTACAATATAGAGGTACGTATGACAAATGGTTAAGATCTAAAAGGTCGTTGAAACATACATTTATTTCTTTAACAATATTCGTAATACTGTGAGAACTCCACACGCTTAAAATAATAATTATACAATCTGCCGCCAGCGTCGTAACGTCCGACATTCGTTAGACGAAATGTAATTGCTGAGAACTGCAATATAGAATATTCAGTCCGTACAACATTGCGTTTATATCAGAATACACTTTTTAATAATAGACTACATTATAGTATTCCGTACAAATTTTTGTTTTGTAATTCAAATAAAACTTACTCTTTTTCTCTCCCTAGAAACATTTCTATGTCAAATGTCATAAGTCATATTTAACCTGGGCAGTGATCCAACATCCTTACTTCCCACATTTGTATTTACAGAAAGAGTCAGGAACATTAATCATTCATTTTATTAATTGAATTTATTATTTTTATTAATCTTAGAGGCCCACGACCTGAAAGTTATTTGAAAATGATTCAATTAAATTAAAATTATTACAACAATAACATAACTGTCAAGTAAAAGTAAATAGATAATCTTATAATTCAATTTAAATTATTGTTCTTCTATAGGGCTATGCGCTTCCCCAAAGATCGCCACGATGATCGATCATACTAACCACTATTTTAATAAGATATCTTTACAAACCTATATTTCTAATTAATTTATATCAACGACGTGAGGTAAATAGGATAAAAAATGTCTATGGAGTTTTTTGTTGGCCCTTATTTACGGAACTACTCCCCGAGCGTTTCTTGTGACGTGTCATAAGTGAAATGTATGTGAACTTGTTCTTAAAGATATTTTGACTTTTACGCGTTGAATTTACTCGTATTACTAAGTTGGATCAAAGGCAAAAATAGCTATAATGGTTAACGCAAATTCTCAATACTGAAACTATTTCCTCCTTGTTTAAATTCATTTCTCATTGCAAATCTAGAAAGTAAAGTAGAACTTTTAGCAGTTGTGAAGGTACGT
The DNA here is from genome assembly GCA_918358865.1 of Melinaea marsaeus rileyi. Taxonomy (NCBI): domain Eukaryota; kingdom Metazoa; phylum Arthropoda; class Insecta; order Lepidoptera; family Nymphalidae; genus Melinaea; species Melinaea marsaeus. Next base: position 10,758,036 of record OU911094.1, read on the forward strand.
AGTGTAGGTAGGTTTTGAAGAGTTACGAGACGTCAATATCAATAGAAATACAATCTTAGAAGAGTATGTAGACGAATAAGTTTCTTATTTGAAAGTCATATAATTTATTGATTCTAGTATCAAGTAGATCTCTTGCTCTGTTTTCACAAAATGAATAACTTTTTTGTTTTCTTTTAGGTTAAGTCTAAATTTTATGTAAAAAATATATGTAGAATGGAAGCGGTAATGTTACCGCTTCCATTCTTCGGCAATATTTTAGCCCTCTAACAAGACAAAATATGATATGATTCGTTTAATGTACCATTTAACTATTCTATACTTCCAAGACCTTTCGTAACTCTTTCTTTCTAGCCACGTGCAAGTACCCTGTACTCCTTTTCCATTGTTTTATCACACAGCTCAAATCTTTTAAAACTTTAAGCAATTATGCATTTTGCTGACATTTATATTTTGCTTCCAAATGTAATAAGTCACATTATTTTTATAACCTATTAACTAATATGATGTTAGGTATTGTTTCAATTCTTTAATATTAAAAAAAATATCAAAAATATAAATCGAAAATTTTTATATAAAATGTTCGATTTATATTTTTGATATTTTTATATATTTTTATATATTTTTATATATTAAATCGAACATTTCTATATAATAAATTTTTTTACTTCCATTTTTAATATATTTGTTGGAGTCCACCAGCCAAAAATAATCGGATTAATAAGCACTTTAGCTTATTTTATTATTATAACACTTTAAATATTCAGATAGATAAATGTTTCGCAGAATATATACAACCTTTAATATTTTATTCTACAAATTGATTTAAATATGTTTGTATTTTGATGTTTTCTTACAAAATTAAATAAAATCCTAAATTTGGAATCTATTAAATTAATGTCAATTGATACCTTTGTAAGGATACAAAGGTATCTTATTAATCTTCTATAAACTATACAAATATATAAATATCTTTAAATTTTTATTACACATATAGATTATTCAAATTCATTCCAAATCTATGCAGCTTCCTTTGACGCCAATATCTCTCTAAAAATCTGTTTGACAAAAGCTCATGAAGTGTGATATACCATTACGTGGTCTGTGTAATCTCGAAATCTCGACATGCATTAGCCATAACGGTATGAAGAAAATGTAAACATTATATATATTTTATTATTTATATATTATATAATTTATTATTGTATATAATACATAATAATGTACAGAACTATATATGTATTAGGTTTATGTGTTAGAGTGTAGTTATTTGTATGTATATCTATTGTAATAGCTTTTGCATCTATCTATATCAACAGGTTTTTTAAAAATTTTATGGCCCTGTCTAAAAGAAATCGCCGTATAGCGTAAGACCGCCTTATGTATGTTCTCAATAATTATTTTGGTTTTTTGTAAGTTATCTTTTCGTGCAGTGCACAATAAAGTATATAAACAAACTAACTAACGAAGTGCAGTTCTGTTGACATAAATCGTATTCGCATGGGAAAAGAAACGGAAATGTCAGAGACTACACGACTTTAATTATGCTTATATGCTATATTCTAACATTGGGGGTACTTTTAAATATTGTGACGAGAGGAGGTAAATCATCGTCATCGATATTTGTATATAGATATCTCAACGTATAGAAAGTAACCATGAATCTTTATAAAGTAGCCTATGAAGATATTATATCGACATGGTTTACTTTACCGCTATATATATATTCAAATGAGTTGTGAACTCTGTTTATGGATGCCTGTAAAGTGTATGCGTTTTATGAATATTCATGTATAAAGTATTCATAGAATTCGTATACAAGTAAGTGTGTTATAACCTAATATAAATTTAATCGTAGATAACATCAGATTTCAATTATTACAGATAGCTGTTTTATATAAGATAAATAGTGACTCATATTTTAAAACATGTACGATCACTATCATTCTTAAAAATCTTTTTTGCAAGTTACTGGTCGTACTCCAAATACCATGTAATATCATGGCCGTTATAAATAGCTCGTATCAGAAACACTGATTCATAATGGGCGAAAAATGACTACATTTTGGCAATAAAGCTTCACATACTATTAACACATTAACACATTATTATACTACCGAGTTATTTAGTCACTGTAAGTGAGGCTAATACATTATTCCACTCCAAGAAAGTATACGACATATGGTCAGGTGTGTTGTTATACAAAATATTACACCATTACATCTCTTGTTCTAACAAATGTAATAACCAATACGAGTATATTTAATTACAGGCAGTCGGCAATTGCGTAATAAAATTGATAATACACTTTCACCCTCTATTATCTACGATACTATATCCTTACCTTTAACAGAGCAATCAAAAAATCTTGGCATCATATATGACTGTCATCTCTCTTGGGCACCGCAAATTTTTGAAATAAGTAGAAAAGTTAATGAACTTTTCACAACTTTTCTTTTTTATTTTTTTTAGAATAATGATTCTCTTCACTCTCTCAGACGTTTGCAGAATTTCCTTCCTTTACAAACTAAAAAAATGCTAGCACAAACTCTTCTCCTTCCAATTCTCGACTATGCTGACGTTTTGCTATCTAGATGCATCCGAGGAGCTACTTGATAAGCTTGAACGACTTCAAAATTTGTGCATTCGTTTTATTTACGGATTGCGCAAATTTGACCATGTATCCGAATATCGATTACAATTAAAGTGGCTGCCTATTCGCTGTCGCCGGAATGTGCACATTCTATCACTTCTTTTTAATATTTTAAATAACGCTTCCCCCCTTTACTTGCATGAGCGTTTTCGTGTGACGGCATCAAGGACGAGACCATCTCGTGAATGCGTTACTCCAAAATCCCTAAAGGCACTACGCCTTTTTACAACTCAATTTTTTTCCAAAAATCATTCTCGGTTGTTGCAGCTCGGCTATGGAACTCTCTTCCCCAAAGTATTTTGGATGGTAATCCTTTCCTCAACTCTTTTAAGTTAAGAGTTAAGCAACACTACCTATCTTCGGAAAGATAACTAGTATTTTTGTTTATTTTATTATTTTTATATTTTTTTACAATTGTATTTATTATTATTATTAAAAAGCGCGGCTGTGCAGGGCTGTGAGAGCCCAGTATCACTGCGACCTGAAAGATCTATTGTGATCGCCACTGCCTACAGTTCACTGCATAGGTCTGCCACTCTGAGGTATTGCAGAATTTCCTTTGCAGTGAGGTGTCGGACATCCACTGGGTTCAGGATGTGTCTCCCCAGGGTGTCGGTGCGTTTGCGCATCAGTGGGCCGCACTCGCATAGCAGATGGAGCGGGGTTTCATCCGCCTCGTGGCAATACCTGCACACTTTTCCGTCCACTAATTTGAGGGTCGCAAGGTGCTTATTCAGGCAACAGTGCCCTGTAAGCGCTCTAGTTATGATGCGTAGATTATTCCTGCTCAGCCCAATGCGCTCCTTAGCTGCTTTCGCATTAAAGGGTTTGATAAGGGCTTTGGAATGCTTGTGGCCCGGGATCTCCCCCCAACGCCTCATGGCCTCGCACCTAGTGAGGTTATTTAGGGTCATACGAGCTAGGCTGTTTGGAACACCACATATTGGTTCTGGACCATATGTTTTGCTCCTAGCTCCTGCACGGGCCAGCTCGTCGGCAATCTCGTTGCCGACATGGCCCTCGTGGCCCGGCACCCATCTTAGAACCACTCTGTTTTTGCAGCCCAGAGTGTTTAGTTTCGTCAGGCAGTCAAGCACCAGTCTCGACGTGATGGTGTTCGAGTTTAGGGCCTTTAGTGCCGCCTGACTATCCGAGTTGATGTAAATGGTCCTATTCGTGTAGTTGCGCTGCAGATTCAGGGTCGCACAAGCGGTTATGGCGTACACCTCTGCCTATAAAATGGAGGCATATCTGCCCAGGCTTACGCTTTCCCTGTGGCCAGGGCGCTCTCCATATACCCCGCATCCTACATTAGGTCCCATTTTGGATCCATCGGTGTACCATACAAGGCACCCGTTCCTCCAGGGGAGGCCGGTCGACCATTCCTCCCTTGTCGGTATTTCCACAGAATAGTTCTGCACAAAGTTGCAGTGTGGAACCATGCTGTCGCCATTCATCGCCAGTACGTTGTCGCTCATGACCGAGTCCTTAAAGGTCCTCAGCCTGTTCGACATCCAGTTTGTACTGCCCTGGGCCGATACTCTGAGAATACTGCCCCTAGCCACCCTCTTGACATGTAAGTCGAGAGGTGGGAGATCCAGTAGGGCATTCAGAGCCGCTCCTGGGCAACTGGACATGGCGCCAGTCATCATGCGACAGGCAGTCCCTTGGAGGCTGTTCAGCCTGTCCCTGACCGCAACCTGCTGACACTTGCTCCACCATACCACGGATGCGTAAGTCACCACCGGCCTTACGATCGCGGTATAAAGCCACAGCATCATCTTGGGCTGAAGGCCCCACCTGCCGCACGCCATCCTACCACACACTCCCAAGGCCATCTTAGCCTTGGATATGGTGTTATCAATGTGGGTGTTCCATTTCAGTCTTTGGTCTAAAGTTACGCCTAAATACTTGACCTCACGGGAGAAAGGAATTACCTTCCCATTGAGGACTGGGCACCGTAGACCGTCCAGACGCCTCTTATTTGTAAATGGAACAATCACCGTTTTATCCGCATTGATGGATAGCTCGTTCTCCACACACCAGCTTGCATCCAGGCTCAAAGCCCTCTGCATGATGTCAGAGACGGTCATTTGGCTGAAACCACGAACGACAATGACAAGGTCGTTTGCGTACCCTTGCATATCATATCGGAGTTCAGTCATACTGTGCAGCAGCTCATCCACCACCAGTGTCCATAAAAGCGGCGATAAAACGCCACCCTGTGGGCATCCTCTGGTGGATGTAAACTCCACAGTGGTATCATTGAGGGTAATAGTTGCCCTTCTGTTTGAAAGCATTGATTCGACCCATTTCACCGTGGTCGGGTCTGTTTGTTTACACACAAGGCCCTTGACCAGGAATTTGACAGGCGTGTTGTCAAATGCTCCCTCCACATCTAGGAAAGCTCCCAAGGCAATTTCACGGTCCTCAAGCGCCTTTTCGTTTTTGTTAACCAAGTTGAGAAGGGCAGTTTCGGTAGACCAGCCCTTGCGATAGGCGTGTTGTGAGGGGTGGATAGGTTTCACCATTTGGATACTTTCTCTGATGTGTAAATCGAGTATTTTTTCCATCGTTTTAAGAAGGAATGAAGTAAGGCTGATTGGTCGAAAGGCTTTCGCTGTACTGTAGTCCTTCCTGCCAGCTTTTGGTATAAAAATAACCTTTGCATTTTTCCAAGAAGAAGGTATATATCCACAGCAAAACTTGCTCTGTAGATTTTAATTAGATGCGGCCGCAGTATCTCCAATCCCTTTTGGAGGAGTACTGGAAAGATACCATCCAGTCCGCATGCTTTATATGGTTTGAAGGAGCCTATGGCCCATTCCAGCTGCTTCGGGCGGATTACTAAAGCGGCTCTTCTCCAGTCCTCAGTACGAGTTCTATGTTGGAGGGCCGGTTCGTTTGCAGCAGCACCGCTGCAATCCGCACCAGGGAAGTGAGCTCTGATGAGCTCAGTCAGAGTTTCATGCTCACTTGAGGTGTGAGTTCCATCTGGTCTGTTTAGTATGCCCAGATGGCTGGCCTCTGACTTAGAGAGCATTTTGTGAAGTCGTGCTCCCTGAGGCAGACTCTCCACTTCCTCGCAGAGCTTCCTCCACGAAGCTCTTTTGGCTTTCCTAATTTCTTTGTTGTAATTGGTTAGAGCTCTTCGGTACTCCTCCCAATCGCGAGTCCGTTTGGCCCTATTGAATAACCTGCGAGTTCTCTCTCTAAGCTTTTGCAGCTTAGAGCTCCACCATGGTACCTTCCTCTTTGATGTCTTTTTTTTCAGCGGGCAGCTGTCAGAGTAGGCAGAACGTATGCCTTCCTCTAACATTGTCGTCGCTATTTCCAGGCCATCAGGAGTCTTGATACTGCCAGGCAATTCCTTAAGGTTTGCTTTAAATTGGCACAATAGGATTCCCAGTTTGTAGATCTGGGAATCCTATATGCCATGACTTGGTCGTCGATTGATGCCATAAGTCCGAACGCAATGTGTCGATGATCAGACATCGAGGTTTCGTCGCTCACACGCCAGTCAGTAATATGCCTCGCGAGATTTTGAGTGGCAAAGGTTATATCCAGGACCTCAGCTCTGGATTTCGTTACAAAAGTAGGATTATTGCCCCGCTTCAGTATGTAGAGGTTCTTTACTAATAAAAAGTCATGGAGCAACTCACCTCTTCTGTTGATGTTGCTGCTTCCCCAAATTGTGTGGTGGGCGTTCGCGTCGCATCCCACCAGGAGCTCGGCACGGTGCTTGCGGGCGTATTCAACGACCCGCTCAAGCTCCTCAGAGAGGTTACTGTTCTCTCCGGGAAGGTAGGCCGAGCAAATAATGACTCGGGAGCCACTCCACCCTTTGAGATTGCAGAACGCTGCAACCAGGTCGTCGGTGCACAACTCTGAAATTGGTAGGAGCTGTATATTCTTATTATACACAATGCATGCTCTGGGCTTAGTGCCGTTGTTGTTAACAAGTATCTTACCCGCGGTGTTGAGTCCCAGAACTTTGATGCCACGAATCCAGGGCTCTTGGAGTAATGCGAGGCTAGCTTTCCCCTCCTTGAGGCAGCACTCCATCACAGCGGTCGCAGCCACAGCATGATGGAGGTTAGCCTGGAGGAGCCTCGCTGGTTCCCCGGTAAAGGCCATTACTTACCGGGGCAAGGTTTGCGCGACCCGGATGGTTTCGGTTTGGGCTTTTGCTGCGGCCCCATCAGTCCACAGTCAGCCCTACCTCTACCCCGTGCCGCAGGGTTGCCCCTGTAGGCACCCCTACCGGCATATTTTGGCACTCTGGCAGAACCAAGAGGCGGTCGCACCGCATGAATCCGGGTGTTCGCCTCACTGGCCGGCTCCGTGCCGCCAGCCTGAGGGCGTACTCTTCGCACCCCAGTGGGTTGTGGCTCGGTCCTACTCGGCCCGGGCTTTGGGTCTGATTCCTGACCACTCCTGACCTTAAAAGTGATGTTTTTAAAGCCAAGAGCAGCCATGAAATTTCGTCCACGGAGTGCCTCCACAGAGGGCTCGTCCATGGAGAACGTCACAAGCTGACCATTCTCCACAGCCCTACTGTGCAGAACCCTCCACAGGCCAACATTCAGACCCGTGTTCACATTCTCCACCTCACTGGTGGGCAGAAATGTCACCGCGATGGTCGGTTTGGGCAGCTCACTCTCGGGTATAATTGAGAGTTTTGCCCCGTCCCAAGGCGATAGTTTAGGGATTACCTCCACAACCCAGTTCGTTGAGACCTGATCCATGCATGTGATCAGAATCCAGCCTGGCTTGTGGGTGAAACCTCCAAATTTTGGTTTTACGCTCTCCGATTCGATCCCAATGATGGCCCGAACCAGAGCGCTATGCACCAATTTCATCTGGTCCTCCGTTATCGGCGTCGTGTTCTGAACACCGATACGTGACGACCCCGCCACCTGTGAGAATAATGGAGGAGTATGTGCCTCGGCAGTGGCAGACTTTTAGGCCTGCGGCTGCGTGCGAGGTGACTCCTCCTCGGATCGAGTGCGCTTAACCGCCCTCGCATCCTCCAGTGGTGGTTTTCTGTCCGGAATTTCGGCCCAGGTTTTGCGGCATAGGGTTAAGGCCTCTTCAGCGCTTACACCCGATGCTTTCAGCCTTTGTAACCGTTTCCGGGCGGCTCCTGATAATCGGAGTGGTCGACTTGCAGGGTCCGTCTGGGCGGTCCCAGGAGTCTTTCTGGAGTCAGTACTGCCTCCAGCTTCCTCCTGGCTCGTCCCAACGCCTGCCTCATGAACATTCTCCGAGGAGGCAATTAACTGCACTTCCGTCGCAGATGTGGTTCCCTCCATTGGCTGGGGGGAGGATAGTAGCAAGTTCTCAATGTCAAGTTCTTCCATATGAGTCCCACGAGTAGCTAGGGATATAAAGGTTGCTGACTGGCAGAGCCCCGCTTGCCGGCCAGAAGGGCATTGGATACACCCCGAGGCGCCCGGTATCGGGTGGCACCGTTTGCGACTGTACTTCCCTACAGCCATGCATCCTTAGGCACGGTTCGCATTACACCATGGATTGGGTTTTGGAGCGGGTGTCGACAGGAGTTGTGAGATTGAAGGGAGTAGTGGAGGTGGATAGGTTGGACTGTTGGATGTAGAGGTTCGGCTTTGTGTTTTAGTTACGTTTGTTCCTGAGGGGATCAAACCAATAACAGGCAGCACCACGGGAAGGAGAACTCCATCAGCCTTGCTATGAGGATCTACACGACTTTTGCGCTCCCCCTCCTAGCCGTTCGCCAGTCTATCACTTGGAGGAAAGGTGAATAGACTGAGGACGCGTGCATCCTAAGATAAAAGTCATCCATAGAATGCACCTGCCCCTGTCCCAAATTTACAATTGTATATATTTATTCACTTTTATATGTATATATATATATATATATATATATATATATATATATATATGTATATATGTATGTGTGTGCGTGTGTATATGTGTATACAAGTATGTATTTGTCTAAGTATTTTATATGCTATATTAAACGGATAATTTGTTAAGTAACCGTTAAAAGATTAATCTATTTTCAATAGCGTTTCTTTGTTCTCTTTTGTTTGTATTTAGTATAAGTGTACCGCACTATCTCGTACTCCCTCTCTCACACCAAAGAGTAACTGGGAGAGATCTCTAAAAGAGATAAGTAATCCTTTGTACTACATTATTTTTTGTATTTGTTTTTTTTATTGGTACATAAATAAATAAATAATAAATAAAGATGAACGAATTAAATATAATATTTGATGCTCTTTGATTGGAAATGATATTAAAGTGACAGGAAAATGATATCTCAATTGCAATTCAAAGTCCTAAGCAATATCAGAACCCTTTGTTACTGACGTTTTGTAAATCCATTTAGTTCAAATTACTTTAATGGTTCCGTGGGATGGCAATAAAATAATATATTTATAAAGTATATAATTTTTGAAAACAGGTCAAGAAATAACATATCATTTTACAGATAGCATATAGATATAATAAATATCATTAACAGTCTTACAATGTGTATCCGAAGTCGATATCATATTACATATACATATTAGGAGAATTTTATTCTCATCATGACATAATTAACAACAAATAGCATTTAACTGTCCGCCGTTTGACTGAGCGCTGTTTGGACTTGAGGTCTCTGTCACAAAGACGGAGAGAGTGGCCTCTGTTCACGTGTTCTACGGCCCTCACAAAGGTTTCCCTCGTCAGTGTTCATGTCTGTCCAGATTTTGGAGGAGGTCGTGAAAGCTCAAAAAAATATCTGGGCCTCATTCCGGACGGAATATGAAGCTACGGGTCCCATTTCTCACTTCTGGACTAGAAGCAGGTATACACCGCAGGTGCTTTGAGGAGGTGCAGGTGCGTTTCTTGTTACTGCTGTAAATACAATAGAGAGAAAAATATTTTATATCTATATTATATGCAACAGAACCACAACGATAGTGTATCACGGGTTCTTAAATATTTCATATCGTATTAAGCCTATAAAAGGATAAAGCTTACAACAGCGCCGTAATAAGTCACAATGAGATTCGATTTAGTCATAACGTTCCTTGCGTGTCCAATAATATTCGCATTGAATGATGAATTTATTGATTCGGCCGTAAGCTACTTTAAATATAAACATACTTTCTTCGTGTGTGTATTAACATGTGACAGTTACAGTGAGTATCGATAACTTATGATCTCGAGTTTACATTTCAATTAATTACCGTTAATCTTGTCCTGTAGCGCATAAACTTGCTAAAGTAGCGTCGCATAATAATCTGGCAATTTCAAGTGTTAACTTAATCGGTTCGGAAGAGCGAGATGAGAGCGAGATTGATCTCTGCTTAAGTCAAACATCATCAAGCATAGGGGTGCTTATAAACTCAACATGTCCACTATTTGAACGTGTTCTTACATATGTGGGTATTTCTATATATTTTTTAATCTGTCATTCGTTTGTAATTTTTTATTTCTCATATATTTCTCTTTGATCAGGCATCTCAAAACAATTTATTCGACTCCAAACACAAATGGGTAATAATGTGTGAGAAAACTGACCGTGAAGCTGTCGGAGAGCGATCTAACTGTTCTGAACCAAGTCGCGATATCAATGTTCCTCTTTTATCAATATTAAGTAATCTCAATTTAACTATAGACGTTGATATCGTGGTGTCAGTTAACACAGGTGATCATTTACTTATATTAATTATAATCCTTTAGAAACTCGACAAGATTTATTGCTTTGATATATGGTGTTTGACTTCTATTACTTTCAGCAATAATTATTTTTTCTGTCTAATCATAAAAAATTTAATATTTCTAACAAAAAAAAACTTTTGTAAATATTTGAAATAAGGTCCAGAGGTCGCTGGTCTATGCCTTTATCAGTGTTGATGTAATTTTAATACTTTATGATTTACAAAACTTTATTCTTCATTCGACCAAATTATTTTTTTTCGTTCTAATAGGTGTAGGTCGTTATTGTCTGTTTGACGTGTACAATTTCGGTAAACAAAGAAGCGGAATTTTTGTGGTTGAAGTTGTTGGAAACTGGAATAATGTTACAGGTAACAATGTATGAAGATTGTTTTTTGGCACAATCTGCGTCATTTATATTTAAATATGTAATTTTTTTAAAAATATTTATGGTAGTGTTTGTTGTTGTTGTTGTGATGAAATCAAATAAACCCTTCTTAACAAAACAAATTATTTTTCATAAAAAAAAAGTAATCCAAAATAAATTGTTTCGGCTTTTGATGCATCTTATGAAAATAATACGTTAATTTATTTTAATGTTAGTTAAGTTTGTTATAACTCTTCAAAATGATTTTAAATAGCAAAATGAAATTTGTTATAAAACTATACAGTGTTTATATTTGAAGGTCTAAATCTTACGACACTACATAAATATTACCGCCGGTTTGATTTCCATGGAATGATATTGAAATTGGTATTTGTTGTAAGTACAATAATTAAATGTCCTATCGTTTTATTTATTGAGTTTTTATTCGAATGGAGTTTTTATTTTATTAAAAAGCCAAGCCTCAGATATTTAAATAATAGTAATCTAATTCTATTGTTCTTGTTTCTTTCAGGACGAGTAAGTAGTGAAAGATGTCGAATTCTAACGCAAATATATTTTTTGCAGATGTCTAAAATACCGAAAGTTTTCGATCCTCAGGTGGTCTTAAATTGGAATCCTGATCCAAACGTGTCTATTTTAACTCATACGGGGTTCATTTTCCTGCACGAAGTCGCCGAAGTACATAACATTAGGTAGCGGTCACTTTGATACATGACTCTGTTGCATATTGTATGTATTTGAATATGACGTTATGATGTGTAAGCTATAGGGCTATCAATTTGATTAGCTTAGGCGGTAAAGTTTATGCTAAAATATTAGCGAGAAGAATGCAAGAGAGATCTGAAATTCTGTTGAGGGAGGCCCAAGGAGGTAGTTTTAGACCTGGAAGAGGGTGTACAGATCAGATCTTTTCCCTCCGCATGATCACGGAAAAGTTTTTGGCCGGAAACCAAAAGGTTTTCTGTGCTTTTGTCGATTTGGAAAAGGTGTTTGACAGTGTTGTGAGAGAGAAATTATGGGAGATACTGCCCCGATACAATGTGAGCGGACCCTTGCTACAGGCTGTAGAGTTTCTTTACAGAGATCACTCAGCCTGCGTGCGAGTAGGAGCTGGCATGTCACCCTGGTTTGACATCCAATCGGATGTTAAGCAAGGTTGCGCTATGTCAGCTTGGTTGTTCAATTTGTATTAGGATAGTTCGACGGAAGCTACGAAATTTTTTGCAGGTGTCTGCATCCGTCCATTCTACCAGTGACGGTGTCATGGCTAGTAGGGCTAACAGCAGAGACACACAAAAAAAAAATATACGAAATGGATGTGGAAAGGCGTATTTCTGCCGGTAAAAGAGTCAACGGTGCTTTGGCTGCATTGTAGAGATGGTGAAACGTTAGCATAGCTGCACGTTTGGCTGTACACAATGCGGTATTGCTACCGATGCTGTTATACGGCAGCCAATCATGGGTAACACAGAAGAAGAATGTAAGAAACATGAATGCTGGTGAGGAGCGTTCTCTTCGCAGAATATGCGGAATCGGTCTATCCGACCGAATCTGCAATGAAGAGATCCACAGAATGGCAGGTACTGAATGAATGAAGAAGATGAAGAATGAAGAAGAACGTGCTCAGGTGGTTTGGGTATGTTGAACGAATGAGTGATGAAAGAATGGCAAAAAAGATTTATATAGGAAAACTGAGCGGTAAGAGAGACAGGGGAAGACCTCGAGTGACCTTGGAAAACACTGTATCATGATACTGGAGGAAGGACACGTAAAAAGCATGAAGACCCCCCGGAGGGCATGAATGAATGTTGATGTCTGTGGCCGAGGCGAAAGAGGTATGCAGGGACTGTAGCGTTTGGCGCTCCGTCGTCTCTGGCTACACCGAAAGGGATATGGCGTGAAGATAAATAAATAGATTTATAGATCAGACGAAAAGGAATTGTATATTATAAACCAATAATATGTATATTTTTAAAGTATATAAGACTACATATATTTAAAATCTGCTACGTTCCTATTTATGTCGATTTTTTTTTCCTATTTTAATCAAAACGTTTATTTCATAGATTTAATTACACTATTTTTGATATATGGGTTGGTGATTACAACAAGGAGCATACCGTAAGTATCACTGTACTATATTCAAGATATGTGTCCTCAAAAATATGAATTTATAATTACACTATTACTTAGTCTAATCTAACTATTATATTCTCAGGCTGTTACAAATAGTCTTTATTTTCAAGAACAAGACGTAACTCCTGTACTGAGACTGCTGCCGACACATGTGGATAAGTTTGATGTGACATTCCCGGTTTCACACGTCGAGTGAGCGATTGAGATTACTTTATTGTGGAAGTTTTTTATATTGAAACACTTACTTCCTTCAAATTATTATTTTTCAGAACCCGATACTTCTACAAAATTCCGTCACATGGAATCGGGAAATTTGAGAACCAATTCCTTACACCGCTTTCACCAAACACGTGGTGGTGCTTTTTAGGGATTTCAGTTCTTTGTGGAATAGTTCTGCTTCTAGCAGCCATTCGGGAGAGAAGACCGACTTCGTTACCTTATGCTATATTCTCCATACTAGCCTTGATTAGTCAGCAATGTATATTTAGTAATTAAATGTAATTATTTTATAATCGAAATCCTAAACTCGGTAGTGACATACCATCTCTGTTTTAGTTTTCGAAGAACAAGAACAACAAAGAGTATCTTCAGGTATATTGATATTTGCAAATATGTTATAAAAGTGTCTGATAAAAAACTAAATTAAAAGTGTGTTCATGTTTATTGTAGTTAGAAAACTGGTCATGCTGGTAACAGAAGTGTTTTGTCTCCTGATCTACAACTATTACACAAGCAGTGTGGTCAGTTGGCTCTTAAACGCGCCACCTCCTTCCATAAACTCCTTGTGGGATCTTCTTGATAGTCCACTTCAGCCAATTCTTGAGGACACAGGATACACTTATTCCTGGTTGCAGGTATTCCTTTTATAAGCCTCGGATACCTTAATATTAATAATATATTATGTTCTAATGTTCTGATAACTTTTGCTACATGATACAGTCAAACGTTTAACTTTTTATTTCATTATAGTTAAAAGATTACTACTACAATAAAAAGTACGCGAAGGCTGAGGATGAATTGAAAAAGAGATTACTGAATCTGAAGAAAAAAGGAAAACCAATATTTAAGCTTGTTAGGGATGGCATCGCTATGGTGAAAGAAGGCGGTATAGAAGTTGGATAGTTTAAAATTTAATTTTAAATGTAATTTTGAAATTCCATTTTATTGTATATCTTAATTTGGTAGGCTATGTATATCACGTCGAAGTGGACAGTGCGAATAAAATAATTGCTCGAACATTCGACCAGCGTGAGCTCTGTGACCTGGGTTCCTTACGCTCACTGGAGAGGGAGTTACTGTATATAGCCGTGCAGAAGAATAGTCCCTATAAGGAATTCTTCGTTTGGAGGTATCTTAGTATGAGAAATAATTTTATCAATATAAATATTTTAATAATTGTCTGTGGATAAAACAATTTCTTATATATTTATCAATGAATGACCTCATGCTTACCAAAATTGGTTTAGTTTACTGTAGATTTATATAGAGTCGATGGAAAGTTTTGACTTATTTATACATATAATTGGTGCTAAATCTGAACTATGAGAAGGGTGGTCCAAGATATCGACACCATCTCATTCATTAATGATTAATCGCTATCATGACAAAGTTACATGCCTTCTGACCATTGTCTTTTAACGACACCTGGAATTTATTCCTCCTAGTGCATGGAATCTTGGTTTCATGTGACAGATTATAAATGTAAATTAATGTCGTTATAATTTTAGTCCTCTGCGGTTACTAGAAGCGGGTGTACTAAAGCGTGTACAGTTAAGAACTTGGGGTCACGCTAACCGATGCGAAGGAAGCTCCCCGCGGGCGCTGGCGCTGGGCGGCGCTGCGCCGGCGTTCATCGTACTGCTCGGGGGATACTTAGTGGCAGTGGCCATTGTACTCGCGGAAAGGTATTTTAACAATATTATTAACTAATATTAAAGGTTAATCTAAGAGATAAATAATTTTCGTTGTATTACTAATTGCATTTTTAACGGTTTCAATTTTGCAGATTGATTTGGAATTATCGAATGAGGATCTCTGAATAAAACCTATAAGAGCAAATAGTAAAACTGTATTTTATCGATATCATATTTACTAATATAATGTTTCTAAAAATTATATAAATATGCACGTTTGATATAAAGATGCACGATGTAGAAAGCTTTGTACCTACAATATGAAGCCATATTGTAGTACACCTGCTACAGAGGGTTGTGATGTATTTGTTGAAGCCAGGTGGCGGCCTTTACGTGAGTTGGATTAAAAATGTTATATTAAAAATATGATTTTGTTTCTTTTTACATAGTATACTGTAGTATGATAATAAATTTATATATCGGTTACTTCAGCCAGTGCTTCAGCGAATAAAGCTGATCAATAGCAATGTTACATATATAACACAACACCAATCTGTACAGGTAATAAAATAATGTGAACCGGAAGAGTTACAACTTTCCTTTGTATCATTAGTAATTAGTCTGTCTCAGAGTCATCACCACTCTGTGTTGTAATAGATGTTCATGAATCTACTGCTCCTTAGACCAGTCAGTGATTAATTAAGTTCATTATAATTTTAACTGATTGTATATGAACAATTACATCTAGCAACAATTAACACACTTCTTTCGCATAGTTACAAAAATCTGTATTACAAATATTCCGTATTAGTTATTATTCAGTTTCTATGATAACTGAAAGGTACTGATAAAATTATTGAATATTTTTAAGTCAATGTAAACCATAAAGTAACCTTCAAAACAATAGATTACATCTTTTAAGGGACTTGATCCAGTGATTATATTTTGTTGTAGAAGTGACCTCACAGGTAATTTTCGTTAAATTACATTAATTAATTTAATTTTGTTTTTTTTTTAGGGTGGTCATTAACAAAGAAACATCTGTGCTTTAAATTTATTTTACTTTTATTTTAAAATTATTTTTAAATTCAATTAATAATTCTATGTTTATTTACACCTATAACTAAAGTGTATGTAATAGTTAATCTTTCTCGTTTATGAATGCGTATTTCTTTGAAAGTGCACCACACATACCTGCCTGTGACATAACCTTTCTGAAGAAACTAATCAAGAAAAGAAACTGATTAAGTGCACCTAAATAGTGAATATGGCAACCATCCAATCAATTGCTGAGGCACAGAAGTCATTGAGTTCACAACTCATGGCTCGAATGGCTGACTTTGAATAACAGTTGGTTGTTAAAATGGCAACTAGTCGTGATCCTGTTTCACGTCTGAGTGAGGAGTTCCATTGCTTTAAACAGCATGTTTGGGATATTTAATCAATTCTACAACGTCAAGTTGAAGAAATTTTTAAATCTGTTGACGCTACTGAGACAAGATATCGATATAAGCTTATTTTATTGTCTGGTGTCCCTGAAAATCATAATGAGGATTTAAATGACTGTATAATATCCATCTTCCATGATAAATTAAAAATCAATAATTTTGTATCTTCCTCTTTAAAATCTTGTAGCCGCTTAGGCAGAATGTCGACAAACAATAAATGTAGACCTGTTTTAATTAAATTTTGTGATTTGTAAACTAGGTCTTTAGTGTGGAGTAAGAAGTCTTATTTAAAAGGCTCCCCCTATGTCTTGAATGAATATATTGCAGACTTTGTTTTTATCAGCTCGTAAGCATCTTGGCATGAGAAATGTGTGGACACACAATGGCAGTGTTATCTTAAAGCTGCCAACTGGCCAACTGCAGAGGATCCTCAATCAAGATGAGTTAGATGCTGTAATGTTAGAATATCCTATTACACAATCAGAACCTGAAAAGTCATCGCAAAATGTTTCAGTGTCAGTATCCACTTTTGAGCCCGGTCGCACTAAAAGAGTTATTATTAGTAAGAAGAAATAACGGTACATTTTATTTATGTTTTCCTTATCTAAAAGTATCTAGTATTACTTGTTTTTCTATAGTTTAATTTTATTTTTTACATTTGATATATTTATGTAACTTTTTTATTGTTTATTGAGCTGAGCGAAGCGAAGCTCTTTACTGGTCACATCGCAAAAAATGCGAACTCTCTGTTCTTAAAAACTATTCGAGCTACGTTAACGAAACTCGCCACAACGATTGCGAGCATAAGGCGCTAAGCATATTAATATTTAATTTTGTAAAAATTGTAATTCTAAATTCAGTATAATGTACTAATTAAGTTTAGGACAATTTACGTGCTAGCTCAGAAACTACACACCACAGTTTCAGAACTCGGCATGGTGTTTGATGCTACATTGTTTTATGACTGTGCAAAATTTCGGATACTTTCGATCGTCAGATCTTAAACAATTAACAGAACTAATTTAATTCGATTAGTGACTCACCAGCGCGCCTGCTCGATCCACGAGTTACGAGTGGATTGAAATCTAAGAATCATCTCATACATAATCTCATACATCGCAGAACTGACTATAAATTTATCAGAATGCAGTTCACATTGAGCTCGAATCACATTAAAAGAATGGTAAGTATATACTTACGTCCTTATATATTAATTTAGTTTTGAAAAATATAAACTATAATTTTATATATATTATACATATTCTATACAATAACAATAAGTATTGTTAACAACCACAATTTGAATAGGCAACCATTTTATTCGTTACCACATAGTAAAAATGTCATCTTAAATTTGTTTGGTTTATTTTAAAGTCTCTAATGTTTTACCAATATGATTAAGACAGTTTACATTGCCCACGGTAAGTAATACGAGTGAGAGGCAGATAGCGTTCCGTGAGATTGTGAGCGAGACGTCATTAGTTCCTATGACACTTGACGTCTCCTTAACTCATCTGTCACGAATTATTATATTATCTCATTATCATAAAATGGAACGTGGACGAGGCAGAGGAAGAGGCAGACGGCGTGCATAGTAGTGGCATATCGCGATACACAGCAACTTCTGTCCGTTCACAACAGTATCGAGATAGTGCAGCCACACATATCACGCTTCCTAATATCGCAGTAAATAAGCGTCGATTCAATAAAGCATTAGAAAAATTTACATACGTTTCCTATTCTAAATGTTCAAGAATCGATTTAAAAGAAGCAGAAGTTCTCTATACTTGCTCTGCATGCTGTTCCATTCTAACAACAGGAATGTTCACCGCAGTAAATTTTATGGATCCTGGGGCAGTGCCACCACAATTACAAGGGCTGACACAGATCGAAACTATACTCATTGCACGCATACAACCCATTATGCGAGTGTATCGGCTCAGGGCAAGCGGTGGGCTCGGACAGTTTCGTTATGCAGGACATATTTTAAACGTCGAACAAGAAATTCAAACTATGGCATATGTACTTCCTCAACGACTTGCAGATCTGCAAATAATCATTGTACGACGCGAAGCAGCAACAGGCTTTCAAGACTTTCGTGTAAGACGTCAGAAAGTGCTCGATGCTCTCCGGTGGCTGAAACAAAATAACGAATTTTATCAAGACATTCCGATTGATTTGAATAAACTCGACAGGCTACCGTCTTATGATATAGATGTAACAAGCCTCCTACATATGCAGAAGAAGGAAACAGCGGAACGGACGACGTTACCGAAGATGATGACGTAGTTGAAACTGCAGTTATCAATTTGCCTTATGTTACAACTGATCAACAAGTAACGAATCGCTTAGCGTGACCATCGTCAACTGATCAGCCGATTAACGAATACAGAGAGGAAGGCTATATTGTAAAATGTTTTCCACACCTGTTCCCGACCGGCAGGGCTACTTTTAACTGCAGTAGACGAACAGAAAAAAGTAAAATTTAAAAAATGGGTTAATTTTTTGATGCATTATCCAGACAAACGGTTCGCCCAGGATCCCAGATTTTGATTCCTTTGCTTGAATACAGGTCAAAGGCATAATAGTGGTACTAAGTGCTCAATGTATGCAAACAAGCAACACTTCTCTGGAACTGTTGAACAACTAGCTGCACGTCTGAAACTACAGCCTTCGCTATTGAATAACCTTCTCGCTTTCAATTCAGGAATCAGAGGAGATGCAAATTAAAAGCAATAATCGACCAACTTGGCCTCCTAACAATTTTCCTTACACTAAGCGCTGCTGATCTGTGGTGGGCAGACATTCAAAAACTGTTCTCAGTAGGCGATAGTGTTTTTGAAAACGAGAAGAGTCTTGCAAGGCATATGCAAAGACATTTAAACGACAACCCACAAATGGCAGCTGAGCACTTCGAGAAACTTGCTTATTTTCATGAAAGAAGCCGAGAAAATTCTGAATCTCAAATACTTTTGGTACAGATTTGAATGGCAGTACAGGGGATCAGGACATGTTCACATCATAGCTTGGATTCAAAATGCTCCTGATGTACGAACATTCGATGCTTTGCCGTGCACAGAGCAAAAGTTAGCTCAGCTCACGACCCCGCTTGCGTGACCTAGTACTTTTACAATCTTTTTGTTTTACTAATTTATTTGAGTAATGAACTGAATTCACAAATACATCATTTTAATTATAGATTTCCATGCTTTAGAGACTTTTCAAAAGTTTCTTGTGATTGCTAAGGTGATAGAGCCTAGCTGTAGTCACCCGACTGCAGCTCGTATTAGGCTGGCTCGACCGGGGAAGGACCACCCTTTCACAGAAGACCGACGCGTAGTAACCAAATTCATTTGGTTATGTTCCGTCGGTGAATGAGAGAATCCGGAAGCCCAAACCCCCATTCATTCCAACTTGAACGCCGTCCACTATCATCTAGAGACGGCACAGCCGGCCTTGTTGTTTCTGACGGAGACGCAGATATCTCAACCTAGCGACACAGCGTACCTGTCATACCCCGGGTATAAACTAGAACACCATTTTGTACCACACGCCGGGGTATCTGTGTTCGTAAGGGAGGATATCTGCTACCGTCGCCTTCAGGTTTTTGAAGGTCGGGACCAGTCTGTACTCTGGCTTCGCGTGGACATGGACGACCGTGTCAGAGTCTACGCGTGCCTCTACAGGTCCCATAGTGGTAATGCAGAAACGGATCAACTCTTGGGCCATGTTCAGGCGAAGATTGACGATCTGCTTTCACAGACTCCCTCCGCTGAAGTCGTAGTCCTCGACGTAGTCGGACTTCAATGCGCACCATACCGATTGGTTAGGGTCACGTGCCACCGACTACGCGGGGAGATCTGTGTTTGACTTTGCTCTGGCAAATTGTCTGTCCCAATTGGTCAAGACGCACACTCGTCTACCGGACGTGGACAGCCATATGCCCTCTTTGTTGGATCTTCTGCTGACTACACACCCCGGAAAGTACCAGGTCACTGTCGAGGCTCCGTTAGGGTCCTCTGATCATTGTCTGGTACGAAGTGTAGTGCCCATTCAACGTTCGGCTCGCACAACAACTGCGACTCGACGCGTTTGGCACTACAAGTCAGCGGATTGGGATGGAATGCGGTCCTTTTTTGTATCCTACCCATGGGGGCCGATTTGTTTCCCTTCCAATGATCCTAGTGGCTGTGCTGCGGCTGTAGCTGATGTGATACTACAGGGCATGGAACTATTTGTACCAAGCTCTGTGGTACCACTTGGTGGCAGATCGCGGCCTTGGTTTGATGCGTCTGTCAGGGCTGCAGCAGGTGGCAAACGGCAGGCTTATCAAGCTTGGGCCAATGCGTTAGTCACTAAGGATCCGAACTCTAGAGTTCTGAAGAGGAAATATAATCGTGCCTCCAGATTCCACCCGCCTGGTACGCGCAAATTTTGGGCGCTTTCAAAGGCCACTCTAGGCAACTTTAGCCAGCCGTCCCTACCGCCGTTGCACATGGGGAATGATTCTCTGGCCCACACGGCAAAAGAGAAAGCCGATCTCTTGGGCACTCTTTTTGCCTCCAACTCGACTTTGGACGACCAAGGGAAGACACCGCCTATCATCTTCATCATCTTTAATCCAATATTATTAATCTGGGAAAACGCTTCCGCAGAAAAAAAGGGTAGGTACAAACTTCATTTTTCTTTTCTTTCACTGTCACTGCAGTCTTCAAGTAAAATTTATGTGACAAAGGATGCATGCAATCAGTTGATAACACTATCTTTGAACTTGACGTAGACATTCCTACAATGAATTAAAAGGCAACTGGTTCGAGATATTTTGATAGAAAATGTAGTCTAGTACTAAGGAGAAATTCATTCAAAGAATTCCATTTAGAGTTATCTTGTTAAAATATTGGTAGAAAAGTTATAAATGCATCAAATAAGGTTTTTGTCACAGTAAATATAGTAATTTAATTTTACTTACTTTAGTGAATTTGAAAAGCATAGATAAAAATATAATTCGATGGTCTTAATGTACCTTATATTTTATTAAAGTTAAAAATCTATGTATATATTTTTAATAGTTCTTAAAATATGTTGAATTCAAAATAGAAAATCTCTTGCCTAGACTACACTAGACTTCTTTTTTTGGTATTTTACGTCATATTACAAAATAGAAATCGGTATAATAATCGGCCAGCCTCTGTCCCTAGGGGACAGAGGCTGGCCGATTTTCTGGAGAAAGAGGGACTCTTTATGATGAATTCCTTCTTCCAGAAGCCGCCTCAAAGGAAGTGGACCTGGTTAAGTCCCGATGGTTCCACTAGAAATGAGATTGACTTCATCTTGACCACTAGACGCCAGATATTCAACGATGTTCATCATTTCATCTAAAGCTCATATTCAAGATCTCGAAAGCTTTCAACTTGAATTATCGAACCGCTTCGCTTGCCTAGATGATTGCGCATCCGTGGACCAAATTAACAACAGGTTGGTAGAAACTGTCCATACGGTCGGAGGAAAATTCTGCAGACCCGGCCGTAAGAATAGACCCCAAAAACTAGCCAACGAAACTCTCAAACTTATGGCGGAACGACGCGCGTTGGCACTTCAGTCCCTCAATGATACCGAGACTTATAGGCAGCTCAACAGACGCATACGGAAATATCTGCGACACGACATCCGTATTTTCAATACTAACCGTATTAAAGATACTATAGAGCGGAACCAAGGCTCCAAAGTGTTTGCGCGAGATTCGTCAATTGGGCAAAGCCGGTTATCGAAGTTGAAATTGGGGGATGGAAGCACAGTGTCGTGTAGGGCTGACATTTTGAGGGAGATCGAGAGGTTCTATGGACACTTATATACCTCGGTCGCTAAACCTGTTGATAGCTTAGCAGAAGACCCAAGAGCGGAGCCTACCCGACACTATTCCGATGAAATCCCGGACATCAGCTTGCACGAGATTCGCAGACGAACAAAAGTAAGCGACATAGCCCAACGGATTTGTAAGCTGAAGTGGCATATGGGCTGGGCTGGCTGGCTGGAATGGGCTGGGCATATAGCCCGCTCAAGTGACGGCCGATGGGGAAAAAGGGTCCTTGAGTGGAGGCCACTTACTGGCAAGCGAAGTAGAGGACGACCGCAAACTAGGTGGACAGAAGACATAAAAAGAGCAGCTGGAAACCAATGGATGCGGGCCGCTTTGGACCGATCGCGGTGGAAGTCAATGGGGAAAGCTTACGTCCAGCAGTGGACGCACGACAGCTGATAATGATGATGATGATGATAATAAAATTCCTAAATTATATAATAATAAAATTCTGACAGTTTAGTCAGCATATAAATAAAATATTCACTATACCTTTGACAAATTTACAAAAAATAAGGATAACAAAGAACTAAAACAATGTTATTTGTAAATAATATTCGTTAGCTATTTAATTCAATAAAAAAAAAATGTTTTGCATTTTTGCGAATGTTGTTTTTAAATCTCACGTATCAGTAAACAACAATTTGGAGCCAAATTAACCAGGACGTAGTTATCTGGCAGCTTGCCCTTAATTACCATGCAACTTGTACTAAGCTGGTGGTTTTCTAACTTGATAAGACGTGGTGAATTGGCAAGTGTATATTATAATTAACAATAAAACATGTACACAGACATTATGAATATGTTATTTATAAAGTTTTGTTAAATAACTGATACATAAATTGTTAAAATAAATTGTAGACTTACTGAATTTAAGCACTTCTGCTGTGTGTGTTGAAAGAGGAACAATAATATTAATAACATGTAAAACAGTCGTTATTACTTCAAGTAGTATTTGAATAAAAAAATTATATTATACTTAAAAATATTATATTGCTTTTATTTTTTATTTATATTCGCAGACTTTACAATTTGCTATTGCAATTTTGCTAAATATACCTTTTTATAATATTTGTCAGCATAATCTATTATATAAAAATGAATCGCAAAATGTGTTGGTAAGCGCACAACTCAACAACGCATGGACCAATCTTAACAATTCTTTTTTTTAAATATTCCTTGAAGCCCAAGGATGGTTCTAACGGCGAGAAAAATTCGAATAATTTCCAGGAAAACCCTAAAAGAGCCCTTTTCTTTTTCCTATACAAATATTTTAAATATAGAATAAATAACTAAATGTAGAGCCAATTTGAACTGTACTGTTATTCAATAAAGTTTATATTAAATTACAAGCACTCATTGTTATCTTAACAATTTAGGTATGTGGCTAACGTCGAAGAGTCAATTCGCGCTTTATTGTCTCTCCACAAAGTTCAAATTCAATCAAATATATGTATGTGCAGGTTCACGCAAAAGTGAAAATATCGTGAACCCGACCAAATTGAAAAGTCAAAAAATTTAAGAGCCATAGATTTGATTGGCCTTGGAATATTCTTTCTTTTGTTTTAGTTTTGGAATGCGACATAAATTGTCATCAGTATTCCCGTCATTGCATCTGTCAAACAAACTGCGTTAAAAAGCGTTTATAATATTTAATAATTAATTTTGATTGTTTTATATCGTGTTTTGTGCAAAGTGTTTTAATACCTGTGATTAATAATTATTGCATGTGACATAATTTAGGTGAGTATTTTCTATATGCCTCCTATAAGACGAAGTAATGTAGGTAGAAGAACCCGAACTGCTACAAACCAAACTAATTACCGATCTTATCATACTGCACAAGAACGTGACGACCGAAAAGAACGTGAAAGAATTCGTATGTTACGAACGCGGGAAGCGAGAGCGAGAGATTCAACCAATAATCCCGAAAGTTTGAATCGAGCTGCTTTCAATTATGAATTGTCAATTGACTACAGTAACCACCAATGTGTTACTATTGAATCTATGAACTTGGTTTGCTCTCATTGTAAGGCAAATGAAGCCAATGGATTGTGTTGCGCAAATGGGAAAGTGAAATTGATACCATTGGATCTACCACCAGAGCCATTGTACTCATTGGTTTCAGGAATAGAATCAGATTCCATACACTTTTTGTTAAATATCCAACAATATAACAATTGCTTTCAAATGACGTCATTTGGGGTAACAAACGTATTTCGGGAAAATTTCATGCCAAATTTTAAGGTAGGTATTATAGAAGTTAATCATTATTATTTTAGTGAACAAAATTTCCTGTTAATTAAGTAAAGGTGTGTCATTAACCTTTAGTTCCTTAATCCCCAAGAAATATATTACTTAGTCATAATATTATTAGGTGATTCAGTATTAGCAATACTTTTATTATTTTGAAACACAATATAATTATTTGATGATGGATATTAGTTACAACTAATTATTACATATTGACATACCTAAGCATATCAATTATAAATTAGGGATTCAAATTAGGAGACAGATATACTTTTTACGAACAAATATTGTTTATATTTGACAAAAATATTTTTTTTTAATTTACAGATACAAGGCCAACTATATCATAGCGCAGGTTCACTGTTACCAGTATCAGATAGCAATTACAAATTTCTGCAAATTTATTTCATTGGCAATTTACCACAAGAAATTGATATGCGTTGTTCAAATAACAATTCAGTAAAGAGGTCTATTGTAGAACAATTACAAACTTTATTTCATGAGTACAATCAATTGATTATATTGTTTAAAACTGCACTGGATCTGATGCCATCTGATAATCACAAAATTGTAATCAGAGCTAATAAAACACCTGTTGGCCAACATGCAAGACGTTTTAATGCACCAACTATTGATGAAGTTGCCATCGTAGTAGTTGGAGAAAACTTGGATTCCCTTGATATTGTTTTACATCGTCGGAATGATCAATTACAACGTATAAAGGAAACACACCACTCATATGACGCATTGCAATATCTCATTATATTTTGGCAAGGTGAAGATGGCTATGATTTCTCAAACAAGATGATAAATCCCATTACAGGTAATAAAAAATATTAGTTTAGCAAGGAGATATATTATCAGTCACTATATTATTTTTTTTTAATTTTCAATGTTATGAAAACAAAAATCTATTTTCAGGTTCTAAAACCAACAAAAAAGTCAGTTCAATGAACTATTATTCCTACCGGCTAATGATGACAATCACATATTCAAACGTCGGCGATTATATCACAAGTATGTTGTAGACATGTATGTTAAAATTGAAACGGAGAGATTAACATTCATCAGGTTGAATCAGACAAAACTCAGATCTGAAGAGTATATTCACCTTCGAGATGCGATTAATACTGATGGTAATGCACAGAATCTTAGTCGAATAACTATTCTTCCAGCAACATACATCGTAAGCCCTCGACATATGCATGAATATGCTCAAAATGCCATGTCATATGTTTGTCATTATGGTACAGCAGATTTGTTAATCACATTTCCATGCAATCCACACTGGATAGAAATAGACACAGCCAGAGTCTTTATACAAAAGTTGAAATCTTTAATGGATTTCATTGTGAAACATTTTGTGTTTGGAGAGACACGCCGCTGGATGCATTCTGTGGAGTGGCAGAAACGGGGTTTGCCACATGCACATATTTTGATTTGGTTAGTTGACAAGATAAAGTCAAATGAAGTTGATGCAGTAATATCAGCTGAAATCCCTAATGTAGAAGTAGATCCTGGATTGCATGAGGTAGTTATCAAAAACATGGTACATGGTCCCTGTGGAACTCTTAATCAAAATTTACCATGTATGGTGGATGGTAAATGTTCAAAACGATATCCACGGACATTAATATCTGAAACAATCACTGGTATTGACGGTTATCCTTTGTATCGTCGCCGATCGACAGCAGAAAATGGAAGTCCAACAATTGTCAAATTAAATCAACAAGATATTGAAATAGATAATCGCTGGATTGTTCCATATTCACCCATTTTATCAAAGACCTTCAAAGCACACATCCACGTTGAATCTTGCCATTCAGTAAAATCTATTAAATATATTTGCAAATATGTAACCAAAGGGAGTGATATGGCTGTGATTGGTATTAATGCAGAGAATTCCAATGATGAAGTTACCCAATACCAAATGGGTCGCTATGTTAGTAGTAATGAAGCAGTTTGGCGAATATTTTCTTTTCCTATTCATGAGAGACACTCTACTGTTGTTCATTTAGCTGTGCATTTAGAACATGGACAAAGAGTATATTTTACAGCACAGAACGCAGTAGATAGAGCTGTACAGCCACCATCTACTACATTAACCAGTTTTTTTGAGACATGCCAAAACAATGCTTTTGCTCAAACATTGTTATATTCTGAAATGCCAAAATATTATACTTGGAATCAATTCTCACGGAGATTTATACGACGGAAACAAGGAAAACCAGTTACAGGATACCCAGATGTATATTCTACCGATGTGATTGGTCGAATTCATTCAGTACATCCAAGCAATAATGAATGTTTTTATTTACGACTGCTATTAATTAGTCAATGTACGTGGCCCAACATCGTTCCAACATGTACGAACTGTTAATGGTGATTTGTGTGGATCATACAGAGAAGCTTGCCAATATTTGCGATTGCTAGAAAATGATGCTCATTGGGATCAAACTCTCAATGATGCTGTAATATCATCACAAGCTCATCAAATACGAACATTGTTTTCTATAATCATATCAACATGCTTCCCATCAAACCCAAAGGATCTGTGGATCAAGTACAAAGATAATATGTGTGATGATATTTTGTATCAAATACGGATTAGAAGGGGAAATCCAAATATACAAATAAGCGAAGAAATTTACAATGAAGTATTGATTTCAATTGAGGACATGTGCTTGATGATGTCAAACAAACTATTATTTCAATTAGGTCTGGCCGCGCCTGATCGTCCAATGCATAATGCTTTTAACCAAGAGTTGCACCGAGAAAAACTATATGATCTCAACACTTTGAAAGAATTAATTCAAACAAACCTTCCACTGTTCAATGAACAACAGGGTATGTATTTGATACACTTATGAAAGTAATAAATGATAAAAGAGGAGGGATTTACTTCTTAGATGCACCTGGTGGTACAGGAAAAACTTTTTTGATTTCATTGATATTAGCAACAATTCGCTCACAAAATGAAATTGCACTTGCACTCGCTTCGTCGGGAATCGCAGCAACTTTGCTTGAAGGTGGTATAACAGGTGATTTATCTTTTAAAATTTAAATGTTTTGAGTTTAACTTATATTATATGGATTAGTAAAACCACCAAATATTTTTAATTATGAACATCTTATTAAAATGATAAAGTAACATATTAAAAAAAGGATAATTTTAGGATTTTTCTATCATATTATTTAAAATATTAAATGATAAAAAAAAACCACCAGAATGCTTAATATATATAAATCACGTGTCACGTTGTTTGTCCACGATGGACTCCTTAACTACTTAACCGATTTTAATAAATTTACACACCACGTACAGTTGACCTAACTTAAAAGATAGAATAAGTTTCAACTCAATTCATAGTCGCCATATTATTTTATTGCAAATTTTTTGTTTATTATTTTGTAGTTACCTCCTAACAATTCTGAAAGATGGCGGTATCTATTGACTGAATTGAGTAATTACGAATGAGGTATCTACAATACCTACCTTATTCGTAAGTTTAGTGTTCCAAGTTATTTACTAAAAACTTTGTAATATACAAATAGTGTTATAAATTTGGATAAAATTTAAAAAATAATTATAATTATTTTGTTTTGTTTTTTGCTTAATATCGACTGTAAGAAAACATTATGGTTTTCATGAAAGATGTACTCTGAAGGTTACCCCTTAAATAGTTCACTACAATGTAATATATCAAAAACAATAGTCACAGCAACGCGTGACCGGGTCTGCTAGTAAATAATATAAACATAAGTTGAACGCACAAATGTCTGGAAGCAATCTTTATAAACACAATCTATTACCTTATAAATGTATATACATTATGTTATTCAAACTTATGACACTTGTATAACTTTACAAATAATTCAAGAAAGTTCTTTATAGGATTGTTTGTAGCTACATAAGTTAGTTGTGGAACTCATTTTATTCAACAAAGTTATAATTGTGTCAATAATGATATGGATTGCGAAAACTCATCACAATTAAAGAACTCCGTAAGTTAAATACTTTGCTAAACTGGAAATACTTAATTATTGAGCTGAGCGAAGCGAAGCTCTTTACTGGTCAGATCGCGAAAAATGCGAACTCTCTGTTCTTAAAAACTATTCGAGCTACGTTTATGAAACTCGCCACAACGATTGCGAACATAAGGCGCTAAGCATATATTTAATTTTTAAAAATCGTTATTCTAATTTCAGTATAATTTACTAATTCAGTTTATGACAATTTACAGGCTAGCTCAGAAACTACGCATACCACAGTTTCGAAACTCGGCATGGTGTTTGATGCCACATTTCTTTATGATTGTGCAAAATTTCGGATAATTTCGATCGACAGATCTTAGACAATTAACAGAACTAATTTGGTTCGATTCGTTGACTTTTTCCTGATTATTTGGTTTGACACAATATGTCAATTAATCCAAGCTTTTATCATACTTCATCTCAGTATCGACTTTCTATTTGCTACATAATTTTTCACATACTTCATGCATTTGCATTAATACAGTAAACTGGTTATTTATCTCCCTGCATCAGAAGATCATCTCATATACTATTACTTAAAACTTTATAGACATAATGAAAAAAAAACCATTTATGTTTCTAAATTTTATTATAATACAGGAACCATCTCAATAAAATCCTAAGAAATGTATTTAGAATTTCGATTTTTATGAAAAAGTACTAGCAGACCCGGTCACGCGTTGCTGTGACTATTGTTTTTGATATATTACATTGTAGTAAACTGTTTAAGGGGTAACCTTCAGAGTACATCTTTCATGAATACCATAATGTTTTCTTACAGTCGATATTAAGCAAAAAAAAAAACAAAATAATTATAATTATATTTTAAATTTTATCCAAATTTATAACACTATTTGTATATTACAAAGTTTTTAGTAAATAACTTGGAATACTAAACTTACGAATAAGGTAGGTAGGGTAGATACCTCATTCGTAATTACTCAATTCAGTCAACAGATACCGCCATCTTTTAGAATTGTTAGGAGCTAACTGCAAAATAATAAACAAATAATTTGCAATAGAATAATATTGCAACTATGAATTGAGTTGAAAATTATTCTATCTTTCAAGTTAGGTCAAACTGTACGTGTAAATTTATTAAAATCGGTTAAGTAGTTTAGGAGTCCACCGCGGACAAACAATGTGACACGTGTTTTATATTTTTTCTTTTATCATTTAATATTTTAAATAATATGATAAATAAACCGTAAAATTATCCTTTTTTTAATATGTTATTTTATCATTTTAATAAGATGCTCATAATTAAAAATATTTGGTGGTTTTACTAATGCATATAATAAAAGTTAAACTCAAAACATTTAAATTTTAAAAGATAAATCATGAAATATGAAAAAAAACATTTTTATAATAAATACAACAGTTTTTATACAACTCGGCAGACTTTGATCTGTCAAATAGATTTGGAATGTGGCAGTTTATATTTCGTCCTTAAGACGTTCTTACTCTGCTGACCCTCACACATCGCCCTATCATCATGGTGACGGTTCTGTTCAGGAGAATTAAAGAAAAATGTCAGGTCGGGTGACCGAAGTATCTTCCACTTACTTCCACGAACTTTGGCCACCCTTTTGAAACCCACTAAAAACCCCGACTGGGATGTCTGCCGGAGGGCTTCAAACTAAGAGAGGAACTTAAGGTTCAAACCTGATTGAAAAATAATCTAAAGGGATAGTGGGAACCTAAAGGTGACAAATATTTATAAAATGGGTGCTTCAATTACAAAATATAGAGATAATTAATTATTTATTACTATTATTATTAACATAGGATTAATAACCGATGAAATAAAGAATAATGAAATAAAACGTATATAAGCATTTTCAGTAATCGCTTTATTGTAAATCAAGTGAATCATAATTATTAACAAAAATCTGTTTTATTTTTATTGTAGTGCTTTATGATACACAATGTTTTTTGTTTGATTATCTGGTGAATATACAAACAAATCGGATGGTTTTCCAACACGAGAACAGGCAACATACAATTGACCATGTGAGAAACATAGGTTTTCTAGATTAATGCCACAAACACCTAATGATTGCCCCTGGGACTTATTTATGGTCATATCAAAAGCAAGCCACACTGGAAACTGTAGTCGTTTAAATTCAAATGGTACATCAGTCAGAATCATTGCGATGCGTGGTATCAAAACGTCTTCTCCTTTATACTTTAATTTCAGAATAGTTGCTTCCATCACGTTGTTCAATAATTTTTTTATCGCTAACCGTGTGCCGTTGCAAAGACGCGGTAGGTTGACATTTCTCAACATTATAACCACCGATCCAACCTTTAATTGAAGATTGTGAGGGGGCAATCCTGGTAAATCCAGCGAGTTTAAAATTCAGGCGGATAGTTGATGATATCATCTTGGTTAGTAGCTGAATCAAAGGATGTATTTTGTTCTTGAATTTTGAAATTTAATTCATTTTTAT
Organism: Melinaea marsaeus rileyi; assembly: GCA_918358865.1. Taxonomy (NCBI): domain Eukaryota; kingdom Metazoa; phylum Arthropoda; class Insecta; order Lepidoptera; family Nymphalidae; genus Melinaea; species Melinaea marsaeus. The sequence goes on from OU911094.1 coordinate 10,788,801, forward strand.
CTATGTTTTTTGCAGCCCATATAGCCCGTTCGCTCAACCAAACAAAGTTTCTGTAATTTTGACCAACATTTGGAAACACCTTTTGAATAAGTTCATCTTTTGATCTAGTTAACTGACAAAAACTTTAAGGGAAGTTAATGCAATCAGTCCAGGTGTCTATAGGAAATTTGCCATTACCAATGTCAATGAGTTGTTTAGAGAATATGTCTCCAGATTGGTCAATTGTTGATCTTCCATTGCCTGCTGGACAATTGTTGATCTTCCATTGTCTGCTGTCGATCGGCGACGATACAAAGGATGACCGTCATTGTTTCAGGTATTAATATCCGTGGATATCGCTTTGAATATTTACCACGTACACGGTGAATTTTGTAAGAATTCCACAGGGACCATGTATAATGTTTTTGGTAACTCATGCAATCCAGGATCTACTTCTACATTAGGGATTTCAGCTGATATTACTGCATCAACTTCCTTTGGCCTTATCTATTCGACTAACCAAAACAAAATGTGTATATGTGGCAATCCCCGATTCTGCTACTCCACAGAATACATCCAGCAGCGTGTCTCTCCTAACACATAATGTTTCACAATGAAATCCATTAAAGATTTCAACTTCTGTCTAAAGACTGGCTATAATATCATGACGATCAATGGGTGATTGCCCAGGGAATAACTCCTGCTTGATTTCTAGCCAGTGTGGAATGCATGTAAATGTGATGAACAAATCTGATGTACCGCAATGACGAACATATGACATGGTATCTTGAGCATATTCATGCATATGTCGAGGGCTTCCGATGTATGTTGCTGGAAGAATAGTCATCCGACCAATATTCTGTGCATTTCCATCAGTATTTATCGCATCTCGAAAGTGAATATACTCTTGAGATCTGAGTTTGGTCTGAATCAACCTGATGAATGTTAATCTCTTCGTTTCAATTTTAACATACATGTCTACAACATACTTGTGTTATAATCGCCGAGATTTGAGTATGTGATTGTCTTCATTTTCACGAATCATTAGGCGGTAGGAATAGTTCATGGAACTGACTTTTTTGTTGGTTTTAGAACCTGAAAATATATTTTTGCTTTCATAACATTGAAAATAATAATACTAATATAGTGACTGATAATATATCTCCATAGCTAAAATAATATTTTTTATTACCTGTAATGAGATTTATCATCTTGTTTGACAAATCATAGCCATCTTCACCTTGCCAAAATATAAGGGGATATTGCAGTGCGTCATATGAGCGGTATGTTTCCTTTATACGTTGTAATTGGTCATTACGACGATGTAAAACAATATCACGGGATTCCAAATTTTCTCCAACTACAACGATGTCAACTTCATCAATAGTTGGTGCATTAAAACGTCTTGCGTGTTGGCCAACAGGTGTTTTATCAGCTCTGATTATAATTTTGTGATTATCAGATGGCATCAGATCCAGTGCAGTTTTAAACAACAAAATCAATTGATTGTGCTCATGAAATAAAGTTTGTAATTGTTCTACAATAGACCTGTTTAGTGAATTGTTATGTGAACAACGCATATAAATTTCTTGTAGTGAAATGCCCATGAAATAAATTTGCAGGAATTTGTAATTGCTATCTAACACTGGTAACAGTGAACCTGCTCTATGATATATTTGGCCTTATATCTGTAAATTAAAAAAAAATGATTTTTGCCAAATATAAATAATATTTGTTCCTAAAAAGTATATCTGTCTCTTAATTTGAATCACCAAATAATAATTGATATGCTTAGGTATGTCAATATGTAATAATTAGTTGTAACTAATATCCATAATCAAATAATTATATTGTGTTTCAAAATAATAAAAGTGTTGCTAATACTGAATCACCAAATAATATTATGACTAAGTAATATATGTGTTGGGGTTTAGGGAACTGAAGGTTAATGACCCATATTTACTTAGTTAACAGGAAATTTTGTTCATTAAAATAATAATGATTAACTGCTATAATACATACTTTAAAAGTTGGCATGAAATTTTCCCGAACTACGTTTGTTGGCCCAAACGACGTCATTTGAAAGCAATTGTTATATTGTCGAATATTTGACAAATAGTGTATGGAATCTGGTTCTATTCCTGAAACCATGATTCATGATTACAATGGCTCTGGTGGTGGATTCAATGGTATCAATTTCACTTTCCCATTTGCGCAACACAATCCATTTGCTTCATTTTTGTATTTCAATGCCTTACAATAAGAGCAAACCAAGTTCATAGATCCAATAGTAACACATTGGTGGTTACTGTAGTCAATTGACAAATCATAATTGAAAGCAGCTCGATTCAAACTTTCGGGATTATTGGTTGAATCTCTCGCTCTCGCTTCCCGCGTTCGTGATGTACGAATTCTTTCACGTTCTTTTCGGTCGTCACGTTCTTGTGCAGTATGATAAGATCGGTAATTAGTTTGGTTTGTAGCATTTCGGGTTCTTCTACCTAAATTACTTCGTCTTATAGGAGGCATATCGAATATACTCACCTAAATTATGTCACATGCAATAATTATTAATCACAGGTATTAAAACACTTTGCATAAAACACGATATAAAACAATCAAAATTAATTATTAAATATTATAAACGCTTTTTAACGCGGTTTGTTTGGCAGATGCAATGACGTGAAAACTGATGACAATTTATGTCGCTTTCCAAAACTAAAACAAAAGAAAGAATATTCCAAGGCCAATCAAATCTAAGCTCTTAAATTTTTTGTCTTTTCAATTTGGTCGGGTTCACGATATTATCACTTTTGCGTAAACCTGCACACACATATATTTGATTGAATTTGAACTTTGTGCAGAGACAATAAAGTGAGAATTGACTCTTCGACGTTAGCAACACACCTACATTGTTTAGACAAAAATGAGTGCTTGTAATTTAATATGAACTTTATTGTATAGCAATACAGTTCAAATTGACTCTAAATTTAGTTAGAAAATATTTGTATAGGAAAAAGAAAAGGGCTCTTTTAGGGTTTTCCTGGAAATTATTCGAATTTTTCTCGCCGTAAGAACCATCCTTGGGCTTCAAGGAATATTTAAAAAAAAAGAATTGTTAAGATTGGTCCATGCGTTGTTGAGTTGTGCGCTTACCAACACATTTTGCGATTTATTTTTATATAATAGATTAATTAGAAAATACTTTTTATTACATACTTATATAGGTTTTTTTTAATCACATAAATGAAACAAGTACAATATATGGATTTATTTATTTATATTTTAATATTGTCACTTATTCTTGCTTTAGTGTTCATGAACATGGTCACTGAAGCTTAATAGATACATCGGACACAGGCCGGGAGTAATGAAGAGAAAGACTGTTCAACCAACTATGATGACCTCTTTTGTAAAGACTTTGTAGGTATAAATAAAGTATTTAGACTGTCACTTTGATGGTGGTGTGATATTTTGATAAATTTACCTTTAATATAAAATTGTCTTGAGTATCTGGAAGTAAAAATCGTTTCCTTTTTAGTTTAATTCCTAAAGTATATTATTGAAGCCCAGGCATGACAATATTTTTGTATGAATTTGGAATTTTTAAAATGACTTGTCTGACACAGTAAGGATGAACTAAGTGCTCCTCCACCATCTCCTTTACTTTAAAATGTGTATTACGATATTAAGTTTGTTTAAAATTATCATTCAATCAAATGGAATTTCTTCCAAATCCCAAGGTGAGTATAACTTGCCTAACCTTCCAGCATTCTGATATCGTTTCAAAGCCTTTAAATAAAGTTAATAGCTCCTGTGAAGTTTTTCGTTGTACCCCTTAGAGACATTAGGGAATGTCGCGATATATTGCGATAATAGAATCGCAATATTATTAAATATATAAATTAAATTCTTAATGTAAATTCTAGATTCTAAAAGACTGTAAATATTTTTTCATGATACTAAGTCTACACTTAGTATCATAAAAAAATATATATAATCTATATTTTTTTAAAGTATATACAATCTATATTTTTTATGATACTAAGTATAGACTTAGTATCATAAAAAATATATATTCAATCTTTTAGAATCTAGAATTTACATTAAGAATTTAATTTATATATTTAATAATATTGCGATTCTATTATAGTAATAGGAAAGTTTGTAACCAATTTCATGTTAAAAATCCATTATTACGTTTGGTTTATGGAGAATATTTTGAAGTTATCCTAAATAATACTGTTAATACTAATCTCTAGTTCTATATCCTCAATGGTCTTATTTTTATTTTCTGATTTTGCTGTAAGTTTGTTAAATTTAATTTGTTTATCTTTTAAGATATATATAGACAGATACGTATATGATATGTTAATATCAAAGATAATAAATGTATTAATCATTACTTTAATATAAAACCTGTGAAGCTGTATATTAATTTTATTTAATCTGTATTAATGCTTCCTAACTGCGAACTTTTCACATCGGCAAATGATTTCTTAAAAAATAATCAAAGTATTGCAGAAAATGTTTTCTAAAATGGTACGACTTGAACGAGATCTTTTCGATTAAAGAAATAATATAAAAAAAATAATATCGTAGAGTACCAATAAGTTTTATGCTATTCTTAATCATGTTTTGATATAAGTACACGAAGTCGAGGTATTCAATTAAACTTAGCAAAAGAAGTGAAGTAATCTTGCGTGAGAGAGATATTAAAATATTTTGCTTAAACTATTTTCTGGAGAAAGGTTAAGAGTATCGTTACAACAAACTTTGATAAGTTAACATTTCTAACGATAACAAGGTAGGTATATAAGTTTATAAAAACTTTATAATAAGTAAATTTTTCTTGAAAGCAATGCTACGAGGAGTTTTGGTCTAGAAAGGTATTCTAAACTCGCCTAGTACAATAGTGTAAAGTACTAACACGACCTAACAGTTAATAGTCGTAATCTAATCTAATTTAATCTATAAAATGACGCTACGTTAATTTAATAAGGATTTAATCGACCAATATCCCCATAAAAATATATTTATTTCAGTGTTTCATATTAAAAATATAATATTTCATGTATATATAATTATTAGTTTTAATATATCATTTGTTATTCTATAATTCTAGTTCAACTCTAAAATGTTACTTTAAATTATAGCACATTATTTATAATCAGTGTGTGTGTGTGTATTATTTGCTTTATCCAATACTTAATATACAATAAAGATTACACCAGGTTCACTCTCCAATATCCATGTAATATATATATATATATATATATATATATATATATATATATATATGTATTGATAGCATTGGTTTTATTGTCTGGTAGAATTTGCTCATATCTCTTTATAAACATTGTTGTGGTTCATCCCAAACAATATTATAGGTATATACCTATTTCAGACGTATTCTGAGGGCGTTATTAGAAATTTTAATAAATTATCACATTCAATAAAAAACAAGAACTTTAACTTTATTTTTATATACATACGATAGGTTCAACATTTTCTTTTCAAAAGCCTTTACGTAGGATAATAGCAAAATTTTGTCTATCTCATAGACAGAAAGCCGCCACAGCTTATAGTAAACTATCGCCAACAATTTCACATTTCGTTGTTGGGATTCAAAAGAATTACTGAACATTGTGTGTGATGTTATGATACTGATAGCAGACTCTCCATTAGAAGTTATTTTTAAGAGAAACTTGTTGACTAAAATTTACAAATATATAACAACGCTTTTAAATACAAATTTGTAACTCTTTTATTTTACTGTCTTCGACTACAATTTATGGGATCAAAATAATGTTACTTCATATCTTGGTGTACTTTGTCGTCAGTTTTATGTTTGTAAAATACTTCACTGCATAGATTGTTCTCTATAAAGAAAGAAAAATGATGAACAAAATTTTTATAATTTCTGTGTATTTTCATATTTGATATGCGATATTGATATTGGACCAAATAAATGGAAATTAACTCAGAGTAGTATAAGTCCCTCTGCGCGTAATTTTTATAAAATTACGAAAAAATGTGTTAATTTTGAAGTCAAGGAACACGATAGTCATAAAGTTAATTACCAAATTCTTATAAAACTCTTCTAAACAATGTAATGTACTCTTATGACTTCATATTTTTATTGTTTATTCCTTTAATTATACTTTGGCTTATTATTTTGCAAAACTGTATCGTCTTTTTATGCGTTATTGTAGAGTTACACAAGGCCTAACAGCGGCTATTGAAAACTTAGCAACTAGCACAAGTTACAAATCCCGAGGTGTGTTTGAAGGAGATCGGGTGTTCCTCCGAGCACTCGATGTCCTTGCATGTTCATCCGTATTCTGTAAATTTCCATAATCTTATATTTTAGTATCGATGAGCAGTATGAAAGATTTTCTATTGATATAGTAAAAAACATTCTAATAACCTTTGTTACATACACTTGATCTAAGAATATACGAATATAAAATCCAACAAAAAATTCAATAAAGTACAAAAGTAAATTCGAGAAGGGGCTTTTAATATCGTGTCGAAATTGTAAGATATATGTCTCCTGAATATATTCCATTTTCCGCTAAACTTCTGCCCTTTTTCCGGAAGGGAGTCGAATATCAAAAAGTTTATTATATATACCAGATTACATACCTAAACTGTGTTAACTCCTAATAAAGTTAACCGAAGCAGATGAGTTTCTTCCGTTTAATTGTATTCTTATCACCCTTTCATTCGGTCCGGAATTTATCGATTTCTTACATTCAATTTCAAACTTTACTCAGGAGTAAACGTTTTTTAAACAAATAGTATTTTTACAGCTAAATCAACAAACTGAATATATTTATAACAAGTACCTATCTTATTTCTATAACTGCTGGAAGGCTTCCGTCTCTTGAATTCAGACGCTTCTAAATAAACACAAAAGCTTTAAAGACAAACAGAAGTTGAAATGAGTTTTCATCCTACATATAGATAACCTTCAATTCTTCTTAGATTCTTTTATTATTATTATTACCGACGGGAAAATAATTAACCACTTAATTACAATATCCGCACGTATGGAGTCCACATTTTGTATTTTTTTTGGTATATAACACTGTTAGAAACTCCAGTCGATTGCTCTGTGATAAGTACTAGGTAGGAGATATGTATGATAATAATAAATTTAAATGGATAATAAGTGTAAAAAGTATTATATCCTTCGTCAGCCATATATCAAATAACCTTTATTAGAAATTTTGAGAGAGTAGTTCTATCAAAGTTACTTATACCTTCGAGTAAAGTTAAGGTATCGCTGGTGCCTATTGTTGGTACAAAAATGTATAAATAGAGGTCGGATAACTTGCTTGACACAAACATGGCGAAGGGAGAGGTGGCTGACATTCGCGTTATGAACAGTTGCTGCTTGTGGTGATTGATCGTATTGCTAGCCATGGATTTCTTTTTTCTTATTATTAACTATCTATTAGGCCAGCTCATCGAATTGATTGCGATGATTCTAGTTGCTTATTCATTACTTACTATATACATTGATGTTTTTGAAACAGTGATCACAATAAAAAAAAACACGACTGAGTTGAGACTTTGTTGTGTAGTTATTCTCAGACCAGGGCGCTTTTAGAAACCTCGTAGCCTTATTTTAAGTTGAAGAGTATTTTTACAGAAAGCCTTATTTCGATAAATATGGTATTTAATACTCCGCTACTGGTAGAACATAAGACTCGTTTAATAAAATGTATCATTAGTATAATAAAGGCTCGATCCATAGATTCAAGGTACTTTTTATATCACGGTGTGCGTTTTGTTACTTCTTAACATATTCAATTGTATAGAATTTTTTAATAATGTTTCGAAAAAACTTTTCTTTCAGTTTTATTGACTAGCTATGTTGATTACAGCAGAAGTGTAATTTATAAAAAATAACTTCCCCAACCAGGTCTGAGGAGAAACGTTAGCACACTTCCTATTTTTCTTTAACCCTAATCCCCTGCATTATAAACCAAACGCTAATTAAACCTAATGTTAAGTATATCCATAAGTTAATACTTATGAATACACGAATGTGTACAGATTATGTCACATTTCTTTTGTAATATTCAATAAATTGTAATGTACTGAGTTGAGAGCATTGAGATATGAATAGTTTTTGAACAGAAAAGCTGCTTTTCTCAAACTTTTGAAAAGAGACTTTAAATAGTTAAGAATTTATTAAGTTTCATGAAATTTGTGACACGTCACTCCCGTGCTGAATTCTTGGCAATTTAAGTCACTATATGCTTTAGTATCATTACAAGAGACACTTAGGAAGATAAAATATATATATATATATATATAAGAAGGTAAGATAAGACGAACTGCAAAGTTCAGTAGAATTAAACGATATTATAATCTATAGAAGTGGTATTGGGTGAGATCTATTATTCATAAAAAGACGTGTTCGATAAAATTCTATCCATTTCCTGCAGATCACTTGAGAATCGTATCTCGATATTCATTTTACCTCTTATCCTTTTTCTGCGGGAGCGGCACTAAAATGACAGAGACACATTACAGCTTGAAGGTGTAACTCCAACTGATACTTTAATGATGCGTCAATTTATCTCTTATAAATTTCTAAAATATTTTTAATCGGATTTCTTTAGATACTTCAGTTTTTCTAATGGAATATCGCGATAATTCATTGTTATGTTGTGTTGTATTTACAGAGTAGTCTTATTATTAATAAAGATTTATTATTAAATACTAATTAAAACAATCTGATATATCTATTAGAGTATAAATTACAGTTAGTCGACTGTAATAAATATTGTATACATTTATATAAAATATGGATATGCGGTAATAACCCGATAGTAAAAAATACACATTATAAACATGACATCCCACCGTCTGTACGTGGGAAGTATCGAATTTGTAGTATAAACTGCCACTTTCAGCATCTAGACAAAGTAAGTCTGTATACTTTATAAATACAGGGAGTATCGAAGCAAGACATAAAAAGTATTGCATTCTTGAAAGTATTTTGTAAATTCTAAATAATGAATACCAAATTGGGTAAAAAGATGAGATGTTAATTATAGAATATTGCTAATAAATAAACAATACACAGGAAATATTTACTACAAAAAATAAATATGCTAACCGTCAATAAGACACTATTTAATATATTTAATACACCAAAACATAGATAAGAACACGACAACACCTGTCACAGTGGGTAAACTAAGCAACAAGTCATTGTTGTTCCATGTGATAACTTGTGACCATTTGTATCAAAAAGTCTATACCAGGAAGCATAACGTTACTTAATTATAATTTATAGAAAAGAAAAATATAATAATATTGTCACTTCATCCCTATTCTGTAGTTTCGTTTTGAGAACACATTTGAGATAATTATTAATAAATCACGCAAGTTGTTTCAAGATCATGTGAAAGTAAAGTCAATAGAAATAAATATGTTATAAATGATTTATTTTGGTTGTTGTTTCTTTGAGAAGAGCGAGAAAGAAAACAAAATCTCGGTGATGAATGGTGATTACTAAACAGATCTGTTTTGTGTGACAAGGATTAGAGACGTTACCATGATGTAAATGTAATCTTTATCGCTTTGTTTTGAGAATAATGCAGTGTTTATTAAAAAAAACAATATAAAGGTAATATATTCTTAAAAAGTGAGAATATATTATATACTGATACGTAATATGATATAAAATTTACTAACGCAACAATTTTATTCATTGAGTTCAGACTCAATATATGATCCTTATCAGTAAGGATCATATCTATCTTAACATATTTGATATTATTGAACCAAATAAACACAAGAGACATCCTAAACACACAGGTGAAGTGTATTCGGAGTGCCTTTCGTGCAATTTAAAACACACATTTATCTCATACTCCCTAGTGACGTAAGTCATACATGAAACATCAAGAAAAATAATGTTATGATTAGGAACATCATTGTCTTGAAAACTTATTTAAATTATATTATCATATACTAAATAGTTATGAAAAATATTAGAATGTTCTTTCTACAAGACAATATTTGAAATCAATCCAATTGTTTTGAATAATAATTAAATGATGACGGACAGAGTGCGTTACGACAAAATAATTAAAAGTATTAACAATTACTTTTGAAAAGAACCATCAAGAAGTTTTATAAGTATTATATTAATATAATAGTATTGTTTGTCAATGTATAAATGTCTGTAACAACATATTTTGTAATATAGATTTCTATATATTTAATTTATATTTGATTTTAAACCTAAATTAAATATATAAATAATAGCACATTTCATTTTAAATGTATTGTTTGAAATGCAACGAATCCAATACTTGTTATCTTTAAGAAACATATTGATATTTTTTGCAAGTCCTAAACTATGTGTATTAAAAAAACGTTATTGCAATAGTTTTAAATATTTAAAAAAAATGGAAAAAAGAACACCAAATTACTATTATGTCAAAATAATACTTATAAGTCTTTGTACTAAATGGCAACAGTGGTACCCGACCCTTACCTGAAGGTATTAAATTTCTTTGATAGAACCACCAAATTGAAATTTCTAACAAGGGTTATTTGTAAGACGCCTGATGAGGGATATAATACCTTGGAAACTTTCATCGAATTCTATTTATTGTTAACATATCCACTATCCAGTGTATAAGCGCAGTTGGAAAAAGATAGAAAGTTTTAAAACATGAACGGGTGTTATATTGTCTTAACATTTTAAGTATTATAATTAAAATATAAATGTTAGTGTCATTGGCGTTTTATGACTTAATAAGATTTTTCAATATTCTAAAATCTTAAGTTTAGAAATCTGTTTTGTTTAATTTAAAGCACACTTTAGAAAGTAAGCACAGGGATGTTGGCAAGGCATATATCGGCTAGAATTTTGGAAAATACCACCCAACCTAAATTTTAGGATAAGCTAAGCCGCTGGTAGAAACTAGTGTTATAAATGCGAAAGTTTGTAGGATATATATGGATCCATATTTGCTTATACATCAGAATAGCACATAAGCTAAAATTTATAAAGATTTTGTATTATTTTGCCTTAACAAAAATAAATATCACGTAAGTTAGAAAAATCCTGCTCTCTTGTAGCTCTCTCTATATCTTGACGGGCGAAGGCGAGAGGATGAACTAAAGATAAATGAGCCGATAAAGACGCGGATAAATTCTACTCAGATGATAATATAATAAAGACATGCTACTTTTTAAACTGACAAATTTAAACTGTGGAAAGAATAGTAATAATTGTTGTTATTAGAATTAGATTCTGATAATATTTTTATATTAATTTCCTAAGCGTGTTGTGAGTTAGGTAACAGTTACAATATACTAGAATAATACAATATATTTTCTACAACATTTATTTTCGATTTTACATCCCACAAATGCAAAGGTAAAAATGTAGTTTAATCTTAGTCAATGTAAGAAAGTATATTTTTGGGAATGGTATGGAATGGTAGTTTTTGATTTATTAATAGCGAAAGTAATGTCTTTATGTTACTGCTACTAAGTCTTGAGACTGTCATCAACTTATTTGGTTACAGAAAATGTTTTCTCTTATCTTTATTTATAAAAACTTTTTTTTATAAATTATACAATTGGCGGACCTAATGCTAAAGCATTATTTTTCTTTCAGACAAAATAGGATTAAGGAAAAATATTATGTACAAAAGTTTAAAATTATGACATTTCTAAATAAATACAAAATATCTAATATGTACATGACACATGTATTGTTAAGTATATATATATAATTGTAACTTATGTGAATTCGTTCAAAATAACATATTCTACTTTATTTTAACTGAGTTTTTGTACTGGTATAGTATTTGTTCAATTACTCGTCGCCGGCGGTGGTACAATTTAAAACAGCAAGTTTTTAATGCAGATTGTATATCACGACATATTTAGTTTATTTATAATTACATTCAACCAAACGGAATTCGTTCTAAATGTAAAGGTGAGTATAACCTGTTAAACGCACCAGCATTCCGATAAGGTTTAAAAGGTTTATAGCGCTTTTAAATAAAGTTAATAGCTCCTGTGAATTTTTTCATCGTACCATTCAGTGACTTTAGGAAGTGTCGCGATAGGATTTATATTGCAATAATAGACTTAGGGTCATACAAATAATTACACAATTTTTTCGAATCTCGAACTCTTGTATGATTTCTGTATATTTTTTGTTGGTTTTATTTCATGTTCTAAGGTATTTTACAATCATAATACTTATAATGTTAAATGTTATTGTAATTTAAGGTAAACTTTGTTTTACATAATAATTAATATGATTACAGGGTGAGTGTAAATCACAACTAATAACCGGTTTATTCTCTCAGTTATTTTGTAACAAATAACCAAGCCATTAACGTCCAGTACATTTACGTCTTACCTGAGGTAAACCTTCCTAAACTTTATGGATTGTTTTCCATTTTTCTATTGTTGATGGATGAATCACCTTTTATAAATATATTGCCATAAATGTTGTTAAAGCATCTTTATAAACAACTTTTGTCTTTGTTTTTATATTGAAATAACCTCCAAATAATAAAAAAATGTTCAATACATAGAAATAATTTCATTTATCTGGTTATTCTTTATTCATATTATCTGTTTTATATATTTATTTTATTGTCTGCAATTCTCTCTGTAAAGTTAAAAAAACTGTGAATATTCTGATATTTTTCTCGTTAATTATAACAACTACCATAATGTATTTACAATTTACATTTATAGTTGTTAAGTTATAGTTTCTGATATTTTGTGGGTCGGATATACTATCCCTGTGTATGTCAATCTTTATTTGCTCTAGAGAACAAATAATATTTTACATCAGATTGGTTATTAGGAATATTTTTTTTTAATTTCTTTTCTATTCGAAGAAACGAAAACATCCTTCCGGCACTACCGGCAACGGAGATTGGCCGTTTATTGCATTTTCAAACTATATTTTTTCTTCAAAATATTCCTTTTTGAACATTTCTTCTTCCTTCTCAACTATTAATTATTTTTTGTGTTATGTATTCAAGTTCAACATAGATCTGTATTGAGAAAGTTATATAACATTATAGCACGATTAGTGTCGTTATCTTAACTTGTAACTATAGTTACTATTAAAAGTATAAGGTAATAATAATACAGTAAGTAAGCAAAGGCTTACTTACTTAATATTTTGACTTTACTTAACACATTTTACAAGAACACTTTCCTCGACTAGTTATGCTAATAGGCAAGAAAACGTGCCTTTAATACGAATTAATTTCGATGTTGTTATAGGATATATATATCTTTCGACTTCTGTAATGTATTGTGTTTATTTTGCAGGTAAAGTTAGTTGAAATGTATTATGAAAATCACAAAACTGCTTCTAGTTTAAAATATAATTTACGTGACCTCAATTATAATACCTATTTTTAGACATTAAGCTTGGAAGACGTGCTACAAAAATATCTTTTATTTAATTATTGTCATCGCCAGAAAAATTAAGAATATTTTACTTTGATAAATATAAAATCATTAATATACGATTTGTGTTCACTAAACTCCATAAGTTTTCTTTAAAAAATACCTACATTTTATTAAAGTTCATAAATTAAATATGCATTCATTGTGTGTAATACTATCAATATATTATTATATTATGTTATAATTAGGCTTAAACCATCTGACTCTTACAGTGTAAGGATTATTGCCAATTGAGATTATTTTCTTTCACAAACACAAAACATAACACAAATTCAAAACCAACATAATATATGGCATACCATAGGTCAAATTCAATCTGATTTAGGCGCAAAAGTCATGGAAAATTGAATATCTCGCATGCGCTCCACCCAGAGAAGCAGTGGCAGACATTTAAATGATGTCATATTCCACATATAATGGCATCACTACATCTTTGAAATAAATAAATAATTTCGATAATATCTTACACACACATTGTTTTATTTAAATGTAAAGATAGGACACGCTCAAGGAAAGACCCTATATTATTACATCCGTATAGGATGCTCACAATCCATTTTTATTTTTATTTTTTCGTACCTGAATACGTGCTGAAGTAAACTGCAAAATGGTTATTATTGGTTTTACAAATACATATGAGAATTTTATCGCTTCTATTTCTAATATCAACGAACAAGTACAAGTTTTAAAAATAACATTCAATAATTAATTGTAAAATAAAGGATATATAATAAACTAAATAAATTTAAAGAGGGTTACATAAAGTATGAATCGATGGACATCTCTATTCGATAGATACAAAGTAACCAGAAATAAATAGCTTTATTTTATAAATGACACAGTGTAAGTAACCGCTCCTGTAACGGAAGGGACCTCGATAACGTATCAATACAATTGTATCCAATGGAGCCGAGATCCTCATCTCGGGAGAAGGGATATTTTTTAGGCTTCATATAAAAATAACAAATAAGAACTCAAAAAATAATATACTACAGAATAAAAATTTATAAATGGAAGATAATTAAAATCATACCATATGTATATCATAAAAATTTGTTTTTACATGTGTCGGACTATATTATATTTTCACTTTATAATATATTGAATAAAATTAAATAGCAGTTGTCTATGGCATTGAAAATATCTCACTTTAAGAGGTAATTAAACTTTCAGTCCACTACAATTAGTTTAAAAGTCATTAGCTTACACTAACGACTTAATAAACGGCATCCGTAGAATTTTGAACTAACTTTACAACAAAAAATAGAACTTATAATTAATATAATAATTCCTTCAATATAATACTTACATGAATGTAAGTGAAAGATAAGTGATGTATATATATACTTTAATTATATTATATAGGTAAATTATATTATTCATATTTATTTTTGTAAATAAATAGAAAGTGTCAAGAAATTTGTTAAATTTATCAGTTTTGTTAAGGAATGTTTCTTAAAAGACTTCTTCTTTCTTAATAAGACAAGGTAAGCTTTATCAAAAATATAGATACATAACGATTAGAACAGTTTGTATCCTTGTGTTACCCAGTTCATATAAAATATACGAAACAAACAAATTTATTTGTTTCGTATTAACTTAAGAAGGATAAAGTATAAGTAATGATTTTAATATAAAATAATATTTGTAGATCAACACATACGTATAACAGCATGGAAATAAAGAAAAAAAATGATCTAGTATAGTTTTCTTTTATCTTGTTCCCACTTCTAACACAAAGAAACGTAGGTTTCAAGTGGCAGGTATACTGAGTTTATAATAGTCGTTCTTTAAACTCTCGACAGATGTTTCTCGTTATTCAAATGTAGACCTAAAGACCACACTATAAAGAATTAAATTAACTGTACCTTGTTTTTAATGTCAGGTTATATGCCAGAGAATTTCATTTTAAACATTGATGAATTGAAGTTTCAGCAATATCTCATTTTAACTGAGCAAATAGTAGAAAAAAAGTTACTTTAACACGTTACTTTTAAAATAAAGGCTTCCTGGTTTTTTTTTCAAAAACAAAGATATTTCGTGTAATTAGTAGTTAGGAAGTAAGATAATATCTGTTGAAGCAATGAACCGCACATCTCCGGCTGGGGAGTGTGGAAAGGATATGATTTCACCCGCTTCTCCAATATCTACTACTTTGAAGCTTGACCTGTCAGTAACATAAATTTACTCTTGTATCATATTCTTATACATAATTATCATACATCTCAAAATGTAACTTTATAGAAGAAATATTAAAGATTATTAATATTTATATGAAAGAAATTTACTGTAGGTACCTGAAACAATGAACTTGCATAAATAAGGTTCTTTATTTTAAAGATAGTATCAATAAACCCAGGTTCTCGCTCCAAACACAAACAGACACTGATATTAACTACAGTGCGGTGTGCATGTGTGTGTGTACGTTCAATGAGCTCCGACGGTTATTTAGGACGCAGGACAAGCTTAATGAATAGAAAAAGTCTCCGACCATCTCTAATGACCCCTTTGTAAAGCTTTTGTGAATATAAATAAAACAATTATTCCCTAATAAGCATTATAATAATATGTATTAATTATACTGTTAAAAATATATTTAAATAAAGTACTTAGAGATTATTGGAAAAGAAATTTAGAAGCTCGTTACAAGTCTTAACTTTTTTAACATTAATAAGTTAAATTATTATGAATATTTTTTTTTTTTTATAATCTGAAAGTTTAATTAAGATGTTAATATTAAATATACAATAAAATATTTAAATATGATGATACTTTAATTTATGCTTAAAGACTAAACTTTTAAATTTATAATTTCATTTACCTGTAACCTAATCTCTCATGAAAGAGAGTCATATTGATAAATATAACAATAAATCTTTACAAGGGTCATGTAACTGTAATATTGTAACAACATTAATTCCTGTTAAACCTATTTGTCACTTGAAATGCAGCAAAATTGTACGTATTACCATAAGCTTTAGTTATGTTCTACTTTATTTATTACTTAATATAAAACTGTAGAGATCATAAAAATAAATAAATACTAAAATATAAAAATTCACATTATTTTTAATCAATCGAATTTAAATACTATATCATAGTACTATTGACATAAAAATATATTTGAGATAAATATATATGTATTTCTGAATTTTTAAACCTTTTTTACTTTTTCCTTTTCTTATTTTCCTTTTCTTTCACTGTCACCGCCAAATCTTCAAGTACAATTTGTGTGTCGAAGGATGCATACAATCAGTTGAAAACACTATCTGTAAACGTGACGTAGACATTCCTTCAATGAACTATAAGGCAATTGGTTCTAGATGTTTTCAAAATGTAGTCAATTCATCTTGTATTCAACCTCTAATACCAAAAAAAATATATCCATTTAGAGCAAATTTGATAAATCATTGATTAAAAAGTTATAAATGAATAAAAGAGATTGTATTTTAGGTGAAATATCTATTTTTATAAAGATTCTAAATTCTCTTTCAGTTATAATACTTGAAAAAATAAAAAATATTATTGAAATGTCTTTATTTACATATATCCAAAACACTATCTTATTATTAAATAGCTCTTGAAATATAATGAAATATAGGTATATAGGTTTAAAAAACCTTTTCCAAGATTTTTGTTATTTTATAAAAATATTTTTTTCGTATAACAAAGAAAATGTGTGTTTACTTTCTCCAATACTAAAACGTCAATCTAAACTTTAAAAATACCAACCATACCAATTTCTGTCTTTGTTATTTGGGGTCGGCCCGACATGTTACTTTAATCATTTTACCATTGTTTCCATTCTCTATCTTACTTGATCTTGCTTTTCTGTAATACTCATGTAAACCGGTTATTTATTATATGATCATATAAAAGATATCTCAAAATATAAACACTATAAAAAAAAATAATAAAAGTTATGCATGTTTCAAGCAAAACATTAAATCGTGTTAAATCGTGAGAGGATTCTAAAATATGGAGAATATTTTAGAATTTTCTCGCGAACTATTAAAAACTCTTAAATTTAAAGCAAAGAAAAACGTTACAAATTTCACTTTTAAAAAAATGAAGTGGCCAGGTGTCCTGAGTCGAGCGAATTAAAACAAATGAAACAGTTATTTCTTGTGAGAGTAGCTCTACAATGTGAATTATCTTTTCCAGCAGATTTTACTGTGAAGTTGTGAGGATTTAGTCTTAAAGAAGTATAAACTCAGCAATACCTCCTCGACCGAGTCATGCGCAAAGATCAATTATATCATATTTATAAGATCTTGAATAAATTGAAATACTTATAAAATTTAAATGTGTGCTGAATATGTTCTTTCATATTTAATTTTGAACGCTAACTTTGACAGAGTGTAATCTTACCATCTAAAATAGATTACTTTTTATCTTTCTTGCACTACTCCTCCTAAACCGCTTATCCGATTTTTATAAACAGGGTATCAAATAAAAGCTTATAGTCTAACGATGCCAGGGTTATGTTTTGGCGACGCTGTAAGGTCAATTAGGTCACCAAATTAAAAACTAAAAATAACGGCGAGCGAAGCGAGCTCTACGGCTAGTATACAAATAAAATAAAAAAGTTTAGTTTCATGTGCATTAGTTTAATCTCATTGCAGTACATTAAGTCTAAATATTGTTATACAAAATACAGCAAACATTTTCTGTTATATGTTTCTCTATGACTTGAAGTTATAAACCTCACAGAATATACTCTATTCTGTGAGGTTTATAACTTCAAGTCGTGCTTTAATTAATCTAGTCAACTTTTCTTTCATTTATATCAACCAACTTGTAAATAATTAACTCTTCACTTTTTAATTTAATTAACAAATTAATAATTAAATCTTTTTTTGCTGAAAATCAGTGCTTAGATAAAAATGTATGATTTTTATAATCCAAATGAGGTTTAGATATAATTATTACAAGATAAGATAAGATAAATTACAGTATTCAGTCCGCAAAAAGGTGTAAAATAAATGTATAAGATAATAAAGGTAGAATGAGACTTAGCAACTTATCAACTTCGTCTATACGTCTGAAAAAAGGGTGTTCCTGAATTTTGGTAAATGAAAATTAGAACATAAAACATAAACAATGAATGTCCTGTATATACTGTATACTGGAGCATACCGATGTGTGTAGATGCTGTATTACCGGTAATAAAAATGTCTGCTCTGTGAGGGAGGACTGCCTTTCAAATATTATACTTAAAGCCCGGAATCGTATACTATAATGGCAACCTGCCAGCAGCAGTCTGCTAATACCGCGATAGAGTCATAATTGAAATAAGTCACGTTTTTCGGACATGATTCATAGTAAAATAAAATGTGTCGATGAGAAAGTGGACTATGGCACAAACCGAAAATCGACTAATAAAAAAGTAATAGAATTATATCCATTTTACAAACATAGAGCTTCGATAGGATTACGTAAGTTTATGCAGTATATTTATTGCAAAAACTGTACTATTTCGAATATTTAAAAAAAAATTAAACAAAACAGTAATTTGTGCGTTTTCTTTATTTTTTGGATCACACTGAAACAATATTTTTTTTTATTAGGGTCTTGTATGTGTATTTTACCACACACTCCATAAATTATCTTTAAAACATATATAGGTTTTATTTGAAAGCTCATAAATTTAATAAGCACTCATTGTATGCAATACTAACAATACATTATAAAGAAATTTCACGCTATTTGCGTTACTATAAACAGGAAGTCAACTTTTTGGTTATCTCTAATCTCTATTTATCATTCTTAAGAATGAAAAAAGTTGATACAAAAGTATTAGCTATGGTACAGCTGCCGTAGAGTCGAATGCCAGAGCTGGATTACCTATATGAAGGATCAAAACTTATTCATACTTCTGTTTGTCTTTAAAGCTTTTGTGTTTACTTAAAAACGTCCGGATGCAGGAGATGGAAGCCTTCCAGCAGTTAATAGAAACAAGATTGGAATTAGGTGTTTACGTATTCAGTTTGTTGATTTAGGTATAATAGTACTATTTTTATGAAAAAGTTATTTATATATGAGTAAAGTTTCGAATTGAATATAAGAATGTGATACATTACGGGTCCGTCCAACTGAGAATAATACAATTTGACGGAGTAAACTCATCCGCTTCGTTTATCATTACATATGATATTGACTCTAAAAGTCACCACAATGGAAGTATATAATCTTGTATATGGAAATATACTTTATTCCTTTCTTGATAATCAACATCCCTTCGCCATGAAAGGGTGACAGGATAACGGGCAAAATGTACCCACCGACCAATAACGACCAGACGTATGTCGTTAGATAGCTCTTTTCATGACTATCATTTGTTATTATTGGGGCTAGTCTCAATTCGTTGTGGGAAAAATGTTATAGTTACTTAAATGATATCTATTAAAATAAAAGTTGTTAGTTCTAGATATATAAAAAAACAGTTTTTGTGTAGACTCCATGTACTTTCAGCGTTAACTTAACATGAGTTAAATATTAGAACAGTCAAATTGTGAAAAAGAAACCTAAAATAAAAAAAATCGTTTATTACTGATTTACAAACAGAATTCTTATTATTTAAAAACTAATCATCTATGTTGTCTACAATTACATCATTTAAAAATGCTGCTGGAGGATTGAATACATCATGCCTTGAGTAACCAATATACAATATAATTGAAGTTAAAAAATAAAAAAATAAAAAATACGTCACTAAATACGCCGTTCCGTACAAATAAAGGCGGCGATCGGGGGCGCGACGGGCGGCCGGCGGGTGACGCGTACGCAATGAGCATTTCGGCAATTACACCGTGCATTAAGGGTTTACGTAGGGATTTTTTACTTTTAAACACATTTTTTTTATATCTAGAAAACCCCTCAACGAATTGGGACTAGCCCCCATTATTACAAAAAAAAATATATCTGGAACTAACAACCTTCTTTTTAATAGATATCATATAAGTAACTATAACATTCTCCCCACAACGAATTGAGACTAGCTCCCATAATAACAAATGATAGTCATGAAAAGAGCTTTCTAACGACATACGTCTGGTCGTTATTAGTCGTGGGTACGCGTCCCATACATTTTTGCCCATCATCCTTTGTGAAGATATTTAAAATAACTTAACCAAATAATTTCATAAGTTTCCTGTCAGTTTAAATAAACCTATAAAATTACAATGACTACAAATTATAAATATAATATTTCGAAGCCAAATATATATTGCTTAATAAGTGAAAATTATTCGAAATTATTACACTGCGTTATAATAAAACTGAATTATACAATTGGGGTTAAACGGCGTGATGGAACCATTTTCACATAAAATCTGTTCAGTTGAACGTAAATACAACATATTGCGTTCAGAATTGTCACGAGACCGGACATTCACGACCACACGGCGTGATGGCTGCAGCTTACGTTATATTACTGACATTTAGTGAATATGAGACACTGCTTCTGAAATAAAATAGCGATAAGTGATATAAAATATAGTAAGCTTACGGTTTAATCATTACTTTGTAAATCAAGCAACACTGGCAGCGACAAAATTTTTATATATCTCGGTTGTATTTACAAGACGAGTTTATGATCATAAATCATTGTATTCTTGAAAATTAGTTTGTTAATGCATGCAAATTACGAAGTGGTTCTTTAATCATGTTTAAAATATAAACCGCTGTCTTTAGCTTAGCTATCACAAGGGAAAAAGAGAACAAAATCAGTGTTGATCTGATATTGGTTGATCATCGCCCAAACAATAAAGTTATCTATCATATAACAAACTGATCGCTGTCTGTATATAGAAGACATTTGGGGAAAATCTTTAAGAAGGGTCTTTAGTAATGAATAGTCTTTTTCTGTTTGTCTCTGGAACAGCTTATCCGATTTCGATGCCGTTTTCACGAACGTAGTGTGGCAACATTCGTTCAACTTCGTTTGTACAATTGTCAACGATTGTAACATTGTTGTAAAAAATTAAATTTATAAATAATATTTATATTTTCAATGTGTATTTTTATAACATGTAAAAGGTTTTAATTAAAAGTAATACCCAGGGTAGCTCAATAGCCTCCATTATTGTGGGATCTACTTGCCATCTTGAAACAGGGATTTTAATTTTAAAAAATTTTAAGTAAAAATTGCTTTATCCGAACTTAAAAGGTAAAATGTTAAATAATGGTTTTTGGTTTAGAAATCATCTTTTATTAAATTGCAATTTGGTTTTTCTTCTTCTTATTTTATTCATTTTTATAATATCAATTTTTATTGCTACTTACAAATATTCAGAATATGTTCGTTTAATAATTTCGAGCTTACGCTTTGAGATATTTTAAACTCCATCAAAACACTAAATCTTGTCTTCTAAAGAATTACACACTTGATGTATATTTCAATAAAAAAATCTGATTCTATTCTTAGTCTGAGACTAAATTTATTTACTAATAACTTTATCTATTGTAACATGTAATTAAGGCGTATTATTATTCTATTATATGTTACAAAGTAAGTTCAATGTTCTAGTCATTGACCGAGATAGTAAGTGTAAGGTTTAGATTAAACGTATAATGTTGTTAATTAACCACAATATCCAGTAATCTTCACTCGACCGCATAAATCTCTTAACTTTATTAGCGATAATTGTTGGAATTTATTGGTTGAGATAAAATTTGAACTGTGTGATTAATGAGTACTTGCGGTATTTCCTAAAGGAATGTGAGTTATGTCATATCAAGACATTGACATAACAAAAATTTTACATTTATAAAAAATATTTTTAAACCTACATTTAGTATATCAACTACAGCTACTACTATATTCATAAAATCCTTACATAGTTTGTATCATCGCTCAACGATTAATAATTTCAACTTATGCTAAAATATTCTTTCTCATTGGTTGACATGACTTTTTTGTCTGTATGTGGGCATCTGTAAAACGGTTTAAAACAATATGTTTTGGTAAACTAATTTAAAGCTTTATAGATATTTCGAGAGTAAATATTTAAACATATAAAAACTAAGCCCTACTGCTGTTGGTGATACTAATATATGTGATGACGTCGATGTGCACTATTTGTTATGATTACAGATGAGTCTGGTTATTGACGTTGGATATAATTTATTATTGAACGATGATCATCAAATTTTCTGGTAAAAAAGTATGGATTTCTGTTCAATTGGTACTTTAATTAAATAATATCGCTAAAACCTTTGTCATGGCTGGTTTAATTAATATTAAAGATTTTTTATTTAAAAAACATGTTTAATATTAAGAAATGGCTTGTCTTTTTCGTTGAACACCTTAGAACAAGGCAGTTAAAAATTTAAGAGACATTTAATTACTTTTTATTTTTATTAATCGTATAATATATATATGTTTTATATTTATTATTTTTATACGTTAACAGATATGTGTGAAGAATTGTGATATTTTATAACGGTTTGGAAATTGTAAGTAGGAATAAAACCCTTGAGATATACTAACACTTTTTCTTTGACAACAAAAGAGCCAATGATATTCACCAATAAAATAAGATAAATATTAATATGATAATATATCTGTGACAGAATTTGTAGAGAAGAGAAATTACTTTAAAACAAGTTATTTATTCTATGAGACAATTTTGTTTCTTCTTAACATTAATATAAGCTGTAAAGTTTTATTAAAATAAAGAAAAAAATCAAAGACTACAGACGATTTGCGACGTAGAGGACAAATACGTAAATATTTAGGTTTAATAAGAACGGCGCTGTGTTTGTGTTTTATTATACACTGAGATATCGCACACAGCATTTATCTTTGAGCTGACACTTAGAGCGATTTGTCTTTATCAATGGAACGTTAGATTACGACAAACTAAGTGTATGTGCAGGGTATCTACTTGAAATATGTACGATTTTTTAGTAGAGTATTTGAATTTGTATTCAGAATTTTAGCTATAGTTTCTCGAATTTCTGTAGATTTTGAATCTAGGTTCAAGATTCTAGCTATAGTCTATTTTGAGGAATATGATCAATATTCCTCTGAATAGAATATATGGGCAAAGACAATAAATTTTCTCTTCGTATTTCCGCATAAAATTACACCTACTGAATGAATTCAAATTACATTCCTAGGGCGAAGGTGATTATACTAGAAATTGGTTTGATTTGTATAACAGTCTTAAAATACATTACTTTGTATATTGTTTAAAGTTAAATAATAAAAGTTATCAACATTATATCATATGTAAATTCTAGATGCTAAAAGAATGTGTAATTCTTTGCATGTCTATAAACGCAATATAAATCCTATCACGACACTCCCTAGTATCTCTGAAGGGTACAACGAAAAAGTTCACAGGAACTATTAGATTTGCTTAAGAGCTTTATACACCTTGGAAATCTTATTAAAATGCTAGAGGGTCTGGTGCATTTTATTCACCTTGGGATTTAGAACGAACTCCATTTGCTTGTATGATCATTATAATTGTAATGCTAAGTCACAAACGGACGCTATCTGCGGAGGAATTTTCAGTTACTTGAGTAATAACCCCAAAGAATCCATCTTACGTAAAGTATTTTTTCTATAACTATTATATTATCAGTTTAATTAAGATAATCCTCAGGTGTGTTTGTTTTTTCAAGGTTTATATTGAGTAAAACAAGTGTAGTAGTTATAATAGTAATAGTAGTATCTAAGGCTTGTCACTACATTTTGATTTCATAATTATACTAAAATAACCTACAATTAAATCATTGGAACAACGATTATAAATTAAATATTGTTGTAATATTTTTTCTAAAAGGGATCGCAGTACAATGAGAATGGGAAGTATTTAATTAATTATATTAGTTTCCCATCCCCTGAATTAGTTTACAGTCATTAGTTGTAGTTATAATGACCCTCTGCCAAAACTTGTAACTTAATTTATACCCAGTTTTATTTAAATTTAAACTTACAATTACTTTTAAAATAAACAATTTAATAAATATAAAAAATAGACGAAAAAACTTTAACTATTGGTTTTACATTTTTTAATATTTTAATGAAATTGTTATGTAAAGTCTTATTTTATTTATTAATGTAACTTTTTCACATCGACTTTTTGTTCTGATAATATTTTAGAACTTGATCGTGAATTGTCTATACGAGTATAGTTTATTCATTAGTAGACAATTAGAGTATTTTAAAAACCTTACATAGAAATAGTCTTGTGTGTATAATTGTTACGTATTTTAATACATCACCACGGGTGGTACATCATAGATGATTAAAGTGTATTACTAATATAATAAAGAAATGAAAAATGTATGCTTGTTGTGGATGTTGAATGAAGCAAAGTAAAACTGTTTAATATTAAAAAATATATATAATGTAAGTAATATTCCATATTAACTGTCGAATACCTGATATATATCAGGTATTTGATAAATGTAATAATTCCCTGACTGGTTTTTTAACTCACTAACTTAGACAAACCTACATTTTATAACTGAATAGGACTGTTCCAAGGTATAAAGAGCTTAAAGTTTGTTATTATAAAAAACAACACATAAATGACAGTTAGTTATACACTTCAAGTAGGCATAATTTTGATGGCTTATAAACTTATAAAGATATTGCCAGTTTTGTGAACAAAAGTTTGTCTTGGGGAGTATGGATTGTTTGATAGGACCGCACTTAAGCGTTGTGTACACAGAGATTTTGTTAATATCACATACAACTAATCTCACTGATTCTACGATAACGCATAAAAAAGACAATAAAATGTTGCAAAAGAAAGCCAAAGTGTAACATAAAGGAGTGATCAATAAAAATATGAAGTCACAAGATTACATTTCATTGTTTACAAGAGTTATATGACAATTTGGTAACGGACTTTATGACTATCGTGGTCCGTTACTTGAAAATCAACAGATTTCGACGTAATTTTGTAGAAATAACAGCTACTATGACTTGTAGTTTTTGTGTGTGTGTCAAGTATGATACGTAGTACATCCAGACACGAAATAGCATTTTATGGATCGTATCAAAACTATCCTGTGTAGAAATCGAACTCACGGCCTTTGGCTAAACAGCCAGGGTTAATATCATACTTATTACATTTTCTAGTACTATGATTTCAGCATTATTATCGAGTATTATTGAATAAGAACTATTTGTAATATTATATGTATGTTTTAATGGACGTAAGAGGAATATCTGCTCGACCTTCACACGAGATGAAACTAATTATATGGATGTAATAAGAAGAACTATTTTATTCTTTGGTAGCGTGTACAAATGAATCAGAGAAGTGTTTTCGCTATTATTGTTGTCATGATTTGATTTAATACATTTTATTACATTTACTTTTGAGTTGAACATCAAGTGTGTGAAAGATAAACCCGTCTTTATTGGGCAATATATAAGTTCCTGTATTAAACAAAAATATACTTGGAAAACTTGTTATTGTCTTTATAAAAATATAATATACAATGCCTAGAACAAATTGTCAGTTTTATCTTAGTTCATTTATCTATAATGGATCTGTTCATGTATCTGTACTGAAACAAATACCTTCAAAAGAATATGTCCGTTTCAAAGGAGAAGTATTATGCATTGTACACGTATAAATATGTATGCATGTATTGTCCACTTGCTGACATAACGTTTCACGACTGTTCTAATAGTTACCAACTTCCAGATTATGAGTTCTGTTTATTGAGTTCCACATCTTGATAATCTAAGAAATATACTACCTTATTGTACTTAACACTCACAAATTAAACGAAATTTATTTGACATTTTCTATTTTAACAAATATTTTGGTATACATCTAGACGAAATGAAAATTAAAAATGATGAGCAAAGGACTTAATACTGAGTGGGCCAAGAAAGACCTACTAATGTTAAACACAAATAACTTTTGCAATAATCATTTATTTTGGTTAATTGTTTTTATACATTGAATATATTTTATGGAAATTATGTATGAAATATTACATCAGACTAATGTCCACCATTTTTCTCGATACAAAAATTGGCTCTTTTTAACGCGTGTTCCATTACACCACATAATGTTTCTGGTTGAAGGGTCAGTATTTGGTCTCGAATATTTTGCTTCAGCTGTCTAATAGGCTCTGGTTTATTAAAATACACTTAATTATAAATGGTTTTGTATGATTATGGATTTTTAAAAATGAATATTTCAGGGCCTTAATTATTTATAAATTAATTAAATACATTTCAACATTTGTGACAACGCCTGATGATATTTTGCAGAGCCAAAGTAAAGTTTTTCACTTTGTGACAAGTTCTTATAATACAAATACCATTTTTTTTATTTTTAAATATGTTGAAAGAAGTAAATAAGATCCAGCAATTTTAATTTCTAATTATTTTTTTAATAAATACACTATACAAAGACAGTAAGTAATTAAGCTTGCAATGATGTTAGTTTATAGTACTGAGTGTCATTGTGTATTATATTTTCATTACATTTTAATACATAACTTACTTTATCCATCTTACCTTTTTTAAATATTTAAGTTAAAAACCTGATACTATTCTGATAATTTTTCTATTGCAATGATTTGAATACCATAAATTATTTACAAATTATTTACTGTGAGAGGAAGATATTACCCCAATGTAGGTCAGCCATTATATGATCTACAGTTGTTTAGGTACAGATAGACTTTTACATCACAATAATATATAGAAATAAAATAAACCTTACACTTACTATACTCACAAAATTTTTATCTCTTTCTTTTTAACTAAAATGATTTTTAAAGAATCTTTAATTTATGTTCACCTTAACATGACATACGATATTACACAAGTGTTTATAGTTTAATGTTAAAAAGACAAGACAAGTGATTATATTTTGGTGAGTCATTAGGTAAATCCCCGCTACAAATTGTGGTCTTTGTCGGGACTTATAGCCACGAAGCCATTTCTGTTTAAGAATATAAATTATCAGTAATAGGCACATTAGATCCCTTGTTTGAAGTTAAATGTATTAAACATTTTGATACTAATGTTAACATTTTATATTTCCTGTTTGATATTAATTTATTAATTCTTGACGTATCATTTAAAAAATAATAAATATATTCTTTATTAAATTAAATAGATTCTTATATTAGTACTTTAAAAATCTTGTTATTTATTGGTATTTGAGATAAAATCATAATAAATCCTACATAATATTGTCAATTCAACACATATCTTGTTGAGTGGGTTTTAAGACACAAACGTTGAGAATTAATTATAAATAACTTCTATTTCAAGGTATTTAATTAAAATAAAAATTTTTGTTAATTTTTCATAGTTTTATACGGTATTATTTATAACATAGTCTAGAGACTATATATATAGTTGAAGTAAAGTAAATAAAGTTAAACTTAAGAAGAAAACACTGTGTTCTAATGACTTATTTTATTGTCTCTTATACTTAATATAACTTAACTTTGACCAGCGAATCCTATTACAAGGATTAGTGAAACTAGTGCAGATGAGCCGGCTCCAGCTAATTCTCTCAACTTTTCATTCGACGTGCCGACTTTTAACAATCTTGTTATCAGATTACGATAACTGAAGAAAAGCAACGACTATCATTCCAGTGCCAACACATTACGAAAAACAAATGAGAGATTTCTTATCCTTTAGTTGTTTATACATTTCTTCCAAAGTAAATTATGAGAAACGAAGTCTTAAACGTAATTTTCAACCGTTGTTGTTATATAAAAATATACAAAAATCTGTGAAGTGCTGTGTTAAACTATTTGATTGATTCAATAATAGTCTTTAAAATATTCTGTTGGTAGCTAATTTGCGTGCCAGCAAATCTTTAGGGTGCTGAAAAATGGTTTTAACCCGTATATATTTTATATATAAAAAGAAAACGTTTACTGAACCGAATATATACATACACACAAACTTGTTATATTATACTGAAGCAGTTTTACTATGTTTTATATGTAATCCTATTGCTTTGTACGACAGATGTAAGTGAGTAAAGTCCGCTTATTATGCTCAACCTACAATATTGTGGGAGCTTAATGAAAAGGAAACAATCGTAAAGTGCAGGAGTCAAGAGAATGAACAAATTATACTAGATTAAACAATGTTGTATATTCTCTATAAATATACAAAAAAGAGTATTTGTTATGAAAAAATAAAATAAATATTTTATATTCCATGAAAGATAATTTACACTTTGTAAAAATAATTTATTGTATTTCATCTGAGAAAGTTAATTGGTCACGTTATTATTCATATTAAGTATAAAGCTTTTAATTTCGCTTTAAGAAAATAAATTTTAAGCAGTCAGACATTTTCACGAGATTTAAAATATTAAATTTCGTTAAAAATATTACAATAAAGAAAATGATACTGTCTTTTACATATAGAACTTTAAAATACTGCCCAGAATGAGTATTTACTTCGACTATACCAGTTGCTGCTTACACCATTACAAGAACGATGAATTAATTTTATTAAATTGTTGCCTAAGTAAGGATAAATTTGAAACTTTACTTATATAAAGAAAACGAACAGTAATAAATGTAATTAATCTAAAATATAACCATTATGTTTATTTACATTTATATTTTTTTAATTATTGAACTTAAACTATTATACGTGACTAACCTCATCTCACATTATGACATAATATATTATCATATGATATGTAGCAATGATCAAAAGTTAATCAAAATAGTTTACATTAGGCACTTCTTTCTAAAAGACGGGTATGTGTATAAGGTGGTAGAACCTAGTTATAGTTAACTTTAACTCGTGTTGTCGTTGGCGAGCGGTGTGTAGTAAGTGCCTACTTTTCGTTCGTGGGTAAGAGAGCGGGAAAGCCCAAACACCTAAATTCCATTTCTTTCTAACTTCCATCTACCCTCAACAGTAAATACTTAATGGCACTATCCGTGTGTTCGACGTAGTGCCAAGAACATTACATATATGTACGTTCAATGTATTAGTAATTTAGGTTGTCTGTACTAAAACTTAGTACTTTGTATTTCGAAGTTGAAATGATATTATATACCAAAATTTACGATAATCCTTAATGTTTATATTTTTTAATATTAACATGTTTACATTTTTCATTATATATATACAACCAGAATGTCCAGGAAAACAAACTTAAATTTTATTATAAGCTATATTTAATGTACATATTATATTACCAAGTTTATAAGCTGTGTGATCTCTGGGATACTCTTATAAAGGATGTGTAAACTTACTCACAACTTCTTCATAATTTTAAGCCCCTTAATAATGAGTATTACAAAAGTACGCCGTGTAATTTTTAAAGTCATTAATATTTAAACTTTGTCCATAAACTTTTTGACATTTGTTAGTTATTTTATTCTATATGTTTTTAAAGACTTAAATCTTTTTCGTTGTCTTCATTTTGGTACTATTATATGATTTGAACACTAAAGAACTTGTGTAATTAAAAATATTGTGCCGTTATAGGTTATTTCTTTTTATATTAACATTTTCTTAGTACATTTGAACATTTCTATACAGTATAAGAATAATAAAAAGAAATCATCTCCAAACTCATACTGTTTTCAAAGAAGTGTGAACGAAGTTCCAGTAGTAACTGCGATCATTAATATTGTATATTTTTATGACTATAGGTTACATATTATTGTCCTTTGTTAAAATATATTGACTATTTTTTCCTAAAAAATAAAATACCATCGATAAGATTGAAATATAATGAAGTATTTCAATTATTTTAATCTGTTCATGTAACACAGATGTTACTCTTATGAAGTTGTTTTCTTAAATAACTAGGAGCGCCAACAAACCCTCAATTTCGACTCGCTGCGCTCGTGAAATCTCGGGTGCCGTTTGCATATTGAGCGAAGGGAGCCCAGTGTATTGACTCATCTTATCCATTTGACTTCAATGGTAGGAATGGAATTTTTTGGAGGACATTTTTCAATTTTTTTAAACTATCACCTAATGTGTGTCGTTTTGCTTGCAAAGTTTCGTAATTTTCTGTCAAGTAGTTTTTGAGCCAATTCCTGACAAATTAATTATTCCAGTACATAGACAACGTCACGACTGTGGTCTGTGCGCATCAGTAACAACTAAGAAGATTAAGGTTGTTAATTCACGCTCTAAGGCATCAGATTATTTAAATATTTAGACACTTTATAAAAAGCAAATTGTTATATCCATTAATGATACCATTTTACAATCATAATACTTATCATGTCTAATATAATTGTAATATTGTTTAAATAATAATTAATATGAATACATGATGAGTGTAAATCTCAACAAATGACCGATGTATTCTCTGAGTTTATTTTGTAACTAATAACCAAGCTCAGTCCATTTACGCGTTGCGTGAGTTAAACCTTACTATCCGTTATTGATTGTTTGCCATATTTCTATAGTAAGCGGGTGTGTTAAATCCCACCATTTATAAATATATGGCCATAAATATTCTAAAAGCTTAAACAACTTTACTATTAATATACTCACTACATTTGTTTTAATCTGTTTATTTTTAACTGTAGTGCCTCTTAGAGAATCCTAAATTAATCACTTTATGTTTATTTTAATCTGACAGAAAATTAACTATTATATGGTATTTATAGTTTAACGTTAAAAAACAAGGCACTTTTTAAAGGTCCACTACAAATTATGATCTTTGTCAGGACTTTAGCCACGAAGAGATATCAGAATACAATTTAACAGTAGCAGCCACATTAGATCCCTTGTTTAAAGTTAAATGAATTAAACATTTTGATACTAATATTAACGTTTTCTATAAAAAAAAAACATAAATATCTTTATATACATTTTGTTACAAATTTTTTGTTTGTTATTATTGATGTATCATAGAAAAAATATTAATTATATTCTATAGTACTTTAAAAACTTGTTATTTATTTGTATTGGAGACAAAATCATAGTAAATACTATATGAAAACTACTACTTAAAAAAAACCACTGTGTTTTAATTACTTGTTTTATTGCCTTTAATATTTAATATATTTTTTGTAATAATATTTTTACATTAAATGTAATATCTTAAATCACGAGGGATTTTATGTCTTATTCATTATATAGAGACGAAATAATAAATTATTTGTTACATTGTTGTGAAAGTAGTTGTCAACTTCAATAAAGCAACTCTGAGCAGCGACTCGCTTTACAAAAGATTAGTGGAACTAGTGCAGATGGGCCGGCTCCAACTAACTCCCTTAACTTTTCATCCCAGGAGCCGAGTTTCAATTATCCTATTATCAGGTTACGATAACCGAAGAAAAGCGACGTCTAAACTTCCGGGATCTTATTTATATATTTTTAGCAAAGTAAATTATGAAGAAAAAAGTCTGGGATACAATTTTACGGTTGTTTTATATAAAAATAGAAAAATCTATAAAATCCTCTGTTAAACTTTTTGATTGAGTTAAATTGTGGATAAAATGCGTGCAAATCTTTCTTGACAGTGCCGTGAACTTGCTTAAGTATACATTTTATTAAAAAAAAAACCAATTACTTATCCGAATATATAAATTTGTAATTTAATTCTCTTTTTGAAATAACTAACACCATAACATATGCGTATTTATTGACAAATATATTCATTCGTTCCTTGAAAATATTTTAAGAAATTTATTACGTTTAAAAAAAAATTCTGTTGCTCTTTCAATCAATATTTGAGAAAAACGAAGATATTTACTTAAACATAATATAAGTTCCTTACAATGAAAAAATATAATATGTTATAAGTCGTTCATTAGAAAGAATTTATAAGTGATAAAATAAAATGTATATTAAACGTTCCTTTTTATATTCTACTGAAGCACCTTTACTACCAAGTAATTCTATTACTTTGTACAACAGATGTAAGTGAGTGAAGTCCGCTATTTATGACCAACCTACAATATTTTGGAGCTTAATGAGAAGGAAACAATCGTAAACTGGCAAGAATTAAAAGAACCGACAAATAATACAAGGTTTTATATTGTTGTGTATACCTAGAAATATACGAAATAGGTATTTGTGATGTAAAAACTATAAATATCTTATTTTAAGTTCAGTTATTTAGTAATTATTATATCTTTGATTTTATAAATCAAAGATATAATAATAAATTGAATAAACTTAAAGAGATTTAGACATTTAGTCATAAAATATGAATCAAAGAACATCTCAATTTAATAAACACAAAGTAGTCAGAGATAAATAGCTTTATTGTATAAATGACACAGTGTATGTAACCGAAGAGACCTCGAAGACCTATCAATACTATTGTATCGAATCGAGTCGAGATGAAGCTACGGGGAAATCTTCAATCGTTTTACTAAACCAATTTTGGCTTTAATAATATTAAAATTGGTATTAAGAACAACATATTTGAGGCTAATAAATATAATATTATTTAATAAAAAAAAAGAATTGAAAGAAATGGAATCACACATAATATAAATATATATACTCGTATAATGAAAATTAATGAGCAAACAGTGATTTGCTAAAATCCGGTTATTTTTCCAGATTTTAATAAACGTTATAATATTATGAATAAATTTAAATTGAACTAAAAGCACTCCGAATGCACTTCATCTCTGTGTTCAGAATGTGTCCCTTGTGTTTATTTGGATTAATAACAATTAATATTTTAAGATAGATATTACCCTTATTCTATATATAGTCTTAAAACAATATTATTGCGATGATAAATTTTATTTTTACTTCGTATATTAACATCTGTTCGGTTCTGAAGATAATAATGTATTAGTATAACATAAATATCGATTAACAGTTACAGTGTTCTAGTTTCTTAAGGTTCAAAGATGGTCGAGAAAGGGTAAATAGAGTGTATGATCAATAAGAATGTTAAGCTGAAAATCAATGAGTTATCATGAGACTATCACCTAAAAAAATCATAATTATACTTAAGAAATTTACTTATTTGCTAAATAGACGCTACAACGCAACTATAAAATATTACTATGAAATATATAATTTATTAATAACATATTTATATTTTCTCCTCTAAAGCTGGAGACATTCTAGCCATTGCCATACTAGCACCAGTATTATAAGTGTGTTTACAACATATTTTATAAACTATGAATATAATTATGCTGTTTCTCATCGAGGTTCCTTTCATTCGAAACGATTCATTTAGAGAATAATAACCTTTTGAATTAAATATATATTATATAAATTATATATTGTATAAATACAGGATTATTTTACATATAATTATTGATCTACGAATTGAAGACAGATTAACTTAAGATGATGTTAGATGTATTATTTCACAGACTAATTGTTACGATAGAAGTAAAGTCTATTCGATATGTACATTTTCTCTACCAGACGTATTCTGAGTGCATCACGAGAATTGTAAGTAAATAATCACATTCAATAACAAACCAGAACTTTATTTTTATTTTTATATACATAAGAAAGATTTTTTTTTTTTATATAATCCTTTTCGTTGGATTATATTACGGCTTTAACTATCGCATAAACCAGAAAGCCACCTAAGCTTAGATATCGTTAACAATTTCACATTTCGTGGTTGGAGTTTAAAATAATTAGTGAACATTGTATGTGGTGCTATGATACTGATAACAGACTCTCCATTTGATGTTTTTTTAAGAGAAACATTTTGACTATAAATTCTACAAATATTAAACAATGCTTTTAAATACTAACTTTATCTTCCTTTTCTTTCAATGTTACCTTCACGATTTATGTAACAAAGGATGCAGATAATCAGTTGAAAACACTATCTGTAAACATGACGTAGACATTTCTACTATAAACTAAAAGGCAACTAGTTCCAGATGTTTTGAATAGAAAATGTAATCAATTTATCTTGTATTCAACTCCTAGTACAAAGAATTCCCATTCCATTTAGAGCTAGCTTGATAAAACATTGATCTAAAAGTTATGAATGCCTCAAAAAAGGTTTAATGTTACGAAAAATGTCTAAATCCTAAATTCTAATCCAATTACTTGTTTAAATAAAAATGTGATTGGAATATTTTTATATACCAATATCCATCTCATTGTTTTGGTAATAGAAAGTAAAATTATGATTTTAAATACAATGAATTCATAATTTAATAAGACTTTGTCTAGACCTTCTGATATTTTTTTTAAAAAGAGAAATCATTTCTATCTATGAATATTCTGTATGTTTTCAAGTTTCAATTCAATTCAATTTACTCTATACAGGCGGAGGCTATGATTGAGTGATTAATATTCATTTAGCCGCGGGCAGAGCCGAATGCAATATCTAGGTTATCTACATGTAGGATGAAAACTAATTTTAGCTTCTGTTTGTTTGTAAT
The DNA here is from genome assembly GCA_918358865.1 of Melinaea marsaeus rileyi. NCBI lineage: Eukaryota > Metazoa > Arthropoda > Insecta > Lepidoptera > Nymphalidae > Melinaea > Melinaea marsaeus. The sequence continues at coordinate 10,823,607 of OU911094.1, forward strand.
GCCTTGTGTTTACTTAAAAGAGTCCGGAATTAAAATAGTAGGAATATTCCGGTATAGGAATTTGGTGTATGTAAATATATATTCTTTCATTTAGGTACTAATACTAAAAATACTATTTGTATAAAAAAAGTTATTTACACCTGAATAAAATTTCGAGTTGAATATAAGAAATTGATACATTCCGGACCCAATGAAAATAAAGAAACTCATCTGCTTCGGTTATCATTAGGTCTGATATCGACTAGGTGCCAACACATCTAAGTATATGACGTCCCCTTTCGACACGATATTAAAAATTCCTTTCTAAGTTACATTTTTGGATTTTATGTCCATGTATTGTTTGACTGAATTATATCAATTAACTTTACTTATTCAATGAAAGGTTGTTAGGATGTTTTTTACTATACTTCTAGAAATTCGTTGTTACTTCTCGATTACTATTATTAATGTTATAACATAAAACGTCCCAAACGTACAGAGTACGGACAACTACAATGTTAGCTGGATACAGTAAGATTCATGCTCCTTCAGACATTCCTCGTGATATGAAACTAAATCAACTTCACAAATATAAATCAAAAGTGGACTTATGACGGTAAGGAAATAGATGTGAGGCTTCAATTTCATTATCTTTTATTAAAAATACTTTCTATGTAGTAGTTTTTGTATATCATTACATTTTAAGATGAAAAATAATATACAAAGTGAAATATAATATGATAAGAATAGATAATTGGAATTATTAATAATAATAGCCATTAATTGATTAATAAATTAGCTGAAGTCGATACGTCAAAGAAACTTTTAGATTGTTTATTATGTAAAAATAGTGGTCATTTTGTTTTTGGAGCTATAATCAAATCAACTTTAATCTTGTCAAGATTTTTAAGTTCTAAAGAATTCAGTAGATTGGAATAATGAAGTCTGTGAAATATAAATCTATTATATAAAAATGAATCGCAAAATGTGTTGGTAAACGCACAACTCAACAACGCATGGACCAATCTTAACAATTCTTTTTTTTTTAAATTTCTTGAAACCCAAGGATGGTTCTTACGGCGAGAAAAAGTAGAATAATTTCCAGGAAAACCCTAAAAGAGCCCTTTTCTTTTTCCTATACAAATATTTTCTAACTAAATTTAGAGTCAATTTGAACTGTATTGCTATACAATAAAGTTCATATTAAATTACAAGCACTCATTTTTGTCTAAACAATGTAGGTGTGCTGCTAACGTCGAAGAGTCAATTCGCACTTTATTGTCTCTGCACAAAGTTCAAATTCAATCAAATATATGTGTGTGCAGGTTCACGCAAAAGTGATAATATCGTGAACCCGACCTAATTGAAAAGTCAAAAAATTTAAGAGCTATAGATTAGATTGGCCTTGGAATATTCTTTCTTTTGTTTTAGTTTTGGAATGCGACATAAATTGTCATCAGTTTTCACGTCATTGCATCTGTCAAACAAACCGCGTTAAAAAGCGTTTATAATATTTAATAATTAATTTTGATTGTTTTATATCGTGTTTTGTGCAAAGTGTTTTAATACCTGTGATTAATAATTATTGCATGTGACATAATTTAGGTGAGTATATTCAATATGCTTCCTATAAGACGAAGTAATTTAGGTAGAAGAACCCGAAATGCTACAAACCAAACTAATTACCGATCTTATCATACTACACAAGAACGTGACGACCGAAAAGAACGAAAGAATTCGTATATCACGAACGCGGGAAGCGAGAGCGAGAGATTCAACCAATAATCCCGAAAGTTTGAATCGAGCTGCTTTCAATTATGATTTGTCAATTGACTACAGTAACCACCAATGTGTTACTATTGGATCTATGAACTTGGTTTGCTCTCATTGTAAGCCAAATGAAGCCAATGGATTGTGTTGCGCAAATGGGAAAGTGAAATTGATACCATTGGATCTACCACCAGAGCCATTGTACTCATTGGTTTCAGGAATAGAAGCAGATTCCATAAACTTTTTGTTAAATATCCAACAATATAGCTTTCAAATTACGTCATTTGGGGCAACAAACGTAGTTCGGGAAAATTTCATGCCAAATTTTAAGGTATTATAGAAGTTAATCATTATTATTTTAATGAACAAAATTTCCTGTTAATTAAGTAAAGGTGTGTCATTAACCTTCAGTTCCTTAATCCCCAAGAAATATATTACTTAGTCATTATATTATTTGGTGATTCAGTATTAGCAATACTTTTATTATTTTGAAACACAATATAATTATTTGATGATGGATATTAGTTACAACTAATTATTACATATTGACATACCTAAGCATATCAATTATAAATTGGGGATTCAAATTAGGAGACAGATATACTTTTTACGAACAAATATTATTTATATTTGACAAAAATCATTTTTTTTAATTTACAGATACAAGGCCTACTATATCATAGCGCAGGTTCACTGTTACCAGTGTCAGATAGCAATTACAAATTTCTGCAAATTTATTTCATTGGCAATTCACCACAAGAAATTGATATGCGTTGTTCAAATAACAATTCAGTAAAGAGGTCTATTGTAGAACAATTACAAACTTTATTTCATAAGTACAATCAATTGATTATGTTGTTTAAAACTGCACTGGATCTTATGCCATCTGATAATCACAAAATTGTAATCAGAGCTGATAAAACACCTGTTGGCCAACATGCAAGACGTTTTAATGCACCAACTATTGATGAAGTTGCTATCGTTGTAGTTGGAGAAAACTTGGAATCCCGTGATATTGTTTTACATCGTCAAACAAACACACCGCTCATATGACGCACTGCAATATCCCATTATATTTTGGCAAGGTGAAGATGGCTATGATTTCTCAAACAAGATGATAAATCCCATTACAGGTAATAAAAAATATTAATTTAGCTATGGAGATATATTATCAGTCACCATATTATTTTTATTTTTTTCAATGTTATGAAAACAAAAATCTATTTTCAGGTTCTAAAACCAACAAAAAAGTCAGTTTAATCACATACTCAAATGTCGGCGATTATATCACAAGTGTGTTGTAGACATGTATGTTAAAATTGAAACGGAGAGATTAACATTCATCAGGTTGAATCAGACCAAACTCAGATCTGAAGAGTATATTCACCTTCGAGATGCGATTAATACTGATGGAAATGCACAGAATGTTGGTCGGATGACTATTCTTCCAGCAACATACATCGGAAGCCCTCGAAATATGTATGAATATGCTCAAGATGCCATGTCATATGTTCGTCATTATGGTACAGCAGATTTGTTTATCACATTTACATGCAATCCACACTGGATAGAAATCAAGCACTAGTTATTCCCTGGGCAATCACCTATTGATCGTCATGATATTACAGCCAGAGTCTTTAGACAAAAGTTGAAATCTTTAATGGATTGCATTGTGAAACATTATGTGTTTGGAGAGACACGCTGCTAGATGTATTCTGTGGAGTGGCAGAAACGGGGATCGCCACATGCACACATTTTGATTTGGTTAGTTGAAAAGATAAATGAAGTTTATGCAGTAATATCAGCTGAAATTCCTAATGTGGAAGTAGATCCTGGATTGCATGAGGTAGTTATTAAAAACGTGATACATGGTCCCTGTGGAACTCTTAATCAAAATTCACCGTGTATGGTGGATGGTAAATGTTGAGAGCGATATCTACGGACATTAATATCTGAAACAATCACTGGTAATGACGGTTATCCTTTGTATCGTCGCCGATCGATAGCAGACAATGGAAGATCCACAATTTTCAAATTAAATCAACAAGATATTGGAATAGATAATCGCTGGATTGTTCCATATTCACCTATTTTATCAAAGACCTTCAAAGCGCACATCAACGTTGAATCTAGCCATTCAGTAAAATCTATTAAATGCATTAGCAAATATGTAATCAAAGGGAGTGATATGGCTGTGATTGGTATTAATGCAGAGAATTCCAATGATGAAGTTACCCAATACCAAATGGCTATGTTAGTAGTAATGAAGCAGTTTGGCGAATATTTTCTTTTCCTAATCATGAGAGACACACATGGACAGAGAGTATATTTTACAGCACAGAACGCCGTACAAAGAGCTGTACAGCCACCATCTACTACATTAACCAGTTTTTTTGAGATATGCCAAAACGATGCTTTTGCTTGAACATTGTTATATTCTGAAATGCCAAAATATTATACTTGGAACAATCCTCAAGGAGATTTATACGACGGAAACAAGGAAAACCAGTTCCAGGATACCCAGATGTCTATTCTACCGATGCGATTGGTCGAATTTATTCAGTACATCCAAGCAATGATGAATGTTTTTATTTACGACTGCTAATAGTCAATGTACGTATCCCAACATCATTCCAACATGAACGAACTGTTAATGGTGATTTGTGTGGTTCATACAGAGAACCTTGCCAACGTTTGCGATTTCTAGAAAATGATGCTCATTGGGATCAAACTCTCAATGATGCTGTAATATCATCACAAGCTCATCAAATACGAACATTGTTTTCTATAATCATATCTACATGCTTCCTATCAAACTCAAAGGATTTGTGGATCAAGTACAAAGATAATATGTGTGATGATATTTTGTATGAAATACGGATTAGAAGAGGAAATCCAAATATACAAATAAACGAATAAATTTACAATGAAGTATTGATTTCGATTGAGGACATGTGCTTGATAATGTCAAACAAACCATTATTTCAATTAGGCCTGGCCGCGCCCAATCGTCCGATGCATGATGCTTTTAACCAAGAGTTGCACCGAGAAAAACTGTATGATCTCAACACTTTGAAAGAATTAATTCAAACAAATCTTCCACTATTGAATAAACAACAGAAGTATGTATTTGATACACTTATGAAAGTAATAAATGATAAAAGAGGAGGGATTTACTTCTTAGATGCACCTGGTGGTACAGGAAAAACTTTTTTGATTTCATTGATATTAGCAACAATTCGCTCACAAAATAAAATTGCACTTGCACTCGCTTCGTCGGGAATCGCAGTAACTTTGCTTGAAGGTGGTAGAACAGCTCATTCAGCACCAAAATTACCATTAAACATGCAAAGCAACGAAACTCCAACCTGCAACATTTCGAAGAACTCTGCAATGGCAAAGGTTTTGCAGCAATGTGAATTGATTGTTTGGGATGAATGCACGATGGCACATAAAAAACCTTTGGAGGCTTTAGATAGAACCTTACAAGATCTCCGGAGCAATCATATTCCATTTGGTGGTGCAATGATTTTATTAGCAGGAGATTTTCGTCAAACATTGCCAGTGATTCCACGATCAACGCCAGCTGATGAACTTAATGCATGTTTAAAGTCCTCCAATTTGTGGAAACATGTGAAGGTATTACACTTAAGCAAGAATATGCGTGTCAAGTTGCAAAATGACAAATCTGGATACATATTGTCTAAACAACTCATCGACATTGGAAATGGCAAATTTCCTATACACACCTTGACTGGTTGCATTAACTTTCCTCAAAGTTTTTGTCAGTTAACTAGGTCAAAAGATGAACTTATTGAAAAGGTGTTTCCAGATGTTCTTAAAAATTATAGAAACAATGATTGTTTGAGCGAACGGGCTATATTGGCTGCAAAAAACATAGATGTAAGTGAATTAAATTTCAAAATTCAAGAACAAATTACAGGCGAATTGAAGACATATAAATCAGTTGATTCGGCTACTAACCAAGATGATGTCGTCAACTATCCGCCTGAATTTTTAAACTCGCTGGATTTACCAGGATTGCCACCTCACAATCTCCAATTAAAGGTTGGATCGGTAGTTATAATGTTGAGAAATATCAACCAACCGCGTCTTTGCAACGGCACACGCTTAGCGATAAAAAAATTATTGAACAACGTGATAGAAGCAACTATACTGAAAGGAAAGTATAAAGGAGAAGACGTTTTGATACCACCCATCCCAATGATACCGACTGATGTACCATTTGAATTCAAACGACTACAGTTTCCAGTGCGGCTTGCTTTTGCTATGACCATAAATAAGTCCTAGGGGCAATCATTAGGTGTTTGTGGTATTAATCTAGAAAACACATGTTTTTCACATGGTCAATTGTATGTTGCCTGTTCTCGTGTTGGAAAACTATCAGATTTGTTTGTATATTCACGAGGTAATCAAACAAAAAACATTGTGCATCATAAAGCACTAAAATAAAAATAAAACAGATTTTTGTTAATAATTATGATTCACTTGATTTACAATAACACGATTACTGAAAATACTTATATACGTTTTATTTTATTATTCTTTATTTCATCGGTTATTAACCCTATGTTAATTAATAATAATGGTAATAAATAATCAACTATCCCCATGTTTTGTCATTGAAGCACCCACTTTATAAATATTTGTCACCTTTAGATTCCCACTATCCCTTTAGATTTATTTTTCAATCAGGTTTAAACCTTAAGTTCCCCTCTTAGTTTGAAGCTCTCTGGCAGAGATCCCAGTCAGGGTTTTTAGTGGGTCACAAAAGGGTGGCCAGAGTATTGTGGTCACAGATAACCGAGCAAGAGATACGATACCCGTATATTTAAACATTTCAAATAATACATGAACCCGAATATGCTTTATTCTTTGAAAACACCAAAAATAATCCGAGTCAAAATTAGTTCTTTGTATTCTGGTGTTATAATAGTCTCGTGCTAATGAAAAGTAAAATACTCCTATATGCAATAATCAGTAATATCTGGTTTTATGGTTTATTCCTATAGTTATTGGGGATGTTATGTTACGTAGATACGTATATTTTTTCTTTTACAATTCTCATTGTCTCAGTGTGATAGACTTTTATTTAACAGTATATACAGTACATATAAATAAATTTCCAGGAACAAGAAACATTATCAAATATGTCATTAAAAATAATAACCAAAGAAGGTTACATATCAAAATATTTTTTTTATTAATATCTTTTTCGCTCTTTTTCGAATAAGAGAAAAATAAAGATTTCACATATACAAATAACAGATATAAAATACAGTTAGTCTCCTAACAACTCTTGATATCTGAAAACTCTCTTTCTAATTAAATAGTTGTGCTGTCTGCCGATCGAACCCCACCTTGGGCTGAGCTGTCAGTATCACTTAGCAATAAACTAACCAGTCTCTATGATTCAACTACAAAAGTACAGTGTACTCGTATTTTTACATTGTATCGACTTTCTCTCTGGCTGAATTTACTGAATAAACCAATTCTGGAGGTTTATCAATATAATTACTTGTATATTTTTTTCCAGTTTAAATCTTTACAAATTCAACACTGATAAAAAAGTTACGGACAGCGCTTTTATTATTTTGTGGCTTCAATGTATTTAAACATAAAATTTTACAAGCTTCATTAACTTTGTTGTTGTTATTATAGATATATTTAACTTTATATCTACCTACATAAACATTTTCTTTAGTCTATAAAGTACTAAAGTAAAATTTTATAAGTATACTCAGGTATTTTTAAATAATAACCAGACCTAGACTAGACTCAACCTTCAAAACATTTTTAAATCGCTTTTGAATTAATTCAATAAATAATTAATTGATATAACCTAATAATAAACATTTAATACAAAGTTCTGTAAATAATTGCTTCAAAGACCGGAAGGATATTGTATTCGAGCTGTCAATTTAACCGAGAACTTTGGATGTAAATCGCGAAGTTTTGGTTTTACTAAACCTTTGAAGAATGGATGCCGATTTTCTTTAAGAAAATTAATAATTGTGGTTCATATTCTTAGCTACAAAATGATTTAGGTAGTAAAGCGTTTATTGTTTTATATCATGTAAATTTCACATTTAATCGAAAATCTATCTATTTTCATGGAAGAAAATAGAACAACAACGTTTTTAGTTGATTCTCGAAAAGTGTGAAGTGAGAAAGATACCAGTACCCAATTACAACAGTTCACTGCCACTGGTACTAATGATTATTGTAATGTTTGAGCTACTGACACTTTATAACCACTGCTACTTGACAGATATCGTTAATTTATTTGTCTAAAATGAGTGAAGAAATAAGCAACAGAATTATGAAAAACAAAATAATCTTTAATTACTTTATCATTTGTAATTAATATTTTATTCTATTATGTGGTGTAACAATAATAATAATTTTTGGTTATATTGCACAAGTTAATGAAGTTATTTGGTGTTGAACTTATGATGTGTATAATCATGTTGATAGATATCTCTTTTTAATTAGTTATGTTCATTTTGCAGAACTAGGAATAGGTGTCAGAATGGAAACTATCTTAGTATCTTTATACAGATTTGTAACATTTATACAACTATTACTCAAAGGATCAAAGTGAGAAATACTGAAGTAATTAATGAATAGAAGCCCGTTATGAATAGAATCGAAAGGACTTTAAAGAGACAATGCAAATACATTTTGAATGTATGATTATTATTAAATATAATATATGAGTATATATTTTGTTCCCTCTTAAAAGGTTTTGAAATTCTGCTATATTTTTGTCATAACGTTCTCATCTTGGTTAAAAGCAGAAGATTGTTAAAGTTTGATTCGAAAAATAAATATTCGTCCCCCTTTAGCAATATCATCTTTGTCTTTGTTACCCTGATTAAATAATAGTATATAATATTATTTCATTTATGTATTTATTTAAAATACTAAATAATTATTTACAGATTTTTATAAACAAATACAAATGTTAAACAAAATATTATTTATTTTTCATCCCATTACGGTTTAAACTCTATATGAAAAAAATAAGAAAGCAGTGAACATTTTTATTTTCTCTCCATAAAAACAGATCAGTTTACGATAAAACTGCAATCTATAGAAGGGATTGGACCTGAAGCTAAATATTAACGATTACCAACGATAACCGATTAAGAGATATATTTTCACTTTGTCAAATGAAAATTCGTATATCCCTTGAAGTTCATCATCATTTGTTTTATAATGAGGGTATTTTTTATCTGTTTTAATAATTCCAACATTTTACAACCACGGTTTTACGAAAATTCTGAAGCTCCGCCAAAATTTCATGATAATGATCCTCATAAACATTCGGCTTCACCACTCAAATAATACGATCATAAACTATCACACTGACAGCAGTAGTGATAACATAGACTATATGTGCTTTATAACGACGGTGTGTTATTATAAGGAAAATAGAAAACACTTTATTATTATTTATTTTTTTTCTCTTTCTTATTCTTTTTGTAAAGTAGGTCTCAAATTTTGAGGAAAATTTAATAAGTTACAATGTTCGAATATTACTTAACGAATTCAAATAAATCAGTTCTCTGATGATCGTAGATGAAAAACTTAGATTCGTTACGATGAAAAAATTGCATTTACAAATATTTGGTAATTTTTTAGAATTATTATTTTAAGCCTTCGATTTAAAACGATATTTTTACAAAAAGTCCAATATAAAAAGGACGAAACAAATTTGAATCTACCAGAGATATATACTAAATTTAACTACACAAGAAACCTCTGAAAACTACAAGACATTACTTAATGTACCCGACCTTTGTGTTGTAAATCTAATTACCTCAACAGTGATAAATGTCTAATATGGTAGTAGTAGTAATTAATAGACTGGTCTATGGTCAGTATTAGAAAAAAGATTATCATGACTTATGATTACTATTATAATTCACTCCGCTGTGTCATGCTCTGTATGAATGTAGTTAAATAAAGACCTTGAATGGGTTCGAAACTAGTCAGGCACATTACAAAAAAATAAGACGGTAAATTACTAAAAATATTATGTAACAGATTTATTCTAAAAATTTAAATTCCAATAAATATTATGTAAATGTATTTAAATTCCGAAATGTTATATAACGTTTAATAAATTGTAAAAAGGATTTACTTTTTAATTTTTATTATTAAACGTTAATATGATATCACTTCGAACAGAAATAACTTCAATTCTATCAACAATACAATAACACGTGATAGAATTATATTGTAGATTTGTAAAATAATTTGTTTGCAGTTATAATTCAAATTAGATATATATAATTCAAATTAGATATATATATTAGATATATAGATAGAATAAGAAATAAAATTGAAACTCATTTTAACTGAAACTAAGGCATCGATAGATATGTTATTGTTTATATCCAGATCGTTACTCAGGAGAAGACCATTATTGCTACCTCGATGAGGACTTAAATTTATTTTACGAATAAAACCTAAGCGATAACCAATATTCAAAATGGATTTTAAGCGACACGACCACGTTGCTACCTAAATATCGAATAAATTTAAAATAATTTATTCTCATGTGTTACTATCAGTGAATGTTTTAATTTCATCTATTATTAATTATCAATTTTTCCTTACTATCAATTCATATTAAATGCACAATTGATCTAATATAGATATGCATTTTATTGTTAGAATATAAGTAAGACATGTAAATACGAGTTCATCATTATTATTTTCATGCAAAGATGTCTGAATCGCCATTAACAGCGCTGTCATCTCATGTAGTACAAACCGGAACTCGATACACTGTCATTAAAATTGACATTGCTTTAAGTCGATGTTCCTGTAAGGAGAATCTTGTATAAAACCATACAAATGTAAGAGTAGTAAAAATATTCAAGAAATAAAAAACTGTATCCACGCATAATCTTAGATATTACAAATCCTTTCTTTTTTCAAGTTTTTTCTACATTGAAATTATTTTAATTATTTTTACTAAAATGTACAAAAATAAGTGTACAAAACTACGAGCATCTCGTGCTTACAAAATGTGTAAAATAACGATGTTGTAACTGTCTCTTATAAAGTGTAATCCCATCCAGTAATAAAAGTAATAAACCTAGTCACTTGTGCAAGAGAATGTTCGTAATGAATTTATTTTAAAACTTTATAATTATGCCGTTTTAATAAAATTTTTGGTAAACAATTAAAATATATTCTTAATATTTTAATAGCTCACATATTTTTATAAACTTTCTTAATCTGGTTTGTGTTTTTAAAGTTTTATTAAATGTTTTATTTAGCTCTCACATTAATGGTAGTAAGTTGTATAATCATACCTTAAATATTATAATATAAAAATAATTTAATTTGTGTGATGTAAATGCTTTCAAACATCGGATCAGTTATTATTTAACAACAACTATAACAAAACTAATTTTTAATAAATAACTTATATCGACATATATATCTCATATTTATAGTCAAAGCTATCAAATGTATATTTAATAAATAGCACTTATTACCTAATACAATTCTTATAAGCAATTGTAATTGAAGTGATTTGCTCGCAATCACTCATAACCAGGATTATGATGCACACCGAGTGAATGTCTTGATTACTTACTCAAGAAAATAACAAATTTAAAATAACAGAATTACGAGTAAATTACTTACACTATATAGTGTGTAGTGTACATTCAAAGTGTATTGACACTATGCACGATACACAATGTACACAATCAGTTCAGATAACAGTCTGAAAAGGAAACACAGAGATCGTCGTCCTTTGAACTAAAAGGTTGCAGAATGTTTCAATAGGAAATGTTTTCTTATTAGTCTGGTTCACAACTCAAAGCTTTATGTTATATTTAAGCATTTAGTTATTTTGATATTCACGAATTCAAAGTTAGAAATTAAACTTAGCAAAAGAAGTGAAGTATCTTGACGTCAATTTGAAGTTAAAAAATAAATAATTGTTTAAATCTAATTATAATATACTATTTAATCATTATAAATTCTTAAGACATTTTACGTATAAAGAATGAAACAAAGAGATATGAAATGTATCTAATAAAATTTCACAATGTTGGTAATCTTTGTTTATAATAAAGTGAATTTTATAAAGCACTAAGTCTTTTCCATCACGGACGTTACAGTTACCTATCTGATAATCATCTCATCTCCCGTATCCATGGGTCGAGGACTGGCCAAACTGTATTAGGGACGTTTGTCTCCATCTAAAACACTATAAGGAGTGAAGTTGAGTTATTAGACTTACTTTATTTTATAAAACGGTCCCGCCTCTAAGAGATTCTTGTTTATTTCGCACATAAAGTGAAACCTAAAGTGCTCCTTAAATGTTATTAATGTTAATAGTTCAGTGATACTTATTTACAATAGTATTGCTGTTTACAAATTATATAATTATAAAACTTAATCATATAATACTCCAGATATCTGTATACTTATATTTAATCTGAACAAATGTTGTCTCTGTTTATTGAAAATGTTTACAACTATATTTATCAGGTTCAAAATAATCACGAAGTATATAAGGGTATAAGAGCGTATAATGTCACGGGGACTTTTATATTTTCTTAAACACCCTTTTATATTTTCTTAATATTCGTAATTATATTTATGAAAAACAGTATAAAAAATCTATCACCTTTTAGCTATATTTCTTGAAGAGGTACAATAAAAATGGAATAGAGTTTAATTAAAGAAAAGGAAAGATAAACCAGTTCAGTATCTATTTTTTATTAACTCTAAGACTTAAAGAAAAAAATCTGCAAAATGTGTTCTATATAAGAATATAGCAGTTCATACTTAGAGTAAGATAAGGAAATAAACCTAATTCTATTATGATTCGTTACAGAGCCGAAGCTCCGGATAATTACACAGCATTACCGACACCGCTTTAACAGATTTTATCAAAGCAAAATATTCTCATTTTTTCTGACGATGACATAATAAATAAATAAAAGATATTTTCGTAGCACGTCTTCGAACCTTAATGTCAAATAATAGATATTATAATTGGGGTCAAGGAGATTATGTTTTAAATTCGAAGCGTTTTGTGAATTTCACAGTTACATTTCTTAAATATATTTATCGAAATGCATGGAATGGTAATAAGTGACTTTTTATAGACAAGTATTAACATGTAGTGAAAAAAAACAAGTCAGTTTCAATCGAACTTGTGTATGGATGTCGTATCTTATGTATATTTATTCAATATAATTATATATTGTTACAACTACAACAACAAATATCAAATTGTAAAGAACAAGTATTTTTTTTTCTCTCCTTTAAGTGTCTCCGCAGAATCTTCTAATACAATTTGCGTGTCGAATGATGCATAAAATCAGTTGAAAACACTATTTGTAAACGTGACGTAGACATTCTTCCAATGAACTAAAAGGCAACTAGTTCCAGATGGCTTTAATAGAAAATGTAGTCAATTCATCTTGTATTCAACTCCTAGCACCAAAGGAGAAATATCCATTTAGAGCTAGCTTGTTAAAACATTGATCGAAAAATTATGAATATATAAAATAATGTTTAAAGTTACGGAATATATATATATATATATATATATATATATATATATATATATATATATATATATATACAAATCCTAAATTCTCTATCAATTACTTGATTAAATTTGAAAAACGTATAATAAACAATGTGATGGGAATATTTGTTATTCATTAAAAACTAAAACGATTTATTTGAAGAAGCTCTTAAAATATGATGAATTCGGAATTTAATAAACCTTTTTTTTAGACCCTCAGGATACTTTATAAAAATAATTTTTGTCATATCCAAGAATTTTAGTAGGTATAGTATAATTTAGTTTTTTTTTTAGTAATTTTAATAATTTGGTTTGACACATTATGTCAATTATTCCACGCTCTTTTATCAGACTACATCTCAGTAGCGACTTACTATTTGTTATATAATTTTTCACATACTTCATGCATTTTCATTTACACAATAAACTGGTTATTTATCTCCTTGCATTACAAGGCCATATTATAAACGATTTCTTAAAACTTTATAGACATTGAGAAAAAAGAAACCTTTTATGTTTCTAAATATTATTATAATACAGAAAACATTGCGAATAAAAGCCAAAGAAATGTATTTAGGATTTAGATTTGTATGAAAAAGTATTTATTACCTGTTCTCAAAGGTTACTTACTTAACTCGATTACTGAACTCGAAGTTGTGCTTTATTTAATCGACTACTTTATCTTATTATAACTTAGAAAAAAGAGTCTAACCTAATTTTCGTTAGTTTTTGGTTATACTGTAGACTGGAGCATACCGACGTTCGTAGATGCTGAATTACCGGCCATAAAAATTTGTGAGGCTTTGTGAGGGAAGTCCAGGACTTCCAAAGAGTTAGAGCCTAGAATCCTATACTATTACGGTAACTTGCCAAAAATAGCTTGCAAATACCGCGCTAGAGTCAAATTGATATAAGAGACGTTTAAGGAAATTATTTAACACTAGAATGAGATACATCGATGTAGAAGTGGATTGTGGCATGAACCGACAATCTATTAACAATAAAAGTACCAAATAAGAAAGTACATAATAGCGTTTTATCTATCTAACAATGAGAGGACTGTGATAAAATTACACTTTTGTAATAAATATCAAACAATATTATGTTTATCATCAGCTTATACTATATTTATATTTAAAGAATAAGTGTTTGACTGCAGCCTTCTTGTACTGACAAACAAGGGAGCTGTGTATATCTTTTGTACTTGTCCATTATCAGTGCACTTAGGAATTTAATGTAAGAGCATAATATCAAGGATCTTATTCAATACTAGCTTTTGCCCGCGACTTCGTCCGCGTTTCCGTCGTTTTTCGAAAAAAAATTAGCAGATGTCCTCCCTCATAGTTTTGACGTAACAGGCAGATTCACTTTCGTATTTTAGAAGGGCAATAGTAATATAATATGCCAATCCACAAAACTGTTGAAAAATATAAGTAACCGCAGAATATTATAATATACCCACGCTATACCCACGACTCGGTCAGCGTGTAACTCCTTGTTTTTTATTAAGATAATATATTGCTAATATTTTTAGATCAAATTAAAATGTTTCAGCGCAAAGCTTCTGGGTAGACTATGTTAAGAGTCGACCCGTCCGGCACGTGAACGTAAAGATTCCTAGAATTGCTAACCCGGGAAAGAGCGACGTATAATTGACCATGCGAGAAACAGCTAACACCGAGATCTACTCCAGCAACACGAAAAGTCTGCCCTTGAGCTTTATTGATAGTCATGGCATAGCACACCGATACTGGGAATTGCGTTCTTTTAAATTGGAATGGAAAATTATTTGGTATTATGGGAATTCTGGGAATAAAGACAGTTTCTCCTGCACCGCAACCTGTTAAAATTTGAGCCTCGATTACATTTTGTTGCAACTGGGTTACTTTTAGCCGAGTTCCATTGCAAAGTTGAGGTGGTCTTAAATTTCGGAGCAGAATTATCGGTATGCCAATTTTTAAACAAATTATATGAGAAGGTAGTCCAGGCATACTTAAAGAATTTAAAAATTCTATCGGGTAATTAGTGGCTTCTTGTTCATCAACCATTCTATTTATTGAACTATAAACTTTGCTTTCTCCCTGTATATTAGACAGTATTTTATTATTAATTTCAGATGCCTGGTCATTGCGAGGAGTCAAAATGGACCTTTCGCAAAGCCAAGAATTGTCCCTATTTAATATAATTGTTATGTCACCGTAAACCGAAGATATAAGATGTTGTTGGGATTGCACTATACAACATAACTCAGGTGTCAGAATAAGTTTTCCTTGGTGTAGTTGTGGATAGGTACCTTCACCAATCTTCAATAATGTATCAGAAAATTCACGATTATCTGCGTTGTCTCCAGTTCTCACTCGCATATTTATAGTCAAATGCACCGATTGTATATCACGCCACAAATAAGAGCTTTTCAGGCAAGCCCTAATCTCATCAGCTCGGGTTCCCCGCGGTATTACCGGTAAGGTTTGTCGGAAATCACCACAAAATAAAACCGTAATACCGCCCATTGGTCGATCATTTTGTCTTATGTCCCTTAGAGTTCTGTCTACTGCTTCTACTCCTTTTCGATGGGCCATCGTACATTCATCCCATACGATTAAATTACACTCACGCAATACCTTAGCTTTGTCGCTATTTCTTGAAATACTACAGGTTGGACTTTCCGTGCGATCTAAATTAATTGGTATTTTAAACATAGTGTGAGCAGTCTTACCTCCTGGTAGCAATGTTGCAGCTATACCTGATGAAGCCACGGCAAGAGCGATTTTACGCTGATTTCGAACATAAGCTAATATTAATTTAGTCAAAAAAGTTTTCCCAGTTCCTCCAGGTGCGTCTAAAAACCATATTGTTCCTAAATTATTCTGCACACTCTCGCACACGCGATCATAGACTAAGCGTTGTTCTGCAGTCATCATTGGGACACCGTTTTCTAATGTTACCAGCAGTTCCATTGGGTTGTAACCAATCTCTGCGGAATATTCCCTATTGGTAACCTCTCCGACTGAGGTTGGCGTTGGCAAACCATATTCACAAAGTGATTTACCGCCTACTGCTGTTAAGTCTTCC
The DNA here is from genome assembly GCA_918358865.1 of Melinaea marsaeus rileyi. Lineage (NCBI taxonomy): Eukaryota > Metazoa > Arthropoda > Insecta > Lepidoptera > Nymphalidae > Melinaea > Melinaea marsaeus. The sequence goes on from OU911094.1 coordinate 10,840,024, forward strand.
TGAAGAGCTAATAAGCACTGATTTATAGCCAGATCTCGAAAATTATCATTAGTTGCGCCTTCATTATTGTGAGATAAATTCCGAAGAAAGTCTTCTGCAAATTTTTCTTTATATTTTTCCCATAATTGGACAGGATCAGATAAATTACAAAATGTGAGTAATGTTACAAATAAATGGCGTAACCGTCGTGGATTATCACTAACACAGGATTCTGCTAAAGCGTCATCCCAATGTTGATCATTTTCAAGCAAATGACGCGCTTGGCAAGCTGCATGATAAGTTGGATAAACAACATCGTCTACTTTTCTCAAATCTATAAATGATGTTGGTCCTCGCACTGTATGTAATAATAATCTCAAATAAAAACACTCTGCGTTGTTAGGATGAACAGTATACACTCTACCAAGAACATGTTCTTTGAAAATACCTGTCTCGCCATCTACAGGCCTGCCTCGGCGTCTACGGTTAAAGACACCTCGTTGTTTATCGTAGGTATAATACGATGGAACTTCTTCATACAAAAGAGACTTTGCGAAATTATCAGTTTGGCAAAGTCGAAAGAATGCCAATAAAGTTGTTTGTCTAGGGTTCTCTAATCGTTCTGTAACATTTTCGGCGTTAAAATATATACGTTGACCGCCTTCCAGATGAACATCCAGATGGGTCACAGGTGGATATCTTTCGTGAATATTAAAACTTAAGATCCGCCACACAGCTTCTGAAGAGCTGATATATCTGCCTGACTGAAATCTAGTAACTTCATCATGTTCATTTCTTAACGCAAACGTAGCTTGGTCACTGCCCTTGTTAATGTACTTACAAATATATTTAATTGACTCTACACTATTACACATTTCTACATTTATGTGAGCTTGAAATGCTCTGGACAATACAGGCGAATACGGAACGACCCACCTATTATCTAAAGTAACCTGTTGTCCAGACATTCGCTTTTCAACAGTAAAACCACCATTGTCTCTTGAACGGCGGCGATATAATGGGTATCCATCATGTCCTGTTACAGTTTCATCCACTAATGCTTTTGGATACCTTTTAGTGCAACGATCGTCTTGCATGCAAGGAGCATTTGCGTTAAATGCACCACATGGACCATGTATCATATGAGTTTTAACAATGTCGTATAACAGGGGATCTGCAGTCGGATCTGGAATTTCAGCACTGATTAATCTGTCTACATCATTAGGTCGAACCTTATCTTTTAACCAAAGCAAGATATGTGCGTGAGGTAAGCCGCGTTTTTGCCACTCAACACTATACATATAACACAATACTTCTCCAAAAATGTTATCTTTGGTAAGAAGATCTATCATTGATTTTAATTTTAAATGAAACACTCTTGCAATAATATCATGGCGGTCATGCGGTGCCTGACCCTCAAGAAGCTCCCGAGTGATTTCATCCCACTTGGGATTGGTAGTTACAGTAACAAATAAGTCGGGACGTCCATATTTTCTTACGTAACAAAAAGCGTCTTGAGTACGTTCATGCATGTAGCGTGGACCACCAGTAAAAGAAGAGGGTAAAATAACTAAACGACCCATATTCACAGTATCGTTATCTTGCTGCATGGCATCGCGAAGGTGCACGTATTCTTCAGCGCGCAGCTGCCTTTGATTAGATCGTATATAAACTAATCTTTCGGTTTCAATTTTTGCGTACATGTCAACAATAAACTGATTAAATAAGCCACGAAAACGTTGAAAGTATACCAATCTATTCCGTCTCACTTGCAGGTGGTAACAATAAAATTGAAGGCATGACACCTTTTTATTATAATTAGGTGCGCCTGTGCGCGGATCGGTTTGGTATACAGCGAAATTATAACCATCTTCCCCTCGACAGTATATCATAGGATATTGCAAACTGTCGTAAGCCCTGTGGGTTTCGAAAATACGTTGCAAACGATTGTCTCTGGAACGTATAACGATATCACGCCTATCACATTCCTGGTCGACCAGTACTACAGCAACTTCATTCGTGGATGGAACGTTATGACGCCCAGGGTGTTCCTGAGTTGGACGCTTATCGGCATTTATAACAATTTTATAATTGTTATTACCATCTTGAAAAAGGGCTTCTAATGCCGATTTAAAACTGCATACGTACGAATTAACCTGATGTAACATGTTCTGAAGTTGTGAAATGAGTTCAGTATTTAAATTCGGAAAATATTGATTTCTTATATTCGACTGTTCGTTGTAATCGGATACAAAATATATTTGAAGAAATTTAGGTTGTTCTTCAGGCAAAAGGGACCCTATCAAATGGTAAACCTGACCTTGTACCTTAAAAGTAGGCATGAAAGGGCCTTCTGAGATTTGTTTAGCACCAAAGGATGTCATTTGGAATGCACTATTATAAGTGCGATTATTATCTAAAAACTGTTTGGATTGCAAATGTTCCCCTAAAAGTAGTGATTTTAAAGGTTCCGGTGGGTCTTCGAACGAAGGCAAATTTATTTTACCTCCAGAACAACAGAAACCAGCAGACTCCTTCCTCCACTTCGAAGCATTACAAAAGGAACATACTACGTTCATATCGCCTATTTCAGAAGATGATCTGTAATCAATTGTGAGGTTATAAGCAAACCCACTTTTATATTTATCGGACCACGCCACCGAATTTGTAGATTGATCTACCACGTGTATATCTAAGTCATTAAGACCATGTCGAAATCTATCTGCAGTAAGACGGGCCTCTCGCTGTTCTTCTGTTTCAAGCGACCGAATATTTTCAATTCTTAATCTTTCATTAGATAAAGTAATCAATTGTTCTTGTCTCAAAGAATTGTAATAATCGCGTCCCGACTCTAGTCGTTGTTCATGCTCATGTTCATCTTCAAGAGATCGAATCATGTTATGGTGCGCCCTATCATTTGTCAAACGGTCTTGATATTGAGTAAAAGTTTCAGATTCTCGAGACAAAATATGACGTTCGCGATCAGCTGTAAGCCGTAATTCCCTCTCAGTGAAGGTTTCGGACTCGCGAGATAAAATATGACGTTCGTGGTCAGCTGTAAGCCGTAATTCCCTCTCAGTGAAGGTTTCGGACTCGCGAGATAAAATATGACGTTCGCGGTCAGCTGTAAGCCGTAATTCCCTCTCAGTGAAGGTTTCAGACTCGCGAGATAATGTATGCCGTTCGCGGTCAGCTGTGAGTCGCAATTCTCGTTGTAAAGCAGTTTCAGCTTCTCGGGATAACGCATGTTGTTCCCGGTCAATGGAACGCCTTAGCTCTCGTTGAGAAGAGCTTTGAGAAGCCCGTGTTGTAGCTCGTCTCGCTCTTTCAGCTGCTAATCGCATCTCTCTTTCTGGAGAGCTTTCATTAGCTCGAGATGTTGAGGCACTAACTCTCATAGAGTTTAACCGATGTGCTCTTTCCTCTTCCGATTCTTGAGAACGCGTCATTCTCATTCTCCTAGCTTGACTCGAAGTTCGAGATAAAGATGGTCGTTTTTTAGGTGGCATCGTTTATTTTATTTTTAATCGACGGTAACTTAAATTCTATTTAGTTACCCAACAAAAAACTTACGTCAGAGGTCCTAACTATAGCTAAGTATATAATAAATAGAATATAAATCTAAGTGCCTATTAAAACTGAAATAATATTCTAATCGAATTATAAATATGTACGTAGGTACCTACAAATTACAAAAGAATAAAAAATGAAAATAAAGCTATACTTAATGCGTGTGCAATACTATCTACACTTACCTACTTCACTTAAAAATGAATAATAAGAAATACCTACAACTACTGTAATTAATCAAATTACCTATGCTAATACAAAAAAAACCTTAGATGTTCTAAGTACAGCTGCTATATAATAAAAAAATATAAATCTAAGTGCCTATTTAAACTTAAATACCTAATATTCTAATAGAATTAAACTAAGAAATATGTACCTACCTACCTACAACTTAGGTACAAAAAAAAAAGAAATGAAAATAAAGCTAAAACACGTGTGCAGTATAGGTAGATAGTAGGCAATATCTACCTATACCTACTTCACTTAAAAATAAATAAAAAATACCTATGAATACTATAATTAATAAAAGTACCTACCTACGCTTTTATCTACTCAATACAAAAAAAACTAAACATAAAATGCCCAAAACTAACCTATCAGTAACTAAAAATCTAACAATAATCTAATCTATCTATCTATTATCTAATCTAAAAATCGAATCTAAATCTACTTAAAAAGAAATAAAATAGGAACTATTAATAGTTAAGAATTTAAACAAAACTAAAACTAATTTAGAAAATAACAACAAAAGAAATTAAAATAAACTATTTAAAGACAAAAAGTCGCGCTTATAAGCACGGTTTATAAAATAACAATTATTGTCTGTCAATAAAGTTCAACACTCTGAACGCATCAACAGCCAAATATTGAATGACGCTTGCGCTCGCCTCCCGCCCCTTTTATACTCTGCCGCCGCGAGCCCCGTCGAGCGCGGCTACCGTTACGCAAAAATAATCCTTTTAGCTTGATTCACTATTCACGCGCGATGTCTTGTTGGCGTATTTCATGTAAGTAAGTATAAGTTTGGTGTTTCTATACCGATTTCAATGATTCTTTTTTTATTGAATTGGTGCTAATGTTTATTTTTTTTTTAATTAGGAATGATGGTGAGCATTATTGGTTTTATAAACGTAAAAGTAAACAAATATAATAAGAAATCTCCGAACTGCTAAGCTATCGAGAGTTATGCGTGTTATTGTGAGTTAACTATAAAAGGTAGATATATGCTGTCTTGGAATATTTTTCGTGTATTTTTATGTAGAATATTTCCGTTATACATAGTTTCTATGTAGCTCTAACCATTAAGGCTGCACACGCGACGGAAGCTTAAAAAATCAAGCAACTTCTCCCATTTTCTCAACATTTCCTTTCACTGCTCTGCTCCTATTCATTGTAGTGTGATGAAAAGTATACTATTACCTGCCCAGGAGTATAAAGAATAATTGTACTAAGTTTCGTTAAAATCCGTCGAGTAGTTTTTTTTTCTATAAATAACATACAAACAGACAGACAGACAGACAGACAGACAAAAATTTTTTTAACTGCATTTTTGGCATCAGTATCGAACACTAATCACCCCCTGCTACTTATTTTGTAAATATATTTCATGCACAGAATTGACCTCTCTACAGATTTATTATAAGTATAGATAAGTATTTGAATTTTTTACCTCAAGTGAGTCTAGCTGGCATATTATCTGTTGTATTAATTTAAATTTACGTATTAATAGAGTGAGTTTTAAATTTTAAATTGGATATTTAAAGCGACCCACTGGTTACTAAAACACTAAACTGGAAAGGATACATTATAAAGTTAAAGAACATTCCACAGCTAAATTTCCAAGACAGGAGAATACTTTAGGAATAAATTTGATTAAACATGAAACTTAAAATCTCGCTGTGATACTTTCCACTCCACGCCTCAACACGCCTTGAATTTATAAAGTATACAGACTTACTGAGTCTATCTGCTGAAAGTGGCAGTTTATACTACAAATTCTATACTTCTCACGTACATACAGGCTGTGGGATGTCACGTTTGTAATGTGTCTTTTTATTAATGCGATATTACCGCATATCCGTATATTATATAAAATATGTATTATAGTCTGTCTATTATATTATGTTAATTGCTATTTAATAATTCTTGTTTATTTATAATGAAATTACTCTGTAAACAAATCATAACAATAAATTACCGCGATCTTCCATTAGAAAATCTTCAGTTACGATAAAAATCCGATTTAAAATATTTTGCCAAATCACTAGAGACAAATGTACGGGTCATTGTAACATCAGTTGGAGTTAATAGGGCCGTTACACTTACCAGTGATATATGAGCTGCGAAGTGACTATGTCACTTTAGTTCCGGTACCTCACAAAAAGATAAAAAGAATACCAAAATACGATTCATGTGTGTAACGAAGTGGTCTGCAGAAAATGGAAATTTACCGAGAATGCTTTTTATGTTGAGTAATAGATTTATTTATAAATTGAATTGTGCAGACTGTACAGTCAAATTTGTTTTTCTCTTCTTGCGCTACTAGTGTTTTTATAACTGGCATTAAAAATAATACTCTATCGTGAATTAAATGAAAATAAAACACTTTAATTATTTTGTCTTCATTCTACTATATTCATAATATAAAGTATTCATTCTATTATATTTACAATATAAAGTATTTTAAAGAAACTTAGACAATTTCGACTTAAAGCAAAAGTTCACTAACAGATTGTTAAAGTTACAACTATTAAATCGCTTGGCACAAACTACACAACCCTGATTTATAAGCTCTGAACTGTATGGATCTCACATCCTTTATCTGACTTCAGATACTATTAAAACTTATCTACCTCATGTGGATTAAACACTAAATAAACTATATTATATGATATTATATTTTTTTATTAGTACTTAAATATAAAATTTATGTATACTTATTTAATGTTTCTTTGATAAATTACTTTATGTTTTAAACAAACAGAATCATTAAATTTGTAACATATATTTAAATATCTACCGACGTATAAGTTCACCGAAGTTTTTAAAATAGTAATATATTAAAATGTAGTAAAAACATAATATATGATCACGTTATGTTTTAGTTTCATACAACGAGCTAATTTTACTGGTAACTTTAAGTTACTTGAAAAGTAAATTTAGTACCAAGAGTCAAATGAAACCAGCTTAGATTCAGGATTTTGTATAAAGGTATAGATAAAGTAGTAACTAGAAAACATGATCTTTTCTCTATATTCATTGCATTGTATTAATGATATTTTTCAAGTACAGAAGTATCGGAATTAGGAGCAACATGTCGATGATAAAATTTCGCTAAATGTAGGAACAATAATCATATTTTGTTTTTATTGAAATAATTATTCACTCACATAATGGTAATTGGTGGATACAAAATTTCCTTTCGAAATACATAAACCATTATAAGAAATAATATGAAATAATTATAAAAATTTAAAAATTCAAAATTCAAAATTCAAAATATCTTTATTCAAGTAGGCATTTACACGCACTTTTGAATCGTCAATTATTACAATACAAAAAAAGGTCAGTGTAGTCCGTCCGTAAGCAAGCTACCACCGGCTCGGAATGCTGCTCTGTTGAGAAGAGCCGGCCAGAAACTCAACAGTTGCTCTTTTCAAAAGAAATATAACAATAGGTGATGTATATTATAATATAATATAAATCCTGCAAATGATTCAACAACTTAAGTTCCACATATTTCGATCCACTAAAAACTCTTGAACGTTATAATAAGCTTTATTTAACAATAAACTTTTGATTTTAGATTTAAAACTAAGAAATGGAAGGTCTAAGATATCTTGTGGAACTTTATTATATATGCGTATACTCAAACCCATGAAGGATTTATTAACTTTTTGAAGCCGAAACTTTGGCGTTACGAGTTTGTTTTTATTTCTCGTATTTATCGCGTGTCTGTCACTGTTTTTTATATAACTATTTAAATTTTGACGTATATATAAAATGTTATTAAATATGTATTGGGAAGCGACTGTAAGAATACCTATTTCTTTAAAAACATCTCTCAGAGAATCTCTAGCTTTTAAGTTATAAATAGCCCGCACAGCTCTTTTTTGTAAAATAAATATAGAATTAATTTCGACAGCACTGCCCCATAATAAAATACCGTAAGATAAAATACTGTGAAAATAACTAAAATAAACAAGTCGAGCCGTATTTATGTCCGTTAATTGTCTAACTTTTCTAATTGCAAAGACGGCGGAGCTGAGTTTGGCTGCGAGTGTTGAGAGATGGGGGTTCCACTGGAGCTTTCTATCTAATGTTAAACCTAAGAATTTTGTTGAGTCAATCAATTCTAACACTTCATTGTTAAGGAGCAAGTTACAATTTTTACTTTTTACATTAGGAAGTGTAAACTCTACGCATTTAGTTTTCTTAGCATTTAACACTAAATTATTAATTTCGAACCAATGCAGGACTCGTGACAAAGTACTGTTTACTTCGTCATAATTAATCCTATCACGCTCAACTTTAAAAATAAGCGAGGTGTCATCAGCAAAGAGTACAATGTCACACAGACCCTTAACAAAAAAGGGCAAGTCATTAATATAAAGTAAAAACAAAAAGGGGCCCAGAATAGATCCTTGTGGAACACCCATCTTTAGGTGAGAACCAGACGATTTAGAATTATTTACGTAAACTGTCTGGATTCTTTGATTCAGGTAAGAGGCAATAAGATCAAGCGCAGCGCTACGTACACCGTAGTGGTTTAGTTTGCATAGTAACGTCCGATGGTCCACACAATCAAAGGCTTTGGACAAATCGCAAAACACCCCAATTGCATTCTGCGACTTCTCCCACGCGTCGTAAATGTGCTTAAGAAGCGCAGCACCCGCATCAGTCGTTGATTTTCCTTTGGTGAAACCATATTGTTCACTATGCATGATCCCACTGCTATACATAAACTCTGAAATCTGATTTAAAATTATTTTCTCGAAGACCTTACTCAAGGTCGGTAAAACCGAGATAGGCCTATAATTTTCGGGATCCAATCTATCGCCACTTTTAAACAAAGGAACTATTTTACTGTTTTTCATCAAATCTGGAAATATACCGGTTTCGATACATTTGTTAAAAATAAGGGATAATTGAGGGGCAATATCATTTATAATAGTACTAAGCAATTTAACTGACATACCCCAGAGATCACCGGTTCTCTTCGAATTTAAGGTTCTAAATGTGTTAACTATTTCATCTGATGAAACAGGTTTAAAAGCAAAATATTTATTATTGACTTTAACATTTTTGACAATTCCGCGATTGCAACAGATGATGAGGAATTTAAATTACGTGTGACTGTTATTGGGATTTCAGTAAAAAAGGTCTCAAAAACAGCCGCCACCTTTGATTCTTTATTTATTTCCATATTATCAATTTTTAACTTTATAGGTCCATTGGGAGCCCTAGATTTTCCAGTAAAGCTAGATAAAATATCCCAAGTTGCCTTTATTTTATCTTCTGAATTTAAAATTTTATTTTTTATATAAATGGACTTGGCTTGTACGCAAACGTTCTTAAATATTTTAGAGAAATTTCTGACTCTATTTAAGAACACCGGATCATGATTCCATTGCCTCTCACCATATAAATCATATAATCTTTCTCTGCTTCTATATATTCCTACGGTAGCCCAATCACTAAATTTAATTTTAAAGTATTTCGTAAACGTTTTTGGCTTAAAAATATTATTAAATTCATTTAACAACAAATCGAAAACTTTATTATATAAATTGTTCGGATTATCATTGGTTACATTTTCTTTAACCACTATTTTTGCAACATTTTTTTTAAAAGTGAGCATTCTATTTTTTGTTATTGGTCTACAAGTGAATTTTTGGGGTCTTGCAATTTCATGATTAATTAAGAGAGAAAATTGTTGACCACAGTGGTCTGAACTTAAATTCGATATTATCCTCTCTTCATATACGTTACAGTGACAGAACACATTATCAATACAAGTCGCGGAAACACTAGTTATTCGAGTAGGTTCCGAAAAGACGTTTAACAGGTTATAGGATTTAAACAAATTTAATAAACGAACACTACACGAAGTTACTTGTAATATATCTACATTGAAGTCGCCGCACACTATCACCGACTTTTTTTTATTACAAAGTGTTGTTAAAATATCCTCCATTTTATTTTCAAATTCATCAAAGTCTCCAGAGGGGGGTCGGTACACGCATAAGATAATATATTCATTGAGCTCAATGCAGGACAGCTCAATAATTCGCTCGACAGAGAGCGCCACTATGTCTGAACGAGACTTAAAAACTACATCACTACGAGCTAAAATAAGTGAGCCACCGCGAATAGCTTTCTCTCTACAGAACGAACTTGACAATTTATAATTTTCGATATTTATAATATTGTTGCTCTTTGACAACCAGTGCTCTGTAATGCACAATAAACTAATATTGAATTTTTTAACAAAAAGTTCCACTTCCGACTCCTTGCCACCTAAGCCTTGTATATTTTGATGGATAATATTAAATAGCTTAGGCTTTGTCGTATTATTCAGTTTAAAGTGGAACGATTATTTTCTATCACAGTTATATTATTGTGATTAATGTCATTTTTCGTTATATCCCTTATAACGAAGTTTTTTATATTAAATGCTACTAAAGTAGCAATTTGTTTTTTATAATACTGAGGCAGATACATTGTACCTTTTGTCATTCTAAAACTATTATAAATAAATTTATTTAAGTCAAAATAAAGAAAAGCGTCGCTATGACGGTATGTCAAATTGTACAATGTCATATTAAGATTATATATGTATTTGTTCTGTTTGTCCGAATAAGATAATGAATATGGAAATGAGCACAATACAAATTTACAATTATTTTTGCTATTTATAATTAATAATTTTTCCATATTTTTAATAATTTCACTTTTCTTAACGGACAAACCATCTCCATGTAATAATACAATAGTACTATTTTTGATCAAATTGTAGCTCATCATTTTATTTACATGATGTTGGTAACTGGCTCCAGGCGTGCATATATTACATAAATTATCTAATTCATTATTTAAAAGGGACCCAAAGCCTTGACCTAATTGGTCAGAGAAAACAAAGTAATTATTTTGGAGCACAGCGGAGGACTTATTAATTGTTTGGCTGTTTGTCATAATATCTACATCTTTAATACTAAGTTTATTATGTATAGCCGAGTCACCCAACACCTCAGAGCTTATTTTACCAACTTCATCTAATTTTTTACTCACACAACTACAATTAGAGTAATTATCTGTTAAAGACTCAAACCGTTCCAAGTTATAATTACACAAGTCCACTAAATTACTTGTGGCTTCAATGTGTTCCTTAATCTGCTGTTGAGCGGATTCATATTTTTTATTAATTGATTGTAAAGAAAGAGTCAATTGTGAGATTTCTTCATATAAGTTTTGGGTGTCTCGCTCATACATAGACCTACTCTCAATCAGTTTCTTATTAAAAAGGTTTGCTTTTTTTATTAATTTAGAGTTTTCATTTTTGAGATAATTTATTTTCTTAGCTGAAAACTTATTATTTATTATTTTATTATATTTTTTTATTAATTTGTTTACTTTAATATACTTCTTCAATTTATTATGACTTGAGAAGTATATGGGGGGCACAATACTTAAATCATCCTGTGTTAAATCAATTAATACTGGATTTCTATTATTTAAATCTGATTGAGTAGGTTGTGACTTGCATTCAACCAGTTCCTCATATAAGCTATGAGTATGCTGACTTTCTATATTTAGTTTGCATGATTCCAGGTCTGAAATTAACTTTCTAGCCTGTATCAAATCAGACTCAAGTTCTGAAATGCGATCTAGTGCTCTCTCATGCTCAATGCTGCACTGGTCAAACGTAGTCACTATATTATTTAACTGGTCTCGCTGAGCCACAATATCCAAGTAATTGGTATGTAGTTCAGCGAGCTGACCTTTAAGATCAGTATTTCTCTTTACAACGTTTCTAATTTCCTCCTCACTGTCCTCTCGCTCCTGCAGTAGTTTTTTGCAAAAATCTTTAGAAGATCTTAGTTCTTCTAAAGCCTTTTTTAATTTGTACTCCGACTCCTTCGCAGAGGTCTTGCGGGTCATAACTACTTTTTCCATTGTTAACTGAAAGGATTTAGTGTAAGTAAGAAAAGGAAAGAAAGGTTGTAATAAATAACAAAGAAATAAACAAATAAAAATGAACTAAAACAATTGGATAAGTTAATAAAATAATTAAAAGAAGGTTATATTAATGTTAATATATATAAAAGAAATTTAACAATGAATTAATGAAGTTATTAATATAGTTAATTATATATGAATTATTTTTAAACCAATATGATTAAGATATTATAATTTTATTAAATAGCTATTACTGCTAACACTTTGGCAATAAAGGCTTATGGGAACGATTTTAAAATGATTTTTAAATGCTTATATAATGTAAAGTAAAATAAAGTAAGTGGTATTGTATGGGGCCAATGTTTTTTGTCTTCAACTTTGCTTCCAACTAGTCAAGCAAAGTGAGTCAATAACGTAGCCCGAGTGTGTGGATGGACGTCACTCACTATAAAATGAGTATTGTGCAGTATAATGAGTGTAATGTATATTTAAATTGAAACAAAATACTCCCCAAAGTTTGAAATGCTGCCGTTGACAAAGTGACAGCTTCGAAGATTATCGTGTTACACACTTTTCTTGCTACAAATTTACTTTTAAATATTATTTCTATATTTGATAACGTATTTTAATAAGTAATTACACTTTATTTTAATCAAATAATAGTTATTTATATTTTATACTAATTAATTATATGAGAGCTGCACTTTGACGTTTTGCCTTATAACAAAATAACAAGAATTTATTAAATTTTAATAACAAAAATCTAAACTGCGGTGAGATGGGTTACGTCACATGCACCCTGTGACCACTGAGCAATAAATAATCACACGCGAGAGGGCAGATGTTGACAATCTCATCTGTAAGAAAAACAACATTCACATTTGTCGTATACTTAAGAAGTCTTTTTAGTTTTAATACTAAATAATTATAATTGCATAAGTAAAATATTCCGTCCATGGGATCAAAATAATGCGCCACCAAAAAAAAGTTGCATAAAATATTATTTAACCAGTTTATTTGAACTGCAACTACAATGGTAACTACTATGTCTGATTGAATTTAAAACTGAGTCTTAAGTTTTTCTAACAAAATAATTGAGTACGAAAAAGTGGGCGCCTCTTCGGTTTCAATCAAAGACAATAGATTGAAAACAGGAGAATAACTAGATATTTCTAACTCGGTATTTAGTTTTTGTTTTGATAATATAAAATTCAATTCCAAGGATTTTTCAATTATTTTTAATTTAATATGTTTGCTACAGAATAAATGAAAACATTCCGCAAATGTTTCTCTCGTTATTCTCCTGTGTCGAATATGAGCAGACACTCCACATGAGAGTATAATACTTCGTGGAATTTTTTTAATTACATTCGCAACTGAACTCCTTATTTCATGCTGTATTAACATGTATTTATTCTATAATGTCATACAAAAATATGGATGAAATTGTGAGATAAATCCTCACAAATAAAGTGTAATTGAGTTTCAGATGAGACAAGTATTTTGGCTAGATTTATGTGGAAAATGGGTTTTCTATTGACACGGCGTTATCAAAGCCTTAAAGCTACTTTTACTCGTTGTTTTGTATATAGTTCTCATAAAAAAAATGTAACCAACAAGGGCTCCACAAAACTTCATGAGTCTAGTTATTTCCTGGAGATCAGCAATTTCTTACAGTAACTTCTTATATATAACCTGCGTCTAACATGTAATTTGCTTATATTTAGTAGAATTAAAATCACTTATTACTTTAAATTATTTATAAAATTAAACCAATGCACAAATATATTTTATACATATAAAAGTTCTTTACTATATATAGTGTACTTTGATGAAACCAGTAATTAACCTCGTTAGGAAGTCAAAATGAATTTCTGACAAAGGTCTCTTAACATTTCAATATAACTCTCACTAAGAGAGTATTGACATCAAGAGAAATGTTAAACTTTGAAGAGACTTACTCAATACCGGGAAATTAACAGCAGCTGATTTACCGATTCATTTACAACTTCGAAACTTTATTATTGATGTCTTCGGGTTCTTTCAGAGTTTTCCTTTTAATAATTGAATTCTATTAATTGTTCGAGATAATAATAATTGGGTTCAAAATCAAAATATATGATTTTATCTTCGATTGACTTAACTTGTTACTTTGAATTGAATTACTTGAATTTCCTCAAACACATAAATAAGTTTGTAAATACTTTTAATGTATACTTTTCGTCTTGGAAATACTTGACTGCTACATAAAAATAAGATTTTAATATTAATTTCAAAATTGTCATTTAGTATGAAAAATATATAATACGCTAATGAATTTGAGAAATTATCAAAGTAATTAAGAATTATATTTCTTATTTATTGTTGTTTGAAAGTATATTAGGACAGAATAATGTTACCATAATTTTTTTCATTCATGTATTTTTTCCTTTCTTTATATAACAGCCAAGAAATTAAGGACGTAAAAATGTAATTAATTACAAAATTGAATTGGATATATTTAAAGCATAAATATAAATTATAAAAAAAACCTAAATTTCTCTTTAGTTCTAAGCTGGCAATTTTTTCATGGTGTAGGCCTACTGAGGATCCCGCCACATTACATAACGGGAACGCATCCCATTACACAGTACCTCATAGGTGATGTGGAATCTCTATATCCATTAGCTGGCATAATATTTCTCCATTTAAAATAAAAAATAGACTAAATTTTAAATGGAAATTAAACATTTTATCATCTATTTATATTTAGGCGATTTACCACTCACGGACTCATCACGTAATCTCCAAAACTATCTGTCCGATTAAATAAAAATTTTACATTTGTAACATAGACGTCCATTGATAACGGATTTTACGTAATTCCTTTACCGACGGATCTCAACTTTTTGCATTTCGTCAAGTTCTCAACCTTACTTATACACTTAACGCGGGGGGTAAGGGTTACTATAGCAACCTAAGTTCACATTCAAATGAATAGTGTGTCGTGCGAAGAAGGGGGGAATAAGCTAGTAATATACTAAATACGCATATCGAATTAAATTCTAAGACGAAACATTAAAATTTAATGGTTTACTAAATGTTACGAAAAAAGAGTGTAAATTTTCAATGAGACCTACATACTTAATTTTATATGTTACGTACATAGAAAATTAAATCTCTTTGGGTGTAAGATAACAAAGTAACTAATATGTCTTTATTGTATTCTCTTTTTTTTTATTTCAGTTTATATTCTTGATATATTCAAAAAGATAAGCAACTATTGGATTGAGATCATAAAATAATGAAGTATGTAAACATCTGAATCAGAAGTAGCTGAGACTGTTAGATTAAAAAACTATGTGACCACTAATAATACCAAAAATATTATATAAATTTTGGTCGAACAGGAGATGTAAAGTAAAATATATAGTGACTAATAATAAAAGTCGGATCAAAACCTATACAAATATTTTTCGCACCGACCGATGTTGTCTTTGTCTCCGCACCCTTCAAATTCACATGTTATTAAAAATTTCTTTACTTTGTCTTGTGTATGAAGCTACCGAATTTGGTTAGAAAAAACTCTGTACTTTGTTTCACTATAAGTAAATTCATTAATATCGTAACAAATATAATTTATAAATGTTGTAAATAAAGGTTTAATTTTAATAATAAATTAATAACAAAAAAATAATATTAATAAAATATATTTGTAGGCATTAAGGATCTCTAATATGCAGGTTTATATTTTAAAGGACTTTACTGCACAAAAAGTTTTCTTTATCAATGTTTACAATATTAAAGCCTACTCATATTGTAATATATGTATGTATAGATTTAGGTTAACATGGTATCCACATTAGACCTCTACGTATTTGTTTCACCAATACACACATGCCTATTTATTCTACGGCTTACGATCTGAATAATGTTTATGATAGAAGAAGTTAACTTTATCGTTGTATGTTCATTTTACTTTGGTAAATTGGTTGGTTGTTTTTAAGATTTTAAAGCATTATATAAAATCTTTGGTACTCGTATAATATTCTATTTAAGTATTGTGATGTGAATGGTATTTACAATGTATAAAGACTGTACGACAAATAGAACATAACATAATAAATATTTATATTAACAGTAATTAATACAATATAAGTGACAAGGTGTTTAAATATTCTTAAAACTAAATATTTAACATTATATTATATGTATACAAGTATTTGAAAAATATAACAATTGCATGCTTATTTATAGAACACAATATCAAATATTATTTACATACATCTAATGTTTAGGAAATTAAATATCATATTAAATTATATTCAATTTTTCCTTAACTCTATTAATTATTGTGGTTGTAATTTAAATTTTAATGTCTACTTTATTCTCTAACATATCTAGACTGTGTTGTTTTATATCTTCCCGCATGCTAAATTTCATATTCAATTTGATATTTTATAATTCCTCCATATTTTATTTAGTCCTGGTGCCATCTATGGGCGTTTCCTACCGTTTTTTATTGATCGCTCTATGGTAGCGTGTAAGGTGTTGTCGCTAATTGCCGATAGATGGCACATCACGGCGTAAATGATTTATTGGAGATATTTAATAAAGTATTTAATTAAGTATTTAAATATTTAAGTATTCTTGTGTTCCAGTTCACAGAAACTATACGAAATAGAAAATTTTACTTACTATTTGTTTATTTCATTTTTAATTAAGAAAGATAAAGTGTAAATAATTATTGTTATATAAAATAATATATGCAGACCAACACATACGTATTTACAGCTTTGAAACAAAGAAGAAAAATATGATTTAGTACAGTTTTCATTTATCTTGTTTCTACTTTTAACGCACAAAGATAGGTAGGTTTGAAGCGATAGTTACGAGTACTTAGTTTATAATTGTTGTACTTTCAACTCTCATCAGATGTTCCTATTGAAATATAAATCTTAAGATAATACTGTGAAGAATTAAATTTACAATGCCTTTTGTATTAATTTCAGGATACATGTGACGGGAATTTCATTTTAAATATTTATGGAATGAAGACAGCAATACCGTTATTATAACTTCGCGATTAGTAAAAAACGCTTAAGTTACTTTAACATATGTAAATAAAGACATCTTTTTTTTTATTCAATAACACAGGTATTTGCTGTAAACTAGGAGGTAATAATATATCTGTTGAAACAATGAACGGAGATGAGCAATCTCCATCTGGAGATTGCCGGAAGAATATGATGTTCCTCATCCGCTCCTCTTATACTTAGTTCTTTGAACCTTGACCTATGAGTATTAGTAACATAAATTTTACATAATTACTGTAGTCTTAAATTCTTTTACATAATTATAATTTATCCTAAAATGTAACTTATGAAATTCTAGTGGAAATAAAATCTCAGTAAAAGACTTATCATTGAAAAAAAAAAACTTTATTTAACAGATGTGTAATAATGATAGGTTCCACCAAATAATAGATGAAATAATATACATATATATTACACGTATAGATACATAAAATTGAATAAACTCTCTTTAATAATGTAATTTATTACCAAAAAGTAAAGTAGGATAAACTTTTTATATTTAAAGTGCAGTTTTAAAATTATAGTAGGAAGGTGTATTAAAAAAGATAGTCTGGAAGAGAGATTTACAGCGTGAGAGATGAAGGACGCTGTACCGTGATAATTAATTAAGTGTGCAGTTTTGTAAAAAACAGTTTGCTTTTTAATTTATGATCGCACTTTTCATTGTTTTGTCTAAGTATAAAATAAATTTTCATTTATGAACACTGAATTAGGGATAGAGGTATTTTATAGTATCCTAATAGAATAGAATCCCACGATTGATATAAAAATAATAAATATTTTAATGGCAATCAGTTAATTTTTAAGAAAATCCCTTTTAAATAGCAGCATTTGGTTTTAAATAAAAAAATACAGAATAAGTGTTGTGGAATAATTTCCTATAATAAAAATAGAGCAAAGTAAAATAGAAAGATTCACTGTTCAGTCTGAAGCATCGCCGCGGGAACAACTTGTATTAAAATGTATTTTACAATATTCGAAAAGAAAAGCTGAGTATCGGTGAAAATAACGTGACTTATTCTTGACGGAATATTAAAAGTTCTTGACTATTCTCCCAACTAGAAATATTAGGACTTGTGTTAAAAATATAACAAAGATAAAGACATAAATATGCTATTTAAGTTATTTTTATTTTCTAAAACAAACCGAAATAACATAAAAATTATTTTAACCTTGAAATTATTGTACATATAACATTATTTATATAAAAAAATGTAACCCTAAATACTTATAATGTAATGAACCAAACCTCATAAGCAATTATTATAACTTAAGTGCAAGTTAAGTCAAAAGGAGGTAAAAACAAAAGATTAAATATAAAATGGGGGATCTACTGTGGCTGTTACTGATAAATAAGATTGTCAGACAGTCAATACAAAGACCGCAATTTGTAGCGTAGATTTCCCTAACGTCACACCAAAGATAATCACTTGTTTTGTTCTTTGTTTACCATTAACTTAAAAACCTTCATTTACTTCATGTTATAGTAAGTACTAATATAAATTTATTATTATTTATTTACTACTTTACTTTTTTTTTTTTAAACTTAAATATTATTTAAACCGTTTCTTCTAAAGCAAATAATTAAATAATGTATTAAATAAACTTTTTGTATAATGGAAAGAAGGTATTTACAGCATATTTTTTAAAACTATGAAATAGATTTCCAAAATTTTAAAGAATTTGTCAATTTTTTACAAATTTTACAGCTAATATTTTTGTTGAAATATTATTTTACTTAGGTTACTATCATTGTCTATAGGCTTTTGGAAATTATAGGAACTTTTCATTTTTTAGGGATTTATGTAAAGAGTCTATTTTTAGACATAACTACATTACTTGTAATATATAGAATCATAAATCCAAAGACTTCAATGCTAAATGTACTGAATCATTCTTTGGTGTATTGGTTCGAGTTTTTTGAACTCTATTACAATTTAATCGTTTAGACTTCATATTATTATTTATTATAATAATTAGCTATGATTATGATAACAGTGCAATTCGTAATCTTCTTTTCTAAAGAACTACTTTTACTAATATCCATCCACCTTGAAGATAAACTAATGTATCTATTAATTACATAACATCTTACAAACCAACTTGCCAACAGTTGTAAATTAGACCCTTCACTAATGTCAGTATTCATTGCGACGAGTGAAGAGGGACGACCGCACAATGATATGAATTATGTTTGTTTAAATGATGATTAAAATTATCTATTACTACTATTTATGCATCATACGCAAAGGATATGGGACTTTATTGCATAATAAAATTAATAACTACTTCATTTAGATAATAAAAATATTATATATGTTAGGTATATACTTTTATCGTTAAATTAAATTGTTATCATAACATAGTTTATTAATCTATGATTTATTAAACTACAGCGTCCATATCCCGTGTTATGTTGTGTGTACATTTGAATTATTGTAAATATTTAAAGGATATCCTAAACAGTATTAATCTCTGAATTCTATAGCATCCAAGTTTTTGTAACTTCATTTTCTTATTATTATTTTTTTACATTAACAGTAATAAGGATTAATCATTCCATCAATCAAAAGTAGATAAATACGTAAAAAATAAGTACTTGTACATTTTTCTTCAAAGCGGTTGCGGTGTAAGTTCTGGTGCTCAGAGGAGACTCCGATAATAGTGTGAACTATTAACATGACCTAGCTGTCACAATACAATTAATGAAAAATATAGAAATAAAAATATATATTTCTGTTCTTCATATAAAAATATAATATTTCATTAATACTTAAAGTTATAATTACTATATCATAATATAGTAACAATAGGTATAAAGAAAAACTATTGTAAAATATATCCTATCCAAGAAAACAGCAGTTCATACTTAGTAGGTGTAGAGGCAAAGCTCCGGAAAAATATAATTAAACAGCGAAGCCGACACTGCTTTTAACACATTTCATATTAATCGAAGCAAAATATTCTTTTATTTTTATGTCTTTGACAGTTTTTAAAGCTTAATGTTAAATAAAAGGTATTATTTTAGGGGTCACGTCAATGATATTTAAAATTCGAAAGAGTGTAATGATTTTTAATAGATACATTTTTAATACATTTATTAAGTTCGTATGGATAAGATATAAGTGACGTGTCAGGGGTAAGAATTAAACCCTACAAGGATTTAAATCAAACCAAGATCAAGCTGAGTTCGGGTATGTACTCAATATCTTATTATTTTTTTTTTAAATTTCAATACACATTGTTGTTTATAAGGTGTTATTTTAAACAATTTTAATTTATTTAATGTCAAACGATACAATATAATACTTAATGTTTTTTATGTGTTATTATTTTCTTCCGTTAAAAATAAATTAATATATATTTAATATTAAAACGGATGAGATATTTATTTACTTTAAGAATAAAATTTAACTTCCAATCTATTTTTATTGAAGACAGAAGTTAAGTCTATTTGATATGTACATTTTCTATATTAGTGCGTCAGAGAATTGTAAGTGAAGAATAACATTCAATAAAAAACAAGAACTTTATTTTTATATATCTATAAAAGGTTCAATATGTTCTTTTCATAAGTCCTTTCGTTTCGTTTTCGATTATACTACGACTTTGGCTATCACATAACCCAAAAGCCAACTAAGGTTATAGTTAGATATCGCCAACAATTTCACATTTCGTGATTGGATTCAAAAGGGTTAGTGATCATTGTGTGTGGTTTTACCAACATGATAACATACTCTTCATTTGATGTTTTTAAAAACAAAATGTTGACCTTAAGTACTTACTACAAATATACCAATGTTTTTAAATAGAAACTTTATTTTCCTTGTCTTTCACTGTCACCGCACAATGTTATTGTATTCAATACGCAAATTGAATACAATTTGCGTATGGAAGGATACATACAATCAGTTAAATCACTATCTATAAGCCTGACGTAGACATTCCTACAATGAACGAAATGGCAACTGGTTCCAGATGTCTTAAATCTAAAATGTAGTCAATTCATCTTGTATTCAACTCATAGTACCAAGGAGAAATTTATATTTAGAGCCAATTTGATAAAACATCGATCGAAAAGTTATAAATGCATTAAAGAGGTTGTATTTTACGGGAAATATCTATGTATATTTAGATTCTAAATTCTCTTCAGATATATTACTCGAAAACATCAGGATATTATTGAAATGTCTTTACTTCCATAGATATATCAACAAATTATTTTTTATGACCATATGAATTGTTCTTTTTAAATTACTCTTAAAATATGATGAATTCGAGGCTTAAAAAACATTTGCCCTGCTTTTTAAGTTACTTTTTTTAAATATTTGACTTGTGTACTTTTTACACTTTCTCCAATACTAAAACGTAAAAAAAAAGTTATGCATATATTACCTTCCTACAAAGAGTATACAATCCTACAAAGATATTTTAGTAATATACCAGTTATTTCATAAAATATCCTCAGAGACCTATGAATTTCCTTAACTTAATTTCAATTCCTATTATGCAGATATGAACCAGCTTTGACAAGATTCAAGCAAAACATTAAAAACTTTTAATTTATAGCAAAGGCATCGTTATAAATTTTACTTTTTTAAATTATAAAGTACCCAGGTGTCGAGCGAATTAAAACAAATGAAACAGTTATTTATCATGAGAGCAGCTCTAAGGCATGAATTATCTTTGCCAGTTGCTTTTACTATGATATGATGTTATAAGGATTTAGTATTAAAGAGTTTTATAGAGTTTTAATATTCAGCTATTATTTTTATTAAAATTCATCATTTTTAATTTTCATTTTGTCTATATGTATACCAATATATTTATTAAAATGGAAAATGACAAATATATTTCATTTAAATTGACAGTGTAAAGTACAATAAGGTAGTATATTTGTTTGATTATCAAAATGTGGAACTCAATAAACAGAACTCATAATCTGAAAGTTTGGTAACTATTAGAACAGTCGTGAAACGTTATGTCAGCAAGTGGACAATACATGCATACAGATTTATACGTTTACAATACATAATACTTCTCATTTGAAATGGACATATTCTTTTGAAGGTATTTATTTCATTACAAATACATGAACAGATCCATTATAGATAAATGAACTTAGATAAAACTGACAATTTGTTCTACGCATTGTATATTATATTTTTTATAAAGACAATAACAAGATTTCCAATATATATTTGTTTAATACAGGAACTTATATATTGCCTAATAAGGACGGATTTATCTTTCACACACTTGATGTTCAACTCAAAAGTAAATGCAATAAAATGTATTAAATCAAATCATGACAACAATAATAGCGAAAACACTTTTCTGATTCATTTGTACACGCTACCAAAGAATAAAACAGTTCTCTTATTACCTCCATATAATTAGTTTAATCTCGTGTGAAGGTCGAGTAGAGGGCTTTTTATGTACGATATTCCTCCTACGTCCATTAAAATGTACATGTAGTATTACAAATAATTGTTGTTTCAATAATACTTGATAATAATGCTACTAAATCATAGTACTACAAAATATAATAAGTATGTTATTAACCCTGGCTGTTTAGCCAAAGGTCGTGGGTTCGATTTCTACACAGGATAGTTTTGATATGATCTATAAAATGCTATTTCGTGTCTGGATGTACTACGTATCATACTTGACACACACACGAAAACGACAAGTATGACTTGTCGTAGCAGTTATTTCTACAAAATTACGTCGAAATCTGTTGATTTTCAAGTCACGGACCTTCTTCGCCTACCTCTGCCCTAATGATTATGTTTATAGCATCTCAACCCCACCAACCCTCCGGTTATAAAGGTTGAGCCGCTATTCATGTGGTCCAGGTTTACCCCGGTCACATGGATCCTTGTTACGGCAGATCTGACCCCCGAAGTCATCCGACAACGGCACTATTAAGCCTAGTAAGCTCGCAAGGCTATCGGTCATAGACAAGTCCAATCGCGACCACCCTGCTGCCTTTTCTCCATGAAAGGTTCCGGAGCTGTACGGCTCGCTCACTTCCCGTGTGATTTCTCACACTAGCAATAACTTGCTGAGATCGTTAGAGAGGCCAACTACCAGTTTCCTAGCTGGTGCCGGAGCTGTACGGCTCGCTCACTTCCCGTGCGATTTCTCACACTAGTAAAACTTGCTGAGATCGTCAGAGAGGCTAACTACCAGTATCCTTGCTGGTGCCGGAGCTGTAGGGCTCGCTCACTTCCCGACAAGCGATCGGGCCGCAAGTCTACCCTATACTACAGTCGGGTGACCGGATAGATGCTAGCTCATCCATCTAACCTCTAAGCAGGAGGCTACCCGAACTGCAGGGACCCCCGAAGGGATCTCTGCTTATGGACCGTTCCAAGCCCCGAAGTAAAAGACCGCAGCAGCCCTTCGCCTTAGGCTGGTCAATTACCTCTCACTGCGCACGAGATCCGACGAGCCCCCGACAACTGTGGGAACCCAGACGAACAGCGCCGAACCTCTGCAGCTAACCACATTACCACTACGAATCCAACACCAAAACCGGTAACCCGGCAGTTTACACGCGCGAGCGCATGCGTCGCTGCCGGAGGGCTTAGGTACCGGGGTCCCGTAGTACCCTGATCTTAGCAGCTGACCCGTAGTTCAGCTGCAAACTATCTACCGCCGGGTATCTCAGTAGATAGGGCATCTCTCAAGTCACGGACCACGATAGTCATAAAGTCCGTTACCAAATTGTCATATAACTCTTGTAAACAATGAAATGTAATCTTGTGACTTCATATTTTTGTTGGCCACTCCTTTATGTTATACTTTGGCTTTCTTTTGCAACATTTTATTGTCTTTTTTATGCGTTATCGTAGAGTGTCCAGTGAGATTAGTTGTACGTGATGTTAAACAAAATCTCTGTGCACACAACGCTTTAGAGTGGTCCTATCAAACATTACATAGTCCTCCCCAAGATAAGGTCCATCAAAATTAGGCTAACTTTAATGGTACAATATGAAAGTGTACAAATAACTGTATTAAAATGGTTTAGTTTAACGGATTTATCTTATATTTGTGGATTTCTATCACATATATTTTTTTTTTGATATAAAACTTTTAATGATTAGTACTTTGCAACAATCCTAATCGCGGGAACATCAAATGTAGGTTCATCTTGGTGAATTAATAATAATGAATCAGTCAGATAATTATCATATTTATCAAGGAATCAAATGTTACAATGACATCAAAGCAAAAAGTGGATGTGACAAAGTTACATCAATACATAAAAATATGTAAAAAAAATAATTCATTACTTTTGTAATACTGAAACGATTTTAATAATTTTAGCAACTCCTACATCGATCAATCTATTAAAAAAATATTTTAATTCTTTCCGAAATATGGAAAAAGACCACCTGTTATAGAAAGATAATTTACTTACAAGTCTGTACCAACAGGAAGCAGCGACATCTTAACTATACCTGAAGGTTAATTAAATTACTTTGATAGAATTACTTTGATAGAATCAATAACTTGAAATCTCACAAGGGTTACTTGATATGCGTCATGAAGGATGTAATACCTCGGAAACCTATCATTGATTTATTATTAACTGATCAACTATATAGTACTTATCACAGAACAATCGACTGGAATGTCTGGCAGTGTAATATTAATCTTTATTATATAATGTTATTTTTGATAATTTGAATAACTGCTGTCATATCCATATATATATTTGTTTATTACTAAAAAAATACGAAATGTGGACTCTACACATGCGGAAGTTGTGATTGAGTGATTAATATTTATTTTCCTGCAGATAGATCCGAATGCAAGAATTAAGTTATCTATATATATGTCGGATGAAAACTCATTTGTCCTTTTTAGTCCTTAAAGCCTTTGTGTTTACTTAAAAGTGTCCGGATGTAAGAGACGGAAGCCTTCCAGCAGTTAATAGAAACAAAAAAGGAATTTGACTTAAATATATTCAGTCTTTTTATTTTGATATAAAAATATATATGTATGAAAATTTGTTTAAACCTGAGTAAAGTTTTTAATAAAATTTATCAATATTTCGGACCAAAGGTGATAATAATGTAAAACAATATAAACATTCAACATCCTCCCGCGATTAAAGGGCAGAAATTTCGAGGAAAATATTCATGAGATATATGTCGTACTATTTCGACACGATATTAAAAGTCCCTTCTCTATGGTACTTTTGTTTTTTTGATTTTTTGGTTGTATTTGATGTTCATATATTGTTAGACTGAAGTGTGTGTAATAAAGGTTGTTAGAATATATTTTACTATATTACTAGAAAATGTGTCATACTTCTTGGTTATTATTATCGATGCTAAAATAAAATTATGGGTACTTTCAGAATACGGACGACCATGCGAGAACATAGCATGCTTCAACAGCGCATTGCGTGCTGGAGGAACACCCGTGCTCCTGAGCACACTTCCCGGGATGTGTAACTTGTATTGGTTGCTAAGTGTTAATAAATGACTCAGGACTGTTTGTCTGTTTGTTCTTTCACGCATCATGAAAAAACTTGACGATTTTTCATTTCATTCAATATACTTATTTCAACGGAAAATATAAAAAAATATATGGTAATAATATAAGAAAAATACGGCGCGAGTTTTTATAACACTATAAATTATTGATTAAATATATATTATTTTATAATCTAATGAAACATCGAATAGTCTAGGAACGGTTATATACGTGTGATAAACGGTGTTATAAAAACATATAATTTAAAAACATCAACAAATTTCGTTACTATTTTGTAACATGTATAAATATAAAATTTTAATATTCAAACATCTAGTATTAACGACTTTATATCTAAAGAGTTGCAAGGCAAGCCTTTCATAATTAACATTAATATTGTAAGATAGACCTAAACTTACCGAAAAGAAGCTGAAAAGAGATTTACTCATGCACTTAGGTATATATGTTTCATCGTATATTTCAAAACTATTACGTTATTGATACCTTTCGGCTCTCATAGTCTTTCTGTTAAATAAAATAATATAACAATATTATTTTTCCTAGCAAAATACAATTATTTTTTTAATTTATAATTATTGCTTTCTTACTTGTTAATAATTTCATATTTTATCGTTCTATATATTTTATGTAACAGATTTATAAGTGAATGTTTAATGCAGAACGAACGAGAAAACAAATTTTAATTAACGATTTTGTAGAAGAATTTAAAAAGAGATAACATACAGTTTAATATAATTATTTAGCGGTATTTATTATGGATATTGAAAACCTAACTTTTTTATAAAAATAAACATAAACAAACGTCGTTAGACCATCATTATTCAGCTATTTATTTTATTATAACCCGATGAAATAATCTTTGGCATAAAATAGTTTAAACTTCCTTTGTGAGATGCAATTTGAAGTTGTGCAAGATAGTGTTATTTTCTTTCTACCTCTTAAAAAAACTGTATTCATTCTCTACAGATTTTACGCAGAAAAAAGCCCATCGTTTGCATACAAATAGTTTCAATAAATTTACTCCCTGATTTTTTTGTCTTTATTTTAAAGGCTTTCCACTATTTTCTAAGCATTGTTTGAAATTATCGACGCTCTAGTTAATTGCATTCGTTATAAATAAAAGTACTTTTCTGTTTGTTAATATACCAAATGAAAGGTAAAAACCAAAAAAAAATGCTAATTTTGGTAAAGAAAGGTAATATTCTATGAAGGTAATATAATAATAATTCACTGTAATAATTTAATAATCTTTTACATATTTGAGTTTTACTAGAAGAGTGTTTGTAACGTTGACCTTTATTACATTTATTACATTGACCTTTACCTAAAATGCCTCGTTAAATATTATATTATATAAGATATTTATAAGAAATTTCATTGAAATATTTGTAACAAAACAATAACTACAAAACTTTAATCTATTTTATTTTAATTTCTTGTGAGCAAAACTTCATAGTTTTGTAGTTAGTATTGATTTACTGATCCAATAGTCCAACTTGAACAATCTCTCCACTTTGGTTTTTTATTGAAAACAGTTAATATAAGTAAAAGTAATTGATATTATATAAGCTAAAACTTAATACTCAATGGTTGTTTTTTAGCGAAGTCAGAACAAAGTCCACTTTCTGTGACGTAAAAGCTGTAAATTATTATTAATGTTGTAAAAATTCTAATTGATTATAATTTTACTTAGATATTTATAAACATTATGTTATTACAACGTAAAGGTTTTCAAGATTTGCTAAGTGACATATATTTTATTGATTCTCAATACATAGATAAAACAATGGCATATCATAAGTGTTAGTTTTTTTGTACCCTAGTTATGTTGGTACAAAATATAATCTTGATAATACATCAGTCGACCTTCTTAAAGTATATTTTTCCATCCTTCAGGAACAATACCTTTCTCAGGATAAAAACCTACGTACCCTAATGTATCCCTGAGGATGTTTGTTCAAAATTTCATGTTCATTTATTACGTAGTTAAAGTTTGTAAGATTACAAACAAATACACATACTATTATAATGTTTTAGTTACGAATATTTCAATAATAATTATTTAATATTCTTTATTATACATGATTTATATAAAACAAATTTATTAGAATTATGTTCTAGCAAAAAACTCTTGAGGCAGGCTAAAGTATTTGAATTAATTATTAAACTTAAAATAATACATCCTGAAAAACTAGAAATGCTTATTCAATCAAGTCTACTTTAAGAATTCCATAAAAATATTATTAATAAATATTAATAATAAATAAAAATATTAAGTAGTGCAATAGATATAAAGCACTATAAAATCTTTAACCCATAAGAGTTGTAATTTCACAGATACAGTAATATATAAAGTTCAACTTCAAATGAGGCTCGCTGGAAGTAATCCAACTCACTGGAGTACTTTACGCTTCATTACATAGTAATAAATGCTCACAATGTAGAACTATTTCCCTGAACCGACAGGATAAGTTATATCTTCCCCATTCCTCAGATTGTACTTGCTACATTTTTATTCTTTTATTATATAACTATTTGAAATTTATTATGTATTCAAAATAAAGATAAAATTATCTTAAACAGAACATATTGAGCAATAAATTCATTAACATTCCCCGGTGATATTTTGATAAGAATGTCGTTATTTTGCGGATGTGTAAAATTAAATATAAACATTAAAACTGAATTAATTCCTTTAAAATATTTATTAAGTTAATGGAAGGCGCTATACAACTGAATTAAATTTCTCTGAAGTACGAATGTCATTAATCTGCTGAAAGGGAACCCGAAATTCAATATCAAAATTTCATACGACGTTATCATTCCATACATATTAATATTACACTCAATTATTATTACAAATATCATATTTGTTAATTATATAAAAAATCTATATAAAAATCAAATAAAGAATGATTAAATTGTAATAATATATTTTTCCAAAATTCACGCTGCTTTGCTTAGAATATATATTAAAGTATATATAAATGTCCGTATTATTCACAAGGTGACTGCAATGTGCATCTGAATATTGTCACTTGGTTTCACTTTAGTGTGCAGTCACATGATCATTGAAGAATAATTGTACATAGGTCGGAAGTAATAGAGAGAGACTGTTCGTTCAACTATGATGACCTCTTTTGTAAACCTTTGTAGGTATAAATAAAGTAGAATCTAACACGGGTGTGTAAAATATTTATATAATTAAGTTGGATAAGTCAAATATTTTTTTTAGTTATTATTACTGAGCCAGTAATATATATACATTAATAATACTAATAATATACATAATATCTTTTATTATCTACTGTATTACAATAGTAACTGTCAATGCTTTAAATACGCTTTTAAATTATTCTGGAAGAGTTAACGTTTTGAGGAATTTATATGGTTTTTAATCTTAACACTATCATTAACTTCAGTAAAGATTCGTACATAATTGCAGTTATAATTTATATATTATTACAGAAGATTATTAATGTTAATTCGTGTAGTTAGTATGATAATATTATTATGTAGGTGTGAAACAAACTCAAAACGAAAAGCTCTTAAGCAAAGTATGAAGATTCAGTTTGAATTAAATCACCGTTCTCGTCTCGTAATGTAACAAGTCACCTCGGTGCAACGAAATTGAAGAACTTTTTAGATGCTATTTTTCCACTGCAGCTCTATGGATAAAACCATATTTTAACTTAACCATTGACTTAAGTTACATAACTAAAATCTAACAAATTGTGATGTTTATGTTTTTTATTATTAATTATTAATATGACGGCTTATCGATTGATTGCGATGGTTCCAGTCGTTCGTACATTGCTCACTAATATATTGACGTTTGTGAAACAGTGATCACAATAAAAAAAAAATAAAAAAAACCCGGCTGAGTTTTTTGTGTGGTTCTTCTTCTATTTTAATACATACGATATCAAAATAGGCCCTCCTGTCACTTCCATTTGACGTACACAAGTGATCACTGGTATGGATTCAAAGTGGAAAATATATAAATAAATAAATATGTTCGTTTTGTTTTATTATTGTACATTTATATTTTAAATAGGAATATACTTTTATTAAGTGCCACCTATTTTTGACTAATAAGAAATAGCTAACTACGCGTGGACAAAGAGTATAGCTTAAAAAAATTATCAACACTTGTTACTATATATATCCTTAGTTATCCACCAGCGACCTCCGCTTGATAGTAGTATACTAATACAATTTTATACCTATAGATAACTATACTTTTATTTTTAATCATATTCTAGTCATAAACCAACAATATAAAACTCTTTAAGTTTTTTATTTCACAAATTAAGCAACTAACATACAAACTTACAGGTTTCTTTGAAACCTTTAGTATCCAAAGATTCTAAGACAGAGTTATTTTATTTTCTTTTCTAAGATTTATTTGTACTTGTTGTATAACCTTATGATTGTTTTGTTTACGAATACAACATAGAACATTGTTTAGTCTGGGATGATTAGCTTAGCTTTTCTGTCTCGGACAATTTATGAATATTTCTTTTTCATTAAGCTCCCACACAATATTGTAGGTCGATCGAAATCAAAATTGAAGTAAATCTCTTCCACCTGCTGTAACAAAGTAAATGAATTATATGATAAGTAATGGTGTTTAAGTAAAATGTGTAATAGGGTCGCTGTATTAATAGATACTTAGATATATATATACATTAACGTTATCACGAACGCTGTTTCAATATTATTAAATTAATATATAATAAGAGTTCTTTTTTACCAAATTTATTAGCTTCCTAAAACAGACAAAGTAAACAATTTTTTAATAACATGTGAATTTGTAAAGGTCCGGAGACAAACACAACATTGGTGGGTACGAAAAATATTTTTAAAGGTTTTGTTCAGCTCTCTTATGATATAGTAAGGGTGTATTTTTAGTTTACATATTTTAGATAAAAAAAATACATATTTTTGTGTTGTCATGATGATATGAAACTAAAAGTTACTGTCGTTTTATGATCTTGTCTTTTTAAATAACTTCTGTATATAAAGATATAAAAGAAGAACAAGATACATGGATATTAAATAATAATATTTTAGTTAACATAGAAGTATTTATGTGTGTAAAATTTTTAAGTAAAAGAATATTTTTTTTAAGTGAAAATAATTTGTAACTTCTCAACCTTCTCAACTTTACTTAAAAATAAAACGTTAATTTAATATTTTTACTCTCATATATTTCTTGGATATTTCTGTCATAATACATCATTCAATAATTTCAAATTCATATTTTTAAGTAGCAGCCATATTTCCAAGACGAAAAGTAGACATGAGAAGTCTTTGGAATACATATTTATGTGTTTGCGACATCATACATGTCGGCGTGACTCATTATTTATCTGATTAAATGTGCAATTGCGTGTGTAAGTGTTTAATAAGTGTACGTTTGTTTCGTAAACATGTGTTAACAATCTGTATGCAAAATCATGGAGTTTTGTCAGCAGATTGCGGACTATAGATATACCTCGTTACAGTTTTGAACAACATTTTCTTTTCCCTTTTGCTTTTTGTTTGTTGAATGTATACGAGTATTATATAAATATTAATTAGCTGGATTTTTTATCCCCGCGAGTCTCACACATTCTCGAGAACGGGCGTCACTTCTCTAATGACGGCTATCTTCTTTATGTATATTTATCTAATTAGTGTATTTTAGTTTTTTAATTATATAACCCTTTATTTGCTTAAATTAAAGCGTTACAACAGAAGCTTACTAAATGGGACAATATTTTTTGGACATTTATAATGCTCTCGTGATTTATTTCGTCTTGCGATACACTTAAATAATACGATCCGCCTGGAAGATAAATTACAATCTCTTAATGGAGGGCAAAATTGCCTTAAAGTACATTGAATAATTATGAATGTTAAGAATTACATCCTTATTGTGTTTTTGACATTTAAACAAGGTGTCTCAAACGAAAGTTCACATTTCTTTTGGTTATTGCGAAAACGAAACTATTTCGGGGGATGTGTCAATCGGTAGCTTGGCTCTTGAGAATTTAATCGCTATGAAGCGCTTCGCGGGAAAGAACCGTGAGTTGTGTGTCTTATAAAACCGGTAATTCGGTGACTGTAGCTTGAAAAAAATTTTGTAACATTCGAAATTTTCGCCACTTGAATTTCGTCCTTTTGGTGGTGGTAGAGCCTAGGTATAGTTATTTGACTGCAGCTCGTATTGGGCTGGCTTGACCGAGGAAGGACCACCCTCTCACGAAAAACCGACGTGTATTAACTATTTGGTTATGTTTTGTCGGCAAATGAGAAGCCGGAAATGTTAGAGTCTAGGATCGGTCAATGTCAAATGCCAAGTATGAGGGTGAGTTCGGTCACGCAATCGAAGTATTTGGAATTAATATTACTTGGTAATAACAATGTTTTTAATAAAATTATTTATAGTATGTATTATTTTTTAAGTTTGGCGTCATAAAATCACTACATGCCCTAGTTTAATCTATTGCGTGACACACAGGAAGATAAAGTATATATGTATATAACAATGCAGGAATATCGCATGACCAAAATGAACCATCTTATTGAAACTATATTTTCTCACTTAAAATACTCTCTTAGTTAAAATATTCTCAAAAAATTTAAAATTAAAAAATAGTTTATTCTATAGAAGTGTTAAAGGACAAAATCTACTCGTATTACTCCACAAAAAAAGCGTTCTCGGTAAATTTCTATCCATTTCCGGCAGACCACTTGTAAATCGTATTTCCGCATTCTTTTTATCTTTTTTCCTTTTTGTGTGGCACCGGAACTTAAGGAATAGAGGCACTTCACAGCTCATATATCATTTGAAGATGGACGGCCCTGTTAACAACATCTAATGTTTCAATGACCCGTGTTCATGTCTAATAATATGCTAATATATTTTTAACCACATGTCTTTCGATAAAACATTGTTATGTTATGTTGTATGTACAGATTAGTTTATTATTAATAAATATTATACAGTGAATAGTAATTAAAATAACGTAATAAATGATGATGATGATTGTAACTTTGTAAAGTGATTATTGTCACTCGTTGTTCAGTGAGACGTAGTCAGCGGAGTCGACTCATCTCACAAGTTACAAAAATCCTTTAGCGCTACTTACAGTTTTTTAATTAGGATTGTCATCTAAATTTTAAATGTATAGTTCAATCTGGAATTAGTTTTATAATACTAAAATAGGTGTGGGTCACACTCAATCACTTCGGGGTCACCACTTTAGGTCATTATTCATGTAAACGATTTAGTGAAACATCTACATTGCTTGACATACGTTTATTCACTTCTAGTTACATTGCGTGACTGACTCCGTGACTGAGTGTGACTCAGTATGACTAAGTGTGACTGAATGTGACTCAGTGTGGCTGAGACAATATATCTCCTACAAATGTATCTAGAATACTACATATCAATAGATAGCAAAAGTCGTTGTTGGCACATTGTTTATACAACATACATATCTTTTCAATTCAAATATCATGTTTATTATACTGTATATCTTGCTGTTTATTGAGCTGAGCGAAGCGAAGCTCTTACTGGTCAAAAGTGTGTTTCGATGTTCGCCTACTCCTACTAAGCCATTTGAGCTAGAGCTTTAATATTTTGCATATGCATTCAAGAAAGTGCATTCACTCGTTTAGCAGTTCTTTGGTGATATTCGTGATTATAGGTTTTGATTAAATGGTCAAAAAGTGTCCCATAGATCAATATATATTTTTTTAACATAGCAATTCTTTATA
This sequence comes from Melinaea marsaeus rileyi, assembly GCA_918358865.1. Lineage (NCBI taxonomy): Eukaryota > Metazoa > Arthropoda > Insecta > Lepidoptera > Nymphalidae > Melinaea > Melinaea marsaeus. The sequence goes on from OU911094.1 coordinate 10,873,113, forward strand.
ACATAACTTTGCTATATTAATTGTAATAGGCATCAAAATATAATAAATAGATATTGCACAGGAGTACTCACAAGGGCATTCTTTTGTACGTGTTGTGACGTGTTTGACTGCTACTCGTAATTCTTATAATTTCAACGGTTATTTTTAATTTGTATACAAGTTCCACTTTCACTTATAACAGATAATCAGATTCAGTATTCCCCCAATTGTGTGTTTAATCAACAAATTAAGGAAAATTTTTACGTCATTATTATTATATTTTTTCAGTAAAGTTATCTTTCCATTTTAACATTCATCAATGAGTCAGTGCGGTTTCGTAACCGTTGAGTTCCGCAGTTAAATTTGATGTACTATAAAATTATACAAATTACGGCTTGCAATAAATCAAAAGGTGTTTTAAAGGATTAATACATTAATTTATTAATTATACCATTTATGTATAAATTATATAATAAAGGGTTTTAACCAGTTACAGTACTTTTAGATTATTACATTAGATACGGGACAGACCTTCTACGTCATTACTAGAACTTTGAATTTGATAGAATAGAAAATATTTTATGCAAAGAAGCCTACATTTAATATACATGACATATTATTAAATATCTAAATATATTTGTTTATATATTTATATATATTTTTTTTCAGTTAATTTTATTGGGCATTAATATTGGTAAAATTATGAACTTAATTATAAAAATAATTATGGTGGGAGAATTTTATTTACTTATGTCAAAAATCTCGATTGATTTCTCACCATTTCATATTTCTTTGTGTTCCATATATTTTTACAATTTGAAAAAAAAGCAGGATTACTCTGCACAAATTGGAGCGGTCAATCGTTTTCAAGACTTTGAAAGCTGTAAGATTCACCCAGATACATCAACAATACCTCTCCTTTTAACATGCTTCAAAGCTGACATCAGTCGTAAGTTCCACCACCAGAGATATTAAAGCTGATTTAATGTGAGAAATAAAGATCAAGGATTCTGTCGCAACTCACGTACAATTAAACAAGAATTGAACCTCTGTGCTCATCAAAGGATATGCGGATGAAAGGCAGAGAAAGATTCATAAACATATATTAGCATGATCAAATAGCTCTACGCTACTGTCGGTCGCGCCGGGGCAACGAACGTAACTTACAGTATCATCTGAGCACTCTACGCCACTGCCGGCCGCCCCGGGCCAACGCACGTAACTTACAGCATCATCTGAGCACTCTACGCCACTGCCTGCCGCCCCGGGGCAACGCACGTAACTTACAGCATCATCTGAGCACTCTACGCTACTGTCGGCCGCCCCGGGGCAACGCACGTAACTTACAGCATCATCTGACCACTCTACGCCACTATCGGCCACCCCGGGGCAACGCACGTAACTTACAGCATCTTCTGAGCACTCTACGCCACTGCCTGCCGCCCCGGGACAACGCACGTAACTTACAGCATCATCTGAGCACTGTACGCTACTGTCGGCCGCCCCGGGGCAACGCACGTAACTTACAGCATCATCTGACCACTCTACGCCACTATCGGCCACCCCGGGGCAACGTACGCCAATTTTAGTAAAAACAAACAACTCTACGCCACTGTCCGCTACTGAAAGCCGCGTTTCTCTATGATTATTACAGAACATGTTCAATCGGCGGGAATTATTTTGGCGGCAATGCAGTTCATTCTATTTATTTACATTTTTCATATATTGTTGCATTAAACATGACCTGTACACCTCGACAGCAAATCGGACGGCATGCACTTAATAATGTTTATCAAAGAAAACACAAGGCAAAGAAAGATAGTAAAGATTTGGTGAAGAAAGATATTAGAATTCAAAATAAAGAGAACCATGAACATGTAGGCGTATTGCTAAGTAAACACGTGGATCAAATTTTTGAGAGTCATGGTCAAGTCATTGAAGGACGGTCGGAATTACTTAGAAACGCTGGGGATGTCGATCCATTTGTACTAGGAGATACGTTAGATATTTTAGCAAATTACATAGAGAAAGGCAGCGCAAAGTTACTCAAGTGGTATGTGAGAGATCGCGGTGCAAACAATTCTGATCTGAAGAAACACTATCCTGACATTGAAAAACTAACTAACGACAAAATTAAAGAACTGACTCCTAATGATGTGTTTATTGCATATGAACGACGTCACTCTTATGTTGTATATTTTAAGTGTTACGAGGAACTGCAAGTTTACGATTCACTTACAGCAGAATGTAAACGTAACGTAACGTAACGGGTGTAAATCTTGGGCAAAATCGACAAGAGCCGGAATTTGCAAATATCATTAAAAAAGTTTTGAAATTTTCAAAAGTCAATGTTGCATGGAGAGCAGACAAAACTAACGATTGCGTCACGCGCTGTTTGAAATATTTATCTGTTTTTTTATATTAGTTTCTTTATTAGTCTGTAACATTTCTTAAGAACCGTTGTTTTGTTAATTTGCATTGCTTTTTAGTTTAAGCACGCGAGTTTGAGATCGCTCAGCTCCACCCGCTTGCGCGGCCCTAGTTTTATTTACTGCATACCACAGAATTTTACTATTACGGGGTTTAAGAATACTTTTTGTGTTTTTGATTGATTGTATATAATATAATTTTCTTTTAATGAATCATTATCATGATTTATTAAGCTACACATCAACCTTTTTGTGGGACTTCCTTTCTTATCATTTCCAAGTACTTACATTTGATGATAAGGCCATTCCTTCTTTTTAGTACTTGTCCATACCAAGGTAACTAATTATTATATATTTTAAACTAATGGTATTATATAGCTTTTACGATTTTTCTTAATTTTAACTAGAATGCAAAAGTTTGGATCCAAAACTATGCAGAATCTGTGAATAACAATACGTAAGTGGACACGTATGGAATGCGAGGATATTTATCAAGTATTTATCAAGCTTTCTTCTCCACTTAGGTTCACGAATAATTGATAACTGCGTGCTCAATTTACTGCGGTATTATTTATTATTTAGTTACTAATTTGTCAATATTTTAATCACTACCAAAGTACCAAAGAATACTAAGAGTTAAAAAAAAACTGCAATTTAAAGACGTTTTAGGTTATATTCTCATTCTATGACATTATATTAGGTGAAGAAATGTCAGTGGGACCGGGAGATACTACTGAAGATCCTAAATAACGTTTAATTAGCAGGTAACAGATTTCCGTCTCTTTTTCTGACGCTACTTGGAGGTATTTTCTTTTCGTTAGTTAGGTTTGATGTTACACTCTTTAAAGACAATTACTATGATATATCTCAACGGTGATAATACATACAAAATACATTATGTAATTATATTATTTGTGTTTCCCACGACAGTAATGAAAAAATTTTTAATCTTGCTTAGTTATACATATGTCTTTGTTTATTGTTTGTAGAATGAAAATACTTTCTTCGTGACTTAAGATTCAATGGAATGGAGTATATAATAAATTCTAGAACTTATTGAATTTACTGCCGAGATTGTAAATTTTCATGAATATGTTATCTTGCGAGGAACGTCACTTTCACAAGAAATTAAATGGTACATTTATTATCATTCCTTCGACGAGCGACGACTCACCTGACCTACTTTGACTTTTACCTATGACTTTTCATTCATATTAATTGAGTTATCGAGATAAAATAAATTGATATACAGGCGGCAGTAAATATCTTTCATGGGAAAAAATGACAAAAATATACTCAAGCAACTCGAAATAAAACAATAATCTGAATATTTATATTTAAAATAGTTTATATATTGTATGTTTTAAAAATATTTAATATTTTATTAGGTTATATAATAGTTCGACTAAACTACACGTATCTTAAAACTAATATAAATATTCCTCTTGCAACTTTATAATAATATATTCAGAAAGAAAACTAGCTTTATATCTGTCTGTAATATTATTAATTATGTGGATGTTCTTAATAATAGAAATAATGATACACGACAAGACTGAACAATATTATATTACCTTTTGTTTTAGAAATAAGAAATATTGAAATAAATGTAATTGACCTAATATTTTTTAGAATGCATGTAATAGGCTGATATAAATGTAAAATAAAAGAACAGATATCAATTTAATAAGGAATGTATCCTCATGAGAACTTAAATCTTGAAGCATTTTTCATTACCTCGTCCGATTAACTTATTTCCTAAAGAAATTATTATAACAAAATAAACCAAAATGAATTTAAAATGAAATTATTATGTTAATACATAAATATATATTTTTTAATAAACATTAGTATTTAATTATTGGTAATACACGTGGTATTAGAAAAGTTAGTTCAATTAAGGAGACCTTTAATATGACGTAATATATCTTGTATTTATTATTATTGTCCAGTTACAAGAGATCTCTAATTTTTTAATTTACAAACTATTCTTAGTGGTAATTACTGTCATGATAATAATATATACGAGTAGTTAGTTCATAATTATAGTATATGAGAACTGTAGTTCATAAAGACATTTGCAATTGAGACTGTTAAAATTCATTTATTGATGTAAAAGGAATTGTAGCAGAGAGCAATCCTATTTGTTTAATTCGATAGATAAGAATTCTACAAATTAATTTTGAAATTTTGACGTATAAATGTAAATCTTACACAAAAATATATTTTCTATTATTCCTTTTATTACGAATTATATTTTTTAAGATACATATTTTTTAATTTTTTATAACATGGGATAATGGGGAAAATATCACCTATGAATATTACAAGTAATGGTCAGATAATACATGTACCCTCGTATCACTATCAAGTCTAGCTTGGCATAAGAGTCCTCTATACAGCTTTATGTAGTAGGATAAAACTAGTTTAGTAAGAACGTTTAGATTTATTAATGAAATATAAAGACGCACGAATATATGTGAAAACGTGTTGAGAGCTGGGCACTTCGATCCTGACTGATGAATTGTAAGATCGCGCGAGAGTATCTTAGAGGGTCGAAAGATGTTTGCCCACGTCCAGCGGAAACAATACACGTCCAGCTAGTCGGCACAGGTACGCCTGCCTCTTGCGATAACAGTAGACAGCCAGCCGGTCATTAGTTATAATTGTAAAGCGATTACATTGTGGATAATAATAAAAGATGGGCAATAATAATTAGGAAAGCCTACCCTACATCCTGATCGAGTTACTTTAGCCTTAGGCTCGCTTTTATCAATACGAGGGAAGCAGGTATGCTGCCATCCTGGAAATGTACCGTGAAGGCTGGTTTCAGGAGTTCTGTCGAAACCTTTGAGCCGTCGTTTAAAAGTCATATCCCCTATTTGTAAAACCTCGTGAGGTCCGGAGTAGATTGGTGTAAAAGAACTGTGAAGAGCATCATGTCTGAAGAATACGTGTGAGGTAGTAGTCTTTAAATACGAAATTATGACGGATCCTACTGTAATTCAAAGTTGGTGATGGTCTTAGATCGTAAGCAAATATCTTCAAGCGATTATGATTATTATGATGAAAACCGTAACATTCTCCGTACCATCAGTGTCACAATTTAAGAAGTCACCTGGCAGCAGAAACGACTCACCGTAAAACAGTTCTACCAGAGAGAATCGAGTATCATCCTTTGAAGCGGCGCTAATACCTAACAAAAGCAAGGGAAGACTGTTTGTCTTAAATCTAGCCAGCTTTTGTCTGCGTGACACGTGATTACGGTTTTCAGCTGGCGGTGGAATCTCTCCACTAGGTCATTGCATGACGGATGGTATGCTGTAGCACGCTTGCGCTGGAAACCGACAATTTGAAGTAACTGTTTGGAAAGCGCGAACTCAAATTGCCTTCCACGGTCTGTCACGGTGACTGTGGGATACTCCAATCTGGAAATCCTGCCTTGCAGCAACGCCGTTGCCACTGTTTCAACTGTATTGTCTTAAAGCGGTATTGCTACTCTCGTTGATTTTGTTGCGAAATCAGTCTAATAAAGATGAATGCTAGAGTGTTATCTTATTTTTTTTTTATTACTATTAATAAAGGAGTCTAACATTTACTTTGATTTATTTCTGTTAACTTCAAGATCAGGAAGGTAATATCCAAGAGAAGCGGTTACAGCAGCGGAAGCGCAAACTCGAGCAAGCAAGTGGTGATTGAATCGAAAACGGAAACGGTAGAAGATAATTGAATGTCAATATTTAATAGAAGGTTTACGATTTAATAAAAAGTATATATCAAAATCTTCGGTTTGATAATTTTTATGTTAAGATAACAAAAGATCGTGTAAATTATATATCCTGCCACTCTAAAATATTACTTTTATTATTATATCTGTACAGGATGCTGAAAATGCTTTTATGTTTTTATATTTCCGTACCTTCATGTTTGAATACGTGCTGGAGATAACTAACTGCAAATGGATATTAGTCTTTTTACAAATATATGTACGAGAGCTTTTCACTCCGCTTTCCGATATTAACGGACTAATACAATAAAAAAATAACGTTCAATTAGTTCTAAAATCTCTCAAAGATAATTAAATAATATTATAAAATGAATAAATCTCAAGAAGTTCACAAATTCTGTCATAAAATATGATTCCAAGGACATTACAATTCCATAACCACAAAGTAATCAGAGATAAATAGTTTTATTGTATAAATGACACAGTGTACGTAACCGCTCCTGTAACGGAAGACACCTCGCTGACGTATCAATACAATTGTATTCAATGGAGCTAAGATAAAGGTACAGGAATGGATATCTACAATTGTTTTACTAAGCCAGTTTTGGCTTTATAAAAAAAATAACAAATTGAAAAGGAAAAAAATAAATAAAAAGGTAGAAATAAAATCATATAATATATACTTGTATATCATATAGGGCTTTTTGATATTTCTACTATACTTAAGTTGATATCGCCTATAGCTCTGAAAACAGTCTCTTGTCCCTTGTATTTACTTGGATCAATAACATTTAGTATGTAAAGAAAAATATAATCCTTATCTAACTCTTTGAACAATATTATTGCGTTGATAAATTTCATATTTTGCTTCGTATGTTAAGATCTGTTTATTATGATGATAATGACGTATCAGTATGACACTAAAATCTATGAACAATTAAAGAACAATTAAAGGTTTTTTAGTAGCTTAATTAGTTTGGCTGTTAGATGGCTGACAAAAGGAAAAAATGTTAGTGATTAATAGGTCTATAAGAGTCATTAAAGTAAAGCTGAAACCAACGAGTATTGCGAGATATAACGTGAAGAAATAATATTTAACTTATTTGCTTAATAGACGCCAACAACTACTTTTACTAAATGTTACTATGAAGTATGTCATTTATTATCATCACATTTACATTTTCTCATCTAAAGCTGAAAACACTCCAGCTATCGTCGTACAAGTACCTGTATTATACGAGTATTAAATATTAAAAGATATAATATAATATATTTTATCAACTATGAATACATGTGAGTGAGATATTGAGGTCTCTTCCGGTGTGCAAGCCAATCCTTTTCGTTCAGAACAGTTAATGTATAGAATAAAAGCTTTGTTATATTACCACGCAGATATTAATGTATGATATATTTAACAAATATAGTACAACCTGCTTAGTCAAATAAGAGATATGGAAGCAAATTAGTTGGCTTAGCGTAGTTTTTTCGCAGGTTCCCCTAATTACAGTGCAACTGCAAGTTGCATTAAAGGCGGCCGTTTTCTAAGTTGATAAAATCTGGTGAGTTGGCAAATTTATATTATAATTAACAATAAACATTTACGTATATATAATAAGTAGATCATTAAAATAATTTGTAGAGTAACTGAATAAAAAGCACTATAGCGTAGTGTGGGAGGAGGAAAAAAATCATGAATAACTTGTAAAAAAGTTTAGTATCGTATTTCTATTTGAAGTTGTACATCATTATTGATTGTATATTATACATAGAACAATAATATTGATTATGTATTAATTTATTATTTTTGCAGTTTTATTATTTTTGTATTAATTTATTGACCCTTAAATCATAGGCATGAGATAATTTCATAAAATAAAAGGACAAAATACTTATTATCACGAACTATATATGTATATTAAAAAGGGAATTAATTAATTTTTTGAAACTTAAGCTTAACTTTGGCTATAAGAGCCATAAATATTTGAAGTACATTTAAAGCTAATTGACAAACACAATACTTTTATAAACTAATTTATTCACTGCTTTGTAGTGACGTGGTATTAGGTTACTTGTATGAAGTTCCAAAGTGGTTCTTTGAGGTCACTGTTACTGACCCAACTCAAAGCTCTGCCGCTAATGGTTTGTATTAACTACTGATTGTCAACACCCTGCTTAAAGGATATAAAATTACTGATTCTTACGTACTATTGTAGATATTGCCTATTTCTCTTATGTACTATTGTAGATATTGCCTATTTAACTTATAAAACGGTCATGATTTAATTTGTATAAAAATCATTTCTTATTTCAAAATTTTGCATTGTGCTCTTCATACATGCCCTCCGGGGGGTCCTCATGCTTTTTACGTGACCTTCCTCCAGTATCATGGATACAGTGTTTCCGAAGGTCACTCGAGGCCTCCCCCTTTCTCTCTTACGGCTCCCTTTTTCTGTATAAATCTTTTTTACCATTCTTTCATCACTCATTCGTTCGACGTGCCCAAACCACCTGAATACGTTCTTCTTCATTCTCACCGTGACATCTTCACTAGTACCTGCCATTCTGTGGATCTCTTCATTGTGGATTCGGTCAGCTAGACTGCCTCCGCATATTCTGTGAAGAGATCGCATCTCCACAGCATTCATCTTTCTCACATTCTTCTTCTATGTTACCCATGTTTGGCTGCCGTATAACAGTGTAGGTAGCAAAACCGCATTGTGTACAGACAAACGTGCAGCTATGCTGACGTTTCGCCGTCTCAACAATGCAGCCAAAGCACAATTGACTCTGTTACCGGCAGCAACACGCCTTTCCACATCCATTTCGTATCTTCCGTCTGTACTAAACATACATCCCAAATATACCACTTCATTCACTTGTTCTATTATCTTACCATTCACGTTGATCTTACATTCTGTTCTTTCTTCATTTCTATCAAATATCAGAACCTTCGTCTTATCTACATTCAGGTTTAGACCATTATTTTCACACCCATCTTTCAGAGTGGTGACCAATGCCTGCAAATCGCATTCTGATGATGCAATGAGCACTGCATCATCTGCATATAGCAAACAATTGACCTTAAGGTCACCTACTTTCACTCCCATGTCACTGTCTTTCACGCCTTGGAGACAACTATCTAAATACAAATTGAACAATCAGGCTGACATAGCGCAACCTTGCTTAACACCCGATTGGATGTTAAACCAGGGCGACATGTCAGCTCCTACTCGCACACAAGCTGAGTGATCTCTGTAAAGAGACTTTACAACCTGTATGTAGCAAGGGTCCGCTAACATTGTATCGGGGCAGTACCTCTCATAATTTCTTCCTCACAACTCTGTCAAACGTCTTTTCTAAATCTTATCTTCTATCTAAAGAAATTTTCCGTGATCATGCGGAGGGAAAAGATCTGGTCTTTACACCCTCTTCCAGAATAAAAACCTCCTTGGGCCTCCCACAACAGCCTTTCAGATCTCTCTTGCATTCGTCTCGCTAATATTTAAGCATAAAATTTACCGCTCAAGCTAATCAAACTCATAGCCCTATAGCTTGCACAGTCTATCTGTGAACCTTTGCCTTTATACAAAGCTACGATGACTGCACCTCGTCAATCGTCTGGGACCTACCCTGATTTCCAGCATAAATTGCACAAAAACCAGAACAAGTCCAAGACGCGTGGCCCACCATATTTGATCATCTCGGCAGTAACTTCATCTGCTCCCGCAGCCTTACCACATTTCAGACTTCGAATTGCGCTGTCCACTTCTTCCAAACTGATTTCACCATTTGCTATATCCGGACTCAGCATTTCGCTGGTACTCAAGGCCGAGGCGTCCTCACATTCATACGTGTCCTTGTAGAATTCCGCCCACGGCTTCAAAACGTGTTCTTGCTCTGTTAAGATTTCACCGCTCTTCGAAAGCACCCCTTTCATTCTACAGGTTACCGAACAACCCGGGGAATCACTAACTTCTCGCCAGAAAAGCTTCGTGTTTTCCCGGAAATTGTTCGTCAACCTTTCATCCCTTACTCTCTCAGAATTTTCACGCTTCATCTTTATAAGTGCTTTCGTTTTGTGCTTTTGCAGCTTGTACTCTCTTTTCCTTATCTCTCTCATACTTTTATCCTTACCCGAGGCTTTTTAATCCAGCCATGCTTTCTTCTTTAACTCCACAGCCTCTTTCACTTCATCCTACCACCATTCATCGCGCTTTTTACTAAAACCTCTTTTCCTTTTACCACATACCTCTGTCGCTACTTTCACCCTACCATTCCTAAGGTTCTGCACATACACATCACATACTATCAACTTTTCATTACTTCTGACCCTAATTAGGACATCCCTGTTACTCTCCCAAAACTCGTCGAGTTCGCTCACTGAAGCTGAGGATACTGGCGCGTAAACGCCTAACAAGAATACTCTTGTTATCCCCAGCTTAAAGCGAATCCAAAGAAGCCTCGGGTTGATAGCCTTGTATTCTACCATTGCATTAACCATTCGAGAGGACAACAACACACCTCCACCTTGGCTACCTCGCTCACCCTCTAGAACCTCAGCCCAGAAAGCGACCCGGTTGCCAGGCAAATCGGTCGTATCATTGCCCTCTCGCTTGGTCTCAGACACACAAATAACATCCAGATCTTTATCATCCATCATATCTAATAATTCATTCATCTTCTGTTCCATTCCTCCTCTTACATTCCACGTAGCTATTTGTAGCTCCATCCTCCACCTCCCGCCGTTCGGAACATGGCGAGTTGGTTGGCGGTCTCCAACGCCGCATTCGTTCATATTATAACCTACAAGTAAATACAATACAAAAAAATACAATACAATTTGTCAAATTTACACTCATTATTTAAATTTATTATTATTATTAATTTATTCATTTAAAAGACATGTCAAAAAAATGATTATATGAAATTTATTATCATTATAATGAATATTAAATTATTCACTTAAAATTATATAATATAGACATGTCAAGAATAATAATTAAAAAAATTAAAAAATAAAATAAAATAAAAAATAAATCTACAAAAATAAATCTAATAATTAGTTCCTCCGATACACTGAGATTTCAACCCGTGCCGATGAAACCGGGCGACGTAAATCCTTTTGTCTATGACATACACTACGGATGAAGCACTTCTTCTTATTTGCCAGGAGAACCGCGGTCCATAATCTGACCCACTGTTTTTTGCGCGACCTCCTTATCATGCACTGCCGACCAATATCATAAAAACAAACACCCCCAATCGTAAACTTATAAACACATTAAGCGATTCCTCGCTTTACTACACTTGTTTTTTTTTATTTATTTTTTTTCTATGATCGTCAACCTTCTAGACGTCCGCACCGCGCGAAAATAAAATCTTATTCATATACATATAACATTATTTATATACAAAAATGAAACCCTAAACACTTATAATGTAACGAACCAAAACTCATAAGCAATTATTATAACTTATGTGCAAGTTAAATCAAAAGGAGAAAAGAAAAGATTAAATATAAAATGGGGGATCTAATGTGGCTGTTACTGATAAATAAGATTGTCAGACAGTCAATACAGAGACCGCAATTTGTAGCTTTGATTTTCCGAACGTCACTCCAAAGATAATCACTTGTTTTGTTCTTTCTTTATCATTAACTTAAAAACATTCATTTACTTCATGTTATAGTAAGTACTAATATAAATTTATTATTATTTATTTACTACTTTACCTACTTTTTTTAAAACTTAAATATTATTCAAACCGTTGCTTCTAAAGCAAATAATTAAATAATGTATTAAATAAAATTTTTGTATAATGGAAAGGTATTTACAGGATATTTTTTTACTACGAAATAGATTTTCAAACTTAAAAAGAATTTGTCAACTTTTCAACATTTATTACAGCTAATATTTTTGTTGAAATAATATTTTACTTAGGTTACTATCATTGTCTATAGGCTTTTGGAAATTATAGGAACTTTTCATTATTTAGGGATTTATGTAAAGAGTCTATTTTTCATAACTAAATACCATGTAACATATAGAATCATAAATCCAAAGGCTTCAATCCTTAACGTACTGAATCCATCTTCGATGTAATGGTTCGAGATTATTTAACCCTATTATAGTTTAATCTTTCGACTCCATACCATAATTTATTATAATAATTGATAACAGTGAAATTCGTCATCTCCTTTTCTTAAGAACTACTTTTACTAATATCCATCCTTCTTGAAAATAAACTAATGTTTCTAGCAATTACATAACAATTTGCCAAGAATTGTAAATTAGACCCTTCTCTAACTGTCAGTCTTTATTTCGACGAGTGAAGAAGGACGACCACACAATGATGTGAACTGTGTTCATTTAAATGATAATTAAAATTGTTCTCTATTAATACTATTTATACATCACAGGTGAAGGATATGGAACTTTATAGCACAATGAAATAAACAACTTCATTTCATTTAGATTAATAAATTATTATATATGTTAGGTATATACTTTTATCGTTAAATTAAATTGTTATCATAACATAGTTTATTAATCTATGATTTGTTAAACTGCAGCGTACATATCCCGTGTTATGTTGTGTGTACATTTGATTTATGGTAAATATTTAAAGGATATCCTAAACAATATTAATCTCTAAATTCTGTAGCTTCCACGTTTTTACAACTTCATTTTTTAATTAAATTTTTTACATTAACGGTAATAAGGATTAATCATTCTATCAATTAAAAATAGATAAGTATATTAAGACACATTGATCTATTACGTGTTTCTGGAAAGCAATGGCACTAGGAGGTTCTGACAGGTATTCAGAGGAGACTATCATAATCATAATAGTGTGAACTATTGACATGACCTTCCTGTTAGCAGTTGCAATAAAATTAATGATATGACAATACTTAAAAATTAAAAATAAAAAGGATGCTCCATTTATTTCCGATGAGGATAAAATTTCACTTCCGATCTACTTTTATTTTCTTTAGTTACGATGGAAGTCAAGTCTATTTGATATGTACATTTTCCACATGAGACATATTCTGATTATCTGCGTAATGAGAATTGTAAATTAATAAAAAAAAATGAGCTTTATTTTCCTATTCATATAAAAGATTCAAAATTATAAGATCAGAAAGACACCTGAGCTTATAGTATCATATCGCCAACAATTTCGTATTTCGTGGTTGGAATTTAAAAGGATTAGCGACCATTATTATTACATCTTACGTTATTATTAAAATTTAAACTGTTCTTTTTAAATTACTCTTAAATATGACGAATTCGAAGTTTAAAAAACATTTGCCATGCTTTTTAACACTAATCGTACCATAACGGGTCAAATGACCCACGTAGAACTTTGGCACTGAAAATGCACGTATCATCTTATTGCTTTTGCACATTTGACTTCATGACTTTTTGTAACTAATTAATCTACAGTTATTATAGTATTTTTTTATTTTTTGCGTTTTGTTTATTTTGAGTAATACTTGTCGTATACCGTTATCTACCACAACGGGTCATTTGACCCAGAGATCATTCTTTTGTTTTATAAGCATATCGAGTCGTATTGCTTATCCTGTCGTTGCAAATTTCTGCAAAGACTGTTGCGTAAAGTAGTTCAATCAAAATAGCTGAGAATAATTTCAAAAAAATATCAATAATTTAGATTGGATGTATACATGGATAGCTTTTTATTGTTTGAAAATATATCAAAAATTGAAAGATTTTGTAAGTAGCTTATATTATATTTCGATAGTTTTAGAAATATAATTCACTTTTTACTTTTTAGTAAAATGTGGAAGCAAACAAGACAGTACAAGTATTTAGAGGATATAAATAATATTGGCGAAGAGTTTTTGGAAACTGATGAGAATGATTTTTTTGAAAATGAAGATATATTGGTTTCAAATGAAAGTGAGTTTGAATCTACAGATACTGACGATGAAAAGGAAAATATTGTGAATATATGTTGTGGACGAAAAAAAATAAGAACACTCTCAAGTTCTGAAGAAAGTGAAGTAGAAATCAATAAACAGCATGTTGCGAATGATGGATCTGTTTGGGAAGAAATACAAGTAGGTGGCACACCTGGAAGAATACCACTTCATAACATTTTTAGGCAAGAAGTAGGCCCAACAGGATATGCAAAACGTCATATAATGAAAGGTAAAGTTAGTACTGCATTTTCATTGATAATTGACCACCGTATTATGAACCATATAAGGTCATGCACAATAAAAGAAACAAAGAGAGTGTTAGAATCCGATTGGAGTTTATCTCAGGAAAAATTAGATGCATTTATTGCAATTTTATATGCCCGAGCTGCATATGGAGCAAATCATTTGAATATTTCTTTTTTGTGGAATAACATGTGGGGGCCTAAATTTTTTTCTGAAACTATGAGCAGAAATAATTTCACCGAAATTCTTAGATTTATCCGTTTTGATAAAAAAAGTCAGCGGAGCCAACGTTTGAAAATGGACAAATTCGCTATGGTATCTACGATTTGGAAAATTTTCATTGAGAACAGCCAAAATTGTTATAAACCGGGTGGTAATATTACTATAGACGAACAGCTGTTTTCGACTAAAGTAAGATGTAGATTTACGCAATATATGCCTAACAAGCCAGATAAATTTGGATAAATAAAACCAACAAAATGTGCTCTAAATGTAAAAAATATGTTTGCGGAAAATGTACAATGAACATACTTATATGTAAAAAATGCGATGAGTACTAATTTTAAAAATTCTTATTTTTTAGGTTTGTAATAGAAATGATCAATATATATGTTTTTTTATTATAATAAGTTATTTTTTTTATCTATTACCTTCCAAACATCCATATTTCATACATACAAACAGGAAACGTGAAGTCGGGTCATTTGACCCGCTATGGTAGAAGTAGGTACCCACTAAGTGTCGGTATGATTAGTGTTAAGTTACTTTTTTTAAATATTTGAATGTGTGCTTTCTACACTTTCTACAATAGTAAAACGTAAAAAGTTATGCATATTTTACCTTCGTATAAAGAGTAAAAATCCTTTCTTATACATACAGATAAACCAGTGAAACATTTTTTTTGTCTATTCTGTCTATAATAAATTAACCAGTTCATATCCTAGTCTAAGATATTTTAATATTATACCAGTTATTTCATAAAATATAAGGTCTCAGAGATCTACGAATTTCCGTCACCTTAGCTGTCATTAAAATATAGAAAGCACTTTCTATTTCAATTCCTACTATGCAGATATGAACCAGTTTTTACAAGATTCAAGCAAAACATTGAATCGCGAGAGGATTCTAAAATATTATTCTCGAAACTATTAAAACTTTTCAATTTACAGCAAAGACAACCGTTATAAATTTTACTTTTTAAAATAAGTACCCAGGTGTCGTGAGATGAGCGAATTAAAACAAATGAAACGTTTGTTTCTCATGAGAGCAGCTATATGATATGAATTATCTTTTCCAGATGCTTTAACTGTGAGGTTATGATTTAGTATTAAAGAGTTTTATAGAGTTTTAATTTTCAGCTTTTTTTAATTAAGATTAAATCCTTTGTTCATCATTTTGAATTTTCATTTTGTCTATATTTATAAAAATGACAAATATATTTCGTTTAAATTGTAAGTGTTAACTACAATAAGGTAGTATATTTCTTTGATTAACAAGATGTGGAGCTCAATAAACAGAACTCTTAATCTGGAAGTTTGTAACTATTAGAACAGTCGTGAAACGTTATGTTAGCAAGTGGACAATACATGCATACAGATTTATACGTGTACAATGTATACAATACAATACATAATACTTCTCATTTGAAAGGGACATATTCTTTTGAAGGTATTTATTTCATTACAGATACATGAACAGATTCATTATAGATAAATGAACTAAGATAAAACTGTCAATTTGTTTTAGGCATTGTATATTATATTTTTATAAAGACAATAACAAGTTTTCCAAGTATATACTTTTGTTTAATACATGAACTTATATATTGCCTAATAAAGACGGGTTTATCTTTCACACACTTGATGTTCAACTCAAAAGAAATGTAATAAAATGTATTAAATCACATCATGGCAACAATAATAGCAAAAACACTTCTCTGATTCATTTGTACACGCTACCAAAGAATAAAATAGTTCTTCTTATTACATCCATATAATTGAGCTGAGCGAAGCGAAGCTCTTTACTGGTCAGATCGCAAAAAATGCGAACTCTCTGTTCTTAAAAACTATTCGAGCTACGTTAACGAAACTCGTCACAACGATTACGAGCATAAGGCGCTAAGCATATATTTAATTTTGTAAAAATCGTAATTCTAAATTCAGTATAATTTACTAATTCAGTTTAGGACAATTTACGTGCTAGCTCAGGCACTACGCATACTACAATTTCGAAAGTCGGCATGGTGTTTGAAGCCACATAGTTTTATGACTCTGCAAAATTTCGGATAATTTCGATCGACAGATCTTGAACAATTAACAGACCTAATTTAGTTCGATTAGTGACTCACCAGCGCGCGCCTGCTCGATGCACGAGTTATGAGTGGATTGAAATCTAATAAAGTTTGTAACTACTCTCATACATAGCAGAACTGACTATAAATATAAGAACTGGAGAAAATTGTCCATAGACTTATCATATGGAACGTCTCATACCGGCGCCTGCCTCAAGTTAAAAGAATTGAAAAATAAAAGGAACAACTGAACGAACGCTTCAGTTGCGTGTGAGGCTTCGAACAGGCAAGGGAGGTTCCGTCCGAATATTTTCTTTCACTTTTATTTTTCATTTTGCTATCCCAATTTAATATTTTATATTCACTCGCTATACATTTCATCGAGTTTCATCAAGCTTCCATTTAATTATTGCTCAATCTTATTATATCATCCCATTATCATAAAACGTGGACGAGGCACGGGAAGAGGCAGACGGCGTGCAAGTGGCATATCGCGATACACAGCAACTTCTGTCTGTTCACAACAGTATCGAGATAGTGCAGCAACACATATCACGCTTCCTAATATCGCAGCAAATAAGTAAATTGGCATACGTTTCCTGTTCTAAATGTTCAATAAACGATTTAAAAAAAGCAGGAGTTCCCTATATTTGTTCTGCATGCTGTTCCATTCCAACAACAGGAATGTTCACCGCAGAAAATTTTATGGATCTTGTGGCAGTGCCACCACAATTACAAGGGCTGACACAGAAACTATGCTCATTGCACGCATACAACCAATTATGCGAGTGTATCGGCTCAGGGCAAGCGGTGGGCCCGGACAGTTTCATTATGCAGAACATATTTTAAACGTCGAACAAGAAATTCAAACCATCGCAACTGTACTTCCTCAACGATTTGCAGATCTGCAAATAATCATTGTACGACGCGAAGCAGCAACAGGCTTTCAAGACTTTCATGTAAGACGTCAGAAAGTGCTCGACGCTGTCCGGTGGCTGAAACAAAATAAAAAATTCTATCAAGACATTCCGATTGATTTGAGAGAACTGGACAGGCTACGATCTGATGATACAGGTGTAACAAGCCTCCTTACATATGCAGAAGAAGGCAACAGCGGAATGGACGACGTTACCGAAGGTGATGACGTAGTTGTAACTGCAGTTATTAATTTGCCTTATGTTACAACTAATCTACAAGTAACGAATCGCTTAGCGTGGCCATCGTCAACTGCTCAGCCGATTAACGAATACAGAGAGGAAGGCTACATTGCAAAATGTTTTCCACACCTGTTTCCGACCGGCAAGGCTACTTTTAACTGAAGTAGACGAACACAAAAAGTAAAATTTAAATCTAAGCACAAAAAAGTAGAATTTGATGTGAATCTGCCATAGGGAATTGACAAAGTTACTGTTGTTTGAGAACGTACCACGATATCATCATAATAATTCGTTTAATATCCAAGGAGGTCGAATGCTTTCTACTGTATCAATAGTATCGCAGGTGAAAAAGAAGGGTGTGATGAGCAGTTCTGTAGAAAATTTTCCATTTAAAGACCTGAAACGAATATCAAGCTTGACATGTTTGGCAAATGATTTATTATAAAATACTATATTTCCATTTAACTCTCGTAGCTTTTGTAAGGACTAAGCTAAAGAACATCGTAGTAAATAGTCTGCCGTGCACAGAGCAAAAGTTAGCTCAGCTCACGACCCCGCTTGCGTGACCTAGTTAGTTTAATCTCGTGTGAAGGTCGAGTAGAGGGCTTTTTATGTACGATATTCCTCCTACGTCCATTAAAGTGTACATGTAGTATCACAAATAGTTGTTGTTTCAATAATACTCGATAATAATGCTGAAGTCATAGTACTATAAAATATAATAAGTATGTTATCAACCCTGGCTGTTTAGCTAAAGGTCGTAGGTTCGATTTCTACACAAGATAGTTTTGATATGATCCATAAAATGCTATTTCGTCTCTGGATGTACTACGTATCATACTTGACACACACACGAAAACGACACACATTTCTACAAAATTACGTTGAAATCTGTTGATTTTCAAGTCACGGACCACGATAGTCATAAAGTCCGTTACCAAATTATCATATAACTCTTGTAAACATTGAAATGTAATCTTGTGACTTCATATTTTTATTGTTCACTCCTTTATGTTTCACTTTGGCTTTCCATTGCAACATTTTATTGTCTATTTATACGTTATCGTAGAGTCCAGTGAGATTAGCTTTACGTGATGTTAAACAAAATCTCTGTGTACACAACGCCTAAGTGTGGTCCTATACTACTATACTAAACAATACATAATCCTCCCCAAGATAAGCTTTTGTTCATAATACTGACAAAATCTTAATAAGGTTTATAATCCAATAAAATTACACCCACTTCATTGTTACAATGTGAAAGTGTACAACTAACTTTATTAAACTGGTTTAGTTTAACGGATTTATCATATATTTGTGGATTTCTGTCAGATATATATTTTTTTTTTAATATTAAACTTTTAATATTTAATAACTTGCAACAATCTTAATTGCGAGAATGAAATTTAGTGTCATCTTGGTCGGTGAATTAATAAATCAATCAGACAATTATTACACTTATCAAGACATTAAATGTTGGAATCACATCACAACAAAAAGTGGAAGTGACAAAAGTTACATAAAAATATGTTAAAAAAATAATTCATTATTTTTGTAATACTGAAACGAATTTAATAATTTTTGCAACTTTTTTACTTTATTTTACTTTACTTTACTGTTATATAAAGATAATTTACTTACCAATCTGTAGCAACAGACAGCAGCGACCCTTGAACCCTGAAGGTATACATATAATATAATAATGGTTGCTTATCTTAGAGTTTTTATTTAGGTGTTGGTGTTAATAATCTAGTAATTATACTACACATGAAGAAAAACTATTTTTAATCTATTATTACCGGAAGACATAAATTAGTTTAAAAATTAGATTTCTACCAATATTTTTAAAATTATTTATAAAGATATCAACAAAGTTACATTAATTACTCTTTCTAATGATCTCCATCATTCAGAAACATAAAGATCTTGTTAAAAATTACGAAACTGATCGCTTTAAGACGGATATGGTACAGTTATTAAAAATAATATCGACATGGAATAATATCAATAATTATTTTTGTACATATATATCTATATCATAACACGTAACTCGATACAACACAACCCTTTCAATGATTCCGTATCAAGGAACATCTTGTCAATAATGTTGTGAGACACAGTGCGATCGATCGATTCTATAGTGTATAACTTATTTTTTTTAATAACAAAACAATACAATAATGCATTAATATTTTACAAATACGAGAAAGAATAATTTTTGTCATCCGTCTAGTACTTATATCGTAGAGAGTCTATATTTTATATCGTAGAGAGTCTATACTATGTTTGTGAGGAACAAGATATACTAGTAAAATTATTTTTCTTCTCAGTATATTTTTATGTCTGTTTGTTGTTCCGAATTTTCAGAAGGGAGAAAACGTGGCTTGTTATTATCTCTATTCAACAAAAACATAATTATATATAACTTTTCAATTTTACGTAAAAGCTTTGACGTCCCGTGTCAACAATGTTCACTTTATCCGCTATTATTACTACGAGACAAGAGGCTGGTTGTTCTAATTATGAGACACATTTAAATTGTTATAGTGGATTGATTATGTTTCATTAAATGGAAGATTATTATGAGGGAGGAATCAATTTTTATTTTCTTGTAGCCGTATGTACTGGTATGTTTCAACATTTATTTGAAAACAATGAAAGGATTTTAACTCTTTCTATCTATATAATATAAATAAACGTTAAAATAATGCGAGTAAAGAAAATCCAACTTTCAAGTCGATGAGTCGGAGTCACATAACTTAGATAGCGGATTCCTAAAAATCTCTGTAGATATTTATGTTCTCTGTTTTCCCATTCCTTCTATATATTAAACTCCACGCATTGTTTTCTTCGGCCTTTTTTGATACATGAATAACATGTTTCTTTATTTTTAAATTATTGTTTTAAGCCACTCTTTCCTCTATACTTGTATTTATATATATATATATATATATATATATATATATAAATTAAATTTGAGTGTTTGTTTGTTATTCCAAAGTAAGAGCTTTTTAAATAAGTGAATTTAAAACTACGTACGGTACTTTCGTAAAAAAATCTATTATTTTCTTTGTCTGTGTGTTTGTTCCGGCTAATCACTAAATCGGTTCGACTGACTTTGTCAGGCTTTTTAATCATATTTTTTTGTAACATGATCTAAATAACAATGAATTGGCTTTTGGTAATAAAAAATGAAATTTCATTATGACTGTTCTAAACTCATGAGGCTATAAAATGAATTGATACCATAAAACCCGTAATATCATCAATATATCAGTAAAGCCGAAACATTTATAATCCTAGTTAGATCCTTAGAATAACGTGGAGCAAGATTGCGGATCTTAATTGTTAATTTTATGATATGAGATCTGTACAAGAAATAACTATTACGGTTATACTAAAACTGTTTAAATTCATGATAAATTAAAATATAAATAATTTCTATTTAGATTTCATGAAAAGGACGAAGCAACATACTGATATAAACCTTTTGAGTACTAATGAAGCTTGCAGTGAGCTTACAGCGAGGAGTAGTCTGAAAAAAATTACGCAAAAACATTGTATATGTATGAATAAAGAAACCTATGTGTTTTATTTTTATTTTGTCATATCTTCACTGGACTCTGGCTCTGGATAGATGCCACTTCACTACGTATCCCTTAGCAAACATAAATCTATGTAATTACAGTTAAAATTTTGTTGACACGTTTCAATATTGTCTTATCGAAATTTTAAGTAATATTAATATCAGAACCTCAGATTAGCAATGAAATTAAGTGAACCGAATTATAAGTATACATAGCTTGTATACTTTTATTTTTACCTTAGTGTATAAACTTCGAATGATGAATAAAAATTACTATTACTTTAGATCTTACATGGATCATTTTATTTTGACCTAAATTTTCAAGACATGTTAGACTTGGAATTATGTATTTACTTGAGCGTAGGCACTTTTGGAGCAGTATCAGATATCAAAAGGAAGCAAACACGTCAAGTTCATTCTGTGCTAGGATGAAGTTTTATTGCTTACAATATTGTTTGCAGTCTCGTCTCGGCACTCGAACGAGGTGTTTGTGTTTTGTAATTATTTTGTTTACGTTATTGAGTGCGTCCGCCGTCGGGTTCAGATATTCCTCTATATATATCACGTGGCCGCCGCCGGCGGCCGCCTTAGTGACAATGGACGAGATTACAAACGAAGTTTATTTAGAAGATACATCGAATATGAGAAGTAAATTGAGCTCCCTTAGTGAGATTGATATGATAACAGAGAACGAACGGCCCATTTCAGGTAACAATAATGAACAGAGACCTATTAAAAGAAATAGAGAGAAGGAAGATGAAGAGGAGTGGACGGTTGTACGGGGTAGAGAGAAGAAGTATAAACCAAAAGAAGAAAAGGTTGAAATTTCTATTTCATCTGCTGAAAAAATTCCGAAACAGATTGCTATAGCGAAGATATTTCAAAAGTCGGGTATCACGGCCATTGGTAGAATTAAATATATAAATCCATATAAGATTCGGGTAGACTTGACGAGTGAGATTGCAGCAGCTAAATTAGAAAATTGTGAGGCACTGATTGAAAGAGGCTGGAGAATTCAGAGAGCTATGGAAGTTAATTTATGCTACGGCGTGATTAAAGATATAGATATCGATATTCAAGAAGAGGAAATCCGAAAAAATATTTCTTGTCCGGAACCAGGGGTAATTATCAACGCAAGTAGACTCATGAAGCGTAACCCAGATGTCAATGGTTGGTCACCTAGTGAGTCCGTGCGTCTTTGCTTTAAAGGGTCTTTTCGTCCACCGTTTGTAAATATAGATGGCCTTAGAATACGGGTGGAACAATATGTATTTCCGGTGTCTCAATGTTCACGTTGCTGGAAATTCGGTCACATGGCGAAAAGATGCCCTTCTTTAAAAATTATATGCCCCAAGTGTAGTAATCAACACGAAAATTGTGACACTACTGTTTTTAAGTGTGTGAACTGTAACGGGAAACATATGTCGCTGCTCCGATCTTGTCCATCATATCTTAAAGAAAAGAAACTTAGAGAATTAATGGCTGAATACAATTGCAGATACAGACGTGCCCTAACAATGTACGTGCCAAATAGATACAATGACCAAGAGGAGCGAAGAGTTGAACAAAACGAAAAGCCTAATATGTCTCCTTCAGCACTGGTCCAGTCGGTACTTTCAGGGTCAAATCAGGGCCCGTCCTTTGTGAACGTTGTTACTCGAGCTGCTGTACACCAAACTGATAATATGAATGGAAAAACTACACCTTTTCCGTCCAAGAAACAGAAACAGTCCAAAAAACCTGTATATCAGTTTGAAAATACAACTAACTCTAATAAACCAATTTGGAATGGAGATAAACAGGAAGAGGCGACACAGAATAAGAAAAGAGATGTGAATTTTAGCGAACTTTTAAATAGATTAAAAGCGATTTTAAAAGTAAGAGATATATCAATACAAAATAAAATAAACAGTGTTATTAAGTGCTGCCTAGAATGGCTTATTTTGGTAGTTGTTGAAAGTGTATCGAACTGGCCTACATTGAAATTGGTATTGGACTACTTCAGTGATGGCTAGCAATCAAAATTTGAGGTTAAATATCATTCATTGGAATACACAAAGCTTGCGTCCTAAATTATTAGCATTAGAACATATATTATATAAAGAGAAAATCCATATTGCGTCCCTTAATGAAACGTGGCTAGAACCTGGTAGTCCACTAAAACTAAGTGGCTATAATATTTTTCGCAATGATAGATCGGATTCGTACGGAGGAGTAGTCATTTTAATCCATAACTCAATTAGTAGCTGTGTGTGTAATTATCAAGCTAGTAATTCAAACATTGAAGTTCTTATTGTTAAAATTTTTAATTGTTCACATATTAATTATATTTTATCCGTATACTGTGCACCCTCTGTGCGTACTAATAAAACTGACTGGGAACATTTATTTAATTTTATAGATAGAAAATCCATTATCTTAAGAGATTTTAATGGACATCATAGTAACTGGTCACATAAAACAGATTCACGAGGATCACAGATACATGATGCTCTTTTAGAAAGTAATTATGTTATTTTAAATAATATTTTTAGTCCAACACGTATTAAATTAGTTAATAATATACTGCAACAATCTTCACCTGATATCTCATTGGCATCATCTGATATAGCGATAAAGTTTAATTGGAGAACAATAAATGAAACGTTAGGTAGTGACCACCTTATTATTATGATATCTACGTATTTTGATCCAAAAACTAGTAGTGTTATTTTACGTCGTAATTTTAAAAATGCAGACTGGGTTTCCTATAAAAAATATTTGGAGTTGTTGTTTAGTGATTACGTATATTGTAGTGATAACCCGCAAATAGCTTATGATAATTTTAAAGATTGTTTAAGTAAAGCAGCGGATTATTTTATACCATATATCAGGATGAGTTGTATTTTCAATAGTAGGTTTATACCTAAGCCATATTGGCTACCGGTTTTATCTAAAATTATAGCAGAACGCCGTTTGGCTTTATCCTTATTCCGTCGTAATCCAACTCCCAATAATCTTGAAAAATTAATGACTAAAATTCGCGACTGTCAAAAACTACTCCGTCAAATTCGAAATAAAGCGTGGCACGATTATTGTTCTTCATTTAATAATAAAATTACTCAAAGTGAGATGTGGCAGAAAATGCAATGGTTCAAAGGTCGTAAACGTTCTCGAACTCAGTTAAATAGTGAAATAATTTATGAATTGCTTTGTACTTTAACTCCTGATTATGTTATCCCGTAGGAACCTTTTTTTTTATCGCTTAAATCAAGCCTTGATGTACCTATTACGAGCCAGGAGTTAGATCGTTGTATGCGGCACAAAGATACTTCACCCGGATGTGACCAGATATCTTATTCTATGTTGATCCGTTTACCTGAGAATGGCAAAAATATATTATTAATGTTATTTAATTTATTTTATGACCTAGGTTTTGTACCTACTCAATGGCGAGATATTGCTATTGTTCCGATTCCTAAACCGGGCCGTGACTCAGAAACAGCTGCATCTTTTCGTCCTATATCTATGATTTCATTGCTTTTGTAAAACTTTTCATAGCATTCTACTCAAAAGATTAGAGTGGTACATGGAGAGAAATAATCTTTTTTCAGCAAATACTACTGGCTTTAGACGATGTCGCTCCGCAGTAGATAACCTCACGTGTCTGGTTTCAAGAATACAAACCGGTTTTGCAAAGAATAAAATTTCCATTGCTTCATTCATTGATGTAGATAACGCGTACAATAATGTTGACATAGTTTGCTTAATAAGTACTATGCAGCGGGTAGGGATTAATTTTAAATTATGTAGATATGTATGGAGTTTTTTAAAAGAAAGACATCTTAAAATTTTAGTTAACAATCGTTATATTTGTAGAAGTACATGTCACGGTCTAGCTCAAGGCGATCCTCTTTCACCTTTATTATTTAATATTACTACCATTAATATTTGTAAAAGTATTCAAAATATTTACATTTCACAATATGCGGACGATTTTTTACTATATACAATTAGTGATTCGTTAGAAGAAGGCAGGATTCAATTACAAACGTCGATAAATAAGTTTATGGATCTAATTACTGATATCGGACTACAAATATCTTCATCAAAAAGTAAAATTTGTATTTTTAAAAGAAGTTACAAAAAAGAAAATATTGACATATATGTTAACGGTATGAAATTGAAGATTGTAGACAATATTAAATACTTAGGATTATGGCTAGACCGATCGTTGCGGTGGTCAAAACACATTAACGAGTTACGGGTTAGTTGTTTTAGACTATTAAATATTTTTAGAGTGTTATCTGGCACCGATTGGGGCGTTCACCCGACTCATTTGAGGCGTATTTATCCGGCTATGATTCGTAGTAGGCTTGATTACGCTAGTATGTTGTATGGTAATAGCTGTCAATCTCATTTAATAAAATTAGATCGAATACAAAACCAATGTATGCGTGTTATCGGATGTTTTATTAAAACTACCGCTATTCATGTAATGGAATCAGAGTTACACCTCCCACCACTTTTTATTCGTAGATATTATCTTGCTAACAAATATTGGTTAAAAAATAAGTCGATGTCAGGTAGTGGAGTAATAAGTGTGTTAAATGAGTTAGGTGCTAGGTGTCAAGACTCTTATTGGAGACGCAGAACGAAACCCCTGTTGGCTACGGTTCATGAACAGCTTTGTCCTTTATCTATTTATAGCAGTCATCAGTTAGAGATGTTCTTGCTTGATACGTGGGTCAGTAGTATAGATGTCCATTCAGTTATTGAAACCGATATTAGGTCCATTTCCAAACCAAAAAATGAATATCCAATATGCGAACTAAAAAATATTTGTCTTAATTTTTTGGATAATAGTTATAATAATTTCTATAAAATTTACACAGACGGTTCCAAAGATGTTAATTCTGGATGTAGTGGTTTAGCAATTTATGATCCACAAATAAATAATTCTATTAAATTTTGTATTGATGTTGATATTTCGATTATGTACACAGAATTGATTGCTATTGCTGAAGCTATTTCATATATTGATTCCTTTGAAGCTGGCAGATACGTCATTTTAACAGATTCCAGAAGTGCAATATATCATTTGGCTCGTTGCACCTCGAATGTGCGAGGTACACCAATAGCGTACAGCATTTTAAATTCCTTGAAACAATTCCAGTCCAAAAATAAATTTCTAAAAATTCAGTGGGTACCTTCACACATTGGCATACCGGGAAATGAAGCAGCAGACAACCTCGCTAGGGAAGCCGTCACGGAGGGAATCCATTTCAACTGTTTGGCTTTATACACTGACTACCTGCCTTTGGTGAAGAAAAAGTGTGCAGACAGGTGGAAGGAACATTTTGATGAAAGAGCTTTAACAAAAGGCATCTGGTATAAGACGATCCAACCTTCCCTTACAAGATCTCCTTGGTTCATTGGATCTACATTATCTAGATTGGATATTGTGATTGCCTTACGACTGCGTTCTGGTCACATTCCGTTAAACTGCTTCGCGTTTCTAGGCGGTAAAATAAATTCGCCAATGTGTACAGAGTGTGGTGTTACAGAAGATGTGTACACGTGTAGATTGTGTTAGAAATAAGGTCGAAAGGGTTAAATTATTTAATAAAAAGGGTACAAACGTTGGCATCGGTTGTATTTTAGTTTTTTAGTTTATGATTGAAGATAATAAATGTTACTTACCTTGATATGTAACTTTAGTAATACTTCATGTCCTCTTCATAATTGATATCCTTCACACAAACTTACTTCATATTACAGATTATACTAAAACTTAAAATTTACATAACTTTTGAGCTTTCATAAGCTTTAAAAAATTTCATACACTTTATTTTTTTAATTTATATAGAGGAAATAATTTACTAATACAAGATATTAGTAAATTAAGTATTTAAAAATAAAGTATCGTTGTTTGTTAATATAGAATTAACATCAATTGTTTTATTACTTAAATGTAAATGGAAGTGATAACCATGACAGTATCATTATTAATTATATTAAAAAGATATCAAATTACATTTAAATATAATCACCATTAACAGCGATGTCTCATGTAGTACAAACCGGACCTCGTTACACTGTCATTAAAACACATCGCTTACATGTCCATGTTACTGTAAGGAAAATATAATAATATAAATATTAAAAAAGAAGTTACAACTACTACAACAAAATAAGATGGACATTCAAGAAATAAGAACCTGTAATGTGAATGTTCTTCTATTTTCCAAGTATTTTAATTGTTTTTACTAAAATAAGCCTCTTTTCATTACGAACGTCTCCTGTTTACAATATTTATAAAATAACATTACCATATCTATCTCTTGTAAATTGTAATCTCATCTTTTAATGAAAGTAATAAAAGGGAAAGTTTGTAACCAATTTTCTGTTAGAACTATATAATTACATTTGATTTATGGTAAATATTTAAAGGATATCCTATACAGTATTAATCTATAAATTAAATAGCTTTTAATAGCATATTAGTATTTTTTTACATCAACGCTATTAAGGATTAATCATTCAATCAATAAAAAAGTAGATAAGTATGTAAAAAAAGTATTTGTAAATTTTTCGTCAAAGCGGTGGCAGTTAGTTTTAATAAAAGTGTGAACTTTTAACATGACCTAGGTGTTAACAGTCGCAATTAATGAAATGACGATACTTACAGTTTGTATTGAGTGTTTAAACAAAAAACATAGAAAACAAAATCTATTTATTTCTGTTCCTCATGTTAAAAATATAATATTGCATTAACATTCACAGTTATAATGACTAAATCATTATATAGTAACAATAGACACAAAGAAAAACTATTGAAGAATATATCCTATCCAAGAATATAGCAGTTTAAACTTAGTAAGTGTATGTAACAAAGCTTCGGAAACACAGCCGTACGGACACTGCTTTTAACACATCTTATATTTATCGAAGCAAAATTTTCTCCATTATTAGGACTTAGGTGTTATTTTTAATAATATCGTACAAATTTGTTTTAAATATTAAACGATACAATGTAAAACTTTATATTTTATTCAATTTCTTTTATTGAATATAAAGTTGGCAATATGTATGTAAAAATAAAAAGGATGCTTCATTTATTTCCTGTGAAGATTGAACTTCACTTCGAATCTACTTTTATTTATTTATTTTATTCAGTTACGATACAAGTCAAGTCTATTTGATATGTACATTTTCAATATTTGACGTATTCTGAGAGCGTTGCCAGAGTTGTAAATAAAGAATCACATACAATAAAAAACAAGAACTTGAGTTTTATTTTCATATTCATATGCTTATAATGCATAATGCTTTTCGTTGGATTAAAGTATAGTTTTTTTATATATGATTTAAACCTGAAAGACACCTAAGCTTATATTCAGATATTGCAAACAATTTCAAATTTAATAGTTGATGCTCAAAAGGATTAGTGACCATTGTGTGTGGTATTCCTAAAATAATAAACTCCCCTTTTGAAATTTTTGAAAATAAATTATTTACTATAGATATATAACAATGCTTTTAAATACAAGCTTTACATTCCTTTTTGTTCACTGTCACCTTAGAATCTTTAAATACAATTTATCTGACAAAGAATGCATAATCATCAATTGAACTAAAAGGCAACTGGTTCCAGATGTCTTCAATAGAAAATGTAGTCAATTCATCTTGCCTTCAGCTTCTAGTACCAAGGACAAATTTCCATTTAGAGCTAGCTAGATAAAACATTGATCTAAAAGTTATAAATACATCAAGAAGGTTAATGTTACGAAAAATGTCTGTATATAAATCTTACATTCTCTTTCAATTACTTTCAATTTTCCTTCCAATTACTTGATTAAATTTGAAAAACATAAAATAAAAAATGTGACTGGAATTGTCTACCCATATCAAAAACATTTTCATAGCATTAAAAAATAAAACAATTTTTTGAAGGAGCTTTTAAAATATGATAATTTATACAGTAAAGTGGCTATTTATCTCCCTACATTACAAGGACATATCATAAACGATTTCTTAAACCTTTACAAAGATTTCATAACACCTTTTATGTATCTAATTCTGATTAAGTAAATTTATATCTCATAAAATGTTATATAAAAGGGTCCACCCTAATTTTACCAATTGCATATAAGAACATAAAACGGGAACAATGAATGTCCTCTATACGCTGTATACTGGAGCATACCGATGTTCGTGAATTACCATAAAAATGTCATATGTCAAATGTCATAAAAATGTCTAGCTTTGTGAGGGAGGACTTCCGTCCAAAGAAATAGAGCCCAGAATCCATAGTATTATGGTAACCTGCCAGGAACAGCTTGTCAATAACACGATAAAGCTAAATTAATATAAGTCACGTTTTAGGAACATGTTTGACGCTAGATATGTCGATATGGAAGTGGAATGTGACATAAACCGACAATGGTCTAACTATAACAATAGTACCAAATAAAAAAGTATATAATAGCATAGAGATATGATAGCACTATGTACATACATTCAAAATATTTGTTGCAAAACTGTACTTCCATTGTTTAAAAAATTTAACCAAAACAATGAATGTAATTTGTGCATTTTCTTTCTATTGGAACCACACCGAAACAATAAAAGCGTATTAATAGGATTTTGAATGTTTTATTTTCACCACACTTCGTTTCATTTTTCTTGTTCTTAAAGATACCGAAAGTAATATATTTAGTTAATAAATAAAAAAATAGTATCCCTATTTTATCACTGTAAAAGATTTTAAATAAAAAAAGGAATGTCTAGCATTGAACCCTTGTATAATATCTTTATGATAACACCAATTAATATTTAACATATTATAATATTCTTTATAATTATGTACAAACAAAATATTGTTGAATGTGATTTTTTTGCCACCGAACCCCATAATGTCTTTTATATAAAAATTTTAATTGTCCTAAACATGTAAGTTATTTCATAAAAAGTGAAAAGTATTTTGTATGAACTGAATATTCTATATTGCGATTGGTAGGACTTCCATTTCGTCCAACCAAAGTCGGACGTGACAACACTGGTAGCAGATATATTGATATTCTAAGTTTGTTGAGTTCTCACAGTATTACAAATATTGTTTTAGGAATAAATGTACGTCCTATTCTAACGATATTTTTAGTTCTTAACCATTTGTCACACGTATATCTCTATTGTAGCTTTAGAATAATATTTTATAGCGTTTTATAGTTTAACAAACTAAGCACTTTTAGTCCAATTCATATTGACCTTCGTAATATAAGTTACATATCGAACGTGATATCTTAACTAACTTAATAGCTCTAAACGAGCATACATTGTGATGAGCTTTATATAATCAGCGTCTACAATTACGACAAACAAGCAAAAGCAAACTTCAAATTAGTACCAGAGATTAAATAAAATATAAAAATATATTTCACTAACAAATAAATAAGTGACGATTTCCAAACATAACTGTAATATCAGAATAATTAGGATATCAGTTTAATGTAACCTTGGATTGCTTTTAATTAAAATGTTCTATTTCTGAAATTATTATCATAAACAATTTAAAGAAATAAATTACGGTCTATTTTTGGATTTTTATTATACTGTATTGTTTACACATTCAATATATTAAGACCCATTAATATCAGTATAATAAATACGACTAGAATACAGTTGACCGTCTATTAAGTTATCCCTAATAATGTGTTTTTATAAAACATTCATTTAACATCTGGTACCGAAGAAATACAAAAGTCATCTTGGGAATGTTGAATACAACGTCAGACAATTGACCTCACTTCACGTCAAAGCAACGTACCGTGATGGAGCCATTTTCACAATAAAGTCTGTTCAGTTGACCGTAAATGCAACATATTGTGTTCAGAATTGTAACGAAATAGAACATTCACTACAACACGACGTGATGGCTGCTTCCATCTAGCTTCCGGCATCAGCTTCCGTTATATTACTGACATTTAGTGAATATGAGATACTGCTTCTGATATACTGTAGAGAAACGCGATATTAAATATTTGTTTATTATATAGTAATCTGATGGCTACCGGGTCTTCATTAAGAAGTAAAAGTTGAAATGGCAAGTGAGGTGAATATAAATTACTTAATATTAGTGAGTGGCAAGGGTTGGAGCCACAACCAATGAACCTTTCATATGATTCCATTAAATACTTTAGAGGATATTATACATTAAAAGTTATACACCCAAAAAAATCATCTACTATGCGCGATTAGCCAGCGTTCCGCAGACTGAAAAATTTGAGACACTAATAATCAAATTAAAGAAGTACCAAGGTGAAAGAAAGAAACTTCCAAAACGCGAGTGAAGCTGTAGGTAAAATCTAGTACTATGTATAATAAGTCGAATACTTTAATTTTGCAGTTATTTTATTCCAAGTCATTACATATAATGACGTAATTACAAATTATAAGACTGACTTTCCATATACTTTTAGTCAAAGATTTATTAATATTTAAAATTTTTAGAAAAGAATGTAAATTAATATACGAATTTCTTATTGTCTAGTCCTTGTTATCAGATATTATTTAAGTATATCTAATCATATCATATTATTATGCCATATATCATTTGAACCCATTCAGGTTTGAATTTAAGCTGCCTATTAAGTGTTTTCCTTCCTGTCTATAAATTCCGATACCATAATTGACTTCTTTTACATATTTAAGAAACTTTAGGAAAAAGAAAATCTGAACTGAAATTTGAGATAAAGGGATAAAAATAAAAGAAGCTGTTCAGAGTTGGGTATATTCGAATTTCTTAAAGGAAATTTGTGATTTTCTTTGACATCTAAAAAAACAAACAGAAAAAAGTCTCGCTTTGATCAGTAAAATTTAATAACAGCTTTTTACCAAACCGTACCACCTTTAAAATCTTTTTATAATTTAGTTTATAATTTACAATTTAGGATGGTAAATGATACCTACTCTTAAATAATAATAATACAAATGAGGAAATATGTCTGTCTTTAAGCTTTTTGTGCGTACACTTATGAATAGATTATAATAAATTTTTTGAAGAACCAACAACCCACAACCTAAAAAAGAATAAACTAACTTACGTCAATAAAAATAACCTAAAGTAGATGACAATACATACGAGTATACACATATACGAGTAAGTATTGTCGTAAATCATCTCATCATCTCGTGTAGAATATATGAATGTTACAAACACTCTAAAGGATGTTATGTTACTGTTAACCAAATGATATATTTCAATCCATGACGTCACACCCGTATTGCAGCTGATTTGAACAATGAATCATTTATTGTCTTCCTGAATATAATACCATAATATAAAATGACATGACCTCAAACTAAATTGAGGCGTCTATTGCACAGTATCTTCAAGTTTTCAAGCCAATACGCCAACGTTGGCACAGTCACAAGTGGCTTACCAACATCCCTGTATATATATAATACTTTCTAAAGTGTACTTTAACTTAAACAAACTGATTTCTAAGCCAGAATATTGGAAAACTTTATTAAGTTATAATACGCCCACGAATCTAACATTTATATTTTAATTATTAAAGTTAAAATGTTAAGACGATATAATAACCGTTCAAGTTTTAAAACTTTTTTTTTAAACTGAGCTTATAAAGGTGCTTTGATTTACCGATGGCTTATTATTTATATTACAAACAATTTATTATTTTAATTTTTTACAAAAGTATTCTAAATTTTAAGAAAAATATTATCTTTTGTATACACTACAAAAAGATGCTAATAGGTTTCGTCTATTTATACATATTATATCATAATAGCTAAATTTTCAAGCTGAATAGTTTTTTAGGAAGTAATAACATTGTGATAAATACTTGAGGCTACAGATACAGACCCTTATCTTAAATCCGTAAATTTAACGTGCTATCAAGTTTTTATCTAAGTCTATGTCTACAAGGCTTTAAAATATAACTTTTTTATATTCAGGTAAATAAACAAATATAATGTAGGATATCGTTACAATTGAACTGTTTATATATGTGACGATTCTGCATAAATTTTAATTGATTTGGAACGAGGAGGAACAAATTTCATTCCTAGCCATTAATAAGTATCTGCATATTTGGCTTTAGAAAAATAATGCCGTATAAATAATATACCATATGTCACCTACTTCAGGTTATTTTTATTATCGTAAGATAGCTTATTATTTTTTATTTTTTAATCAAAAGCTTAAAGACAAATACTTTCCGATTTGTAGCACTATCACATACAGTTTGGTAACATTTACCATCTTAAATTGTAAATTAAACACTAAAATATAAATAGATTTTGAAAAAGGTATGATTACGTAAAAAGCTGTAATTAAATTTTCACAAGAGGTATAATGATTTTACTGATCAAAAGCGAGAGTTTGAAATCTGTGTTTTTCAAAGTCAAAGGAAATGCTTTACTTTTTACCTAAAAATATACCAGATTCTGAAGAAAGAGCTTTTTCTTTTTTCGTAACATTCCTCGAATATAAAGTAAAAGAAACCAATGATGGTGTCGGAATTTATAGAAAATGAAGAAATTGAAGTATAATACCTAATGGGCTTAAATAAATATTATAAATAAATTTTGTATTTAAAACAGTAGTCATTTTTGTATTTTTAACTATACTTAAATAATATCTGATGAAAAGGACAAAAAAATAAGAAATTTGTATATTAATTTGCATATTTCTCTGATATTGTCATCAGCTTGTAATATAATATATTAACACTTCATATAACTTTTCCCTACAGTTTATATTACAAGTATTATCACACTATATATTATAGTTATCTATATAACAGGAGCTGTGGTTCATATCCGCTAAATGTCAGTAATATAACGTAAGCTGCATCATCACGTCGTGTTGTCGTGAATGTCCTGTCTCGTTACAATTTTGAACGCAATATGTTGTATTTACGGTCAATTGAACAGACTTATTGTGAAAATGGCTCTATCACGGCACGTTGCTTTGACGGAAAGTGAGGTCAATTGTCTGACGTTGTATTCAACATTCCCAAGATGACTTTTGTATTTCTTCGGTACCAGATGTTAAATGAATGTTTTATAAAGATATTATAAGGGATAACTTAATAGACGGTCGAGTCTATTCTAGTCGTATTTATTATACTCTTATTAATTGTTCTTAATATATTGAATGTGCTAACAATACAGTATAATATAAATCAAAGAATAGACCATCATTTATTTCTTAAAATTTATATAATATTTTAATAATAAAGATTTCAGAAGTTATCAACATTTTAATTAAAAGCAATCCAAGGTTACATTAAACTGATGTCCCAATTATTCTGATATTTCAGTTATTTTTGGAAATCGTCATTTATTTACTTGTAAGTGAAATATATTTTTATATTTTATTTAATCTCTGGCACTGATTTGATGTTTGATTTTGTTTGCTTGTCATAATTGTAGACGCTGTTGGTTATATAAAGCTCATCACAATGTATGCTCGTTTAAAGCTATTAAGTTTGATAAGACTTCGCGTTATATGCATAATTTGTATTATTAAAATATTATTCTGCAGCTACATTTTTTTTTTGTTAATTATACATATAATAAATCGTGTCTGTGTTCTTGTAGTATTTTTATATCAAGGTCAGTAACATTTACCATCTTCAATTATAAACTAGAAAACTAAAATAAAATCGATTCCAACGTTGGTATGGTTTGGTAAAAAGCTGTTATTAAATTTGCAGAAGAGGAATAATATTTTTTTTATTTAACTACTGATCAAAAACGAAACTGACATCTCTGTTATGTTAAAGTCAAAGTAAATTAAAATTATGCTTTATTTTTTACAAGAAATAAGGAAGTACTTTGAAGAAGAAGCCTCCTATATTTTTATTCTTTTATCTCTAATTTTAGATCAAATTTTCTTTTTCCTAAGAATTTTAAATATAAAGAAAAGAACATGTTAATTATGGTGTTGGAATTTATGGTGCCATTTATTTAAAATACCAAATGCGCAGTTGAACAAAATATAAATTAAATTTAAATTTCAGACAATAGTCACTTTTGTATTTTAAACTATGAATAAATGACTTGTTAAAAAAGGACATTTTTATACCAATTTGAATAAGGAAGATAAATATTTTAGTCATTTGGAATAAAGAAATGATTTATTCATGTAGATAATGTTTTTAAAGACTTAATTTGTATTAGTTTCTGAATACCCATGACTTATTTTAACATTTATTTTGGCAAATATAACATTTCTTTCTTGTTGGTGATTTGGTGCAGTGATACCTATTTCTATAAGAAAAACATTTGTGAGTGACTTCCTATTGACGTTAGAAATTATTTATAATTTTACGCGCAACACTTAACAACTATTAGTAAATATTTGGCTATTATTGGTTATATTATATTTTACAATATAGCATACTTGATAATATTTCAAAATTAAAATCCTTTTGTTATATAAATGAAACGTTTTCGAACTAAAAGGAAACGCTCGTCGTCGGAAGGGACCTCGATGCGAAACAACATACATGTATTCATAGTTGATAAAATATATCATTTAACTCTGCATTACTTTTAATACCTGTAGGACTGTGGCTGGAGTATTTCCAGCTTTAGATGAGAAAATGTAAATGTGCTGATAATAAATAAATACCTTATAGTAACAACTAATAGACGCTGGCCTCTATTAGGCAAACAAGTTAATTTCTTAAGTATAATAATTTTGATTTCTTCAGGTGATAACTCATTGTTTTACATTCTTATTGATATTTCACTCTCTTTGCCTTTTCTCGGCCATCTTTGAACTAGATGTAAATATGATACTAGAACACTGTTTTTAATCGTTTATCAATTTTATGTTATAATTATATGTCATTATCATCAGAACAGAACAGACCTTAATATACGAATTAAAATATAATGTTTGTCCATGCAAATGGTTTATAAGTTTTAAATAGTAAGTGTTTCGGTCAGCCATAGCAGTGTGTAAATATAACTCTAATGCAATGCCAGCTTTAAGGACATGTGAAATAAAGGAGACTAGGAACAGAAGCGAAGGATGAGAATTAGACTACCAGTTTGCCTTGTTGTAACACAGCTTTCTGTAACAGTCAATTAACAGAACTAACTTATTCAAAGACACATGAATACATTTGAGTTACTATTTGCATTCGCTATTATTAAGTAAATAATGAATATCGTGAATAGTAATTTTAATAAGACTTGAACAGCTTGAACAGATTTACAAAATATAATTTAGAGTATATAAAACGTTGTAAAGTACAAAATCATTTAAAGTTTTGAATATAAGCTGAACTGCATTCATTTCAACATTCAATGAGTTTTATAACATATTCAATTTATTGGTAGTTACGATTTAGTTTTAGTTTCATAATTATACTATATATGCGCACGATTCTTAGAGCGTAGGTTACAAAAGATAGGGAAAGATGTTTATAACTTTCCAAAATTGTTTTCCTCAAAACACCATTCTTTAAATAAATTTTAATTTTGAAGTCAATTTCTATATACTAGAGTAAAATTTCCTTAAATTGGACATTACAAGCTTAAAACTTTAAGTGCTTGTTAGTTCACAAATGTACTAAATAA
This sequence comes from Melinaea marsaeus rileyi, assembly GCA_918358865.1. Classification (NCBI taxonomy): domain Eukaryota; kingdom Metazoa; phylum Arthropoda; class Insecta; order Lepidoptera; family Nymphalidae; genus Melinaea; species Melinaea marsaeus. The sequence continues at coordinate 10,910,072 of OU911094.1, forward strand.
TTTTAACAAAAATGATCCACAGGCAGTGCGGTGCATTTAACATGACATTACTATGCATGGAAAATGGAAAATGTTAGAAAAAATTCCCAAAATCAACAACGAATGTCACTATCACGGATATTGACGGTTATCCCAAGTGTCGCCGCAGAAATGCTGAAAATGGTGACCACACATTCACAATGCGACTGCTGAATTCTACAAATCAAGTAGAATTTGATAATCAGTGGGTGGTACCATACTCACCATTATTTTTAAAAACTTATGAGGCTCATATCAATGTTGAGCTTTTCAGTTCTGTAAAATCAATTAAATACATTTGTAAATATGTAAATAAAGGCTGTGATTTTGCCATATTTGAACTGCAAAATATTGATAAAAATGATGAAATAACACGATACCAAATGGGTAGATACATCAGCAGTAACGAAGCTATTTGGCATATTCTTAGCTTTCCTATACAGGAAAGAGATCCTTCTGTCTAGCATCTAGCAGTATATCTTGAAAAGTTGCTGCTAAACAAGGTGATTTTTTTTGGACGCACCAGGTGGAACCGGTAAGACATTTTTGATATCGTTGGTTCTTGCCAAGAAACGGTCACAACAGAAAATTGCATTGGCAGTTGCATCATCAGGCATTGCGGCTACTTTGCTAGATGGTGGGCGAACCGCACATTCGACATTCAAGCTGCCATTAGACATTCATAATAAACCAAACACTATGTGTAACATAAAAAAGAATAGTGGAATAGCCGCATTGTTACGGGAGAGTTCAATCCTAATTTGGGATGAGTGCACAATGGCTCAGAAACATTCACTAGAAGCATTGCATAGAACTATGCAAGATTTAAGCCGCAACGATAAGCTTTTCGGTAGTGCTATCTTACTTTTGTCTGGTGTTTTCCGACAGACCTTACCGATCATACCTCGCTCTAATTTCGCGGATGAGATAAATGCATGAAACATTTCGATTAATTATGAACATGCGCGTAAAATTGCAAAATATTTTCAGCACAAATATTTTCCGAACAATTACTAAATATTAAAAACGGTAAAATGGAGCTGCAACCAAATACGCAATGCATTAAACTACCAGACAATTTCTATACTATTCTACTCGGAAAAGCGATCGGGCTGTTTTGGCAGCCAAAAATGTTAATGTTGACGAAATTAACTTCCAGGTACAACATGTCTTTTAAATGAATCAATACTTTGTTGAAGGAGATCAAAGTTTGATTTTTTAATCTGAATTCTTAAATTCACTCGATACACCTGGAATGCCACCACATAATCTCCGATCAAAGTTTGGTTGACCTATTATTCTCTTGCGTGATTTGAATCCACTTCAATTATGCAACGGTACGCGTTTAGTAATTAGAAAAATTACCGGAAATGTTCTTGAAGCAAGCATTTCAGCTGGAAAGCTTAAAAGAGAAGTGTCCTGTTGTCGCGTATTCCAATGTTACCGTCCGACTCTACGATACCCTTCAAAAGGCTACAGTTTCAACTTCGTTTAACTTTCGCCATGTCTATAAATAAGTCTCAAGGCCAAACAATGTCTATTTGTGGTTTAAATTTAGGTTCTTCTCATGGGCAAAATATGATGCATATTCATGTAGAGCAAAACCGACGAATCTGTTTGTGTTAGCTAAGCTAAGACAGGTTAATCAAAAATATTGTTCACCGATTAGTGCTAAATTAAATAGAAATATATAAATTCATAATAATTAATATTATAGTTAAAAATTTTGAAATATCTGCCCTACATACCTCATTCGTAAATTTAAGTGTTCCATGTTATTTACTAATAACTTATGTATAGTCATTTATATACTTATTTGTTACAAACTTGAATAAAAAAAAATAACAAAATTGTTTTTTATTTTTTTATTTTTGCTTAATATCGACTTTAAGAAAACACGTCGTTCTCATAACAGATATTATCTTACCGTTACCTCTTAAATAGTTTGCTGCAATGTAATAAAGCAAAAACTATAGTCATAGCATCGCGTGACCAGGTAGGCTAGTTTTATATAAATATATAGTATCTATATTACAGTCTGTCTATTACATTGTTTTAATTGCTATTTAATAATTCATGTTGATTTATAATAAATTTAATCTGTAAACACAAACATAACAATGAATTATCGCGATATTCCATTAGGAAAACTCAGGTATCGAAAGAGATCAAGTTAAAAACGTTTTGATTAGATATATATCATTGGAGCATCAGTTGGAGTCAACAGGCCGTTACACCTTCAAGTGGTATATGAGCTGTGAAGTGTCTCTGTCACTTTAGTTCCGGTCACACACAAAAAGATAAAAAGAATACCAAAATACGATTCCAAGTGATCTGCTGGAAATGGATAAAAAGGTATCGAGCGAGCCTTATTTTCTAGAGTAATACATTTCAATCAGTATCACTTCTAGACAGTATAATATCATTTAATTCTCCTAAAATATCGTCTATAACGTTCTGAAGATATATTTTCATATATTTTCAGTACTATATACACTATAATGCATATAGTAATGTAGGACAATAGTCACTTTAGACCCTGTGAAACTACCGTTTAAATAATATTTATTTATTTATTTAGCTTCACGCCATATCCCTTGCGGGGTAGCCAGAGACGACGGAGCGCCAAACGCTACGGTCCCTGCATACCTCTTACGCCTCGGACACAGACATCAAACTCTTCATACATGCCCTCCGGGGGATCCTCATGCTTTTTACGTGACCTTCCTCCAGTATCATAGATACTGTGTTTTCGAAGGTCACTCGAGGCCTCCCCCTGTCTCTCTTACCGCTCACTTTTCCTATATAAATCTTTTTTAACATTCTTTCATCATTCATTCGTTCGACGTGCCTAAACCACCTGAGCACGTTCTTCTTCATTTTCACCGTGACATCTTCGCTAGTACCTGCCATTCTGTGGATCTCATCATTTTGAATGACAGCAAAAATAATAATGTAATTTTTCAAAGTACCGACATTTTAGTACAACCTACACTAAGTGAAAAAGCAAACAATTACAAATTACTGATAAAAGCCTTGTGTCATTATGTAATTATTTTCTCAAAAACTACTGAACGTATTTTTATACGGATTATACTAAAAGATAGGCCAAATACTTTTACCTCCGTTTTGTTTTCGAATATGTGCATTAGTATGGCGAAAAGATTCCTGTCATTTACATTCGAAGCTTGATTGTATTTACATTCCAAAAGTTAATTACCTTACACAGTTAGTTCGTTAGTTTACAGTTTTTTATATTATATGTAAAAGATTAAATTACCTAATAAAATGAATGATAATATACTTGCTCCAGTGGCATGTATTGTATTTTATATGTGTTTTATCAATCTGCACTCCTACAATAGTTTTAATCATCTTTATTGTACAAACTAATTTATTAAACCATTACCGTCTTCATTAACTCCTTGTATTCACTATTTAGGATTTTTATTTTATAATTGTGAGTATTTCCTCGTCAGTTGTATATGAATTACAATTTTGGTTATAGAGAGTAAATAAAAAGTTTGTGTTGTAATTAGTTTATTTCTCATAATATGCAATGAATATAAATATTCTAATGAATGAACTTAATAAAAGTAATAAAATATAAAAGTATACATTGAGACATTGTATTTTATTGTGTTGGTAAATGTTTCACATTATATATGAGTATCTAACATTATATTTCCAAGTTATATTCACCGCTCCCAGCTTTGATACAATAAATGATCCTATTTGCAATTATTATTTATGAAGTGACTAATTCAACATCTACAATATATATACATATACTATAATTGTAATAAATGTTATATCACTTAGTAATATTAAAGGAGAAATAGATATGAATATATTAAACCTTTTCTTAGTCCAAAAACTTTCCTATTGTTACATTGAAGCCTGCGGTTGATCCATTGTTAGATTTGTATTATAATAATAGTTTTATTCTTATCCCAGAGGCTAATTGCAAAGTGTGGTCAAAAGCTTATTAGTGAGGGATTACATATTGAAAACTCCTACTCCTAGATTTTTGAAGAGGTATTCTTTGTAGCGTCGGTTAATAATGTTTTTTGATGTGAAGATAATAATAATTAGTAGATAGTAGTAGTTTGCAAAATAGAAAATTTGCATTTTAATAAACGTAATAGAGTATGAAAATATTATTTTAAACAATTTACCAATTACTTCTAGTATTCTTATATACAACATGATATATGTGAGGACAGTAAATCAACTGCTTACAAAAAATAACGTGACTTTAAACTTAATTCTTATATAAACGAACAATTGTTTTAAGACTGCTGTCAAATTAAAAGTTTTATTTTATTTTTCTTTACACATTTTTTTAAAATACTGTTGTTTACACATGTCTCTATCACACCTCAACACTTGAGCAGGCAGTAATCTAGTGAAGAAAAGTGTATTTTCACTGCCTTGGTCTTGTAACTCTTAAACAGATAGAACTGGATTTCAAAACTACTCGCAGATTTCCAATTTAGATAATACTCTGTCGTTTCGTATTGTATTATATGTTATATGTATTCGTTAACCGATAATTTTCGTCATAAATCCATAAATATCCATAAATCATCTTATTACGTTAAAACTAAATTAATTATTGTCTAACGAACTTACACTGTAGCAAAACGACTATAAGTATTTATAAGTATTTTGATTATTTTTAGAAGTTATGTTACTGACGTTATCAAAAGTGGATCTTGTCATGTATTATTGTGATATGTTGTGTTGTATCGATCTAAGAAGTTATTACTAATTTTAGGAAATTAATTGTTAAAAACGAGTTTAAAATTATTGGATAAACTTAATTCTATGAAAACACTTGTTATTGTTGTAAATGGATGACATTTTGATAAATGGAGATAAATCAATTGTCTTTATTACTATTTAATTTATAGATTTAGGTATTTTTTTAAAATCAATTGTTCTCATGCTGTTTAATTTATAGATTTAGGTGAATTTTCTTTGCAATTATTTAATCTCTAATTTATAATTTTTAAACTAAAATGTGGGTAGACGTTACTTGCTCACTCACGCCACCCGGCTGATGTGCGTAGGGTGAACGTATTTATACAGCTCCACAGCCAAGTCTTACACATTTTCACCGGTGACGCTGCCATGGCCAGTAGGCCAGAAGAGACATTCACAAGAAGAAGTCTGACACACTTAAGCTCCAGCGGGGTTACTCTGTAAGTTTTTATTATTACTGCATGAAATAATGTTGGTACCACATTTTAGTTACTGGTTTTTGTTTAGATTTTATTTCTTATATACCCTTGTATTAGTATTAAATTTAATCAGTGGTTCAAATCCGATATATACTATTTTATTTAGATTCAGTGTTTTTGTCATAAATTGATAGCAGACTGCTGAATATTATTTAAAAGTAGTTATCATCGATTTCATGTTTAGATGCTACTTACGATGTATTTTTGATATATTTAGTGCTATATTAAAATACATGTATCATCATTTAAGGATGCTTATTTGGTTTTCAAAGTAATTCAGTTTTGTTTAATATTACTAAATTATTTTTAATTGAAAATATTTTTAATATACCCACATTTAGTCTGATGTTGTGGATATGTAGCAACACTACTTTGCATTCGATGTCATGACCTTTCCAGTTTTTCCTATCGAAAACACAATCAAGATAGACTTTTTAATTACCCTCCGCTGAGTGTTGCTGTTATTAGTGTTAGTAAAGTTTAACATATAAGTCGTTGGTCCTTAACTGTGTGTGTGCAGGGTCGATTAAATATTATGGATTATCCATATGCGTATTACCGGCATACACGTAAGTTGAATTCTCACTAAAATTAGGTTGCATGTCACCATTTGTTATGTTTCGAAAATTGTAATAGACATAGGCTATTGTATTGCTTGTACGTATTTGAATAGGTTACGGAGTGATTAGTGCTATTGTTTTAGAGTATTTCTTTGGTTACAGTTACAGTTAATCTCTAACGAGGAATATTTTTTTTATCGCGGGTATAATTGAAAGCTTCGGGGCGTCGTCCAAAATATTCAGTTTCCTGATCTGTAGCTGAATGCGAAGCCTGCTCTTAAATGTTCTAGTTGCCAGTAGCATGTTTTCTGTTGTATTTATTTTAAGTTATACAAATATTAAATGTGGTATTTGGTTCAAAGGGACCCGCTGTTACACAAACACAATAATGGTAAGGTCAGACACACAGCCATGGATGTATTACTTGAGACAGTTGATGTCTCAGCGTTGTATCATTTAAAATACTCCAACACTTATTACTTAGATTACTTTTAAAAGTTTTCATAATATTTGTTTAATTAAGTTTGGTCCAATAATTTGCTTTGATGAGATAGTTGAAGGTAGTTTGATTTTTAATTTAATATTAGTTAGGGTCAAAGTTGGTTTATCTAGGTCACGGTTCCCGGGTCATCTATCATCTGGTCATCTCCCAGGTCAGGTATGTGGTTATTGTATATACTAAGGTATATTGCAATTGTGATATATTGGTAGGTATTGATATATATTGTGATATATTAGTAGGTATATTGCAATATTAGGTATATTGCAATATTGCTGGAATAACTTATATTATTAATATACTCATGTTATTTTATTATGTACTTGAAATTATTACTTGATTTATACCCTAGATTAATTAATATAAATTAATGTATTGTTACTAAATATAATATATCGTTATGGTTTTGACATTTTAATATTTTCTTAACCCTTCTGTCACATCAGAAGTGGGATTTGTTACCAAAACTACACCTATGAATGTAAACTGTTTCAGAACTTCACTAAAAATGCACAGTAATGTGGAGCCCTGTCGTTGGATGATGATCAGCGGAATCAGCCTGTAGCCACTTCGCTGAGTTTATATGCAGTGATGCGACGTCACACACACACTTTACCGATCATCAGGCAAAATTCTGGACCTACCCACAATCAGTTACTCGAAATAATGGTGTGGCTGATGGCAGCACTGCTCAGACAGACGCCACGATGCTTGAGTCATGACTCGGCGTGTACAAACAACAATCGGGATTCGATGTAAGTAGAATTTGTGCCTTTAAAGTACATGCAAAATATGACGCAACACATGATGACCCAGTTAATTCAAACCACTGCACAAGCATTTAATGCTTCTATTATAATACTTAATATACCGCACGTATGAGAAGTATCTAACACATTTACCTGCGTTCGACCCTGATGACCGGACCGATACAATTCAAGTGTGTTGTCGCAACCTTAAGACCTCAAGAGACCTTAAGACCTTCAGAACTCAAAACCCATTGTGACCTGACAGAACTAAAATTGGTTTTATTTTAACCTTTTCAGACGTAGCTCGGTACTACGACGATCTGACTTTCATCGACTACTCCAGCGATCAGGCCAGCAACCTCGCCGAATATGCTACGAGAAAATGGGTGTTGGCCACGAAGGTGTTTGACGTGGAGATCACTGATCGACGGGTGGATGAAACAGTAATATAAGGTATGTCTGATTTTCATATTCGCTTCGATTTGTTTCGACTTACGGCAATAAGTTTGCCTTAGTTAATTCAAAGTCTAAACTCTTATAAGCGTAAGTCCCCGTAGAGATTTAGATTCCAACGTACTCTTTAAAAGACTAAAGCCTATTTTACTTGTATAAAAATAGTTAACTGACCGGATGTTTAGTAGGTAGTCTCCGCCAATATATCAAATCATTATTTTAACCACTTTAGAATTATATGCATATAATATTATACGGGTTTGATAATAAAGTCTAATATATCATATTGGCAACACACAAATATTTCAATAAGAATGCCGCATAAGTTCCGTTTCGATAAATAATGAATGCTTGCCAGCACGGATATGGTCGTGAGTCTGCTTTCGATGCAACTTCACATTGAATTATTTTATTTAATAACGTAAAAAGATCTAACAGATAATCGTAGATAGTTTTGTTGGTAGTCTAGTATGTAGTGTACATCATTATTAATCTGATACGGGTCTCTCAATAATATCCACGACAAATGTATTTCATATTGTCGGTGCTTCGTCAGACAATTATAAAAAGAGAGTACATTATCTTTGATCGCATAGTAGAGTATTTATTTATTGGATTTAGGTTTAAAGAATTTATTCTCAAAAAAGACAGATTCACTTACATGAGAACAATATAATAAAGTAATAATTCAAATGGTCGCCGTACAAGTACTCAGTTAAAGGAATATAATGTTATTAAGTTGTTTTATATGTTTTAGATATTCTAGAAAGGGGTATTCTCTAGAATATATTTTGAGAGTTGGGTCTTAAATCCATTAACTGAGTTTACATTTTTTATAGAAGTAGGTTTAATTGTTGTAAAGTTGTGCTCCATCGAAATCAATATGTTTTTTTGCAAATTTAGTTCTTACTTTTGGAAGAACTAGTAGACTTGGTCTGCGGGTGCTACGTTTATTGTTTTTTTTTTATTAAAATTAAATTTATTTGAGTGTATTGATCCACTAATAATTTTTCTAATAAAAATACAGGTATTATATATATGAAGTTGTCGTAAGTTCATAATATTTGTTTTCTTATAAAGCGTAGTAGTTGGTGTCAAAGGTGGATATCTAAAGAGTATTTTAATTAATTTATTTTGTTTTCTTTGGATTTTTTGTAGTTTTGTTTTGCCAATATTACCCCATATTTCTATTAAATATAATAAATGTGATTTTACTAAGGAATTGTAAATGTTATACTTTAATTTCTCAGGTATGCATTTTGAAATATTAATAAATGAACTAATCAAAGAAGAAAGTTTTTTACTTATATAGTCTATTTGATATTTGAAAGTTAAATAATTGTCTGTTAAATAGTTAAATAGTTTTCTGCTCGATTGGAAAGTTGTCAACCGTTAATGGGTCATGCGGGGCAATCATTTTGTTTTTTGTTTATTTATTATTAATACTTTTTAAAGTCCTATTATTTTTTTTTATAGTGCCTTACTAAACTAAAATAAAATTTAAAATTCTCGTAAAAACTAAGCGTGTCACCTATCTCGGTAGTAAACAGTTCAGCAGCTTCAGTAAATATCCTGACGATCATAAAATTGCTAAATGAGTAAAGTATTATAATACTGTAAATCTATTATATATAGACCTTTTCGCTTGTCTTATACATACCATACTGTCGGTCGGTTAGTTGTTGGTTTGATTCTCACAGTAAATAGTTGTTTGTAAAATTCATAGACTGACGTGCGCCATCTGGATATTCTTCTATAATTATTTAAATAAACAAATATATAACATATTTTCCCTAATATACATATCAATATATTTGTTGTATTATATCTAAAGGGTTGACGGAACAATTTAACAAAAATTACAATAACATAAAAAAATGTTGAAATAAATTTGTTATCACTACAATAATAATTTAGAATAATCTAGTTTTATTATGTTATATCAGATAATAATATCTGACTAATATTAGTAAGGTTAGTATGTTTATAATAATTAGATATATATACTATATATACTTTTCCAATCCACAGATATGGGCGACGCCATCGTCAGACATCTTGTGAGCTGTATAAGGTAATCGAGCACAAGCGGAACAGCAAATACAGTGTGATCGCGTTAATTCAACGTCTTACAAACAACACTGAGCATACAATTGCACTATGAATCACAGTTCCTAGTAAGGAGACCGAACAGTACGACTACAAGAAGTGTCCCGTCGCCTCAGCCTTGCTCCATGAGATACTTTGTCGTAGCACGAAGTTAGCCGAATCACATCTCACGGGATTCGTGTGATTTTATTTCATTTAGCATCCTTAATGACCGTGTACTTATATTAAATTTACTTTACCGACATACTTATATAATAATAGCTGAGACCTAATTACATAATAAATACATTGTATATATCTAGTAAATAACATTTGTTATTGTATTGTAAATTAGTTTTAGTTAGAATACTTATAAATAATTACCTTAAAACCTTAATAAAGCATAGATTTGTCTTTTGTTTTATTTAAAAAGGAGATATCCCTTTTAATAATATAATATGCCTAGAGATAGTAGATAGATAATAATATAATAATTTTGGAAGACTACGGTATGAAGTAAAGGTCACATTTGATGAAAACTAGAACTAATACAACTGAAAATTTACATTTGTTAATCATGTTTAATGTAATTTGAAAGGTACTTATATTCTATTATACGTTACCATATTACTTCTAATGGCATCTATTTATATTCAACATAATAAAAAGTTATCTCTTTGTATAAACTAAGGAGCGGTCGACGAGTTTCAATTTAGAATACTGAAAAATTTTGAATGAATTCGTAATAAAAGCCCGTTTATTATTTAATCATTTTGATATGGTAATGTTTATATACTTTCAGAAAGTGCATTGATGGGGTAAATTACAAAATTCATTGCGTTTTTTCTGATACTTATATTGATATGCTCTAGGCAATTACAAGATAATCTTAAGATGATGACCCAGGAGTAGACCAGAGACTGGCTTGTAAGACCGAATCCATCCAAATGCACTGTTCTTCATCTTGGTCGAACAAACCCTAAACTGGCATACAGCTTGGATGGAAATATCATAGAATCGGTCAGTGTCCAAAGGGATCTTGGTGTATTTATAACTCCGGATTTGAATTGGGAAAGCACATTACTACAATAGTAAAGAAAGCAAATTCATTTATGTATGTAATCAAGAGGTCGTTTCAAGTGATGACAATTAAAGTGTTCTTAAAAATTTAACCTTTGTTGTTGTTGTTGTTAGAAAATGCTTTTCAGTTTTGCAAATGTGATTTCTCAATTTCTCAACACTATCACACACACATCATCTCATAGCTGCTCGTCTTTAAATGCTTTTTCAGCAAAATTTTTGCCTTTTAATGGCGGGAGGGTGTTATTTAAATTTATGTTTGAATTTATATTTAGATTGGTTTGACTCCTACAGTCAATCACATGTAATGATAACCGAAGCGGATGAGTTTCTTCCGATGAATTTATACTCAATTTCTGTTTATACCTAAATCAACAAACTATATATACACCAAATTCCGAACCGGTTTTTATTAACTGCTGGAAGGCTTCCGTCTCTTGCATCCGGTTGCTCCAAGTAAACAAAGCTTTCAAGGACAAACGGAAGTTTATATGAATTTTCATACCACATATAGATCTGCCTGCGTGAGAACAAAACATGCACACGTATAGTGTCCACATTTTGTACTTTTTTTGGTAATAAAAAAAGTAGAAAATGTGGACCCGTATCCCTGTAATTGTTGCTAGCTAAAAAAGTTTAAAGTTTGAAATAAAAAAAACAACAATTAGGTAACATGTATTTGTAAACTTTGGGAGTAATTTTGGTGGGTTTATAACCTTGTTAAAGTTTTGACAGTTTTGATACAAAATCTTATATTGGGGAAGTCTATGGATTGTTTGACAGGACCCCTAATAGATGTCGTGTGCACAGAGATTTTATTTAACGTCATGTAGCACGAAGCTCACTGGATTCTACGATAAGGCATAAAAAATAACAAGATATTAAAATTTGGCAAAAAAAAGCCAAACATATTATAAAGGAATGAATTATTTATAAGAGTTATATCATCATGTTATTTCTAGTCATGAGTTATTTCTAGTCATGATGATATAACTCTTATAAATAATTCATTCCTTTATAATATGTTTGGCTTTTTTTTGCCAAATTTTAATAACTAGAAAATCAACAGACTTTAGGAAGGAACTTAAAAAATAATTATAAAAGGAACTTTATAATTTATTGTAGCACTTTTCATTCTTTTCTACACATATAAAATATATTTTTATTTTTAACATTGAATGGATTTACTTTATATAGAATCCCATTATTAATAAATATCTTTATGAGAATCAGTTTACTTTTTAAGGTATTCCTTTTTAAAATAATTTAAAAAAAAAACAAAAGTTTGTTTGTTAAAACTTAAACGAATCCGAAGAAACAGCTAGTTTTAAAAAGTATAATATCCTAAAAGAGAAGCTAGACATCGATTATAAGGACATGATTGATTCCTAGAATGTGTATTACTTTTTAAAGAAAAACGAGAATCTAAAGTATAATTTCGCCAAAAACATTTCCTTCAAAAAAAAATTTATAAAAAAATGATAAATTAAAATTTTATAAAAACTATAGTAAACAGAATATTTGAGATATGAAATGTAAATTGCTCGTTTAACTTAACATGACAAAGTATTATAAGTGTTTTTAGTTTCATATTAAAATGAATATACAACTGGTTATTTGGTGTGACATGTGAGAAACAAATATCGGTCTTTTTAGGACTTATACCCACGAAGCCATTTCTGTTTAAGAATATAATATATTCGTTATAGCCACATTAGATCCTTCGTTTTATATTTAATGTATTTATTTAATATTTTGTTGCTACATATAATTATAATGTATACATATATTTACTACATTTGCATTTGAAGTATAAGACTAATGTACTATGCAAAACACAAATATACAAAACAATTGAAGTTTAACGTTTAATAATATTTTTTGTTTAGAAATAATCTTTTTTATTACATTACAATTTTGTTTTTCTTCTTATCATTTCATTCATTTTTATCAATTGTTATTGTTACCATCCGTTACCGTTACCAGTATGTTGAGTTTTATTGATTCTTTCTTTTATAAACGTACAAATGTTCAGAATAGCTTCGTCTAATAATTTAGAGTTTACACATAGAAATATTTTAAACTCAATCAAAACATAAAATCTAATCTTCTAAAGAATTACACACTTGATGTATATTTCAATAAAATATTTTGATTCTATTCTTAGTCTTAGACCTAATTTATTTACTAATAAGATTATCCTGTGAAATATTTTATTAATTATTCTATTACATATTACAAAGTAAGTTCAATGTTCTAGTCAATTACCAAGGTGTAAAGTGTTGATTCACTGTATAATGTTGTTAATTAACCACAATATCGATTAAACTAACCTCTCACTCATAAATCTCTTAACTTAACTTGTGATAGTCAAAACTTATTGCAATTTATCGGTTTTTAATAAAATGTGAACTGTGATTAATGAGTACTTGCGGTATTTCCTTAAGGAATATGAGTTGTGTCATATCAAGACATTGACATAACAAAGATATTAATATTTTTGTTATAATCTTACATTTATAAAAAACTACTCCATAACAATATAAATAGTTGCTAAGAATAAAATATTATCTTTATACATAAGAGCATAACTTACTACTTAGGTTATATTATATTATGATTTGTAATGATAATACATTGTTATTTGTTCATCTTAACATATATAGTTAGATTCATTCCTTCGTTCTTTGTAAATGTGAATACATCATAGAATAGTTACTTAGTTAATTCTGTAAAATGTTATTTATGTTTCACATATCACGTTAATGATACTTAAGTATTGTAAACTATTTAAGACCTTAATATATTGTAATTGTATAACATGATAGATTTAATTATTGAAAGCACTTGAAAGATTAACTTACATTTTGCATATCAATAGAATATTTGATATTGGGATTCCTTTGACACAATAAAATTCTTTGTGTTGCTCGCTTGGTAACAACAATAATATAGTTATCTCGGTAAGATCTATGAATTTATGAGAACTAGCTATTGTCATAATAAATGAAAAATATATTCTTAAAGATTAAAGAATTGATGATTTGACATCGTTTTTGGGTCAAATACAATCTTATTATTAATAAACAAAAATATTAAATTCCATATTTATTAATCTATGATTTCAGCATTATTATCGATCGAGTATTATTGAATCAATAATTATTTGTAATACTGCATGTACCTTGTAATGGACGTAGTGAGAAATATTGTACAGACGAAGGTGTAGCAGATGTCACACGAGATTGAACGAAGTATATGGTACCTTCACATACTTACCTTACTTACTTATAAGAAGTAGTTTATTCTTTGGTAGCGTGTACAAATGAAAAAATGTCTTCATTATTGTTGATACGATTTGATTTAACATATTTTATTAAATTTACTTTTTAGGTAGACATCAAGTGATGTGTCAGTGAAATCTCCGTTTTTATACATATATGAGTTTATGTATTATACAAAAAATAATATACTTGGATACCTTCTTATTACCTTACATGGCATCATAAGAATAACACAATTCCTATAACAAATTGTCAGTGACATCTTAGTTCATATAACTAGAGTTAAGTTACGTAATAATAGATGTTATATTACAATAAGAATTGCATGACTTAACATATTATACCAATAATATAAAAATATTGTAAATTCAAAATATTTAAAAGAATGTATCCCTTTCAAATGAGTAGCAGTATGTATTGTACATGTTTATCTCTGTATGTGTGTATTATCCAAGTCAATCTCGCTAACTTTATGACGTCACGTTTCACGACTGTTACTAAATTATGAGTTCTGTTTATTGAATTCTACATTTTGTTAATCAGAGAAATATGCTACCTTGTTGTACGATATTTGAAAAAAAACTATTTTATATTTTATTAAACAAAAACTAACTAATATACTTGTATATTTGATGACAAATTGTTTAATAATGAACAATTGGAACTACTCCTAATAAAATACCACTTTGTAATAAACACTTAATTATCCATAGTAATTTTAGGATATCATCATAGTATTAAATGCTTACAAAGTACCACCTCATAATGTTAAGTAAATCATTGATGGTGATAGCGGTTAGGATCGATCGGTCGAGGTCAAATGTCAAGTGTTAGGGTGAGGACGATAACGCAAACGAAGCATTTGAAATTAGAATTACTTGGTAATAAAAATATTTTTAATAACAATAATTATAATATATATTATCGTAGTTGAGACTATCTCATGATACTTTTATCAAACTTCTTAAAGTGATTGAATAAGCCAATATATTAAGTTTCACGTCACATGCATCATCGTTTATAAAGTGACACTTGGGAAGACGAGATATATATTTCTCAAAGCAAAAATATCATAAGAATTAAATGAACGACTTTATAGAATCAATTCTTTCTTTACAGTAATATTAGTTTATAATGTTTACAATTGAGAGAGGAAAAAATGCAATAAATTTTTAAATTATAACAGAATAATACTTATTCAAAGTTCAGTTGATATTTTTGGAGAATTACACGATATTTTAATCTATAAAAAAGAGCTTGAAATCTATTACTACACATAAAAAGGCTGGCTCGATAAATTTCTATCCATTTCCGGCAGACCACTTGTGAATCGGATTTCCGTATTCTTTTTATCTTTTTTCCTTTTTGTGCAGTACTGGAACTAAAGTGACAGAGGCACTTCATAGCTCATATATCACTTGACGGTGTAACGGCCTGTTAACGGCTCTTCTGTCATCCTCGTTACGTACTTCTGACTGTTCCAAGACCCGTATATTTATCTCTAATAACTAGTAAAAATATTTGTTAGTAGATCTCGTTCAATAGTCGAGTTTTTCTTATGGAATATCTCGATTTTAATAGTAATCTCATTGATAAGTTTAAAAAGTAGTTTTGTTATCAATAAACATTATTAATAAATAGTAATTAAACAGTGCAAAAGACAGATTTTAAAATATATTATATATATTTACATAGAGAACTGATACGCGGTAACATCTGGATATTAAAAAGACATTCAAACGTGACATCCCAGCGTCGTCTGTACGTGAGTATTGAATTGGTATAAAGCATCACTTTCAGCATCTAGACTCAGGCAATTTTTAGTATAGTAATATTTATGGAACATGTCCTTAGCAACATATTCATACGAATAAACATTTTTTTTTATTTGTTTTTCATTCAAATTGGTTTGTATTTGGTTCGTTATTCAAAAGCACGCTTCAGTGAATACATTTAAAATATCAAGCCTGCAGCTGTACCGTACTCAATCTATATAATATGTAATTAGTCACAGAAACCAATAACAAATAAAGTTTATTTTATTAATAATTGTAATTATTATAGTGAAAAAATAATCACAATACTATATAACTACGGGTATTGACTGAAAATAATTCAGAGGACAGAAAACTAAAATAATTGATTAAATACCTCCCTCATACTCTTTGTATTGCAAACCCTTTTAGAACATTTGTTATTAAAATATTTTACATATTATCTTTATTTATATAAATATAATAAATAATATAGTTTTTAAATAAATATATTTGTATGTATGTATTTTTTTTGTCTTATACAACAAGAAGGTATTGATAGTCTTATTTCTACTTCTACAACTACTTATTATAGACTTTAATAATATATGTAACTGAGGGTTATATCAAGTAATCTGATTTGATAATTTGTATTGGAAAATAATCTTTATGTAAATCAATCTCTTGGGTTATAATACTCTGATAAGATCCACCGCTAATGGTTTCCTTTTTGGGACTGGCATGATAAAAAAGATGTGCGAGTACAACATAGCATTTCTTTCAATTAATTTACCATCCATTCAAACTGAATTTGCAAATCATCATATTGTTAATATATAGTATTCATTTCACTAATACGTAATACAAGTTCATTGACCCGATGCTGTCTTACTGATCCTTTAAAATTACTTAAGATATTACCAAATAAAGTAACCCTTTAAGAGTCGCGCGCTCCTTAATCATGACATTACTTTCTCACTGGTCATTTTGTAAAGCGAGTATCAAAACCTGTAACGTTATACAAATCAATGTAATATAATATATAGGTTAATTTAAATTAATATTTTAAATAAATTATCTTAATACAATCTTTATTTATCCACTGTTGAAGGATATACAAATAGATATTAGTACTTTAAACAAGTAAATAAAACAAATTAGGTACCTATATATAAAAGATTACCTAAACTTGTATTGAAAATATAAACATGACTATCGAAATGTTAAACAGTGTTATTAACATTTAAATTACATGAAACAGAAAGGAGATAAGAAGATAATCATATATAAGGTAATAAAAATGATATTTTATCAATATGTACTAACCTTCTAATAACATTATTATCTTAAATACTACCTGCCTTAGATCATTGGGTGACAGTGAAATACTTAATACTATACCGAATACAATCCATAAACTTTACTTCTTGAAGTCTTGTTAAGTGACCCCGCTGTTATATGTGACTTCACTTATTTTTCTACGATGAACTCCAGGAACTGTATATATAACTGTGTATATATTACTTGTTGACAAACTCTTAACAATCCGTTTCGAGGAACCATGAATTTGAATAGTTGTACTTAAGAAATAAAAAATTAGTAATTAAAAATGCAGACACGTAATAACTCCAAAAGACAATATGTTATAATAATAAAAAATCCGTACCCGCAGGGGGACACGCGTGGGTAGACCTCGTGTGTAACTCGTTTAAAATATAACTCACTACCTAAGAATAACACATGATGCCGTTGTTTACATCAAACATTTTCAAGCAAAAAGCGGTTTTATTTTTTTTTCTCAGAAAAGGTATCTTTTTTGGAAATACTTTTGATACATAAATTTAGAGTAAAAAATAACCTTTGTATTAAAGATATTTGAGACTAGGGAATGTTACCAGAAAAAAGTTGACGTGGTTTTACCTACCTTAAATTTTCAAGCTAAAAGTGGTTTTTATTTTTTTTCTCAGAAACGGTACCTTTTACGGGAAAAACTTCTAATACTTAAATTTAAAGTAAAAAATAATCTTTCTATTAAAAATACATGTGATGTAAGAATGTTTACCAGAAAAAAGTTATGAATTTTTTTCCAAAAATTTTCGGTTTTTTTACCCCCACCCCTAAGTTATTGAAGTTAGGTTTTCGGTTTATCTACATTAGTTATAGGTATTCATCAAAGACATCATATAATATGAACGCGATTAATCTTCTTTGTATAGGGAAAAAGTTATGGTCGAAAAACTAAAATCAGAAAAAGTGAGGCCCTAGCGCCCCCTGTGGTCCGATTTCTCTGGTTAACGAACTTGACCTTCATTTCAGGATGATTGATTTTTGTGCAAAGTTTGAAAGCGAACCGAGTGAAACTGCGGCCGCTATCGTGCTGACAAAAGTCGAATCTGGACGCACGCACGCATATATATATATATATATATATATATATATAAACTTTTTGACCAATGGTCATTTCGGACTCAGCTGGTCATAAGAAGACCTCCTGTGAAGAAATTTTTCCAAAATTCGAAAGTAGGGGACAAATGAATGGGCAGACCGAATTCTTCGAGGTCTACCCAAAAATATGTAGATATGTTATTAAAACTTGTCCCAACAATGTGAAGGACATAGATATTGCTATAAGATTTTATAAGGCGTTATTTTGAAAGAAGGAATTTATATTATATTCTTAATACCCACGACTTATAATATTTTTAAATATAATATTACTTTCTTGTTGGTGATTTACTGAAGTAATAACTATTTCAATAAAAAAAACGTTTGTGAGTGACGTTCCTATTTACGAAATTAGAAATTATTTTTAATTATTAGTGTAACTCCTAATAACTATTAGTATTTCTGTATATTTTGGGTTGTATTATATTTTAAAATATAAAATACTTCATAATATTTCAAAATCAAAAGGCTTTTGTTATATAAATGAAACGTTTTCGAACTAAAAGAAACGATCGTCGTCGTCGTCGAAGGAACCTCGATGAGAAACAACGTGTATTCATAGTTCATAAAATATATTATATCATTTATTATTTAACTCTGCATCACTTATAATACCTGTAGGACTGTGGTTGGAGTATTTCCAGCTTTAGGTGCGAAAATGTAAATGTCCTTATAATAAATTATACACTTTATAGTAACATTTTGCTGGCTTTTATTAAGTTAATTTCTTAAGTATAATTATGATTTCTTAAGCTCCCACAATATTGTAGGTATTATTTCTAAATATCTCAGGAAAAAATATAATAATATTATTTAATATTGGTAATGAAAATAATTTTTATCTAATATAACATGTATAATTTAGATATTTATTACCCCCTGTACAAACCTGTCTAGATAATGATTGCTATAAATAAATAATAGATAATAGATTTTATAAGAATGGGATATCTAGTACAACGACTTTTATAAAATATTAAATAATTTCTATATTAAATACTGCAATATCTATAATTCAAGATTGGAGTTATTGCAATCACAACTATTTAACTTGATCAAATATTTTAATAATATTTTAATGACATATTTTTTTCTCAGCAATGAAACATTTTAATGGATGTTTATAATTGTTTAGCTTTTATTATCTTTATCATGCATATTTTTATACTTAAATGTTTACTGAATGTTGCACCAGTTTCATGGTTTTATCTCGTAAGTCAGAGGACTCAAAACATATTATCAACATTTTACAAAATGAAGGATTTCCTGAATGTCTTGTTCTATTCTCAATGATGCAATTCTCTTCAGATATCTTCCAAGGGAAAATAACTAAAAAATAATCACCTTTTAATTAACATTTCCTATTTTTGTACGAGCATTCTCTTAAAAGCAAATATGTAACTAGTCGATTTTTCTATAAATTTAAACCGCTTTATATTTTCAATGCATTTGAAATTGAAGCTGCAATATTCTTATTTACTGAAAAGCTTGTTCAAAGCTATAATTAACTATGACCTCATAATTATAAATATGTTTTTCAAATACATTGCAAAAGATATTTCTAAATATTGTATTATTTTTTTTGGTTTAAAAATGTAATATAATAGATATTACGACCTCTGAATGTAACACGTAATACTCGTAATGTATCTAATAGCTATTGGGGCAGAATCGAGTTCAAACTATCAGCATTAAGTTCGTAGTACAGTCGCGTCCACTGCAAGTAATGTTTATTGATTTTATTGCATTTTTTTATTATTGTTCTAATTTGGTATTCAAACATAATATTATATATATGTAATTAATTATATAATATTCCAAAACTGTGGTTTGAATGCTAGCTGTTTAATCCTTACTTGTTTACTACAGCTACTATGTAAATAAGGAAGATGGTGAAGAGGAAGAAAACATGGATGGATGATGGAGTGTGTGAACAAGTAGTGTAGTGTAGTAGTAAATGTAAGTAATATGACAAATCGCCGTCGAGTCGAGCAGAGAACTGAGTCTTCACAAAAATTTAAATACTGCTGGAATATTGAAGATAGATAATAAAATAATTGCGAATCATATTTAAACGATAAACGCCTTATTATGTTGTTCAGTAAAAGAAATACCTAAGCCATTATCTGTAAATTTTGTTATGAACGAATTTGAATAGAACGTTTATGACAGGAATGCATTCTGAAAATATTTCAAATCATTCGGATTCTATTCACATAGAGCTCGCCAAATGAACCGGATGACATTACATTGAATGGTATTTCATTAATAAAAATGTTTCAAATTATCTGTAAAACTATATATGAAATAAATAAGATAACATGTTGATATTCTAAAAACTATTTTAAAGTCTATTTTTGAAACAAGATAGTGCGCTATTTATTTTTAATATTTAAA
Source organism: Melinaea marsaeus rileyi (assembly GCA_918358865.1). Taxonomy (NCBI): domain Eukaryota; kingdom Metazoa; phylum Arthropoda; class Insecta; order Lepidoptera; family Nymphalidae; genus Melinaea; species Melinaea marsaeus. Next base: position 10,930,645 of record OU911094.1, read on the forward strand.
ATATCCATATCCAATGTTAACATGTGCAAACAATCTGTATGCAAATCATGAAAGTATGTCAAAGGAGCGTGGACTTTAAAATCGCCTCATTACGGCTTTTGATCCAAAATTTGTTATCTTTTGGGTTTTTCTACAAATAATAAGTTTGTTTATGTAACAAAATATCACTATTTTGAATAGTCTGATTGAAAATTTAGATATTTTTGAATTAATTTTTCTGTTAATAAACCTGTAAGTTTTTACAACTTCTTAGGGCCATTTTTGTGTTTTATATTTGATGCGCTCAGATACGTAATTTATATTATATTATTCATTGTCACCCTTGTTTCTTCTTTCAAATCAGTTAGCGCTTCATAACCACGGTGCATTTGTAGTAGTTACTTTTTTCTACATCATCAAAAAACTGTAGTTAAATAAAAACATTATACATAAATAAAAATCAGTAAAACATAAATTTTAAAATGGTATGTATTGTATATTAAACTTAAAAGTTCCCCAAAACCTAATCCTTGTCATACAAATTGACATCTATCCCAACTATAACATAACTTTGCACTACTTATTATTTTATTGTAAGATTCTTTATGTACAAATTAAAGTATAATTATTATTTATTCTTGTTAGTGTAACATACTTGTAGCTTATTATAGCGCAATTCAAACATTCAATAAGCAATTTCAAAATAGTTTTATTTTTAAACACATTCCTTTCACACTTATGTAATAAAAATCAAATAATAGATATAAAAACCATTTAACAAAAAAGAAAAAATAAGTCGTGAATGAAATTTGAATTCAGTTTCATAATTTCAATGAACATTTCAAATAAAATATTGAAAGAGAATAAGAATGATTCCTTTAATAACGTCGTGTGAAAAAATCTCCAGTAGAACGCTCCGCTCAATTATAATAGTAATATATATAAAAATATTATAAATATATTATAAATAAAGTTGGTTTAAATTGTATTTAAAATAATGATTACGTTAAAACAATAGATGTTTTATTTTCTACTATATTTTTACAATTACAAAGAGAAATAATGTTATTACTATTTTTTTTTCTGAAGTCATCGGCTTAATATTGTCTTTGAATACTATCACAAACACATTTTATAATATCCACTTAATGTTCAATTTTAAGATTTCACAAAAGTCAGTTCAGCCGGAAGGCAATTTAGGAAGGTACAAGTTCACAAACACATACAGACATACAAGATGACATAACATCTTCAACATCACTATATTTGCTTCATACTTGTTTGGTCTGCGAGTCCGTAAAATGTTGAATATTGTTTGCAATGGATTTAGCAAATTTATTTTACCTCCGTCCGAACTGAGCCAGCGATATCAGTTAACTACTCCATTTTGATAAAATAAATTGGTTAGAGTGAACTTCGGTAATTTTTCTTTTAGAGAATTGATTGCATTTTTAACAGAGTAAAGACAATAAAATGTATTATTTGAAAATATAATATACAATACTATTATAAAATACCAATAAAAATGCCCTGGTATTGATTATAGATAAACTTAAATGTGTATAAAATGTTAAGAAAGTACAAACTAAACTTTAAGACAATCAATTATTAATTTGGGAATGTAGATGTCATTAATAGATATTTAGACAAATTTAAAATTTTTGTGTGGTGTTTTTTACTTTATTATTGGATAAAGTCAATATGAAAATACATGAAAATCTTTATAAAACCTAAGGAATTGGTTTGGGTTAAATAAAAAGCAATTTGAAAGGATTTCTACAAATTTTAATGTATGATAGTTAAGCTTGTTATTTGTGTCTAGCGACTACAATAGTAATTATTAACTGTAAAACGATGTTCGTCTTTATTGATTATTGTAATAATTATAAAGTAAATAATTTTTTCCGTTTTTTTCCATAAGGTAAGCTCCGCTTGACAGTATTTGTGTAGATGATAACGATTGTAATGTTTATGATTTAACTTTTGTGTAAATTTTTAAGACATGATTTTAATTAAAAACAATACCAAACTAAGCTCTATAGCCTAAATAATTTTTATATAACATTATTTTTTAATTGACTAAACAAAGTTATACAAATAAACCAAAGCGTTGTAAACACTAAGGTTTTATAAATTGGTTAAAAGATGTCCCGCGTATTCCATATTTTCGGATCACTTATTGTAGGATCTACACGCCATCTTGAAACAGGGATTCTCATTGGTGTGTGATTTTATGTGACCGCTAAGTGAAGAACATCGAGTTGGCTTTTTGTGAATAAAATTCAAGCGATAACTTCTGTATTCGAATTTAAAAGGTCCACTTATTTTTTAATTAATTCTTATAAATATAATTGTTATTACTACCATTGCATTGTGATAAGTTTTATAAATTCTTTACAAAAGTACAAATGTATAGAATACCTTTGTTTAATAATTCCGAGTCTAACAATTAAGACGTATCAAGATGACAAATATTATCTTCTATAGAATTACACACTTGGTGTAATTGAATTAATAATGAAACGGCATATTGTTAATTTTAATGAAATCCTTGTATTTTATTCGTATGCTTAGATTAAACTTACATACATGAAAATTTTCAGTGAATTATCATTTACGAGTATATAATACGCTAAGCACTCAAATTGTGAGTCTAAATTTCCATATCAATAGAATGTTGGATATAGAGATTCGTTTGTCACAGTAAAGTCCTTTGAGTCGCTCGCTTGCTTAAAGGAATAAATAAGATTTTCTTATCTCGATCAGATTTATAAATTCATGAGAATTAGTATAATTATAATGAATTAATTGTGTATAATATATTCAATTTAATTTTGATGTAAGATCCAATTTCGATCTTTGAGTTTCTTATCAGACTTAGTGTTTTTTTATCAGAAATTAAATGAACTAACCATAAGTAGTGACATCATATTGACACAAATTGCAAATCCGTTGCAATAATTAAAAATGAAAGATATTAGCACAGACAGAAGTAGAAGTTTCAACTCTCTTACCTCACCTTTAACACTTATCTTTAATAATTATTCTAAGATAAGGTACGATTCCCGTTAAGTTAATATATTAATCTAACATTTTAACCACGGCGTGTATACTAACTAAACAAATAGCCTTTACATGTCCCATTGATGGGCAAAATATACTTTCAATAAAGAATAGGAAGCCTAAATTGCCACGACAATAGATTTTTGCAAGACAAGCTTATGAGGAACAGTATTTTATGACTGAGTTTGAACCGAGGTTCCAAATCTTCTGTTGAGCGTTATCTATAATTTTTAAATAAATTTCACAAGACAACATTTGTTAAGATCACACACTTATCATGTTATAGCAGCTGTAGTAAACTTATTATTCTATATTTTCTCTGAGTGACAGTTAAATGGTACACATTAATATCAAAATACTAAAAGTCCATTTTATTAATTTCATTAATGGAAACTCCATTCTGATAATTGTCACTACTTTTGCAAAATGATCATAACTTATGAAAAAGAGATATCAATGAACATGCTTATACATATATAACATATACATCATTGTTAAGTTCAACAGTAAATTACTTCATTAACTTGTGCAATATATTCCAAAAACATATTATTCTTGTTAAACCACGTAATACAATAAAATATGAATTACAAATTGTGAAAAAATTGAAGTTTGTCTATTTCATAATTCTGTTGCTTGATTTTAGATAAATTAATTAACAATATCTGTCAAGAATCAGTGGTAACAAAGTGTCAGTAGTTCAAACGTTGCAATAATCATTAGTTACGTGCATGTCGGTGTACCTGCATGTTAAGTACATTTTATCGAATTGATAACTACCATTTTGTTTTGTCACATTTTTCAAAGAAGAAAAAAATATTGATACTTTGTACGCACTATGAATTTAAACTATTTTAAAATCAATTTTCTTTTAAATTTCTTATAGCGCCAATAATATTTATTATAAAATATTTTCCATGCAAGAGAGCAAATAAAATAAAATTTCATATTAAGGAAATAAGATTTAAAGAGATCTCATAACTGTTTGTAAAATTCTATTCAATATTATTAATCTTGGGATAAAGGCTTCAACAGAAAAAGGGATTGGTACTAAGGGCGGTTTATGACAAATTAATTTTTATTGAACAAAATATTGCATCGGGACAGAAACCATAAAACAGATATATGTATAAAGACGAAGTGGAAAGAAGAATGAATTAAGTGTTCCTAAGTGTGTGTAATCTTTTATATTATGGTAAAATATTTTTATATTATATGTATATATTTGTATATGGATTACAAAGCCCACCATTTATTTTTTAAATAAAAAATAAATGGTTATTAAATATTTTCCTTCACTTAAATGTTTATGTATACTCGTATGAATAACCTAACATACAATATTGTGTTTCTATTACAGTTGTATGAAAACACTCGCTTTAGAAGATCTTATTGTTCCTGATATATCAAAGTTACAATAATAATGACATATATTTTTTGCATTTGTCAAAAGAAAATTATCAATTAGTATTATTTTTTTTTTATCTTCTAAATCAATTTTGTAATTGTACGTAATCTTTCCATCTTTATTAAATACACGCCTTAAGCCACGGAATATATTTTTATTTCATATCGTTGTACTACTTCTTAAAAAACTTGTTCAAGAAAAGACACAAATATGTTACTTGCAAAAACTTTACATCTAGGATATGCTCCATCATCAATTGAGATGCCGTGTCGCTACCACCTTACATTTCTATATATAGACGTCATTATGAGAACCGAGGGAACATCAATAAGGTTATTTTATTCTTTGCAGTATAGAATAACATTGAAAAGATGCCACAGTCGAAATTTATTGTTTGTTTTTTCTATGATCATTTTTTTTTTATTTATTCTACAAATCAATAAAACTCTATTTTATAATTATATTTCAATTTGTATGTAACGTGCATACAAATTTAACTCGGAATGTATTTATTTAACAAAACAGTTCAAGGTTTACTGTGAAACCACAATCTGTAGTAGTATTTACAGTGGAACGTTTTTAGTTGCCGAGCCCGTTATGAATAGAACTTTAAATAGACAATGACATCTTGAATGTATGATTATTATTGAATATAATATGAGTATATATTTTGTTCCCTCTTAAAAGTTTTTAAAACTGCGATATTTTTATCGTAACGTTCTCGTCTTGGTTAAAAGCAGTAGATTGTTAAATTTTGTTTCAAAAATAAATATAAGTCCGCCTCGAGCAATATCATTTTTCTCTTTGTTACCTTGATTAAATAATAATATATAATATTATTTCATTTATGTATTTATTTAAAATAATAAATAACTATTTACAGGTTTTTATAAATAATATACAAATGTTACATAAAATATTGTTTATTTTTAATTCCATAAGGGTTCAAACTCTGTGTCGGCAATAAATTAAAACGCAGTGAACATTTTTAATTTCTCTTTCATAAAAATTGCTCAATTATTACAATGAAACCGCAATCTATAGAAGTGATTGGGCCTGAAGCGAAACATTAACGATTACCAACGATCACCGAGCAAGAGATATATTTATACATTATCAAATAAAAATTCATACGTCCTTTGAAGTTCATCATTATAACTTTTATATTGTGTTTATTTTATTAATTTTTTAAGTAATTCAAGTGTCATATTTTCCTTAAATTTAATAATAATTTATTAAACCAGAGCCTTAACAGAGTTTTAACAATCAAAGGTTTGTTTTACTATTTTTATTGTATATATATATTTATAATAAATTTCATTAAACTAACAATTATTTATCTAAATTGTATTGTGAAAAGAAAAAATATATTAATTTACAACACAACGTAAACTTTTGCAACTTTATAATACTTGAAAATGTTGTGTTAATCTGAACAATTTAACAATGTACATTAATATTATAAACAAGCAAAGGCGTACTTTGAATTTATTAATGTTTCAAAGTAATCATACAAAAAAAATAAAAATATAATATTAAGTCTATATATAATCTTCGATTAAACATTTACTTAAAAATCAAATACAACAAAGAAATAAGAAGATGAAATATCAAATGATAATCATTTGAATTTCAATTAAAAAGCAATAACAAATTCAAATTATCTTTATTTAAGTAGGCATTTATACGCACTTTTGAATCGTCAATTATTACAACACAAAGAAAGGTCAGTGTAGTTAGACCATAAGTAAACTACCACCGGCCCGGAATGCTGCTCTGTTGAGAAGAGCCAGAAACTCAACCGTTGCTCTTTTCAAAAGAAATATAACAATCTTAGATGATGTACATTATAATATAAATCCTGCAAATGATTCAACAACTTAAGTTCCACATATTTCGATCCACTAAAAACTCTTGAACGCTGTAATAAGATTATATACTTTTGATTACTTTTGAGATAATAAACTTTTGATTTTAGATTTAAAACCAAGAGAAGGAAGGTATGTTTCTCTAATTAAAAAAATAAGTACAAGTAGATAATGAATATAATATATTCTAGCTCTGAGTTTAGCTATTTCATGTAATTATTATGATCAAGTGAAAGATGCTGTAGAGTAAAACAAGACAGCATGGCTGGATTATAAAGCCTCTGGTAAGGATAAAAGTATGAGAAAGATAAGAAAAAGAGAGTACAAGCTGCAAAAGCACAAAACGAAAGCACTTATAAAGATGAAGCGTGAAAATTCTGGGAGAGAAGTGGATGAAAGGTTGACAAACAATTTCCGGGAAAACACGAAGCTTTTCTGGCGAGAAGTTAGTGGTTCCCGGGGTTGTTCGGTAACCTGTAGAATGAAAGGGGTGCTTTCGAAGAACGGTGTAATTTTAACTGAACAAGCACACGTTTTGCAGCGGTGGGCGGAATACTATAAGGAGATGTATGTACGTGAGAACGCCTCGGTCTTGACTACCAGCGTAATGCTGAGTCCATATGTAGCCGATGGTGAAATCAGTTTGGAAGAAATAGAGAGCGTGATTCGAAGTCTGAAATGTGGTAAGGCTGCGGGAGCAGATGAAGTTACTGCCGAGATGATCAAATATGGTGGGTGGGTTTGATTAGCTTGGGCGGTAAAGTATATGCTAAAATATTAGCGAAAAGAATGCAAGAGAGATCTGAAAGGCTGTTGTGGGAGGCCCAAGGAGGTTTTAGACCTGGAAGAGGGTGTATAGATCAGATCTTTTCCCTCCGCATGATCACGGAAAAGTTTTTGGCAATAAAAACGAAAGGTTTTCTGTGCTTTTGTGGATTTGGAAAAGGCGTTTGACAGGGTTGTGAGAAAGAAGTTATGGGAGATACTGCCCCGACACAATGTGAACGGACCCTGGCTACAGGCGGTAAAATCTCTTTACCGAGATCACCCAGCCTGTGTGCGTGTAGGAGCTGGCATGTCGCCCTGGTTTGACATCCAATCGGGTGTTAAGCAAGGTTGCGCTATGTCAGCTTGGTTGTTCGATTTGTACTTGGATAGTTGTCTCCAAGGCGTGAAAGACAGTGAAAACAGGTGACCTTAAGGTCAATTGCTTGCTATATGCAGATGATGCAGTGCTCATAGCATCATCAGAATGCAATTTGCAGGCATTGGTCACCACTCTGAAAGATGGGTGTGAAATTAATGGTCTAAACCTGAATGTAGATAAGACGAAGGTTCTGATATTTGAAAGAAATGAAGAAAGAACAGAATGTAAAATCAACGTGAATGATAAGATAATAGAACAAATGAATGAAGTGGTATATTTGGGAAGTATGTTTAGCAGAGATGGAAAATACGAAATGGATGTGGAAAGGCGTACTGCTGCCGGTAACAGAGTCAACGGTGCTTTGACTGCATTGTTGAGACGTCAAAACGTCAGCATAGCTGCACGTTTGGCTGTACACAATGCAGTTTTGCTACCGACGCTGTTATACGGCAGCCAAACGTGGGTAATCCAGAAGAAGAATGTAAGAAAGATGAATGCTGTGGAGATGCGATCTCTTCGCAGAATATGCGGAGTCAGTCTAGCTGATCGACTCCACAATGTAGAGATCCACAAAATGGCAGGTACTAGTGAAGATGTTACAGTGAGAATGAAGAAGAACGTGCTCAGGTGGTTTGGGCACGTCGAACGAATGAGTGACGAAAGAATGGTTAAAAAGATTTATACAGGAAAAGTGAGCGATAAGAGAGACAGGGGGAGACCTTGAGTGACCTTCGAAAACACAGTATCTATGATACTGCAGGAAGGTCACGTAAAAAGCATGAGGACCCCCCGGAGGGCATGTATGAAGAGCTTGATGTCTGTGGCCGAGGCGAAAGAGGTATGCTGGGACCTATCGTTTGGCGCTCCGTCGTCTCTGGCTACCCCGCAAGGGATATGGCGTGAAGCTAAATAAATAAATATTCAGATGAAAGGAGAGGGGCTCAGCTCAACACCCGCCGCGCACGGTTGGCGGATCCTAGTATTATTAATACACATCAATTAACAATATAAAAGACAGACAGTTTCTTTATGAATATATAGTTATAAAATTACAAAAATAACATATTTCTAAGTTCTAAGCTACGTTAAGATTAAAATGAAATAAAGTACCACCAACTTTTTTGCGAAAATGACGTTATTCGCTAAATAACTTTAAATATAAATTCACGAAAATTTAAAGTCTAAGAATTAAATACAATAAATACTAACATTGATTAGGTCTTCCATTTCCTTAGATCTTAAGTGACTTAAGAAGGTATTTTCTTCCTAAAAATAACAAACAAAAACATAAATTACAACTAAGCAAAAAAATACATGTTTTTTGGGAGGAGTGAGAAACAAAAAAAAAACTTTGGTCTTTTACTATATTATACTTCTAGTATTGTAAATAAAAATATTGACAAATTAAAAAAAAAAGAATTAGAAGAGCAGTCACTTGATCAAGTGTTTATAAAATATTCATAAATCGAGTGGAAAAAGAAGAATACAATAAATCCTTTTTCCCGCATTTGATAAATATCCTCACATTCCATATATTGTCACTTATGTATTGTTATTTAAGACCTTGCATAGTTTTTAAAACCAAATTTATGAACAATAAGATTTCAGTAAATAAATGAATATAGGTCAATTTTTCGCTTTTAATTGCTATGGTGCTTGCTATGTATTTGCTTTTTTCATTTATCAAAACATTACAAAGTATAAATTTGGCGGATTTAATGCTAAAACATTTTTTACCAGCCATCCAAAACAGGATACAGATAAGACAATTAGGAGTATAATACCAAAAAAGTACTAAAACAAAATTTAAAAGTATAATATGTGAATAAATGTAAAATAAATACTACGTATACATACAATAGTTATACGAGGGTCAAACTGAAAGTTTTTGGAACTGGCCACTTAAAAGCATTATATTAAAAAAAATAGTTTAAATTTTGAAAATAGAACTCTTTACCAATATTATTGAGTGTACATTTCATTCATTTGTCATTTGTTTTACGATTTGGCGGCAAATTGAAAATTGTCTGTGCACGTCAGAATGAATTTAAGCCGAGAAAATTTTCGTTCAATGATTTTTTATGACTTTCGATGTCATTTAAGTCAACAAGAAAGTTATGATAGACTTCGATTGGCTTTTCACGATGAAGCCCCATCTCGTGCCACAGTTTACAACTGGTTTAATGAATTCAAACGTGGTCGAACTAATCTCACCGATGATTTGCGTGAGGGACGGCCTTCTACAGCGACGACTGAAGATAACATCAGTGTTGTGCGGCGTATGATAGAGACTGACAGAAGAGTGACCTATCAGCAGATTCGGACAAGTCTAGGCATAGGTATGAGTCAAGTGCACAAAATCCTCCATGAACATTTAGCGGTCAGGAAGCTTTGTGCCCGTTGGATACCGCATAATTTGACCGAGGCTCAAAAACTCCGCCGTGTTGATTGGTGCCGAGAAATGATCCAAAAATTTAACGGAGGTGACTCAAATGCTGTGTTCGACACACTAACGGGTGACGAAAGCTGGATTTACTGTTATGATCCGGAAACCAAAAGATAGTCTGCTCAGTGGGTGTTTCCTTCCGAAGAGTTGCCAACTAAAGTGAAGAGAGGTCGAAGTGTTGGAAAAAAGATGGTGGCCTCGTTCTTCGGAACGACAGGTCATTACGCGACAGTAGTCTTAGAGGATCAGAAAACGATTAATGCAGAGTGGTATACTAACAATTGTTTGCCACTTGTCTTGGAAAAAGTTCGAGAGAAACGACCTTGCAGCAGGATCCTCCTTCATCACGACAATGCCTCGTCGCACACCGCCAGGCAAACGATCGACTATTTGGTGACCTCAGACGTGGAATTACTGGGTCACCCGCCGTTTAGCCCCGACCTCGCACCCTGAGATTTTTATTTTTTTCCGAAAATAAAAGAAAAACTTCGAGGAAAACGTTTTATAGACGCCAAAGAAGCAGTGGCAGCGTTTCAAAACGCCGTCGAAGAGACCCCTAAGGCCGAGTGGGCAAGGTGCTTTTCTCAATGGTTCCATCGAATGCAGCGACGTATTGATGTAAATGGGCGCTATTTTGAAAAGTTACAATAAAACTAATAACTTGCTAGAATGCTTAGTTTTTGATTTTCTAAGAACTTTCAGTTTGACCCTCGTATGTACTACTAGAACTATACCTTATACTGTAATAGAATTTAAATTTAAATTCATAGTTAGTAACCGGAATTGTAAGTCATTTACGTGTTGGTATAGAAACTAAATTATGTCATTAAGAAAGAGTAATAACATTATTACATTTCATCTTTATACGGCAACGCCTGTTGATATCTAGCAATACAATATTAATTTTATTTACTCTATTTTTACATTACATTTTTTAATGTTGAATGAAGTAACTACAACCTAAGAATTTTAATTTCTAATTAATTTTACTTAAATACACCTATACACAGTAATTAAGCTTAAAATGACTAGTTTATTAGTACTGAGTGTATTCGTATATTATGTAGTTCATTGATAATGTAATGAATATCAATTGACAATTAATCATACAATTAATTACATTAAATATGAATTATATCAATCATATCATTAAATATATTATGAAATATATCCTATAATTAATAATAATATTAAATGAATTTCGATCAAACGAAGGCCAGTCCATTGAGGTAATAAGAGGTATGAAAATTTAACTGTATTTTTATAAAGTCTTCAATTACTTATCAAATATTGTTTTCTTTTGTTCTTGGTGCCTCTGAGGTAAATAAGGTCTCATTTGCTGCTGCTCTCATAATATGATTATTAAAATGCTTGCATTTTATCATACATACATAAATTACGTACATACATGTATACAAAATATACATACATTGCATACATGCATTGTTAGGATATTATTATCCTTGTTAAATAATCTCAACTATATTGTAATTAAACATCACAGTTAAGAGTAATACATGAACAAGGTTTATACTAATGTATAAATAAGGAATTGTACTACATGAAGAATGACAGTAGTAATATTGTAAAAGACACACTGTATTAATATGTACGCTGCAGTCTTAATTAACTCCGTAGCTGGTGTCGTGATGTAGCACAGAGCGTCTTAATTAAAGACTTCTTATTAATATATGTTGTGTTACTTACATTTACGACAGAACCAAAATAAGAAACATATTTTTTTTTATATTAGCTTTTTTTACTTTTAAGAATTTAATCTGACGTTAAATCATTATGAACTATACTTTGAAGTCATAACACCATAATAGGAAACTGTTTTTTTCAATGATCAAGCAAAAAAATATATCAAACCAGAATATCATAAGTTACGGCTTAAATAAAGATATTTAAAAGTAAGAACTGACAATATTATCTCTATATATCTCATTTGCCAAGTTGAGAGCTGTTGATGAGAACGTATTTTTAAAAAACACACTTTCCTTTACCATCGCAAGACCATATAATGGTGTTTCATAATGATTACAACAAATATTGCTTTATGTTTATTCCTTTTATATTAGTACAGATAATTAAATAATGATTTTAATAATGTCTGTAGGAGTCTTTCAATGAAACGAGATATTATATTATTGATACAATTTTTTAAACAATAAGAAGAATTTTTTTTTCATAAATTCAGCATTTTGATGATTTAAAAATATATTAACTCATTTTGACAAACGAGTGTTTTTTCTTACAACCAGCTCCAGTAAACTGAAAATGGACTTCGGTCTGCCAAAGACGTATTACATACTTAGTATTAGTGAATCTAAGACAGAAGTAAATTTACTAAGTACATTTTTCCGGGACTTACAATATCAGAAAGATTGTTCTTCCTCAAACCGACAAACCATCTTTTTTTTCTAAATTCTTTATTATTTTTATACATTTTGGTCTGTGAATATAAATTCTTCGTCTCACTCCACATAGCATACATCTAGATCGTCTAGATCATTCTTAACATTTGCTCATTCAGAACCTGCCTCCATTAGTTTTCTGTAAAAAGTATAAGTTCAAGTTACATTAGAGTCTCTTTGTATAACTTTGGAAGATAGTTATCGTGGTTGGGAAGTAACGTGCTCCGAATATTGTATTAGTTTTGAGTCTAGAATATTATAAACAACGAAATTAATAAACGTTACGTTTTTGTGTAACAGAAAGGTTAGTTAAATGCGCAATATCAATTCAATTAAGTTCTCTCAAGGTTTTAAATTTACTAAAGGATGGATTGGACTTAGGCTCTTTTTTTGAAGACTAAGTAATAATAATAAGAAAGTCTGGCAAAGTAATATTAGTGCTCGCCTTTGATTAAACAGGACTCGACTCAGGTTCGATCCTCGGCTTCAATAAAATATCTTGATTTCATGAAGGAAAATATTTAAATCATCAACATTCTTTGGTTCGTTATCAGATGTAGATTGTGTTATGTTATGTAGTTCAAACGTTTTTTATTTAATGTAACAAAATTATATTAATAAAATTAGCATTTTGTATTAATAAAACTGACGACAAAAAAACTAAAAAAAAATTTGTAAAACGGTTTGAAGAAATATTTTATAGCAAACTAATTTAAAGCCTTATTAAAGCTTCGAGAGTAAATATTTAGTCATATAAAAACTAAGCCCTAACTGCTGTTGGTGATATTAAATGGTATGACATCGATGTACACTAATTGTTAGTATTACAGATGAGTTGGTTATTGATGTTGAATATAATTTATTAAACTGAACGATGTTCATAAAAGTGACAGAAAAAATGTATTGATTAGTATTCAATTGCTATTTTAATTAAATGGTATAGCTAAAACCTTTATCATTGTTGGTTAATTGATTGTTAAAGAATTTTTTTTAAGAAAACATGTTTTATATTAAAAAATGGCATATCTTTTTTGCTGATCGTCTACACGGAGTTGTAACAGTGTGGACATAGTGACTACCTTAGAACAAGGCAATTAATAATTTAAGAGACATTTATTAATTTTATCTTTATTAATCATATAATAATAATATACTGGCTTTATCAAAATTAAAACATTACCGAATATGTGTGTATGACTATTTGGAAATTGTAAGTAAGAATAAAACCCTTGAGCTATACTATGACTTTTTCTTATATAACAAAAGACACAAGTACATTTACAAATGAATAAAGATAAATAGTAATAACTATTATATATCTATGACAGAATTTGTAGAGAAGAGAAATTACAGATGAAAGAATGTTTGTTACTTCAAAACAAGTTATTTATTCTATGAGACCATTTTGTTTCTTCTTAACATTAATATAAGTTGTACAGTTTTATGAAAATAAAGAAAAAAAATCAAAGACTACACACAAATTGCGACGTAGAGGATAATATAGGATTAATAAGAACGGCGCTGTGTTTGTGTTTTATTACTGAGATATTATGATACACGCGGTGTATGCACCGCGTGTATCTTTGAGCTGACACTTAGAGCGATTTGTCTTTATCAATGGAACGTTAGATTACGACAAACTAAGTATATGTGTGGGGTAACTACTTGAAATATGTACGATTTTTTAGTAGAGTACTTGAATTTTGAATTTGTATTCAGAATTTTAGCTATAGTTTCTCGAATTTCTGTAGATTTTGAATCTAGATTCAGAATTCTAACTATAGTCTATTTTGAGGAATATGATCAATATTCCTCTGAATAGAATACATGGGCAAAGACAATAAATTTTCTCCCCGTATTTCCGCATAAAATTACACCTACTGAATGAATGTAAATTACATTGCAAGGAAAAAGGTAATTATACCAGAAATTGTCTTGAGATTTAAATACAAGTGTATTAAAATACGCCTGACTAAAACATTATAACCGTATGTTTATTTGTTTATTATGATTTCAATCCTTAGCTACGTAATAAATGAAATTTTGACCAAACATCGTCAAGGCTCAATATGTACGTTAGTCCCTTCTATCCTGAAAAAATATTATTCCGGAGGGTTAGAAAAAACACTCTTAGAAGGCCGCCCAACATATTATAAAGATATTTTTGTACCTATGTTAAAAACTAGTACTGATTAAATAATAAGATGTTTCAGTCTCTTGGAGATCTCCGTCACTGGTTGGAAATTCGGACCCTAAGTACTAAACATCAGGAGGATCATCTTAATTTGGATGCGTAAGAATTTTAAAACAAAATATTTATCTTGCATAAAATGAACATCAGATTGGTTATCGGGAATATAAAAATATTTTTTCATTAATTTCTATTAATAGAGAATTAAGTTCAATTTCTGTAATCTAGGCAGAACATCCTTCCGGCACTACTTTGAACGGAGCGTGGCCGTTTATTGCATTCTAAAACTATACTTTTTCTTCAAAGTACTCCTTTTTTAAATATTCCTTCTTCCTTCACAACGATTAAATATATTTTTTTGTTATGTATTCAAGTTGAATATAGATGTATGTATTGAGAAAATTATAATTATTACAAAACGTACCAAAAGATAAATCTGTTAGATTATTTCAATAAAATCTATCTCTACTAAGCAATCCTTGAGAAACTTAACATTTCAATAGTACCCATAACAGAAAGTTATAAAAGTTATAATATATAATCTAAGTGAAATTTGATTGTTAAAGTTAAGACTATGAAAACAGTAACTCAATACTAACTACATAACTTTGAAGTTTTTCTCACAAGAAGAAAAATAAAGAAATGTATATAGTTATTGTTTAATTACAAATGTTCAATAAAGTTTAATATAAATTAAGTATCATTTATTAATATGTTGAAGAAATTCTATGACATAATAAAATTTTGAATAAGTTATATCATATAATAGAATATTTAATGGGAAGAATGTTAAATTTAAGGTAATGGTCAACGCTATATTACAAAGACAGTTCTAATAAAAAACAATTTTGTACAAAAATATAACTTTAACAAAATAATATAAATTTTCTTGCTACTATTCTCACATTTCCCTTGGGTTTTTTTTTCATTTGGCGTAATAATAAGCCGTTTTGTATTTTTACTTATAACAAATATAATTTACTAGAGCATCATTCATTGTAAGCATTGCTTACTATTTTAATGATACTATTTTAATAGTAGAAAACCTGAGCAAGAGGCAAGAGGAGGTGTAGGCGAAAAAAACAGGTAGTGAGTTTATACAACTTATTTGGATGCAAATGATGGGTCTTTTGCTTCGTGAAATCCCTGGAGAACGAATACAAATTCAAATAAGGTACAGAGAAAATAACACTGCCGTGGACGGATATCGTCAAAGTGCGTCTGGTTAAAGAATTTCAATCTACTTTATGCCAAAGCTTTGGTTATTTCACCGCGTTATAATAAACTGCTTAGCTAAATAATGACGGTCTAGCGACATATACTTTGTTATCTAGAAGTAGTAAGAAGGCAATAACCAAAAAATAAAAAAAACAATTGTGTGTTGCGGAGAAAGATGTTATATGATTTTATTTAATAGTTTATGGCAAACCAATCTGTTAACAGCTCGTCTGTCATCCTCGTTTGGTACTTGAGCCGCTCCAATGACCCGTACATTTATCTCTAATAATTTGCAAAAACAAATCTAACTCTGTATTCTTCGCTAGTTGAATTTTTTTGATGTGATAATGTTTTATTTAAAGAATGTAAGGACTTGAATGTCAAGTGATGTTCACAAGTTCCTGGAAAATATATAATACAATATGCATGAAATGAAGCATGAGAGATCTTGACAAAGCAACGAGGAAGACATTCAGACCAACAAAATTATATTTTTAATAATATATGAGTTAAGAGAAATAAGTTGGCAGATGTGAATACTTTAGTATTAACTTTTTCCATTCGTGACTTCCTGTTTATTATCAGATATTGCTAAAATTTGTATTAAAATTTTTCAACTTCAACTAATTCAACTAAGCTACTTGTATAAAACTTGATTATAATGCATACAATAAATGCCTATTTGATTTATGAGATTTTAATGAAACATTGATATGTTTTAAAGATAACTTATACAGTGTGGTGAAAACAAGATATTCAAAATCCTAATAAAACGCATTCATTGTTTTCATGTTGTGCCAAAGAAAGAAAACGCACAAATTACCATTACGGTTAAATTATTTGACTGTATTGTTTTCATTATTATGATTGTAAAATAGATAAAATGCTATTATTTTCTTATTTTGTACAATTATTAGATAGTCGATGGTCGGTTTGTGTCATATACCGTTGCCGCATTGATACATCTTATTCCAGTGTAAAACATTTTCGTAAAAGGTGACTTATATTAATTTGACTCGCTATTAGCAAACTATTTCTGGCAAGTCCAAATCACAATGTAATGATAAGTACTTATTTTATTTACTGCTTACAAAAAATTCACAACAATGTTTCGTAAGTTGAGAATTTACAATATTACATAACACGAAACAAATATATACATTGAAACAAAGTGTATAATAATTGAAAGATCAACACGAGATAAAATAATATATCTGTTAACAAGTGAGGCTGAAGTTCTAACGAAAAGATGTAATATTTTTCTGACCCTTATGAGACAGTGTTTCTGATACGCGCTATTTATAACGGCCATGATATATGGTCTCTGGGGCGTACCCTAGCGTCGTAAGGAGTAACTTGGAAAGAATATGGAGATTTTAAGAAAAGAACGTATGTAGTATAGGAAACTACTTATCTTAAATAATACAATTACCTCAACTACTTACTCAGTGAATATTAATAAAACATATACATCATACGTAGACAGAGTTCACAAATAATTTGAATAATATATATATAAGCAAAATAAACCATCTATAAATATTGTCTTCATAGGTGGTTATTATAAACAAAGAATCACAAAAAACAGTGAATACATTTCTTAATATTGTAGTTCTGAAATTTGTTATGATATATTTGTTAAGATAGTATATATACTTACTGAGATTTCTATACTGAAATTTCAAAGTTTAAATGGCGAAAGCGATTTTACCAACATTGTTATCATATCGACTTACGAACTTTAAAATGCAGTGTTGGACCAACGCTTCAGGATCTTATGTTATATAATACCCTGCTTTATTAACTTTAACTAAAAAAATTGTTTTATTCCTTACTATATCTTGGGTTATTTATAATTTTTCCTTGCGGATTCAGACAAATAAACGGGTATACGTTATGGTATTTTTATGGTATTGGGTAAAAAGGAACGATAAAGGTAAGTAGAAAATATATAACTAGGAAAGGATGGGGTTTATACATACGACCCTCTTACTTATCTCACGAAACAATGATTATATATTATTAACAAAAGGACTTTCGGTAAAATTAAGTACATTTTTTCACATTATAAAAGTAAAACATATTAGACATGTCGACAAGGGAACGACAGTCCACAGACAGATACTTTTTGAATACCAGCCAGTAAAAGTATATTATAATGTATATTATATATTACTGGCAAAGGAATAATAATATTTTTTTTTATAAAATATTTATTGAACTAGTCGAAGCTATAATTACTTTATACACCTCGTTAGATACTAAACACTATTTATACCTACAAAGTCTTTACAAAAGAGGTCATCATAGTTGGTCGAACAGTCTTTCTCTTCATTAACTGACCTGTGTCCGATGTATCTATTAAGCTTCAGTGACCATGTTCATGAACACTAAAGAGAGACCAAGTGACAACTTTTGAAATTATTAAATTTGAGTTGTTTCGTAGTATCGCGAAGTGTAACTTCCTGTCCGTGAGTTACGAGTATATCATATTGTTACGGTTTTAGTATTCTCGATGTATAATATTGAAACCATATCAGAAACAAGTCAGAACTGCAATTGCCTGCAGTGTATCAAATTTTTATGTTATTTCATAGCAGCAAGTTTCATAAGAGTTTTATTCCTTAACTTTGAAAACCTTATTAGGTATTCTGTCTTTCCATGCTCTTAACAAAACATACATGTTATTTTGTCTGTACCTTATTAACAGACTGACAGAGGTACAACAATCGTTCAATTTAAATCAGTAATTCCAACAACTTTCAAATTTAATACTACTGAGGCTGTTTGATTCACATATCAATTGTATTAAATGTTAAGCTTATCTGTTCTTCAACTGAGCCCAGTGACTATCATACGTGATTAACGAGTGATCTAACTTCATTACCATCTAACCATACTAATCATAAATATTGATTAGTGAAAAATATGTATATAAAGAAAATTACAACACTTGGTTATATACTAAACCACGTAAAATAAGATCAATCAAGAGGATTACGGAAGTTAACATGGACAAAACTCAGATGTTCTTAGCTCCAACAAAAGTGCTGTCGTTTCTCTAAGTTAAAATCTCTAGAGATTCTTTTAGTATTCTGTTCATGACGGCAAAGGGACATCTAAATTATTTTTTTAAATTTAAACGAAAATTATATAAAAGTCGCCTGATATAAATAAATAACGCTATAGTCCTGCTAATCGTTAAAGAAAATGTTTTCGAGATAAAGCCGTAGTAAGTAAGTAGTAATGTTCGTATTTGAAGGCCTATTGGTTTAGTTG
This sequence comes from Melinaea marsaeus rileyi, assembly GCA_918358865.1. Taxonomy (NCBI): domain Eukaryota; kingdom Metazoa; phylum Arthropoda; class Insecta; order Lepidoptera; family Nymphalidae; genus Melinaea; species Melinaea marsaeus. The sequence continues at coordinate 10,949,661 of OU911094.1, forward strand.
TCAATTTCCATACAGATTGTTTTAGTTGTCGCAGTTAATACTTATTCTATATTCTGTTAATTATATCGTATATAAGTTATAACCACTTATTATTACTTTATATTACTTTAAGTTAAAAGTACTTATTAGTAGAGTGTTTTTATTACATTTATGAGGAAAATGATATACTAGTAATATTATTTTTCTTATCAGTATATTTTTATGTTTGTTGTTAAAGTTTTCAGAATGGGGCATGCGTGGCTTTTAATTATCTCTTTTTAAAAAAATCTTTGAATTATATAAAATATATTACATTTTACGTAAAAGCTTTGACATCCTGTGAAACAATGTCCACTTTAGCCGTTATTATTACTACGAGACGAGAGGCTGCTTATATTTTTGTTCTAGTGATGAGACATATTTATATTATTATAGTGGATTGATTCTGTTTTTATTAAATTGCAAATTATTATGAATGTTTCAACTTTCAATAAAAACACCGATACACGGTATTAATAGGAAATTAAAGAAGCATACATATTATTGCAACTGTTTCTGTCTACATATTATCCAGTGCAAACCTAGGGCAATATCATTTTAAAAAGGTTTCTTCAATAGTGCAACGTGATTATTGCTTGCAATGAAATATTATTAATACCTTATAGGTAATACCGATGTAATTATATATATAAGAGCCGAGATGCCAAGTAATATTTATGTTTCAACATTTATTTGAATATCAAACCTATGAAAGGCTTTTAACTCTTCCTATCCATATAATATAAACAAAAGTTGAAATAATGTGAGCAAAAGAACGTCCAACAATCAAGTCGAAGAGTCGGAAGAAGATAACTCAGATAGAGGATTCCTAATAATGCCTGTAGATATTTGTGTTCTCTGTTTCACCCATTCCTTCTATATATTAAATTCTACGGACCGCATTGTTTTCTCCTGCCTTTTCTGCTACATTTATTTTTAAATTATGGGTTTAAACCACTTTGTCCTCTATACTTGTATATAAACATATATACATATAAATAAAATTTAAGTGTTAGTTCGTTATTCAACAGTTAGAGCTTCTCAATAAATGCATCTGAAAGTATAAACGGTACTTACTTTAAAAAATATATATTCAAATTTTTCTTTGTCTGTCTATTTATTACGGCTATTCACTGAATCGGCTCGACCAATTTTAACAGGCTTTCACTGGTGGATAGTTGATGTTAAAAGGAGTAACTTAGCCTAAGTTTTATTTTACAATCCTAATCCACGTTAACGAAGTCGTGAGCTAGTTATTTGTAAACCCTTATTCTGACAAATATATATATATGAGTAGATTATTTATTATATAATTATATCATATATAATATTTATAAAAAAATCATATCACCATATAATAGAAGCTGTGGCTCATATCCTCTAAATGTCAGCAAGATAATGGTTGCTGCAGCCATCACTTCGTGTTGTAGTGAATGTCCCGTCTCGTTACAATTCTGAACACAATGTTGTTGCATTTACGGAAAACTGAACAGACTTTATTGTGAAAATGATATCTCCGATTTCCCTGTTTCGTTTTTTTTATTGACATTCGGGACGGTTATGACATTATATGACTTTTGTTGGTTAATTTCATTTTATTACCCTTACAACTGTTTATAAGGAAATGTACTCTGAGTATAGGTAATCCCTGCTTCAATTTTAATTGTTTTGTTGAATTGTAATACGTTTTAAGTAGAAATAAAATATGAATATACGTATACAGACTACTGATAGTCTGTCATGTCTAAGGCTTTTATTAAGGACTATACAAGTTATTCAGGAATATTCAAACGTACATTGTACGTTTTAGGTCAAAGTTCTTATTTGAAGAGGGTATAAATTTGACTTACAAACTTACAATTTATGATTTCTATTAAATTTCGTCTGCTTTTTATACTTTCTTTTGTAATAAATAACAAACTCTTCGTTCATGTCTAAATTATTTATAACAATCACTTGTAATGTTGTAATAATATCTTAACCTAGCTAATTTGGAAACAAAAGAATATATCATTTCATGATTGCGATATTAAATGTAAAATTTACTTCATTTAATATAATAAGTTATACAAAAATATTATTTTCTTATTTCACAACTGCATTTTTATCTCTCTCATACTAATTAGAATATTATTTTTGCTTGATGGCATTAATTATAAAATCTCTACAAATTTATTTAAAGCTATTTAAATTTGTTAAGTGTTTGCGTTATATGTGTAACTTGTATTACGAACTTCAATGAATTGCTAAACTAAAACTACTTTATTTGTTAAAAACTAAAATGCTGTAAAATACTTTTCTGAAGCTACAATACAAATATACATATTCGTATTAGTCGTAATGTGAGAACTCAACGCCCTTAGAATAAGAATTTTACGACCTGCCGCCAGCGTCGTCACGTCCGATACTCGTTGGACGAAATGTAATTCTTTACAACCGCAATATAAAGTATTCAGCCCGTACAACTCAATATTTCACTTTTTATGAAACAACTTACATGTTGACAGTCAAAATATTTTTAGTTGAACTTTTGATTCAAAATCACTTAGTTCTATATTACTATATATTCATTAAAGTTATTGTAGTTCATACAATATTTACTTTCTATCTCTCTCTCTCTCTCTCTCTCGCTGTCTCACTCTGTCTTTAGACACTTTTCTATGTCAAAAATCATAAATCTTTCTTTATTTTCGCAATAGCCCTACGTTCTTACTTCCCTTCATTTGTATTTATAGAAAGAGATCTTGATCTTTAATCATATTGCTTTGATAAATGAATTTATTCTTTTTTTTAACCTGAGAAGCCGAGAGCCGGCATTTTATAAATTGTTATATTTTGCAAATGATACGAAAAAAATAATCTTAATATAACAATAACGAAGCTGTTTTGGATGAATATCTTAAAATTCAATAGTAAAATGTTACTTTGTGATTTAATTCTTTGAGTTTATATTACATGATATAAAAACGATTGCAATCAAAAAGACTTGTCTTATTTTCATAATGTAAGCAATTTCGGGCTAGATATAATCCGCATCATCCCAATTCGCAATGAAGAGATCCACAAAATGGCAGGTACTAACGAAAATGTCACGGTGAGAATGAAGAAGAACGGGCTCAGGTGGTTTGGGCACGTCGAACGAATGAGTGATGAAAGAATGGTAAAAAAGATTTATATAGGAAAAGTGAGCGGTAAGAGAAACAGGGGGAGGACTCGAGTGACCTTCGAAAACACAGTATCTATGATACTGGAGAAAGGTCACGTAAAAAGCATGAGAATCCCCCGGAGGGCATGTAGAGGTTGATGTCTGTGGCCGAGGCGAAAGAGGTGTGCAGGGACCATAGCGTTTGGCGCTCCGTCGTCTCTGGCTACCCCGCAAGTGATATGGCGTGAAGATAAATAAATAAATAAATAAATATTATATAATGTTACCAACAATGTATATTTTGCATTATACCTTATCGACATAACATAGCTATTCTCAATATCACTTAAAGGAATCAAAAATTAAATATAATTTCAGTTTCTATGGTCGCATTATTAGCCGAAGCGAAACTTTATATTATATATTAAGTATTACAATTGAAAGGAAACATCTTTTGTGTACGCTACAATTAGATCCTCATTTTTTTTTTATTTTATCTCTGGTACAAATTTACAGTTTGCTTTTACTCGTTTGCCTTAATTGTAGACGATCTACAAATTTATTTAAAGCTCTTCACAATTTATGCAGCTCGTTTAAAGCTTATTATAAGTTTGCTACTTATGTAACTCGTATTACGAAGATCAAGAAGAATTGGACAAAAAGTACTTAGTTTGTTAAACTTTAAATCTTGTCAAATATTATTCTGAAGTTACAATATAGATGTAGACGTGACAAATAATTAAGATCTAAAAGTGTCATTAAGACGTACATCTGTTGGTAAAACAATATTCGTAATACTGTGAGATCTTAACACGCTTAGAACAATTATTTTTCAATCTGCCGCCAGCCGTGCGACATTCATTGGACGAAATGTAATTCTTAGCAATCGCAATATACAATGTTTCACTTTTTACTTTAAATAACTTACATGTCTAGGATAATAACAATTTTTATATAAAAGACATTGTGGGGTTTGGTTGCAATAAGCAAAACAGTATTTAAATATTAGTTGGTGTTATCATCAAGATCGTTGCCAATAATTAGCTTTGCATTACTGACATTGTGTTTTTAAAATCATAATTGTAATCATAATATAAAATAATAACTAAAGACAATTGTTCCAGTTCCTAGCTAACATGGTCGCATTATTCTGGTTGAATAAAACATAGAAGAGTCCGCTCTTTCACAGAGACGAAGCTTCTTAGCATTCCATGGATTCACCGTGCGGGTGCCGGGCCCATCGCGTTGCAAGAAGAGGAGCGCAAACAATGCCTGGGACTTGCGACCCAGATGTAGGTTTAAGGGGCCCCGTTACTATGCGCATACACGCTCACCTTCACGGTTTACGCTCCTCTCCCTACCTAACCAAATATCGTAAGAACCTACTAAAGCCGCCTTTGAAATACGTTCCAGAAATGATCTGATGATCGTTCTAGAAAGGCCGAGATCCTTAAATAAGTTGTAGAGAGATTTTGCTGGTATACCTCTCGCTCCTACTTCTACAGCGTACAAATTAACTATAAATTTATTCCTGATTAGTTCGTTACACAGTTCGTAATACTTGTTAAGCTTAAATGTATGATCTTTGGGTATGTTTGTTTCCCAGGGTACAGTAAGCTCCACAAGTATAACGCGCCTTAGTTGTTTTGAATACAGGAATAAGTCCGGCCTAGATGACGAAACACAAACATCCCCGGGGATTTTGTATTGCCTTTCATACGTGTCCATCATGAGAGTCCAATCAGGAGACGCGTCCAAGATGGAATTTGGTGGTAGAGCCTAGCTGTAGTTATCTTACTGCAGCTCGTATTGGGCTGGCTCGACCGGGGAAGGACCACCCTCTCACAGAAGACCGACGTGTAGTAACCAAATTCATTTGGTTATGTTTCGTCGGTGAGTGAGAGAATCCGGAAGCCCAACCCCCCCCCCCCCCACGCCAAACATGAAAGCGATGCCTAAAAGAAAAATACCCCAGGAGGGTACCGATGAAGCCGGGGACCCCCTCCCCGAGCAAAATCGGGGAAATGATTCTCGGATTTTGCTCGGGCTGCCCGTCGTATCTGGGGCGGGCAAAGTATCGCCTTTTGTGTTTTTTGAGGGCAAACGACGAGTCACTCTAAATGTGGAATTTTGCAACATCCGGGGACTTCATTCCAACTTGAACGCCGTCCACTATCATCTAGAGACGGCGCAGCCGGCCTTGTTGTTTCTGACGGAGACGCAGATATCTCAACCTAGCGACACAGCGTACCTATCATACCCCGGGTATAAACTCGAACATCATTTTATACCACACGCCGGGGTATCTGTGTTCGTAAGGGAGGATATCTGCTACCGTCGCCTTCAGGTTTTTGAAGGTCGGGACCTATCTGTACTCTGGCTGCGCGTGGACATGGACGACCATGTCAGAGTCTACGCTTGCCTCTACAGGTCCCATAGTGGTAATGCAGAAACGGATCAACTCTTAGGCCATGTTCAGGCGAAGATTGACGATCTGCTTTCACAGACTCCCTCCGCCGAAGTCGTAGTCCTTGGGGACTTCAATGCGCACCATGCCGATTGGCTAGGGTCACGTGCCACCGAC